>CM046874.1:360185241-361653270 GCA_025667525.1 Glebionis coronaria | reverse complement strand
AATTAAAAACAAATGACCAAGCAAATCGAGGGTACAGCCGCGTAAGATTGTATTTGTACTAACAATCTTACCGTCTGCTAAGTCTACTTCATAGCTAGTGTCTAAAGCAGAAGGAGTAATATCAATGAAAGGAGTGAAAGCAGAAGACAGGGAACTCTTCTCAGCACCAGAATCGAATAAAACACTAACATAGTGATCGTTAAGAATATACGTACCCGCGACCACCTGAGGATTCTGTTGAGCGTTATTTCCCACTCTACCTCGAGCTCCATCGTTCTGCGAATCCTTAGCCTTTGGACACCTATTCTGGTAATGACATTTTTCACTACAGCCATAGCACACCACATTACAGTTTCCTTCTTTATGTCCGAACCTATTACAAACTGTACACTTAGTAGGACACACACCGACAGGATGATGCCAATTGCATCGATCACACTTAGGCAGATTCCCAGTATAATCTCGTTTACCAGTAGGAGTAGTAGGAGCAGCAAGAATAACAGGAGTAGCAGGAACAGCAGGAACAGCAGGAGCAGCAGGAGCAACAGGGGCGGCTGCGTACATGGTTGCTGTCTCTTGTCTCTTGTTGGCTTGTCGGTTCTTATTTCTGTTGGAGTTTCTATTGTTGCTTCGGTTGTTGTTACGGTTATTGCCCTGATTATTCCCTTGATTGTTTCCTTGATTGTTTCCTTTATTCTCTTCCTATTTCCGTTTGTTATCAGCATTAGACTTAGCAGCTTTACCTTCCACAGACTGCTCGACCAATTCACGAGCCATGTTCACTGCTTCGTGTAGGGAAGAGGGTTTTGATGAAGTAATGTGTCCTTTAATCCTTTCAGGGAAGCCCTTGACGTACCTTTTTATTTTCTTCTTCTCATCTGGAACCAGTTCAGGACACATTAAGGCCAACTCATGAAACCTATTAGTGTAGGCTTCAATATCATCATTCTTCATATGTAAGTTCCATAATTCGTGTTCCATCCGAGCTATCTCAGTCTCAGGGCAGTACTCAATAGTCATCATTGTTTTGAACTCGCTCCAAGGGATTTCGTTTGCATTATCAAGACCTAACGTTTTAATATTTCCATTCCACCAGGTAAGTGCAATACCTTCCAAAGTACTAGCAGCATAAATTACCTTATCCTCTTCAGCACACTTGCAAGTTCCAAATACTTGCTCCATCTTTTTAATCCATCGTGTCAAACCAACGACACCTTCGGTCCCTTTGAAGGAGTAGGGTTTTCTAGACATGAAGGTCTTGTGTGAACATCCTTTTGTTCTTGAAGAACCTTCAGCTTTAGTTTGAGTCTCTCGCCTCTTTTCGTATTCAGCAACAGCTTTCTTTACCCTTTTTGCAATAACTCTCCCCATAGTAGCCCGGCGGGATCTCCTGGGTCCATCAGCTCTACGAATTCTAGTAGACGGCATGTTTCTGTCAACAACACAATACAAAATTCAGTGTGAACTTGTATAAGTATGCTATTTCAAGAATCCTGAAATGGAGAAAATAGAATAAGAAGAGATTTTAGGTATGCATAACTGATTGTCAACAAGAAATGCAACACTAAGGAATGGAATATATATATATATATATATATATATATATATATATATATATATATATATATATATATATATATATATATATATATATAATATTAAGCAAGAGGGGTTTGGAAAGAGGTAATACGTATCACAATGAAACCAATGTAATATTTCAAATGAAATCAAGGTATAAAATATTACAACAATAATTAAGGTAAACAATAAGGATTAGAGAGTTACCCGCACAGATATTAAACAACATTGGCAGATTCTGTGTTTGACACTTGTAAATCATGGAATATCTTGATATTTAGTTATAGACCAAGTTTTGAAAATGACTCAGTTCTCTATAACCATCGCTCTGATACCAATCTGTGAGACCCCCAGAATCTGACATGGAACAACTAGGCAACGAGGGGATCACACGTCAAGGTACGAGTAACAATGAGTTATAAATGACACAATAATGACGCAATAAAATACATATATATTACATCATAATTTATCATAGTTTAGAAACTTCGGTCCCGTAAGTTTTGAAACATAACAAAGTACCATAACATCATAGTTTAAAGTTTTAAGATAACAAAAGATCAGCGGAAGACTTTAACAACGTCATTTATAACAAAGCATAAACATATCACAACACAGATCTTTCTAAGAGGCCAACCTCCTGTGGTACCTCGTCCAAGCCCATTAAGCAGTATTACCTGAGATTAAAACATGTAAAACCCGTCAACATAAAGTTGGGTGATATTCATAGGTTTAGAAAGCTAAGTAATGGAACACAATATACTTTGTAAAAACAAGTACTGGGGGGGTGACTATGTACATTCTCCATAGTCATGGTATATTATTTCTATTTAGTTCATGAACCGAAGCTTAACTCAATGTAAGTTCCTCTAGTCAGTATTCAGCCTAAATACTCAAGTGATAAAAAAATGTACGTGCATCAAGGTAATCGGGACGGGATTGTCAATCCCGAAGGATCCACCCACAACATTCGCGCTTGGTAGCAGGATTAATTAACGGTTCATGATCAATGAGAGGAAACTTAAGGCTAAAGAATAAAAGCAATAATATCAATGAATTCATCTAGCAGCATACAGTTCTGGATAACATACAGTTTAAAAGATTGTGTTCCAACATGTTAATCTCACCCCGTGTTTTGAAACAATGAACAAGTAGCTAGATGGGCTATGAACTCACCTTAGCTATAAGGTGGAATAAACACGAAACTGGAGGGCTCAGTAGTAACAACGGAAAGTCAAGAAACGCTAAGTCATCTGAGACCTACGATAATGGGACGCGAAAGTTTAGAAGGCACGAAATAAATGTGTATAAAACACTTGAATTCAATGAATACATAATCAAATTATGACACATGAGAAAAAAACCAAGCAAGTGGTACTTCTAGACTCCATCTAAAAGTATACTTTTATTGGACAATGCTCTCGATAAAAACTGCCGGCACATACCAAATGTGCGGGCTGATTTACCTTACTTAGACACGTCAAATGTTTTTGGTACTAACTGAGAAGCTCACTTAACATCTATAGAAAGACATATAAAAAGCTCTTCAAAAGATTTTACTTCTAAGACTCACTGCCCGACACATCTTCGGGTTACAAAATCCTGACAGATTTACGTCTTTGACTCGTAAAACCATTTTGACCTTTCTAAACAATACCGTTTATAAACCTGACACTTGTGTTTGATAATAGACTCACAACCCTAAGTTTATAGTCGAAAAACGCCTTTGACAATTTTTAAAACTCAACTTATAGTCCCCGAGATTCGATCCAAATATCGATAACAATTTTAGATTGTGTCGATACTCGTCTTCCGATACACGAATAATCAAACTAACGCCATTTCCAACTCGTTTGGAGTTGGAAACTCTAATTTATATCAAATCGAAGCTAAGAAAAATATCTATAGCCCTATCTTATTATTCTAATAATAAAACAAGTTTAAGTAACCCAAAACCTTCCTCAACTTTCTGCCTAAAATTGGTACTTTGAAAATCATATCAAATGACTTTTTCAACAAAATCTAATCATTTTTCCACTCATAAAATCATCCTAATATCATTCTTAAACATCCTAAGCCCTTGCATGCAACAAAATCAAAAGATCAAAATCAAAACTTTAGTCTTTTCAACATCAAAACCATATAATTTAACCATGATCATGCTAAAAATAATGATCAAACACCAACCCACCAAAGAAATCACCAAAAACATAAAAGTTGTTGCATGTGTACAAATTTGGTATCAAAAGATGCACCTTTCAAAATTATGAGGTGATCTTTAAATGGTTTTGATTAATTTGGGATGGATGATGATGAAATTTGAGGGTTTTTGGGGTTGGTCTCACGGCAAAGAGAGGGTAGGAGGTGATGGTGATGTGTTTTTTTATTAAATGTTATGTGTGTGAGTGGAAGTGAAATAAATTATTTATATATGGCTAGTTAAGTATAAGGGTTAAAGTTGTCAAGTATTAAACTTTAGGACCACAAAATAAATACTTTTGTTAAAAAGTGAGAAATGACTATTAGTCAATTTTACAAATATTTACGGGGTTCGGGTTTCGTAAAAATACTTTCTTAAAAGTTAAAACGCACCCAAATAAGATAATATGGACTCCCGACTCGACTTAACGCGACATTTAAAGAAAACATCAAAAACATCAAACATTGAAACAATCGACAGTAAAAATATGAAATACAAGAATTTATTATTGTGCCCGTTATCGGTCTAGACTTAATACAATGTAAAGATTAATATCTTTAAGTCAAAATATTTAGCCCTCGGTTCTCGTTCCATTGATTCAAGTAAACGTTTGTAAAAATACACGTGGGTGATTTTAAATCAAAATATTTGATTTAAATAAATATGGAATTATAAAATAAAAATAATTTTATAATTTCGAATAAGTACCAACAATGATTAAAATAATGAATACGAGTAATATAATTACCAGGAAAAATACGAGATCTCACAGTCTTCCCCCCTAAAGGAACTCTAGTCCCTCAGAGTTTAACTGGAGATGGAAAAAGAAGACGAGAACAGATGGGGATACTTAGTCTTGAACTGCTCTTCACTTTCCCAAGTGAACTCAGCACCCCGACGCGAATCCCAACGAACTTTAACGATAGGAATCCAACTACGTTTCAGATTCTTGATTTGGCGATCCACGATCTCTATTGGTTCTTCAATGAAGTACATTTTCTCGTCCACCCTTATTTCTTCTAACGGTATCTGAACATCTGATTCGGCTAAGCATTTCTTAAGATTGGAAACGTGGAATACGTCGTGAACACAACTTAACTCCTAGGGTAACTTCAGTCGATAGGCTACCGAACCAATACGCTCGACGATCTCGAATGGTCCTACAAAACGTGGTGCAAGTTTTCCTCTTTTACCAAACCTCACAATACCCTTCCATGGATATACTCGTAACAGCACACGGTCTCCGACTTAAAACTCAAGAGGTCTGTGTCTTTTGTCTACGTAACTCTTCTGACGACTTCTAGCAGTTTTCAGTCTTTCCCTAATCTGTACAATCTTGTCTATAGTTTCTAGAACTAATTCAGGCCCTATCAGTTGACTTTCACCTACTTCGTTCCATATCACTGGCGATCTACACTTACGTCCGTATAAAGCCTCGAATGGTGAACATTTGACACTTTTATGATAACTATTGTTATAGGAAAATTCGACTAAAGGTATATGAGTGTCCCAGCTACCACCAAAATCCATAACACATGCTCGCAGCATGTCTTCCAGAGTCTGAATAGTGCGTTCACTTTGTCCATCCGTCTCTGGGTGATATGTTGTACTCATCAATACTTGCGTACCCAACGCCTTTTGAAGTGCTTTCCAGAAATGTGATGCAAAACGACCATCCCTATCAGAAATAATTGGTATTGGCACTCCGTGCTTTGCAACAATCTCATTGATGTAGATTCGAGCGAATCTATCAGTTTTATAATCCTCACAAATAGGAAGAAAGTGAGCAGATTTGGTTAATCTATCAACAATTACCCAAATTGCATCAAAACCATCACTGCTTCTAGGCAGCTTTGTGACTAAGTCCATTGTAATCTTTTCCCATTTCCATTCTGGGACTTCTGGTTGTTGTAAAAGACCGGAGGGTTTTTGATGTACTGCTTTAATCTTTAAACAAGTTAGACACTTGTTAACGTATTCTGCTATGTCCTTTTTCATACCTGGCCACCAGTAAATATCCCTTAAATCGTAGTACATCTTGTCTGCACCAGGGTGAATCGAATATCTTGAAGCGTGAGCTTCGTCCATTATTATCTTTCTTAATCCTCCAACAAATGGAATCCATAATCGTCCAACAAAGTAAATTGTTCCATCTTCTTTCCTTTCAAATTGAGCATCTAATCCTCGCAGCAATTCTGTTGGAGCCTTTAAGTCCTTTACAGCTTCCTTCTGTTCTTCTAAAATCTTAGCCTTGAGGGTAGATTCAATGGTTATGCTCATAGCACGCACTCTCCTAGGTTTAAGTCTTTCCTTTCGACTTGGGGCATCAGCTACAACATTAGCCTTTCCTAGGTGATACTTAATTTCACATTCATAGTCGCTAAGAAGTTCTAACCAACGTCTTTGTCGCATGTTCAAGTCCTTTTGGTTAAAGATATACTGGAGACTCTTATGATCAGTGTATATCACACTTTTCGTCCCATCGATATGCTAGTGTGTTGTTTGACTGAGGATCTGATAGGAGCTTTATAAGCACTTCCTTTAGTCGTTTAATAGATATTGAGCCAACAAACCTAAATGCTAGTTATGAGGTCGAGTTAGCTGATGGACAATTAGTTAGTACTACCACTATATTTAAGAAGTGTCCTTTGAAATTAGCGAATCATTTGTTTGAAATTGATTTGATGTCGATAGAGTTGGGTTCGTTTGATGTGATTGTTGGTATGGATTGGTTGGTTGCACGTGATGCGGTGATTGTATGTGGGGAGAAAGTTGTTCACATACCGGTTAAGAACAAGGTGTTAGTAGTTGAAGGTGATGTAGGTAGATCTCGTTTGATGGTGATATCTTGTATTAAGGCGAGGAAATATGTGGAAAGAGGTTGTTACCTGTTCTTGGCTTAAGTAGTGGAGAAAGAACTACCGAAACGACGTGTGGAAGATGTTCTGGTTATTTGTGATTTTCCTGAAGTATTTCCCGATGACTTGCCAGGGCTTCCGCCTCAGCGAGAAGTCGAGTTCAAGATTGATCCAGTGTCGGGAGTTGCACCGGTGGCGCGTGCACATTATCGTTTGGCACCGTAAAAAATGAAGGAGTTGGTAGATCAGTTGAAGGAGTTAATGGATAAGGGGTTCATTATACCAAGTTCGTCACCTTGTGAAGCTCCAGTATTGTTCGTGAAGAAGAAGGACGGATCGTTTCGAATGTGCATAAACTACCGAGAGTTGAACAAGTTAACTATCAAGAATCGTTATCCACTTCCTAGGATCGATGATTTGTTTGATCAACTTCAGGGTTCGTGTGTGTAATCAAAGATCGACTTGAGGTCGGGTTATCATCAACTTCGTGTTAGAGAGGAAGACATACGTATTACAGCTTTTCGGACGCGCTATGGACACTTTGAATTCCATGTGATGCCGTTTGGGTTAACTAATGCACCTGCGGTATTCATGGACTTAATGAATCGTGTATGCAAACCATATCTCGACAAGTTTGTGATTGTATTTATCGATGATATCCTGATTTGTTCTAAGAGTCGGGAGGAGCATGAAGGTCATCTGAAGATTACCTTGGAATTTTTGAAGAAAGAGAAGTTGTATGCAAAATTCTCCAAGTGGGATTTTTGGTGGGATTCTGTCCAATTCCTTGGGCACGTGATCAACAGTAGTGGAGTTCATGTTGGTCCTTCCAAAATTGAAGCTATAGAGATTGGACTACGCCTACAACCCCGACTGAAGTTAGACAATTCTTGAGATTGGCTGGGTATTACCGGCGATTCATAGAAGGATTTTCTTTAATTTCTAAACCTCTTACTAAGCTTACATAGATAAACAAGAAGTATGAGTAGGGTTAAGAAGAAGAAGAAGCATTCCAAACTTTGAAGCGGAAGCTGTGTTCTGCTCCTATTTTGGCTTTGTCAGGCGGAACTGAAGACTTTTTTTTGGGTAAAAGGGACTTATCCCCGGTAAAATATATTACACCAAAAAATCATTAAGTATAATGGAATGTGACTAAAATATCACATTAACCTCAAGCATAGCTTGAACCACCACTAATTCAAATGGCATGCCATTTAAACACTACCTAACAGTTACATACCCAAGAACACCAATAGGAAAAAACCACCTAATGGTGCACAAACAACTTGGAATAAACATAAGACAATTAGGCAAATAAATTCGCAGGAAGATCCCACAACCTAGCCATCTTAACTCTAGCCTTAGACTTCTTCAGCCTGCTAGACATGAGCTTAAGACGAACCGCCGAAGAAATACATTCACAAAGCTGCTTAACAGATCTCTTGGTATTTTTAAACAGCCTCCAATTCCTTTCCTGCCAAATACAATACGCCGAAGCCGCTACAACAAGTTTGGCAATAATGCTTGGAGAAGATCTTCGACCTGAAATTGGCAAAATACGATCAATAACCTACGCTAGCATAGGATTAACATCCTCAAGACCAGCCATAGCACGTAACCTGTACCACACCTCAGACGCAAAGGGGCACTCAAAAAATAGATGCTAATGAGAATCTAGTTGAGTACCACATATCGAACCCATCGACCCAAGCGTAACTGACATATCCCAAGCAGGAATAAGATCTTGTGTCTTCAACTTACACTTAATAATCAACCACATAGTAAATGCATGACGCGGTATACAAGATGGGAACCAAACCAAGTCATACCAGCCAACCTTAGCATCCATAAAACGTATATCAGACCATACATGTTTGACAGAAAAAGGTTTCAATATTCCATACCTATCTCGCCACTCCAAAGTATCACGAGAACCCATATTAATGTGGGCATAGCAATTCACCAGAAAAGGGTACTTAGACAAGAGAATAGGCGGCCAAACAATCATGCCATTAGAACAAATATCTTGAACATAAGACTGGATATTGAGACCTGCATGATGAATATCACGTGGAGTAATTATGTCCGATAAAGGACCTTCAAGGCACCATCGATCGAACCAAATATATGTATTAGCCCCATTCCCAATATTCTTCCATAAAAAATAACGAATTGAAGAGCGAAGCATTAAGATATTTCTCCAACCCCATGACATGTTACCTCTCGGAGGGACATATCAAAAGCTTCTTCCTTGCAGGTGTGTACCCACTTCACCCATAAAGACTCTTTCAATGATAAAAGCTTCCATATATGAGAAATCATTAAAGAAGAGTTAAACGTACCAAGTCTACGAATACCAAGCCCCCCTCCTTTTTTGGGAGACACACCACCTCCCATGCAACCTTAGCTTTCCCCTTTTTATCATTCCCTGGCGACCATAAGAATCCCCTCATGAGCTGCTCTAAATTCAACAGAACACATACAGGAATTATAAACACCGAAGCCCAGTAGATATGCATCGATCCAAGCACAGACTTTATTAATTGAAGTCTCCCCGCAATAGATAAAGACTTGTTCTTCCAATCAGAAACTCTGAGGTGAACACGCTCAATTAGCTCATTGCAATCTCGGAACCTAAGCCTAGATGATACCAAAGGAACACCTAGATACTTCACAGGCAGATTACCCTCCTCGAATGGAAGAATCTTCAGAATCACAAGCTTAGTATAGTTCAACACATTACAAAAATATGTCGTACTCTTAGGCAAGCTAGGAGAAAGACCAGAAGCACATTTAAACTCATCCAAAGCCTCTTTAATAACTTTCGTTGAATGGACATCACCATACGCAAAAAGAAACAGGTCATCAGCAAAGCACAAATTTATGATCTCTAATTTGAAACAATATCTACGATATGTAAATAAACCTATCTCTTGAACTTTCCGTTGAAGTATGAGTGTAAGAATCTCCATAACAAGAGTGAACAAGTAAGGAGAAAGAGGATCCCCTTGCCGAAGACCCCTTTTTCCTTTGAAATAGCCATGCAGCGAACCATTGATACATATAGAATAAGATGTAGTAGTCACACATTCAAGGATCCACATGATCATCCTAGGATGAAAACCAAACCCATGAAGAATCGCTCCAGAAAACTCCAATCCACTGTATCATAAGATTTTTGTATGTCTACTTTAAATGCACATCTAGGAGTACTCCGATCCAAGTGGTAATTATGCATAAGCTCTTGTGTCAACAATATATTATCTGAGATACTCCTTCCCGGGATAAAAGCTGACTGGTTAGGGCTTACAAGAACCTGAAGAATTATTTTAATACGATTAGCAGTTATCTTACTAATGCATTTAAATAAACATGACATAGGTCTATAGTCATTGATACGCATAAGGGGCCTGAATCTTAGGAATAAGGGCAATAATAGTATGATTGAGTTCCCGTAGCATTTTACCATTCCAGAAAAATTCAAAAATTGCATTAGTAATATCATTACCAACCACAGCCCATGCTTTCTTGAAGAACGCTGTTGTATATTCATCCGAACCTGGAGACTTGTCATCACCCATTGAAAACATAGCATCGATGACCTCTTCAGCCGAAACCTCATTAATCATGCTCATAGCAGTATGATCAGAAAGCCTATTTTTAAACAGATTGGTACTATCAAAGCCTTCAGTAACACCAGCCATTCCAAGAAACGCCTCATAATGAGAAACAAAAGCCCCTGGAACCAATTCATTCTCAAATAAGACACCATCAGCGTTAGTAATTCCATCAATCCTACTTCTACTAACACGGATTTTAACCGCTTTATGAAAATAAGCTGAATTGGAATCCCCCTCTTTAAGCCACTGTATCTTTTCCTTTTGTTTAAGAAAAGCCTCTTCCATGAGAACCGCATTATTAAAATCCTTAACACAATTAGCTTCAGCCTCCCGTAGCCCTGGATTACACGGGTCTGAATCTAACATAGTTTGAATCTGGTCTAACTCCCTTTGTAGACGAGTAACATTAGCATGCAGATTTCCATGATCGTATAACAGCTTAGGAAGAGGCTTCTTCAAAAGCTTGAGCCTTTTGACAACCTTGTATATGTGGAAGCCGCTAATCTGTTTACTCCAACCATTAGAAACAACCTCCAAAAATCGTTCATGCTGAGTTAACACATTAAAGAACTTAAACGGTTTAGGTTTCATCATAGTAATTGTTGGCATACTCAGGATCGAAAGAGCATGGTCAAAAATTCTATACGATTTGAACATCGCATGATCACCTACAAACTTGTCACAAGATTCCATGTTAGCCAACACACGATCAAGATTTTTCAAAATACCATGTGAACCCTTAGGTTTTTGAGTCTAAGTATACTGTAAACTCGTTCGTTGTACATCCATGACCTCAATATCCGCAACACACTCTTGAGATTCTCTCATGGCAATATCAATGGTCGACCCACTAGCAGTAGAATCAGCCAAGAATAACGCCGCATTAAAGTCTCCCATAAGGCACAACGGATGATTATTATTATAGTATTTATGCTGCCCTAACCCTCTCCATATAGCTCGCCTAGCCACGTACCTATTATGAGCATAGACAAACGAGCAAAACACTTCTTTACGGTCAGCTTTAAGCCATACATTGGTATGAATGGCTTGATCATCTTGTGTAACAACATTAACATCCACCTTATTATGGTTCCAACCTAAGATGATCCGAGTACCTTTAGAGCACCAGGATCCATTGGACGTCCAATCCCAATGACGAAAAATCAGTGAACATAATCTATGAAGTTGAGAATCAGTAGCATGGGACTCCAAAATAACACATATAGATAGATCATTTTCAGAAATAACTTGACGCACTTCCTTTTGTTTTGGGGAGAAGTTTAAACCCCGTATAATCCAGGTACCAATATTAATCATTAGAACCATCAAAAACGGGAGTGCTTGCCCCCTCCGTAACCTCACTTTTCTTATTTTGTGGCGATCATCAATAAGAAGATCCTCATCAACCTCAGAATCACTTTCATTTAAGATGTCAGATTGGAGTACTTGCTTAGTAACATCCTCCTCAACGTCTTTCTCAATATCAGCAGACTCAAGCAAATCAAATGAGTTAGATGTCGCCACTTCAGCCCTAGCAACCTCCTTCTTCCGACGATCTTCTGGTTTATTAGTTTTGGAAGATTCACCTTTTTCAATTCGACGAAATTGCAAGTTCAAAGAAGAGTTAGGAAATTTAACCCCTTCAATTTGTTTGTTCTTGTTCCCATGATTCAATCTCTGTCTCCTCTTTCGGACCTCAGTGAACCCAACTTCAACCTCCTTCTCCACAACATCCACCTTAGGTAATTCAGGACATTTTTCATCAAAAATACAAGATATGTAGCACACCGCAGTGGGCGCCACTCATATTCAATATCTATGGTTGCAAGAGTATGCCCTTTATCCTTCCCCATCGGGATAGCCAAAACGATAGAGTTCTTAAGCTCCTCCGCTGCATCAACCTCAATCAACGCCCTAGCATATGTACTACGCCCCCATGAAGATAAACACATAGTACTTGTAAATAAATCAAGCATTAATGGCTTACCAATCTGAGTAGTGATAAGGCTAAGCCCTATCTCTGAATACGCAGCAATAGGCACATGGTGCAACTTCACCCACACCGCTGCCTTTCTAATCTCATCCTTCTTCAAAAGAGCATATGGTGTCCAAATAGTCAGAAGTAACGGTACGTTACGAATTAACCATGGCCCTCCCTCTAGAACCTTATCCATCCCATCCTTTGATTCAAACTGAAACAAAAAGAATTCACCATGCAGTTGAATGCGTTTGATACCAAACTTTGCCCAGGCATTCTTGATATAATTTTCCACCAACGGGTATGCTAATCTTTTACCAATGAAGTAACCAACCAGCGTATTACTAAAACGCGTATTCACTTCTTCCATGGCTTCCAATGGAAGTGCAACCGTAGCACCCATAACCTTCTCATCATTTCGCAATTCCACAATGTTCACTTTCTTCTTTACTGGAACCTTCTGAACCACCGAAGCAAACGATGACCCTTTACTTGACAATGCTTCATTCAATACTTCCTTTGCAGTAGGCACCTTATCAACCTGTATGGAAGAAGCTGCTGATGTACCAGTATTCAGATCTTGATTAGAGCTAGGATTAACCCCCTTTTGGACAGGCACTTCTCTCGCAACCTTCCTCATGGGTTTCCCATCCTTACCAATAGTATTGCCATCAACATTCTTTAGTTTAGTCGTGGCAATATATTATTCACCGAAGGTAGACTAGAGTTGCCGTCACTGCCCTTCGGTTTAACTCCTTTTCCCATCGAATCTATTTCCCTCACAAGACAACAAACGAAGAACAAAGAAACCCTAAAAAAATTAGGGTTTATTCACGCAGCCACAACCCCACTAACCAACAGCCATAATAATAATAAAATAATCGTTATTAAATTCAAGCGCCACCAAAACCCTAATACTACAAACGAAAAACAAACCCTAAAAACACCAGTAATGAAACCCTACCAACCACGTCGAACTAAATAGTGATAGTTATCAAACCCTAAATAATCACAACACCTCACGAGCCAACGGATCACAAAGAGTATAGGGAGAATCAATCAAAGCCTATTCCTTATCACACGTTGGTTGATGAAATGCTAATAATTAATCAAGGAAGAACCTCTCACACCCACGAACGAATTAATCACAAGGAAATAGGGACGAATAAATTCGACGCCTATAACCTATCATAAACCCGCTGATGAGAAAGTGGAAGATTCAAAGTGATAATCAAGCCCTATTCAGTGAATGATGATTAATCAAGGAAGATCAAAGATGTCTAAAAGCTAGGGTTTTGAAATCGCCCATAGTAGTGAGATCTAGGGTTATTATGATGCATCATGATTGCGGTAAAAATATACCCTTTTAGGAAAAAGGAATATAAAGCGGGCAAGTATTAAACTCGAAGGTTTAGGAAAACCGACAAATCAAATAAGTGCGAGTTCGTTCTCGGCGGAGGTGTATGTGTATTAGGACAATTACATAAAAATCAAGTTTGGATTATTGTCATTTTGGGTTTAGAGAAAGAAAATTAAAAGACGAGCTACGCTACGATAAAACTACGACGAGTGACGTAAAACGTGGACGTAATTACGTAAAACGCGACGAAATTAAAAATTAAACCTAAAAAATAAATTAAAAATTAAAGCGAAGTCTAAAATAATATAAATAAGAATAAAAATTGAATAAATAAATTTTAAAACTTTTTATTAATTAAATATTCAAATTTAAATGCTAATTAAAACCCTAAAATTAAATATAATTTACAAAAAGCCCAAAATATTATTTTATCAAACTAATACCTTACTTATATTAATTAAACACTAAAAAGTATTTTTTTTAAATTTTTTAAACTATCTTTCTATTTTTTAAATGCTAAAAACACTTTTTAAACTAAAATAATCATAAAAAATAACAAAATAATTGGAAAATTATTTTTTCTTTTAAAAATCCTAAATTATAATTCTAAATAGTAGAAAAATGGAAAATGTTGAAAATGTTGAAAATAGTACTTTTTATCTAATAAGACAAAACAGTTTGAATAAAAATCTATTTAAACTTAAATTAATTCTAGAAAAATAATTAAAGAAAGTGAAAAATGAAATTTCTTTTCTAAAAATCTTATATTTTATTACTTTAACTATGAAAATTAGAGAAATAGAAAAATACAACTTTTTGACACTAAAAGACAAAAACAATATTAATTAGAACTAATTAAAATTGAAAATAATGCTAAAAATAATTAAATGAACAGTAAAATAAAATTTAACTATTTGAAAATTTTTTAAATAACTAAACTAAACAGGGAAAATTAAAATTACTCAAAAATGTTGAAAATCAACCACTAAAGACAAAAAACTTAGAAAACTGATTGTGACTCCTCGGTCTGTTTGTCTTTTCCCCAGCAGTGGGTAACAACACACTAGCAGTGGGAACTTTTTCCCACTGCTCTAACACAGAAAACACATAAGGACGATTTAGGCTTGTTTTGATGATTGTTTTTGGTAACAAAGGGCACCCCCACAACCAGTTGGATTGTGGGGGAGTCACAGCAAGCACAAAAACACTAGGTCTTATACAAAATAAGCACACCAAAGGGAAAAAATAGTCTCTGATGTAACTGGTAAGGTCTGGGCAACTTTGCTGATGCAGTTGGTCTTAGGGTGAGTCTTGGCTACTAATATCTAGGTTCCAAGCACACAAACCACTACCTAACTCACATACAACCCTAGATTACAACTTACTCTAACTGTTACCAAGATTTGAAGTTATAAAAATAACTAAAACAACCTACTATAGCCTATTGATGAACCTATGCATGTTTTTACCAAAGTTTCAACATGCAAAATCGGATTTATGCTACCAAACTCAAAATAAACTATCAGTTTATCCTACCATTATCTAATTAGGTGTGTTTAAGTTTTTTATATCCTAATGTGTTGTCACCACATCCAAATACTAAACAATCCAAACACCCCTATAAACTCTGATAACAACTATTTAACAAAATATTTACAAAACAAAACAATACGAATCTAAATTACTTAATCATACATAGAACACCTAGACAACACAGAATAATCATACATCAAACTAGCATAAGCACCAAATAACAGAATCATATAAAACTAAATAACCTACAAATTTTAAAGAGGGTTCAAGCCTTCTTACCAAGCTGATGCCTTCTCTCCCAAATTTGTCCGCTTTAAGGAGCTTATATGAGCTTATCAAGATGTCTAGAGAGCCCATACTGAGATTCTACAATAGAATCAGGAGTGACCATATCTTCATCATAATGAATGGAAAAAAGAAATGAGGAATGGTGACTTGTTTTGAACTTGCAACCTACACCCAATGAGAAACAACAATCCACAAGATGATGTAACTACAAAGGCTACAAGCTGATGGCTTGTAGCTTTTGCTATAATAAGAGACAAAGAAAAAAGAGACAAAGGTTTTTCTTGAAAAACCATAAAAATCCAACTTGAAAACCAACTTTATAAACCACCAAATGAAACAAACTGAAAATTAACAAAATCACAAACTCCTTGTCTAGGATTGTTTGTCAGTCAGTCCTAAACAGCAAGTTTCTAACTTTGGATCTCAAGATTTTAAGCTGCCAAAACAAAAATTTTGAACACTGAAAACTTTTGATGAAAATCTTAAACTAACTTTGCAAGCAAAATAAAGTTTTAAAAAACTAAAACAATGAATAGAAATGGAACTCAGTATTTGTGCAAGGCAAAAGTTATTACTTTAAATATTCAACAAAATTCGGTTTACACAAAAAACTAGAACAAGCTTAAATGTTCACAACCCGAACCTTTATATACAATGAAATAGAAGATCCTAGAAGTACATGAAAGCAAAACCCTAAACTAATGAAAGTCTTATTCTGCCCTTTGAAATCTCAGTCAATGGTCCTCATGTGACATAGTTGCTTTTGCCAGCTGTGGATATAAGATCTTGGCCCTTTATTCAAATCTTTGGGACCAGGGAATAAAGAATGGTCGTTAGATGTCTGCTAAGATGCTGAATTTTCCTTGTTTGGACATACCATGGGACAAGGGAGGTACGTGTGGGACCATATGTGTCACGGGAATATGTTTTGGAGGTGGGGTTGTGATGAGGGGACACTAAATTAATGATCCAGATACTTAGGGGAGAAACCCCTTTGGTTTGCTTAGGGTTGCGATTAGGGTTTATGATTGATTAGGGGAGGGTGAACAGTTATTTTAATCTGGTTTAGATGAGGTTAATTTTGTTTCCCACGTATTATATATATATATATATATATATATATATATATATATATATATATATATATATATATATATATATATATATATATATATATATAATGAGTTTGAAAATAATTAGTGGTGGGTTTGACTGGGTGGTTGACCTGGTGATGTGGCAGGGGTGACGAGACAGCAATAGGTGAGGTGGTGGGCTATGAGTGGTTGGTGAAGTTTTAGTGTATGCCCACTATGGTCCTTATACTTCCTATTTGTATGCAAAATAAGTTTCCAGCTATAACATTCCCATTTCCTTTATATTACAAGTTTTTGTTTTCCAACTTTTGCCACAAAAACTTTTGTAAACTTGTTTCAAGGGCTAAATTTGCATTTTCTTGAATCTTCAAGGGCCAATCATGTAATATCTCAACATTTTAGGGACCCAAATGCAATATTTGAGTTTTGAAAGGGTATAAAATGTCAAGTATTCAAAAGATGAGGGACCAATCTTAACCATCTTCAAAACTTCAAGGACTTAAATGGAAAATCATGATTCGGGTCCTGTTCCTTGTGCGACTTCGTTTACCGTGTTCGTTTTTGCTTGATTCCTTTGATCTTTTTTTGATTTCACGATATTCGTACCTAAAATACACAATGAACAAACACAAGCATATTTTGGGGTATTTTAATGATGTTTTTAGCGTTTTAAGCCCGACTTGGACGATGAGACTATGTATAATTGCAGTCTCATCACTTCCCCATACTAAACCATTGTCGTGTCCCCACGCAATGCTAGAATTAAGTATCATAGCACTTCCAAAATTCATTTTTAGGTGACATTTATTGAAAATGGAAACTTAAATAAACTACTACATGCTTTTTAGACATAATGTATTGTTTTCATCATAAAATGGGACGTTTAGAATCATAGAATAAGAACACGTGAATGTTTCGTTAGAAATAATTTCGTCGTCCTCGATTTTCACCCAATTCCATGCTAAGCATGAAACAAGATCATTGTCATTATAAGTTAGAAATGCTAACACTACTCATATGCTCTAATCACGTACTTAGACTCCCTTATTCCTAAGGTGTATCTCTTAAATTTTATTTTTGTCTTAATGATCACGAGGATACATCATTGACTTATGCGTGAATAGAGATTAGGTCCAAAAATAGAGTCCTAACGGTGTAACCAAAATCATAGAATTAATAATTCATCCTAATAGACAACGATGTCAAAAAATTAAGTCAACAAGAAGGATCGATAAACACGGTTTTAAAATGGCTTTGAACATGAGACTTATTACCATGAATTTTATGACCCACCTCATCATCGGTGGCTCTGATTATCATGGTTTACCTCCATCTTTTATTCAACTCCACCATGGAGCTTTTATTATGACTTTGGTCTTTCCCTTGTCTTTTATTTAACCTCGCCATGAGGTGTTTATTATGACTTGACGTATTTCCTCACGCTAAAGCAAATTTTGGACCTTTAAGGCTTCAAGATTTAAGACATTCACTTTCAATTTTCGCATAGATTTTTCGGCCTTGTAAGCTTCAAATTTTTTCTTGATTTAGGTGAAGAGGAACTTAAATTATTATTGGGGGAAGCCTTTGATTATTCGGGTTGCCAATACTTCAAAACCGTGATGCTAGTGATACCTTAATGTTTTCCCAATTTAATTACATGGAAGCTACTAAAACAAATTAGAAACCAACAATAGAGACTAAACCGCTAATTCAATATTTATTAACAATTTATTATAAAAGCGTGGGGAGAATAAGCAAATAATTAAAACACATGAGTTTTTGAAAGAATACGACTACTCTACGTTTAACATAGTAACTTATAATTAACTCTATCATTTCTCGTCCTCAATTAAGTGACTTAGCCTAAAAAGTTAAGGAATCGAAGCTAAGTGCTCAACACGCACGGTCAAGTTAAAAATTACTCTTATTCTCACCATCGGAAAACCTACATTTGCGTCTTAAACACTTATGAAAAACAAGAAAAAATTTAAAATTTGGCCATTTTTAGCCTTATTTTGCATAAAATGATAACAAAAGGATGAAAATTAGATTGCCTAATAATGTAAGCAAGGTGAAGTATCTACTCACCCCCCCCCATACTAAAACTAAACATTATCCTCAATGTTTCGATTCTAGGGGTGAAACACCCCCATACTAGAGACGAAAGTCGAATGCTTAATCTCGAGCATGAAAAGGGTAAAACGAATAACCTAAAAGCCGTTTATGAATTATGCTAATAAGATAAATTGATCGGTTTATTCACTCCGAATAAATTGATATTGAAAAGGTGGCAATCCTCTCCAGCCTCCGCTCACCAAAACAAAATGCACTATTGAGTCTAGAGCGACGAGATCATCAGAAGTCTCATTAGGACATAATTTGAAAACAAGAAAGATTTTTTATGAGTCCTACGCAATATTCTTGCAATATTGCCAGAACATCTGAGTGATACGAAAGTATTACAATGAAGATGGAAATCCTTCTTGAGCCAACATCAAACAAGCTCATGGTAGGTGATACGTGCGGTTCTTTAAGAACTAATCTTGTGATAACTGGAAAGAAACGATGGTTTAACTCTTAACTGAGATTAGACTTGTTCCAGGGCCTCTACGCATTATCCAAGTGATCTTGCCAAGAACACTCAGAGTGACACTCTTTAGTATTCACAGTGAAGAGTGAAAATCCTTCCAGTGTCAACGTCAAACAGCACCGCGATAGGTGACAAGCAAGATTCTATCAGAATCAAGCTTGTGACAATTGGAAAGCAACGATGGTGAAAATCTTAATTGAAATTCACTTGTTCCAGGATTCATGAATTAACGGCTTCAATCATACGGATTTTCATAATCCAAATGATTTACTATTTATGTTTGCAGTCAGCTTTGGACGGTCGAATAAAGAGAACGAGTTTACCCGCGAAATCTTGTCAAGGAGATCTTTAATTAGAGCTACCTGTCACAAGTAGGATATTTATTATCGTCCGACGGTCTTCACCGACCGGAGGTAAAAAGCTACCGAATTAGAATAAAATGTCAAAGCCATTTTTATTCGTGTCTTATTATGTTGCTGCATTTGAAGACGGTGGCGTTGCGGTGTACCAGCTAAAGTCGTCCTCACATACTTATCCCTTCTGCATCAAATATTTCTGCAAATTCAAGAAAGTATGACCTAAAAGTCTTCCGATGTATCAACTCTGAAACTTTCAAGAATTCAACAAAGGATAGGTATGTGGGACATGAAGTCACGAAGAGGCGAACATCACAAGAAGACAAAGATTACACGTGAAAGGACAAAAAACATGTTCTAAGCCAAAGCCTGATGATATTCAACACATATTCACAAAAAGATGAAAAGATAAAGAAGAAAAGAGAAAGTGGACTTCGAGCTCAAGAACGAAGATCTAACATGCTAGATTAGGACTTTGTAAATTTGGAGTGACCTCCCTTTGGGGGAGATTGTTGGAAATACTTTTTTGTACTTAGAAAGTCTCGGTCACTCCAACAATATAGTTATAGGCTCGTAGTATAAGTTTAATTAAAGTTTACATTATCCCGACCCATGAGCATGTTCATGGGCCGGAGGCCCAAGTCCACTAAGGGACTTGGGTATATATAAACCCCTTTCTACCATGGAAAGGGGTGTTGGTTGTTTCATTTACTAATAACACTTCTACATTTTCTCTCATCTCTCTCTCTACTTTCTCTCACTAGAAACAACAACCCTCTTGATAAATCAAAGATTATCATACTTCTACACTACATATTTTTCCCTATTTTAGTTTAAATAGACATAGATTACCAAACAATTACTACTAACCAAGAACAATTAATGTCATTGTTAAAGTTGTTGATCAATTCGAGTCGAGTCGAGGAAAACAATATATACTAAAAATTGGATATTACGGATACACTTTATTTTGCTTATACAGGAGTTTGGCAGACTGTCTGCGTAAGGGCAATTTGTTGGGTTCCTGTATGTCAAGTAGCGGTGCATGAGATAGTGCAATAATAATTTATTGTTTTATGTGAGCGAATAGTAACGTAGCTCAGGAAAAGGATCTTGTATTCAAAATGATTTTAAACCTATGAATTCACTCAACCATTGTGTTGATTTTAAGCATATATCTTAGGTTTTAAAGATTGCTAGTATGGAGCAGCATGAGGATGGCATGAGGAGGCACGATACTGAAATTATTCTAGATTTTTGGGAACCTTATAATGTAAAAATCTGATTTTTCAATGATATATAAAGAAAGTTGATTTTGTCACTCTTTTGAGTTGTTTTTTATTATTATGGCTTGTGTTCTATGAAGTAATATCCCAGATCAATATTCCGCTACATAAAGGTAAAATGGGGGTGTTACAGATTGGTACTCAGAGCCATGGTTATAGAGAACAAGAAATAAAATCTTGACTATAACTACTTTTAAAATAATTTAAAAAAAGTCCTTCGTGACAAAGCTAGTCCTGCCACAAGAATTATGTAGATGACTGTACTGCTATTCTCCATGATTATGTGTAAGTTTATGCTTATTTGATATTATGCCTATGCATAAGAGATATTATGTTTAGACATAACTGATATTATGTTTAAATATATGTAATATAATATAAATAAGTTATGTTATTTATTGACGTCTCTAGAAATATGTATCCATCTTCCTCCTTTTATCACCTTATCGGATTCTCAAATGAGCATTCTGCAAGTATTCCTGATGATTTCCCAAATTGTTTCCAATTTCACAGCAAATAATCCCTATGATACTTTAGAAAATTCACCAAAAAAATCAGAAAATCCCAAAAGTCGTTTTACCTTTTGATGACAACCTCTATACGCAAGTTATACAAGCATATAATGAAGAAATAGAATTTACAACTCGACACAAAATTTATCCATCATCGTATCCTATTAATGTACCATCACCTATATCTGAAAACTTACCCAAAATACCTATGAACAACAAATTAAACATATCCTACCCTATATGAAAGAAGTTTCTCCCGAGCGTATTGAAGACCTTGAAGATAAAGTTGAAGGACTTAGGAAAGGCCGAAGAATTATAAGACGAGATTTTGAGAAGTTAGAAGAAGATTTTAAAGAAATTAAATCTAAGTTATGGAAACGACAAATGATACACGATGAAGAAATTTTTCAAGCTCGAATGAAGATTCTACTCTAGAATTTGTCATTGAGGATATTCAAATCAAGCCAATATACGAAGTCTTTTTGATGTTGTCAAAGAACTTAAGAAGGAGAGATGAAGACATTAGACTATTAAGTTATAAATACTTTCAACTTTATGTCTTTACTTTTATATTAACATTGAAGCTTGTCTTGTAAATTTAAAAAAAACAAGTTGTTAATAAATAAAAGTTGCGTTTCTCATCTTTTCATTTCATATTTATTTCTAAGAAGTAAGAAAATCCCTATTTCTTAGTTTTCTCAAAAATAATTGATGAGACTACTTTTATACATAGTCTCATCGTCCAAAACGGGCTTTAATTGCATTAAATATTATCAAAAAGGCCAAATATATGCTTGTGTTTGTTACTTGTGTATTTTAGGTACGGATATTGAGGAAATGACAAAAGATCACAAGGAACATGCAAAAACGAACATGGGAAAAGAAGCCGCACAATGAACCAGACCCAAGTAATGATTTTCCAAGAATAAACCTTGAAGATATGAAGATTGAACAAGAAGGGTCCTCCAATATTAAAGAATTGGCACTTTAAACCCTTGTATATTCATAATTACAAGATTGGTCCTTAAAGTTTGTCAAATTTACAAAAAGGGCCCTCCACTTTGAAGAATTGGCAAGAATGGTCACTCAACAATCAAGACTTGTCAATTTCAGTCCTCGACAAAGTCAACAAAACAAGTCAAGACCATCATCTTTGAAGAAAATGCCAAAACAACCCTTCAAGAATCAAGAATTGGCAAGAAATACCCCTGAAAATACTTTACAAAACTTTTTGGGGCAAAAGTATGAAAAAGAAAAGTTGATAACAAAGGGATAGGCGTTGATGGCTAGTTTGAGCTAAAATGACAAAGAGAGAAGAAAGGAGGGGCTAAACATGGCAGACACAATAGATACCTAGACCTATGGCAGCCTGCCACGTGCCCCACTCACCAAAATCCACCAATCACCTTCCACCATTCCTCCACCTCACCATCCACTCACACCAGATTATAACTAATTTATATTAGTTAAATATTTCGCGCCTTAACACCTTTTTAAAACCTTAATCATATTAAAACCATGTGTTCATCATGTTCATACCAAAATTGGGTTTTTCTTAATTATTGAAAATCAAACCCCAATCAACTCCAGATATTTGATTAAGGTCCCATTAATCATAAACCCACCCTTAAACCCATTGCCACATCACTATCATGCTCACATGATAAACCCTCCTTCACACGTTTTGGGGAAAATGCCAGAAGTTTACCAGAGAATCAACACTTAGTATTCATATTTCATCCTAAGCTTTATTGTGAGCCTTTGATCACTCTTTCACCCTGGCAACTCATACAAACAGCCAAAAATCAGTCACATGTTCAAGATAGTTCAAAATCTTTAAGGGCATTTATGGAACTTCATTAGCTAGGGTTTTCAGCCTTCCTTTATGTTTCTAGAATCATTGTATCCCTATATAAGGCACCCTTATTCATAGCATAGTTCTTGTTCTCAGTTTTACTCTTGTCAAGCCTTGTAAAGCCATTTTCTGAAATTTATAAGATTGTGGTATTGTGTTGTGATTTAAAACTGAGTTCCATTTATTGTTATTGTATTGAGTAGCTAATTGTCACGTTTTTGTACTTAAACAAAACCTTGAACAAGTCCAAGATAGCCTATAAGCCTGTGATTCCCTTTGTTCTTTCTGAGGTCAAGAATTTAGCTTGTGCTTTGGTGAGGATTGTTCATTGAGGTGTTTCTTTAAGTGACATAAGTCACAATTCACTAGCTTAATCAATATTGGAAGTTGGTATACGTTTTTATCTCAAAAATCAGTCAAGTGGTTTGCTAAGTGCTTGTGGTTCAACAACTTGCTTATTTGAGCTTAAGGGTGATCATAGCCTCCTAATCTTGGTTGATTAAGGGGTGGTGAGGCATTAAGGGAAGATTCAGGCCTTGTGGGAACCTAAGTCTTGCATAGACTTGACCATTTGTCACCTTATATTATCTGATTTGTGTTAACCTAGGCTCAAGCCTTTGGTTGGGCTTGTGTGTTGTTCTTAGCAGGGGAAGCTGGTGCTTGTTCTTGCTAGCACCTCAGCACATCTTGGAGGTTTGAATTCTCAAAACTTCATCTTTCTGATGAAGTATTTAGTGATTTTGTGATTCTGTTGGTATAAGTGTGTTTTTTATGCCTGCAAATTGGTTCTTGATTCACATGATGTGTGTTATGATGCTTATTTGGGCTTAAATCAATCTTAAGAAGACTTTTACTTTGTTAAAATTAGGTTTAAAAAGTTAAAAGGGTGTTTGGGATTGACTGATTGTTCAAGTTTGTGTGATTTGAAGTTGGTATTGTGGTATTGTTTGAGTGAGTATCTGATATTAAGATATTTGTGTTCTGATATATGCAAATTTTGTGCCTTGAATCACTAAATCAAACATTTGGTTATAAAATCTTGAAAATTTGTTGTTTTGCTCTGAAATCTTGTGCACACCTATTTTTCATGTTAATCTAGGGCTAACAAGTGTTAAATCATTTTATTGCAACCTATGTGATAGATGTGAGGCCTTGAATTTTGATTTTGTGTCAAGTAGATCAGCAAACTTTGTTCTTGTGTTCATCATTGTTCATCAGTAACTGCTTTTGCCTAGATCTTGTTCATTTGTTGGATTTGTTGGATGAAATGTGTTAATCTGTGTTTATTTATGTTTTATGGAGCTTGTGTATGCATTTGGTGGTTTGTGGTTAGCTTTTACTAGCTTAAAGTAGCTTATTATCATCAGACCTGCTTATTACTTGTCTGGAACACATCTGAGCAAAGATTGAATTAACTGTACTGATTGGTTGGGTGATTTTGTGATTATTTGCTTGTTATTGACTCCTTGTGATTCACTGATCACAAGGGTGCCTTGATTGTCCAAAAAGACCAAGTGAAACTCTCTAAAAATCCAAGTCAAAAAGTCAAGGCAGTGGGAACTCCTTTCCCCTGCTTCTAGCCACTACTTGTTATATTTGGTGTTCAGCTTATTAATAAGTCATTCTAGCTTATTCCAATGTGCAACAACTTATTTTTTGTAATAGGTCTTAATATTTTGAGCTTATAAGTGATTTTGGAAGTTTACAGCTTTTAGTTTTAGGTTTTTACTAGAAAACGACTATTTTGTCTTTTTCAAAATCAGCTTATTGCTTATTTCAGCTTATTGAGTGTGCTTATTGGAAAACTTTTTGTTGATTAAGCTTAGTTAACCCATTTGTAACTTATTGCAACTTGAATCAGCTCTTGCAATAGTCTAGAACTCAAAAACGACTATATTGTCGTTTTGTTAAGAGGGCTTTGGCTTATTTTAGGCTTATTCCTTGAGCTTATTTCAAGTTTCTTTTTGCAAATATCTTAATTAGGTCAAGATAAGGACGTGGGTAAAATCTTAGCTTATGGCATCAGCTTATAGCTTAATGGGCCAAAAAGCCCATTAAGAATAAGCTGTTTTGAAATAAGCTAGCTTAAGCTTATTTTCAGATTTTGGGCCTTTGGAAAATTGTGTTTAAAATCAAATCTTAAGCTTGACTGGAGCTTTTGGGCCATTTCTGAGAACTTTTTCTTATTGGGCCCAATATTAAGCCCATTAAGGATCTGTTTGGGTATTTGACCCATTTGAAGGCCCAATAGGGGTATTTTTGGTATTTCAAGTTCATTTTCTGTTTAATTAGGTTAAAATAAACTAGTTTGCAAGTTTTTAGAATTTTTTTATAATTTTTGGATTTTTAATATTATTTTATTATTAAACTTCAATTTCCATATTTTGCACTTTTTATATTTTCTTAGATCAAATACATTAAATTTGGAATTTTACAATTTTTAGAATATTTTTATTGTCATTAGATTAATTTTTATAATTATTTTAAGTTTAAATAGTTTTTAATTGTTTTTAAATAGTTTTTATTAACTTTAAAATTTTCAAAAATAGTTTTAAATTTAGTTAAGTCATTTTAGAGGTTTACAATTGAAAAAATCTCATTTTGGGCTTTTTGTTAATTAAATTGATTTTTTGGGCTTTAATTAGCATTAAAAAAAATTATTATTTAATTAAATAAAAGGTTTGAGTGATTTTTGATTTTTTTTTAAACTCTAATTACATGTTTTAGGATTTATTGCAATTTTCTAGGAATTTTAGGGTAAATTTTTTATTTTGTCACTTTTTACGGTTTTACGTGTACGACTATTCGTCTTAGTGTAATTCATAATCGTAATCGTCATTCTCTTCTAATCTCATTTCTTCTTTCCATTTCTCATAAATATAATCACAAAAGTTCAATTCTTAACACAATACACTAGCCTCCTTGGGAAACAAACTTGAACTTCATTGGTCATTAGTGCTTGGTTTTCCTAAACCGACACTTAATACTTTCCCTATTTTGCTCTCTTTTCCTAAAGAGTGGTAAAAACACTACCATCATTTTGGCGCCGCTGCCGAGGAGGCGTGTTGTGTTTTGATTTGAACAATTGTTGTTTTTATACTAACCATAAATAGTATTTGTATTAGTAGCACTCTACTAATACGTATTATCGGTTTTTCGTTTTTTGTGTGAATATTACTATATTGTATACGTAGAACAATAAATTCAAAAGTACTCCAAAAGTGTGAAAACACAACCTTGATTGGGAGGTCATTACTCAATCATTGTATTCGAATCTCAAACAAGAAAGAAAAGACAAAAATAGATAAATACTTTCGTGAAGCTCGATTTTGAATAATACAAACTATAAGGTGGGTATAAGGCGGGTATTATAAAATATACCCTAAGGAAAAAGGCTCTTAAGTGCTTTGCGCCGCCTCGTTTCCCCGCTTGCTTGTGAGTATTTTGAGATTGAAAGCTAATCGAGGGTTTTGCCGCCCAAAGTATTATTAAGTATCATATATACTTTCTTGGTTTCATTTGATTAAACCCTCTTGAACGTTTTGGTGTTCCACCAACGTTATAAAGTCATCGAAGGCGTTCACTTCACGTGATCGTCTTCATACCTTGAGGCTTCTTTAATCAAGAGATTTGATTAAGGAGGAAATTTGTAGATTCTTGTCTACTTAATACAATCACAAAAATCCAAAAAGAAGTAAAAACAATCAAAAATCCAAAAAATTGAAAAAGTCAAAAACACCAAAAAGAATCTTCTTTGCTCATCCCCACGTTGTACGTGACGTTTATGCAAACTCATAATCAAGCAAGACATGCACGTAAACGTCATAATCGAAAGGAAAACACACCAACACCTTCTAGTGAAGAGACTCCAAGTGAGGAACCTATTGTAGAACAAGAAGCTATCATGGCTAATCGTACTATGATGGAGTTGCTTCAAGCACCCACCGAGGGTTTTGGATAGGCCATTGTGATTCCCGCCATCCTTGCGGAGAACTTTGAGATCAAGACGGGTTTAATGTCTATGCTTCAAGCTAACAAGTTTCGTGGACACGAAAAAGACAACCCACATTATCACATTTCAATCGTCTCACCACGACAAGTAAGTTTAAAGATGTACCCCACGATGCCATTAAGATGATGCTATTTCCATACTCGTTAGATGGACCCGCCAAGATATGGCTCGAGAAAGAACCCCCAAATTTGATTTTGACGTGGGGTGATCTCGTTTCTAAGTTTTTGAATCAATTTTTTCCACCATCTAAAACAACACATTTGAAAAACGAGATTTCACGATTTACTCAAAGGTCTAATGAGAGTTTTTCAATGGCTTGGGAAAGGTTTAAAGAAATGTTACATGAATGTCTACATCATGATTTTTCCGAATTGCATCAAATTAACACTTTTTATAATGGGCTTAATGATCATGAACGAGATTACCTAAATGCCGCCGCGGGTGGTAATTTTTTGTGCAAAACGACCGATGAGGTTTTAAAAATCATTGAGAATAGGTCTAAGGTTTATAGCCCTCGTAACACGCCGAGTGTTGCCACTATGGGTTCGTCATCGTCGTCTCGTAACATGAGTGCCTTGCAATATGAAGCAAATGAGGAGAATCGGTTTTTCGATAGGTTTTCGAATCGTATGACTCATTGGAAAGCACAAGATTCTTTGAATTCCGCATCGGTTAAAGCGGTTGCCAAGAGTTGTATTTCGTGTGGTTTAGCTCATGATTTTTCCGAGTGCATTACCACGGATGGTAACACTTCGAATGCTTATGTACCTGGGAACTTATAACCAAAACGGTCAAGGTTCCCGCCAAAATCAAGCTCCACAAAATCAAAATGGTAACAACTATCGAAACAACAATCAAAATGGTGCTTATCAAGGAAAGCAACGTAACTACAACAAGGGTAATTATCAAAGTGGAAATGGGCAAATTTCTAACCAAAACCAAAACCGTGATTTTCAAACTACCACACAAGGTTTTCAAAATGCTCACACTAAAAATCTTAATGGAGAATTTTTAGAATATTCAAAGGCAAACGATGCTAAGTTTGATAACATGCAACGTGAGATAATTAGCTTAAGATCCGAGTTGAAAAACGAGCTTAAAAACGAACTTGCTAATGAATTGAAAAATCATGCTAATAAAATGGAAGGAAATGTTCAACGCCTCCAACAAAATCAACAAAAAATGGAGCAAGGTCAAAATGAAATTAAGCAAGAGTTGTTAAAAGCAGATGCTAGGCAATCCAAGTTTGAAGATCGAATGGGAAAAATGTTTGAAGCTATCATGTGTAAACCTTCTTCTTCGGGTGGTCTTCCTAGTGATACCATCGTAAACCCGAAAGTAGAATTGAAGGTTATTACTACTCGTAGTGGTAAAACTTTCAAAGAACCCTTTTCTCGTCCAAGTACTTCTACGGAGAAGGAAAAAGAGAAAGAACCAGAGGTTGTGGTTGAAAAGGAGCAAATTCCAATCCCACGAAGTACCGCTCAAACCACACCTACGGTTGAATCAATACCAATAGTGGAACCCGAGATTCCAAGGCCGTTGCCTATGCCCCAACCCACACCACCCTTACCTTACCCTTCAAGACGAAACACGGAAAAGGCACAAGAACGAAATAATTATCAATTTGAACTTTTTATGAAAATGTTTCGTGACTTGCATTTTAATATAAGTTTTGCCGACGCCTTGGTCATGATGCCTCGATTTGCCGCAAACTTCAAAAGTATGTTGAATAACAAAGAGAAATTGCAAAAATCGTCTAGTTGTTCTTCGGTTTTCCTTAGCCGCATACCTCAAAAAGTCGGTGATCCCGGTAAATTTATAATCCCATGTGCAATACAAAATATGGAGGAATGCTACGCCTTGGCCGATCTTGGTGCTAGTATAAATTTGATGCCTCTTGAAAATTTTAAGTCGCTCAATCTTCCTAATCTCACTCCTTCAAGAATGTCAATCGAGATGGCCGATCATTCTATGATTCTGGCTTGTGGAGTAGCCGAGGACGTCTTTTTGAAAGTTGGAAAGTTTTACTATCCTGTGGACTTTATCGTTGTTGACATTCGCATCGATCCTAAAGTTCCTCTAATTTTAGGTCGATCATTTTTGGATACTTTGAGAGCACTTATCGATGTGCATGCTAGGAAAATCACTCTACGTTTCAATGTGGAAGAACTCGTCATAAATGCAACTCAAAACTCTATGCTTTCTCATGTGTAATAACTAGATTTTACTAGGGTTATAAGTTCGTTTCTCGATTCAATTCGAATTGATTACTGGTTTAAGTGCGACTTAGTCGTCTTTTGGTGGAAACAATATTTTTGGTTGTTGTAAAATAAATGTGCAAGACTTTAAAGTAAATGATGGGTAATTAAAACTAAAACTAATTAAAACGTAAATGGTGCAATATTAAACTTTAAAAAGTAAATGACGAGAAATTAGGACTTTAAAAGTAAATTAATTAAATGACAAAAATTAAAGCTCGACAAAAAGTAAAATTTGACAATTAAATAAAAATGACAATTTGAACACTTAAAACAATGCAAACTTAAAAATTAAACAAGACAAAATATTAAACAAAACCTACCATCGGAATACACTTAATCGGAATCCTGGTCGGAATCCGATCGGAATAGTCACTTACCTCCCCTATCGGAATAAGGTCCCTATCGGAATGCACCGTCGGAGAGCTATCGGAATAGACCTACCTTGGGACAATCGGAATGATTGTCGGAATCCTGGTCGGAATGAAGACACCAACACCTGTCGGAATGAAGGTTTACCTCACCTATCGGAATACCAAACAAGCACCCTAATCGGAATCCAGATCGGAATCCTTCTGTCGGAATGACAAAATAACACCTTCGTCGGAATACTGATCTGAATCCTGGTCAGAATACTCAAAACCCTTTTCCGATGGTGTTGGTCGGAATACAGTAAGAAAAACGTAAAAAGCAAAATAAAATAAGCTATGAACCAAATAAGCACTTGACTAAAAACTAACCAAAACACGTATAATAAAAAGCTAATAAGCTAAACTTTAAAAACTTTTAAAAAACACTAAATGATAAAATATTTAAAAACGACTTTTTAATAAAAATAACTTTTATAAAACTTTCGTAAATTTAAGAAAGACACAAATAAGCTATAAAATCAATAATCCAAAACCATCAAAAGCATAAAAACATAACATTTAATCAAATAAGTATAACAATAAGCAAATAAACATAAAGATTAAGCAAAACAAGAAAGGTAGAATGAGAGATTAAAAATAAGAACTTGATTAAAAGTAAAGATTCAACAACAAAATGAAAAGACTTACTTGGAATTAAAGGTAAGAAATTAAGGTGCAAGACAAGAAAATTAAAGGTGCAATTAAGTAAATGACAATTAAGTAAAGTGCAAGTAATTAAAGGTGGAAGAACTATGTGTCAAATAGCCAACACGACTAAATGAGGTGATTAAGTCTCTATTTATAGGGAGAAGGGAGGTTAGCATGTGTTGGAAGCTTCCTTCTTTCTTTCTTTCTCGTCTTTTCGTCTTCTAAATTCTTCGACTTTTTCGACTTTGTCTCGGGATTATTTGAACTCGTCTTGTAATTTCTTCATTAATTATACTTGAGGTCTTCGGTTTTATTTAAACTTCCGTCTTTAGACTTTTCTTTGATAAATCTTCAAAATAGGCCTTGGACTTCCGTTCTTTTTGCACTCTTGATCTTTCGACTTCGTCTTTTGTCTTTTTCCTCGATAAAAGCCCGTGAAAGCCCGTGTTTTCTTCCCTTTTAACATTTTGATCCTAAATCACAACAAAAACACAAACCACGCATAATTCCGACATATACGACATAAAATACACTTTTTGACTCGATTATTATTATAATTAAGTGGTAAAAGGATAGTGTTTTCATACTTATTACATCCCCTACACTTGACCATTGCAATGTCCTCATGCAATGCATTAATTACAAAGCAAGTTTTACATTTCCCATCACAATCAATCGACATTGGCCTTTATTAAAGAGACAAAATATTGAAAGGAAGAAAACAAGTAAAAAGATCAAAAACTTAGCTTAGGGTTTTGGAATGTCATGAATGATTATAACCCTCAAGTTTCACGTTCCCCATACCAAGCTTAAAAACGAGATTATTGTTATTATAAGTTAGCAAACTATCACAAACTCATGTGGGCCAATTATTTACTTAGACTCCCTTATTCCTAGGTGTATCTCTTAAATTTTATTATTGTCTTGAATGATCACGAGGATGCATTGTTGACTTATTTCGATAGTTATTTAGGCTGAAAATAAAGTAGGACGATTTAATCAATAGTTAGCTAAAAGACAAAATCTTTTAAAACTGCTTCTCGGGACCTCATAAAGTTCATATCTTGGCATAACTCGTTTCACGAATTGAGACCTTTCTCGGACCGACATTTGGCAGTGACTTCATACTTCAAATCTTGAGAGACGTTCATAAAATAATGGTCTTCTCTTCATAATAGGAATTTCTTCACTTGAATTCTTTGAGAGATTCTTCATATTTGGACCACGACTTCTTCATTTTTCTCCAATCTTTATTTGGGATTTTGATATACAACGATCCGCCTCCTTTTAGGACTTGGATATATTTATCCTCATACCTTGTTAGGGCCTTTTTGGATAGACTTCTCCATGATCTTTTGGGGAGTATTTTCTTTTCGTCGTGTGTCTCGATCGTTCATATTGATTTTTGATAAATGATTCTTCATATCACTTTGGATCTTTAGCAACAAAATGTAGCCCTCGTGTCTTGTTAGGACCTTTTCGGACTCGCCAATCTTCGCATCCCGCTTCAATAAGTTATGCCTTGGCTATGAACTCTAATTAATACCGAGCAGCTTTTAAACGATCTTGCGCTAGAAGCTAAGTAACTTTTCAAATCGTACAACCTTACTTATTGCAATTAAATTTATTAACAAGCGATGGGAGAAAAAACTCATAATCAACTCACATAAATTCATGAAAGAATACCAAACTTATAATTGAGTCTATCATCTCTCGTTCTCCAAAATTTAAAATCTCAAGGAATGACACTCGTGGATGCTTAGCCAAGTAAATCAAAGTTTTGGGTTTTCAAGTCGTCTATAGGATCTTGCAAATTATTAGACTTCTTCAAGTTTAGAATTCGCATTTTAAAGTTCCCTTGATAAACGACTTTCTCGGATCAATTATAGGAACTTGCGAAAAGTTCTTGTTCTTAACCCGTAAAGGTTAAGACTTTCGCGTTTTAAAGTTCCCTATATAAAAGCCTAGCAAAACTTGACTTAAACACGTTAAGGATACTAGCTAGAGTAAACTTAGGTAAGTAAACTCGGGTTGATTCAAAAGATTCATGACTTTGAAAAATTTAAAACCACTTTATTAAACTTTTATTCTAGCAAAGAAAGTAAATAACGATAACAAAGGAAAATACTACTAGACTACTAGGCCAAAATAGATTAAAAATTTTGAAAAATGTCGAAAAATTAGATTTTCTGGTTAAAATGAGGACAAATACAAGGAAAAAGCCCACTTAACTTCGATAGAAATCCCCCTACACTTAATATAAACATTGTCCTCAATGTTTAAGCATATGGAAGTAACCTCCCCTACACTTAAGACATTGTGCACTTTGTTTAAATCTTGCTAAGGAAGAGACAACTAAAGTAATTCCTATTTTAATATTGGAAAATATAATATAGAGAATCAAAAGAGTTTAGGATAAAACCGGGAAGACGGGAACACGGAATCACGGGTCGTCAAAAGTCATCAAGAATGGATCTTTGAAAGCTCGAATCCCTGCACATGATAAGAAAGAAAACAACAAACACATACGAGGGTCTCCCCCTACACTTATTATAAAAAAACAGATAAAGATAGATAGATAATCGGGTTGCCTCCCAAAAAGCGCTTGTTTTTGTTAACCGAGTCGCGAGCCTGACTCGTCCCCTAATTAAATGGTCCATGGGGAAGCCTCGAATGTAATACCGGGATCAAAGACCTTGTCCTCGTTCCCGGAGGAAAATAATAAAGGAGAGGTCGGAGGATAAGTCTTGAATGGTAGAAAGGTCCTTTCAACATACGAAAAGTATGTGAAGTCTTGATCCACGGGAGGTGGGGTGGGTAAAGGAAGTAAAGTTAAATCCCCCCCAGACAGCTGATGGTCACTAGGCGACAAAGCCGTAAAGGTGTCAATCATAGAATGGTCAATCTCACCTCCCGGGTCAAAACACTCATCCTCATTTCCTGGTGTGAAATGGGGAGATTAAAACCGATACATCACCCGATTGGGCGTGCACGCGGTAGGAGGAGGTGGCAATATAGTATAAGAAGTATAAGAATAATCACCTTCCACCCGCGTCACCTTTCCAGTAGAGTCAAATCTCTCCGCTTCCGCCATAGGAGATGGCATGGCTAACAAAGTATGCTCATTAATAGCAAGAGAATCAGGGCTATCAATGTCCTCAATCCCTTCGTCAAAGAAAGAATTCACCTCACTAGATATGTAGGCGTCATCAAAACAAATAAAGGGTTCGAATAAATCTTGAAAGTTTCCTTCGGAACGTCTTCATCGGATAGTGACTCGTCATCACTAGAAGTAAAATCATCATCTTGATCAAAAAGAGGATTAGAGAAAGCCAAAGAATCATCTCCCAATGTGTTGGTTGAAGGAACATCATTAGAAGAAAGCACATCATACTCATCGTCACTGTCGGATGTCACTTCAGATTCACTTGGAATTGGGGCAAGGTTATCAGCACTAGACTTTATGAATTCGTCGGATTCCTTTGCAAGAATTGTGCTAAGATCCCCATCCCCTAGGATGGGTGAATCCTTAGGCTCCAGAGCTGGCAAGTCGAGAGAAGGAATAGAATTCTCATCGTTCCAAGAAATAGTACTCTCATCGTCATCATCATCATAATAATATGGAGGCACAAGAGGAGGAGTATAAGCACTAAGGTTAGATACTTGCTCTTGTTGCTGATCCTTTTGACATTTTGCGTTGTATTTAAGGAAAGATTCTTCGAGGTTTTGAAATTGAGTAACAAGAGTAGCCCATTGTTCTTGGGTACTCAACTGTTCGAAAGAAGGTTGATGATTGACGGTGTGATGTGGGGGATCAACATTAGGAAAATCGGAATTATAGTACGGATGCGGCTCATGATAATCCATCGGCTGACAATAAGAAGTATCGTGAGGGCCCCCACAATGATTGAAACACGGGTTTTGAGAAAAACCCGGTGCATTTGGCAGATAGCTAGGACCATTGTCGTAATTGTAACCCGGTTCTTGCTCGTCAAGAGACGGGTATCGAATATGACACACAATACACCAATGAGAATCGCTGCCACAATATATGCAAGGGGGAGGAATAGGTGGATTAGAAGAAAATGATGAATTAGTCGAATTACACGATGGACAAAATATAAAATGAGAAAATTATGAATCGGAAACGGTTGGAAGATCTTTTCCGCATTGCTTGCAATAACAAAATTCACATAATTCGCCATCATATAATGGTCCCCAAATAGACATAAGAACCCATGAAGAATTAAAAATAAGAGGGGTGGAGAAAAGAATTAAACATAATAGAGGACAAAGAGGAATATTTTTGGTTGCAAAACTTTCGAAAAAGAAATGCTTTTTATGATTTTTCAAATGTTTTTGGGATTTTTGAAATTTTTTAATTTTTATGGATTTGTAAAATTTTTTAAAAAATGCAAGAAAAATAACGTTCACGAATGAACGGATCCCAAAATCCAACGCGTCTCTCACAAAAACCGTTAATCTTCACGAAAAGAGCCGGCAGCGGCGCCATTTAATAGTATGATTTTGCTAAGTATAAAAGTTCGTTGAAATCGATTCAATTCGAATTGATTACTGGTTAAAGTGCGACTCAGTCGTCTTTTGGTGGAAACAATATTTTTGGTTGTTGTAAAATAAATGTGCAAGACTTTAAAGTAAATGACGGGTAATTAAAACTAAAACTAATTAAAACGTAAATGGTGCAATATTAAAACTTTAAAAAGTAAATGACGAGAAATTAGGACTTTAAAAGTAAATTAATTAAGTGACAAAAGTTAAAGCTCGACAAAAAGTAAAATTTGACAATTAAATTAAAATGACAATTTGAACACTTAAAACAATGCAAACTTAAAAATTAAACAAGACAAAATATTAAACAAAACCTACCGTCGGAATACACCTAATCGGAATCCTGGTCGGAATCCGATCGGAATAGTCACTTACCTCCCCTATCGGAATAAGGTCGGAATCTCCCTATCGGAATGCACCGTTGGAAAGCTATCGGAATAGACCTACCTTGGGACGATCGGAATGATTGTCGAAATCCTGGTCGGAATGAAGACACCAACACCTGTCGGAATGAAGGTTTACCTCACCTATCGGAATACCAAACAAGCACCCTAATCGGAATCCAGATCGGAATCCTTCTGTCGGAATGACAAAATAACACCTTCGTCGGAATACTGATCTGAATCCTTGTCGGAATACCCAAAACCCTTTTCCGATGGTGTTGGTCGGAATACAGTAAGAAAAACGTAAAAAGCAAAATAAAGTAAGCTATGAACCAAATAAGCACTTGACTAAAAACTAACCAAAACACGTATAATAAAAAGCTAATAAGCTAAACTTGAAAAAACTTTTAAAAAACACTAAATGATAAAATATTTAAAAACGACTTTTTAATAAAAATAACTTTTATAAAACTTTCGTAAATTTAAGAAAGACACAAATAAGCTATAAAATCAATAATCCAAAACCATCAAAAGCATAAAAACATAACATTTAATCAAATAAGCATAACAATAAGCACATAAACATAAAGATTAAGCAAAACAAGAAAGGGAGAATGAGAGATTAAAAATAAGAACTTGATTAAAAGTAAAGATTCAACAACAAAATTAAAAGACTTACTTAGAATTAAAGGTAAGAAATTAAGTTGCAAGACAAGAAAATTAAAGGTGCAATAATAAATGACAATTAAGTAAAGTGCAAGTAATTAAAGGTGGAAGAACGATGTGTCAAATAGCCAACACGACTAAATGAGGTGATTAAGTCTCTATTTATAGGGAGAAGGGAGGTTATCATGTGTTGGAAGCTTCCTTCTTTCTTTCTTTCTCGTCTTTTCGTCTTCTAAATTCTTAGACTTTTTTGACTTTGTCTCGGGATTATTTGAAATCGTCTTGTAATTTCTTCATTAATTAGACTTGAGTTCTTCGGCTTTATTTAAACTTCCGTCTTTAGACTTTTCTTCGATAAATCTTCAGAATAGGCCTTGGACTTCCGTTCTTTTTGCACTCTTGATCTTTCGACTTCGTCTTTTGTCTTTTTCTTCGATAAAAGACCGTGAAAGCCTGTGTTTTCTTCCCTTTTCACATTTTGATCCTAAATTACAACAAAAACACAAACCACGCATAATTCCGACATTTATGACATAAAATACACGTTTTGGCTCGGTTATTATTATAATAAGTGGTAAAAGGATAAGTGTTTTCACACTTATTAATGTGTATTCTATCACGTCTTTGAACAATGTTAATCCCATCAAAAACATTTACAAAAGAGTTTCAAAAAGAGTTTTAGGAGTTGATGGTAAAAACAATTTTCCGTCCCCTCCGCCGGTGGAGGTTAAGAGTGTTAAGCCTACGTCTCCAATCACGAATGATTCTTCGGATGATGAATATGTTGACCCCGATGGGGAAGTTTTCTTTGTCGACAAACGTTTGAGAACTTACCACCACCAAAACCAAAACGGTTTTCAAATGTGAGAATTTTTAGTGTGACTAACATCGTTTTAGAAACACCAAATATTTTTGACATAATCAAGTCGGGTTTTCATAAGGAGAGTTTAAAAGATGAAAAAGGAAAAAAAATTGAATTGGATTTAATTTTTTTTTCTACAATGCTAACTCCGTCATCACCTCGTGTTTTGAGTACTACAAGCTCGTCTTCTCCTTTTGACGATTCTTTGTGTGGATGTAGTGTGGGGGAAGCCCCTTATGTTCCCCCCCACTTTCTCCACCGAGGACGAGATATTTGATCCCGGAATTTCTTATAAAGGGAAATCTCGGTCTTCCACCGATGCAATAAATGGAAAATCTCTTTATTTGATTTGTGCGAGTCTACCTCGAGTAGCTCATGGTTTTTCTGACTTACCCATTGTCCCACCCTTCTATTTCTTCTCATCTATTTTCTTTAAACCCTTTGGGTTTGTGTTGACACATGATGAAGTAGCGTTGATTTGTTTATCCAATGAAAACGAGAACGCCATCTTCGATCCCGGTATTTTGCACCATCAAAGGACTTAGTCCTTAATACCGGGTATTTTCTGCCTTCTTTATCATGTAAGACCCACCAAAAATTGGCCATACCATGATTATCCCTAAATGATCACATTTATGGGGGGGTTCGAGTCGAGCTTTTGACTCGGTTATAAAAAAACAAGGTGCCTCGTGGGGGAAACCCATGCTTATCCATGTACATATTATCGCTTTCTAATTAGTTTAATGTGAGGGTATTTGTGCCCTTCCAACCTTTGTTCCATGGTTGTTTGTGAATTGTGATTTTTAGATCATCATCTTCACGATTGGAGCCTCTCGTGTTCGTTTTATGGGAGCACTCGATCGTTTGCTTTGAAGACTTTCTCAATATCCATGATATATCCTTTGATGTTCTAACCTTAGGTTTATAGCACACTTCATAAACGACTTTAAATTTAATGGTTACACCCTTTCCATGCTAGATTAAGCATTCGACTATGTCTCTAGTATGGGGGTTTTCCAACCCTTGGACTCGAAACATTGAGGACAATGTTTAACTTTAGTATGGGGGGTGAATAGATACTTGCCTTGCCAAACCTTCACGCTTTCCAAAGTTCATCTTTTTGTTTATCATTTTGTTACAAAATAAGGCTAAAAATGGCCAAATTTTAAAATTTTCTCAGGTTTTATAAGTGTTTGAAGACACGAATATACATTTTCCGATGGCGAGAATAAGAGTAATTTTTTACTCGACCGTGCGTGTTGAGCACTTAGCTTTGATTCCTTAACTTTATATTAGGCTAAGTCTCTTAAATGAGGACGAGAAATGATAGAGTTAATTATAAGTTACTATGCTAATCGTAGAAGTCGCTCTTCTTTCAAAAACTCATGTGTTCTTGTTATTTGCTTATTCTCCCTTCGCATGTAAATATTTTTTGCTTAATAAATATTGACTTAGCGGTTTAGTCTTGATTGTTGGTTTCTAGTCTTTTCTAGTAGCTTCCATGTAATTAAATTGGGAAAACATTAAGGATTCGCCAACGTCACGGTTTTGAAGTATTGGCAACCCGAATAATCGAAAGCTTCACCTAATAAGATTTCAAGTGCTCACCTAAATCAAGCGTTTTGAAGCTCACAAGGCCGAAAAGTCTATGCAAAATTGAAAGTGAATCAAGCCTTAATCTTTGAAGCTTTAAAGATCCAAAATTCGCCTTAGCGTGAGGATATACGTCTTTGGCCATAATAAAACCACCGATGAGGAGGATAATAAAAGGCAAGGCAAGACCGAAGTCATAATAAAAGCTTCATGGCGAAGTTGAATAAAAGATGGAGGTAAACCTATGATAATAAGGCCCTTCTGTTAGGGGGCGTATAAAAGTCTTGGTAATAAGTCTCATGTTCAAAACCGTTATAAAACCGTGTTTATCGATCCTTCTTGTTGACTTAATTTTTTGACATCGTTGTCTATTATGAGGGGTTTATAATTCGATGGTCTTGGTTACACCGTTAGGACTCTATTTTTAGACCTAAATCTCTATTATCGCATAAGTCAAACGATGTATCCTCGCGAAACATTCAAAACAAAATAAAATATAAGAGATACAACTTAGGAAAATGGGAGGGTAAGTACGTGATTAGGGCATATGAGTAGTGTTAGCATTACTAACTTATAATGACAATGATCTCGTTGTACGCTTAGCATGGAATTGGGGTGAAAATCGAGGATGATGAAATTATTTCTAACGAAGCATTCACATGTTCTTATTCTATGAACCTAAACGTCCCATTTTGCGATGAAAATCATACATTATGTCTAAAACGCAAGTAGTAGCAATAGTAATAGTGTAGCTAGTTTATCATTCAATAACAGTGAATAAATATGAATTTTGGAGGTGCTACAATACTTTATTCTAGCATTGCGTGAGGGCACGACAATGGTTTAGTATGGGGGAGTGATGAGACTGCTTTTATACATAGTCTCATCGTCCAAAACGGGCTTTAATTGCATTAAATATCATCAAGAATGCCAAATATATGCTTGTGTTTGTTACTTGTGTATTTTAGGTACGGATATTGAGGAAATGACAAAAGATCACAAGGAACATGCAAAAACGAACACGGGAAAAGAAGCTGCACAATGAACCGGACCCAAGTAATGATTTTCCAAGAATAAACCTTGAAGATATGAAGATTGAACAAGAAGGGTCCTCCAATATTGAAGAACTGGCACTTTAAACCCTTGTATATTCATAATTACAAGATTGGTCCTTAAAGTTTGTCAAATTTACAAAAAGGGCCCTCCACTTTGAAGAATTGGCAATAATGGTCCCTCAACAATCAATACTTGTCAATTTTAGTTCTCCACAAAGTCAACAAAACAAGTCAAGACCATCATCTTTAAAGAAAATGCCAAAACAACCCTTCAAAAATCAAGAATTGGCAAGAAATACCCCTGAAAATACTTTGCAAAACTTTCTGGGGCAAAAGTATGAAAAAGAAAAGTTGATAACAAAGGGATAGGCGTTGATAGCTAGTTTGAGCTGAAATGACAAAGAGAGAAGAAAGGAGGGGCTAAACATGGCAGACACAATAGATACCTAGACCTATGGCAGCCTGCCACGTGCCCCACTCACCAAAATCCACCAATCACCTTCCACCATTCCTCCACCTCACCATCCACTCACACCAGATTATAACTAATCTATATTAGTTAAATATTTCGCGCCTTAACACCTTTTTAAAACCTTAATCAGATTAAAACCATGTGTTCATCATGTTCATACCAAAATTGGGTTTTTCTTAATTATTGAAAGTCAAACCCCAATCAACTCCAAATATTTGATTAAGGTCCCATTAATCATAAACCCACCCTTAAACCCCTTGCCACATCACTATACTACTCACATGATAAACCCTCCTTCACACGTTTTGGGAAAAATGCCAAAAGTTTTCCAGAGAATCAACACTCAGTATTCAGCTTTCATCCTAAGCTTTATTGTGAGCCTTTGATCACTCTTTCACCCTGCCAACTCATACAAACAGCCAAAAATCAGTCACATGTTCAAGATAGTTCAAAATCGTCAAGGGCATTTGTGGAACTTCATTAACTAGGGTTTTCAGCCTTCCTTTATGTTTCTAGAATCATTGTAGCCCTATATAAGGCACCCTTATTCATAGCATAGTTCTTGTTCTCAGTTTTACTCTTGTCAATCCTTGTAAAGCCATTTTCTAAAATTTATAAGATTACGGTATTGTGTTGAGATTTAAAACTGAGTTCCATTTATTGTTATTGTGTTGAGTAGTTAATTATCACGTTTTTGTACTTAAACAAAACCTTGAACAAGTCCAAGATAGCCTATAAGCCTGTGAGTCCCTTTGTTCTTGCTGAGGTAAAGAATTTGGCTTGTGCTTTGGTGAGGATTGTTCATTGAGGTGTTTCTTTAAGTGACATAAGTCACAATTCACTAGCTTAATCAATATTGGAAGTTGGTATACGTTTTTATCTCAAAAATAAGTCAAGTGGTTTGCTAAGTGCTTGTGGTTCAACAGCTTGCTTATTTGAGCTTAAGGGTGATCATAGCCTCCTAATCTTGGTTGATTAAGGGGTGGTGAGGCCTTAAGGGAAGATTCATGCCTTGTGGGAACCTAAGTCTTGCATAGACTTAACCATTTGTCACCTTATATAATCTGATTTGTGTTAACCTAGGCTCAAGCCTTTGGCTGGGCTTGTGTGTTGCTCTTAGCAGGGGGAAGCTGGTTCTTGTTCTTGCTAGTACCTCAGCTCATTGATTCCAAGGTGTGGATGTACATCTTGGAGGTTTGAATTCTCAAAACTTCATCTTTCTGATTAAGTATTTGATTTTTAGTGATTTTGTGATTCTGTTGGTATAAGTGTGTTTTTTATGCCTACAAATTGGTTCTTGATTCACATGATGTGTGTTATGATGCTTATTTGGGCTTAAATCAATCTTAAGAAGACTTTTACTTTGTTAAAATTGGGTTTAAAAAGTTAAAAGGGTGTTTGGGATTGATTGATTGTTCAAGTTTGTGTGATTTGGAGTTGGTATTGTGGTATTGTTTGAGCGAGTATCTGATATTGAGGTATTTGTGTTCTGATATATGCAAATTTTGTGCCTTGAATCACTAAATCAAACATTTGGTTATAAAATCTTGAAAATTTGTTGTTTTGCTCTGAAATCTTGTGCACACCTAGTTTTCATGTTAATCTAGGGCTAACAAGTGTTAAATCATTGTTATTGCAGCCTATGTAATAGATCTGAGGCCTTGAATTTGGATTTTGTGTCAAGTAGATCAGCAAACTTTGTTCTTGTGTTCATCATTGTTCATCAGTAACTGCTTTTGCCTAGATCTTGTTCGTTTGTTGGATTTGTTGGATTTGTTGGATGAAATGTTTTAATCTGTGTTTATTTAAGTTTTATAGAGCTTGTGTATGCATTTGGTGGTTTGTGGTTAGCTTTTACTAGCTTAAAGTAGCTTATTATCATCAGACCTGCTTATTACTTGTCTGGAACACATCTGAGCAAAGATTGAATTAATTGCACTGATTGGCTGGGTGATTTTGTGATTATTTGCTTGTCATTGACTCCTTGTGATTCACAGATCACAAGGGTGCCTTGATTGTCCAAAAAGACCAAGTGAAACTCTCTAAAAATCCAAGTCAAAAAGTCAAGGCAGTGGGAACTCCTTTCCCCTGCTTCTAGCCACTGCTAGATATATTTGGTGTTCAGCTTATTAATAAGTCATTCTAGCTTATTCCAATGTGCAACAACTTATTTTTTGTAATAGGTCTTAATATTTTGAGCTTATAAGTGATTCTGGAAGTTTACAGCTTTTAGTTTTAGGTTTTTACTAGAAAACGACTATTTTGTCTTTTTCAAAATCAGCTTATTACTTATTTCAGCTTATTGAGTGTGCTTATTGGAAAACGTTTTGTTGATTAAGCTTAGTTAAGCCATTTATAACTTATTGCAACTTGAATCAGCTCTTGAAATAGTCTAGAACTAAAAAACAACTATTTTGTCGTTTTGTGAAGAGGGCTTTGGCTTATTTCAGGCTTATTCCTTGATCTTATTTCAAGTTTCTTTTTGCAAATAGCTTAATTAGGTCAAGAGAATGACGTGGGTAAAATCTTAGCTTATGGCATCAACTCATAGCTTAATGGGCCAAAAAGCCCATTAAGAATAAGCTGTTTTGAAATAAGCTAGCTTAAGCTCATTTTCAGCTTTTAGGCCTTTGGAAAATTGTGTTTCAAATCAAATTTTAAGCTTGGCTGGAGCTTTTGGGCCATTTCTGAGAACTTTTTCTTATTGGGCCCAATATTAAGCCCATTAAGGATATGTTTGGGTATTTGGCCGATTTGAAGGCCCAATAGGGGTATTTTTGGTATTTCAAGTTCATTTTTTGTTTAATTAGGTTAAAATAAACTAGTTTGCAAGTTATTAGAATTTTTTTATTTTTTATTTTTATTTTTTTTTCTTATTGGTCCCAATATTAAGCCCATTAAGGATATGTTTGGGTATTTGGCCGATTTGAAGGCCCAATAGGGGTATTTTTGGTATTTCAAGTTCATTTTCTGTTTAATTAGGTTAAAATAAACTAGTTTGCAAGTTTTTAGAATTTTTTTATTTTTTGGATTTTTAATATTCTTTTATTATTTATTTTATTATTAAATTTCAATTTTCATATTTTGGCACTTTTTATATTTTTTCTTAGATCAAATACATTAAATTAAGAATTTTACAATTTTTAGAATATTTTATTGTCATTAGATTAATTTTTATAACTATTTTAAGTTTAAATAGTTTTTAATTGTTTTTAAATAGTTTTTATTAACTTTAAAATTTTCAAAAATAGTTTTAAATTTAGTTAAGTCATTTTAGAGGTTTACAATTGAAAAAATCTCATTTTGGGCTTTTTGTTAATTAAACTGATTGTTTTGGGCTTTAATTAGCATTAAAAAAATTATTATTTAATTAAATAAAAGGTTTGAGTGATTTTTGATTTTTTGTAAACTCTAATTACATATTTTAGGATTTATTGCAATTTTCTAGGAATTTTTAGGGTAAATTTTTTCACTTTTTACGGTTTTACGTGTTCGACTATTCGTCTTAGTGTAATTCATAATCGTAACCGTCATTCTCTTCTAATCTCATTTCTTCTTTTCATTTCTCATAAATATAATCACAAAAGTTAATCAAATCTTAACACAACATACTAGCCTCCTTGGGAAACGAACTTGAACTTCATTGGTCATTAGTGCTTGGTTTTCCTAAACCGACACTTAATACTTTCCCTATTTTTCTCTCTTTTCCTAAAGAGTGGTAAAAACACTACCATCAATAATTATGAAAGATATTGTGTTAACTCTGGGAAAAACATATGCTTGATAAAGTATATATTCTTGGAATTTCTGTTATCTTCTATGATAATGATAATTATCAAATTGAATATAACCCGCAAGTTTGAAGAAAGGAAACTTCCCAAGTTTTCTTGAAATATTCTATTCTCGACTTTTGTCTATCAAAAGGATTCCCCTATAGAATATATGATATGTAAAAGAGAAACTTGTTCTATAAGATGAGTTTTTACATTTTCCGCTATATTCCTCCATTCCATATCATAGAAAGATTATGTTACGATTTTATACGAGTCATATGTTTATAAATACATGGTAAACTTTGAAATCCTATTTCATAGTTGGATTTATTATCCTCGGATAAGAATGATAATCAACATAATAAGTTTCCTATATAAACCTAAAAGATATACCTTGTGTTCGGTAAGCATTTATATGTATCCCTATACATATGTGACATATGTTTTCTGATATGAGTATACCTTAGATTTTGAATCATTTCTATTCTTTCCCATTCATTCTAAACCCTAAAAGTATTTAACAAGAATTGAAATGATGTGGCGGCAATCCTGCAAATACAAAGTGTCAATAAAAAGCATTATCCGGAAGAAGACTGGATAATTAGTTAGTTTTTAATATCCAAGGAAGAAAAGATGCTATTAGTATCACTCGTTGGATTGAAAAAGCCAATTTAGTTTTCTATCATATTATTCGTATTTGAAATTTACAAAATGAAGCCTGATATGAGAAGATAGCACTTCGTCAGTTATCTTGGTAAATTCTGTATGCTCAATCCATTGAGATAAAAAGAAGTACATAAGATCGCTTGATTTAATTTCAAATATTTCTTAGAAAGATGATCAAGGAGATAAAAGAATAACTCTGCTATCGAATGATAAAAGGAATTTTATCAAAGATTTTTAAAGATTACCACTTCTAAAATCCCAATATATTGGAAAAAGTCATTAACATATCCCAAAAAGTTAATGAACAATGTAATTTAGCACAATGCTATGCAAAAATCCTAAGCTTAAATTCAGCAAGAAAAGAATGTCCATAAATTCTAATAAACGAGAAACTACCATAACTTAATTTACTAATCCAATCTACGGTGAATATGATGAAAAATTTATTTTGTTTAAGAAATGCACATGTATCACACAGAAACTTGCACCATCTAGTGTCGGATTTTCAAACATAGTAGATCATTGGATTAGGATTTGTAAAGACAAGTGGTCTTATAAATCATATGTTTGGCAGAATTATCCTGTATTTTATAGGAAATAAAATACTGACTTCTATTCAAGCGTTATTCGTCTATATAGTATTCTTAGATTTTATATGTAGAAACGTCTTATTCACGTCTCCTATGAGTTTTTTTATCCCTATGGAATTATGAAGAAGATCTAAATCCTATGTAAATTATGGTAAGGACTTCATGAATACGCCAAAACTTTAGAATATTCATCTTATCATGTTAAACATAAGACTTGGAATTTGTGAAGACTTAGAAGTTTGTAAGGACTTGGAATGTGAAGTATTCCATTTAACTCGAAGAAACATTAAAATCCTTATATTATGCTTTAACAAAAGAAGCAGAATATTGAAAGTCGTCCGACTTACTAGTTCAACCTATATTTCCTCCATGGAAATAGGAAAGAACAATGAGGATTTTGTTACTTCAAATAGACATGATGCCATCTGGGTTATAGTCGATTGTTTTACTAAATCTGTAGGATTTATCCCTATTAAGAAAATCAATGATATAGAAACTCTAACAAGGTTATGCAAGAAATAATCTGTCGACATATCAATATCAATCATCTAAGATCGTGACGAGTGTTTCACATCTTAATCTTAAAAGTATATACAAAATACCTGAGGGTAATATGTTATACTTAGTCCATTATATAAATGAAAACATAGGTATACTAATGTATTAAGTGGAAGAACGATCCAAATGCTAAACTACATACTCCATGTATGTATTATAAATTTTGGGAGGACACTTAACATTGGTAAAGTTTCCCATATAACAATAGTTCTCATGTTAGAAATAAAAGAGTATTATTTGAAGCACTCTATCGAAAGAAGAGCCATTTATATATCCGTTGGGCTAAAGTTGGAGATTTTCAACTTACGAGACCCAAGATAGTTCATGAGACTATTGAAAAGACTATAGCTTCGTAGAACGTTGAATTATGTTAAGTATCCGCTGGATTAAATGGTGATTTACGATAATCCAAGAGATTATTTTGATGAAAATTCTCACTATGAATGATAAATTACACCGTATTAAACAGTATCTAGTTGAAAAGGATCTTTTCTCTTTCAATTACCCAAATTGATTTTGAAAAATGTGATAATCAATTCAAGATTTTGAATTGAGCAGTGAAATATTAACTTGAGTTTCCCAAAGAACTTAGTAATATTCATCATACTTTTCGCGTTGCAAATCTGAATAAATGTTTATCTGATGAATCTCTTATCATCCCAATGATGAAAGAGTTTCCAATGATAAACTAAATTATGATGTATAATGTTATATTTCTAATTATTGAATTATTGAAACTATGAGAGTGGGTATGCATATGTTTGGAAACGTGAGAATTATGCTCTTCTTTGTCTTATGACATCACTCTTTATTTAAATCTCGGGACGAGATTTCTTTAAGGAGGAGAGACTGTGACAATCCTCAAATTTCACTTATGTGTTATAAGCTATAGTTGTCTCAATATGAGAATTTGGCTAGAAAATTTTGCTTCTTGTACCTTACATGGTTAGATGAACTACTTCTCACAACCTGAACTGCCACTACAACATATTCCTATATGTTGTAAACATGATGTATGTGTCAAGTCTAAGATCTAAAAGTAATTTAACAAGTACATTATGAATAAGAACATCTCAAATATAACTATGATGCCCTAAATTGCCTTAGAAACCCTACAATCAATATAATTGAGTTATAAACTCAAGAATGATAAACTATGAACGGAAAGTACATATGATAAGTCATTAAGGATTATAAACAAGTTATAAACTATACCTTGAAGACATAATAATGCTTTAGAATAGTAAGAATAAATCATTCAAAGCTAAGTACAAGTAAATGTACATAATAGTCTAGATCTCACCTAGAAACCCTTTAGTAAACAATACTTCAAGCAATATAACCACATAATATCTATATACTATTATTAAATACAATAAACTAATTATAATCTACCATATAAATGAAACATAATAGATTACAAATTACTAATATTCACTAATCACAAGCTAATTACAAGTAAATGACCTATAACCAAGATTAGCATATAAAATCTATTCTATAATGAATTAGAGTCTGATATTTTGTCACTAATCATAAAACTCAATTATGTATCATATTAAGATTATACATTTTCTTCAATATAAAGTACAAGTTAATAAAGCATAAGGTACAAGTTATCAAAGCATAGGATCTTCAAGCTCCTATAGTCATCCCTAGAATATGATAAACCTTTATAAACCCTTAAACCAAGAAAGTTGAAACCATATAAGTCATAAACATATCATATAACCCCTAGAATAAGTAAACATAAGGATATAAACCCTAATTACCCAAGATACAAAGTCATTAGGATTAATGACCTAAAAACCCTTATATTAAGAAATCTACATAGTATCACTACCTAGTCTTTTTGGATGTAAAACCCGCAAAAATAAGGTCATTACTTAATCCTACTTTTCAAGTATTTTGAAGTATTTTATAACGTTAAATACTATTATGTTTAACGGTTTAAGTTGAAACCGATATTGAACATTTTATTTTTATGTTTTGATAAGTAACAAGGACTACTAGTGATCGCGATACCGACGGATGCCAAAAATTTTACATTTTATTATCTATCGTGTCGATATTTAATATTTTTGACGATATTGTTTTAATTACGTATTAAGTCGTGTCGAAATAATATTATTTTTTTGTGTGCGTTTAAACTTTTAAAAAGTATTTTTACGAAACGCGAATCCCGGGAATATTTGAAAAGTCGACTAAAAGTCATTTCCCGCTTTTTAACTTAAATGTTACATTTTGGTCCAAAACTATTCAATATTTACAACTTTTACCCTAACCTCCATATAAAAACATTTCACCTAACTTTTCACCTCATTATTCTTATAAAAAACACGTACACTCTCTTTGTTCTTTGTTTTAGCCGCCACCCCCTCATCACAAAATCATCATCAACATTTTTTGTAGTTTGATTCAAGAAAAACCAACAATTATCCCATTCCTAAAATTCTATTGTGAGTCTTTTGGTATCAATTTTATCAACATGCAATAACTTTTGTTCTTCAAGAAAATTTTGTGATGTTTGATCCAAAATTAATAAGTGCATGTGTTGCTATTGTTGTTTTATATTAACTTTGATCATTGTATGTATAGATTTTTTATTTGGATTTTTATTAAAATATGACATGCAAGTGATTAGGGTTGTTGTAGTTTGATTAGGATGATATATAATAAATACTAGGAGTGGGAGATTTGTTAAAATGGGTCAAAATAATGGTTATATATGATTTTCAAGAGTATGTTTTTGACTAGCAGGTTTAGGGGTGTTTTCGTGGATCAAAGTTTTATAAAAGCTTGATAATATAGACTATTATTGTAGAGGATGTCGAGAGCTTCGATTTGGTATAAAGTAGGCCTTCCAACTCAATACGAGGACGAAGATACGCTGGTTTGATTATTCGTGTACCGGGAGATGCGTATCGGCACAATACGAAATTGTTATCGATATTGGGTCAAATCTCGGGGACTATATCTAGAGTTTTATAGAGGTTCAAAGGCTGATCTCAAGGCCTAAATGTAACATTTTGAGTCTATTTTTACAATCAAATGTCGGATTTGAAACTAGTATTGCTTAAGTTGGTCCAAATGGTTTTATAAGCCAAAGGTACAAAATTGTCCGGTTTTTGAAGTCTAAAGATGCTTTGGGCAGAAGGTCTTAGGAGTAATATTTTTGAATGAAATTTAAACTGAGTTTTATACAGGTTGTGTGTGAGTTTATCACCAAGTTTCATCGAAAACGGAGTTGTCTAATTATGGGAAAACAACTTGAACATTCGGTATGTTCCGGCAGAATGTTTTGGAGGTGTTGTCTAGTAAAGGATACTTTGTAAAAGTGTCTAGTAATATCACTTGTGTGGGTTATCCTTGTGAAATTATTGTTGTTTTATCTTGTTGATTTTAAATTATATTAAGTATAAGTTTATACTTGGATATATTATTAAAGTACACGCCTTGTTTGCTAGGTTGCGGTTGTCGTGTTTATGGGGCATCTACTATCGTCGGTGATCGTGTTCAATTACTCTAAATACTAAGGTGAGTCTATAGCCTCGTTTGATCAATTTTAAATATTTTAAAAACCCGCGAGGGGAATACATGTTTTTATAAACTTAGAACACAAGTTTTTTTGGTATGCTTGTCCATATCTAAATGAACCCGTGGTTGCCTTAAATTACATTAACTAAATTGCCCTTGTTAAAGCCTCAGTTGTGGACCGTTAACTAGCTTATGATGGGCTAGCCGTTGGTACAATTAATAGATCTATGAGGGAAGCCGACTCGGTTCGGTTTGTGGGTGATTAAAATAAAGTATAAAGCAACTCTGTTTTTCATTTATTAAAAGCATTTATTCATTTTGTTAATGATATATGTGTAAATGACATAATGTATCACTTTCATTATTCAAAAATAACTTTTAGGATCACAAAATTTGAATAGGTCCATCGTCCTCGACTTTTCACTCTTTCCATGCCAAGCTCAAAAACAAGATCATTGTTAACAACAAGTTCTCATGTTAAGACCACTTATATACGAAATTTGTGTAGAACTCCTTCTCCATTATTCCTAAGTTGTATTTCTAGATTTTAAGGATTGTCATTCACCCGTAGGCTCATTTGACTTATTTAATAATTATTAGTCCAAAAATGAAGGCAAAACAGTGTAAACCCGACACTTATAACCTAACCTTATCCTCATAAACCGTTGTCACTAAAGAAAGCCCACATCAAGGATAATTTAACACGATTTAGGGAATAAATTCCTGAATTCAAAATTTGGCCATTAGGACTAGTTATATTTATTCCTCCAAAGTCATGTTGACTTTATAGTGGAGTTAGCAAATTTATATCATATAACCTTAGGCTCTTTAAGATGTAAAAGTGCTCCTCATCTATGATCCACACCCTAAGGCTCCTTGAACCATAAACAAGGGAATTGACATTCATCATCACTCCACACCCAAAGGCTCCTTGAAATAATGATAAAGCAATTTTTATTAAACACTTACCATGCCATACACCCTAAGGCTCCAATGACAAAGATCGTGCTACATGTCCCACACCCGAAGGCTCCTTGAGATCATGTTTTAATTTATTCTTCTTTATTTATGATATATATAGTAGGCTAAGTTTCGTAATCCCATGGTCTGAATACCTCCTACTTAGTGGTTATGAGCCACCATAGTCGGAAGTCCACGTCGCTGACACACTAAATGTGTTCTTTTTTGGGTAAAGGGGATTATCCCCGGTAAAATTTATTACACCAAAAAACGCTGAAGTACAACAGATGTAGGTGAAGTCCTAACATCACGGCCCGTTACATGGGCTACAACCATGCACACATCACGTGCAATGATCCAAAATCCGTACATAAGAGTGAAATGTCACTCTTATGACTATCAAATAAGCTTAGAAAACAAAACAATAAAATAAATAAACTATACGGTACATGTTTCTAGCTTATACATCCGAGAAACACAATCTTGAAAGCAAGATGTGAACACAAAGCGTATTATTAAATACGCTACGTCCAAGTACCCAACCTGCATATATGATACCGAATCTCGGCAAGACCAGTAATAATTAGCATTCCAACAGAAACCCTAAAACCAGGGCTCTTGAAATGAGTATAATGCAAGTTCGTTTTCTCAGTTCTTAACTAATAGAAAGTCCAATCAATATCAAATTTATAATTGTTTTTGGTTGTTCAAGCTTGCTTGGTATTCTATTGCTAATTCAAACAACACTAAGTAAAAATGAAAAATATAATCCTACTTATACGTAAAACAAATTGCAAATTCCAAATTTTATTCAAGTAAAATATAAAAATGCAAAATATAAAACTATAAGGACTGAAAATGTAATTTCTATGAAATGAAAATGCTTGAAATGTAAATTCTAAAAGTTATAAGGACTAAAAATGTAAAACAGTTAACTATAAGGACTAGACTTGTAAAAACTTTAACAAACTAACCAAAAACTAACAAACTAACAAACTTATAAACTGAATTTTAACAAACTAACAAAGTCCAGGGACTGAACTTTTGCAAACCCTAAAATCTAACAAGTTTAGCCAAAAATTAACTCTAATTGAAAACCAGGGACTAAAGTGAAATTTTCCAAACTTTTTAAGTAAAAACGGGCACAAAGAAAGAATAAGCTCGTTTGAGCTTATTTCTCAACCAAATAAGCTGAAACAACTTGCAAACAACTTCAAGTCCAAATCAAGAAACGTGTATTCAAGGATTTCAGCTAAAAGTCCAAAATAAGCAAAAGAGTGCTTATCAATAAGCTCAAAATAAGCTATAGCCTAATCCAAACATCCACAACTTGATTTTATTATCAAAACTGATTAAGCACTTGATTTAAGGAAGGGGAAATCAAATTAGAACAAATTTCATCCAGTAATAAGCTAGATATCTGAAAATAAGCTCAAATGAGCTTATGTTGACCAAACGTTGACCAAATTTTGGAAAAAGCTCAAAATCTCAAAAACTCATATTCAATACTATCTAAATGGAAATGTGAAAGAAAATTGCAAGTTTTATGAAGAGGATTAAGAGATCTAGCAAAACAATAAGCTATTCACATCAGAGAATGACATTTGCTCAAGCTTGAGCTAAAAAGCTGTTTTCTAGCTTATTTCTGAATACTGTAGAATTTCCTCTTAGAGACTGAAAGTTTATATTATAAGCTATAACTAGAAACTGGTTTGAGCAAATTTGATCAAGTAATGAAGGAGAAATGATCAATTGAATTTGGCAAGTTTTGAAATAAAAGCTGAATACAAGTATGACCCAAACTTTTTGATTACCAATTGCCTGTTTGACTATTATATTGACTTGCAAATGACTCAAGACTTCTTGTTAACTCCTAATGAGTAGAAATGAACTTCTAAACAACAATTTCTAACACTTAAAATCTGATTCAAAGCTACTCCCAAACACTCCTTTAAAGCTTTTGATCAAACTTTTTCAAAGACTTTATGAGTTATGGTTAAGACTGATTAAAAAGCTATAGCAGACTTGTTTTAGTGATCAAAATGAAATGTATTCAAGCTAATAACAAGCAATAACCAAGACTAAGACTGAAAGTAGCTATTAGACCAAAATGTAACTGAAATTATGCAGAAACTACAAAACTAAGCACAAGAGCACAAGATCATGCTACAAATCACTAGGATCAATCAAATAACAACTACTTATCAATTAAAACAGGTAGCCATCAACATTACACTAGAGAATGAAGCATGCAAAGACTGTTTAGAGGAACAAAAATCAGAAACTTAGAAACCTATTGTAGTAATCCTTTGGGTAGAAGAGGAGCGCTGAGCTCTCTTGCCCTAGTGATACCACCACCTATCACTAGCTATCAACTCAAATCAACAATCAATTCAGCTACAAATCATCATTCTGCCATGAAACCTTCAAGAACAATGGAAAGAGCTTGAATTCTGATCAAACAGCAACAATTCTTCACCAATGTCAATTATGATCAATGTATGATCATAACTAACATCAAACAGCAACAAGTATATCCAATATCAACAAGATTCAACAGGAATTTGAGAAACAGAATTTGGCGGGAAAAAGGAAATTTGAATTTTATTGAGTGATTTCTGTTACAAAAGTAGTTACAAGGTTCTAACTAACTAACCAACTCAAGAGTTTGTCAGACTCTTGAGTAGTTAGGTGTAAAGGAGGGAAAAAAGTGAAAAGAGAAATTTAGAGAACTATGTGTTTACAAATTTAAGCTACCATCACAAATGAAGTACAAGCTGGGTATTTATAGGCAAGAAAGGGAGATTCTGTTGGAGTTGTGACGTGTTTGGGCCAATCATCACTTGACACGTGGAGGAATTCTGCAAATCCTCTTTGAAGGTGATGAACTTGAATTGGGGGTTTTTGATTCAATGGATAATATGTTAAATAGATTGCACCGTTGGATTCGTCTTCCAAAATTAAGCAACTTTGATGTTTTGATCTTCTCTTGAAACGCTTTCTATCTCAAACCCGTTCCTGGTAAATATTTTGTTGAAAGAGAAGGACACGTGTCATCTTTTTATTGGTAGAGAGAGAGAGTTGCGGATTGCACTGTTATGATATGGCATTAAATGTGACGGCTGTGAGTGGAATTTAATTGTTTGATCCGTGTGAACCCTTCCCTTGTTTCTGATTGGCTTAGAGCTAATATACATGGATTCAACTTGCATAACTTTCTCATCTTGGCAGATTAGGTCCTTGTACTTGGCAGATTCCACTTTCAAGCTAATATCTTCATTCCTTTGACATTTTTGACCCTTCAACTTTGATTCTTCAACAAAATGGCCCTTTGACTTGAGTTGACTTTGTAGTTGACCAAATTTGACTTGAATCTTGACTTCCCATAATTTGCACTTTAAGTCCTCCATCTTTCACAACTTGTCAAGATAGGTCCTTTGACTTCAAAGTCTTGTCACTTTTGATCCTCTTTTGTCTTTTTCATCCATTTGAGCTTGGTTTTTCCTTGTTTGCTTGAAATTGTATCCTTTTACCTACATAAGATCACACAAACACAAACATACCACATAACACTGCTTTTTACAATATAAAAGGGTATTTTGCTTCATGTTTTAGGGTTATTTGTTGATAAAAGGATATGAGTTTAAGCTCATATCAAATTCCCCTACACTTGAGCATTGTCATGTCCTCATGCAATATTATATTTCAAGGCTTAAAAATTTACATTTCCCTCATAATTAATCCACCTTGGCCATATGAGATGCATCTACACTACTCTAAACTAAATGATGCATGATTTTGACTTTTAATAATGCAATGAATCAAAATACAATTCTATCTTATTCTTTTTGATTTTTCTTAAAATGGTTTTGATGGAAATAACTCATAAAGAATTCAATGACTTGGATTAGGGCTTGGGTACCATGGACACTTATCACCCTCAAGTTTCACTTTCCCCAAACCAAGCTAGTAAATGGAATCATTGCATTCACAAGTAAAAAGTGCATCAACTGATTCATGACAATTAAATGTGGAACCGGTTATTATTTGAGCAAATTGCTTGTGGGCAAATTTGTCATTATTCAAGTGTGAAATATAAGAAGTGTAAAATCCAAAAATAAGGAAGGACGGTTTTAATCCTAAGTAATCTTCTCATCCATTACTTGAAAAACCGCTCACAATTAATACAAGTCCGTATTAAGAATAATAAGTCATTCGCCTTATGTGTAAAATCCTCATGTCATGCTTTCATAAGTAACTACAGACTCGCTAAGGAAAGAAAAATAAAACTCACGCAATAATTTACATCCGCATCTTTTTGAGATTTTGGATCTTCAACCCCGCAACCCGTCAAGGTAATATTGGATTGGAGCAATCTATTGAATCCCCGCAACCCGTCAAGGTAATATTGGAACTCAATAGTCACTATAATTAACACCACACTGCCCCTCTTGGGAGTCTTGCATTATTTTTTTTCTTTTTCTTTTTTTTTTTCTAGCCACTCATTTTTTTTCATAAGCCGCTCTTATTTTTCTTTATTCCTCACTAAGAAATTTGCAAAGAAGAAAAGGAAAAACACCCGCTAAATATGGAGCATGACATAAGTCTAGTACACATAAAACGTGCTAACTTAGAATCTTAAGACGTACTCATATCAACCATAAATGATTATCCAAAAATGCATAAGAGATTACAAACCAATTAAAACCGTACTTGATTATTTATTAACAATTATATACAAGCGAAGAAAATAGAGGTAAAGAAGAGAAGGGTTTAGCCACAAGTAATTGCCATGAAGTCTATCTAGCCCTTTTACACTTGCTTCAACTTTATCATTTCCCATTCTCCACAAATTTAAAATTTCAAAGAATGAAATTGGTGGAAGCTTAGCCTAATAGACCAATGAAGGACTACATGGTTAAGGATACTAGCTAGAGAGTGCTAAAATAAGCAAACTCGGGTTGAGTCAAAATATCCATGGCGGGCCTAATATGTCAAAGAAATCTAAACTTGTTAAAACCATGTTTTATTATATTTTTCCTTTTTATATATTTTTGATGAAAAATAAGAGAAGAAATATATACAATGCAAATGTGTTATGCAAATGAAAATGATTGATGCAAAAATTATGAATGCATATTTTTGTGGCCAAAGTAGATCAAAGATTTGAAAAATGTTGAAAATTCAATTTTCCAAGTTATCATGCAAGACAATGACAAGTTCTAGGTAAGGTCACTTCGATAGAAGACCCCCCTACACTTAAGCTAAACATTGTCCTCAATGTTTAATAGCATGGAAGTATAAAAACTTCCCCTACACTTATGACAATGAATAGACTTTGCTTAACCCAAGTTAAGGAAAGGACTACTATTAGTGAAATCAAGTTTAAGCACAAGGTGTCAATGAAAAATCACTAAAGTAACGAAGTGAACCGGATACAAGGGCCTCCTCCATAAGCTCCAAAGCATGAGATGAGTGAGCAACCCTACAAACAAGCATGAAGACAAAAGAAGGTCTCCCCTACACTTATCTCCAAATCTATGCCTTTATTTCTAACCTACAACACTCTAACCTAGTTATACGATGCTTGAGTTAATGAGTCTCTAGCTCGACTCGTCCCTCAATGAATTAATTCATGGGGAAAATGGGGACCTCTTGGACCATTTCAACAGAAATGTCCTCCCCAAAGTAATGCTTAACACGGTGACCATTCACTTTAAAATTTGGACCATCGGGTTGGGATAACTCAAGAGTTCCATATGGAAACACTTGAGCAATAGTGAATGGACCGGACCATCTCGACTTAAGCTTGCCCGCAAAAAGCTTTAATCTTGAGTTAAAGAGGAGAACCGGCTCTCCAACTTTGAACTCACGATTCTTAATCTTAGCATCATGCAATTTCTTAGTCTTTTCCTTGTATAGCAAAGAATTCTCATAGGCATTGGCTCTCAACTCATCCATCTCATTGATTTGATCTTTCCTATGTGAACCGGCTTGGTTTAAATCAAAGTTAGCCCACTTGAGAGCCCAAGATGCCTTATGTTCTAACCCAAGATAGTTTGCTATATCCGCAAACCAAGGTGTGGCATCCTCTTGGGAAGAGATAGACATGAGCTCCTCTAATGGAAAGGATTCATTGATTTCTTGATGTGGGAAATCTCCTTGAAAAGGATGCTCAAGTCTACTCAAATGATCCGCCGCTAAATTCTCGGCCCCTTTTTTATCACGAATCTCTATCTTAAACTCTTGAAGCAACAAAACCCATCTCAAAAGCCTAGGCTTAGCATCTTGTTTTGTCATAAGATACTTGAGAGCGGAATGATCCGTATACACTATGGTCTTGGAAAGCACAAGGTATGGTCTAAACTTCTCAAAAGCATAAACTATAGCAAGCAACTCTTTTTCCGTGGTAGTGTAATGAAGTTGTGCACCGGTCATGGTTTTACTCGCATAGTGTATAGGTTGGAAATGCTTATTAACTCTTTGTCCTAAGACGGCCCCCACCGCATAATCACTAGCGTCACACATAAGCTCAAAAGGTAATTCCCAATTTGGAGAAACCAAAACGGGAGCCTTTGTCAATTTTTCCTTAAGTGTCTCAAAAGATTCTAAACAAGCTTGGTCAAAAATGAAAGGAGCCTCTTTCTCCAAGAGATGAGTCATCGGTCTAGCTATCTTAGAAAAATCTTGTATAAAGCGCCTATAAAAACCCGCATGACCTAAGAAACTCCTCACACCTTTAACCGAGGTGGGTGGGGGAAGCTTAGCAATCACATCAATTTTGGCTCGATCAACTTCTAATCCCTTATTGGATATCTTGTGTCCTAAAACAATTCCCTCTTTCACCATAAAGTGACATTTCTCCCAATTAAGCACCAAACGTGTTTCCTCACAACGCTTAAGCATTCTCTCAAGATTGGTGAGACAAGAGCTAAAGGAGTTCCCAAATACGGAAAAGTCATCCATAAAAACCTCCATGGTTTGCTCTATCATGTCATGGAAAATTGCCATCATGCACCTTTGAAACGTCCCCGGTGCATTACATAGGCCAAAAGGCATCCTCTTGTAAGCAAATGTACCGTATGGACAAGTGAATGTGGTCTTTTCTTGATCCTTAGGGTCAATAGGTATTTGGAAATAACCCGAAAAACCATCAAGAAAACAATAGTACTCATTTCCCGCTAAGCGTTCAAGCATTTGATCCATAAAGGGAAGCGGGAAATGGTCTTTCCTAGTTGCCTCATTGAGTTTTCTATAATCAATGCAAACTCTCCAACCGGTTACAAGTCTCGTGGGAATAAGCTCATTGTTCTCATTAGGCACCACGGTGATTCCACCCTTCTTTGGAACACAATGAACCGGGCTAACCCATGGAGAGTCGGAAATGGGGTAAATCATACCCGCATCTAAGAGTTTAATCACTTCCTTCTTAATAACCTCATGAATTTTTGGGTTAACTCTCCTTTGGTTTTGAATGGCGGGTTTATAATCATCCTCCATAAGGATTTTGTGAGTACAAAAATGTGGATCAATTCCCCTTATGTCGGATATTTTCCATGCTAAAGCTTTCTTATGTTTCTTAAGGACTTCAATAAGTTGCTCCTTCTCATCCTCTTTCAATTCCTTAGCAATAATCACCGGTAATTGGTCTTTTCCTTCTAAGAAAGCATATTCTAAGTGGGATGGAAGTTCCTTAAGTTCAATGGAAGGTGGACTTTCTATGGAAGGTTTTACTATGGAAGGTTCCTCAATGGTAATCTCTTGTGGACTAGGGGAAGGAATAGGGTCCTCATTGAGCAACTTTTGGATTGTAAGAATATCTTCTTCCCAATTAATGGGAGAATCATCATCACCAAGAAAGTTGGACTCAAATTCCTCCAAGAGGAAATCACTCTCTCCAAAAGGTGTTAAAGAGGGAGCAATTGAGGCCACGGTTTCAACATGTGGAATCTTATCACTAGCATTCTTACAAGCATCATGAAAGTGTTCATTACACACTTCATCTAGCACATCCACAATGTTAATCGTCTCACAAGGTCTAGACTCCTTAACCTCTTTTCTATCACAAACTTTCCCTAACTTAAACACCACTTTCTCATCCTCTACTCTCATAATTAATTCTCCTTCCGCCACATCTATCAAGGTACGACCCGTTCTCAAAAACGGTCTACCAACAATCAAAGGCACTCTAGGATCCATGTCATAATCGACCACTACAAAGTCGGCCGGAAAGGTAAACTTATCCACACCTACAAACACATCTTCCGCTATACCTACGGGGTGAGCTATGGTTCGGTTGGCTAGTTCAAGAGTCATCCTAGTGGGGGTGAGCTCGGGAAGAGAGAGTTGTTTCCAAACGGATAAAGGCATGAGATTTATGCTTGCCCCTAAATCCGCCAAAGCCATGCAATTTTCAACACCGGGAAAATTACAAGGTATCAAGAAGCGCCCCGGATCTCCAAGTTTTGTTGGTAAGGTTTTAAGTAACACCGCGGAACAATTTTCATTAAGTGATGTGTTGGGCAAATCAACCAATTTTTCTTTGTTTGAGAGCAAATCCTTGAACATCTTAGCGAACTTTGGCATATAAGCAAGAGCTTCCGCAAAGGATATGTTGATATTGAGTTGCTTGAACATCCTTAAGAAATTGGAGACTTGTATGTCATCTTTGTTCTTTAATTTGTCCTTTTTCAACCTTGAAGGGTATGGAAGAGTAGGTTTGGGTGTAGGTGGAATAGGTGTTGTAGTGGAAGATTTGTCTTTGTTAGCCTCTTCATTGGGAAGTGTGGAAGGTAAAGGAGAAGTATGAGGTGGTTGAGAAGGTGTGTTTGAGTGAATAGGAGCACTTTGAGGAGGTGGAGTAGAAGTAGAAGGCTTATCACAAGTAGGAGCACAAGTGGGTTGAACAATAGTAGGTTTAGGAGGTGAAGGATCCTTTGTTGTTGTACCACTTCTTGTTGTAATAGCATTAACATTGGCCCTAGGATTTGTTTGTGTGTTGGAAGGTAAAGCTCCTTGTGGTCTTTGATTTAATGCCATGAAAAGCTTATTGAATTGGTCATTCATTTTCTTGTCCATAGCTTGGAGTTTCTTTTCAGTCTCTTGATTCATCTTTTGCAAAAGATCCATTGTGTTTAACTCTTGTGGCACATAACCTTGAAAACCTTGAGGTTGGAAAGGTAAAGGTTGGGAGTTAAATCCTTGATTTGGTGGATAAAAGGTACTTGCTTGAGGTTGAAATTGATTTGGTGCCTTGTAGTTATTTCCTTGGTATGGTTGTCTTTGCCCTTGATTCCTTGCTAGAATTTGAGGAGGATTTGGTTGAATTTGGGTGGGTGGTTGGGGTGGAAAGCCGGGTGGAGTAAGGTAATTTTGGGATTTGTAAGAAAGGTTATTTGGATTGATGTTAGGCTTGAAGTGTTCACGGTGTTCCTCTTGGTAAGCATAACATTCCCCTTGATACCCTTGCACCTTGTCACATTGTTCATAAGAGTGTGGGCCTCCACAAGTAACACAAGAAATGGTGATGGCATTCACATTGTTTGAGGAATTGTTCAATGTCATGCTCTTAAAATCTTGAATCATGCCTTGAGTCATTTCTTGTCCTTGTTTGACTTGTTGAAGAATCTCTTGAAGAATTTGGAGTTCACAAGGGGTTTTAGAAGTATTTTGGATCACATGAACTCTTTCTTCAAATGGATCGTTTGTTTGAACCATTGCCTTAGTCTCAATAATGGTCAAAGCCTCTTGGTATGTCTTGAAATGAATACTCCCTCCCGCGGAAGCATTTAGTGAATCTTGGTGGTGAGGTTTAAGGCCATTATAGAAAGTATTGATTTGGCTTAGATCATCCATTCCATGATTAGGGCATCGCCTCAACAACTCACTATACTCTTCCCAAGCATCACCAAAGGATTGACTAGGTTTTTGTGTAAAGCCCATAATCAAATTCCTCAAAGCCATAGTCTTTTGTGGAGGAAAGAATTTGTTCAAAAACTTAGTGGTAAACTCATCCCATGTGGTGATACTATCGGGTGGTTGGGTGTCTAACCAATGCTTAGCACTCCCATCTAGTGAAAATGACACTAACAACAATCTAATGACATCAGGTGGAACCCCATTATGCTTAATGGTATTGCAAAGTGAAAGGAATCTCTTAAGATGAGCATGGGGATCCTCATTTTGTTTTCCATAGAAAGGTGATGCAGCAACCATATTGATCATAGATGTATGTAGCTCAAATGTGTTAGCGGGATAGTCGGGAATCTTAATGGCACTAACAAATCCATGAATGTTGGATTGCATACGTTCAAACAAAGTACGGTTATCAACAGCCATGGCTTCTTGTGGTGATGACAAAGCACGATTCTCGTGATCGGCTTGGTGAACGGTGGTGGTCTTACTCTTTCTCTTTTTCTTCCTTTTCGGAGGAAGAGGTTGTACACCAATCGGTATTTGTGCACGCCCGCGAGTGAGCATGCAACTCAATACGAGGAATGAGAGAGAAGCTCTCGTGTGACTTTGAAAAGAATAAGATTATCCTCTTCGAGTTTCGATATTAAATATCCACAAGAAAGTAACAATATATGTAATACTACTTTGGGTGCAAGACCCTCAATGAAGCTTTCCTTCGTAGAATACTCCCAAGTGAACGGGGGGTTAGGTGGCGCGAAGCACTTAAGTACCTATTGACCCTTAGATGGCATTTTATAGCACATCGCCTTTCTATTCACTTAAATGTTCGTATTCTTCGAATTATTGCTTATTGAGAGTATTTATCTATTCTTGCTTTATTTTGTTTGATCGATACGCGTGTCAAGGACCGGAGCGCCCCTCAACACGGTGTATTGCCTCGGCAATACTTATGGAAGATATGTAGATTGATTGTTCTTATACGTATACTTATCTACTTATAATAATATATGAAAAATATTTTTGTATTTATGAGTTTTTAAAGGAAAATACTATATGTACATAAAAACCGAGAGAATCCAATAATATATATTTTTGGGTGCAATCTCTTAGGAAAAAGATTGCTTTTTGGATTTTTTAATTTTTTTGGTCAATTCTTTAGGAAAAGAATTGTTTTGTTAATTTTTTAGTTTTTATATATTTTTATATTTTTGATTTTTATTTGTTTTTGATTTATGATACGTAAAAATAACGTTCACAAAGTGAACGGATCCCAAAAGCCAATGAAAACCGTCAATCGATAGTCTCTCGTGTAGTCAAAGAACCGGCAGCGGCGCCATTTGAAATGAGTATAATGCAAGTTCGTTTTCTCAGTTCTTAACTAATAGAAAGTCCAATCAATATCAAATTTATAATTGTTTTTGGTTGTTCAAGCTTGCTTGGTATTCTATTGCTAATTCAAACAACACTAAGTAAAAATGAAAAATATAATCCTACTTATACGTAAAACAAATTGCAAATTCCAAATTTTATTCAAGTAAAATATAAAAATGCAAAATATAAAACTATAAGGACTGAAAATGTAATTTCTATGAAATGAAAATGCTTGAAATGTAAATTCTAAAAGTTATAAGGACTAAAAATGTAAAACAGTTAACTATAAGGACTAGACTTGTAAAAACTTTAACAAACTAACCAAAAACTAACAAACTAACAAACTTATAAACTGAATTTTAACAAACTAACAAAGTCCAGGGACTGAACTTTTGCAAACCCTAAAATCTAACAAGTTTAGCCAAAAATTAACTCTAATTGAAAACCAGGGACTAAAGTGAAATTTTCCAAACTTTTTAAGTAAAAACGGGCACAAAGAAAGAATAAGCTCGTTTGAGCTTATTTCTCAACCAAATAAGCTGAAACAACTTGCAAACAACTTCAAGTCCAAATCAAGAAACGTGTATTCAAGGATTTCAGCTAAAAGTCCAAAATAAGCAAAAGAGTGCTTATCAATAAGCTCAAAATAAGCTATAGCCTAATCCAAACATCCACAACTTGATTTTATTATCAAAACTGATTAAGCACTTGATTTAAGGAAGGGGAAATCAAATTAGAACAAATTTCATCCAGTAATAAGCTAGATATCTGAAAATAAGCTCAAATGAGCTTATGTTGACCAAACGTTGACCAAATTTTGGAAAAAGCTCAAAATCTCAAAAACTCATATTCAATACTATCTAAATGGAAATGTGAAAGAAAATTGCAAGTTTTATGAAGAGGATTAAGAGATCTAGCAAAACAATAAGCTATTCACATCAGAGAATGACATTTGCTCAAGCTTGAGCTAAAAAGCTGTTTTCTAGCTTATTTCTGAATACTGTAGAATTTCCTCTTAGAGACTGAAAGTTTATATTATAAGCTATAACTAGAAACTGGTTTGAGCAAATTTGATCAAGTAATGAAGGAGAAATGATCAATTGAATTTGGCAAGTTTTGAAATAAAAGCTGAATACAAGTATGACCCAAACTTTTTGATTACCAATTGCCTGTTTGACTATTATATTGACTTGCAAATGACTCAAGACTTCTTGTTAACTCCTAATGAGTAGAAATGAACTTCTAAACAACAATTTCTAACACTTAAAATCTGATTCAAAGCTACTCCCAAACACTCCTTTAAAGCTTTTGATCAAACTTTTTCAAAGACTTTATGAGTTATGGTTAAGACTGATTAAAAAGCTATAGCAGACTTGTTTTAGTGATCAAAATGAAATGTATTCAAGCTAATAACAAGCAATAACCAAGACTAAGACTGAAAGTAGCTATTAGACCAAAATGTAACTGAAATTATGCAGAAACTACAAAACTAAGCACAAGAGCACAAGATCATGCTACAAATCACTAGGATCAATCAAATAACAACTACTTATCAATTAAAACAGGTAGCCATCAACATTACACTAGAGAATGAAGCATGCAAAGACTGTTTAGAGGAACAAAAATCAGAAACTTAGAAACCTATTGTAGTAATCCTTTGGGTAGAAGAGGAGCGCTGAGCTCTCTTGCCCTAGTGATACCACCACCTATCACTAGCTATCAACTCAAATCAACAATCAATTCAGCTACAAATCATCATTCTGCCATGAAACCTTCAAGAACAATGGAAAGAGCTTGAATTCTGATCAAACAGCAACAATTCTTCACCAATGTCAATTATGATCAATGTATGATCATAACTAACATCAAACAGCAACAAGTATATCCAATATCAACAAGATTCAATAGGAATTTGAGAAACAGAATTTGGCGGGAAAAAGGAAATTTGAATTTTATTGAGTGATTTCTGTTACAAAAGTAGTTACAAGGTTCTAACTAACTAACCAACTCAAGAGTTTGTCAGACTCTTGAGTAGTTAGGTGTAAAGGAGGGAAAAAGTGAAAAGAGAAATTTAGAGAACTATGTGTTTACAAATTTAAGCTACCATCACAAATGAAGTACAAGCTGGGTATTTATAGGCAAGAAAGGGAGATTCTGTTGGAGTTGTGACGTGTTTGGGCCAATCATCACTTGACACGTGGAGGAATTCTGCAAATCCTCTTTGAAGGTGATGAACTTGAATTGGGGGTTTTTGATTCAATGGATAATATGTTAAATAGATTGCACCGTTGGATTCGTCTTCCAAAATTAAGCAACTTTGATGTTTTGATCTTCTCTTGAAACGCTTTCTATCTCAAACCCGTTCCTGGTAAATATTTTGTTGAAAGAGAAGGACACGTGTCATCTTTTTATTGGTAGAGAGAGAGAGTTGCGGATTGCACTGTTATGATATGGCATTAAATGTGACGGCTGTGAGTGGAATTTAATTGTTTGATCCGTGTGAACCCTTCCCTTGTTTCTGATTGGCTTAGAGCTAATATACATGGATTCAACTTGCATAACTTTCTCATCTTGGCAGATTAGGTCCTTGTACTTGGCAGATTCCACTTTCAAGCTAATATCTTCATTCCTTTGACATTTTTGACCCTTCAACTTTGATTCTTCAACAAAATGGCCCTTTGACTTGAGTTGACTTTGTAGTTGACCAAATTTGACTTGAATCTTGACTTCCCATAATTTGCACTTTAAGTCCTCCATCTTTCACAACTTGTCAAGATAGGTCCTTTGACTTCAAAGTCTTGTCACTTTTGATCCTCTTTTGTCTTTTTCATCCATTTGAGCTTGGTTTTTCCTTGTTTGCTTGAAATTGTATCCTTTTACCTACATAAGATCACACAAACACAAACATACCACATAACACTGCTTTTTACAATATAAAAGGGTATTTTGCTTCATGTTTTAGGGTTATTTGTTGATAAAAGGATATGAGTTTAAGCTCATATCAGCTCTTGATCTTCCATGAGAAAAGAACTCGGCTGCACCTGGGATCTGCGAACAAGACCCAAATAATCTTGATAAGAACCACGATACATCCAATAAAAAATCGATTCCACCTCTCCCAACCCATCGTTCCAAAACAACACAGCCTCAACGAGGTACCATCCAAAGTAACAACAAACTATGAAATCATAGGGACCCACGCAGATCCAATCAAACAAGATAGTAAACCTAATCTATTTACAAATGATCGAAAACAAGTAAAAACTTGTAACCACCGAACTGATGGGATCACATACCCTAAACATTCGCCAGACAGCTTCATGGTGATCTTGATGACATAGACATACAACCTCATAGCCTAGATCAGTGGCAATAGATTAAACATGAAAAAAGAAACCCTAAAGATTAGGGTTTACCCAGCAAACTCATCTTGACGGCATGAAAACCTTAACCAGGCTAAGAAATGAAAAAAACAGGTCGCCACCCTTAACCACACACAGATCTATAAATATCAATCAATGAACCGCCTAGATCTCGCAACACACACCCCACGAAACCCTAATAATGAACAGCAATAATAATGAAACCCTAATAAATTAGGGCAAGGATTTCGGTAGGATAGGGAGATATCCAAAAGACGCACACCACTTTTTTGTAACAATCACTTACTTATACCCAATTATATACCACGAGAAATCAAACCAGGTTAATCAAGTAAATGTTAATTGAAATCCGCAAGGAGAACAAAAAACAATATACCAATCAAACTAGTATGATGAATCATAGATATAGAATCGTTTATAAGAAAGATTTAGCCGGATAATAAAGAAAAAGTGGTGGCTGGATATCTCCCCAGGGAGAGAATTTTTTATGGTTTTCTCAATGTGTTCTTGCTTTAATTACAAAGGAAATAAAAGAGTCAGTTAAGAGCAAAAATATCGAACCTAAACCGTAAAAATATTCATTTATTAAGCAATTAAATATTCAAGCATGAAGAAAGAGCCACAAAAACTCATATAAGGAAGAATTAACCTTAAAACTTATTATCAACTCTATCATCTCTCGTTCACCATAATTTAAAATCTCAAATAATGAGACTCGTGGATGCTTAGCCTAATAAACCAATTAAGGTCTACATGGTTAAGGATTGATCTAGAGTAAACTCGGTCCAGTAAAAAACTATTCTTATTTTCACCAACGAAAAGCTTACATTCGTGTCAAAAACATTTATTAAAATATGAAAAAAAAATAATTTAAAATTTATGCTATTATAAGCACATTTTTGAAAAACGGAGTACGTGAAGACAACGAACAAAAGGAAAAGCATATCTATGGATAACCCTCATACTAAATCCAAACATTGTCCTCATTGTTTCAAGTCTAAGGGTATATTACCCCCATACTAGAGACGAAGAGTCGAATGCAAAATTCTAGCATGGAAAGGATATGACGCAAATAATTAAAAGTCCTTTATTAATTATGCCAATAAAAATAAGCGTTAGTAAAGGATATAAACATCGAATATCGGATGTCTCAAATGAAGGATCGAAACACGAGTGATACGTGATGAAAACGAACACGAGAGTCTTCGATATATGAGAAACCTAAAATCACATAACAAACGAAACACGAGAAAAAATGAAAGAGCACAAGCCCTTCACATCATAAATAAGAAAGAAGATAGAATGATAAGCATGGGAATATCCCCCACGAGGAACCTCGTTTTTGGTAACCGAGTCATGAGCTTGATTCGATCCCCGAATTCATTCGTCCTTGGGGAAACGATCATGGAGAGGAAAAGATTTACCCGTAAAAGAAAAACTCTCCATGATAAAGTAAAATAACCTCCCAAATAAGGAAAACCCCATAAAAGTCCACTGGGGTCAAATACGTGGTTTCCATCTCTAAAAGAAATAGACCCCAAAGTGGCAATAGCAACCAAGTATAAGAAAGATTGGTTTCCTTTAAGCAAAAGTATCTTACAATTAGGTGTATGGTCACAAGGTAATGATCTGGGGTATTTAAATTTTTTTCCTTTGATTTCATTAGTAAGATACTTAGATAGCTCAAAAATGTGTATACCCGGATCAAATACCGTTCCCTCTATGGCAAAATAGCAATACAACTCGGTGTCAACCATAAAAGAATAACCCTCAAATTTGAAATCAACAAGAGATGCCAGGGGTGAAAAAGTAGGTGTCAAAACACTAATAGTGGGAACCCCCAGGTCTTTGTTCTCTTTAGCATCATGAATGGGTGGGTCGGGAGGGATAGAAGGTATAGTGTCATCGTGTAATAAATCCTCTAGAAAAAGTACATCTCGCTCCACATCAAAATACCCAGATATGTACTACACGGGTGTATCAATATCAAGAAACTCATCGATGTTGGGAATGTGAAAACCATCATCCTCACTAAAAGTGAGATGTGGAAGATAATCGATAGTAGAATCAAAAGTAATTGGTGAAGATGCAAATGTGAATTTGTCAAAATCCGAGTTTTCAAAATCAATATCAATATCAAACTTTAAATCTCCATTTGCCTTCTCATCAATACCATGATCACAACTAAGCTCATCCGATAAAACCAATAACATGGGATCATAGAAAGTATCCTCGTGATGGAATCTCTCAACACCCGGGGTATAAAAATCATCACTAAGGAGTAAAGGATTTGAAAAATCATTAGTATCCTTATCATGTTTTTTAAAATTTGAGGTTTGAAAAATAGGAGAGTTATCCTCATCCGATCCAGAGGAAGAATTAAAAGTATAGTCGGAATCACAAGATAAATCATCCCTATCCGAATAATGGCTATGAGGAGAACCATCTAAATTAGATTCTTCTAAAGGTTCCTTAAGTAAGATGGTAGCAATCTCTAAGAGTATAGGATCCTCCTCATTAAAACCCAACTCCACAAACTCCTTAGGTGTAGGATCAATTAAGGGTTCTTATTCTATGAACTCATGATTAGGTGCTTCACACTCCTTAAAAATTGGTTTATCAAAACATGTCACACTAAGAGAATTTGAAGAAAGCATAAAATCATTTGGAGGAGTAGGTGAAGTAGTCATAAAAGGAATAGGGTCAACAATGGGTAATGTAGGCTCAAGTACAATCTCGAAAATTTCCTCACAAGATGAGGAAGAAGGAGAGCTAAATGTTTCTGTGGGTGTCAACACCGAAGGTGGAGTAAAACTCATGATAATCTTCAGGCCTTGTCTCTCCATTAATGGTGGAGAGATGGAAGGATCCACAGTGGGAACATCACTACTAGTAGTGGTGTTAGCCTCAACATGAGCTCTCAAAGCTTCTAAAAGTTGATATTTTAAGACTTTGATTTTCTTCATGAAGGTCATTTATCATCCTTTTTTGGTCCTCAAATATTTCAACTATTTTGTCCATTTGTGAAGGTTGAATTTGAAAATCCCCTTGATTATTACTTTGAAAATTTTTATGATTATGAAAATATTCTTGAATTGGAAAGCTTTGATTTTGAAAATCCCCATAACACCCTTCATTAATTTGTGGTGGGTCGGGAGTCAACTCAACCGTGAGTTACTCAATAACTACTTCTTCCTCAAAATCCGGAGGAGAAGAATCACTAGTCACGAGAGAAAGGGGACTAGAAGAATCATCTAGATTAGGGTTATCCGTATCAATAAATGGCTCATCACTAACTCTCGAAGTATATGAGAAAAGAGGGCAACTCCTAATGATAATAGATGTGGTACCGAATACTTCGGCCTTGCTCCATAATTGAGACTTGTTCTCGATAATCAATAAAGCCTCACTAGTACTCCGAGAGTATAGATTTCCGTTTGCAGCAGTGTTAAGAGACTCTTGATCGTATTGGGTCAACCCGTTATAAAACGAATCAATCAAATGCAAAGCCGAAAATCCATGATGAGGACAACTACGTACTAAATCCTTAAATCTTTCCCAAGCCTCGGTAAACGTTTCATTATTAGACTCTTCAAAATTAGTAATGTCCAATCGAATTTTTCTCGTTTTAGCATAAGGGTAAAATTGATTTAAGAATTTTGACTCAAGATTAGCCCATGTAAAAATAGATCGTGGTCGTTCCTTTTCTAGCCAAAGTCGGGTTGCTCCATCAAGGGAGAAAGGAAAAAGTGTAAATAGATAATGTCTTGTGTCACATTGGTGTATTTGACGGTATTGGCGTATGAAAGAAAATGATGGATATGAGCGTAAGGATCGTCGTTCTCAAATCCATAAAAAGGAAGACCGGATATCAACATAATCCAATCCGGGTTAAGCTCAAAATAATCATCCTCGATATACGGTATCACGATCGCACTATCGAGACATCCTTTAGTAGGTACTTGCAACAACTCATAAATCGATCGATCATCCATAGCCATGTCAAAATCACGATACTCGGGATTGAATTGACTCGTCACGGTATTATTATTCTTCTTCAGAGAAGAATATGATACACCAAGCGGTATAAATGCTTACATATACGTATACGTAATACATATAGTAATATAAAAGAAAATCTTTTTGTATTTTTTATTTTTTATAAAAGAGAATATAATATTTACGTAAAAACAAAGAAGAAACCAAAATAGAAAATATATATACGTAGATTTTTTTGGTGTAATACTTTAGGAAAAGTATTACTTTTTTGATTTTTTGGGTGCAAATCTTAGGAAAGAAATGCTTTTGTGATTATTTTTTATGTTTGATTAAAATAAAGTAACGTTCAAAAGTGAACGGATCCCAATATTCAAATCGTCTCACGAAAAATCGTCAATCGTAACGAGCACAAACCGGTAGTGGCGCCAGTTTAATATTCGTTTTTTAGTATATCGTTTCTTCTTGAATCGTGTCGAATTGATATCAAATTTTATCGTAAAGATTATTCGTTTTTTGTTAAAGTATTTGAATGGTAATCTATTTCTATTTAAACACAAAGCACGTAAAAATGTAAGAATAATATCTAATATGTATACGTACTATTTTAAAACAAAGTGCAAATACCACAAGTAAAGAACAAAAAGTAAAAAAATATAAAATGCGCAAACAAAATGTAAACGAGAAATATCAAAATGCTATACGAAAATAAAAGTACAAATGCAAAATATTAAAATGCTAAAAATAAGAATGCAAACGTTATTTTAAAATATGTAAAAACTAGTTTTTTATACTATTTATATATATATATATATATATATATATATATATATATATATATATATATATATATATATATATATATATATATATATATATATATATATATATATATATATATATATATATATATATATATATATATATATATATATATATATATATATATATATATATATATATATATATATATATATATATATATATATATATATATATATATATATATATATATATATATATATATAGAGAGAGAGAGAGAGAGAGAGAGAGAGAGAGATGGGATCAATAGAAAACTTCATCTCAAAAGAAAACCTAGAAAACCTTCTCCTAACCGTTGGATCATGGTTCTTTCCCCTCCAATTTTCCCTCTTAACTACAGGGACCAGTTTGTAACTACGGAAGATTTCCAAGGTTTGTTTTGTAACTTTCTTAATTTTTTTAATACTACACGATGGACGAGTGGCAGTTGGGTTTTACTACTATTTTTATTTGTACATCTCGTAAAATTCAGAAAAAGTCGGTTTCTTTTTTTTTTGCTTGAAGCCTTTGAGTGTGCGTCTTTTATTGTTACTTGACACGAGTCTAAAAACCTTAATATTTATGTTAACTGGATTATCCAAATTTTAATGAGCATAACAACCCCAAACAAGTTTAATCTACATAACAATTTTAACAGACACCCAAATTAGCAATAATATGTGTGAATTAACATTAAGTAAATCTACATATCAGTTGCTTTCTTCAAACTCAACAAGAATACTAGACTTGATAACATGACCATCCTCAATACTATTGTCCGCACGCATCATGGAATATCTTCTCGTAGTCTTTGGTTGCCTTTTGGTGATCTCACTGAGTACCATGACCATGAACAGGTCACCCGATTGCTCGTCTAAAATTTCTTGATCTCTCATTTTTTTTCTCAAGAATTTAACGAATGGCTCATACCCCTCCCTGGCGCTCATTTATCAAAACAAAATACGTGCCTACAATTTAGTATTTAGTTATGATTAGTCAATACTATCGCTACTACGCTCTTCAATGATATTTTGGAAGTAACTACAAAAAATGATTCTTCCTTCCTGCAATTCTGTCAACTTTTAAGTTAATAGCATAAAATACAAATAATCTTCAAGACAAGGCTACGAGCTACTAATTTTCTATCATATGGGTTGTACAATATATATAAAGATGTGGCTATTACAACTCATGTACTCCGGTTTAATAGCATATCCCTTACCTTTCACGTGCAAGCAGTTAACAAAGGTTATAGAGCTCCGCTGTGCAAATTTAGCAGAATAGTGTGGCACTCATATTATGTGTTAACACCTGAAGATGAGGGCTTCGAAGCATCATCAGCTTTAGGTGATCTGGTATTCGAACCAGAGCCACCACAATTCGCATCTAAAGTGCGCACATGGCCATGTATTTCTTAGGTAACAGATAGCACACTCTCAATTATATTTTGCTTCCTTTCAGAATTATCAATGATGACGCTAACAAGTTCAGCAACTGAATTGCATATAAAACATTAATTAGACAGAAATTCAATATATTGTAAATTTATATCAAACCTTGCTTTGGATGACCACATAAAATAACTGTTTCAGATTAAATCAAATCTATAACTTTTTTGATATTTACCTGCTCAAGATGCACAATACTTCTCAAATAAAGTGCTTGATTCAAGAGGCTCACAATAGCATTGTTACGGCTAAAAGATCCTCTTGCTGATTTTCAAAGTCCTGAACAATCATGATGGCTTTTCCATGAGACTAATATAAAAATTTGAGACTCGTGTTTAGCTACTGGAGGAAACCGGAACTATATCAAAAGGTTGCATCAAGTCATGTAAACAAACCCTCTCAAATAAAATCACATACATTCAGGCAGATTATTCAAACACATCTTCAACTCCACAACATAAAATGCAAACATATCCACGTTTCTATCCACCCTAGGCCAAAGTGGTATACGAGAATATAAAAAATGCGAGATTCAAACTCAATACCTCTAAACTAAACTTACCACCATGTCCCTTAACTGATTTTTCACCTTTTTTATGTCAAGTAACTTCAATGTTGAGAAAACTAGTTTCTTAATAAACTGGAATATAATAAACTAATTAGTATAGTAGTATACATTAGCAGACTGATTAATAAATACACGTCTACAACGAAAGGTTGTAATCGTATAAGCAAACCTCCCGGTGGTTAGGAGGCACTGGTTTCGGCATATATAGCCGGCCTAAGGCTTATTTCATTTTGGGCTTATGTTTCATACTCTCACTTTTGTGACTTATTTAATGAACCTATATAAGCAGAAAAGCTTCAAAATAAGCCATAAAAAGTGAGATTATGAAATATAAGCCCAAAACCAAAATCAGACATAGGTCACTATATAAGCCGAAACAAACATCCCCTAAGTCCAAAGGCTGGCAAAAAACTTATATTCAATCTAGTTCTCACTTGTAGTCTAACTTTTGAAACACGATATTAAATGTCGATCTAATTGGAGAAGGTGGACTTTTATAAAACAACCGAGTCAAAGCAAGAATAAACAACTCAGATATAAGCATTATCACTTAATGGGTCAAATAGGCTAAATCAGAAATTCTAGATAAAAACTGCACAAATACTACTCATTGATGCACTAACAATACTCAATTGATGCCCTAATAATACACATTGATGCACTAACACTATCATTGATGCCCTAATATGATAACCTTTGTGAGTATCCTTTACGAAGAGCATATATATGTTGCTTCTAGGTGTTAATTAAACTATGACGTTCTAGTCCATGTAACACTCTCTTAGATGGTTAGATGCCTACATTTAGCAGATTAGTAGTTTTGAGTGATTGGATGTGTTTATTTTAGTAGATAATCACTTTAAGAGTGCATTTGGGTGCTTATTCGAGTGTTTATATGCCTTCTTTTAGAAGATAATTAGTTTTAGTGCTTAGGTCAGTTTATTTTAGTTAGATAAGCACTTAAAAAATCAGGTTTTAAAGAAAATAAATAGTTTCAAGTAACATCCAACATGACAAAAAATTTATATGCTGAGAAATATATATTACTGAACTTATACAAGTAAGGTCTATATATGAGTGGAGTACGTACCATTGGGATTATTTTTGGATAAGCTGTAAACATTGTTGAGCGGTTACATGGTTACATGATGCATACACCCCCACTATCATCATAACATCAAGGCCACGTGCACATTTGGTGCGGTTACATGATGCATACACAATCCCTGGTGCCTTCAACTTTAGCAAGTATTTAAACAAGTTAATATGCATGCCTGGTCTGTTGGGATCTGCATATAGATATATGAAAACTTTAGTAATAAGTTAGAATACACTGATAGGTAGTTATAGTTTTCCAATCACTTGCCAACAAATCTGACTTTAGTAGCCTACAAATATCTGACATTATCAGACATGTGTATGTGTCTAGATACAGATCTATGTGAATCTGTGAGTAAATATGGACAAAGAGTGTTTCATGTCACCCTAACCTGACCCTTCTTGTCTTGATTCGTCCTAACATTACCAGTCACCTTTTTCCTAGAATAGCAACAATCACAACCTTTAGAACCAGTCACGTAATCATAAGAGCGTTTGAATTACGTAAATACAAAAATAAAAAACAACAGATAATTTTATGAAAAAAGATATTTTCTGGGATTTGATGAGAACAAGATATTTTATTGGGATCTGACGAGAATGTTACTTTTTGCACATTACACCATCAGTAAGTCTAAACACCTCAAATGGATGCAATAAAAAATCACAAACGGATGCAATTAAATAAGTTTGTTCCAAAAATATTATAGGATTTTTACATACCAAACTGATTTTGTGCATTAAAAAGAATTTAGCTCTGAATTCTATTGATGCCCTCAAACTGTTTTGAACTGATGCCTAATACATTATGCAAGAACATGCGGTAATTTTTTCATTTCATTCTACAATCTAAATCAATTTTGCCCTAATTTTTTCAATTGTTGCACTAACCTCTGTGATAGAACCAGGCTAAGTGTTATATGAAAATAGGACGATAGGAATGATTTATTGAAGAAACAATGCAGAATCTGAACAAAGAAGTTCAATAGAATCTAAATAGAGAATGATAGGTGTGATTTATCAAAGAACGGTGCAGAATCTGGACACCGAAACTTCAACGAAATCAACTAGTCCGTAGAGAGGACCAGACTCCTAATACATCAAAGTATATATTTTATGCCATGCCTCATTCTTAGCCTTACACTTACAATTTATACATAGAGATAGATTATACTAGAAATCATAATATGCTAAAATCGGTGCTGAAGATAAGGGATTGCAATAAATCAGTGATCCTGATTTATCTCAATCTTTCCATCAATGAACCAGATTCTTATCAATACTTCACCCCTGAAAACTTGCCTTGTCCTCAAGGCAAAATTGTGGATATTGACCAGTTGCTCTTTGGGTCGAAGCCACCACTCGATAGGCCACCACTTCGAGCTCGTTGGTCACAGCTATGTTGGTCACGGTTGGCACCCCTTTTTTTTTCTTCTTCGGATCCAAGCCACCACTCCATAGGCCACCACTTCGAACTCGTTGGTCACGGCTTTTTTTTTCTTCAGGTCCAAGCCACCACTCCATAGGCCACCACTTCGAACTCGTTGGTCACGGCTATGTTGGTCATGGTTGGTACCCTTTTTTTTCTTCTTCGGATCTAAGCCACCACTCCATAGGCCACCACTTCGAACTCGTTGGTCACAGCTATGTTGGTCACGGTTGGCACCTTTTTTTTTTCTTCAAATCCAAGCCACCACTCCATAGGCCACCACTCTGAGTGTTGGAACCTCGAAAGGTTGGGGACCAACAAGCAAGTATGATCCTCCCAAGTCGCTATTCCGGGTTTGCACCATTTTGAATTTCCCGGCATCAGAACCAAATGATAGAACCAGGCTAAGGGTTATATGAAAATAGGATGATAGGAATGATTTATTGAAGAAACAATGCAGAATCTGAACAAAGAACTTCAATAGAATCTAAATAGAGAACGATAGGTGTGATTTATCAAAGAACGGTGCAGAATCTGGACACCGAAACTTCAACGAAATTAACTAGTCCGTAGAGAGGACCAGACTCCTAATACATCAAAGTATATATTTTATGCCATGCCTCATTCTTAGCCTTACACTTACAATTTATACATAGAGATAGATTATACTAGAAATCATAATATGCTAAAATCGGTGCTGAAGATAAGGGATTGCAATAAATCAGTGATCCTGATTTATCTCAATCTTTCCATCAATGAACCAGATTCTTATCAATACTTCACCCCTGAAAACTTGCCTTGTCCTCAAGGCAAAATTGTGGATATTGACCAGTTGCTCTTTGGGTCGAAGCCACCACTCGATAGGCCACCACTTCGAGCTCGTTGGTCACAGCTATGTTGGTCACGGTTGGCACCCCTTTTTTTTTCTTCTTCGGATCCAAGCCACCACTCCATAGGCCACCACTTCGAACTCGTTGGTCACGGCTTTTTTTTTCTTCAGGTCCAAGCCACCACTCCATAGGCCACCACTTCGAACTCGTTGGTCACGGCTATGTTGGTCATGGTTGGTACCCTTTTTTTTCTTCTTCGGATCTAAGCCACCACTCCATAGGCCACCACTTCGAACTCGTTGGTCACGGCTATGTTGGTCACGGTTGGCACCTTTTTTTTTTCTTCAAATCCAAGCCACCACTCCATAGGCCACCACTCTGAGTGTTGGAACCTCGAAAGGTTGGGGACCAACAAGCAAGTATGATCCTCCCAAGTCGCTATTCCGGGTTTGCACCATTTTGAATTTCCCGGCATCAGAACTAAATGATAGAACCAGGCTAAGGGTTATATGAAAATAGGATGATAGGAATGATTTATTGAAGAAACAATGCAGAATCTGAACAAAGAACTTCAATAGAATCTAAATAGAGAACGATAGGTGTGATTTATCAAAGAACGGTGCAGAATCTGGACACCGAAACTTCAACGAAATTAACTAGTCCGTAGAGAGGACCAGACTCCTAATACATCAAAGTATATATTTTATGCCATGCCTCATTCTTAGCCTTACACTTACAATTTATACATAGAGATAGATTATACTAGAAATCATAATATGCTAAAATCGGTGCTGAAGATAAGGGATTGCAATAAATCAGTGATCCTGATTTATCTCAATCTTTCCATCAATGAACCAGATTCTTATCAATTATGATCCCACATCGGCCATGTATGGGAATGGTTGATGGTTTATAATGTCCAGGTGTCCCCTCCTCAAACAAGCTAGCTTTTTGAGTGAGTTCTACACTTGGGACTTATGAACCGATTACGAGCCTAGTATGGGATAGGTTCGTATCAATTGGTATCAGAGCTAGCCCTACCTTACGAGGTTCCAACACTCGGAGTGGTGGCCTATGGAGTGGTGGCTTGGACCCAAAGGGGGTGCCAACCGTGACCAACATAGCCGTGACCAACGAGCTCGGAGTGGTGGCCTATGGAGTGGTGGCTTGGACCCAAAGGGGGTGCCAACCGTGACCAACATAGCCGTGACCAACGAGGACGTTGGTTCTTCAAAGGGTGGGGTAATGTTATGATCCCACATCGGCCATGTATGGGAATGGTTGATGGTTTATAATGTCCAGGTGTCCACTCCTCAGACAAGCTAGCTTTTTGAGTGAGTTCTACACTTGGGACTTATGAACCGATTACGAGCCTAGTATGGGATAGGTTCGTATCACTCTGCCTCAGATTCTTGAGGCCCTATTAGTTCAAAGGCATCGTTGCTCCACCCTTGCATCTTATCACTCGCCATAACCAAAAACGCAACCAAACACACCACATATCCATAACTCTAAACCCTAACCCTAACCACTCCACCATCACATTCTTCGTAGCTCTCCTTCGCCCACCACCCTACCCCGCCTTCGCCACTCCGGTCACCGCCTCGTCTCTCTTCGTCTGGTTATACGCCGTCGTAACCGTCATATATAACTTCTGTGATGGTAGTGGATGCGGTGGTTTACGGCTGTTGTATTGTAACCGTTACGATTCGGAAGGGATGAAGATCTGAGTGAGTGAGTGTGTGTGTTTCGGCGCTTTGGAAGGGATGATATCCGATTGTTGATAAGATTATTATTGTATTATTGGCAATTATAGTCCTTCCACTTTTTATCAATTTTTATTTTTTACCCCTCGGGTTAAAATATTTCAAAATCGACCATATATTTGTTTTCTAAGTTTTCTCTAGAACCCATCCCTATAAAAAAAAATATGCATACTTTGTTCATTGATACACTAATCATACAACTAGATGCCTAATTAATCTATAAAAAATGCAATAATGTTACATAAGGATGCCCAATCAACCCAACAGACTAGTAGGAAGATGACCTATTTTAACTCGACCCATATCGGTACCCTGATTCCTTAATACATTCTTGAACTGTTGTCCTAGTACATTCTTAAACTGATGCCCTAGTACATTCTCAAACTGATGCCCTAGTACATTCTCAAACTGATGCCCTAGTACATTCTCAAACTGATGTCGTAATACATTCTTCAGATGATTCCCTAATACATTCTTAAACTGATACCCTAATACAACCTTCATACATACGTACTAAACAAATAAAGTCATGCCTTAATACATTACTAATAGATTTGCTAAGGCCTTAATACATTGCTTATGAATAGGGGTGTTTGTTTAAGCTAATACTTTTAGGGTTTAGACTTATCGAACAACTAATAAACTATGAGCTTATCAAATTTGGCTTATGGAAATTGAGAAGCTCATAAGCCCTAAAATTGTAGTCCTTAACATGGTATGAAGACGTGTTTCTTCATTTCTGGATGATGATTTTGATCGGGTACGGTTTCATAGTTTTCTTGTTCGTGTTATGTGTCGTTTGGTTCGGTAGCTGAAATTTAAAGAACCGGATACCTTAGTTTTAACAAGAAGATGCCTTAAGCTTAAGTAACAGATACCTTATATTTAAGTAACAGATGCCTAAAATTTAACAAAAAAAATCAAAATTTAGATAATAATTTTTTTTAACGATCATTCAGACTCGATTTTCGAACGTATTAAATCAAACAAATGCAGTAACTTATAACATGATACGTTAATCAAACAAGCAAATGATCTGATGGAATCTTAGCATATATATACCTTATTTTTAACTAACAAATGCCTTAATATGTTTGAGAAATGATGCCCTAAAACACTTTCGAATGGGTCCAAATGGGTAACATAAATTTTTAGCTAAAAGGGATGCTTTCAAAATAAAGTAAAAGGGCTAAAAACTCACCTTAAAGTAGGGCTGAGCATAGGTCCGGGACCGGACCGGCCAAGACCGGACCAGACCGAGGACTGAACTGGTTCGAAACCCCGGACCGAGACCGGACCGAAATGGTTCGGTCCGGTCCGGGTTGGTCCGGTCTGGTTCGGTCCTCAGTCCGGTCCTATTAGGTATAATTGAGACGATTTTCATAAGACCGAGCCGGACCAGACCGGACCGAGGACCGAATTGGTCCAAAACCCCGGACCGAGGACCGGACCAAAATTGTTCGGTTCGGTCCGGTCCGGTTTTCCGGTCCGGTCGGTTTTGGGTCTGCCAACCTTACCTTAAAGTATATTCACATGTCAACATGTGAAGAACAATTAAAATTGTTCTATGAAAATATCACGAACTTACATATTTCTAAGAAAATATGAAATCAGATTATAATAAATGGTTAGTCTGATATTTGTATTGATACTTTTGTAAAGTTGTGATAAAAGGCAATAGGAATTGTCGAATCAATCTTGAATTTTGCCACATGTATCAGTTGGTTTCTGGGGAGCAAATTTACCCATACAGTTTTCTTAAAATTACATCCTGAATGAGTATAAGCAAGACGATGATTAATTGTTAACAATTCAACAGATCCATCTAGTTTACATCACGATCAATCAGGCTTGATAAAATCAAAGAAGCATCTCCATCAGATAAGATGCCATTTTCATTATTTCATAGCCCTAACCATAATAACTATCTGAAATGACAAAAATGTTTGTGACTATGTGACTTAACTTTAAAACTTAGTAGCATCTGATAATCCACCATTGAGACCTCTTGAGTAGATTAAGTGGCTAAAGTCTTGCCAGAATTGTTCCATACATATAGCTAAATCGAATAGCAAAAAACACATAACCGAGAGCCAGAAAATGAAGGCGTATATAACTAAGAGTTTGATCAGCAACAAGAAGCATGGGGAGGACTTATCAGGTAAACGAAGAGTATAAAAACGCAAGTTTTCAAAAAAAAATAGCCATGGTATGAATAGTGTGCATACACAAAACTGATTCCTTAATTATAACAAAACAAATGTCCTAAATCTAATATTAATTGATTCCTTAATCAAACATATCCTTTAAACAAATATATGCCCTGATATGTTTATCGATTCCCTATATATACAACAGCTAGAAATTTTGTTCAGAAGTGCAAGCAACTAACTTCACCAAGACTATGCATCACACACTCCTTAGATGTGTCGAAAATCAATAGGTTATCAACCAGCTTAAATGCAAACAATAATCTTAGGCCGCCATATATAGTACGGAGTACTATGAGAATACCTATAATAAGCATGCTATCATATACAACAGAAGACAATCGCAAGTAACAGAAACAAAATAACAAGTTTTCACTTTACTCGAAAGGTCCATGACCTTGCAGTAATAGTACCCATCGAACCAACTGGTGATACAAGTGCATCAGTCAAATACATAAGGTGCAGTAGTCAAATCCATAAGTGAACTTGTTTATCGTTATTTGATGAGCTTCCCAACATATCATAAAGTATTTCACAGGCCTCACATAAATTGTATCATGCTTCCATATAGACAGACGCCATGTCATCAGCTGATAGCATATGGAGCCAAAGGTGTCAGGCAGAAATGCAAGATCTGTAATTAAAAACTTACATATGGCTATAGATATTTTATAATTCAATGCTCTTGTGGTGTACGACAGATGTTCTTATTGGGTTAGGTGTGCCGTTTATGTGTTTCAATCTCTCCGGTGACGGTGGAGATGATGTCGTTTAATCATCTCTGATGTCGACGATGATGATGCGGTTAGGGTTTGAATAATGAAGATAGTGGCGGCGACGGAGATGGAGGCGACAACCACGGAGATGGCGTTTCGGTGGTGGTTATAACGATGGTGTGTTTTTATCTGTTATTGTTGTAAGAATTTGATATTGGCAAATTCTACCCTCCGCCTTTTTTTATTTTCCTTTTCTATCCCCCAGTTTGAGATGTTGTAAAATATACCTTGTAGCTTTGTTTTCTAGGTTTTCTACGAAAATAAGATTTTCTCTAGAACCCACCCCTATATATATATATATATATATATATATATATACATATATATATATATATACATATATATATATATATATATATATTTATATATATATATATATATATATATATATATATATATATATATATATATATATATAATAATCTAATAAAACTATTTTTATTTTGTTTAATATCTAAAATTATTTTTAACTTGAAAAATGTAACGAAAAAGAAATTTAAAATGTAATGACAAGTTATGAAATGAAGTGGTACTTAATATGTAGCCTTTTTCTATCTTATACATCGAACGCAGCTTATTTTTTTATATATTCGCAGCCCATTTTGATAAGGCCCAATACAAAGTGACTATGTGATCCAACTAATTACAATTAAAGGAATACGATTGTAATAAACATAAAACTAAAGAGCTAACAAAGTGACCTATAGGACATGTACTGTAATGACAGATTATTAAATGGAGTGCCAAAATTGAACATTATACAAAACTTGATTAATAGTAAGTAACAGAAAAAAAAATTCGTAGTCAATCTTTACTGCTACCTTTTTCAATTTGCTTTCTTTTTAAATGAACATTCAAGCTACAACTACTAAGCCAAGTTAGACTACACTAGCTTTCTCTGCTTTTTTTAAAAACTTTTTTCTAACAGCTAATATGAATTTAAATCCTATCTTTCCTATTAGCTAGTAACAAGGATGAACCAAATCAAAACACATTAACCAAGAACTAAACTGATAACCAATAACATGAGACAAAGCTATCTAAACAAGTTGCAAGCAATATTACTTCTACAAACTAACAGCAGACTAAGTTATGAATTACAAAAAATCGAAACAAGAATTAACCCACTTCCGGGCCTCCGCTGATGTCGAGACGACGACGCTATCGAACTGAGAATAAGCTAAAATGAAAGCTACGCTATAACTGAGATGAACCAATATTGTGCTACACCGAACCGAAACATAACCGCTACATCAACTATCAAGCATCAACATCATTCGAGTGAGAAACTTCAACCAAATCCTTGAATCGAACCCATATTCGAACCAATATCATTAACAGTAACAGAAAATCACCACTACAATAAACCAAATATAAATCTTCATCTAACACGAACTACAATGACTTTCGAATCAAAACCCAAAAACATAAATAACCGAATTGATACTAGAAATCAACAGAAACATCACACACCGAATCTGAACATAAACCACCATCAATATCGAACATAAATCCGAATCATCAAACATATAACATTAACTGAATGGTAAGCTGTAATAAACTGAAAATCGAAAGTAGTATTTTAAGAAGCTGCGTTTTGACAAGATAAAAAAAAGAAAATGAAAAACCTAATCTAATCTATCTACTGTCTAAAACAAAGTGTAGCAAAGAAAAAGAGATGGAATGTAATATATATGTGTAAATTGTAAGCTGCATATATTTTTAAGCTATCTATCTTAATGAAAGAAAAAGATAAGATGCCCAAAATAAAATAAAGTGCTGCCTATATTATATGCTAACTTTCAGATCTGATCTATAACTTTTTTATCTTCAAATCGGGCCTTGATGGACTTTTCTTCATTTCGTTTCTTTAGTATTTCGTGGACCAGCAACATTAATTTGGGCCCATCAGACTTAAATTCATTTATGGACCCTGTTGATGAAAGGCCCATTAGCTTTTATGTAGCATAAATATTGGGTCGGTCCGACCCATTTAAATGGTGTCGGGTCGGCTCAATAAAATATGAAGGCACCGTTGGACTCGATTTTCCGTCTTCTTTCCAATTCTCGTGTCCGTTTTGCTCTTTGGCTTCGTTTCTTGTGGTTTCTTTGATATTCGTACATGCACACGTACAAACAACAAAACAAGCATATATGTGTCAATATTGATGATTATTTATCCGTTTTAAGCATGTTTTACGAAGAAATATGATGTGTAGTTAGAGTCACATCAGTGATGTCCCTCGTGCTTAGGCCTGGACGCCCATTGTACGGACATATTGTATTGAGAAGTCAGGTATACGGCAATGTACCAATAATCTGGAGGTAATCGACAATTAATAAATCACCTGTCTTATTGGACCTAAAGGGAGTGTCTAAGGGTTCGGTTCCATGAGCTTAATGCAATTGTTGCTATATACAATTATATTTCTTGATGCAAATTATTATCCGATGCTTGTTGCCTTCAAGTATGCCACAAAATTATAACTTCTGCTTGTGTTCAAAATTATTATATAAACCTATACATTTCACTAGCATTTTTGTTGATGATTTTACTCACATATATTTCAGGTAATCAAGAAGTGTGAAGCTTGGGAGCCACGGGAAAGAAGTTGTGCACTGCTTTTGTTTTTAAACTCTTTGAATGCTTATCGTTCCTTTTCTTAAAACAATATAAATCTTTTGTTTTAGTTGTACTTTGGTTCTGATGTCTTGTGACTACACTACTCTGAAAAATGTTTTAGGAACGGTAAATTTAAAACGTCTCTTTTCGAGTCGTTCGTTATAAATTATGTGTTATTGTACCATTGTTTAGCACCCAATGATATATTCCGCTGCGTGTAAATTTGGGGGTATTAAAGATAGGTATCAGAGCCATGAGTTATAGAGAAATAGGTCGTTTTTTGAAAACCTAAACTAAAACTGTCATTTATAATTTTTTTCAAAGAGTCGGTGCACATGACTTCGCGTGACTTCAGGTTCAAGCTGCTTCTGGGATTACAATTTTAGTATGCATTATTATGTATCCCTTATTGCCAAGTATTTATAAATAAATACTATAATCCATGATTGGTATATATTAATATCGTTAAACTTTTTGATAAAAGTTTATCATTTACTAATGATTTATTTAAATAAATTTCTGAATTAGCCTGTATTTATTTTGAAGGATTTTTTATATTTATTTAAATTTTTGAAAATTATTCTATTTCATTTTATTATGACCTTATACCTATTTTACGAGTTTACCACCGCCTAATTACGTCTTCAATGAAGAGGAAGCAGGTTCCACTGCTGCAAGCAAGTCACAGTCAACTAAGCGATGTGGATCCCCACGTGATTAGTGTCCATTATTATGTGTCATTGTAGTCTATTTGTCTTTAAGATCATTCATTGTTGATCTATGATGATGGATTTCTTTTATCCTTATAATGATGTGATTCCTTGTATTGATAATGTGTATGCATTTGATGACTGAATTTTGCACATGATAGGGCTGAGCACTGCAGACCCAAAATCGACCCGGACCGGACCGGACCGAACTGAACCGGACCGAACAATTTTGGTCCGGTCCTCGGTCCGGAGTTTTGGACCAATTCGGTCCTCAGTTCGGTCGGTCCGGTTCGATCTAATCAAAATCTCATCAATTATGCCTAATAGGACCGGACCGGACCGAGGACCGAACCGGACCGGACCAACCCGGACCGGACCGGACCATTTCGGTGCGGTCTCAGCCCGGGGTTTAGGACCATTTCGGTCCTCGGTCCGGTCCGGTCTTGGCCGGTCCGGTCCGGTCCTGGACCGATGCTCAGCCCTAGCACATGATATGACTATACCATGATTACAATTAACTCATTCATTTAATCTTCTCTCTTTGTGATGTGATAGAATCATGCAATCTAGGAGAATGACAAATGATGCCATTGCAAGGCTAGTTGCTGAAGAGGTAGCGAAAGCATTAGCTGTGGATAGTGTTGCACGTGTTGAGACTGAAGGAGCAGGTGGCTCTAGAGGTGCGGGTGCTGGAGGTGCGGGTGAACTTGTTGGAACAGAAATTGTTGGAGGAGAAGGTGTAGTTGAGAATCCTCCAGGTGAGGTTGCTTAGGATGCTGCAGCAGTAAAAGAGTGTACTTTTTTTGGATACATGAAATGTGGACCCACCACATTTAAAGGAACTGGAGGAGCACTATAATTGTTAAGATGGATTGAGAAAATAGAAACAACATTTGAGATTAGTGATTGGTCCTAAAGGAACAAGGTTAAGTTCACAGTTGCTACTTTCAAGGGTCGAGCTTTAAGCTGGTATAAGACTTAAGTTGCTACAGTTGGGTTAGAAGCTGCTAATAGGAAACCTTGGGATGAGATTAAAAGGTTGCTGAAAGAAGAGTTCTGTCCAGAAGAAGAGTTATCTACTTTGGAGGATGAGTTGAGGCACCTGAAGCTGACAAATAACAACATTGCTGCCTATACTAGCCGATTCAATGAGTTGGTTTTGTTGTGTCCAGATGCTTTTGCTACTGAGAAGAGAAAGATGGACCAATACATTAAAGGACTGCCTGGGTACATTAAAGGTGAGACAACTTCATCTCGACCCAAGAAATTTGTTGAAACTGTAAGAATGGCTCATACACTCTTGGGGCAGAAAGTTTAAGATAGGGCTCAGAAAGCTGCTGAGGGTAGTAAAAGGAAATGGGAGAATTCGCAGAGTGGTAATCAGGGTAGTAACCGCCACAAGCAGTACAATTAGAGGAAAAATGATTGGGATATATGTGAGACCCTCAGAATCTGACATGGAACAACTAGGCACGAGGGGATCACACGTCAAGGTACGAGTAACAATGAGTTATAAATGACACAATAATGACGCAATAAAAGACATATATATTACATCACAATTTATCAAAGTTTAGAAACTTCGGTCCCATAAGTTTTGAAACATAACAAAGTACCATAACATCATAGTTTAAAGTTTTAAGATAACAAAAGATCAGCGGAAGACTTTAACAACGTCATTTATAACAAAGCATAAACATATCACAACACAGATCTTTCCAAGCTGCCAACATCCTGCGGTACCTCGTCCAAGCCCATTAAGTAGTATTACCTGAGATTAATACATGTAAAACCCGTCAACATAAAGTTGAATGATATTCATAGGTTTAGAAAGCAAAGTAATGGAACACAATATACTTTGTAAAAACAAGTACTGGGGGGAATGACTATGTACATTCTCCATAGTCATGGTATATTATTGCTATTTAGTTCATGAACCGAAGCTTAACTTAGTGTAAGTTCCTCTAGTCAGTATTCAGCCTAAATACTCAAGTGATTAACAATTGTACGTGCATCAAGGTAATCGGGACGGGGATTGTCAATCCCGATGGATCCACCCACAACATTCGCGCTTGGTAGCAGGATTAATTAACGGTTCATGATCAATGAGAGGAAACTTAAGGCTAAAGACTAAAAGCAATAATATCAATGAATTCATCTGGCAGCATATAGTTCTGGATAACATACAGTTTAAAAGATTGTGTTCCAACATGTTAATCTCACCCCGTGTTTTGAAACAATGAATAAGTAGCTAGAGGGGCTATGAACTCACCTTAGCTATAAGGTGGAATCAACACGAAACTGGAGGGCTCAATAGTAACAACGGAAAGTCAAGCAACGTTCCGAGACTTACGATAACAGGACGCGAAAGTTTAGAAGACACGAAATAAATGTGCATAAAACACTTGAATTCAATGAATACATAATTAAATTATGACACATGAGAAAAAAACCAAGCAAGGGGTACTTCTAGACTCCCTCTAAAAGTATACTTTTATTGGACAATGCTCTCGATAAAAACTGCCGGCACATACCAAATGTGCGGGCTGATTTACCTTACTTAGACACGTCAAATGTTTTTGGTACTAACTGAGAAGTTCACTTAACATCTATAGAAATATATATAAAAATCTCGACAAAAGTTTTTACTTCTAAGACTCACTGCCCGACACATCTTCGGGTTACAAAATTCGGACAGATTTACGTCTTTGACTCGTAAAACCATTTTGACCTTTCTAAACAATACCGTTTATAAACCCGACACTTGAGTTTGATAATAGACTCACAACCCTAAGTTTATAGTCGAAAAACAGCCTTTGACAATTTTTAAAACTCAACTTATAGTCCCCCGAGATTTGATCCAAATATCGATAACAATTTTAGATTGTGTCGATACTCGTCTCCCGGTACACGTATAATCAAACTAACGCCATTTCCAACTCGTTTGGAGTTAGAAGCTCTAATTTATATCAAATCGAAGTTAAGAAAAATATCTAACAGCCCTATCTTATTAGTTTAATAATAATACAAGTTTAAGTTACCCAAAACCTTCCTCAACTTTCTGCCTAAAATTGGTACTTTGAAAATCATATCAAATGACTTTTTCAACAAAATCTAATCATTTTCCCACTCATAAAATCATCCTAATATCATTCTTAAACATCCTAAACCCTTGCATGCAACAAAATCAAAATATCAAAATCAAAACTTTAGTCTTTTCAACATCAAAACCATAGAATTTAACCATGATCATGCTAAAAACAATGATCAAACACCAACCCACCAAAGAAATCACCAAAAACATAAAAGTTGTTACATGTGTACAAATTTTGTATCAAAAGATGCACCTTTCAAAATTATGAGGTGGTCTTTTAAATGGTTTTGATTAATTTGGGATGGATGATGATGAAATTTGAGGGTTTTTGGGGTTGGTCTCACAGCAAAGAGTGGGTAGGAGGTGATGGTGATGTGTTTTTTTATTAAATGTTATGTGTGTGAGTGGAAGTGAAATAAATTGTTTATATATGGCTAGTTAAGTATAAGGGTTAAAGTTGTCAAGTATTAAAGTTTAGGACCACAAAATAAATACTTTTGTTAAAAAGTGAGAAATGACTATTAGTCAATTTTACAAATATTTACGGGGTTTGGGTTTCGTAAAAATACTTTCTCAAAAGTTAAAACGCACCCAAATAAGATAATATGGACTCCCGACTCGACTTAAGGCAACATTTAAAGAAAACATCGAAAACATCAAACATTGAAACAATCGACAGTAAAAATATGAAATACAAGAATTTATTATTGTGCCTGTTATCGGTCTAGACTTAATACAACTTAAAGATTAATATCTTTAAGTCAAAATATTTAACCCTCGGTTCTCGTTCCATTGATTCAAGTAAACGTTTGTAAAAATGCACGTGGGTGATTTTAAATCAAAATATTTGATTTAAATAAATATGGAATTATAAAATAAAAATAATTTTATAATTTCGAATAAGTACCAACAATGATTAAAATAATGAATACGAGTAAAATAATTACCAGGAAAAATACGAGATCTCACAGTCTTCCACCCTAAAGGAACTCTGGTCCCTCAGAGTTTAACTGGAGATGGAAGAAGAAGACGAGAACATATGGGGATACTTAGTCTTGAACTGCTCTTCACTTTCCCAAGTGAACTCAGCACCCCGACGCGAATCCTAACGAACTTTAACGATAGGAATCCAACTACGTTTCACCTTCTTGATTTGGCTATCCACGATCTCTATTGGTTCTTCAATGAAGTACATTTTCTCGTCCACCCTTATGTCTTCTAACGGTATCTGAACATCTGATTCGGCTAAGCATTTCTTAAGATTGGAAACGTGGAATATGTCGTGAACACAACTTAACTCATGGGGTAACTTCAGTCGATAGGCTACCAAACCAATACACTCGACGATCTCGAATGGTCCACAAAACGTGGCGCAAGTTTTCCTCTTTTACCAAACCTCACAATACCCTTCCATGGAGATACTCGTAACAGCACACGGTCTCCGACTTGAAACTCAAGAGGTCTGCGTCTTTTGTCTGCGTAACTCTTCTGACGACTTCTAGCAGTTTTCAGTCTTTCCCTAATCTGTACAATCTTGTTTGTAGTTTCTAAAACTAATTCAGGCCCTATCAGTTGACTTTCACCTACTTCGTTCCATATCACTGGCGATCTGCACTTACGTCCGTATAAAGCCTCGAATGGTGAACATTTGACACTTTTATGATAAATATTGTTATAGGAAAATTCGACTAAAGGTATATGAGTGTCCCAGCTACCACCAAAATCCATAATACATGCTCGCAGCATGTCTTCCAGAGTCTAAATAGTGCGTTCACTTTTTCCATCCGTCTCTGGCTGATATGTTGTACTCATCAATACTTGCGTACCCAACGCCTTTTGAAGTGCTTTCCAGAAATGTGATGCAAAACGACCATCCCTATCAGAAATAATTGATATTGGCACTCCGTGCTTTGTAACAATCTCATTGATGTAGATTCGAGCCAATCTATCAGTTTTATAATCCTCACGAATAGGAAGAAAGTGAGCAGATTTGGTTAATCTATCAACAATTACCCAAATTGCATCAAAACCACCACTGATTTTAGGCAGCTTTGTGACTAAGTCCATTGTAATCTTTTCCCATTTCCATTCTGGGACTTCTGGTTGTTGTAAAAGACCGGAGGGTTTCTGATGTACTACTTTAATCTTTAAACAAGTTAGACACTTGTTAACGTATTCTGCTATGTCCTTTTTCATACCTGGCCACCAGTAAATATCCCTTAAATCGTAGTACATCTTGTCTGCACCAGGGTGAATCGAATATCTTGAAGCGTGAGCTTCGTCCATTATTTTCTTTCTTAATCCTCCAACAAATGGAATCCATAATCGTCCAACAAAGTAAATTGGTCCATCTTCTTTCCTTTCAAATTGAGCATCTAATCCTCGCAGCAATTCTGTTGGAGCCTTAAAGTCCTTTGCAGCTTCCTTCTGTGCTTCTAAAATCTTAGCCTTGAGGCTAGATTGAATGGTTATGCTCATAGCACGCACTCTCCTAGGTTTAAGTCTTTCCTTTCGACTTAGGGCATCAACTACAACATTATCCTTTCCTCGGTGATACTTAATTTCACATTCATAGTCGCTAAGAAGTTCTAACCAACGTCTTTGTCGCATGTTCAAGTCCTTTTGGTTAAAGATATACTGGAGACTCTTATGATCAGTGTATATCACACTTTTCGTCCCATAAAGATAATGTCTCCATATTTTCAAGGCGAATACTACTGCACCTAACTCCAAATCGTGAGTAGTATAGTTCTGCTTATAGATTTTAAGTTGTCTAGAGGCATAAGCAATCACTTTTCCTCGCTGCATTAAGACACACCCGAAACCTTGGTGGTATGCATCACAATAAATAATAAAATCATCTGGTCCGTCTGGAAGTGTTAACACTGGAGCATTACACAATTTGTCCTTTAATAAGCAAAAGGCTTGCTCTTGCTCTTCATTCCAAATGTATTCCTTGTTCTTTTGTGTAAGCAGGGTTAAAGGCTTAGCAATCTTGGAGAAGTTTTCAATGAATCTGCGATAGTATCCGGCTAACCCGAGAAATGAACGGACCTCGGTAGGCGATTTAGGAGATTTCCAATTCCTAACTGCTTCAACTTTACTAGGATTCACGTGTATACCATCCTGATTTACCACGTGTCCTAAAAACTGAACCTCTTTTAACCAAAATTCACACTTATAGAATTTGGCATACAACTTTTCTTTCTCCAGAAGACTTAAGATTGTTCTAAGATGATTTTCATGATCTTTTTCTGATTTCGAGTAAATGAGGATGTCGTCAATAAAGACTATGACAAACTTATCAAGGTAGGGTTTGCAAACACGGTTCATTAGATCCATAAAAACTGCAGGAGCATTGGTAAGACCGAATGGCATAACGGTAAATTTAAAGTGTCCATAACGAGTTCTGAATGAGGTTTTGGAGATGTCATTTTCATGCAATCTTAACTGATGATAACCTGAACGAAGATCTATCTTGGAAAAGCAGCACGCACCTTGCAATTGGTCAAATAAGTCGTCTATACGAGGGAGAGGGTAACGATTCTTGATTGTCAGCTTATTCAATTCCATGTAGTCTATACACATTCGCATTGCACCATACTTTTTCTTAAAAAAGAGCACAGACGCTCCCCACGGCGAATGACTCGGTCTGATGAAACCTTTCTCTTGTAATTCTTTAAGCTGGTTCGATAATTCATTCATCTCAGACGGGGCTAAACGATAAGGCGATTTGGCAACATGCAGTGCACCCGGAATAAGATCGATGTGGAATTCAACTTCACGCACAAGAGGTAATCCCGACAAGTCGTCTGGGAAAACTCCAGGAAATTCACAAACGATACGAATGTCATCAAGCTTTTTCTGATCAGTCTTGATAGAAAGAAGAGAAATCGGATTGTCATCCGGCTTCTCACCACGAAGTTCTAAGATTTTACCCGAAGAAAAAGGAATACGCAAGATTCGCTCAGAACAAACAATGACAACACGATGAGACGCTAACCAATCCATACCAACAATAACATCAAAACTGCCGAGAAGCGTCGTTAAAAGATCAATTAAAAACAAATAACCAAGCAAATCAAGGGTACAGCCGCGTAAGATTGTATTGGTACTAACAATCTTACCGTCTGCTAAGTCTACTTCATAGCTAGTGTCTAAAGCAGAAGGAGTAATATCAATGAAAGGAGTGAAAGCAGAAGACACGAAACTCTTCTCAGCACCAGAATCGAATAGAACACTAACATAGTGATCGTTAAGAATATACGTACCCGCGACCACCTGAGGATTCTGTTGAGCGTTATTTCCCACTCTACCTCGAGCTCCATCGTTATGCGGATCCTTAGCCTTTGGACACCTATTCTGGTAATGACATTTTTCACTACAGCCATAGCACACCACATTATAGTTTCCTTCCTTATGTCCGAACCTATTACAAACTGTACACTTAGTAGGACACACACCGACAGGATGATGCCAATTGCATCGATCACACTTAGGCAGATTCCCAGTATAATCTCGTTTGCCAGTAGGAGTAGCAGGAGCAGCAAGAATAACAGGAGTAGCAGGAACAGCAGGAACAGCAAGAGCAGCAGGAGCAACAAGGGCGGCTGCGTACATGGTTGTTGTCTCTTGTCTCTTGTTGGCTTGTCGGTTCTTATTTCTGTTGGAGTTTCTATTGTTGCTTCGGTTGTTGTTACGGTTATTGCCCTGATTATTCCCTTGATTGTTTCCTTGATTGTTTCCTTTATTCTCTTCCTATTTCTGTTTGTTATCAGCATTAGACTTAGCAGCTTTACCTTCCACAGACTTCTCGACCAATTCACGAGCCATGTTCACTGCTTCGTGTAGGGAAGAGGGTTTTGATGAAGTAATGTGTCCTTTAATCCTTTCAGGGAAGCCCTTGACATACCTTTTTATTTTCTTCTTCTCATCTGGAACCAGTTCAGGACACATTAAGGCCAACTCATGAAACCTATTAGTGTAGGCTTCAATATCATCATTCTTCATTTGTAAGTTCCATAATTCGTGTTCCATCCGAGCTATCTCAGTCTCAGGGCAGTACTCAGTAGTCATCATTGTTTTGAACTCGCTCCAAGGGATTTCGTTTGCATTATCAAGACCTAACGTTTTAATATTTCCATTCCACCAGGTAAGTGCAATACCTTCCAAAGTACTAGCAGCATAAATTACCTTATCCTCTTCAGCACACTTGCAAGTTCCAAATACTTGCTCCATCTTTTCAAACCATCGTGTCAAACCAACGACACCTTCGGTCCCTTTGAAGGAGTAGGGTTTTACAGACATGAAGGTCTTGTGTGAACATCCTTTTGTTCTTGAAGAACCTTCAGCTTTAGTTTGAGTCTCTCGCCTCTTTTCGTATTCAGCAACAGCTTTCTTTACCCTTTTTGCAATAACTCTCCCCATAGTAGCCCGGCGGGATCTCCTAGGTCCATCAGCTCTACGAATTCTAGTAGACGGCATGTTTCTGTCAACAACACAATACAAAATTCAGTGTGAACTTGTATAAGTATGCTATTTCAAGAATCATGAAATGGAGAAAATAGAATAAGAAGAGATTTTAGGTATGCATAACTGATTGTCAACAAGAAATGCAACACTAAGGAATGGAATATATATATATATATATATATATATATATATATATATATATATATATATATATATATATATATATATATATATATATATATATATATATATATATATATATATATATATATATATATATATATATATATATATATATATATATATATATATATATATATATATATATATATATAATATTAAGCAAGAGGGGTTTGGAAAGAGGTAATACGTATCACAATGAAACCAATGTAATATTTCAAATGAAATCAAGGTATAAAATATTATAACAATAATTAAGGTAAACAATAAGGATTAGAGAGTTACCCGCGCAGATATTAAACAACATTGGCAGATTCTGTGTTTGACACTTGTAAATCATGGAATATCTTGATATTTAGTTATAGACCAATTTTTGAAAATGACTCAGTTCTCTATAACCATCGCTCTGATACCAATCTGTGAGACCCCCAGAATCTGACATGGAACAACTAGGCAACAAGGGGATCACACGTCAAGGTACGAGTAACAATGAGTTATAAATGACACAATAATGACGCAATAAAAGACATATATATTACATCATAATTTATCAGAGTTTAGAAACTTCGGTCCCATAAGTTTTGAAACATAACAAAATACCATAACATCATAGTTTAAAGTTTTAAGATAACAAAAGATCAGCGGAAGACTTTAACAACGTCATTTATAACAAAGCATAAACATATCACAACACAGATCTTTCTAAGATGCCAACCTCCTGTGGTACCTCGTCCAAGCCCATTAAGCAGTATTACCTGAGATTAAAACATGTAAAACCCGTCAACATAAAGTTGAGTGATATTCATAGGTTTAGAAAGCTAAGTAATGGAATACAATATACTTTGTAAAAAAAAGTACTAGGGGGGATGACTATGTACATTCTCCATAGTCATGGTATATTATTGCTATTTAGTTCATGAACCGAAGCTTAACTCAATGTAAGTTCCTCTAGTCAGTATTCAGCCTAAATACTCAAGTGATAAACAAATTTATGTGCATCAAGGTAATCGGGGCGGGATTGTCAATCCCGAAGGATCCACCCACAACATTCGCGCTTGGTAGCAGGATTAATTAACGGTTCATGATCAATGAGAGGAAACTTAAGGCTAAAGAATAAAAGCAATAATATCAATGAATTCATCTAGCAGCATACAGTTCTGGATAGCATACAGTTTAAAAGATTGTGTTCCAACATGTTAATCTCACCCCGTGTTTTGAAACAATGAACAAGTAGCTAGAGGGGCTATGAACTCACCTTAGCTATAAGGTGGAATAAACACGAAACTGGAGGGCTCAGTAGTAACAACGGAAAGTCAAGCAACGCTAAGTCATCCGAGACCTACGATAATGGGACGCGAAAGTTTAGAAGACACGAAATAAATGTGTATAAAACACTTGAATTCAATGAATACATAATCAAATTATGACACATGAGAAAAAAACCAAGAAAGGGGTACTTCTAGACTCCATCTAAAAGTATACTTTTATTGGACAATGCTCTCGATAAAAACTGCCGGCACATACCAAATGTGCGGGCTGATTTACCTTACTTAGACACGTCAAATGTTTTTGGTACTAACTGAGAAGCTCACTTAACATCTATAGAAAGACATATAAAAAGCTCTTCAAAAGTTTTTACTTCTAAGACTCACTGCCCGACACATCTTCGGGTTACAAAATCCGGACAGATTTACGTCTTTGACTCGTAAAACCATTTTGACCTTTCTAAACAATACCGTTTATAAACCCGACACTTGTGTTTGATAATAGACTCACAACCCTAAGTTTATAGTCCAAAAACAGCCTTTGACAATTTTTAAAACTCAACTTATAGTCCCCGAGATTCGATCCAAATATCGATAACAATTTTAGATTGTGTCGATACTCGTCTTCCGGTACACGAATAATCAAACTAACGCCATTTCCAACTCGTTTGGAGTTGGAAGCTCTAATTTATATCAAATCGAAGCTAAGAAAAATATCTATAGCCCTATCTTATTATTTTAATAATAAAACAAGTTTAAGTTACCCAAAACATTCCTCAACTTTCTGCCTAAAATTGGTACTTTGAAAACCATATCAAATGACTTTTTCAACAAAATCTAATCATTTTTCCACTCATAAAATCATCCTAATATCATTCTTAAACATCCTAAACCCTTGCATGCAATAAAATCAGAAGATCAAAATCAAAACTTTAGTCTTTTCAACATCAAAACCATAGAATTTAACCATGATCATGCTAAATATAATGATCAAACACCAACCCACCAAAGAAATCACCAAAAACATAAAAGTTGTTGCATGTGTACAAATTTGGTATCAAAAGATGCACCTTTCAAAATTATGAAGTGGTCTTTAAATGGTTTTGATTAATTTGGGATGGATGATGATGAAATTTGAGGGTTTTTGGGGTTGGTCTCACGGCAAAGAGAGGGTAGGAGGTGATGGTGATGTGTTTTTTTATTAAATGTTATGTGTGTGAGTGGAAGTGAAATAAATTGTTTATATATGGCTAGTTAAGTATAAGGGTTAAAGTTGTCAAGTATTAAACTTTTGGACCACAAAATAAATACTTTTGTTAAAAAGTGAGAAATGACTATTAGTCAATTTTACAAATATTTACGGGGTTCGGGTTTCGTAAAAATACTTTCTCAAAAGTTAAAACGCACCCAAATAAGATAATATGGACTCCCGACTCGACTTAACGCGACATTTAAAGAAAACATCGAAAATATCAAACATTGAAACAATCGACAGTAAAAATATGAAATACAAGAATTTATTATTGTGCCCGTTATCGGTCTAGACTTAATACAATGTAAAGATTAATATCTTTAAGTCAAAATATTTAGCCCTTGGTTCTCGTTCCGTTGATTCAAGTAAACGTTTGTAAAAATACACGTGGGTGATTTTAAATCAAAATATTTGATTTAAATAAATATGGAATTATAAAATAAAAATAATTTTATAATTTCGAATAAGTACCAACAATGATTAAAATAATGAATACGAGTAATATAATTACCAGGAAAAGTACGAGATCTCACAGTCTTCTCCCCTAAAGGAACTCTGGTCCCTCAGAGTTTAACTAGAGATGGAAAAAGAAGACGAGAACAGATGGGGATACTTAGTCTTGAACTGCTCTTCACTTTCCCAAGTGAACTCAGCACCCCAACGTGAATCCCAACGAACTTTAACGATAGGAATCCAACTACGTTTCAGATTCTTGATTTGGTGATCCACGATCTCTATTGGTTCTTCAATGAAGTACATTTTCTCGTCCACCTTTATTTCTTCTAACGGTATCTGAACATCTGATTCGGCTAAGCATTTCTTAAGATTAGAAACGTGGAATATGTCGTGAACACAACTTAACTCCTGGGGTAACTTCAGTCGATAGGCTACCGAACCAATACGCTCGACGATCTCGAATGGTCCTACAAAACGTGGCGCAAGTTTTCCTCTTTCAAGAGGTCTGTGTCTTTTGTCTGCGTAACTCTTCTGACGACTTCTAGCAGTTTTCAGTCTTTCCCTAATCTGTACAATCTTGTCTGTAGTTTCTAAAACTAATTCAGGCCCTATCAGTTGACTTTCACCTACTTCGTTCCATATCACTGGCGATCTACACTTACGTCCGTATAAAGCCTCGAATGGTGAACATTTGACACTTTTATGATAACTATTGTTATAGGAAAATTCGATTAAAGGTATATGAGTGTCCCAGCTACCACCAAAATCCATAACACATGCTCGCAGCATGTCTTCCAGAGTCTGAATAGTGCGTTCACTTTGTCCATCCGTCTTTGGGTGATATGTTGTACTCATCAATACTTGCGTACCCAACGCCTTTTGAAGTGCTTTCCAGAAATGTGATGCAAAACGACCATCCCTATCAGAAATAATTGGTATTGGCACTCCGTGCTTTGCAACAATCTCATTGATGTAGATTCGAGCCAATCTATCAGTTTTATAATCCTCACAAATAGGAAGAAAGTGAGAAGATTTGGTTAATCTATCAAAAATTATCCAAGTTGCATCAAAACCACCACTGCTTCTAGGCAGCTTTGTGACTAAGTCCATTATAATCTTTTCCCATTTCCATTCTGGGACTTCTGGTTGTTGTAAAAGACCGGAGGGTTTCTGATGTACTGCTTTAATCTTTAAACAAGTTAGACACTTGTTAACGTATTCTGCTATGTCCTTTTTCATACCTGGCCACCAGTAAATATCCCTTAAATCGTAGTACATCTTGTCTGCACCAGGGTGAATCGAATATCTTGAAGCGTGAGCTTCGTCCATTATTATCTTTCTTAATCCTCCAACAAATGGAATCCATAATCGTCCAACAAAGTAAATTGTTCCATCTTCTTTCCTTTCAAATTGAGCATCTAATCCTCGCAGCAATTCTGTTGGATCCTTTAAGTCCTTTACAGCTTCCTTCTGTGCTTCTAAAATCTTAGCCTTGAGGGTAGATTGAATGGTTATGCACATAGCACGCACTCTCCTAGGTTTAAGTCTTTCCTTTCGACTTAGGGCATCAGCTACAACATTAGCCTTTCCTAGGTGATACTTAATTTCACATTCATAGTCGCTAAGAAGTTCTAACCAACGTCTTTGTCGCATGTTCAAGTCCTTTTGGTTAAAGATATACTAGAGACTCTTATGATCAGTGTATATCACACTTTTCGTCCCATCGATATGCTAGTGTGTTGTTTGACTGAGGATCTGATAGGAGCTTTATAAGCACTTCCTTTAGTCGTTTAATAGATATTGAGCCAACAAACCTAAATGCTAGTTATGAGGTCGAGTTAGCTGATGGACAATTAGTTGGTACTACCACTATATTTAAGAAGTGTCCTTTGAAATTAGCGAATCATTTGTTTGAAATTGATTTGATGTCGATAGAGTTGGGTTCGTTTGATGTGATTGTTGGTATGGATTGGTTGGTTGCACGTGATGCGGTGATTGTATGTGGGGAGAAAGTTGTTCACATACCGGTTAAGAACAAGGTGTTAGTAGTTGAAGGTGATGTAGGTAGATCTCGTTTGATGGTGATATCTTGTATTAAGGCGAGGAAATATGTGGAAAGAGGTTGTCACCTGTTCTTGGCTTAAGTAGTGGAGAAAGAACTACCTAAACGACGTGTGGAAGATGTTCTGGTTATTTGTGATTTTCTTGATGTATTTCCCGATGACTTGCCAGGGCTTCCGCCTCAGCGAGAAGTCGAGTTCAAGATTGATCCAGTGCCGGGAGCTGCACTGGTGGCGCGTGCACATTATCGTTTGGCACCGTAAAAAATGAAGGAGTTGGTAGATCAGTTGAAGGAGTTAATGGATAAGGGGTTCATTAGACCAAGTTCGTCACCTTGTGGAGCTCCAGTATTGTTCGTGAAGAAGAAGGACGGATCGTTTCGAATGTGCATAAACTACCAAGAGTTGAACAAGTTAACTATCAAGAATCGTTATCCACTTCCTAGGATCGATGATTTGTTTGATCAACTTCAGGGTTCGTGTGTAATCAAAGATCGACTTGAGGTCGGGTTATCATCAACTGCGTGTTAGAGAGGAAGACATACGTATTACAGCTTTTCGGACACGCTATGGACACTTTGAATTCCATGTGATGCCGTTTGGGTTAACTAATGCACCTGCGGTATTCATGGACTTAATGAATCGTGTATGCAAACCATATCTCGACAAGTTTGTGATTGTATTTATCGATGATATCCTGATTTATTCTAAGAGTCGGGAGGAGCATGAAGGTCATCTAAAGATTATCTTGGAATTTTTGAAGAAAGAGTTGTATGCAAAATTCTCCAAGTGGGATTTTTGGTGGGATTCTGTCCAATTCCTTGGGCACGTGATCAATAGTAGTGGAGTTCATGTTGGTCCTTCCAAAATTGAAGCTATAGAGATTGGACTACGCCTACAACCCCGACTGAAGTTAGACAATTCTTGAGATTGGCTGGGTATTACTAGCGATTCATAGAAGGATTTTCTTTAATTTATAAACCTCTTACTAAGCTTACATAGAAAAACAAGAAGTATGAGTAGGGTTAAGAAGAAGAAGAAGCATTCCAAACTTTGAAGCGGAAGCTGTGTTCTGCTCCTATTTTGGCTTTGTCAGGCGGAACTGAAGACTTTTTTTGGGTAAAAGGGACTTATCCCCGGTAAAATATATTACACCAAAAAATCATTAAGTTTAATGGAATGTGACTGAAATATCACATTAACCTCAAGCATAGCTTGAACCACCACTAATTCAAATGACATGCCATTTGAACACTACCTAACAGTTACATACCCAAGAACACCAATAGGAAAAAACCACCTAATGGTGCACAAACAACTTGGAATAAACATAAGACAATTAGGCAAATAAATTCGCAGGAAGATCCCACAACCTAGCCATCTTAACTCTAGCCTTAGACTTCTTCAGCCTGTTAGACATAAGCTTAAGACGAACCACCGAAGAAATACATTCACAAAGCTGCTTAACAGATCTCTTGGTATTTTTAAACAGCCTCCAATTCCTTTCCTGCCAAATACAATACGCCGAAGCCGCCACAACAAGTTTGGCAATAATGCTTGGAGAAGATCTTCGACCTGAAATTGGCAAAATACGAGCAATAACCTGCGCTAGCATAGGATTAACATCCTCAAGACCAGCCATAGCACGTAACCTATACCACACCTCAGACGCAAAGGGCACTCAAAAAATAGATGCTAATGAGAATCTAGTTGAGTACCACATATCGAACACATCGACCCAAGCGTAACTGACATATCCCAAACAGGAATAAGATCTTGTGTCTTCAACTTACACTTAATAATCAACCACATAGTAAATGCATGACGCGGTATACAAGATGGGAACCAAACCAAGTCATACCAGCCAACCTTAGCATCCATAAAACGTATATCAGACCATACATGTTTGACAGAAAAAGGTTTCAATATTCCATACCTATCTCGCCACTCCAAAGTATCACGAGAACCCATATTAATGTGGGCATAGCAATTCACCAGAAAAGGGTACTTAGACAAGAGAATAGGCGGCCAAACAATCATGCCATTAGAACAAATATCTTGAACATAAGACTGGATATTGAGACCTGCATGATGAATATCACGTGGAGTAATTCTGTCCGATAAAGGACCTTCAAGGCACCATCGATCGAACCAAATAGATGTATTAGCCCCATTCCCAATATTCTTCCATAAAAAATAACGAATTGAAGAGCGAAGCATTAAGATCTTTCTCTAACCCCATGACATGTTACCTCTCGGAGGGACATCTCAAAAGCTTCTTCCTTGCAGGTGTGTACCCACTTCACCCATAAAGACTCTTTCAATGATAAAAGCTTCCATATATGAGAAATCATTAAAGCAGAGTTAAACGTACCAAGTCTACGAATACCAAGCCCCCCCCCCCCCCTCCTTTTTTGGGAGACACACCACCTCCCATGCAACCTTAGCTTTCCCCTTTTTATCATTCTCTGGCGACCATAAGAATCCCCTCATGAGCTGCTCCAAATTCAACAGAACACATACATGAATTATAAACACCAAAGCCCAGTAGATATGCATCGATCCAAGCACAGACTTTATTAATTGAAGTCTCCCCGCAATAGATAAAGACTTGTTCTTCCAATCAGAAACTCTGAGGTGAACACGCTCAATTAGCTCATTGCAATCTCGGAACCTAGGCCTAGATGATATCAAAGGAACACCTAGATACTTCACAGGCAGATTACCCTCCTCGAATAGAAGAATCTTCAGAATCGCAAGCTTAGTATAGTTCAACACATTACAAAAATATGTCATACTCTTAGGCAAGCTAGGAGAAAGACCAGAAGCACATTTAAACTCATCCAAAGCTTCTTTAATGACTTTCGTTGAATGGACATTACCATACGCAAAAAGAAACAGGTCATCAGCAAAGCACAAATTTATGAGCTCTAATTTGGAACAATATCTATGATATGTAAATAAACCTATCTCTTGAACTTTCCGTTGAAGCATGAGTGTAAGAATCTCCATAATAAGAGTGAACAAGTAAGGGAAAGAGGATCCCCTTGCCGAAGACCCCTTTTTCCTTTGAAATAGCCATGCAGCGAACCATTGATACATATAGAATAAGATGTAGTAGTCACACATTCAAGGATCCACATGATCATCCTAGGATGAAAACCAAACCCATGAAGAATCGCTCCAGAAAACTCCAATCCACTATATCATAAGATTTTTGTATGTCTACTTTAAATGCACATCTAGGAGTACTCCGATCCAAGTGGTAATTATGCATAAGCTCTTGTGTCAACAATATATTATCTGAGATACTCCTTCCCGGGATAAAAGCTGACTGGTTAGGGCTTACAAGAACCTAAAGAATTATTTTAATACGATTAGCAGTTATCTTACTAATGCATTTAAATAAACATGATATAGGTCTATAGTCATTGACACGCATAAGGGGCCTGAATCTTAAGAATAAGGGAAATAATAGTATGATTGAGTTCCCGTAGCATTTTACCATTCCAGAAAAATTCAAAAATTGCATTAGTAATATCATTACCAACCACAGCCCATGCTTTCTTGAAGAACGCTGTTGTATATTCATCCGAACCTGGAGACTTGTCATCACCCATTGAAAACATAGCATCGATGACCTCTTCAGTCGAAACCTCATTAATCATGCTCATAGCAGTATGATCAGAAAGCCTATTTTTAAACAGATTGGTACTATCAAAGCCTTCAGTAACACCTGCCATTCCAAGAAACGCCTCATAATGAGAAACAAAAGCCCTTGGAACCAATTCATTCTCAAATAAGACACCATCAGTGTTAGTAATTCCATCAATCCTACTTCTACTAACACGGCTTTTAACCGCTTTGTGAAAATAAGCTGAATTGGAATCCCCCTCTTTAAGCCACTGTATCTTTGCCTTTTGTTTAAGAAAAGCCTCTTCCATGAGAACCGCATTATTAAAATCCTTAACACAATTAGCTTCAGCCTCCCGTAGCCCTGGATTACACGGGTCTGAATCTAACATAGTTTGAATCTGGTCTAACTCCCTTCGTAGACGAGTAACATTAGCATGCAGATTTCCATGATCGTATAACAGCTTACGAAGAGGCTTCTTCAAAAGCTTGATCCTTTTGACAACCTTGTATATGTGGAAGCCGCTAATCTGTTTACTCCAACCATTAGAAACAACCTCCAAAAATCGTTCATGCTGAGTTAACACATTAAAGAACTTAAACGGTTTAGGTTTCATCATAGTAATTGTTGGCATACTCAGGATCGAAGGAGCATGGTCAAAAATTCTATACGGTTTGAACATCGCATGATCACCTACAAACTTGTCACAAAATTCCATGTTAGCCAACACACGATCAAGATTTTTCAAAATACCATGTGAACCCTTAGGTTTTTTAGTCTAAGTATACTGTAAACTCGTTCGTTGTACATCCATGACCTCAATATCCGCAACACACTCTTGAGATTCTCTCATGGCAATATCAATGGTCGACCCACTAGCAGTAGAATCAGCCAAGAATAACGCCGCATTAAAGTCTCCCATAAGGCACAACGGATGATTATTAATATAGTATTTATGCTGCCCTAACCCTCTCCATAAAGCTCACCTAGCCACGTACCTATTATGAATAGACAAACGAGCAAAACACTTCTTTACGGTCAGCTTTAAGCCATACATTGGTATGAATGGCTTGATCATCTTGTGTAACAACATTAACATCCACCTCATTATGGTTCCAACCTAAAATGATCCGAGTACCTTTAGAGCACCAGGATCCATTGGACGTCCAATCCCAATGGCGAAAAATCAGCGAACATAATCTATGAAGTTGAGAATCAGTAGCATGGGACTCCAAAATAGCACATATAGATAGATCATTTTCAGAAATAACTTGACGCACTTCCTTTTGTTTTGGGGAGAAGTTTAAACCCCGTATAATCCAGGTACCAATATTAATCATTAGAACCATCAACAACGGGAGTGCTTGCCCCCTCCGTAACCTCACTTTTCTTATTTTGTCGCGATCATCAATAAGAAGATCCTCATCAACCTCAGAATCACTTTCATTTAAGATGTCAGATTGGAGTACTTGCTTAGTAACATCCTCCTCAACGTCATTCTCAATATCAGCAGACTCAAGCAAATCAAATGAGTTAGATGTCGCCACTTCAGCCCTAGCAACCTCCTTCTTCCGACAATCTTCTGGTTTATTAGTTTTGGAAGATTCACCTTTTTCAATTCGACGAAATTGCAAGTTCAAAGAAGAGTTAGGCAATTTAACCCCTTCAATTTGTTTGTTCTTGTTCCCATGATTCGATCTCTGTCTCCTCTTTCGGACCTCAGTGAACCCAACTTCAACCTCCTTCTCCACAACATCCACCTTAGGTAATTTAGGACATTTTTCATAAAAAATACAAGATATGTAGCACACCGCGGTGGGCGCCACTCATATTCAATATCTATGGTTGCAAGAGTATTCCCTTTATCCTTCCCCATCGGGATAGCCAAAACGATAGAGTTCTTAAGCTCCTCCGCTGCATCAAACTCAATCAACACCCTAGCATATGTACTACGCCCCCATGAAGATAAAGACATAGTACTTGTAAATGAATCAAGCATTAATGGCTTACCAATCTGAGTAGTGATAAGGCTAAGCCCTATCTCTGAATACGCAGCAATATGCACATGGTGCAACTTCACCCACACCGCTGCCTTTCTAATCTCGTCCTTCTTCAAAAGAGCATATGGTGTCCAAATATTCAGAAGTAACGGTACGTTACGAATGAACCATGGCCCTCCCTCTAGAACCTTATCCATCCCATCCTTTGATTCAAACTGAAACAAAAAGAATTCACCATGCAGTTGAATGCGTTTGATACCAAACTTTGCCCAGGCATTCTTGATATAATTTTCCACCAACGGGTATGCTAATCTTTTACCAATGAAGTAACCAACCAGCGTATTACTAAAACGCGTATTCACTTCTTCCATGGCTTCCAATGGAAGTGCAACCGTAGCACCCATAACCTTCTCATCATTTCGCAATTCCACAATGTTCACTTTCTTCTTTACTGGAACCTTCTGAACCACCGAAGCAAACGATGACCCTTTACTTGGCAATGCTTCATTCAATACTTCCTTTGCAGTAGGCACCTTATCAACCTATATGAAAGAAGCTGCTGATGTAGCAGTATTCAGATCTTGATTAGAGCTAGGATTAACCCCCTTTTGGACAGGCACTTCTCTCGCAACCTTCCTCATGGGTTTCCCATCCTTACCAATAGTATTGCCATCAACATTCTTTAGTTTAGTCGTGGCAATATATTTTTCACCGAAGGTAGACTAGAGTTGCCGTCACTGCCCTTCGGTTTAACTCCTTTTCCCATCGAATCCATTTCCCTCACAAGACAACAGACGGAGAACAAAGAAACCCTAAAAAAATTAGGGTTTATTCACGCAGCCACAACCCCACTAACCAACAGCCATAATAATAATAAAATAATCGTTATTAAATTCAAGCGCCACCAAAACCCTAATACTACAAACGAAAAACAAACCCTAAAAACACCAGTAATCAAACCCTACCAACCACGTCGAACTAAATAGTGATAGTTATCAAACCCTAAATAATCACAACACCTCACGAGCCAACGGATCACAAAGAGTATAGGGAGAATCAATCAAAGCCTATTCCTTATCACACGTTGGTTGATGAAATGCTAATAATTAATCAAGGAAGAACCTCTCACACCCACGAACGAATTAATCACAAGGAAATAGCGACGAATAAATTCGACGCCTATAACCTATCATAAACCCGCTGATGAGAAAGTGGAAGATTCAAAGTGATAATCAAGCCCTATTCAGTGAATGATGATTAATCAAGGAAGATCAAAGATGTCTAAAAGCTAGGGTTTTGAAAATCGCCCATAGTAGTGAGATCTAGGGTTATTATGATGCATCATGATTGCGGTAAAAATATACCCTTTTAGGAAAAAGGAATATAAAGCGGGCAAGTATTAAACTCGAAGGTTTAGGAAAACCGACAAATCAAATAAGTGCGAGTTCGTTCTCGGTGGAGGTGTATGTGTATTAGGACAATTACATAAAAATCAAGTTTGGATTATTGTCATTTTGGGTTTAGAGAAAGAAAATTAAAAGTCGAGCTACGCTACGATAAAACTACGACGAGTGACGTAAAACGTGGACGTAATTACGTAAAACGCGACGAAATTAAAAATTAAACCTAAAAAACAAATTAAAAATTAAAACGAAGTCTAAAATAATATAAATAAGAATAAAAATTGAATAAATAAATTTTAAAACTTTTTATTAATTAAATATTCAATTTTAAATGCTAACTAAAACCCTAAAATTAAATATAATTAACAAAAAGCCCAAAATATTATTTTATCAAACTAATACCTTACTTATATTAATTAAACACTAAAAAGTATTTTTTCTAAAATTTTTAAACTATCTTTCTATTTTTTAAATGCTAAAAACACTTTTTAAACTAAAATAATCATAGAAAATAATAAAACAATTGGAAAATTAATTTTTCTTTTAAAAAATCCTAAATTATAATTCTAAACAGTAGAAAAATGGAAAATGTTGAAAATGTTGAAAATAGTACTTTTTTATCTAATAAGACAAAACAGTTTGAATAAAAATCTATTTAAACTTAAATTAATTCTAGAAAAATAATTAAAGAAAGTGAAAAATGAAATTTCTTTTCTAAAAATCTTATATTTTATTACTTTAACTATGAAAATTAGAAAAACAGAAAAATACAACTTTTTGACACTAAAAGACAAAAACAATATTAATTAGAACTAATTAAAATTGAAAATAATGCTAAAAATAATTAAATGAACGGTAAAATAAAATTTAACTATTTGAAAAAATTTTAAATAACTAAACTAAACAGGGAAAATTAAAATTACTAAAAAATGTTGAAAATCAACCACTAAAGACAAAAAACTTAGAAAACTGATAGTGACTCCTCGGTCTGTTTGTCTTTTTCCCCAGCAGTGGGAACTTTTTCCCACTGCTCTAACACAGAAAACACATAAGGACGATTTAGGCTTGTTTTGATGATTATTTTTGGTAACAAAGGGTACCCCCACAACCAGTTGGATTGTGGGGAGTCACAGCAAGCACAAAACACTAGGTCTTATACAAAATAAGCACACCAAAGGGAAAAAATAGTCTCTGATGTAACTGGTAAGGTCTGGGCAACTTTGCTGATGCAGTTGGTTTTAGGGTGAGTCTTGGCTACTAATATCTAGGTTCCAAGCACACAAACCACTACCTAACTCACATACAACCCTAGATTACAACTTACTCTAACTGTTACCAAGATTTGAAGTTATAAAAATAACTAAAACAACCTACTATAGCCTATTGATGAACCTATGCATGTTTTTACCAAAGTTTCAACATGCAAAATCTGATTTATGCTACCAAACTCAAAATAAACTATCAATTTATCCTACCATTATCTAATTAGGTGTGTTTAAGTTGTTTATATCCTAATGTGTTGTCACCACATCCAAATACTCAACAATCCAAACACCCCTATAAACTCTGATAACAACTATTTAACAAAATATTTACAAAACAAAACAATACGAATCTAAATTACTTAATCATACATAGAACACCTAGACAACACTGAATAATCATACATCAAACTAGCATAAGCACCAAATAACAGAATCATATAAAACTAAATAACCTACAAATTTTAAAGAGGGTTCAAGCCTTCTTACCAAGCTGATGCCTTCTCTCCCAAATTTGTCCGCTTTAAGGAGCTTATATGAGCTTATCAAGGTGTCTAGAGAGCCCATACTGAGATTCTACAATAGAATCAGGAGTGGCCATATCTTCATCATAATGAATGGAAAAAAGAAATGAGGAATGGTGATTTGTTTTGAACTTGTAACCTGCACACAATGAGAAACAACAATCCACAAGATGATGTAACTACAAAGGCTACAAGCTGATGGCTTGTAGCTTTGGCTACAGTATGAGACAACGAAAAAAGAGACAAAGGTTTTTCTTGAAAACCTTAAAAATCCAACTTGAAAACCAACTTTAGAAACCACCAAATGAAAAAAACTGAAACTTAACAAAAGCACAAACTCCTTGTCTAGGATTGTTTGTCAGTCAATCCTAAACAACAAGTTTCTAACTTTGGATCTCAAAGATTTTAAGTTGCGAAAACAAAAATTTTGAACACTGAAAACTTTTGATGAAAATCTTAAACTAACTTTGCAAGCAAAATAAAGTTTTAACAAACTAAAACAATGAATTGAAATGGAACTCAGTATTTGTGCAAGGCAAAAGTTATTACTTTAAATATTCAACAAAATTCGGTTTACACAAAAAACTAGAACAAGCTTAAATGTTTACAACCCGAACCTTTATATACAATGAAATAGAAGATCCTAGAAGTACATGAAAGCAAAACCCTAAACTAATGAAAGTCTTATTCTGCCCTTTGAAATCTCAGTCAATGGTCCTCATGTGACATAGTTGCTTTTGCCAGCTGTGGATATAAGATCTTGGCCCTTTATTCAAATCTTTGGGACCAAGGAATAAAGAATGGTCGTTGGATGTCTGCTAAGATGCTGAATTTTCCTTGTTTGGACATACCATGGGACAAGGGAGGTACGTGTGGGACCATAGGTGTCACGGGAATATGTTTTGGAGGTGGGGTTGTGATGAGGGGACACTAAATTAATGATCTGGATACTTAGGGGAGAAACCCCTTTGGTTTGCTTAGGGTTGCGATTAGGGTTTATGATTGATTAGGGGAGGGTGAACAGTTATTTTAATCTGGTTTAGATGAGGTTAATTTTGTTTCCCACGTACTATATATATATATATATATATATATATATATATATATATATATATATATATATATATATATATATATATATATATATATATATATATAATGAGTTTGAAAATAATTAGTGGTGGGTTTGACTGGGTGGTTGACCTGGTGATGTGGCAGGGGTGACAAGGCAGCAATGGGTGAGGTGGTGGGCTATGAGTGGTTGGTGAAGTTTTAGTGTATGCCCACTATGGTCCCTATACTTCCCATTTGTATGCAAAATAAGTTTCCAGATATAACATTCCCATTTCCTTTATATTACAAGTTTTTGTTTTCCAACTTTTGCCACAAAAACCTTTGTAAACTTGTTTCAAGGGCTAAATTTGCATTTTCTTGAATCTTCTAGGGCCAATCATGTAATATCTCAACATTTAGGGACCCAAATGCAATATTTGAGTTTTGAAAGGGTATAAAATGTCAAGTATTCAAAAGATGAGGGACCAATCTAAACAATCTTCAAAACTTCAAGGACTTCAATGGAAAATCATGATTCGGGTCCTGTTCTTTGTGCGGCTTCGTTTACCGTGTTCGTTTTTGCTTGATTCCTTTGATCTTTTTTTGATTTCACGATATTCGTACCTAAAATACACAATGAACAAACACAAACATATTTTGAGGTATTTTAATGATGTTTTTAGCGTTTTAAGCCCAATTTGGACGATGAGACTATGTATAATTGCAGTCTCATCACTTCCCCATACTAAACCTTTGTCGTGTCCCCACGCAATGCTAGAATTAAGTATCATAACACTTCCAAAATTCATTTTTAGGTGACATTTATTGAAAATGGAAACTTAAATAAACTACTACATGCTTTTTAGACATAATGTATTGTTTTCATCGTAAAATGGGACGTTTAGAATCATAAAATAAGAACACGTGAATGTTTCGTTAGAAATAATTTTGTCGTCCTCGATTTTCACCCAATTCCATGCTAAGCATGAAACAAGATCATTGTCATTATAAGTTAGAAATGCTAACACTACTCATATGCTCTAATCACGTACTTAGACTCCCTTATTCCTAAGGTGTATCTCTTATATTTTATTTTTGTCTTAATGATCACGAGGATACATCATTGACTTATGCGTGAATAGAGATTAGTTCCAAAAATAGAGTCCTAATGGTGTAACCAAAATCATCGAATTAATAATTCATCCTAATAGACAACGATGTCAAAACATTAAGTCAACAAGAAGGATCGATAAACCCGGTTTTAAAATGGTTTTGAACATGAGATTTATTACCATGAATTTTATGACCCACCTCATCATCGGTGGCTCTGATTATCATGGTTTACCTCCATCTTTTATTCAACTCCACCATGGAGCTTTTATTATGACTTTGGTCTTTCCCTTGTCTTTTATTTAACCTCGCCATGAGGTGTTTATTATGACTTGACGTATTTCCTCACGCTAAAGCAAATTTTAGACCTTTAAGGCTTCAAGATTTAAGACATTCACTTTCAATTTTTGCATAGATTTTACGGCCTTGTAAGCTTCAATTTTTTTCTTGATTTAGGTGAAGAGGAACTTAAATTATTATTGGGGGAAGCCTTTGATTATTCGGGTTGCCAATACTTCAAAACCGTGACGCTAGTGATACCTTAATGTTTTCCCAATTTAATTACATGGAAGCTACTAAAACAAATTAGAAACCAACAATAGAGACTAAACCGCTAATTCAATATATATTAACAATTTATTATAAAAGCGTGGGGAGAATAAGCAAATAATTAAAACACATGAGTTTTTGAAAGAATACGACTACTCTACGTTTAGCATAGTAACTTATAATTAACTCTATCATTTCTCGTCCTCAATTAAGTGACTTAGCCTAAAAAGTTAAGGAATCGAAGCTAAGTGCTCAACACGCACGGTCAAGTTAAAAATTACTCTTATTCTCACCATCGGAAAACCTACATTCCCGTCTTAAACACTTATGAAAAACAAGAAAAAAATTAAAATTTGGCCATTTTTAGCCTTATTTTGCATAAAATGATAACAAAAGGATGAAAATTAGATTGCCTAATGATGTAAGCAAGGTGAAGTATCTACTCACCCCCCCATACTAAAACTAAACATTGTCCTCAATGTTTCGATTCTAGGGGTGAAACACCCCCATACTAGAGACGAAAGTCGAATGCTTAATCTCGAGCATGAAAAGGGTAAAACGAATAACCTAAAAGCCGTTTATGAATTATGCTAATAAGATAAACGTTAGAACATAAAAGGATATCATCGGATATCGAAATCTCCAAAGGCAACGATCGAGTCTCGAGTGATCCGCAAAACGAACACGAGAGGCTTCAATGATGACGATGAACCTAATAAATCACAATCACAAACAACCACGAAACAAAGGTTGGAAGATCACAAGTCCCCTCGTTACACTATTAGAAAACGATAATATATACAAGGATAAGCATGAGAATCCCCTGCGAGGCACCATGTTTTTTTATAACCGAGTCAAAAGCTCGACTCGAATCCCCATAAATGTGATCATTTAAGGATTATCATGGTTTGGTAATTTTTGGTGGGGCTTACATGATAAACAAGGCCCAAAAGTACATGGAGTACTTTAAAAACCCGATAAATGTATACCGGGGTCAAAGATAGCGTCCTCGTTTTTGGATGAAAGACGAAACAACGCTACTCCAACCGATAGTGGAACCTCAAAGAGGTCAAAGAAAAGAGATGAGAAATAGAAGGGTGGGATAATGGGTAAGGCAACATAATGAGCTACTCGAGGTAGACTCACACCAAGTAAATAGATATATTTTCCATATATTGCATCGGTGGAAGACCGAGATTTCCCTTTACAAGCAATTCCGGGATCGAATATCTCGTCCTCGATGGAGAAATATGAGGGAACATAAGGGGCTTCCCCCACACTAAATCCACACTCACACTCGTCAAAAGGAGTAGACGAGGTGGTAGCACTTATAAAACGCGGTGATGACGGAGTTAAACTTGTAGAAAAATCTTTTAAATCAATTTTAAAATCTTTTCCTTTTTCACCGTTCAAAAAATCTTTATGAAAACCCGCTTTGATGATGTCGAAAATATTTGGCGTTTCAAAATCAATATTAGTCACACTAAAAATCCTCACATTTAAGTCGCAGTTAGGGAGTGGTGGATTGTATAAGTTCTCATAACGTTTATCAACAAAGAACATCGCCCCCTCGGGGTCAACGTATTCGTCATCCTCATGACCGTGAATCCCATCGATTTCTTCATCATAGATGGGTTTGTGAAACCAAGGTTTTTCATTCCCCTCATTGAGGATTTTAGAAACTCTCTCGAAAAGATCACGATCAAGCACAAAACCATCATTCTTTTGTGGGGATCATTGATAAGTTAGATCCTCACGAATGTGGTAAACGTCATTCTCAAATGAGGAGTGTTGATTAGGTAACTCCTCGAGAATGGGATTTTGGGTCACGTGAGTTGGTTCGTCATTGAAAACAAGACGTTCCAACTCATCAAGTTCATCCTCGATTTTGGAAAGATCAACCTCACTCGTAGGTGGAAGTTGAGGCAAAAGAGCTATCTCTCGTTTGATAATTTCCTCAATCTCGGGATCAAACTCATAATCATCGTACTTTCCATGTAAAGAGGTCCTTTTGGGAGAATCCTCAAAAATGGCTTTAGGATTTTGAAGCACGTGATCAATTTCGGCAAAATCACCATCGTCATCATTAAAGAAAGAGTCGATGTAAGCACTCACAACCATGGTCTTACAAGCCCTAGGGCTATGCTTAGGTGACTTTTCAAGGATGAGAGGATCGATGTCGATGAAACCTTTAGCCTCAATGGGTATTGGGCTAGGGAATGGATGCACTTCAATGGAATTAGAAGTTGATGCCTCAAAGACGTGGTCCTTCGAAGGTGGTGAAGATGAGTCCATTTTGGTCATTGTCGTGATGGAACTAACGTCACCCTTCGGAATTGGTCGTTCACTTTGTTCACCGAATATATCCCAAAATGATTTTTCATCCATAAATTTACGAATACCCTTTTGAATTAAGTAAACGTATTCTTTATCATTATAATCCTCATCTTTAAAACCGTTCATTTTCATCCTTTCAAAACATGCATCTAATCTCATTTTTTCCGCTAAAGTATGAGCTTTGATATTGTCAAATTTTGAAATATCGGGTTTTGAAGCCTCGGTTTTATTATGATCATTTGAAACTTGGGATCTACTCGTGAAAAAGTCCATTTTCTCCTCCCCATATTCCATAGTGAGTTTCCCACCATGAACGTTGATTACGGCTCGATCTGTCGATAAAAAGGGTCGACCTAAAATAATGGGACATTTAGGGTCACACTCATAATCAGAAATGACGAAGTCCGCGGGAAAAAATAAACTTTCCAATCCTAACATAGACATCCTCGGCTATCCCAATTGGTTCAAGTGGTGTACAATTAGCTAGCTTGATTGTCATGTTCGTGGGGGTAAGTCTAGGCAATCTCATCAATTTCCAAGGAAAATGAGGCATGAGATTGAGGCTAGCACCTAAATCGGCAAGGGCTAAACATCCCTCAATCTCAGAAAAATCACAAGGTAGGAGAAATTGGCCCGGATCCTCTTCCTTTCTCGGCATATGCCTTTTGGGTTTTTTTAGAAGGTTCGAAGCACAAGTTTCTTCAAGGGTTACTTAGGTAAGGTCGATAAAGCTCTCTTTTTGAACCGTGGATGGAATTTGAGGTAAAAGAGGGTGTGCACTCTTTTCCTTGGTCGCCACGTTCACCCAATCGACTTTAGAACATTAAGGCGTCGTAAAGTCGAGGGTTGAGAAAAAGGAACAACTCTAAATCCATCAAGGTTAGGGGTAATCACACGACTTTTTCCGATTGATGAGCCGGCTTTACATTGTTCTTTCAGATTTGCTACGGTGTCACTAGGTAACGAACTCAATGACGCACCCGAGGCCTTGTTCATAGTTGCCGAAAACATCTTTTTAATGTCGATTTGTCCTTGCTCGATCTTTGTATTTTGATTTTTCAATGTGTTGGAAAAGTCGTTTTTCAAAGTACCAATTTGTCCCTCTAAACGTCTCATATTATTCTCATTCGTTTTCATATATTCTTGAAAATCGTTTGACGAACTATTTTGATTAGCATTAAAGTTCCCTTGGTTTTGATTACTTTTTTGAAAATTCCCTTGATTACCATTTGAAAAATTGTTTCCTTGATTGTTGTTTTGAAAACTCAAGTTTTGGTTGTTGTTGTAATCTCGATTTTGCCAACTCAAATTACGACCTTGATTATAACCTCCTTGATTCGAAAAATTTCTTGTTGATTATTTCCTTGAAAATTGTTTCAGTTTTGATTCGAAAAATTGTTGCCTTGGTTATAATTGCCTTGTGATGGACCCGCGTTGTTTTGATTTTGAAATTGTTGTTTAACGCGTTTAGACTCGACGTTTGGCCATCCGTAGCCGCACACTCGTAATAATTATGAGGTCCACCACATAATGTACATGATGCCTCAACCGCTTTCACCGTAGCGGGAGCGTCTTTCTTTTGCATCTCGATTAAGAACGACGTAAACACATTCGTCAACTTATCGACTTTCGCATCAACCCTCTCAATATCGCGATTAGAATTACGAACATTGGCGACATTGGAAACACTCGGTGTTGCGGAGTTGGTAAACCTTGGATCGATTCTCGATAATCATTAATGCATCTTTCGGAGTTTTACACAAAAAGTTGCCACCGGCGGCGGAATTTAACGAGTCTTGTTCTTGAAAACTAAGACCGTTATAAAATGTGTCGATTTGGTGTAACTCGGAAAATCCATGGTGAGGACTTTGCCTAAGCAATTCTTTAAAACGATCCCACGCGTCTCTAAATGATTATTCGGTTTTTGCTCAAATCTCGTAATCTCGTTTTTGAAAAACGTCGTCTTAGACGGTGGGAAGAAATGATTAACGAACTTGGAAATGAGATCCTTCCACGTAATTATGGAATTAGGTGGCTCTTTCTCGTACCAATCCTTGGCGGCACCATCGAGCGAGTACCGAAAAAGCATAAGCTTGACGACATCGGTGTCGACATTCTTAAACTTGTTCGTGGCCAAAAGACAATCAAAATTCCGAATGTGATCGTGAGGATTATCCGCCTCACGACCTCGAAACTTCGTAGCTTTTATCAACGAAAGCATTCCACTCTTAATCTCAAAATTCTCCGCTTTGATAGCGGGAATTACAATCACGTCTCCATAACCCTCAGTGGGCGCTTGGAGCAATTCCATCAATGAACGATTGTTGGCCATCTGGTCTACGGTCTCTTCAACAACGATATTAGGAACGTCAGTTTCTAATTATCGTCTACGTCTTTGATTCCTTCGATTTCGATTGCGTCGATTCGAAGCGTCGATAGAATTAGAATAATCATTGGATCTAGTGCGCATGCACTAACGTAGAGAATGGGGGTAGCAAAGAAGATTCTTTTGGGGGTTTTTTTTCGTTTTTTCAAATTTTTTTTTGTTTTTGATTGTTTTTTAAGTTTTTTTGGATTTTTGGTGTATTACGTAGACTCAAATCTACAAATCTCTCCTCGAATTAATTTCTCGATTTAAGGAGCCTCAAGGAATGAAAACGATCACGTGGAGTGAATGCCTTCGATGACTTTAGAACGTTGGTGGAACACCAAAACGTTCAAGAGGGTAATCTTGAAAAACAAGCAAATATATATGACACGTAGATAATACTTGGGCGGCAAACCCTCGATTAGCCCTTTTCTCAAAACACGCATAAGCAAGCGGGGGAAACGAGGTGGCGCTAAGCTCTTAAGAGCCTTTTTCCCTTAGATCGTGAAATACAACCGCCTTATACCCACCTTATAGTTTGTGTTAATCAAAATTAAGCCTCACGAAAGTATTTATCTATTTTGCCTTTTGACTTTTGCTTTAGATTCAGATACAATAATTGAGTGATGAAATCCCAATTAAGGTTGCATTTTCACGCTTTTGGAGATATTGTAAATTTATTGTGATACGTATACAATATATTAAGAATATTCACAAAGAAAACGAAAACGATAAATGGGATATCTATAATATAGTAAAATGATTGTTTTGTGTTTAATTTAGGAAAACTAAACACGATTTATTTGGATATTATAATATATTAGAGAAAATTTAAAAAAATGATTATGTACGATATTTACGCTTTACAAAAATGAAAAGCAAAAACGCACTACTCACACAAACACGATATATATATGGCTAACCCCTCCCCGGCAGCGGCGCCAAAATGATTGCGGTAAAAATATACCCTTTTAGGAAAAAGGAATATAAAGCGGGCAAGTATTAAACTCGAAGGTTTAGGAAAACCGACAAATAGAATAGGTGCCAGTTCGTTATCGGCAGAGGTGTATGTGTATTAGGCCAATTATATAAAAATTAAGTTTGGATTATTGTCGTTTTTGGGTTTAGAGAAAGAAAATTAAAAGGCGAGCTACACTACGATTAAACTACGACGAGTGACGTAAAACGTGAACGTAATTACGTAAAACATGACGAAATTAAAAATTAAACCTAAAAACAATTTCAAAATTAAAAGTAAGTCTAAATTAATATAAATAAGAATAAAAAATCAATAAATAAATTTAAAAACCTTTTATTAATTAAATATTCAATTTTAAATGCTAATTAAAGCCCTAAAATTAAATATAATTAACAAAAAGCCCAAAATATTATTTTATCAAATTAATATCTTACTTATATTAATTAAACACTATAAAGTATTTTTTCTAAATTTTTAAAACTACTTTTCTATTTTTTAAATGCTATAAACACTTTTTAAACTAAAATAATCATAAAAAGTAATAAAATAATGAGGAAAATAATTTTTCTTTTTGAAAAATCCTAAATTATAATTCTAAACTGTATAAAAATGGAAAAAGTTGAAAAAAGTACTTTTTTACCTAAAAAGACAAAATAGTTTGAATAAAAACCTATTTAAACTTAAATTAATTTAAAAAATAATTAAAGAAAGTGAAAAATGAAATTTCTTTTCTAAAAATCTTAAGTTTTATTACTTTAACTATGAAAATTGGAAAAACAAAAAAAATACAACTTTTTGACACTAAAAGACAAAAATAGTATTAATTAAAACTAATTAAAATTGAAAATAATGCTAAAAATAATTAAATGAACAGTAAAATAAAATTTAACTATTTGAAAAATTTTAAAATAACTAAACTAAACAGGGAATATTAAAATTACTCAAAAATGTTGAAAATCAACCACTAAAGACAAAAAACTTAGAAAACTGATAGTGACTCCTCGGTCTGTTTGTCTTTTTCCCCAGCAGTGGGTAACAACACACTAGCAGTGGGAACTTTTTCCCACTGCTCTAACACAAAAAACACATAAGGACGATTTAGGCTTGTTTTGATGATTGTTTTTGGTAAAAAAGGGCACCCCCACAACCATTTGGGTTGTGGGGAGTCACAGCAAGCACAAAAACACTAGGTCTAATACAAAATAAGCACACACCAAAGGGAAAAACAGTCTATGATGTAGCTGGTAAGGTCTGGGCAACTTTGTTGATGTAGTTGGTCTTAGGATGAGTCTTGGCTGCTAATATCTAGGTGCCAAGAACACAAACCACTACCTAAGTCACATACAACCCTAGATTACAACTTATTCTAACTGTTACCAAGATTTGAAGTTATAAAAATAACTAAAACAACGTACTATAGCCTACTGATGAACCTATGCCTGTTTTTACCAAAGTTTCAACATGCAAAATCTGATTTATGCTACCAAACTCAAAATAAACTACCAATTTATCCTACCATTATCTAATTAGGTGTGTTTAAGCTGTTTATATCCTATTGTGTTGTCACCACATCCAAATACTCAACAATCCAAACACCCTTATAAACTCTGATAACAACTATTTAACAAAAGATTTTAAACAATACAAAACAATACGAATCTAAATTACTTAATCATACATAGAACACCAAGACAACACAGAATAATCATACATCAAACTAGCATAAGCACCAAATAACATAATCATATAAAACTCAATAACCTACAAATTATAAAGAGGGTTCATGCCTTCTTATCAAGCTGATGCTTTCTCTCACAGATTTGTCAGCTTATATGAGCTTATCAAGGTGTGTAGAGAGCCCCTACTGAGATTCTACAACAGAATCAGGGGTGAATATATCTTCATCATAATGAATGGAAAAAAGAAATGAGGAATGGTGATTTGTTTTGAACTTGTAACCTGCACACAATGAGAAACAACAATCCACAAGATGATGTAACTACAAAGGCTACAAGCTGATGGCTTGTAGCTTTTGCTACAGTATGAGACAACGAAAAAAGAGACAAAGGTTTTTCTTGAAAAACCTTAAAAATCCAACTTGAAAACCAACTTTAGAAACCACCAAATGAAAAAAACTGAAACTTAACAAAAGCACAAACTCCTTGTCTAGGATTGTTTGTCAGTCAATCCTAAACAACAAGTTTCTAACTTTGGATCTCAAAGATTTTAAGTTGCGAAAACAAAAATTTTGAACACTGAAAACTTTTGATGAAAATCTTAAACTAACTTTGCAAGCAAAATAAAGTTTTAACAAACTAAAACAATGAATAGAAATGGAACTCAGTATTTGTGCAAGGCAAAAGTTATTACTTTAAATATTCAACAAAATTCGGTTTACACAAAAAGTGGAACAAGCTTAAAGGTTCACAACCCGAACCTGTATATACAATGAAACAGAAGATCATAGAAGTACATGAAAGCAAAACCCTAAACTAATGAAAGTCTTATTCTGCCCTTTGAAATCTCAGTCAATGGTCCTCATGTGACATAGTTGCTTTTGCCAGCTGTGGATATAAGATCTTGGCCCTTTATTCAAATTTTTGGGACCAAGGAATGAAGAATGGTCGTTGGATGCCTGCTAAGATGCTGAATTTGCCTTGTTTGGACATACCATGGGACAGGGGAGGTACATGTGGGACCATAGGTGTCACGGGAATATGTTTTGGAGGTGGGTTGTGATGAGGGGACAGTAAATTAATGATCTAGAAACTTAGGGGAGAAACCTCTTTGGTTTGCTTAGGGTTAGGATTAGGGTTTATGACTGATTAGAGGAGGGTGAGTAGTTATTTTAATCTGGTTTAGGGGAGGTTAATTTTGTTTCCCACGCATTATACATATATATATATATATATATATATATATATATATATATATATATATATATATATATATATATATATATATATATATATATATATATATATATATATATATATATATATATATATATATATATATATATATATATATATATATATATATATATATATATATATATATATATATATATATATATATATATATATAATGAGTTTGAAAATAATTAGTGGTGGGTTTGACTGGGTGGTTGACCTGGTGATGTGGCAGGGGTGACAAGGCAGCAATGGGTGAGGTGGTGGGCTATGAGTGGTTGGTGAAGTTTTAATGTCTGTCCACTATGGTCCCTATACTTCCCATTTTATGCATAATAAGTTTCCAGCTATAACACTCCCATTTCCCTTATATTACAAGTTTTTCTTTTCCAACTTTTGCCACAAAAAATTTTGTAAACTTGTTTCAATGACTAAATTTGCATTTTATTGAACCTTCAAGGGCCAATCATGTAATATCTCAACATTTTAGGGACCCAAATGAAATATTTGAGTTTTGCAAGGGTATAAAATGTTAATTTTTCAAAAGATGAGGGACCAATCTTGACAATCTTCAAAACTTCAAGGACTTCAATGCCAAATCATGATTCGGGTCTGGTTCTTTGTGCGGCTTCATTTCCCGTGTTTGTTTTTGCTTGATTCTTTTGATCTTTTGTTGATTTCACGATATCCATACCTAAAATATACAATGAACAAACACGAGCGTATTTTGGGGTATATTAATGATATTTGTAGCATTTTATGCTCGATTTGGACGATGAGACTATGTATAATTGTAGTCTCATCACATCACGTAAGGGATTTGGTGTTGTGTTGATGCAAAGGGAGAAAGTGATCGTGTATGCATCTCGTCAATTGAGGAAGCATGAGGAGAAATATACTACACATGACTTGGAATTAGGAGTTGTTATCTTTGCTCTTAGACTTTGGAGACACTGTCTCTACGGTACAAGGAGTGTGGTATAAACTGATCATAAAAGCCTGCAGCATATTTTAGATTAGAAGGAGCTCAATATGAGGCAGAGAAGATGGGTAGAATTGTTGAGTGACTACGACATTCAACTTTGATATCATCCCGACAAGGCGAATGTAGTTGCCGATGCTCTTAGTAGGAAAGAAAGAGAACTTACCTATAGGGTTAGAGCTTTAGCCATGAAAACTTATTCTGATTTATCCAATCGAATACTTAATGCTCAAACAAAGGCGATGAAAGAAGAGAATGTGAGAAATGAAGACTTGGGTAGAAGGATGACACCTATATTCTAGATTCATGATGACAGAATTTGGTATTATGAGAATCGTGCATGGTTACCGGTGTATGGAGGACTGAGAGATTTAATTGTGCACGAATCCCATAAGTCTAGATATTCGATTCACCAAGGATCGGATAAAATGTACCAAGACTTGAAGAAATGCTACTAGTGGCCAAATATGAAGGCTAACATTGCTACTTATGTTAGTAAATGCTTGACGTGTGCAAAGGTGAAGTTTGAGCACAAGAGACCTTTGGGTTTACTACAACAACCTGAAATTCCATAATGGAAATGGGATAAGATTACTATGCACTTTGTTTCAGGACTTTCGAGAACATCTAGTGGTCATGATACGATTTGGGTGATTGTTGATCGGTTGACTAAGTCGGCTCATTTCTTGTCGATAAAGAAAACTGATGATTTACACAAACTTACTCGATTTTATTTGAAGGAAGTTGTTTGTAGACATGGAGTTCCCTTGTCAATTATTTCTGATCGAAATAGTCGGTTCACATCTGAGTTTTGGAAATCGCTTCCGCGAGCTTTGGGGACTCAGTTGGACATAAGCACTGCGTATCATCCGGAGACGGACGGACAAAGTGAAAGAACTATTCAGACCTTGGAGGATATGTTACGAGCGTGTGTAATAGACTTTGGAGGTAGTTGGGATCTACACTTGCCTTTGTTGCAGTTCTCATACAACAATAGTTATCACGCAAGTATCAAGGCGGCGCCTTTTGAAGCACTTTACGGGCGAAAGTGTAGATCACCAGTTGGTTGGTGAGGTTGGAGAAAGTCAATTGACGGGTCCTGAATTGGTTAGAGAGACGAATGAGAAGATCGTGCAAATCAAGAATCATTTGTTGACTTCTCGTAGTAGGCAGAAGAGCTATGCGGATAAGAGGAGAAAACCATTGGAGTTTGATATTGGCGATATGGTTATGTTGAAAGTATCACCTTGGAAAGGAGTAATTCGATTTGGCAAGCGAAGAAATCTTAGTTCACGCTATATTGGTCCATTCAAGATCATTGATCAAGTTGGTCGTGTGGCGTATAAGTTAGAATTGTCGTAGAAGTTAAGTGTTATTCATAACACTTTTCACGTCTCCAATCTTAAGAGGTGTTTGGCATACGAGAATTTGATAATTCGACTTGAGGAGATTCAATTGGATGACAAGCTACATTTCATTGAGGAACCGGTGGAGATTATAGATCGAGAGGTGAAACAGCTTAGCAAAGTCGGATCCCGATAGTAAAAATGTGATGGAATTCCCGACGTAGACCCAAATACACTTGGGAGCGAGAAGACTACTTCAAGAGCAAGTATCCGCATTTATTCGTAGACGGACCTAAGAAGAAGTAAGCCCCATGACGGTGCTCTACTGAGGTGGTAAGGATGTAAAACCCACAAAAATAAGGTCATTACTTAATCCTACTTTTCAAGTATTTTGAAGTATTTTATAACATTAAACAACGTTAAATACAATGATGTTTAACGGTTTAAGTTGAAACCGATATTGAACATTTTATTTTTATGTTTTGGTAAGTAACGAGGACTACTAGTGATCGCGATACCGTCGGATGCCCAAAATTTTACATTTTATTATCGATTGTGTCGATATTTAATATTTTCGACAATATCGTTTTAATTACATATTAAGTCGTGTCAAAATAATATTATTATTTTTCGTGTGCGTTTATACAGTTAAAAAGTACTTTTACGAAACCTGATTCCCGGGAATATTTGAAAAGTCGACTAATAGTCATTTTCCGCTTTTTAACTTAAATGTTACAATTTGGTCCAAAACTATTCAATATTTACAACATTTACCCGAACCTCCATATAAAAACATTCCACCTAACTTTTCACCTCATTTTTTTATAAAACACACACACACTTCTCTTTGTTCTTTGTTTTAGCCGTCACCTCCTCATCACAAAATCATCATCAACATTTTGTGTAGTTTGAATCAAGAAAAACCAACAATTATCCCATTCCTAAAATTATATGGTCAGTCTTTTGGAACCTCTTTTATCAACATGCAATAACTTTTGTTCTTCAAGAAAAATTGGTGATGTTTGATCCAAAATTGATAAGTGCATGTGTTGTTATTGTTGTTTTATATTAATTTTGATCATTGTATTTATAGATTTTTGATTTGGATTTTTATTAAAAGATGACATGCAAGTGATTAGGGTTGTTGTAATTTGATTAGGATGATATATAGTTAATACAAGGAGTGGGAGATTTGTTAAAATGGGTCAAAATAATGGTTTAATATGATTTTCAAGAGTATGTTTTTGACCAGCAGGTTAAGGGGTGTTTTCGTAGGTCAAAGTTTTATAAAAGCTTGATATTATATGCTAGTGTTGTAGACGATGTCGAGAGCTTCTATTTGGTATAAAGTAGGCCTTCCAACTCAAAACGAGGAGGAATATACGCTAGTTTGATTATTCGTGTACCGGGAGATGCGTATCGGCACAATACGAAATTGTTGTCGATGTTGGGTCAAATCTCGGGGACTATAGCTAGAGTTGTATAGAGGTTGAAAGGCTGATCTCAGGGCCTAAATGTAACCTTTTGAGTCTATTTTTACAATCAAGTGTCGGATTTAAAATAGTATTGCTAAAGTTGGTCAAAACGGTTTTATAGGTCAAAGGTACAAAACTGTCCGATTTTTGAAGTCTAAAGATGCTTTGGGCAGAAGGTCTTAGGAGTAGTATTTTTGAGTGAAATTTAAACTGAGTTTTATACAGGTTATGTGTGAGTTTGTCACCAAGTTTCGTCGAAAACGGAGTTGTCTAAGTATGGGAAAACAGCTTGTACATTCGGTATGTTCCGACAGCATGTTTTGGAGGTGTTGTCTAGTAAAGGGGACTTTGTAAAAGTGTCCAGTAATATCACTTGTGCGGGTTATCCTTGTGAAATTATTTTTGTTTTACCTTGTTGATTTTAAATTATATTAAGTATAAGTTTATACTTGAACATCTTATTAAACTATGCGCCTTATTTGCTAGGTTGCGGTTGTCGTGTTTATCGGGCATCTACTATCGTTGGCGATCGTCTTCAACTACTCTAAATACTAATGTGAGTCTATTAGCCTCGTTTGATCAATTTTAAATATTTTTAAAACCCGCGAGGGGTAATATATGTTTTTATAAACTTAGAACACAAGTTGTTTTGGTATGCTTGTCCCTATCTGAATAGACCCGTGGTTGTCTTAAATTGCATTAAGTAAATTGCCCTTGCTTAAGCCTCAATTGTGGACCGTTAACTAGCTCATGATGGGCTAGCCACCGGTACAATTATAGATCTATGAGGGAAGCCACCTATGTTCGGTTTGTGGGTGATGTCCCTCATGCTTAGGCATGGACGCCCACTGTACGGACATATTGTATTGAAAAGTCAGGTATACGGCAATGTACCAATAATCTGGAGGTAATCGACAATTAATAAATCTCCTGTCTTATTAGACCTAAATGGAGTGTCTAAGGGTTCGGTTGCATGAGCTTAATGCAATTGTTGCTATATACAATTATATTTGTTGATGCAAGTTATTATTCGATGCTTGTTGCCTTCAAGTATGCCACAAAATTATAACTTTTGCTTGTGTTCAAAATTATTATATAAACCTATAGATTTCACTCAGAATTTTTGTTGATGATTTTACTCACATGTATTTCAGGTAATCAAGAAGTGTGAAGCTTGGGAGCCACGGGAAAGAAGTTGTGCACTGCTTTTGTTGTTTAAACTCTTTAAATGATGATCGTTCCTTTTCTTAAAAAAATATAAATATTTTGTTTTAGTTGTACTTTGGTTCCGATGTCTTGGGACTACGCTACTCTAATAAATGTTTTAGGAACGGTAAATTTAAAACGTCTCTTTTCGAGTCGTTCTTTATAAATTATGTGTTATTGTACCATTGTTTAGCACCCAAAGATATATTCCGCTGCGTGTAAATTTGGGGGTGTTAAATTGGACAAGTCTACGAAAACCCATAGCACTTCATTAAGGTTATAAGATTATATTAAGACAATGTATAAGTACCCTAATGCACAAGGTACAAGATTTCAATGCATGACTTGTAAATTAGGTCAAAATAAGTATTTTCACCCTTTAGACATGTTTACTTAGAATAACTTACTAAAACCAATGTAGGGACTTCATGAACACATTGAGGAAAATGTAGGAAGTATAAAATGAGTTTACATCAGTAGCTAATTGAAAGATAATCAATTTTACTAAGATTTAACCATATATCATTAGAAACCCTAACCCGCCTGAGTTTTCTTCCCATTTTCACATCAAACCTTTGTTAAACTTCAAACCAAAGACCCAAAATTATTAAATAAAATTTATATACCCTAATATATCACTAATCACATTCCTAAACCCTTAATCACCAAAATCACAAAGTATAAAGTTACAAGCCGTAATTTAGACCTGGTTTTATGTTTTCCCTCCAAAAACCTATTTGAAACCATTCCCTCCCATTCTAAGTTTGAAAATCCGATATTTAGGTGTTGTAAGAGATATTTCATGTGATTTTAAGTATGTGCATCACCTAATTGAAGCTACACATCACCATTCCTATCTTATTCTTGTCATGAGTTATCCTAGACCACAAGACCAAGATATTTTCATCCTAGACTCTAGGACCTTGCATATATCTTCCCTAGCCTCCCTTAGACACTATTTTATCCATATGACACGTCCTAGGTTTTACCTTGGAGCCTAAGCATTGGAAAAGCTATAAATATGGTCGAATGTACATAGAGAGAACTTGCACCCCGTTTTCTTATAATCTCCTACCCATTCTCCATTTACACTTCTATAAATGTCTTAGGACATCCCCCAAGACTAGAAACCGGGTCTAGAAGTAAGACATTGAATCTCTTGAAGCTTTGATAGCAAGTAGTCTTAATAGGAAGAGATTAGGAGCCATTTTAGAGCATCCTAGGTAATTTCTATGTTAGCTATGCTTTGATCTTGTTATAATGATATATTAGACTTTTTATAATGCCAAAATTATTTTAGAACGATAATCTAAAAAGAACTAAGTCATTTCATCAATTTAAATGAAAGTTATAAGTTAAAGATGTCTTAAAACCCTAGTTTTGTAATTTACATGAAATAATAAGCAAAACCCCATTTCAAAAGCTATAATTCTGAATAATATTTTTATTATGATTATAAATGTGTTTTGAAACTTTGTTTTAAAACCCTATATCATTTGGTCCAACAAGTATAGGGACTAAAACTGTCATTTTTGAAACTATTTAACATTTTAGGCCAAAAGTGTCATTTTGTGAAATTTAAAGATATAAGAATAAATTTTGGAAAGTTTTAGGTCCTAAGGTTAAATATTGAGGGTTTAAAATGCAAATACTAAAACTATATACTTAAGGGGTTATAAGTATAATTATACCAAAGTATAACAAAAAAGGACTATTTTTGCCAATTTTGAAACTAAATAAGATTAATTATAAATATGCGGAAGTAGTGAAGGTATTATGTTAGTAGGTATCTTTTTACAAAGGTGTTTCATCTCGATATTACGTTCCGACTGAGTGGTTGGGTTTACGATTTAAAGTGCCATCGTTCCTCAAACGTTTATAGAATGGCTTCTGAGTATGATGGCCCGAACAATGGTGCTAGAATTACCACCAGATAATAATTAAATAATATATAACCAAATTCTTAGAAAGATTCAATAAAAGATTAAAGACTTGATACTATACAAAATGTGTTAATCTAGGTTTGTGTGAGATCAAGCTGTTGTTTATGAGACCAAATTGTGGTTTGTGTGATCAAGTTGTTTAACTGTGAATGAAATATATCTGATATAGCTCAGACTCTATGGATCCCAGGTAAGTTCATAGCCTCACTAGGCCTAATTCAAATGATTTGAAAACCCGTGAGGGGGATATAAGTTAAACTAGAATACAAGTCTTCTTGGTATGCTTCTCAGATATGATTATTGATACTACTTAAATTTCTTCCTTTAAAAGTCCCTTTTTAATCATGTTCGTTAATCATTTAATAAACGTTAATATTCTGAATAGTACTATTTGGAGACTGACATCCCCTATCTGGGCAAGTCGCACTTGCTTGAATGTTGATGGTTCTGACCTAGGCTAAACAGATACACTTTATTTTGCTTAAACAGGAGTTTGGCAGACTGCATGTGTAAAGGAGATTTGTTGGGTTCTGGTATGTCAAGTAGCGGTGCATGAGCTAGTGGAATAATAATTGATTGTTTTATGTGAGCGAATAGTAACGTAGCTCAGGAAAAGGATCTTGTATTCAAAATGATTTTAAACTTATGAATTCACTCAACCATTGTGTTGATTTTAAGCATATATCTCAGTTTTTAAAGATTGCTAGTATGGAGCAACATGAGGATGGCATGAAGAGGCACAAGACTGAAATTATTCAAGATTTTTGGGAACCTTATATTATAAAACTCTGATTTTTCAATGATATATAAAGAAAGTTGATTTTGTCACTCTATTGTGTTGTTTTCTATTATTATGACTTGTGTTCTATGAAGTAATACCCCAGATTAATATTCTGCTACGTAAAGGTAAAATGGGGGTGTTACAGGGAGATTTGTTAAAATGGGTCAAAATGGTGGTTTAATGTGATTTTCAAAGGTGTATTTTTGACCAACAGGTTTAGGAGTGTTTTTCGTGGGTCAAAGTTTGATTGAGTATTGATATGATAGTATATAGTTGTAGTGGTTGTCGAGACACCCGTTTTGGTACAAATTAGAGCTTCTAACTCAAAACGAGGATGAAGTTACACTAGTTTGAATATTCGTGTACCGGGAGGCGAGTATCGACACAACACGAAATTGTTGTCGATATTTGGTCAAATCTCGGGGACTATAGAATGAGTTTCAAAAATTTTCAAGGGCTGAACTCAGGCCCTAAACTTAGCATTTTGATTCTATTTCAAAGTCTATGGTTGGATTTGCAAATGGTAAAGGTTATGATAGTCAAAATGGTTTCACGAGTCAAGAGTTCAAATCTGTCAAGTTTTTCAAGTTTAGAAATTTGTTGAGCAGGTGGTTCTAAAATGTAAATCTTTGGATGAAATTAAAACTGAGTTTTATTCAGGTTATGATTGAGTTTTTCACCAAGTTTCATAAAAATACGAGTTGTCTAAGTAAGGGAAATGAGCTTGTACATTTGGTATGTGCCGACAGATTTTTATCGAGAAAGTAATTTAATAAAGTGAACATATAGAAGGGTATTGTAGTACCACTTGCATTGTTGTTCTTTCAGGGTTGTCATAGTTTTGTAATGTTGAGTTTTATGTTATTAAGTATGGTTTATACTCGAGTCAATTATTAATAAAGTATGCGTCTTATTTGGTAGGTTGTGGCTTTCGTGTTTACCGGACATCCATATCGTTGGCAATAGTCTTACCACTACTGTTTCTACTCAGCTTCTGAGTTCCGTGATTCACTTACCTCGTGGCTAAGGTGAGTTCATAGCCCCTTTTACTACTTGCACATTATTTCTAAACGCGTGGTGAGATTTTACATGGTGGAAAACATCCATTTAAAAACTGTATGCTATCCAAAACTTGTATGCTATCCAGAACTTGTATGCTTCCCAACAGTTTTCATCGATATTATTGCTTTTAGCCTTTAGCCCTTAAGTTTCCTCTCTTGATCATTAACCGTTAATTTACTTGTGTTGCTAAGCGCGAATGTTGTGGGTGGATCCATCGGGACTAACAATCCCCGTACCATGTTGCGGTTGTTTAACCTTTGACGCATTGCATTTGATTTGTTACTTGAGTATTAGGGCTGAATACTCCCTAGAGGAACTTACATTGATGTTAAGCTTCGGTTCATGAACTAAATAGCAATAATAATGATTTCGGACTATGGTTAATGTACATAACCATTTTCCCTATTTCTTGTTTTACAAATGAATGCTTGTGTTCCACACTTTTACAGCTAAACCTATGAATATCACTCAACTTTGTGTTGATGATTTTACATGTTTAATCTCAGGTAATAATACTTCATTTTCTTGGATGGGAGCCCGCATGATATTATTGTAACTTGGAGATTTTTGTGTTATTTCTTTTAATGTTTGGTTTTGGTCTAAACTGTCAGACGTTTATCATATATTATTGGTAACTATATATTACAAAACCATAATTTAATAATAGATTTTTCCGCGTATAAAACTCTTGGACCTTTCTTTAAAAACTCTTATCTTTTCTGATGTAATGTATATGTTTTTATTACGTCAACTTTGTGTCAACAGTATTTCATTGTTTCTTGTACCATGACGTGGCACCCCCTTGCTGCCTACATGTTTCCTTTCCTGATTTTGGGGGTCTCACAACATGCTTAGTTCCCGACTTGAGCTTGCAATTATGTTTATAGTAATCATACGTTTCTGAGTACAATTGAGATTAAGGTGTAAGAAAATAGTTGACATGCTTAGTTCCTGATGGGTGAGATGAAAAAAAATTTAGAAGGCATATAACAAACCTATCAATTGTTGCAATCCGGTGGTATACCATTATACTGTTTTGGGAAACTATAGTCCGATTTCTCATGCATAAATGAACCACCAAGGAAAGGCCATACAAGAGCAGAAAAGTACGTTGACTAAGAAAGTAAGTCAAAATCCTTCTCTTCTTTAGAGCACAGGGTATGGTTTGGTGTTTTCGTGCTGAGCTGTGGGAAAACACCAGAATTTTGAGGGGGTATGGTGAGTGCCGGTTGTTGTATAATTCCCCACCGACCTTGTAGCACACCAAAGGCTCTTTCAACATCTTTTCTTGCACTTTCTTGAAACTTTTTAAACTTCAATGTTTTTGCATCCCTAGCGACACTAACAGCTTTGACAAAAGTATACCATTGTGGATAAATGCCATCCGCTAAATAATAACCTTTGTAATAAGTATTTCCGTTAACTTCAAACGGAGTTTCGGGAGCTCTATCGGCTAGAAGGTCATCAAATAACGGTGAACCATTTAACACATTAAGGTCGTTATTTGCACCCGGTACCCCAAAATATGCATGCCAAAACCATAATTGTTGATCGGCTATGGCCTCAAGCATTATAGTCGGGTATTTTTTACATCTATTTATAAATTGACCATGTAACGCCTTGGGGAGTTAACCCATTCCCAATGCATAGAATCTATGCTCCCTAGCATTCCCGGAAGATCGTGTTTCTTCTCATGTAAATCATATACATGTTGGACATCCGCTAAATTAGGTTTTCTCAAATATTCTTCAACATACAATATATATATGCATTTAGTACAGTGCCATAAGCATTCACGGGAACAACGTGCCGCATATTGCAAATACTCGTCAAATGCATCGGGGCTTGAACCATATGCCAATTGGCGTATGGCGGATGTACATTTCAAACGAGTAGAAAACCCCAAACGACCCGTTGCATCTTCACGTTGCTTAAAAAATGGAACTATTCGGGCAAAGGGTCGGCATTATAATTTTGTATATGACTAACAATTTTATTAAATAAAGTGGAGCTCATACGATACCTTCGTCGAAAATATTCTTCCGGATCTATAGGTGGCGTATCTTCATCCCCAAAATAATCTCGTTGTAATTTTTCTTCCGCCCATTCTCTTTCAGGTGGAATGTAGCATCTTGTATACGGGTCTCTTTCGTCTTCAACTTCTTCTGTTCGATCTAAATAATCGACGTATTGAGCGTAATTATTCATATTAAGTGTGGAGTAATACTCATACATATCGGGAATGTCTTCCATTTTGAATTTACTAGTGTGTGTATATGATTGTAGAGGTGAAATGGGTGTTTCGTATGTGATTTATAGGTGAAAATGGGAGTTTTATAGGTGAAAAGATAGGTTTTTTTTGAAAAAAACGGGTCTCCAACGGTATAGAATTAAATTCCAACGGTAATATTTTCTTTTGAAAATTTAAAAAAAAATAAAAAAAAAAATAATTAATTATGCACGAAAACGCGAGACCGGGTACGGTCTCGCGTTTTCGTGTCTCGCGTTTTCGTGCAAAAACGCGCGTCGTGCCCTCGGCTCGAGACACGAAAACGCCACACGGGGTGTGGCTCTTGCGTTTTCAGGTCGCGCCGTGGGAAAACGCTGGGCGAAAACGCCCCGTATCCTGTGCTCTTAGTTTCAAGAAAAACAAAAAAAACGTTCACTTTACATTTTAGTATGAGGGCACTGGGTGGAATCAAGCGCAAGTTTATATGAGTTTTTTTTTCTCTCTAATTGTGTCTAATTGTATTAATGTGGTCATGTACAATGTAATTACATGCTAGAACGAACAGTGATTTGTTTATACAAAATGCTAAACTGATTAAAAGTGAGTTTAGCCTTTATATAAGCCTACTGCCTTTAGGAGACTTGGTATTATTTGGGCAATACTGGGAATGATCATTACCTTTTACGACGATAAGATGCCATTATATCCTTAATAAAAGAGGGGAAGCACGGTTCCCAATGAACAGTGCCCCCCTCACAATGAAACTGATATTTTATTTCGCCTCTCACACACATATCCCATATAATTGATATTTTATTTCGCCTCTCTCAAAACTCCTTACACACATTATTTTCTCACCCACCATTTCTCTCTCTCTCTCTCTGTCTGGATGTTTCTTGATCTGATCTCTATTATTAAGTTGATCATCTTTAAGATGATCTTTGGATCATCTGGTCGCTTTTTTATGGTGTTCGATATGTGTTGATTAGAGTTGATATGTTCTCCTTGGACGTCTTTCATATATGTTCATATGCTCCCCTTGGACTTTTTGATGGTGTTTCATATATGTTGATCTGCTCTATTTGGTACGATTTTCAGGAAGATCTTTCATATTTGTTGACCTGCTCTATTCACCTCAAATTTATTTTGGGATGATCTTTCGATTTTGGGGCCGATCTTTCATGTTAACATAAACAAAGGTACTAATTTTTTTGTCTAACAATTATTAAGAGTTATTTATAATATAAAAGAATTTGAATTTTAAATAAGGGTTTTGTTATAGCTGTTGATTGTGGTGGAATGAAATATTAGTGGGTTGAGATGTCTGTTTTTTCGGGTTTGGTGGAAACCATAAACTTTTATGGGGATTTGTTGGTTGAATGCTGTTCTTTGCTTATGGGTTGGTGACTTTTCTATCTTGGTTGAACTTGGCCAAGTTTGAAAAGGGTGTTTGGTATTGCCTCTATAACTGTTCTGGAAACCATAATTTCTTATGGGATTTGTTGGTTGAATGATGTTCTCATGGCAACTTCTGGCAAGGAATTATTGCTGGTACATTTTGTTTATGTCTCGACTTTGCGGGATAAATCAGAGGTCCAACTCAAGGTAAATAAGGTTCTTTATTATTTGGTCGCACCTATGATGGTTTCGCCTTCCTTTGGGCTTGACCCGAATATTGGCAGGGAGACCATTTTGTCGCACCTATGATGTGACCCTTTGATATTGCTTTTGAGATGATTGTTGTTTCTGTTTAAAATTAGAAACCGTTGCTCAGATTTCCATATACTTTCGGCTTTTTCACGTTCAATGCCACGGATTCTTTCGTTGCCGCTATCCATTGCAGGCGACGATGGTCCGGATGTGTGCCGATCGTGATAGACCGTCTGTGTTCCATTATACACGTGTTAACCATCCCACAGGCTGTGATGATAGTATTTTAACATCCCTAATCGGGTTCGAATAAAGTTTGGACTAAGTATATCTTGGCGAGGCAAGCTTGCAAAGTTTGCAGCCATGACACCGTGTCCTCATTTTCGACATACCCGATTTGTTACTTATCTCAGCCTCAAAACAATAAGATTAATGTTTTTTACATTGTCATTGACCAAAATTGTAGTTATACCAAACGCCGTAAACATATTAACGTATGTTTTTGGGTTTTTACGAGTGGTATTGGACTGAATAAGCAGGTATTTTTTTCCCTACTTTATGTGTTTCACATAGTAAGAAGATACAATATTTATTTACATTGCATTCACTGTCAAGTGTTTTAATGTTTTCATTAGTTAATAACACTCGAGAAAATCTTTTGAAAATTCTTTACATGTTCTGTTTATTCGTTTGAACGTAGTGACATAGTATTCATATCAGTTACTCAGTATTTGCGCTATGATTCATTAAAGGTCAGTAATTGATCAGTTAAAGGAATCTGATTGGATGGTTATTTTTTTTTTGAAAAGCTCTGATTGGATGGTTAACTTTTCTGAATCGATTGAACTTACCCCTAATTTTATTGATTGGTTTCTCATATTGTTGTTTCCATTCCTGTTCTTACTGCTTAAAATAATATTTGTGCTTCTTGCTTCCTTATGCTTTCGCCTTTTTCCTTGAATGAATATGGTTTCTGCTGATGCTTAAGGTGCGTGCAAATAAAATCCACCCATTGCTTACAAGTGGTCTGGTAATGATAACGGTTTCACGAGCATGCCATGTGTCATTTTTAGAAGCTTTTAAAAGGCGATGATGATGATATTCGAGTCTCTCGCCGGATTTGGTCTGGAATGGAATTATGCGTCTCTTGGCAGAGCAAGGTTGGTAGCTTTGCAGCCAGGTCGTACATATCCACAGATCCGGTTGCTCTCTTATCTGAGCCTTTAAGACTTTTACTTTTACTTTTTTGTAGCCGTTCTAATGGATGAAGCACACGTTAATAAAAAATTACTCCTTCTCATTTTATTATTCAACGTTCTGGTAACATTTCCTAACAATCCATATATCTAAAAATGTCCGGTGTCTTTTGAATTGGATATAGGTTTTGACTATTTTAACCATTTTTTGCTGGAATTAGTGACATATAGAACAAGATCATAATTACAACATAGACAGAAAATGGGCATGAAAGGTCTGCTACACCATTTAGTTGCTTTCTTTATAAATGAACGCAGAATATTGAACGAAAAGTTATTATGTGTGATTTGCAATTTTTTGCATATGAAGAATAGAGTTGCTCATTTTGTAGGGTTCAATGGTCCTTTACACTACGATCTCATAGAGTTAAGGAGGTTTAGTTTCTGCCAATTTGATTACCTTTCAACACAATTCGCCTCCGCTTATTACACATGCTTTATACCTTGATGTGTGAAAAGGCTAGACCGAGACCAAACCTGATGGGACTTAGGTTGTTTCGTAAGGTAGATCTCATCCTCTTACATTGTAGTTTTCTGATGCTTATGGCGTCTGCTGTGAAAACCTACCATGATTTTAAACGAGGTTGGCTATAACTTCAGACTCTTTAATCTGTTTGGGTTGCTCAATGATTCTATTCTAACATTTCTAAACACAAATATAAAAACATAGCAATTATGTGGTTTCCTGATGCAGAGAACAAAAACTTTTCTCAATAAGAAGATTAAGAAGCTAGAGCATCAGATCATGTGTTCCAACAGGTTGTGAATTCGGCCATTAAAAATTGATGCTACTGAACCTCTCACTTTATCTTTGTATATAATGGATATATAGGATACCGGGTACAATTCCCTTTTTTGTGCTTATGAAAATTTACTAATGCAACCATACTTTCAGATAAGCGGCCAACAAGAAAAAAATAACCACTTTAAAATACCCTTTTTGATTTACCAATTATTGATTTGCATTTCAAGGTTTGTTATTTACTAGCGTTTTACCCTACGGCTGATTTTATTATAAACTTTTGTTTAATAATTTTTTCTACCTTATTTTGAATCTTATCGACTTATTTGAGCTTCTTAGCATATAATAAGCTTATATAAGTTGAAAAGTTTAAAATAAAGCCCAAAACCAAATGACCACCAACTGGCTACATACGTGTTAAATATTCATTTTTACAGACGTTGCACATTCCTCTATTCTTTCTAGCATAATAAAGAGGAAACTGAAAAAGTTAAATAAAGGCAATAACATATTAGCAGGAGATAGAAAGAATGTTGTGTCAATGGGTAAAAACAAGCAGACTGAAACCGGGTCATTTCTTAAAGCAAATATGGTGTACCCGTGAAAGCTGGTCAGTACATACTAACTTCAGTATACTGTTTGCAGTTTCATAGTTGGCGCATTTGCAAAATTCATGGGGGAGATACACGCTGAAGAAGAGAATGATGTGATGGCTACACTGATTCAGGTAAGACTCATCTGTTTCTGTGAATGTCCGACATCAAAAATTACAGAGGCCGTTGTTTGCAAATAAGCATTTTATGGAGCATATTCGCACGTACAATCAAATGTTTGCCCTGACGTCGTTTGGAGCTAAGATTGATGGCCTCCATTAACAAAGGCAGCAGACCTTATGTCTTTAAGGTTTCGGGCCAGATATAACATTTTAAATATAGTTTGTGTACAAATATTTGGTGGAATAAAATTTTTTAAATCACGACACATGCTACGAACTCATTTAGTTGGTGGAATGATAGGGACTAAAATAATGAAAATACGAAATCATTTTCAGTGAGTTGTAGGAACCACCCAAGGTTTTAATGAAGCTTCAATGTTTATACAATGTTTTAATGAATTTTACGAAGTATAAAGTGGTTATTTGAATTTACAATGTACTGATCTTTTATGGGTGATTTCAGGTCATACTGAATGAGCGTCGTCATCCCCATAATTGTCCCATTGAATTCACGGTTGCAAACATGGTTTGTTGATGCTTACATGTGTTGTGATGAAGATGGTGTATGCTTTACATTTACAAGTCAGTATTGTGAGTCAAGTTGTTAGATGGTTGCTTCGGATCTGTTACGCTAACTGTGTTTTTTGTTTGCCTATAGGATAATCTTAATTATGGACTCTCGAAGCTGAACTCCTCGGTGGCTAACGATAAGTAAAAAGGCAGGTTATCATTAAGTGGCTGAATGTGGGAGATAATTTGTGTTGGTCAAACCATTGGAAACAAACTTCCCGCGGCAAAAGAATTGGGTGCATAAGTGGGTGGATTTTATTTGCACGATGAAGTGGGATCGAGAGGCTGCATAAGTGGTGACTACAAGAGGATGCACTGCGACGAATAAAGCAGGGTCAAACGCAACCAGGAGAACTCAGCACTCTCTTGCGCCGCGGCGAAGCGTGGGCAAAGAAAGTTCCATGCGTGTCTGCGTTTTTCTATAACAATTATAAAAGTTATTGGATGGTTTCTACATGTACGTCGGTATTTTCACATGCACAACTTTACGTGGTTGTTTTTCAAAGGAAGCCGAAAAAACATTTGAAGGTGCTTTGTTAGGACAAAGACGAAAAATACTTAAACTTAACAAAACAATGTCGTGTACAAGTCAGGCGGGTTACGTAAGGAAATGCGTTTGGTGTGGATTTTACCCTCTCCTAAAAAAATGAGTGATGAATTTACACATTTTTCCATCTCTAAGAACAAAATCTTACTTTGCTAAAAAATAACAAAATATAAAATCTCTACACGTAACTCGTGAATTTGCCTATAAGAAAATAGTTCCTTGCTTCCTTAGACTTGTGTGGTCAATTATATTGTATTTTTTATAATTCCATTTATTGTTGGGTTTTATTTTTGGCATTACACAAGTAAATAGAAACTTGCAACCTAGAAGATTGATAAAGCTTTATCAAGTAATTTTGATGTGCATGGATTCTCATAATATTACTTTAAAATGATATCTAAGACTTTTCACATAATCATTTGAGTTAACTGCTTTTTTGGTCCTTGTGGTTTGGTCCATTTTTCACTTTTGGTCCAAAAACTCAAATAGTTTCGATCTTGACTTAAAAGGTAAACTATTTCTTCACTTTTGGTCCATTTTTATGTTGACCAAATGTTTGACTGTTAACTAAAAGAGTATTTTTGTCACTCTAAAAACTATCCCACTCACCCATTCTATTCTCTTATAATATAATAATAATTATCATAATAATAATTATGATAATAATTTTATTATTATAATAAATAAATTATTATTAATCATAATAAAAATAAAATAGTTAAAAAAAACACACACTAAATTTTACACACACCAGATCTCAGATACAATCCCAAATCTAATAGAAAATATTTCACACATAATCTAAAATTTATTATTCACACTACAAAAACATGAGTACAGTTTCTTTCCTGTGAGAACTGTGTATATAGCCACTGAGTACACATAATCTAAAATGAGTGCCATTGGTATCGGTAATGAGAGTGCGGTGGTATTGATGTATTGTTATACTATGAATTTAAGCATGTGACGCATGTTGTTTGTGTCATTTGGTGAGAATCAGCGGTTTCTGGGTTTTGCAGGGGCTGCATCTGCTAGTGAAAATCCTAGATCCATTATATCTCAAGTTAAAAGGTTGATTGACAGGTAGTATAAGGAACCAAGTGTACAAAAAGATCTTTGGTTACTACCTTTCAAGACTAGTGAAGGTCCTCATGATGGTATTTTGATCCATTTACAGTACTTAAATACGACATGGACTTTTACACCATTGGAAATCTTTGGGAGGTTCTTTGCACATTTAAAGAAAATCACTAAGATCAACCTTGAAATCCCTATTGAATAGTGTGTGATTGGGATTCCATCAAATTTTACTGACCTTCACAGACGTGAGTACCTTGATGCTCCAATTAGAAGTATTGTCCCATTCTTCTGATTAGGACTTGGGAGGTAGAGATTTTGATGAAGTTTTATTTAAACATTTTGCATCATAATTCTTTTGATTAGGACCGGGATCTCACTCAGCCAACCGGAGCAACCTTAACCTTTTCTGGGTTCGATTTATCTAGGTTTAAATCTGGTTCGATTTTTGGGTAGATTTAGTGTTTTAATGGAGTTAAAAATGGAAAGGGGTAGATTTGATTTAGAGTTTCTGATTTGGTATGAGATTTTTTGTTTGAAAAAATGGTTACAAAGAATTAATTGGTAGATCTAGGGTGTTATATCAAAATATGGAATGTGTTTTTTTGTTATATTTATATGTATAATAATTATAATTTTTATAAAATAAAGAATAAAGGCCGGGAGGGCAACTTAGTAACTTAACACTATAAAAATGAGGGTATTTCAGTCATTTCGACGAAAATGGACCAAAAGTGAAGAAATAGTTTACCTTTTAGGTCAAGATCGAAACTATTTGAGTTTTTGGACCAAAAGTGAAATATGAAGCAAACCACAAGGACCAAAAAAGTAGTTAACTCTAATCATTTTAATTTTGTTGTTTTTCATTTTTAGGTTTATAAATTTATTTTAATCTATTTAATTCCTTAAATTTTTTCTTTGCAAGATACACCTCTTTAATAAGTATGGTGTGATGAATTATAATTTCAAAATTTTGTCGCATTGGCCATGATTGGTGTTGCAATCTTTAATTCAGCGTACTTGAGGCGTTCGGAAGAATTACGTCTCTAATCAGTGGTAGCAACATGGTTTTATGTTATATAAATATTTTTCAACATCCTTGCAATCTACGTAGTAATAAATTTTTTGATATGCTAATAGTTTTGAAAAAAAGGACTTATGATTAAATTAAAATGAATAGGTGAAACGGGTTCAAGTTACCCAGAGTTTGCTTATAGTGCATTCATGTTATGTAATTTATTAAGTTTGAAAAAACCAGTGCACGGGTATTATAACTAGTATGATATAGAAGAATACGTTAACTTAGCGATTAAAAGAGGGTCGAGTACGATACATAAAGAGAAATAATATTCATTGGGGAAATATTAACCAGCAAAAACCCTATTCTCTCTCTACTATGGGCGAATTTCAAACCCTATTATTTCGTCATCTCTGATCTTCTTTGATTAATCATCAATCATCGAATAGAGTTTGATAATCATTTCTTTCATTTCTAGCATCTCATCAACCAGCGTGTGATAAGGTATAGGCTACGATTTATTCTCCCTATATTCTGTGTGATCCGTTGGCTCGTGGGCTATGTTTAATGACATAGGATTTGATTATCTTTCGCTATTTAGTTCGACGTGATTATTAGGGTTGATTACTGGTGATTTAGGGTTTGTTGTTTTACGTTTATAGTATTAGGGTTTTGGTGGAGGTTGGATTTTTTAAAGATTATTTTATTAATATTATGGAAGTTGGTTAGTGGTGGTGTGGTTGCGCGTGTAAACCCTAATTTTTTTAGGGTTTTTTGTTTTTTCGTTGTTTGTCTTGAGAGGGATATGGATTCGATGGGTAAAGGTGTTAAACCAAAGGGGAGTGATTCTATTCTGCCTTCGGTCAATAATACTTTTGCTACGACTAAACTGAAGAATGTTGATGGTAAAACTATTGGTAAGGATGGAAAACCCATGAGGAAGGTTGCGAGAGAAGTGCCTGTCCAAAAGGGGGTGAACCCTAGTTCTAGTACGGATCTGAATGATGACGTTCCTGCATTACAGGCTGAGAAGTTTGTAGCTAAGGAGGTTCCGAATGAGGCATTGCCGAGTCAATCGTCGTTTGCGTCGGTTGTTCAGAAGGTACAAGTAAAGAAGACAGTCAATATTGCGGAATTGCGCAATGATGAGAAGGTTATGGGGGCTACGGTTGCACTTCCATGGGAAGCTATGGAAGAAGTGAATACACGTTTTAGTAATACGTTGGTGGGGTATTTTATTGGAAAACGATTAGCGTATCCACTGGTGGAGAATTATATCAAGAATACTAGGGCAAAATTTGGTATCAAACGCATCCAGTTGCATGGTGATTTCTTTTTGTTTCAGTTTGAATCAAAGGATGGTATGGAGAGGGTTCTTGAGGGAGGGCCTTGGTTGATTCACAATGTTCCGTTATTTCTGAATATCTGGACACCGTATGCGCTTTTGAAGAAGGATGAGGTTAAAAAGGCAGCGGTTTGGGTGAAATTGCACCATGTGCCCATTGCTGCATATTCAGAGATAGGGCTTAGTCTTATCACTACTCAGATTGGTAAGCCTCTAATGCTTGATTCGTATACAAGCAATATGTGTTTATCTTCGTGGGGGCGAAGTACATTTGCTAGGGCGTTGATTGAGGTTGATGCAGCGGTGGAGCTTAAGGATTCTATTGTTTTGGCGATTCCGATGGGGAAGGATAAAGGGCATACTCTTGCAACTATAGATATTGAATACGAGTGGCGTCCACCGAGGTGTGCTACATGTCTTATTTTTGATCATGTTGATGATAAGTGTCCGCTTCTACCTAAAATTGATCCAGTGGAGCCTGTACCAATGATGGGTTTGAAACTGTGACGAAACGTAAGAATAAGAACAGGAAGAACAAACAGAAACAAGTGGCTGGTGAGGTGTTGACGAAACCCTCACTTACATTGCATTATAAGAAGGCTGAAAAATCTAATGTTTCTAAGAAGACTAATGCATCGAGTTCACAACCGAGTGCTGGCAATGGAAGTAATGTTTCTACTTCTAATTCTTTTACTGTTTTGAATACTAATGATGATGTTTTGGTTGATAAGGGTAAAAACACTATTGTTAATGATAGCGATAGTGAGGAAGTTGATGAAGCGATTGCTATGTTGGAGGAGATTCCTCGTGTTACTAATCCGGAAGGGGCAAGCACTCCTGTTACTAATGTTCTTAATGTGTAATATTGCTTCTTGGAATATTCGTGGTTTGAACTTCTCTCCTAAACAAAAAGAAGTTCGAAATGTGATTTTTGAAAATCAGCTTGCGGTTTGTGCTATATTGGAATCTCATGCTAGTGATGCTAAGCTTGTCAAGCTCTGTTCGTTTGTCTTTCGGAATTGGGATTGGATTTCTAATGGTAGTATGTGCTCAAAAGGGTCGCGTATTATTTTAGGTTGGAACAGGAATGATGTAGATGTTACTGTTATTACTCAGGATGATCAATCCATTCATGCGCGTGTTTGGATTAAAGCTTCTAAACAGGAGGTTTTTTGTTCGTTTATCTATGCTCACAATCATTATATTCATCGTCGAAGGCTTTGGCAGAATCTTGGAATGCATAGTGTTTATATCCGTAATCGCCCTTGGTGTTTATTGGGTGACTTTAATGCTGCTTTAATGCTTGATGATCGATTGATGGGCTCATCGTCTATTGATATTTCTATGCGCGAGTTTAAGGAGTGTGTAGATAATATTGAAGTCATGGACGTTCAAAGTTCAGGGCTTAAGTTTACATGGACTCAAAAACCTAGAGGAGGCATGGGGTTCTAAAGAAAATTGATCGTGTTATGGCTAATCTTGAGTTTTTTGATGTGTTTCCAGGTGGTCATGTGATTTTTTAGCCCTATCGTATTTCGGATCACGCCCCTGCTGTTCTTTGTCTTCCCGTTGTTAATTGTCTGAAGCCTAAGCCGTTTAAGTTCGCTAATGTTCTTATTCAGAATAAAGGTTTTCTTGATGTGGTTAATGATGGTTGGAGTAAGGAGGTTAGTGGGTTCATATGTATAAGGTTGTTCTTAAGCTGAGACATATTTAAGAAAGCGTTTCGAAAGCTTCTCTATGATGGTGGGAACTTACATAAGAATGTTGTTCGTCTTCGTCATGAGCTTGATACGGTTCAGCGTGATTTGGATTCTGATCCATTTAATTCTACTCTTCGTGATGAAGCTGCTATTTATTTGAATGCGTATCAGGATGCGGTGTTATTAGAAGAATCTTTTCTTAGGCAGAAGGCGAAAGTGGATTGGCTTCGTGATGGTGACGTTAATTCTGTTTTTTTTCACAAGTCTGTTAAGAGTCGTATTAAGAGAAGCCGTATTGATGTTGTTTCTAATGCGGAGGGTGTGATTTTTCAGAATGAGGAAGTCACGAATGCTTTTGTCTCTCATTATGAGGTGTTTCTTGGGCAAGATGTTGTAGTTGAGCCTATTTGTATTGATAACCTTTTTGTGAATAGGCTTGCTGATATGGAGGCTTTACATATGGTTCGTGATATTAGTAATCAAGAGATTAAGGATGCTTTATTCTCCATGGGAAATGATAAATCTCCGGGGCCAGATGGATATACTGCTGCATTCTTTAAGGCGTCTTGGAATATTATATCTCATGATTTCATGTTGCCTATTCGGGAATTTTTTGTCAATGGGAAGCTTCTAAAGGAGCTTAATCATACTATTATTGCTCTCCTTCCTAAGGTTGATGCGCCTTCTAGAATTACAGATTTTAGACCAATCTCGTGCTGTAATGTGTTGTTTAAATGCATTTGTAAGATAATTGCTAATCGTATTAAAGATAGTTTGAAGATGTTGGTGAGTTCTAATCAGTCTGTGTTCGTTCCGGGTAGAAATATTGCGGATAATATTTTACTTACTCAAGAGCTGATGCATAATTATCATCTTGATCATGGTCCTGCTAGATGTGCTTTCAAGGTTGATATTCAAAAAGCCTATGATACGGTTGATTGGAGCTTCCTCAAAAAGATTCTGTTGGAGTTTGGGTTTCATATTCGTATGGTCAGTTGGATCACGGAGTGTGTTTCTTCTACATCGTTTTCAATTAGCATCAATGGTTCCCTTCATGGTTTCTTTAAGGGGAAAAGAGGTCTTCGTCAAGGAGATCCTTTGTCTCCTTATTTGTTTACTTTAGTGATGGAAATTTTGACTCTCATTTTGAGGCGGAGGGTTCTTAATGCGGATTCTTTTACGTTTCACCCGTATTGTTCCAAATTGGAGCTCATAAACCTTTGTTTTGCAGATGATCTGTTTCTTTTTTCACATGGTGATGTTCAGTCTACGAGGGTGATCGTGGAGGCTTTGGACGAGTTTAGAGGTGTTTCTGGGTTAGTGCCTAGCATGCCTAAGAGTACGGCTTATTTCTGTAATGTCCTTGATTGTGTCAAATTGTCCATCTTGCACATTCTTCCGTTTGAAGAGGGTAAGCTGTCGGTTAAATATCTGGGAGTTCCTCTTGTTTCTTCTCGGTTGATGATTAGAGATTGTAAGGATTTGATTGAGAAGGTTCAAGCTAGGGTTGATAATTGGAAGAATAGGTTTTTATCGACGGCTGGTAGAATACAGCTTATTCAATCTGTGCTTGGTTCGTTACATGTTTTTTGGGCTTCGGTCATTGTTCTTCCTACCCAAGTCTTACTTGATATCGAACAAATTATGAGGGGTTTTCTTTGGTCTCAAGGTAAGCTTAGAAGAGGTCAAGCGAAAGTTGCATGGGAGGAGGTTTGTCTTCCAAAGGTTGAGGGAGGCCTCGGTATTCGTCGTTTATTTTGTTTTAACATTGCTTTGATGGTGTCTCATATATGGAATCTTGTTAACAAAAAGGATTCTTTATGGGTGAAGTGGATTCACTCGTATAAGCTTGCAACGCGTAACTTTTGGAGTATTCCTATTCGTGGCAACATGACATGCGGGTGGAGGAAAATTCTTCAGATTCGCCCAATTATTCGTGAGTTTTTTCGATCTAAAGTGGGTGATGGTAAGTCGATTTCAGCTTGGCATGATAACCGGTGTGACGTGAGTCCTCTTACTGGCTTCATTTCTAATCGGAGTATCTATAGTGCGGGTTTCAATCAAGCGACCACTCTTAGTGGGATTGTTTCGAATGGTACGTTTATTTGGCCTAATCAATGGTATAATTCTTATCCTATGCTGCATAGTATTGCTCCTCCTGTTTTTAATCATGAGGTGCGTGATAGTGTGGTTTGGAGGGACTTCGAAGGTGCTGTAAAGCCCTTTTCGGTTTCGTTTGTTTGGAATTCCATTCGAGCACGTGGTAATAAGGTTGACTGGGTTCATTGTGTTTGGTTCACGGGGTGTATTCCTCGCCATGCTCTTAATTTGTGGTTGATTATTCATCGTCGTTTGAAGACGCAAGACAAGATTAGAGTTTGGGATAACGTTGCCATCGTAAATCGTGTTTGTTCTTTATGCGAAACACAAGAGGACTCTCATGAACACCTATTTTTTAATGTCCTTTTTCTATGCAGCTTTGGCGTCAAGTTCAGGATTATTCGGGTCTCATTAGCTCGAATTGGTCCATTTACAGCCTTATTCAAGACATTATTCCTTTCGCAATGAGAAGAAGTTCGAAGAGCATATGTGTTAAGCTTGTTTTGGCAGCAACGACGTATTATGTTTGGCAGGAACGTAATAATAGGCTTTTTAGAAGCGAGAAGAGGTCAGTTGATCAAGTTGCTGTTTGCATTATTGATTCGGTGAGGATGAAGCTTGTTTCTCGTTGTTGGAAATCGTCAAGAGCAACTCTGGACATCAAGCGTTTATGGAAGATCGACTCTATGATTATTCAGGATTAACTCTTAGGGGTTTTTCCTTATGTCTTTTTAGATGGTTTTTTCCTATTGGTGTTATTGTTTGTGTAATAGGGTTTGATAACTGAGTGGGTTGTCTCTCGGTTTAAGTAGTGGTTGTTTGAGTTCTGGCTCAAGGTTAATGTGGTACTTCTGTCACATTTCATTGTATTTATTGTCTTTGGGTGATTAATATATTTTACCGGGGAATGGTTCCCTTTTACCAAAAAAAAAAAGAAATAATATTCATTAAGCTATTTTAAAACAGGTGGGGAAGGAGAACAACGTAGTTTTGTTATCAATGAATGTCGGTTTGAATTAAATGGGACTCGTTTGGTTTGGTAAACTATTTTTTAGGCCATTAACTTTTCTTAGTAGGTTAAGAATTGGGTTGTCACTGGATTAATGTGTTATTTTGAGACCCGCTTTTGTCATTGGATTATGATATCTTTAGAAATATTTGTTGGTAACTTTTACTGTCTGGTCTGGTGTTTGGTCATATGCGCTAGATTTTGTACGATGGATATATGTTTTCGTTATAACTGTTATTATCATTATTGTTGTGATTCTATTTTTTGGTCGAGCAAATTTAATTCTTCTTTTGGTATGTATAGATTCTAGTCTCAAACGGTTATTTCGTAAGCGCTACTAATTAAAAATTAAAACTTATTTATTGTTAAACATATTGTATGTGATTGATTGCAAATGTATTGTTGCCCATATTAGAAAGCCACAATCTTTTAACGCAGATTTTCATTTTCTATAGCGAGAGTTTCATAGTAAGTTTGATTAATCTTTGTGTTTTATGTTATGTTTTTGCTAGAAATGCTATTTTCATTATTGATGCGATTTAGTTTTTTGGCCAGGAATATTTAAGGCTTCTTCTTGTATGTTGTTATCCCTAATAATGTAATACTCACTTTTCACATTGGTTAATTTATAGAAAATAGATAAAAAGATATGAAGGTTTAGAGAGAGAAGTTAGAAAGAATGCTTGGAACTTTTTGAAGATTAGATTTTTAGAGAGAGGCACAAATGAGAATCAACCATCTCTTAACATGCTAGGAAGTGTGTATTTATACCTGACGTCTATAGTAGACGTTTGGGCTTAGATATCATGGGTCGGGCTTGTCTTTGGGCTTTAGTTCCTTAAACATGGACTTGGTAGCTTAAATTCAAGCCAGTGAATCCTGACTATCCTACTAATTATTACAACGTTTTAATATACGATACATAATGAACCTATGACTGAAGTATTTCTTTGGGCATGAGTATGTGGTTATGGATCTTCGACATTGTTGAGTACACCGTAACGTCGCCTTCTTGTTACAGAACATAGACATGGGCTTAATGGCTTTGACATTCGTCCTAAACCGGTAGCGTTTTATCTCCGGTCGTTAAAGATCGTTAGTCGATATTAAATACCGTACATGTGATTAGGCAGATTCAATTAAGAACCTCCTTGACAGGGTTTCGCGGCTGTACTAGCCGTTCTCTTTAGTCGACCATCTCAAATATATACTACGAATGCAAAGAATGAATCAGTTGGATAAGAATCGTACCATTGTTGCTTTCCAGTTTACACAAGCTTAATTCATAAAGATTCTCGCAAGTCACCTACCATAGCTGTAACACCCCCAATTTCGGTCATAGCAGCGGAAGGGTCCTTGGGTGTTACTATCATGGTTCAATCTCATAATCATAGAAAACGGCTCAAAACGAGTTGTTTTAAATAAAAACATCCATCCATTCATTTAACAATAAAACTTTTCACACTGTCCCAGATAATTTAAAGGTTACAGTCACGGTAAATGATAAAAGATTCTTTGAATGGATATAATTTATGAAAGCGGGCAAAAACATTTCAAATAAGCAAGCTTCACGAAACCGCCGTCCTCGAGTGCCTTCCCAATGGACCTGAGATAAAACATTCTAAAAAGTCAACAAAATTTGCCGAGTGAATACATAGAGTTTAATTTAAATAAAGAGAACACAAGTATTCAAAATAACCTTCCATGGTTAATAATTTATCAAAGACAATTATGTTGTACGCACATAATTATCGGTGTCATTACATAAGCCTCGTGACATTGAACGTTAACATATATTATTTCAGCCCAACACACCTAGCCAATTGCGTATATTTCTCTTATACAATACATCCGATGTTTCATTACTAGTGCATCACAACACCACGCGATAGCTAGTCGCGACCGGACTGGGCATCACCCCGATAGATCTATCCATAGCATTAGCGTTACTTCAATTAACAATTCACGATTCATGGCTCTTTTAAGGCTAAAACTAGCTTATGCAATAAATTTCATCTAAGCATACAATAAAGTTCTTTGTGTTCAATTTTAAAACAATCATGAGTTTATCACAACTTATAGTTGTACATTTCAATTTCAATAAATACTTTTCAAGTAAATAGGGTTCCTACAACTTCTAGTTGCACCCATTAATGAGTTTTCCGCAACTTATAGTTGTACTCTTTATTTTTAATAAATACTTTTCAAGTAAATAGGGTTCCCACAACTTCTAGTTGCACCCATTAATGGGTTTTCCGCAACTTATAGTTGTACCTTTTATTTTCAATAAAACAACATGTTATCCCCCTCGCGGGTTTTATAAAACAAGTAAACATGTTAAAAGCGAGGCTATAGACTCACCTTAGCCAATAGTGGTAATGAGACGATCGCCGCCCGTTTAAATACGAAAACCGCAACCTACCAAATAAGGCGCGCTCGTTAATAATCGACTCAATAAATCATACTTAAATAATATAAAAATCAAAATTACAAAACCATGACAATCCCGAAAAATATACAATACAAGTGTTATTCTATGCCCTTTTATCCAACACTATTCTTTTAAACATTGGCACACTTGACATTGACCCGTCATAAGACGCCAAGTCAACGCAAGTCAACTTATCATTTTACTTCCCTCGGACCAGTAACTAAGTCATTTATATAATGACTTAACACTTGGGTAAGTCACCATGTCCAATAGTGAATACTCAAGCTCACACGACACGAGTATTGAACTCTGTGTCCAAATTATAATCAGCATGTACACTCCAAATGTACACACCAATCTACCCTATCTAGACTTGTACGATTTCGACGAAACTTGGTGACAAACTCACACATAATATGAATAAGACTCAGTTAAAGTTTCATTCAAAAATATTACTTCTAGGGCCTTCTGCCCGACACACCTTCGTGTTATAAAAATCGGACAGTTTTACGCCTTTGACTTGTAAAACCATTTTGACATATTTAAACAATTCCATTTACAAAACCGACACTCGGGTTTGAAAATAGACTCATGAACTGAGGTTTAGCAACTTACATCAGCCCTTGAATATTTTCAAAACTCATTCTATAGTCCCCGAGATTCGATCCAAATATTGACAACAATTTTCGGATTGTGTCAACACTCGTTTCCCGGTACATGAAAATCAAATCATCATAACTTCTCGCTCGTTTGGAGCTAGAAGCTCTACTTTATATCAAATCAAAGCTAGAGAAATTCTCTACAAAAATATCACATCATCTCATCCTTAACTAAGACTTAAGATTTCCAAAAATACCTCTAAACCTACTGCCTAAAAATATACTTTTAAAAATCACATCAAATCAACTTTTTAGTTCAATCCACCCATTCTCCTACTAATTCTAACATCCAAATATTATGTATTTTCAATCCTAACACTTGCATGTCACCCAAATCAAAATTAAAATTAAAAACTCACACTTTTAATAATCAAAACAATATGATCTCATAAAGATCATTACATGCATATAATAAAAATACCTTCAACAATTTCTTTTTTTTATCAATATTTCAAAACTTGTTGCATGTTGGAAAATTTGGTATCAAAATGATCACCTTAGAAAAACTAAGATAGGACTTTTAATATATTCAAGTGATTCAAGATGGATCAAGATTTATGGTGGTGTTTTGGTGCTTAGGGGTGGACGGAAAAGGGGAGGGGGAGAAAGAGTGTGTGTGAATTTTTAGTAAAAATGAGTTAGTGAAAAAAGTGGGTAAAAAAAATGTTTATATAGTATTAGTAGTGGAGGGACTAGTTTTTCCAATAAAGTATAGTTTTGGACCAAAAAGTAATTAAATAATTTAAAGGGTAGGAAATAACTATTAGTCAAAATTTGAAATATTTACGGGACTCGGGTTTCGTAAAAATACTTTTCAAAAGTTAAAACGCTTCTTAAATATACTAATATAACTTCGACAGACTTAAAACGTCATTAAATCGAAAACGTCAAAAATATTAAATATCGAGACAATCGATAATAAAATGTAAATTTTTGAGCATCCGTCGGTATCGCGATCATTAGTAGTTCTCGTCATTCGTTAAAACGTAAAACACGAGATATAAAAATAAATACAATAAAATCATTCATATGTTATTTTGAGAATATAATATCAATACCTAACGTATTCCTCGTCGGTTTTCATCTAAACGACATTATTACGTTATGTTTCAAGCTATAACCTTTTCGGTTAGCCGTTAATTTAATATTCTCATTAAAGTAAACATATAATACTTAATAGTCTAGATTAAAATATCGACCTGAAATTGACGGATTGTCACATCATCCCCACCAAATTGGGATCTTCGTCCTGAAGATCAACTTGCATTCTTCCTCGATCGCTCGTTGAAATCAAAGGGTTAAACGTATTTTGTTTGGTCCTCGTCTTGAGTTCCATCAGATTTGACAATAGGAATACGACTTTGCTTCGGTTGTCTAAATTCCTTATCGATAATATCAGTAGGTTCATTGATGAAAGTCAACTTACCGTCGATTCATACTTCATCAAGAGGGTTAGTAAGATCTTCGTTGGGAAGAAATTTATTTAAGTTCGACATATGAAAAAGTATTGTGAATTCCTTGTGGCTCTCGAGGTAATTTACGTTTTTATGCCACCGGACCTACTCTCGATATCATCTCGAATGGTCCAAACTAACGGGGACTTAACTTCCCACGCTTTCCAAAATATACAACACCCTTTTCATGGTGATAGTTTTGGCATAACTATTCCACCTACCCCGAATTCCAAGGGTTTTCGCTTCACATTATCATAACTTTCATGTCTACTACGAGCAGTTAACAACGGTTCTTAGTTCGCGCGATCATTTTATTTATCGGAATAAAATGAGCAGAGTCAATCGGTTAACATTGACACAAATTAAATCATATTCAGGCTGAGTTTTCAAGAGCTTAACAATGAAGTCTATTGTAATTTGATCCTACTTCCCAAATGATAACGAATAACACAATCGTAATCACTTAAAGGCTTATTTACCTCTTTTATTCCAGAATACATTGTAGGCTCTTACTATCGGTGAATACCATACATTAGTGCCATACAATTAATATCTCAATAGACGAAGAGTAAAATCACCGTACCCAATTACAAGTCGTGGGTTGTGCAGTTTCCTCATTCTTCCTAGGTTTTCTACAAGCATACACAAATCAAAACAGCTCCACATCTTATAGGAGATGTATCACGATCAACAACAAAACCTTTAGTTCTTTTAGGTAATGATAAGATCGGCGTGTTGCAGAGTTTTCTTTTCATGGTTTGAAAAGCTTTCTCTTCATCAATGCCACACACTACGGTTCATTCTTTGAGTTAGCATAGTTACTGGTTTTGATATCAAAGAGAATCCTTTAATAAACCTTCAGTAATAACCAGCCAAACCTAGAATTTTTCGTACTTCAGTTGGAATAGTTGGAACATTTAAATTTTCGATGGCTTCGATTTTCGCAGGAGCGACAGGTACCCCACTTTTATCAATCACATGTCAGAGAAATCGTATGAAACTAACCAAAAGATTACACTTTGAGAGTTTCGCGTAAAATTTTCGTTCTTTAACATGTTCGAGAGAGTCCTTAAGTGTTCGGCATGTTCTTCCTCGCTCTTAGAGCAGATTAGAATATCATCAAAGAAAACGATTACGAATTTATCAAGACACGGCTTACACATACATTTTATTAAGTCAATGAATACAGCAGGTGTATTGGTCAAACCAGAAGGCATAACCCTAAACTCATAATGATCATCACAAGTTTTAAACGCCGTAATAGGAATATCTTCCTCGCGTATGCGAATTTGATGATAAGCAAAACAAAGATCAATCTTGGAGAAAACACCAGAATCTTGGAGAAAACACGAGAGTTTTGAAGTTGATCAAATAGATCATCAGTTTATGGAAATGGGTAACGATTCTTGATCGTTAGCTTATCTAGCTCTCGGTAATCGATACACATACGAAACGAATCATCTTTCTTCTTAGCGAGTAGAATAGGAGTTCTACAAACTGACGAGTTCGGTCGAATAAAAAATCTATCAGATAGTTCTTAAAACTACACAAATAATTCCTTCAGCTCGGATGATGCTAATTGATATGGCACACGTGCCATAGTTGCAGTACCAGGAATTAGACCAATTAGGAATTCTATTTTCCTTGGAGGCGGAAGCCTTGGCAAATCGTCCAGAAACACTTCGGGATAGTCACAAATGACTACAATATCTCTACTCACTTTCTTTATGATTCCTTCTACGATACCTAAGCCATGAATAATCCACAACCTTTTTCGATATACTTACGAGCTCTAATGCACGAAAAGAATTTTCAATTTGGAATTATTTTTCCCTTCAGTAACCTTATCAACCTTGCCTTGAATTATGTGTCCCATGAGCTAATAAGCCTTGCAGACAGCTTCACAAATAGCAATTGGCTTAAGTGAAGTCACATCACCGTATTTATTCTTGGTCAGCCGTGAATATACTGCTTGACCTTGACAGTTCGGGTTCCACAATTCTTGGACATGAAGGAGTCAACTTGTGGAAACACTTGATATATCTACAAATTTTAGTTCCCTTCAGTCTCAGATTATACAACACTTGCTCCATACTTTGGAAATACTTTGAGGACAAGCTCCTCAGTTAACCGTTTCCTTACCTTAGTCCATGGTGTCCCATAAGTAATGATACCTATGGAAGAAAGTCTTCCATCCACCAAATTAATGCACGACCTTGGAGAGTAGCGATTTCAAATTGCACCGTATCCTCCCAATTATTGACACTGATTCGAAAGACTTAAGCCAGATTTTCAACAACTGACGCAATCCTCCAACATCTTTAGTCCCCTTAAGACTCTACGATTCGCACTTCATGAATGAAGTGTAGTTATAGCCTCTAATTTCGGGCACATTGGTTCCATAAGTACCACAAAAATTATTGGCTCTAGCTTCAGCTCCACCGGTTCCAGTTCCACCAGTTTTTAGCTTCAGCTCCAGTTCTAGATCCATCATTCATGTTGGCCATGAATTCAGCTAAAGATACAACAACTTATTTACTAATAACTTGTCACGTTCGTGCTTCAGTCTTAGCTTTCATTGACTGCCTGATTCATGTGCAACTCAAACCAAATCATAATGAGTATTCATTCGGTGATTGCGTTATACCACATGATATTAGATGATAAAGGCAAAGAAAGATAATAATAGAACGATGTAGAATTAGGAATCAAAAGATAGTCATTCCATTGATCACAAACTAGTACAAGTTGTATTGTTAAGCATTATAGATAATCATCGTCTAATGCCATACAACTTAAAAGACTAGTTCTACTAACTGATCTCACAGTTTAGTTAGGAATTTATGAAAAGATACTACAATTGATAAACTAATCCACTAAGATTTACTAGGTAATTTACATGGTTAAGAAGGCTCCTCGATCCCACAAGAAGAAGATTTCTTCAGTATTTTTTGAGACGCTTGATATCCTCCTCAATTGGCGGTTTTGGAAAAGCACCGATACAACCATCTCACGATCAAGGAATTAGAGGAACAAAATCAAAGAATGAATCAAGCAAACGAATTATGAGTCAATAAGAGTTTAATCACGCAGATGCTATATGCTTAAGCCCACACGTTTATGAATCATTATTTCCATGGATTGATCAAGTCCTTCCAAATAAGATTCAGAAATTTGTAGTTCAACAATTTATAATTTCCTTGTTCAAATAAATGGCCAATTTATTTCAACGAGCAAACGAATTATGAGTCAATAAGAGTTTAACCACGCAGATGCTATATGTTTAAGCCCACACGTTTATGAATCATTATTTCCATGGATTGATCAAGTCCTTCCAAATAAGATTCAGAAATTTGTAGTTCAACAATTTATAATTTCCTTTTTCAAATAAATGGCCAACTTATTTCAACGATTATAAATCACTTTATTTAAGCATCGCCAGCTCAACGCGAAAGATCAAGATCGAAACAAATGAGAAACTAATTTAGCAGAAAATGATCAGTGATATGATATGGAATCTTGGTTGGCATGTGAACACCATAACAATCAATCTTAATTCCTAACAATCAATAGTACCATCTTAGACAAACTTGTTTTTATCAAAAGAGTATAATGTCGAAGATTAATGAAAATGCAGATTAAATTTGCTAAATGAAATGAACGAATTGATAAATCAAGAATAAGAACCAAGGAATCAAAATCCTTGTAACCAAGAGAATATCATCAAGAATATTAACCATTTCACTGGGATCATGTATATCCACAAGTTAGTTAATTTCGAGAATAACAGGATTCATTTCAGGAATAGCTTCAGTGCTAGCATTAAATTGACTAGAGTGGCTTCGTGACAATCTACGTCGTATAAATCTCGTATAAGTATAAAATTACCATTTATAATTAAATAAATGAAAACATACCTTGTAATTCACAAGTACAAATAATCGATAAAGATTACAACAACATATATATAATGCCATGGCAATATATACACAAATACTATCATTCTCGTCCATTGTCAACTCGGAGGTTTCGCTTGCAACTGTTATAGTTAAAAGATTTCAAAAATTCATTTTTGGAAAATCTTTTCGTTCTCTATAACTTGTGCTCTGATACCAATCTGTAATACCCCCAATTTTGGTCATAGCAGCGGAAGGGTCCTTGGGTGTTACTATCATGGGTCAATCTCATAATCATAGAAAACGGCTCAAAACAAGTTGTTTTAAATAATTCCATCCATCCATTTAACAATAAAACTTTTCACACGGTCCCAGATAATTTAAAGGCTATAGTCACGGTAAATGATAAAAGATTCTTTGAATGGATATAATTTATGAAAGCGGGCCAAAACAATTCAAATAAGCAAGCTTCACGAAACCGCCGTCATCGAGTGCCTTCCCAATGGACCTGAGATAAAACATGCTAAAAAGTTAGCAAAATTTGTCGAGTGAATATATAGAGGTTAATTTAAATAAAGAGAACACAAGTATTCAAAATAACCTTCCATGGTTAATAATTTATCAAAGACAATTATGTTGTACGGACATAATTATTGGTGTCATTACATAAGCCTCGTGACATTGAACGTTAACATATATTATTTCAGCCCAACACACCTAGCCAAGTGCGTATATTTCTCTTATATAATGCATCCGATGTTTCATTACTAGTGCATCATAACACCACGCGATAGCTAGTCACGACCGGACTGGGCGTCATCCCGATAGATCTATCCATAGCATTAGAGTTACTTCGATTAACAATTCAAGATTATGGGTCTTTTAAGGCTAAAACTAGCTTATGTAATAAATTTCATCTAAGCATACAATTAAGTTCCTTGTGTTCAATTTTAAAACAATCATGAGTTTATCACAACTTATAGTTGTACCTTTCAATTTCAATAAATACTTTTCAAGTAAATAGGGTTCCCATAACTTCTAGTTGCACCCATTAATGGGTTTTCCGCAACTTATAGTTGTACCCTTTATTTTTAATAAATACTTTTCAAGTAAATAGGGTTCCCAAAAATTCTAGTTGCACCCATTAATGAGTTTTCCGCAACTTATAGTTGTACCCTTTATTTTCAATAAAACAACATGTTATCCCCCTCGCGAGTTTTATAAAACAAGTAAACATGTTAAAAGCGAGGCTATAGACCCACCTTAGCCAATAGTGGTAATGAGACGATCGCCGACGATTAGTGATGCCCGTTTAAATACGAAAACCGCAACCTAGCAAATAAGGCGCGTTCGTTAATAATCGACTCAAGTTTGAAAATAGACATATTTAAACAATTCCATTTACAAAACCGACACTCGGATTTGAAAATAGACTCATGACCTGAGGTTTAGAAACTTACATCAGCCCTTGACTATTTCTAAAACTCATTCTATAGTCCCCGAGATTTGATCCAAATATTGACATCAATTTTCAGATTGTGTCAACACTCGTTTCCCGGTACACGAAAATCAAATCATCATAACTTCTCGCTTGTTTAGAGCTAGAAGCTCTACTTTATATCAAATCAAAGCTAGAGAAATTCTCTACAACAATATCACATCATCTAATCCTTAACTAAGACTTAAGATTTCCGAAAATACCTCTAAAGCTATTGCCTAAAAATATACTTTTTAAAATCACATCAAGTCAACTTTTTAATTCAATCCACCCATTCTCCTACTAATTCTAACATCCAAATATTATGTATTTTCAGTCCTAACACTTGCATGTCACCCAAATCAAAATCAAAATCAAAAACTCACACTTTTAATAATCAAAACAATATGATCTCATAAAGATCATTACATGCATATAATAAAAATAGTTTCAACAATTTCTTATTTTTATCAATTTTTTAAAACTTGTTGCATGTTGGAAAATTTGGTATCAAAATGATCACCTTAGAAAAAATAAGATGGGACTTTTAATAGATTCAAGTGATTCAAGATGGATCAAGATTTATGGTGGTGTTTTGATGCTTAGGGGTGGATGGAAAAAGGGGAGGGGGAGAAAGAGTGTGTGTGAATTTTTGGTAAAAATGAGTTAGTGGAGAAAGTGGGTGAAAAAAAATGTTTATATAGTATTGGTAGTGGAGGGACTAGTTTTGCCAATAAGGTATAGTTTTGGACCAAAAAGTAATTAAATAATTTAAAGGGTAGAAAATAACTATTAGTCAAAATTAGAAATATTTACGGAACTCGGGTTTCGTAAAAATACTTTCCAAAAGTTAAAACGCTTCTTAAATATAATAATATAACTTCGACACGACTTAAAACGTCATTAAATCGAAAACGTCAAAAATATTAAATATCGAGACAATCGATAATAAACGTAAGTTTTTGGGCATCCGTCGGTATCGCGATCATTAGTAGTTCTCGTCATTCGTTAAATCGTAAAACACGAGAAATAAAAATAAATACAATAGAATCATTCATATGTTATTTTGAGAATATAATATCGATACCTAACCTATTCCTTGTCGGTTTTCATCTAAACGACATTATTACGTTAAGTTTCAAGCTATAACCTTCTCGGTTAGCCGATAATTTAATATTCTCATTAAAGTAAACATATAATACTTAATAGTCGAGATTAAAATATCGACCTGAAATTGACGGATTGTCACAATAGCGCTGTTTGATGATAACGCTAGAAGGATTTCCATTCGTCACTGTGAATACTGAAGATATCACTTTGAATGTTTCGGCAAGACCCTAAAGATATTACGTAGAAACCTGAAATGAGTTTGAATCAATTAAGAATCAAACCAATGTTGCTTTTCAATTTAACACATGTTCAATTCATAAAGAATCTTACACATGACCTACTACAGTGTTGATTGATGTTAACACTAGAAGGATTTCCACTCATCATTGTGAACACTAAATAGTATCACTCTGAGTGTTCTAGCAATATCACAAGGATATAGTGTAGGACTCTCTTCTTCGTTATGTGATGTGTCCTAACAAGATTTTATTGATCTCTTGGCTCTAGACTCGATTTGTCCACTTTTGGTGATCAGAGGCTTGAGTAGATGCCACCTATTAAATATCAACTATCTCAGGGTGAGAAAGTCAATATAATTCGTGTTGATCTCCGTGACAATAAAACAAACTTCTTTTGAGAGAAGCCTGAGTCAGCTGGGGATGGGTTGTGCATTGCATCACTAGGTCCATGATGCTTGTCTTCATGATGTGCTGGCCCGGTTTCTGCCTATGTTGTATGGAGGGCTATTTCATTTCACCATTTATCCTTACATTTCTTTTTCATTCTTCAACCCGTTCAATGATTACCAAGACGTCATCTCAAGCACCTTGTTGTGATTGTTTTAGTACTAGCTTAAGTCATTAGTCAGCATTTTTCCCTTATTACATTCTACTCCATCTTTCCTAAGGACTTCTAATAATCTATTTTATTGTCCCTGAGAAGATCCCATCGGTTCTGGTTGGATCATAGGACGCATACCTAACCACCTTTTGACTCCAATAACATCGTGAATTAAGAGGTTTTGTGGGTATAAGATCATAACCATAAAACCACTTGAAAAGTGTTTGAAAAACCTTTTAACACCTCGATTGTTTTGACATTTCAGAAAAGCTCCCCTACACATGTGCATCGATAATAAAAAATGTTTCGCACATGTGGGTAAGAGTTAAAGTGCTTGAGTCTTATATGAATGTTTCATATATTAGATCATATTTTAATCACATTTTCTCCCCTATCTCTAATGTATAAATCGTTTGATATTAGAGATACCAAATTTGATTAAAATATATCACAAAAAGTAGACATGAAAATCTTTTGGGAGAAAAATGTGTGACATTCTAACATTTTCAGGTAGTAAATTATTTTCTCGTATAATATTTTGAAACATATTTTTGTGTTGGTTGATGAACTCACAATTTACGGATTTAAATTTGGGCTTACGTGCATAATTTAGCGTCCTTTACGACTAAACCGGAAACCTTAGGATTACGTATTTAAGTTTTTGAACTCTGTTTTTGATGAGACAATTTTTATTAGATTCGTTTTGTGCCGTTGATTCATAATTTATAAAAACGTTTTTCGTAAAACGACCCGAGGGCACGCAAATCGAGTAAACTAGAATCGAGGAGTACCCGTAAATTAGCGGGATGGGACAAACTAATTTATCCCACCCCACTATACAAAGGGACGGCCAAAACTAGGGACACCACATCAAAGATGTGGCATCCTTACACTCTATTAAGTTACACATGTAACTTAAGCTTCATTTTGAAGCTACTTCATTCCACTAACCACAAAAACTACTAGCTAAACCATTCCTCCCATTTCATACATGCAAAACAACCAAAACTCTCATCCCTCTCTCTACCATTGCCGTCCCACATCACCACCATACACCACCATTTGATCTTTTCTAGCCACAAGATACATGTTATCTAGCTATATTATGGAGAAACCTTGAAGTCTTGATTGATTGGCGGCCATTTTAACAACAAAGGAGGTGATTTGCTTGTGTCCTAGGGCTAATTTCTCAACAAAGTTTCTTGGTGATTGATGATCTTGGAGATATATTTGGTGTTCATCAAGTTGTTGTCTTCCAAAAACAAGATATAATCTTGGTTGGTAAAGAAAATCATCCTTTCCATTTCTCTTGTTATTTTTGTAAAGATCAAATGTATTTTCTTTCTTGTTGTATATGTATATGATGAATATATGATGATAAAAATGTTGTGTGGGGATCAAGTGTTGATAAATATGCTTAAAAAGATGAATAACTATAAGAAACAATGCTAAAATCATGCTTAAATTGTTGGCTGTATAAAAACAATAAGTAACCAAAACTTAAACTGATAAATTTGCACGGTAGAATCTATTTACAGTAAGTATAAGATGTCATACACATGTGAGAGTTGGCCATGCAATGGAATCATCAAAATGAGTGAGATATGATCAAAACAAGATGAGTGTGCTAATCTGAATAGTCTGTTTCGTAGGGGCTGTTAAGGATAGTTAGACATAGAATGAGCAGTAGCTATAACTAACTTAATTGTAGCACATAATATGAAGTTCATTCCATCCAAAAATGAGCTTCTAATTCATTGTATAACTCTAGATATGATAAAAATGGTGAAGATGAAACTAAAAATCAGATTTTGAAGAATTAATGTTTAATACTATTATATAAGCACTCAAATAATATAGTATAAAATATGAAATTAAACTAACTTATGAATTTCATTTATGTAAATATTTATAAGGTTAAATAAATGGACACTTTACAAAAATGGTAGTTGAATAAGATTTATAAGTTATAAAAACTATAAACATGATTTTTACGACTTTTTCGGCTATTACCGTAAAATTAACGTTTTTCGCCAATTAAAACATAGACGATCAAACCCGTCTAATGTAAAGTTTTTAAAAGTCATATACGGATATATAAGTATCTAATACAAGTAAAAACTGATAAAACCCGAACTATAGGACATACGGACATTAATGAGCTAAGTTAGTATATTGGACTAATAATTTAACTAAATAAGTTAAACACTTATAAAAAGTACTTATTGGGCTTAACCCATTTGGGCCCAACATGTAAAGAGTAAATAATGATAATACAAGTATAAAATGGACTAATACAAGTTAAAGAACTTATAATAAGCTTATTGGACTTAAAACATGTAAATAGGTAAAACTAGTAAACTAGTAAAAAGTTACAAATACATAAACACTAAAATGAGTAAATAAGAATATGTAAACCCACTTGATCATCATCATATGTACAAAATCATCATATGTATATTGTTATTTTGATAAAGTCATTGGACAAAAGTCTAAGACCGATTATTATTTATATAGGTTTTCATGACCGAAGCACGCCCGTAGCCTATAATCCGCCTTTCATTATCAACGTGAGTTCATAGCCTCGCACTCTTTAAAATGTTATATAAAATGATTTGTAAACCCGCGAGGGAGATAACATGCTAGTTTTTGATAAAATAGAACACAAGTAGTCCCGATGGTATGCTTTATGATATGGACCCGAATGATGCTATGGCCCTAATAACGAGATAAAAAGGATTATTAGTAGTTAGGTTATGTCACTCAAAGTCCCATTAGCATGAATTGTGAACTACCGGGATTTGGTAGACGCTTATGCATATGATAGTACTATTTGGGGACGATCACCCCAGTTCGCGCCTTGACGGTTGATCCCCGTCGTACCACATTGATTGGTAAGCGAATTTATGTATGAGAAGATTTACATAGCGTGATTTTTGTGGCGACACGCTAACTTAGATGGGCAAATTGTTTGTCGGGTTCGCGGCCCGTTGTTGTGATACTAAGGTAACAATGTCATGCGGCTAATAATAATCCATAACGTATTCCAATACGATTTAATGTTGATGCTAATAACGATGATAATATTACCTATAATGGTAATATTGAGGCTACGGTCTCATGGACGGTTTAAGATGTATGCTTGATTTATATATTGCCTAACTAGCAATACGAGGACTTACTTCTGATATTATACTTGTGTTCTGATTTTATCGATTGTTTTATATAACAGTTTTATTAAACTCTATGAATTCACTCGGCATTCGCTGATATGATTTTTGCATGTTTTTATCTCAGGTGTTTGAAGGTAATCCGGATGGAGATCGACTCTGATGGCCCACATAATATTAAAAATGTTCATTCGATCTATGTTTTGTAAACTTAATGACCTGTATAATTTGGGACCTGTTGTACACTTTAAAACTTTTTATCGAATGAATGCATGTTGAACCTTATACAACCATTTTTATGTGTTGTCTATGATTGCTATCCCGTAACACTCTAAAAGACCCTTCCACTGTACCGATACGAAAATTAAGAGTGTTACAGTTTGGTATCAGAGCTCTCGTTATAGAGAACAAAAGATTTTAAAAACCAAGGTTTTGAACAAAACTTTTCAAAATCTTTTAACTATGAACATTTGAGAAAATATTTGAAAAATCTTTTGACTATAACGGTGCCAAAGATCTCTGACGTTATCAACAAGCCCTATTGAGAAGATATATATTTTGATATATATAATTTAATTTATATATATGTATATATCGTGATTTCAGTATGTAATTGTTTAATAAGTATGTTATCCTAATACGAGATATATATATAAATGCAGATTGTCATGGCTGACCCTAATATTCTTGTAGAGAACCATGCTATTCCCGAACCTAATGTAGATGATGATCCTTATTTAGACTTAGTAGATTATGATATGGATGATGAGGAGGAACCATTTGAGGATCCCAAGCCCGAGATAGGACTAGGAGATCAGATTGCCCCTCAGGTTGATATGGTAGAGGATGAGATTGATAATGTTGATATTGAGAATGATGATGAGATTGGGTTAGATAATTTAGATGATGAGATTGACGACGAGGATGTCGAGGAGGATATAGGTATAGACGATGAGGTTGATGATGATGAGGAAGCCGAGCTTATTTACCCTTATGATGTTCCAGAGGGCGAGCCCTTACCCCCACCAGTTTATTTGTCTGATTCTGAGGTTGAGCTACCTAGGGATGAAATGTCTGAATCGTCTGAATCTGATTCTGAATCAAAGAAGGATGAGGATGATAATGCACCTGACGGTATTGATGGTATTGCTACTCGTAGACGTGTGATAGGAGAGTCGTCTAGTACTCGAGAGGCTACTCATATTGATGGTCTTGCACCATGGGCCTTGAGACGTGATCTAGATGCTTCCCGTGTTAAGAGTAGTATGACAGAGATTGGATTAGGTGTTGTTCAGACTCATGTTGCTTATTTGGAGTCGAAGACTAAGGTTGGTGAGAAAGAGCGGGAATTGCTTAGTTTGGATTTGACTAATGTAGAACGTGGTTTGAATGAGGCTTTTAGGAGGTTATCTGTGTTAGAAAGTGGTGAGTTTGCTGCTATGAAGAAAAAGGTGAATGTTATGGAGATTCAGTTGAATGTAGCTCGTGCGATGCGTGAGAAAGCTGAAAAGGAGTTGAATATATCAGTGGGTTGGAATAGTAGATTTTATGTTGACATGGTTGAAAGAGGAGTGATCCGTAAGCGCCCAGCTGAAGATGTGTCTAGTGATCGTCCGACAAAGATACAGAAGACGATGGATGATGGACCATCTGGCGGTTCCCAGTAGACCAGTCTGTGTTTAGTAGTGACCTTTGTATCTTTTGTACCTTTTGTAGCTTTGACTAAACCGACTTGTTAGTAGTAGACCTGGCACGAATTTTGAGTATGTATAGTGCTAGAAACTTTGATATGGGATGTAGTAAGACAATGCTTTTGTTTCAAATCCAATGAAATATGTATCTTGTCTTAAATTCCATATTGTGCCTTATTTGTATCTTGATTATGAATTCAATCCATATTATATGAATCCCTCGATTGGGTGAATGCTTAATACTTTGAAATTGTGAAATTATAGAACTATGTCGCCCAAGAAAGCTGTGACTGAGGATGATGTACGTAGGATTATTACGGAGCAAGTTACCGCATCTATGACTGAATTTATGGCAAATGCTAGAAATGAAGCTGGCGGTAGTGGAGCTGGCGGTAGTGGAGCTGGCGCTAGTGGAGCTGGCGCTAGTGGAGCTGGCGGTAGTGGAGCTGGCGGTAGTGGAATTGGTGGTACTAATGTGAATGTGAATGCTAATAATGTGAATGCTAATGCTGGAGGAAATATAGGAGGACTTGGAACTAATGCACCTGAAGTTGGTGGCTGTACTTATGTGACGTTCATGAAGTGTGAACCTCTACCTTTTAATGGAACTGAAGGTGCTGTAGGATTAAGCCAGTGGATTGAGAAGATTGAGTCGGTGTTTCGGATTAGTAAGTGTAAGGAGGAAGATAAGGTGACTTTTGCTATGGCTACTCTTAAAGGTCGTGCGTTGACTTGGTGGAACGGGAGAATTGCTTTCATGGGTATTGATGTTGCTAATACTACTCCTTGGGCTGAAATTAAGAAGTGGATGACTTTGGAATTTTGTCCTCGTAGTGTGATCATTAGGTTAGAACAGGAGTTGATTCATCTGAAAATGAAAGGTGTGGACATTGATAGTTACACAAACCGATTCCATGAGTTGGCCTTGCTATGTCCTCGATTGGTGGAACCCGAAGAGATCCAAATTGAACAATATGTCAAAGGGTTGACCAAGAATATCCGGGGGGACGTGACATCATCTAAACCTCTGACCATTGATGATGCTGTTCGAATGGCTTACCAACTCATTGGAAAGATAATTCAGGATAGGGAAGATGAAGCCCGTGTTGGTGAGAAAAGAAATGGAGACGGTGATCCTGTAGATAGAGGTGATAATAGGAACAAAATTCAATCGCCGTCAGAACCAGATAAAGGGGAATGCAAATGCTCTTACCAACAACACACCGCGCAACGATGATAGATGTATTAAGTGTGGCAACAAGAGGCATGCTGGCGACTGCTGGAAGTGCCGAAATTGCGGAAAGCTTGGACACAAGGTTGAAAGGTGTAAGAAGGGAACCATTTGCTTCAACTGTAATGAAGAAGGTCATAGGAAATCGGAATGCCCCAAGTTGAAAGCGATTGTACCTAGAAGAAACCCCCAGGGTGGTGTCTATCAACTTGGAACAATTGAGGTGAAGAAAGAGGATCCAAATGTCGTTACCGGTACGTTTTTACTCAACAATCATTATGTTGTTGATTTATTTGATTCGGGTGCTGATAGGAGCTTTGTATCCACTAAATTTAGTGCCCTTATTGACATTGAACCTGTTGAGATAAATACCAGTTACGAGGTGGAATTAGCTGATGGTAAATTAGTGAAAACTAATAAGCTATTAGAAGGATGCTCTCTAAACCTCTTGAATTATTACTTTCCGATTGATTTGATGTTGATAGAATTAGGTAGTTTTTATATTATTATTGGTATGGATTGGTTGTCGTTGAATAATGCCACTATTTTATGTGGAGAGAAGAAGGTTAAGATTCCTCTTAGGAATAGGACGTTAGTAATTGATGGTAATCGAGGTGAATCCCGTTTGAAAATTGTTTCATGTATTAAAGTCCAAAAGTACATCAGGAACGGTTGCGAGTTATTCTTAGCTCAAGTGACCGGGAATGAGTCTAGGGAGAAACGATTGAAGATGTACCTATTATATGTGAATTTCCTGAGGTATTTCCTAAAGATTTACCCGGACTTCCACCGATAAGGCAAGTAGAGTTTCGAATCGATTTAATTCCTGGTGCTGCACCGGTGGCACGTGCGCCTTACCGATTAGCCCCATCTGAATTAAAGGAGTTATCTGAACAACTTAAGGAGTTGTCTGATAAAGGTTTTATTCGACCGAGCTCGTCGCCTTGGGGAGCTCCAGTCTTGTTCGTTAAGATGAAGGATGGATCTTTCCGTATGTGCATTGATTATAGGGAACTGAATAAGTTGACAATTAAAAATCGATATCCTTTACCTAGGATTGATGATTTGTTTGATCAACTACAAGGATCTAGTGTGTATTCTAAGATAGATTTGCGGTCTGGATATCACCAACTTCGCGTCCGTGAAGAAGATATTCCTATAACTGCATTTAGAACTCGTTATGGACACTATGAATTTCAAGTAATGCCATTTGAGTTAACTAACGCGCCTGTGGTTTTCATGGATTTAATGAATCGAGTGTGCAAGCCCTACTTGGATAAATTTGTGATTGTGTTTGTTGACGATATTCTAATCTATTCTAAGAATGAAGATGAACATAGAGAACATTTAAGGATTATTTTGAATTTGTTAAAGGATGAAAAGTTGTATGCTAAGTTTTTGAAATGTGATTTTTGGTTAGATTCTTTGCAATTTCTTGGTCATGTGATTAACAAGGATGGAATTCATGTTGATCATGCAAAGGTTGAAGCCATTAAGAATTGGTCTGCACCGACAACGCCAACGGAAGTGCGACAGTTCTTAGGATTGGCTGGCTATTTTAGGCGATTCATTAAAGAATTTTCTTTAATAGCTAAACCCTTGACCAAGCTTACCCAGAAGAATAAACCTTTCGTTTGGGGAAGTGATGAAGATGGAGCATTTCAGACATTGAAGCAAAAATTATGTAGTGCGCCAATTTTATCATTACCCGACGGGAGTGAAGATTTTGTAGTGTATTGTGACGCATCTCTTAGAGGCTATGGAGCTGTTTTGATGCAACGAGAAAAAGTGATAGCTTATGCTTCTAGGCAATTAAGGAAGAATGAGGAGAATTATACTACTCATGATCTTGAGTTAGGAGCTGTAGTCTTTGCTGTTAGGTTGTGGAGACATTATCTGTATGGCACCAAGTGTACGGTATTCACCGATCACAAAAGCTTACAGTATATTCTCGATCAGAAGGAATTGAACATGAGACAACGAAGATGGATAGAGTTGTTAAGTGATTATGATTGTGATATAAAATATCACCCAAGAAAAGCCAATGTTGTTACCGATGCATTAAATAGGAAAGATAGAGAGCCTATCAGGGTACGTTCTCTAGTCTTGACCGTGCACAATAATTTGCATGAGCAAATTAGAAATGCGCAAATAGAAGTCTGTAAGAAAGAAAATTTTATTAATGAAGGGTTCCGAGGAGAAGGAGATCCTTTAGAGGTTAGAGCTGATGGAGTGAAATGCTTAAGAGGTCGTATGTGGATACCTAAGTTTGGAGGCTTAAGAGATTTGATTATGTTAGAATCCCATAAATCTAAGTATTCCATTCATCCGGGATCTGATAAGATGTACCATGATTTGAAGAAGTTGTACTGGTGGCCGAATATGAAAGCTGATATTGCTATGTATGTTCTTCAATGCTTGACTTGTGCTAGAGTTAAAGCGGAACATCAAAAGCCATCAGGACTACTTCAACAGCCAAAGATTCCTGAATGGAAGTGGGAGCGAATTACGATAGACTTTATCACCAAGCTTTCTAGAACATCATCTGGAAACAACTCGATTTGGGTTATTGTCGACAGACTGACCAAATCAACACACTTCATTCCGGTTAAAGAGCAGTTCTCACTGGAGAAGCTGACTCGTATTTACCTTGATAATGTTGTATGCAAGCATGGAGTGCCTGTATCGATCATTTCAGATCGAGATCCTAGATTCGCATCGAATTTTTGGAAATCTCTCCAAAGATCTTTGGGAACGATCTCGACATGAGCACTGCTTATCACCCCTAGACTGATGGGCAGAGTGAAAGGACGATGCAAACACTAGAAGATATGTTGAGAGCTTGTGTGTTAGATTTTGGTAAGAATTGGGATAAACATTTGCCGTTAGCAGAGTTTTCTTATAACAATAGTTCCCATTCTAGTATTAAGGTTGCACCGTTTGAAGCTTTGTATGGTAGGAAGTGTAGATCTCCTGTATGTTGGAGTGAAGTTGGGGATACCCAGCTCACGGGACCGGAATTGATCTGGGAGACGACGGAGATGATAGTTCAGATTAAGAATAGGTTGTTGACTGCCCGTAGTAGACAGAAAAGTTACGCGGATGTGCGGCGGAAGCCGATGGAGTTTAAAGTGGGTGACCGAGTAATGTTGAAAGTATCGCCATGGAAAGGCGTTATAAGATTTGGAAAGCGAGGAAAGATAAATCCCCGTTATATTGGACCCTTTAAGATTTTATCTAGAGTAGGTCCGGTGGCTTACAAACTAGAGTTACCCCCAGAACTTCATGGTGTTCACAACACATTCCATGTATCGAATCTGAAGAAATGTCTAGCAGTGAGTGATGAGAAAATTACGTTGGATAAGGTTCGAATAGATGGGAAGTTGCATTTTATCGAAGAACCCGTAGAGGTTATGGATCGTGAGGTAAGCAACTGAAACAAAGTCGGATACCTATTGTCAAGATCCGATGGAATTCGAAGCATGGACCGGAATATACTTGGGAACGAGAGGATGAAATGTGGAATAAATATCCGCACCTCTTCGATTTCAATAAGAAACGGACATCAAAATGAAATGGATCACGAGGACGTTGATCCCTTTTAGGAGGAAAAGTTGTGACAATCTAACATTTTCAGGTAGTAAATAATTTTCTCGTATAATATTTTGAAACTTATTTTTGTGTTGGTTGATGAACTCACAATTTACGGATTTAAATTGGGGCTTACGTGCATAATTTAGCGTCCTTTACGACTAAACTGGAAACCTTAGGATTACGTATTTATGTTTTTTGAACTCCGTTTTTGATGAGACAATTTTTATTAGATTCGTTTTGTGCCGTTGATTCATAATTTATAAAAACGTTTTCGTAAAACGACCCGAGGGCACGCAAATCGAGGAAACTAGAATCGATGAGTACCCGTAAATTAGCGGGATGGGACAAACTAATTTATCCCACCCCACTATACAAATGGACGGCCAAAACTAGGGACACCACATCAAAGATGTGGCATCCTTACACTCTATTAAGTTACACATGTAACTTAAGATTCATTTTGAAGCTACTTCATTCCACTAACCACAAAAACCACTAGCTAAACCATTCTTCCCATTTCATACATGAAAAAGAACCAAAACTCTCTTCCCTCTCTCTACCATTGCCGTCCCACAACACCACCATACACCACCATTTGATCTTTTCTAGCCACAAGATACATGTTATCTAGCTATATTATGGAGAAACCTTGAAGCCTTGATTGATTGGTGGCCATTTTAACAACAAAGGAGGTGATTTGCTTGTGTCCTAGGGCTAATTTCTCAACAAACTTTCTTGGTGATTGATGATCTTGGAGATATATTTGGTGTTCATCAAGTTGTTGTCTTCCAAAAACAAGATATAATCTTGGTTGGTAAAGAAGATCATTCTTTCCATTTCTCTTGTTATTTTTGTAAAGATCAAATGTATTTTCTTTCTTGTTGTATATGTATATGATGAATATATGATGATAAAAATGTTGTGTGGGGATCAAGTGTTGATAAATATGCTTAAAAAGATGAATAACTATAAGAAACAATGCTAAAATCATGCTTAAATTATTGGCTGTATAAAAACAGTAAGTAACCAAAACTTAAACTGATAAATTTGCATGGTGGAATCCATTTACAGTAAGATGTCATACACATGTGAGAGTTGGTCATGCAATAGAATCATCAAAATGAGTGAGATATGATCAAAACAAGATGAGTGTGCTAATCTGAATAGTCTGTTTTGTAGGGCTGTTAAGGATAGTTAGACATAGAATGAGAAATAGCTATAACTAACTTAATTGTAGCACATAATATGAAGTTCATGCCACCCAAAAATGAGCTTCTAATTCATTGTAGAACTCTAGATATGATAAAAATGGTGAAGATGAAACTAAAAATCAGATTTTGAAGAATTAATGTTTAATACTATTATATAAGCACTCAAATAATATAGTATAAAATGTGAAATTAAAACCCACTAACTTATGAATTTCATTTATGTAAATATGTATAAGGTTAAATAAATGGACACTTTATAAAAATGGTAGTTGAATAAGATTTATAAGTTATAAAAACTATAAACATGATTTTTATGACTTTTTCGGCTATTATCGTAAAATTAACGTTTTTCGCCAATTAAAACTTAGACGATCAAACCCGTCTAATGTAAAGTTTTTAAAATTCATATACGGATATATAAGTATCTAATACAAGTAAAAACCGATAAAACCCGAACTATAGGACATACAGACATTAACGAGCTAAGTTAGTATATTGGACTAATAATTTAACTAAATAAGTTAAACACTTATAAAAAGTACTTATTGGGCTTAACCCATTTGGGCCCAAGATGTAAAGTGTAAATACTGATAATACAAGTATAAAATGGACTAATACAAGTTAAAGAACTTATAATAAGCTTATTGGACTTAAAACATGTAAATAGGTAAAACTAGTAAACTAGTAAAAAGTTACAAATACATAAACACTAAAATGAGTAAATAAGAATATGTAAACCCACTTGATCATCATCATATGTACAAAATCATCATATGTATATTGTTATTTTGATAAAGTCATTGGACAAAAGTCTAAGACCGATTATTATTTATATAGGTTTCCGTGACCGAAGCACGCCCGTAGCCGATAACGCCTTTCATTATCAACGTGAGTTCATAGCCTCGCACTTTTTTAAATGTTTTATAAAATGATTTGTAAACCCGCCAGGGAGAAAACATGCTAGTTTTTGATAAAATAGAACACAAGTAGTCCCGATGGTATGCTTAATGATATGGACCCGAATGATGCTATGACCCTAATAACGAGATAAAAAGGATTATTAGTAGTTAGGTTATGTCACTCAAAGTCCCATTAGCAAGAATTATGAACTACCGGGATTTGGTAGACTTATGCATATGAGTGTACTATTTGGGGACGATCACCCCAGTTCGCGCCTTGACGGTTGATCCCCGTCGTACCACATTGATTGGTAAGCAAATTTATGTATGAGAAGATTTACATAGCGTGATTTTTGTGACGACACGCTAACTTAGATGGGCAAATTGTTTGTCGGGTTCGCGGCCCGTTGTTGTGATAGTAAGGTAACAATGTCATGCGGCTAATAATAATCTATAACGTATTCCAATACGATTTAATATTGATGCTAATAATGATGATGATATTACCTATAATGGTAATATTGAGGCTACAGTCTCATGGACGGTTTAAGATGTATGCTTGATTTATATATTTCCTGACTAGCAATACGAGGACTTACTTCTGATATTATACTTGTGTTCTGATTTTAACGATTGTTTTATATAACGGTTTTATTAAACTCTATGAATTCACTCGACATTCGCTGATATGATTTTTGCATGTTTTTATCTCAGGTGCTTGAAGGTAATCCGGATGGAGATCGACTCTAATGGCCCACATAATATTAAAAATGTTCATTCGATCTATGTTTTGTAAACTTAATGACCTGTATAATTTGGGACCTGTTGTACACTTTAAAACTTTTTATCGAATGAATGTATGTTGAACCTTGTACAACCATTTTTATGTGTTGTCTATGATTGGAGTTATTGTGCTATCCCGTAACACTCTAAAAGACCCTTCCGCTGTACCGATACAAAAATTGAGAGTGTTACAAAATGTATCTTTCTTAGCATGAATTATTGGAACAGTTTATGTAGTGTCGAGCACACAATTTATGAAAGATTTTGAATAATCATTAAAAAATTCTTGAAAAATTTGTACTCGCACACTACATGTTCATGAACACATAAAAGAATTGTCGTGTAGAATGTGCGCACAAACATCAAACTTTTTTGTGTGGATTGTACCAAATGATATATACACACAATGTGTTGGATACATAAAAATTGTCTTGACATTAATATATCCAACAACATTAAAACTTTGATTTTGGAAAGCTCCCCATTAAAAATTGATCTAATTGAATTGTCTTTACGAGGATATGATCCACATATAACTTTTGAGGATGGGAGTTGTTGAACACACAATTTTTGAAAGATTTTGAATAATCATTGAAAAATTCTTGAAAAAATTGTGTTCAACGCTTTTGAAAAACCATTCTTTTTGGCGACATGGTGTTTCTAAAGCATAAACTTGAGTTCATAGACTTTGAATGTCTTGACGAAACCACTCAACTTTAAGAGTATTTTACTTCTTTTGTTGAGGGTAAGCGCACTAAGTCGTACACTCCCCCGTTAATATGGATCCATGTTGCAATCTGAAATTAATTACAAGCCATAGTGTTGAGCTCAAAGCGTTGAAAGTTTTATAACAAGCTCAACTCCGTGATAGATTTCTCCACTCGTTGTTAGGATAAGTTATCTTTTAAGATAGAATTTCCTTTATTTGAGGTCCGAGTTATAGTCTGACATTTAACTATAAGTCATTTACATGAGCTTATAAACTTGAAATGTTTTTAACATGACCGAGAAATTTAATTTTCCCATTGTTAAGGATAAGTTATCATCCGTGATAAACTTTCCTTTATGTGAAGCACGAATCACAATCCGTGATAATTGTAATTTTGTTTTAAAAAAAATATTTTGTGTTACTAGGATTCCCTTGAAGCCCTTGTTCCTGTGATAATATACGTTTTAGCAACCAAACTCTGAGGTCTTCCATCTCGGTGTTGTATAGTGTACTTATAGCTGAGGAAGTGATACATGAACTACTATCAAGAGTTTGTTTGCATGTATGATTGTTAGTAACATATGTATTGGGGCTTTGTGGGGATCACAAGCAACCTTAGCTGAACTAGAGGTGAATATATTTCCCGTAGAAACCCATCAAAGACCAACATTCTTGAAAATTTTACCTGTAGGTTTCCACCTGAGGCTAGATCTAGGAGACATAGTTTTCTCGTGCATAGCGGAAGACTTAGTGGGAAAAAGGGTTGTCTAGAAGAGATTCGCCACTCAGGTTTCTTAACATTCCATGTTTGTTCTATGGGTTTGTTTCTAGTTGTCTTATGTGGTTTAGTCATAGCAAGCAAGTTCACCTTAGTCAACACTTTTGTTATACAGGCATCGTGAATTGAATTAAAGACACCTTTGTAATATTTTGAACAAACAAAGTGTTTTGCATCAGAAAAGGATCTAGGTTTTGGTTTACAACCCTCAGTAGTGATTTGAACTCTAGCAGAAGGCATCGCTTGAGGTTTAGAAATCCTAGTTCACATTTGTGTCTTTTTCTTAGCTACCTCTAGATAGTGATTATGAACTAAGTCATTTGAACTATTCCTAAAAGGGTTAGATGCGATCATATGAGGAGGTTTCGCAAATGCTGATTCGCTTATGAGGCCTAGTTAGAGACGTGGCATGTTTCATATCAACTTGAGAGGCTAACCGTTGCTTTGATACATTAGGTCTTTCCGATCTAAACGCATTCGGTTGTCTAGCAGCTGATTGGTTTCTAAGGGTTTGTAAATGTGGTTTCCCCAAGATTGATGGTTTTGCCAAGTTAGTGTCCACACTAGTACCTTATATCTTTCTTAAGTTGTTTTTCAACTCAGTAATTGAGAACACCTTTTCCTAAATCTGAGCTTCTAATTACTCTTTTTGTAGAAGTAATTTAGCGAAACGTTGTTCTAAATGGATATTCATATTGGAAAATATGTCGTGATTAACATTTACTTCATTACTTTATATAGTGTCTATAGGTTGCACAGGAATTTCACTTAGTGAAGCAGGCGGAGGACTTTGATTTTGAGAAGTCAACTTACTCTAACAAATTAATTTGTTTCACAAAATGTTCTTTTTCCGATTTAAAATCTTGAATCTAACGATCCAATTTTTGTTCAAGAACAACGTTTGCTTTTTCGAATTTTTCAAAATATGCTTCGGATTTGTCTATTTTCTTTGAAAATTCAAATTTGGCATCCTCAAAATCTTTTGTTTGCTGAGCAAAAGATGTTTGAATCTCTTTAATATGAGAATCAGAATTTTGTGCAACATTCTGGGCAGTCATTCCTCCATTATTATAGATATATGTTGAATCTGGAGTGATGTTGTTATCATCCTTTTCCCACACATATGTGTCATAAACGGGTTCAGATTGCTCAGTATGTTGTTGATCATTAGCAAATACATTGCATTCAGCTATCAATTGTACCTCAACCATTGGCTCTTTGTCATATATGGGTCTGATTTGTGCATCAGTAGCATTTATATCATTCCCTGATGTGTTGCATGTATCTTGTTGTTCTGATTCCGTCCTGCTTCTTTCTATGGCAACCATATTCTCTCTCGTCTGAATATGTCTTCGAGTCACCCTTCTATCATAGTGACTTTCGTGGCTTGTTCTTTCAGCAATGGACTTCATTACATTACTCATGTGTTGAAGAAGTGTCTCTTTGAACTCTTGAACTTCTAATCGAGTATATTCAAAGTAGTATTTGCTTATGAACTCTTGATCATAGTTTACAAAGACCTTTGTATCAATGAATTGCTGAAACTAATTTTCGAGAACCAAAACGGAATCTATGGATTCAACCTCTTGAAAGTCGTTGTTGACAAGTTGTTGTTGAAGTTGATCCGGATTGAGTAGCATTGTGCTTGTAAATGTCTCAACATCTTGTCCAAATATTGACATGAATACCCGTCTGAATCCAAGTTGGACGCGAGTGTCTCTTAAGTCTTCATTTGAAAGAATCTGAAGGTGTGAGTGAAGTGATAGAGTGTGTCATGCATCGTCCTTTTGCTTTCGACATCTTGTATTTGATTGCTTGCACATCTTTTGTTTCTAAAACCAAGTTGTTTAGCATAACCGGTTTACATACTGCAATCTTGATACTTGTCTGAACTTCGTTATTCTGTAACATCTTTTCATTAATGGACATTGTTGCAGAATCTGTTGTAGAGCTTGTGGTGACTTGTTTAGCAGTATTTAGAACATCAGGTTTATACGTCTTTGACTCATCATGAGTTGCTCCACTGAAGTATACTTCGCAGATTGAATCAAATACCATATCCAATTCCATTTCTATGATGAGTGCTTCTCGAGTGATGAAGTGAAACACATCTTATTGTGATTAGATTGTGGTTAAAATTCCAAAAATTCCGAATTTTTTCTCTGTCCGATATAAAATACTTCAGTCCGATATAATTTTAGACCGAAAAATTTTGAATTTCCAAATTTTTAATAATACTTAGAAGTGAAAATCTAAGGTTGGAAAAAAAATTGTAGAAGAAAATTTTTGACGTTAAATTTAGCCTAAAATTCGAATTTTGGGTGAATTGTTTTTTTGTTTTGCTAAAATTTGAAATTGAAGCATAAAAGGCCTAAAAATGGTCTGGGAAAAAATAAATTTTACTTGGTTTTCCCGCCAAAAAACTCTTCTTTTTTCTTGGTAAACTCTGCAACAGAACTAGTCTATATGGTGGCTAAGTCTAAAAACTAATCGAACAAAAATTGGCTAAATCATGATCTCGGAAAGAATCTTGTTCACGATCTCGGAATATTTTGTTCACTATCTCAGAATATGTTGTTCACTATCTCGGAATAATTTTTGTTCACGATCTCGGAATATTTTGTTCACTATCTCGGAATTATTTTTGTGCATGATCTCGGGATATTTTGTTCACTATCTCGGAATAATTTTTGTGCACGATCTCGGAATATTTTGTAAGGTACTATCTCGTAATATTGCTTAGTATCCAATATCGGAATATTTCTTAGTATACTATCTCGGAATATTGCTTAGTATACTATCTCGGAATATTGTTTAGTATACTATCTCGGAATAATGCTAAGTACACGATCTAGGAATAATCTCTAGGACACGATCTAGGAATAATCTCTATTACACGATCTAGGAAAAATCTCTAGTACAAGATCTAGGAATAATCTCTAGTACACGATCTAGGAATAATCTCTAGTACACGATCTAGGAATAATATCTAGTACACCATCTAGGAAAGTAGGGTTTTCACCATCTAGGAATATTTTCAAAAAGTTCCGAAAATAGGCAATAAGGCGGCAATCTCGAAAAGGAAACGATTTCTCAATTTTCCGACAAAACGATTTGTACTTCCTTAATTTATAGCATCAAAGGGACCATAAAAATGCAATCTTCTTTATTTTTAAGCCGAAAAGTTTTAAATCAAGAAACTAGTACAAAAACTAATTTTTGATCAAAAAACCTTAAAAAGATGATGATTATGAATGAGAATCAAGGTTTTTCTTGTACTTCTAGCTTATTCAAAGTGAAATAAGCTGGAAAGTATAAAACTTTTCAAACTAAAAAGCTTAAAAAGTTTCGTATGGTTTATGGAGAATAAAACCTACAAAATCTATGTAAGTAACCACAAACAATCACTAATCTACTTGCGAATGAGACCAATAGTTTTATATAGTAGGGACTAGTATCGTCACATGTTATAAGTGAGATACACCCGAGCTATATATACCCCTACATCTTTCAATGGAGGGGTGAAGATTCCCATTTGTTTATTTTCACTTCTCTCTCGAGAAAATAGACACACTCTTTCTTGTTACTACTTTCTCACTCTAAAATGTCTAAATATTTATTTTATCCTCCCCGAATCTATACCTTGTTACTTTGAATCTTATATGTTAACAATTGGTATCAGATCTAACAATCTATACCTTGTTACTTTGAATCTTATATGTTAACAATTGGTATCAGATCTAACAGGGGTTGTTTTGTGTTCTTGTTTGCTTATTTTATGGTATTCGTGGCTTTTAACAGCTTATTTATGCTTATTTTTTAAGTTGTTGGGTCACGTGACTTTTCTTTTGTGTTTATCAGTCCAATAGATGTCCTCGATAATGTTTGGTGTCTTTTTTATGATGTCCAAAAAGTCCATATATTTCATAAAACTGGATATGAACAGATCCGGTTCCAAAAGTCTTGGTCTATTCTTTTGTAAGCTTTTCTGGGTTGATTTTAAAGCTGAAAATGATATAGCTGATTTTGGTCATTATCTCGTTTTTTTAAGCTTACTTTAAGCTTATTTTCATATATTTGGCTTTGATAGATTTCTGATGATGATGACCATGAAGATGAGCAGATCGAAAAAAAGACATATCTTATAAGACAATATACCTAGATCCACCATTTTCGGGATAATAAAATTTTGAAAACCCTAATTCCGAGATGGTGATATTGAAAATATTCCAAGATGGTGATATTGAAAATATTCCGAGATGGTGATTTCGGAAATATTCCGAGATGGTGATTGTTAAAAAAAACCCAGATCATGCCTTGTAAATTTTTTCCAAGATCATGACCTAATCAGAAAATACCGAGACCATGACTTATCAAACCCCGACTCGATCTAACTTAATCCCATCGTCTCCTATATCTCTCCAGATCTGTTTCTTTGGTTTTGAACGGATCTTGAAAGATTTTTTAATGTGTTGGGTTGATTAATTTGTGATAAGATTCGATGGTGGCTGAGATTTCTAGAATATGAGATAAGAATGAAATGAGGCGGAGAAAAGAAAATGAGATTAGTTAGGGTTAACTGTGAGTGAGATTAGGGTATGCCAGTTTTATATATCCCATCCTATAGTACTCGTTGGTTTATTTTGATTGGGCTAGGTGACTTTTTTTTAGACGCAAAGGATAAGAAGTAATGAATTGGGCCTATGTTGGTTTATAGTCCTTTTGCTGGGCCACATAGTGAATGGAGCAGCACGCAGTATGTTTCAAAGCCAACGTTACAAATTTCGAATTTGTCGAGTAATACTATGGTTAAGGTTATGGATTGAGCCATGTATCTTTAATCTTGATTTATTGGGTTGGCCGAGCATTGTGGTAAGGCTTAATAATTGGGGTTTATTATTTGGGGTATGATGACATTATCTCGATGCTGGGTATTTGTTATGTTTTTATCGAAAGTAATTAAACGATAAAAAAACTCTCGGTTTGAAACTTAATATTTTCGAAAAAGTTTCGACAACTTCACCACGGAGGTCGATTCGCGCATCAGTTGGGCATGAGACTGGCGTTGGGCTTAAACGACAAGTTATCTAGACAAATTATCACTTAATAACAAATTCATTCTTTCTTCTAGTTAACGACATTCAAACACGACATCAAAGCAAACAAAACACTTAACGCTAAAACGATCCGATATAAGATTCACTTAAACGACAATGGCTAGTTTTGATTCTTCAAAGACAAGTGATCACAAAGTGGATTTGGTATTCCTTATTTGAAGTTGAAGTGGGATTTTACGAAGGCATCTACTTATTTCATCATTAAGCCTTCCTTCTATTTTCTACCTTTTTTCTTTAAACCCAGTCTATCGGTTGATGACTTGCTTGGGCGATAATATTTATGATTGAGACTTGAATTATCTAGTTTCTAGTGTCAAGGGGGTGGATGGTCAACGATATGTATAACTATCATTTTTGGGAGCTTTGTTGTAGTTCTCAGTGTCACACGCAGTTGCACGTGTGGATATCTTCAAGAGGTTTTGTACTTCTTATACTTTAGAAGTTGGGTATAAGGTACTTAGAGACTTGTTTCTACATCGTTCTTCAATCAACAATAGTGCAAGCTTAAGTAACAAATTTTGGGGATTGTACATCAGTTTCAAGTTTTTGATATCGGGTTTACTTCACTAGTGGTCACTACAAATAGCCGAAAGAATACGAGGTTGGTAAGTTAGACAGAGAGATGTAATCGGAAATCAATTCTCACGGGATATTTATGAGCTTCATAACGACAATGGTACTTCATAGTCTAAGCAAAAATTTTCAAAGTTTTACAACGACTTTCAAAACTTTTCAAGACATTTGCATAAGACTAAGAACTTCTCGAGTATACGGACGTCCACGATAATGATGCTTCCGAGAGTTCGAAATCATCATGGGGGAAGATCGTGTACTTTAGAGTAATCGTATCAACTTCCAAGGGGAAGTAGTGTACATGGAATGGTATCTACTTCACTTTTTATGATTTTTATGAAGTATTCTACAAAAATGAGAAGAATTATTGTTGATTTCTTGCATGTTACCCCAAACGGATTATCACCCCAAAAATAAAATGACATGAAACAGTATAGAAGAATTATTATTTGAAGATTCAATATTAAAGATTACTAATGTAAGATATTGTAAATCTTACATAATCTATAGAGAGAAAGAGATAGAAAGATGGTGAGAACACACACACTTAGAGAGAGAAAGTATGAAGAAAACACACTTTAACTATGTGTAAAACAATGTGAACCACACCCTCTCCAACTAAGGAGAGGGTTTATATACCAAGCCCATGAGATGGGCTTGGGCTTACAAGTTGGGCCGACCATACATGACATGGGCCGGGATTTCCTTGTTTAATATATTATCGGAGTGACCAAATCTTCCTAAATACGTAAAAACGTATTTCTAACAATCTCCCCCTAAAGGAGGTCACTCCAAACAAGGACGTTACCCGAGTTACAATAATAAAATAAACCTAGCATACTATGCTTGTCTTGAGCTCGTAGTCTTCGTCTTTCTTTTTTTTCTTCTCAGGTGAACATGCTGATGTGATCTTTGATATCAATCTTGAGCATTAATCTCTTGACTTTATCTTGTGCATCCATCACTTATGATATTGGCCTCCTCGTGACATCATGTCACACATACTTATACCTTTGTAATGAAAGCTTCAGAGTTTGATACAGCGAAAGACTTGACTTTTAGGCTTTCTTGAATTAGATGAAGTATTATGTGCATAAAGTATAAGCATGCGGGGACGACTTCTTCTCGGATTCTGCAACGCCACCGTCTTCAAATGTAGTAAAATAAGTAGACACGAACGAAATGGCTTTGAACATTTCCTTCTAATTCGGTAGCATTTTACCTCCGGTAAATATCGTACTTGTGGCAGGTAGTTTAATTAAAAATCTCCTTGACAAGATTTCGCGGGTAAACCCATTCTCTTTACTCGACCGCCCAAAGCTGACTGCTAACGTAAAGAGTGAATCATTTGGATAAAATTATCCTCATGATTGAAGCCGTCAATTCCGATTCCTGGAACAAGTTTGATTCATTAAAGAATCGCACCATCGTTGCTTTCCAGTTGTCATGAGCTTGATTCATATTGAATCTTACAAGTTACCTACCAAGTGTTGTTTGAGGTTAACACTAGAAGGATCTCCACTCATCACTGTAGACACTTAAGAGTGTCACTTTGAGTGTTCTGGCAAGATCACTAAGATATTGCGTAGAGGCCTGGAAGGTGTTTAGATTCAGTTGAGAATTAAACCACTGTTCTTTCCAGTTATCACAAGTTTGATTCTTAAAGAGTTGCACAAGTCACCTACCATGAGCTTTTTAATGTTCGCTCAAGAAGGATTTCCATCTTCATTGTAAATACTTACGTATTACTCGGATGTTCAGGCAAGATCATGAAGATTTTACGTAGGACTCTTAATATCTTTCTTACTTTTCACAGTGTGTGAAGAAGCAAGGAAATGTGGAAATGTGTCCTAATGAGATATTTGGTGATCTCAAATGGCTCTAGACTCGATCGTGCGTTTTGCATTTTAGTGATTGGAGGCTGGAGAGGAGTGCCACCATTTCAATACCAATATATTCAGAGTGAATAAATTGATAGATAATGCGTTGTCTCCTTATGATTAAAACAAATACCTTTTGAGAGATATCTAAGTTAGCTGGGATGGGTTGTGTATTGCATCACTGGGTCCATGATGTCTATCTTCAATATCAAGCATCATTAAAAATGATCTCAATAGCATATGTGTTGACCCGGTATCTGCCTAAGTTGTAAGAAGGGCTTATTCTTTTCACCCTTTATCTTTACAATTCTTTTTCATTCTTCAACCCTTTCAATGCTTACCAATACGTCATAACTAGCACCTTGTTGTGATTGTTCCAGTGCTAAATTAATTACTTGGTCGGCATTCAGCTACGTTCACGATATTTCTCCATCTTTCCTAAGGACTACTATTTCTAGCTATGGAATGTCCTTGGGAAGATTCCTCTAGTTCTAGAAGAATCATTGGACTTTAGCCTATCCTACCATTCTTATGCCACCACAATCTTCACCGTCGTAAATAGAGATGTTTTGGGTAAGTGTATGTGACCATGAAATCCATTTTGCTCCCCCTTAACATATGCCACGATATCCGAAAACATTTCGCACATGTCGGGATGAGCTATCACGTTAAGTTAAACCATTATTGATTAATCATGTCTCATATTAAATCACATTTCTCCCCCATATAAAAAATATTAACCCAACCAATATTTTTGATATCAATTGATTTAATAAAGTTTTAACAAAGTTTTTGGGAAGAAAAATACAAGGTCGTTTTATCTTCATGATACCAATGTGTGAGATATGATACCGATTTGTAGAAAAATCACATATCCACCATATAAGAGTAAATTGACAAGGTTGGACCTGATTGATGAGAATATCATATGATAAGATCTAATGGTTCTTGTCGGCAAATGTTGGTCGCCTCGTCACGTCTGAAGTCATCTCTTGACACCACATGTATGATTGGTATTGTTGTCTTGACACCAGTTAGTGAACTTGGCACTTTCAGCATCGAAGATTCTGATTGCTTGACAATTGCTCCCTCTCAATTGTTGACCCGTATTCTATTGAAAGAGTTGTAGTCACCGTTTGAGTAGTTGCATCGTCGAGTATTAGATACCAATTGCAAAGAACTTCGGTTTGTAGAGATGATAACTTCATAAAAACAAGATTTCTCTCGTTTTAACAAATAAATGCACTGATGCGTACATATATTCGTGTTAGATTGTGTTATAACGTAAACACAATCCCTTACATGGTTATAAAGTAAACCATATCCGAGAAAAATAATTCCTGTTGTGCGCCAAAGCTTTCATAAGAAATACTTGACACTAATATTAAAAGCGGGTTGCAGTCTGAAATAACTACAAGCCATATATGCATGTTTTATGAAATATTTACAACTTTTGTACAAACTCTATTTATGGTGTCTTGTCGATATTAATCAACATTTCTAAGGCCGTAAATGTCATCGTACCAAAAGACATGCCTTTTGAAAAATAAAGTAAAAATATTTTTGGATTTTTCTGAATTTTTTAATTTTTATGGTTTTTGTATGGTTTTATATTTTTGTATTTTGCTTTTGTGGATAAAAATATAAACAATATATAAAGATGATCAACAAAGATACGGAGAATAGTTTACCACCACTATTATTTCGCTTCATTTGCCAGTTTCTTAAGAGTCTCGGGCAAAAAAGTTCTCAGTCCTAGCTTGTCGGCCAAAAACTCAATTTGAGCGCGATCTAAAGCCTTCGTGAAAATATCCGCCAATTTATACTCAGATCTGACAAAGTAAAGCTCGACCACTTCATTTTCACTTGCTCCTTTATAAAGTGGTAGCGAATGTCAAGATGCTTCGACCGGGAGAATTGAATGTTGTTGCAGCATAAGGAAATTGCATTTTTGTTGTCGCAGTACATCGGAATTTTGTTGAAACCTAGACCATAGTCGGTTAATTGCGATCTCATCCAAAGAATTTGAGCACAGCAACCGGACATAGCTATGTATTCTGCTTCCGTACTTGAAATTGCAGCACTTTTCTGCCTTTTTGATGCCCAACTGATTAGTAGATCTCTTAGTAGTTGCAAAGTTCCACTCGTGCTACGCCTTGTATCTTGACAACCCGCGTGATCCGCATCTACATATGCCATGAGTGCAATCGAAGACTCCTTCGAATACCAAATTCCCCGATTAATGGTTCCTTTAAAATACCAAAAGATCCGTTTAACAGTGGCTATGTGTAACTCAGTAGGCCGAGTTTGATACCGAGCACACATACATATAGCAAATTAAAGATCAGGTCGACTAGCTGTGATATACAGAAGGGTACGGATCATTCCATGATAAAGTGTCGGATCAACGACAATCCCATGTGGATCTCCATCTAGCTTAGTTCGTTCCACCATTGGAGTATCCACGGGGTCGCAAGATTCCATCTTATATTTCTTTAGCGATTCAAGGGCATACTTGGATTGATTGATAAAGATGCCTCTGGGACTCTGAGATATCTGAAGTCCTAAGAAAAAAGATACCTTACCCATCATTGACATCTTAAACTTGGAAGACATGAGTGTCGCAAACTCATCTGATAAGGTTTGGGTCGAGGGAGCAAATATAATATCATCAACATATATTTGTACCATAATCATATCTTTACCTCGTTTTTGAATGAACAGCGTGGGATCCACCTTGCCGTTAGCGAAGCCTTGCGTAATGAGGAATTGTGACAATAGATCATACCATGTGCGTGGAGCTTTCTTCAACCCATAGAGAGCCTTCTTAAGCTTGTACACCTGATTAGGATATTTAGAGTTCACAAAACCATCCGGCTGTTGAACATAGACCTTTTCCTTGATTTCACCATTGAGAAATTTCGTCTTCACATCCATCTGATAGACGATCATATTTATGTGGGCTGCATAAGTGAGGAATACTCTAATAGCTTCCAAACGGGCAATCGGTACGAAGGATTTCATCAAGTCGATGCCCAATAATTGCTTGTATCCACGAGCTACTAGTCGAGCCTTGTTCTTCAATATGCCGCCTAACTCGTCGACTTTCACCTTGTAAACCCATTTCAAAGTTAGTAACTTCACTTGATTCGGGCATGGGACAAGTTCCCATACATCAAGATGTACAAATTCACTAAGTTCTTCTTGCATAGCTTCTATCCAACAAGATTGGGTAAATGCTTGTTGCCACGTCTTAGGTTCAACTTCACTAAGAAAAGTATCAAAATGACAAAACATTGCACTTTCTTGTAACTGACTTCGTGTGGATACCGGACGATTAGGGTCACCAATAATAAAGTCTATAGGATGATCCTTTGTCCACTTGCTGTCATGTTTACCAATCTGTAGATTGGAGTAGACCGTAGTAGGAGCTTCCTTTGAGGCGGACGACCCGGCTTGATTAGAGTCGGGAATTGGTACACCAAAGAATCGAAGTTCACGCATTTGAGCGAATTCCAAGTCGTGATCATCATCATCCTCTTCATCATCAATAGGAATGACATGGGTAGTTGATACATGTGTTGGTTGATAATTACTCGTTGAAGGTGCCTCGTGACCAATTGTAGGTGTAGACTTATCTGATTGTGCTTCGTTTACTGGAGCAACAACTTTGTTGACCGGAGCTATTACTTCAGGTTCTGGAGCAACAATACTTAGTGGAGTAAATAATTCATTAAAGAACGGTTGGAACAACGTATCCCATTCATTCCTAGAAGGTGGTGTAAATGATGATGAAGTAGGGTTGTTTGGGACAAGACCAGAACTAATGTTACTGGGCCCCATTTCATGAAGTGTGGGTTCAGAGCTGCTTTTCTCAGAAGCCATTTCTGTCAGGTCCTCAAAATCAACATTCATAGTTTCGAGGATCTTGCGAGAATTACGATTGTAGATTCGGTATGCTTTCTTTGCGGGTGCATAACCAATGAAAATACCAATATCAGCCTTTGGTTGAAGTTTTCCCAAATTGTCACTATCATTATTTGGATAACAAAGAGAACCAAATACATGAAGATATAATAAATCTGGTACTTTTCAATGTAGTAGCTCATAAGGTGTTTTACCATGGCGTTTTTAAATTAGTGACCAGTTGTGGGTGTAAACTACTGTAGATACTGCTTCTGCCCATATAAACAATGGAGCCTTTGCGTAAATTAACATCGTTCGAGCAACTTATATATGTGTGCGATTTTGCCTTTCAACGACACTGTTTTGTTGTGGAGTGCGAGCAACTGATGTTTCATGAGATATGCCAACTTCTTCATAATATTTACGCAAGATTTAATTCACAATTTCGGTTCCATTATCTGTACGAATGCATCGGACAGTAGTGTTGAGACGCACTTGAATCATCTTGAGAAATTCGATGATAAATTTAGGTGCCTCATTTTTTGTTGTGATAAATTTCACCCATGTAAACCGAGAGTAATCATCGACAATGACGAGGATGTACTTTTTACCACTAAGACTTTCAACACGCATTGGCCCACAAAGATCCATATGCAACAAATAAATTTTCTCTTGGTTGGTGCCTTCAGTCTTGGGTTTGTATGATTTCTTAGTGCTTTTCCCCATTGTACACACGGTGTAACACCCCATTTGTTAAGATGGAATGCTACAGTAAATTATGGCGTGTCATCAAAGCATGTAAGGTAAATGTCTAAACATTCATGACCATAAATAGAAATACCGGAATCAAACATCGGTAATCTAGTAACTCACACACAAGCAATATTAAGTACTCTAAAGGAAAGGACTAAACAATGTCCAAATGAAATAAAGTATGAAAATTAGGAATAAATGCATAAGGTAAAAGAGGTCGGATAACTTCCAATCCGAATGCACATACTCTGGAGTTCCTACTTGCGACCTTGAGTACCTGCCGTTTGGGGACATGGAAATGGAAAACGACTGAGCATAACACTCAGTGCACGAATATATATAGCATAAAGTAAATACATAAAGGGATGAAAGCATATAAAGAATATAAAGCATGAATTGCAGCGGAAATGAATAAGTCCTGGGAAAACCTAGTTGTATGTCATGTTTACTGGTTTTAGTTCTGAAAACATAGCTTATGTTACTTATGAAAATCTGTATTAGTTTAATATACCAAAAGCCAATATAGTTCATGAGGTCAATAACGTGCATGAATACTTGGAGGGGTGACCTCGTCATGCAAGTTAGAGGGGATGCCTCTAATTAATTGGTAGTGGGTAGGAGGGATTAGCTCCTTGTGAAGGATGCAAGGCACACACCACATTCACCATAAAATCCTGACTGAAAACTGAACCTAGGATGCATCCATACGCCCCACATGATAATAATAATAATATAACAATGGCCAAATAACAGAAAGGGACGCCACGAGCTATCACTCCGCCGTGGTGAAGTCATAACACTAGTGCCTCTAGTGTTATGGTTATGGTACCTCCATAACTAGGTAAAACTGGTCATGCATGTATATGGCTAAGGTAACTAATAAAACATAAGCATTTAATCTGTAACTACTGTGGAAAATAGTTGGCTGCATACGGGAAATCCTAATGAAGGAAGAGATTGTCCTTACTGAAGGACGGGAAATCCGTACCTTATGTCCAGTAGAAGCTAAAGAAAACGCTGAAGAAACTATTCCGCCTTGACGGATAATACTACATAAGAATGGGAACGTGTATGAGTTGTCTAAATTACATGTGTTTTACTAGTTCTGTGTATTACTAGCTTGTTATGGTTATTTTGTCATGTTTTAGTGTGTTAACTGTAGTTATTCTGATGTTCTGTTGTGCATTATTCATGTATTATTGTATTATAATACTTGTATTGTAATACTAAGTAACTTTCTAAAAATAGCAGGTTTCCATAAATAGTAAGTTTCCAAAAATAGAAAGTTTCCAAAAATTGTAAGTTTCCATAATTAGAAATTGGCTGGATTATTAATAATAAGTAAAGTTTAATTAGTATAATACAAGTCATGGTTATAGCTTATTAATTAAATAACTGGTTAATTAATTAAACTATACGTTAAAAAAATTTAATTAAAAATACATGTTTTAATTAAATTAAGCTAAGTAATATACTTTAGGTTATACATGAAATATTAATTTTAATATTTAACCTAAGTCATGAATTTAATTAAATTAACAAGTCTAGTAATTAATTTAATTAAACATATTTTCTGATTTTAATAATTATCCCGAAACCCGAACCCGTGTTTTAAAAATGAACCTGAGCCCGAAACTCGACTCACATATATGCCAAGCCAAACACCCTTGAAAGTGGCTGGTTGCCACTTTCCGAGTGGTTTAGTCGCTGCCCGAGATGCCGTTCCCACCGACGGTTCTGCCGGTTCACACCGGTTGTGACCCGGTTCCCCCTGCCCATGTTCGGTTCCCACTGTTAGCCAAAAAGAACCCACCGAGACCCTATAGGTCTCGGTTGGCTCTCGGTCCCAACCAAAACCACACCCCGACACCAAGTCGGGGGTTCCCTTGATGCGTTCAAACCATACGACCCCAACACCAAGACCATGGGGTCTCGGTTGGGCGAATCAAACACCACCGAGAGCCCCTATGCTCTCGGTTTGGTGCTCGGCCGAACAAAACACCCACAAACACCCCTTTGATTCCATGATTTAATTAATCTACATGTTTTATTTACTTGTTTTTAAGACTAATTAAAATAAACATGAATTCATAAAGAATTTAAAAAGAAAAGGAAGTGACTGATTATACCGAACACGTGTAGGAAAAGGTTATGAGATCACGATCACGTACACTAAATAAATCAACAAAGAAAATCGTCCAGTTTGTCCTTCTTGTTTATGGTGGCCGGCGGCAAGAGGCAAAAGGAGGCAATAGGAGAACTTTTTCTGTAAAACCTAAATTATGTTTTAATGTTTCATGTGTTTTGACTTATTAGGATTTTAAGTTGGGTCATGGGCCAAGCCCATCTTTCCTCTTTTCCTCATGTCTAGCCGCGACACAAAGGGAGGCCACGGGGTAAACCCGTAGCCTTTCTATATTAAGTTAATTAGTCGTTTATGTTCGTGATTTAATTACCGTGAATTTGGAAATCGTGATCGTGTCACATTTATAATATTCAAGAATGTTCGTTATTTAATGTCGTGACACGTGTTTTAATATTATAAATGGAAAGTTTTATTTTTATCGTATTTTCATGAGTTACTGTTCACGCGTACTGTTCATGGTATTTTAATGCGGGTTTTACACGCGGAACACAAATGTTCCTTGTAAAATGTAAGTTTAGGAAGACCACGAACAAGTTCGTTTTTCGGCAAATGATTAATAGCGTCAAAGTTAAGATGAGATAACCGTCGATGCCATAACCATGACTTAGTCTTCGATGCTTTGGAGAGAAAACATACGGGAGAAGCGGCCATCATATCTTGTAGAGACAAAGTGTACAAATTATTCCCTCGAGTACCTTTCAATAAATCAACCCCTTCCAAATTACGAATGAAGCAGGTATGCTCTCGAAAAGCAACTTCTAGGTTTGCATCACAAAATTGTCCCACAGAAAATAAATTGTGACCGAGACCTTCCACATAATACACTCTTGAAATTATAACATTCCTAATATGATATTCACCGTAACCCATTATATTTGCAATATGATCATTTCCAAATCGAACCGTACCAAGAAACTTGCTGACATAATTTCTGAGCTGAGAGCGATCTCCGGTCATATGGTTGGATCAACCAGAGTCCAAATACCAGAGAACAATTTAAACCACCTGTTTTCAGCAACAACAGTAGACAATGCATTGGAAACTATTGGTTCCGGAGTGTTAGCTGTAACACCCCCAAATTTATACAATTCAATACAGCGGAAGACTCGTTGATGTTACGGGATAGCACATTACTCACATTATAGACAACGCATAAAAATCACGTCGTTTAATAATAAAGCATTTCCATTCATAAATATTAGATTTACATAGGTCCCAAGTCATAGTCATTTCATACAAAATTTACAAAACATTTGAATGGAAATTTGTTATTTAAGTGCGGGCCATGAATTCTTGTTGTCTTCCTGAGAATTACCTTCAAGTACCTGAGATAAAACATGTTAAAAGAAAAGGTCAGCGAAAACGCCGAGTCAATTCATAGAGTTTAATAAAACCATCAATATATCATCGGTATATAATTATTACCGAAAATCATTTTGTACTAATCTTTGAAATAGGCCATAAAATAGCCAAAGTCATTTTATACAAATCCTTATCAAAAATCATAATATAGGCTTTTGCCTTCAAAATCATTATACAAACCATTGTCGTAAAAACATCATACAATACGTTTTATAACGTTGTATAAAGTTAAATAAAAACCGTTATATGAATATGGTTATGTAAAACCAAAACACGAATACAATATCAATATTAAGACCCCGTATTGCTAGTCAGGCAATACATCGAAATTCAGTGCGTATAGCAGTATTTCATTAATTGGATTATTATAAGCCGCATGACATTGTTACCTTACTACTACAAACAACGGGTAGCTAGCCCGAAACTCAATTTGCCCATCTAAGTTAGCGTGTCGTCACAAAAATCACGCTATGGAAATCTTCTCATACATAAATTCGCTTACCAATCAATGTGGCACGACGGGGATCAACCGTCAAGGCGCGAACTGGGGTGATCGTCCCCAAATAGTACTATTATATGCATAAGCGTCTACCAAATCCCGGTAGTTCACAATTCATGCTAATGGGACTTTTAGTTACATAACTAACTTTAATATTCCATTTTATTTCATACATCGGGTCATATAATCATTCATCGGGTCATACAATCATTCGGGTCTAAATCAATAAACAAACAATTGGGACAACCAGTGCCCTATTTCATAAAAACTAACATGTTATCTCCCTCGCGGGTTTATCAAACATTTCATAAAAACATTTAAAATAGTGTGAGGCTATGAACTCACGTTGATGTGGGAAGGCGGTTATCGGCGATTTGGATGTACGGTACGTGCTTCAATCACGGAAACCTAGACAAATAATACTCGTCTTAGACTCTTGTCCAATGACTTTATCAAAATAACAATTATGTATACATATGATGATTTTATATATATGATGATGATCAAGTGGGTTTATACATTCTCATTTACTCATTTTAATGTTATGTGTTGGTAACTTTTATACTAGTTTACTAGTTTTACCTATTTACATGTTTTAGGTCCAATAAGCCTATTTTAAGTCCATTACCTTAAATTAGACCATTTTATACTTTTATTATCAGTATTATACTTTACATGTTGGGCCCAAGTGGGTTAAACCCAATAAGTAAATTTATAAGTGTTTAGCCCATTTAGTTGGATTATTAGTCTAATAATGCTAACTTAGCCCGTTAATGTCCATATTTTATTTAGTTCGGGTTTTATCGGTTTTTACTTGTATTAAGTACTTATATATCAGTATATGACTTTTAAAAATTTTACATTGGACGGGTCCGATCGTCTAAGTTTTAATTGACGAAAAACGTTAATTTTACGGTACTAGCCGAAAAGACGTAAAAATCATGTCTATAGTTTTTATAACTTATAAGACTTACCAAACTACCATTTTTATATAATGTCCATTTATTTATCCTTATACACATTTATATAAATGAAATATATAAGTTAGTGGGTTTTAATTTCACATTTTATACTATATTATTTTGAGTGCTTATATAATACTAGTAAACTTTAATTTCACAAAATTTGATTTTTAGTTTCACTTTCATCATTTTTATCATATCTTGAGTTATATAAGGAGATAGAAGCTCATTTTTGGATGACATAAACTTCATATTATTTTTCACAAATAAGTTAGTTATAGCTACTGCTCAATCCATGTCTAAGTATCCTTAACAGTCCCTACAAAACAGACTATTCAGATTGGTATACTAATTTTGTTTTGATCATATCTCACACATTTTGATGATTCCATTGCATGGCCAACTCTCACATGTGTATGACATCTAATACTTACTGTAACTTGATTCCATCATGCAATTTTATCAGTTTATAACTTGGTTACTTACTGTTTTTATACAGCCATCATTTTTAGCAAGATTTTAACCATTTTACATGTGGTTTTTCATCTTTTTACCCATGTTTATCAATACCAAATCCCCACATAATATTTTTATCATCATTCATCATCATATACATATACATAAATAAAGAAAATACAAGATTGCATAATCAAAATAACAAGAGGATAGGAAGAACAATCTTTATACCACCAAGATTAAGTAGTTTATAATCAAGGCTTGGATTTTTGATGGCAAAACTTGTGATAGATCAACACCAATCTTCAAGGCCACCAATACTTATAAACTTCATATAGAAATCAGCACTTGAACATCACCAAATCACCATCTTGGATGTTAGAATCACCTCTAATCTTCAAGGCTTCAAAGGAGCATCATCATGTGTGTAGATAACACATGATTTTATGGTAAAAATTGATCAAGAGTGGTGTTTGATGGTGGTTTTTGGACGGCACAAGGGGAGAGGAAGGAGAGAGTTGTGTGTGGTATTGCATGTGTAAAAATGAACAAATGGTTTTGAGATGTGTAGTTTTGAGGTGTAGTTGGTTGGTGGATAGATGTTGCCGTCCCATATTAGTGGGGTGGGGCAAAACTTGTTTTGTCTGATCCCACTAATTTACGGGTATTCCTCGATTCTAGTTTCCTCGATTTGCGTGCCCTCGGGTCGTTTTACGAAAAACGTTTTTTATAAATTATGAATCAACGACACAAAACGAATCTAATAAAAATTGTCTCATAAAAAACGGAGTTCGAAAACGTAAATACGTAATCCTAAGGTTTCTGGTTTAGTCGTAAAGGACGTTAAATTATTCACGTAAGTCCTAAGCTCTTCTCGTAAATTTGTGAGTTTATGAACCAACACAAATTTATAATCCCAAAATAATATTCACGGATAAATTTATTTCCTGAAGTGTCGGACTGTCACCAAAGACGGTGTATGTAAACGTAAGCACGTAACGTAGAATCCTCCGGTTTAGACGTAGTCGATGCTACTTCAAGACGTAAATCCAACTTTCTTCCCAAAAATAAGTGGGTTCATAATATAACATTAAAATAATGTTTTTAAATAATATTTGAGAATAAAATATCAACCATAAATTGACGGATTGTCACAACATTTACCCCTAAACAGGATCTTTGTCCTCAAAGATCAATTTATCTTACTACTCGCTTCTTATAGAGTTAAAGCCATGTGGGTATTTCCTCCACATTCGGTCTTTTCTCATAAGTGTATTCCATTACAATACGCGAGTTTCATCAAACATAACTACGGGAATAAGATCAGGCTTAATGTTGACTTACTTTCTCTATCCATGATGTTCACGGGTTTTTGATGAATGCAACTTTTCGCCGATCTAAACTTCATTAAGGAATAGTCAGATTTTCACTTGATAGACATTTTATCAAGTTCGATATACGAAACATAATTCATGTAGCACTTGAAGTCCTAGGGTAGATCCAGCTTATATGCCTTTCAAATCAACTTTTTACATCATCTCAATGGTCCCATACAACGGAGACTTATTTCCCATGATCCTTCAGATCATCAATTCATTTTTTTATTTTTTTTCCAAGGTGAAATTTTTTGGCATAACTTCGCTACCTATCCTTCACTTCAAGATCTACATTTCATATTCACATAGCCTCCTACCCACTATCGGCAGTCAATAATCAAATCCTAATTTCAACAATCATTTCAAGTCTCGCGGGTCGGGTATTTTGCAAGGTTAGGTTTGTCATCATAGGCAACCTTAAACCTAAAAGACATGTCCAACTCACAATGGGTGTAAGTCGGGTGTCTTCATCCCAACTCCTGCTTATAGATGCTCTAATATTTAGATCTACACAAGATTCGATCTCGATCCTAACACGATAATTATCAATGATAATCTCTCCAAAGGAAAGCGATTATACGGTTTATTACCAAAGGTCAATCATTCAAGCATAAAACAGCACTTCTAGTGTTTTGTATCATTACTTTACCTCGTCCCTTCGATTGGGACGGTAAACAGTACTCTCATCAAGGTTCGTTCCCAATGACTTCTGAGCAAATCTCTAGAAATTCGATGCGAAGCGAGGATCTTGATAGAGATGATCGATACAGGCACACCATGCTTACATAACTCCTTTAAATACAAAAGAGTCAATTTCTTCATCGAGAATTAATCATTAACTGGAATGATATTAGTAGATTTGGTCAGTCTGTCGACGATGATCCAAATCGAATCAAATTCAGATGATGACCTTTGCAATAGTTAGACGTTTACTAATGTATGAGGCGATGTCTGCCTTCATAATTTGCCATCAGTACAACTTCTTCAGATAAGATACATTTAATCAAAAATGACATGAATAGAATACGTAAACTTATGAGATTCCAACATGACTAAATCTCAAAATCTCCATATTTAGGCAACAACAAGTGGCATTTTATACATTTAACGCCATTGGCTTCTCAATTCTAATGGTTCATATTAGCCGCGAACCCCTTTTATTATCTATATTATCCTTTTTACAAGCATCGACTATATTTTAAATTGCTCGACAATTTACTTTGCACAGTCATTCTTAAGGAACACATCCTAATTGATTCTTTATCCTTTCTATATAATGTGTCAGTATCTATATTCACCTTTGCTGGTGAAATAAATATCATAACCAAAATTCACTCAGAATTTCTTTCTTCATATTTTCTAAGTTTTAGTTTCGTCTCCACTATCATTTTTATCAGTTTTACTTAATCTGACGTTTTAAAGTGTCGATAAATACTACAAGTAATTAAATAATAAATATTTAATTTTATGAAACGTAAACGTAAAATTTTAAATTTCTTAGTTCGACCAATTATATAAAAATGTTTAAATTAAATTTGAATTTTATTAACAAGATTTTTGTTGATTTATCGAAAATATTTAACATAATTAATAAGATCCGTAAATGTTCGAAAAATCTTTGTTTACACTTTGGTCGAAATTTTCTTAGTTATTGTCGCTTCAAATTTCAAGTCATGGTTTAAATGGTTTCCTCAATCCCTCTTAGGTTGTCTTGAGGTATACACAAACATTTACCCCTAAACAGGAGTTTAGTTAAATGTTCTGGGTATAAGGGAATAATCCCTCAAAAGTTTTTTTTGATAAAACATTTGTCAAAACATATTTGCACTTTCTTTTTGGTAAAACCCAAAGTCTTAAATGACTTCTAATTTTTGAAGAGTCAATTTATATTCCATTATCTATTAATCACACGGTCAAATAATATAAAGGATTAAGTCTTAAATCACATGTTAATTATTCAAGGTACAGATTTTCATTGTTCGGCCAATTCAGGGCAATCTATAAATAATTATTAACTCCTTCTTATTCTTAGAAACAAACAAATGGTCCTTAATGATCACAAGCATGAATTTATCAAATTACAGCCTACACACGTGATTCACCAAATTTATGGATGCTACATGTGTATTAGTCAATCCAAACGACATCACGTGAAACTCATAATGTTCATTACAAGTTCTGGATGTAGTAATTGGAATAGATAATCTTTTTCGCGGACGCGAAGTTGATAATAACCATTTTGAGGATCAAATCTTGAATATACGCTAGAACCTTGTAAATGATCGAATAAATCTATCATCTTGGGTAGTGGATATAGATTTTTAATCGTCAATTTACCTAGTTCACGGTAATTAATAAATATTAGAAATAATAACACCATAGCTCCTCATGATGACGAGCTTGGTAGAATAAAAGCTTTCTCCGACAACTCTCTCAGTTGTACGGTAATTCTTTTAATTTAGATGGTGCTGACGTACAGTGCACAAGCCACAGGTGCAGCACCGGGAATATAATCAATACCAATTTCAATCTTGCCTTAATGGCAAAAGTCTAGGTAATTCACCAATAAATACCTCCTAAAGTTTCAGATAACGAAAACATATTTTAATAAATTCATATTAGGTTCTTTCTAGATTATAATATCTATGACTAATTCACAACCATTCACGGTATAATTTCAAGTCTAAATGCAGGATATGGTCATCCATCAAAAATTATTTAGATCACTTTTGATAATAAACATCTTATCATTTAGGGGAATTCTATTCGAGTTCCCATCAATTAAGACAATGTCGTCATGTCATAATCAATCAATCCATTCTACTGGTACTACCAACTTTCCAGTTTCGTTACCGTTGATAAGATGTGAACTTCTCAAAAGACTAATAATAACTCATAATCCTTCACAAATTCAAGGATATATGGAGATACAACTACCATTAAAAGAGTAAGGTCAACGCATAATCTACGCGAGAGAATTTCAAATCAGATACAGACGAAAACATTAACGAATATGAGTATATCCCATGTTTTCATGAATTGAGTACGCATTCGAAAGCTCCTCGGATCGTTACCCATGTCATTCAAATGAAATCTAATCAAAAGAAATGATAGGAACGTCGATACATCCAGTCGGGTATCAACACTCGGTAATCAGATACTTTTTCAAAGAATCTCACCACGGGAGAATTGGACAAGAAGGGAATATCAATTGTCAAATAAGACAAATTCCATAGATGAGTAAATTTGACTCAGAATAATAAATAGTACGGTCACATATGTAGGTGGCCCTAACAATATGTCCCTATTTTGTACTTCTTGCAGATCTCATAAATTTTAATATTTCATAACTTCAAAGAAAATGTAATGTTTATTAACAATTTCACGGTGACTACTAATCAGCCTTGCATGGTCCCTTCCAAATTGTATGTAGGCGCGCAACTATATACAATTTCAAGATTAACGATGCAATACTCAGTTCGTCAAAATTTTATCATCATGTTTATAATAAAAACATTTTCATGCTTAATTCTTAAATAAGAATCAAAAATAAATTTACAAAGATTTTCTTTGTTATGAAAACAATTAAGTTTTCCAAGGTGTTTTATAAACAACTTCATTTGAATAACGATTATTTATTAGTCTCACTTTAAATAATCCGTATGGTGATGAAAACCCAATTTTTCTCAAGGGATACTGTTTTATCTTATAAAAACAATGAGTGATCTGCAAAAGAGTGATAAAAAGTCGTTCACCAAGAACTAACTACAATATGCTAGGAAATAAGCTTTAGCCAAATAATCATGAGGTTCATGACCTCGATGGCGCTGAAAAAGAATAATTCACACCGTAACTCAATTCGAGATGAGTACTTGTTCAATGGTTGCATCACTAATGCGAGCATTAGGATGAAGCAAGAAAAGATAGATAACATCGATACATGTAAGATTTAGCAATCAAAGGTAGTCTTTTTATTAATCACAAACAAGTCTAAATTGTACCGTAACACATTACGTGTCACTATGTCATACAATTCCAAGAACTCATCCTACCAACTGATATCTCGGTTAAGTTAGGGATTTTTAAAAGATACCACAATGAATACTAATCTACAAGAGTCATTAGGTGTTCCACATGTCCCGAAAGATCCATCGGTCCCAATTCAGAAGAAGATTTCTTCAATTTATTTATTGGACACTGGGCATCCTCATCATTGGACAATGGCCTAGGAACAACACTTAACACGAATCAACAATCAATTAAAACCTTATAATTCAATCACATGAATTAACAGATTCCTCTTAACAATCTCATATTCCATACGGGTTAAATTTTACTTCATTCAAGTTTCAATCAACTTATACTCAATGCGATATCCTACCTCATTTTCCAATACTTTCATCCTTATTCATAAACCTTAAAAGGGCAATAAAAGCTCAATATGAACAACACTTAATTTCCAATCCTATAGATCTTACAAAAATAGTTATCAAATAAGTCACTAGTATGAAATGACTCACACATTCAATTATTAGACTTCTCGGAAAGGTACTTGTGGCATGAGGCTTTTGGGTAATGGTTCCAATGACAACCTCAAGTGCAACATTCACCCTTTCGATTTCAATTTAAGAATTGGATGACAACGAATCAGATGACATCTTTCTAGGTGGTAACGTTTTTTCGAACCCCACTCTATAAGGAAAGATCGTCATGACATCGATAGTAGTTTTAATCTCGCCAATTCTTCTTCAATTTCACAATCAACTAATATCTACATTTCTACGAATATCAACCATTTTGTTGGGATCTTAAATATCCACAACTTGGTTTAGATCTGGAATAGCTAGATTTCCTACAGGAATAGCTTAGATTAATTTACTAGGGGATTTAGGGTTCCTTGTGACAATCTACGTCGTATAAATACCTCGTATAAATATTAAAATAATCATCAGACAATCATGTAATCAAATTACATCATATATATATATATATATATATATATATATATATATATATATATATATATATATATATATATATATATATATATATATATATATATATATATATATATATATATATATATATATATATATATATATATATATATATATATATATATATATATATATATAATCCAAGTTATATATATATATTAAAATAACACTTCTCAGTCTGGCCTTGTCGGTAACTCGGGAATTCTTCGGCACCGTTATAGTCAAAAGATTTTTAGACATTTTTAGAAAAATGTTTATAGTTAAAAGATTTTGAAATGTTTTATTCAAAACCTTGGTTTTAAAAATCATTCGTTCTCTATAACGAGAGCTCTGGTACCAAACTGTAACACCCCCAAATTTATACAATTCAATATAGCGGAAGACTCGTTGGTGTTACGGGATAGCACATTACTCACATTATAGACAACACATAAAAATCACGTCGTTTAATAATAAAGCATTTCCATTCATAAATATTAGATTTACATAGGTCCCAAGTCATAGTCATTTCATACAAATTTTACAAAACATTTGAATGGAAATTTGTTATTTAAGTGCGGGCCATGAATTCTTGTTGTCTTCCCGAGAATTACCTTCTAGTACCTAAGATAAAACATGTTAAAAGAAAAGGTCAGCAAAAACGCCGAGTGAATTCATAGAGTTTAATAAAACCATCAATATATCATCGGTATATAATTATTACCGAAAATCATTTTGTACAAATCTTTGAAATATGCCATAAAATAGCCAAAGTCATTTTATACAAATCCTTATCAAAAATCATAATATAGGCTTTTGCCTTCAAAATCATTATACGAACCATTGTCGTAAAAACATCATACAATACGTTTTATAACGTTGTATAAAGTTAAATAAAAACCGTTATATGAATATGGTTATGTAAAACCAAAACATGAATACAATATCAATAATAAGACCCCGTATTGCTAGTCAGGTAATACATCGTAATTCAGTGCGTATAGCAGTATTTCGTTAATTGGATTATTATAAGCCTCATGACATTGTTACCTTACTACTACAAACAACGGGTAGCTAGCCCGAAACTCAATTTGCCCATCTAAGTTAGCGTGTCGTCACAAAAATCACGCTATGGAAATCTTCTCATACATAATTCGCATACCAATCAATGTGGCACGACGGGGATCAACCGTCAAGGCGCGAACTGGGGTGATCGTCCCCAAATAGTACTATTATATGCATAAGTGTCTACTAAATCCCGGTAGTTCATAATTCATGCTAATGGGACTTTTAGTGACATAACCTAACTTTAATAATCCATTTTATTTCATACATCGAGTTATATAATCATTCATCGGGTCATACAATCATTCGGGTCCAAATCAATAAACAAACAATTGAGACAACTAGTGTCCTATTTCATAAGAACTAACATGTTACCTCCCTCGCGGGTTTATCAAACATTTCATAAAAACATTTAAAAGAGTGCGAGGCTATGAACTCACGATGATGTGGGAAGGCGGTTATCGGCGATTTGGATGTACGGTACGTGCTTCAATCACGGAAACCTAGACAAATAATACTCGTCTTAGACTCTTGACCAATGACTTAATCAAAATAACAATTATGTATACATATGATGATTTTATATATATCATGATGATCAAGTGGGTTTATACATTCTCATTTACTCATTTTAATGTTATGTGTTGGTAACTTTTATACTAGTTTACTAGTTTTACCTATTTTCATGTTTTAGGTCCAATAAGCCTATTATAAGTCCATTACCTTAAATTAGACCATTTTATACTTTTATTATCATTATTATACTTTACATGTTGGGCCCATGTGAGTTAAGCCCAATAAGTAAATTTATAAGTGTTTAGCCCATTTAGTTGGATTATTAGTCCAATAATGCTAACTTAGCCCGTTAATGTCCATATGTTATTTAGTTCGGGTTTTATTGGTTTTTACTTGTATTAAGTACTTATATATCAGTATATGACTTTTAAAAAGTTTACATTAGACGGATCCGATCGTCTAAGTTTTAATTGACGAAAAACGTTAATTTTACGGTACTAGCCGAAAAGACGTAAAAATCATGTCTATAGTTTTTATAACTTATAAAACTTACCAAACTATCATTTTTATATAATGTCCATTTATTTATCCTTATACATATTTATATAAATGAAATATATAAGTTAGTGGGTTTTAATTTCATATTTTATACTATATTATTTTGAGTGCTTATATAATACTATTAAACTTTAATTTCACAAAATCTGATTTTTAGTTTACTTTCACCATTTTTATCATATCATGAGTTATATAAGGAGATAGAAGCTCATTTTTGGATGACATAAACTTCATATTATGTGATACAAATAAGTTAGTTATAGCTACTGCTCAATCCATGTCTAAGTATCCTTAACAGTCCCTACAAAACAGATTATTCAGATTTGTATACTAATTTTGTTTTGATCATATCTCACTCATTTTGATAATTCTATTGCATGACCAACTCTCACATGTGTATGACATATAATACTTACTGTAAATTGATTCCACCATGCAATTTTATCAGTTTATAACTTGGTTACTTACTGTTTTTATACAGCCATCTTTTTTAGCAAGATTTTAACCATTTTACATGTGGTTTTCCATCTTTTTACCCATGTTTATCAACACCAAATCCCCACATAATATTTTTATCATTATTCATCATCATATACATATACATAAATAAAGAAAATACAAGATTACATAATCAAAATAACAAGAGGATAGGAAGAACAATCTTTATACCACCAAGATTAAGTAGTTTATGATCAAGGCTTGGATTTTTGATGACAAAACTTGTGATAGATCAAAACCAATCTTCAAGGCCACCAATACTTGTAAACTTCATATAGAAATCAGCCCTTGAACATCACCAAATCACCATCTTGGATGTTAGAATCACCTCCAATCTTCAACGCTTCAAAGGAGCATCATCATGTGTGTAGATAACACATGATTTTGTGGTAAAAATTGATCAAGAATGGTGTTTGATGGTGGTTTTTGGATGGCACAAGGAGAGAGGAAGGAGAGAGTTGTGTGTGGTATTGCATGTGTAAAAATGAACAAATGGTTTTGAGATGTGTAGTTTTGAGGTGTAGTTGGTTTGATAGCTTACTTTGTAAGCTTTTCTAACAAGTGTAACACTTGTTTGTTAAGTGTTGACACCTACGGGTGTTGGTGGATAGATGTTGCCGTCCCATATTAGTGGGGTGGGGCAAAACTTGTTTTGTCTCATCCCACTAATTTACGGGTATTTATCGATTCTAGTTTCCTCGATTTGCGTGCCCTCGGGTCGTTTTACGAAAAACGTTTTTTATAAATTATGAATCAACGACACAAAACGAATATAATAAAAATTGTCTCATAAAAAACGGAGTTAGAAAACGTAAATACGTAACCCTAAGGTTTCCGGTTTAGTCGTAAAGGACGTTAAATTATTCACGTAAGTCCTAATCACTTCTCGTAAATTTGTGAGTTTATGAACCAACACAAATTTATAATCCCAAATAATATTCACGGATAAATTTATTTCCTTAAGTGTCGGACTGTCACCAATGACTGTGTATGTAAACGTAAGCACGTAACGTAGAATCCTCTGGTTTAGACGTATTCGATGCTACTTCAAGACGTAAATCCAACTTTCTTCCCAAAAATAAGTGAGTTCATAATATAACATTAAATTAATGTTTTGAAATAATATTTGAGAATAAAATATCAACCATAAATTGACGGATTGTCACATTAGCGGATACAGATATAATATTATCAGAATTGCTAACATTTGTGTTATCCTTAGATTTTTATCGTTTTCTAATGTGAGTTTTACCAATAACATGTTTTATTGTTCCAACTTTCTGAGGTTTTGGATTATTAGCGGGCACTACAGTGGGAGTAGACTTATTTAAAGGGCACTTGGTTCCTACAGTAGTGTTGGTGTTCCTAGTTAAAGGACACGCTTGTGTGTTGGTAACCTTGGTACTCCTAGTTAAAGGGCACGCTTTCTTCGCTGTAGTGAGAGTGATCCTAGTTAAAGGGCACGCAGTTCCTACAATAGTGAAAGTTCTACCAGTGGGGCGCCACATCCAACCAACTTGGGTTAACACTTTCCTAGTCGGTTTCCATTCTAATCCATTTTCCGGGCATTCATCTCATTCACGTGGTCAATAAAGCAAGAATCATACGACTAGAAAACATGCATTCATTGCAATTCCAACATTTCAAATTAGAATTCACAGTAGGCTTAGAACGTTGCACAACCGCAGAGCCTTTAGGATTAGCTACATGATTCTTTTTATTCAAAACAGAAATAACATTCCTAAGGTGGGCTTCTACTTTCTTCTTCACTTGACTACTAGTTGGGGGCAAGATCCTATCATTCTTCGTGTTTCTTTTAAGCTTAGATCTTTGAGCCTTAGTAGTGGTGTTTACTTTTGTAGAAGGCAACACGGGAATATTAGAAGCTGGTTTTGATTTTGCCTTATCTTTAGTGACTAACGTTTTAGATGGTTTAGTCCTAGGGGCCTTGTTAAGTGCTGTGACGACGATGAGGTTCCGTTTGATTGCACTAGAGGACGATGCTAAGATGGTGGCTGCGTAATCCATAACATTCTTACTTTTTAGGGTACGAAGTGTTTCCTTTAACTCAGCCAAAGCCAAATTTTTATCACAAATTTGTTCCCTCAAATCAAATATTTCCACTGACTTTCGATTCAATCGTTCAATCAATAATTGATTATGTGCAGTGGTATTAGCACATGCGGGCTTTACTGAATCGAAGAGTTGTGTATTTTTCTGTTTTAAGTTATCAACTTTGGACAAAATCTTAGAAACTCGATTATCTAGATCAAGTTTAAAATTCTCAGCGGCCTCAAGTACGTTCATACAGTTAATCTCATGACATTTCTCTATGTCTATCGGCAATGATTTAGCAACCTTGTCATTCGGCTGACGCTGTTTTGTTTGTAAATTCAATCGAAAATCCTTTTGAAAATTTGGATCATCTATATACACACCTTCGAATGACATTTCAAAGATCTCTTGAATAAATTGTTGCTTACATTCAAGTGAAATACAATGTTTTTTAATCTCATCAAAACATTTTGAAAGCGAAGAATAAGAATCTTGAAGCTTTAAAAATTCAGCGTCAGATTTGTGACAAGTACTATCTACCACATTATCCACAGATTCAACATTATCCACAATAGAATCATTATCAACACTATTATTCACACAGACAGAAAAAATATCATGCGACATCACTTGCTTCAGAAGCTGATCATTTTGGTGTTAAATTCGTTCTATTTCAAGTAAACCTTTTTCATAAGCATCATCCATTTTATTGAAAACATGTTTAACTTATTCTAATTCCAAAACCAAATATTGATCAATATTGCTAAAACACTCTTTAATATTGTTTACAAAGGAACAATTTGTCTCGAAACGCAGCTCTAGTGTGCTCAAAATTACATTCACCTTCTATTATGGCCCAAGCCGTCATACTTTACTTAATGACCGTGTCAAAATCGGTAAAGTGTTGGTGCAACACATTTAAGCTATCTGACACCTTACTTACCGGTGGAATTAACTTAGTTAAATACTTTTTGACAAGTGTAGGAGAACTACTAGGAGGGTTTTCCTTTGACAAACTTTGTGGCACAAAAGCTGAGAATTGAGCTAATTCCTTTTGTAATCGAATACGGGTCTTTTTATCAAATTGATATTTATTATGCTTAACATAATCAAGCTTATGGAATGTTGAAAGCATTTTAGATCGAGTTTCTTCCGCAAGTGACATTGTCTCCTCAGTATCATGAACATAAGGTGCTTCTTTCGATTTGCCAATTAGGGTCACATCATAAAGACAAGGAATATATTCCTGAGCTTGTTTTCCATAACCGGGATTAGGTGGTAAATCTTGAAGACGCTTAAGTTCTAGTTCTTTAAATGATTTAGTTAAAAGATTAATCTTTTCTGTGGAAGCGTATTATTTTAAAAGCTGTTGTTCCTTGAATTTAAGAAGTTTGGTAGCATTAATTTCCGATTCAAACTTTTTAGACTCAAGAGTTTCGAAATCCTTTTTAAGTTTTTGAAAATCATTTACAACCGACTCTTTTTCTCTTGATTCATTTGAAAGATTATCTCTTAATGATTCTATTTCGTTTAAGTGTTCTATCCTTTCAAAACGAAATTGGTCAAATTCAGAGTAAGTTATTTTTCTGCTTGAGGGACCATTTCAAAAGTTTTGGCCTTTTCCTTATACAATACAAGCTCAACGGTTAGATTGGCATTCAAATTTACGGTTTGTAGGACGACCACATTCATGTTATCAGTAATATGTTTAAGCACCATTACCAAATCATGTTAATCATAAGATTCCATACCCGTCGTAGCATTTGGTTGAGGTTCACTCAAATGTGTTGGATTGGATATCATTTGAGTTACTAGTTCCCGAATGCTGTTCGAGGTTTTCATTTTCATGCTCAACTTGATGTGGATTATCATGAACAATATTAGATGCGGTTGATACCTCACTGACGACATCAGAACCGTAGTGAGAGAGATTAGCAACGAGAGCAGCTTGGGCCGAGTGAATGTCATCACAATCCGAATCATATGCATCAAGATCATCTGCTAGATATGCTGCATTAGAAGTAGAGACGACTGTAATTCCTTCATTATCTGCTGTCCCTGGGTCTGCAAGAAATGCTAATTCCTCTGAGTCCAAAATATTTCCCTTAGATTGAGCATCGACCAAATACATCTTCTCACGAAACAACGTTGCATCCCTTCTCCTTTTCGGCTGAGTGCATTGCCTAGCCATATGACCTTGTCCTCGACAATTGTAGCAAGTCACAACCTTTTGAGGACCAATGGGGCTTCCATTTCCACTAGCTTGATAATTAACACCTTGAGCGTTCACGATCCTTGTTGTTTGTCCATATGAATTTCGCCTTTCTTGAATGGATTGCACTGTCACTTGACCGTCTTGAATAGTGGCTTGTTGTCGAGGATTTGAAGAAGTGCGGAGCTGATTGTTCGTTGGTGGAAAACCTCTAGTTGCAACAAGTTTCGACAAGTAGGCGGTAAGATGGTAAAAGACATCAGTAGGTGTAACATTTGGAGTAAAGACCGGTGCTTGAATTGGTGGGAGTTCATTGGAGTAGAAGGCTTGTGCTTTGTGAGATCTCGTATTTTCCTGGTAATTATTTTACTCGTATTCATTATTTTAATCATTGTTGGTACTTATTCGAAATTATAAAATTATTTTTATTTTATAATTCCATATTTATTTAAATCAAATATTTTGATTTAAAATCACCCACGTGCATTTTTACAAACGTTTACTTGAATCAACGGAACGAGAACCGAGGGCTAAATATTTCGACTTAAAGATATTTATCTTTACATTGTATTAAGTCTAGACCGATAACGGGCACAGTAATAAATTCTTGTATTTCATATTTTTACTGTCGATTGTTTCAATGTTCGATGATTTCGATGTTTTCTTTTAATGTCGTGTTAAGTCGAGTCGGGAGTCCATATTATCTTATTTCGAGTGCGTTTTAACTTTTGAGAAGTATTTTTTTTTACGAAACCCGAGCCCCGTAAATATTTGTAAATTTGACTAATAGTCATTTCCCACTTTTTAACTAAACTATTTATTTTGTGGTCCTAAAGTTTCAAAAGTTGCAACATTTGGTCCCTCCACTTACTTAAACCATTTATATTAAAAATGATTTTACTTCCACTAACACAATTACATTTTAAAAAAAAAAACCCATCACCTCCTTTCTTTCTTCTCTATGCCGTGAGCTCCCAACACAAAACACCCCTTTGATCATCAACAAATAATTTGATTCATCTAAAACTAATTAAAGACCACATCCTATTTTTGAAAGGTGATTCCAATGGTACAAAATTTGTACACATGCATTAACTTTTCAAGTTTTGGTGATTTCTTGGTGGGGATGATGTTTGATCATTGTTTTTAGCATGATCATGGTTAAATTATGTGTTTTTGATGTTGAAAAGTCTAAGTTCTTGATTTTTATCATTTGATTTTGTTGCATGCAAGGGTTTAGGATGTTTAAGGGTAATATTAGGATAATTTTATGAGTGGGAAAATGTTTAGATTTTGTTGAAAAAGTCATTTGTTATGATTTTCAAAGTGTCAATTTTAGGCAGAAAGTTGAGGAAGGTTTTGTGCAACTTAATCTTGTTTTATTATTAAACAAATAAGATAGGATTGTAGATATTTTTCTTATCTTCGATTTGATATAAATTAGAGCTTCCAACTCAAAACGAGTTGGAAATGGCGTTAGTTTGATTATTCGTGTACCGGGAGACGAGTATCGACACCATCTAAAAATTGTTGTCGATATTTGGATCGAATCTCGGGGACTCTAAATTGAAGTTTTGAAATGTGTAACCTACTGATATTGAGGTGCTTACTTTAGATTTTGAGTTTACTTTAAAACCCGAGTGTCGGTTTTGTAAACGGAGTCGTTTAAATAAGTTAAAACGGTTGTATGAAAAATTAACGTAAATCTGTCCGGATTTTGTAACCCGAAGATGTGTCGGGCAGTGAGTCTTAGAAGTAAAACTTTTGATGAGCTTTTGATATGTCTTTCTATAGATGTTAAGTGAGCTTCTCAGTTAGTACCATAAACTTTTGACGTGTCTAAGCGAGGTAAATCAGCCCGTACATTTGGTATGTGCCGGCAGTTTTTATCAAAAACATTTTCTAATAAAAGTATACTTTTAGATGGAGTCTAGAAGTACCCCTTGCATGGTTTTTCTTATGTGTCATAATTTAGTTATGTACTCATTTATTTCAAGTGTTTTTATAAACATTTACTTCGTGTCTTCTAAATTTTCGCGTCCCGTTATCGTAGGTCTCGGATGACTTAACGTTGCTTGACTTTCCGTTGATACTACTGAGCCCTCCAGTTTCGTGTTGATTCCACCTTATAGCTAAGGTGAGTTCATAGCCCCTCTAGCTACTTGTTTATCGTTTTAAAACAAGGGGTGAGATTAACATGTTGGAACACAATCTTTTAAATTGTATGCTATCCAGAATTGTATTCTGCCAGATAAATTTAATGATATTATTGCATTTAGACGTTAGCCTTGAGTTTTCTCTATTTATCATGAATCGTTAATTGTCCCGTATGCTTTGCGCTAAGCACGAATGTTGTGGGTGGATCCATCGGGATTGACAATCCCCGTCCCGTTTATTTTGATGCACTTACATTTGTTTATACTTGAGTGTTTAGGTTGAATACTCCCTAGAGGAACTTATTTCGAGTTAAGCTTCGGTTCATGAGACTAAATAGCAATAATATTCATCGTGACTATGGACGATGTACATAGTTATCCCCCACATTACGTGATTTACAAATACTGTTGTGTTCCATTACTTATCTTTCTAAACCTATGAATATCACTCAACTTTTTGTTGACGGGTTTTACATGTTTTAATCTCAGGTAGTACTGCTTAATGGGCTTGGACGAGGTACCGCAGGATGTTGGCAGCTTGGAAAGATCTGTGTTGTGATATGTTATGCTTTTGTTATAAATGACGTGGTTAAAGTCTTCCGCTGATCTTTTGTTATCTTATAACTTTAAACTATGATGTTACGATACTTGTCATGTTTCAAAACTTATGGGACCTAAGTTTCTAAACTCTGATGAATTGTGATGTAATATATGTTTATTTTATTGCGTCATCTTTGGTGTCATTTATAACTCATTGTTACTTGTACCTTGACGTGTGATCCCCTCGTTGCTTAGTTGCTCCATGTCAGATTCTGGGGGTCTCACAGATTGGTATCAGAGCGATGGTTATAGAGAACTGAGTCATTTTCAAAACTTGGTCTATAACTAAATATCAAGATATTTCATGCTTTACAAGTGTCAAACACAGATTCTGCCAATGTTGTTCAATATCTGCACGGGTAACTCTCTAATCCTTATTGTTTACCTTAATTATTGATATAATATTTCATACCTTGATTTCATTTGAAATATTACATTGGTTTCATTGTGATACGTATTACCTCCTTCCAAATCCCCTCTTGCTTAATATTATATATATATTCCACTCCTTAGTGTTTCATTCCTTATTGACAATCAGTTATGCATACCTAAAATCTCTTCTTATTCTATTTTCTCCAATTTCATGAATCTTGAAATAGCATACTTATACAAGTTCACACTGAATTTTGTATTGTGTTGTTGACAGAAACATGCCGCCTACCAGAATTCATAGAGCTGATGGACCTAGGAGATCCCGCCGGGCTACTATGGGGAGAGTTATTGCAAAAAGGGTAAAGAAAGCTGTTGCTGATTACGGAAAGAGCCGAGAGACTCAAAATCAAGCTAAAGGCTCTTCAAGCACAAAAGGATGTTCACACAAGACCTTCATGTCTGGAAAACCTCACTCCTTCAAAGGGACCGAAGGTGTCGTTGGTTTGACACGTTGGTTTGAAAAGATGGAGCAAGTATTTGGAACTTGCAAATGTGCTGAAGAGGATAAGGTAATTTATGCTGCTAGTACTTTGGAAGGTATTGCACTTACCTGGTGGAATGGAAATATTAAAACCTTAGGTTTAGATAATGCAAACCAAATCCCTTGGAGCGAGTTCAAAACAATGATGACTACTGAGTACTGCCCTAGGACTGAGATAGCTCGGATGGAACACGAGCTATGGAACTTACAAATGAAGAATGATGATATTGAAGCTTACACTAATAGGTTTCATGAGTTGGTCTTAATGTGTCTTTAACTGGTTCCAGATGAGAAGAAGAAAATCAAAAGGTATGTCAAGGGCTTTCCTGAAAGGATTAAAGGACACATTACTTCATCAAAACCCTCTTCCCTACATGAAGCAGTGAACATGGCTCGTGAATTGGTCGAGCAGTCTGTGGAAGGTAAAGCTGCTAAGTTAGATGCTGATAACAAACGGAAATGGGAGGATAGTAAAGGAAACAACCAAGGAAACAATCAGGGCAATAACCGAAACAACAACCGAGGTAACAATAGAAACTCCAACATAAATAATAACCGACAAGCCAACAAGAGACAAGAGACAGCAACCATGTACGCAGCTGCCCCTGCTGTTCCTGCCACTCCTGTTATTCTTGCTGCTCCTATTACTCCTGCTACTCCTGCTGGCAGACAAGGTTATACTGGGAATCTGCCTAAGTGTGATCAGTGTAGTTGGCATCATGTTGGTGCGTGTCCTCCTAAGTGTGCAATTTGTAAAAAGGTTGGCCATAGGGATGGATACTGCAATTCGTGCTACAACTATGGTGAAAAGGTCATTTCCAGAATAGGTGTACAAAGGCTAAGGATCCGCAGAACAATGGAGCTCGAGGCAGAGTGTATCATGTGGGAAAAAACGCTCAGCAGAATCCTCAGGTGGTTGCGGGTACGTATATTCTTAACGATCATTATGTTAGTGTTTTATTCGATTCTGGTGCTGAGAAGAGTTTCGTGTCTTCTGCTTTCACTCCTTTCATTGATATTACTCCTTCTGCTTTAGACACTAGTTATGAAGTAGAATTAGCAGACGGTAAGATTGTTAGTACCAATACAGTCTTGCGTGGCTGTGCCCTTGATTTGCTTGGTCATTTATTTTTAATCGACCTTTTACCGATGCGTCTTGGCAGTTTTGATGTTATTGTTGGTATGGGTTGGTTAGCGTCTCATCGTGCTGTCATTGTTTGTTCTGAGCGAATCTTGCGTATTCCTCTTTCTTCGGGTAAAATCTTAGAACTTCGTGGTGAGAAGCCGAATGACAATCCGAATTCTCTTCGTTCTATCAAGGCTGATCAGAAAAAAGCTTGATGGCATTCGTATCGTTTGTAAATTTCCTGGAGTTTTCCCAGACGACTTGCCGGGATTACCTCCTGTGCGTGAGGTTGAATTCCGTATCGATCTTATTCCGGGTGCACTGCCTGTTGCCAAATCGCCTTATCGTTTAGCCCCGTCCGAGATGAATGAATTATCGAATCAGCTCAAGGAATTACAAGAGAAAGGTTTCATCAGACCGAGTCATTCGTCGTGGGGAGCGCCTGTGCTCTTTGTTAAGAAAAAGGATGGTGCAATGAGAATGTGTATAGACTACAGGGAATTGAATAAGCTGACAATCAAGAATCGTTACCCTCTCCCTCGTATAAACGACTTATTTGACCAATTGCAAGGTGTGTGCTGTTTTTCCAACATAGATCTTCGTTCAGGTTATCATCAGTTAAGAGTGCATGAAAGTGACATCTCCAAAACCGCATTCAGAACTCGTTATGGACACTTTGAATTTACCGTTATGCCATTCGGTCTTACCAATGCTCCTGCAGTTTTTATGGATTTAATGAACCGTGTCTGCAAACCCTACCTTGACAAGTTTGTTATAGTTTTTATTGACGACATCCTCATTTACTCAAAATCAGAAAAAGATCATGAAAACCACCTTAGAACCATCTTAAGTCTTTTGGAGAAAGAAAAGTTGTATGCCAAATTCTCTAAGTGTGAATATTGGTTGAAAGAGGTTCAGTTTTTAGGACACGTGGTAAATCAGGATGGTATACACGTGGATCCTAGTAAAGTTGAAGCAGTTAAGAATTGGAAATCTCCTAAATCGCCTACTGAGGTCCGTTCATTTCTCGGGTTAGCCGGATATTATCGCAGATTCATTGAAAACTTCTCCAAGATTGCTAAGCCTTTAACCCTGCTTACACAAAAGAATAAGGAATACATTTGGAATTAAGATCAAGAGAAAGCCTTTTGCTTATTAAAGGACAAATTGTGTAATGCCCCAGTGTTAACACTTCCTGACGGACCGGACGATTTTGTTGTTTATTGTGATGCATCCCACCAAGGTTTCGGGTGTGTCTTAATGCAACGAGGAAAAGTGATTGCTTATGCCTCCAGACAACTTAAAATCCATGAACAGAACTATACTACTCACGATTTGGAGTTAGGTGCAGTAGTATCCGCCTTGAAAATATGGAGACATTATCTTTATGGGACGAAAAGTGTGATATACACTGATCATAAGAGTCTCCAGTATATCTTTAACCAAAAGGACTTGAACATGCGACAAAGACGTTGGTTAGAACTTCTTAGCGACTATGAATGTGAAATTAAGTATCACCCAGGAAAGGCTAATGTTGTAGCTGATGCCCTAAGTCGAAAGGATAGACTTAAACCTAGGAGAGTGCGTGCTATGAGCATAACCATTAAATCTAGCCTCAAGGCTAAGATTTTAGAAGCACAGAAAGAAGCTGCAAAGGACTTTAAGGCTCCAGCAGAATTGCTGCGAGGATTAGATGCTCAGTTTGAAAGGAAAGAAGATGGAACAATTTACTTTGTTGGACGACTATGGATTCTATTAGTTGTAGGATTAAGAAAGGTAATAATGGACGAAGCTCACGCTTCAAGATATTCGATTCACCCTGGTGCAGATAAGATGTACTACGATTTAAGGGATATTTACTAGTGGCCAGGTATGAAAAAGGACATAGCAGAATACGTTAACAAGTGTCTGACTTGTTTAAAGATTAAAGCAGTACATCGGAAACCCTCAGGTCTTTTATAACAACCAGAAGTCCCAGAATGGAAATGGGAAAGGATTACAATGGACTTAGTCACAAAGCTGCCTAGAAGCAGTGGTGGTTTTGATGCAATTTGGGTAATTGTTGATAGATTAACCAAATCTGCTCACTTCCTTCCTATCCGCGAGGATTTTAAAACTGATAGATTGGCTCGAATCTACATCAATGAGATTGTTGCAAAGCACGAAGTGCCAATATCGATTATTTCTGATAGGGATGGTCGTTTTGCATCTCAATTCTGGAAATCACTTCAAAAGGCGCTGGGTACGCAAGTATTGATGAGTACAGCATATCACCCAGAAACGGATGGACAAAGTGAACGCACTATTCAGACTCTGGAAGACATGCTGCGAGCATGTGTTATGGATTTTGGTGGTAGCTGGGACACCCATATACCTTTGGTTGAATTATCCTATAACAACAGTTATCACAAAAAGTGTCAAGTGTTCACCATTCGAGGCTTTGTACGGACGTAAGTGCAGATCGCCAGTGATATGGAACGAAGTAGGTGAAAGTCAACTGATAGGGCCTGAACTAGTTTTAGAAACTACCGACAAGATTGTACAGATTAGGGAAATACTGAAAGCTGCTAGAAGTCGTCAGAAGAGTTACGCAGACAAAAGACGCAGACCTCTTGAGTTTCAAGTCGGAGACCGTGTGCTATTACGAGTATCTCCATGGAAGGGTATTGTGAGGTTTGGTAAAAGAGGAAAACTTGCGCCACGTTTTGTAGGACCGTTCGAGATTGTCGAGCGTATTGGTTCAGTAGCCTATCGACTGAAGTTACCCCAGGAGCTAAGTTGTGTTCACGATGTATTCCACGTTTCCAATATTAAGAAATGTTTAGCCGAATCAGATGTTCAGATACCGTTAGAAGAAATAAGAGTGGACGAGAAGATGTACTTCATTGAAGAACCAATAGAGATCGTGGATCGCCAAGTCAAGAAGCTGAAACGAAGTTGGATTCTTATCGTTAAAGTTCGTTGGGATTCGCGTCGGGGTGCTGAGTTCACTTGGGAAAGTGAAGAGCAGTTCAAGGCTAAGTATCCCCATATGTTCTCGTCTTCTTCTTCCATCTCCAGTTAAACTCTGAGGGACCAGAGTTCCTTTAGGGGGGAAGACTGTGAGATCTCGTATTTTCCTGGTAATTATTTTACTCGTATTTATTATTTTAATCATTGTTGGTACTTATTCGAAATTATAAAATTATTTTTATTTTATAATTCCATATTTATTTAAATCAAATATTTTGATTTAAAATCACCCACGTGCATTTTACAAACGTTTACTTGAATCAACGGAACGAGAACCGAGGGCTAAATATTTCGACTTAAAGATATTTATCTTTACATTGTATTAAGTCTAGACCGATAACGGGCACAGTAATAAATTCTTGTATTTCATATTTTTACTGTCGATTGTTTCAATGTTCGATGTTTTCTTTTAATGTCATGTTAAGTAGAGTCGGGAGTCCATATTATCTTATTTCGAGTGCGTTTTAACTTTTGAGAAGTATTTTTTTACGAAACCCGAGCCCTGTATATATTTGTAAATTTGACTAATAGTCATTTCCCACTTTTTAACTAAACTATTTATTTTGTGGTCCTAAAGTTTAAAAAGTTGCAACATTTGGTCCCTCCACTTACTTAAACCATTTATATTAAAAATGATTTTACTTCCACTAACACAATTACATTTTAAATAAAAAAAACCCATCACCTCCTTTCTTTCTTCTCTATGCCGTGAGCTCCCAACCCAAAACACCCCTTTGATCATCAACAAATAATTTGATTCATCCAAAACTAATTAAAGACCACATCCTATTTTTGAAAGGTGATTCCAATGGTACAAAATTTGTACACATGCATTAACTTTTCAAGTTTTGGTGATTTCTTGGTGGGGATGATGTTTGATCATTGTTTTTAGCATGATCATGGTTAAATTATGTGTTTTTGATGTTGAAAAGTCTAAGTTCTTGATTTTTATCTTTTGATTTTGTTGCATGCAAGGGTTTAGGATGTTTAAGGGTAATATTAGGATGATTTTATGAGTGGGAAAATGTTTAGATTTTGTTGAAAAAGTCATTTGTTATGATTTTCAAAGTGTCAATTTTAGGCAGAAAGTTGAGGAAGGTTTTGGGCAACTTAATCTTGTTTTCTTATTTAACAAATAAGATAGGATTGTAGATATTTTTCTTAGCTTCGATTTGATATAAATTAGAGCTTCCAACTCCAAACGAGTTGGAAATAGCGTTAGTTTGATTATTCGTGTACCGGGAGACGAGTATCGACACAATCTAAAAATTGTTGTCGATATTTGGATCGAATCTCGGGGACTCTAAATTGAAGTTTTGAAATGTGTAACCTACTTATATTGAGGTGCTTACTTTAGATTTTGAGTTTACTTTAAAACCCGGGTGTCGGTTTTGTAAACGGAGTCGTTTAAATAAGTTAAAACGGTTGTATGAAAAATTAACGTAAATCTGTCCGGATTTTGTAACCCGAAGATGTGTCGGGCAGTGAGTCTTAGAAGTAAAAACTTTTGATGAGCTTTTGATATGTCTTTCTATATATGTTAAGTGAGCTTCTCAGTTAGTACCATAAACTTTTGACGTGTCTAAGCGAGGTAAATCAGCCCGTACATTTGGTATGTGCCGGCAGTTTTTATCGAAAACATTTTCTAATAAAAGTATACTTTTAGATGGAGTCTAGAAGTACCCCTTGCATGGTTTTTCTTATGTGTCATAATTTAGTTATGTACTCATTTATTTCAAGTGTTTTTATAAACATTTACTTCGTGTCTTCTAAATTTTCGCGTCCTGTTATCGTAGGTCTCGGATGACTTAACGTTGCTTGACTTTCCGTTGATACTACTGAGCCCTCCAGTTTCGTGTTGATTCCACATTATAGCTAAGGTGAGTTCATAGCCCCTCTAGCTACTTGTTTATCGTTTTAAAACACGGGGTGAGATTAACATGTTGGAACACAATCTTTTAAATTGTATGCTATCCAGAATTGTATTCTGCCAGATAAATTTAATGATATTATTGCATTTAGACGTTAGCCTTGAGTTTCCTCTATTTATCATGAATCGTTAATTGTCCCGTATGCTTTGCACTAAGCGCGAATGTTGTGGGTGGATCCATCGGGATTGACAATCCCCGTCCCGTTTATTTTGACGCACTTACATTTGTTTATACTTGAGTGTTTAGGCTGAATACTCCTTAGAGGAACTTATTTCGAGTTAAGATTCGGTTCATGAGACTAAATAGCAATAATATTCATCGTGACTATGGACGATGTACATAGTTATCCCCCACATTACGTGATTTACAAATACTATTGTGTTCCATTACTTATCTTTCTAAACCTATGAATATCACTCAACTTTTTGTTGACGGGTTTTACATGTTTTAATCTCAGGTAATACTGCTTAATGGGCTTGGACGAGGTACCGCAGGATGTTGGTAGCTTGGAAAGATCTGTGTTGTGATATGTTATGCTTTTGTTATAAATGACGTGGTTAAAGTCTTCCGCTGATCTTTTGTTATCTTATAACTTTAAACTATGATGTTATGATACTTGTCATGTTTCAAAACTTATGGGACCTAAGTTTCTAAACTCTGATGAATTGTGATGTAATATATGTGTCTTTTATTGCGTCATTTTTGGTGTCATTTATAACTCATTGTTACTTGTACCTTGACGTGTGATCCCCTCGTTGCTTAGTTGTTCCATGTGAGATTCTGGGGGACTCACATGCTTGTGGTGCTTCAATTGGAAGATATCCTTGTTGTGGAGTATAGCCCATTGGAAAAGTAATAGCTTGTGATGTTGATGCCTGATGTGTTGGTTGCTGTGGATAAGGCTGTTGAAGAACACTTTGTTGAAATGCCTATTATGGCATCATTAGTGGTTGATAAAGATGATTGATGTGGTTGCTGATAGGTGTGTTGTGGTGACTGCTGCAAGTATGATGGTTGTTGATAAGTGTAAGCCATGTTTTGTTGGGGATTCATTTGTTGAGAAGCATACATGGCAAGTGGATCATGAACTTGAGGTGTTGACAACCGAGCCTCGATCACGTGGCATTCGTGTTGTTGAAGAAAAGCTTGAAGTTGATCCACGTGGGTTTGATGCAAATTCTTAGCCAATTTAACAGCCGTCACGTACTTTCTCCATTCAGAAGGGAGAGTGTTCAAATAGTTGGTGTTTAATTGAAATGTAGGAATTGCCAGGCCATCGATGTTGAGCTCATTCATCAATAAAATGGATCTCAAATAGTAATCACTAAGAGTCTCCCCGAGGACATAGGAAAACTTATCAAATGTATCATATAGTTTACACTCTCGTTCTTGTTTAGTTAACGAGGTGCCTTGCATTAGAACACGAATTCTATCCCATAACTCTTTGGCAAATTTATGTTTACTGACAAGTTTGTAGACATCTGGAGGAAGGGCTTGGAGAATGATGTTTGTAGCTTGTTTATCACACTTGTCTTGAATCTTAGCATCTCCAGTTAATTCACCCGTTGTGCAAGGACGAGTAACTGCACCTTCCGTTACCGTATCATATACCAATGGTTCATTGAGCACCGATGCCCAAATCAGATGTCCGTTCTCTTTATTCAACATATAAAGTTCCATTCGGGAAGCCCAATCCTCGTACATAGTCTTCACCAACATTGGTGGACGATTATCCGTACCCGAGAGGATGGACTTATCTGTAAGTGATGTAAACTCCATTTCGATAAGTTAAGATTTACAAAAGTTGATCGAACAATGAGAGAAAGTAAATGTGTTTGTTGTCGTGCGTATAAGTCATGAAAAATGTTGAAATCCCCTAAGATATGTTCTCGATAAACCAAAAAATTCCAAGGCAAACAAAAACTCACGAATCCTCGAAATGTTTTATGGAATATTTTCAAAAATTTACTTCGGAATAATCTTGGTATCTTCGAAATATCATAACTCTTCGCAATGTCTCTTACGAATTCCTTCGCAATATCAAAAATTCAAAGTCTTCGCAATGTGAAAATCCCAAAACTTCACAATGTCTCAAATGCTGTTTCTTCGCAATACAAGCAATGTCACACTTCGCAATGTCACTTTTCGCAATGTCACACTTCGCAATGTCACACTTCGCAATGTCACACTTCGCAATGTCACACTTCGCAATGTCACACTTCGCAATGTCACACTTCGCAATGTCACATTTCACAATGTCACTCTTCGCAATGTCACACTTCGCAATACAGGCAAATAAGGTCTATCGCAATATCTATAGCAATAAGTGTCGCAATATCAAAACCCTAGCACATTGCGATGGAATTTGAAGCTGAAGTGTCGCAATAATAGAAACAGTATTCCAACTTCCACTTTTCTCGGATAAAACTCACCCAGTTCGAGATTTTTAGCCCAAAAATGTCCAAACACCCAAAATTTTTGTATTTTTAGCCAAAGTAAATATACCAAATATCTACCGCAACTATGTAGATGATTTGTATCAAGAATAAACCATAAAAAACACAAAAAAAAATTGGATCAAATGATTTTGAATCAAAATAAACACGAAAATCAAGAACACAAACACATAAACAATACAATCATCCCATGGCTCTTGATACCATTTGTAAGATATTGTAAATCTTACTTAATCTAGTGAGAGAAAGAGATAGAAAGATGGTGAGAACACACACACTTAGAGAGAGAAAGTATGAAGAAAACACACTTTAACTATGTGTAAAACAATGTGAACCACACCCTCTCTAACTAAGGAGAGGGTTTATATACCAAGACCATGAGATGGCCTGGGCTTATAAGTTGGGACGGCCATACATGACATGGACCGGGATTTTCCTTGTTTAATATATTGTCAGAGTGACTGAATTTTCCTAAATGCGTAAAAACGAATTTCCAACAAATAATATCTTTAAATCCTCACATGTCATAGAGGAATGACCTCTCAGTAAGGGAAATGTTAGTCTCAAAATATTGTATTCAAAATCTGCTTAAGATACGGATATTGGTTTAGGGGGAAGTTGATTCAGAAACTTTATCAAAAAAGAGTCTATGAAGAAAGCTTTTTAATACATGCTGCATGAACACTCAAATGAATCCATGGTGTCTTTTCAGCTCAAAAACCCAGATCCCCTTTTCCATTTCTTTTTCAATTAAACTCATCATTTTAATCACCAATTGAACTAAATTTCCAAAGCCAATTTTACTGACCATTATTTTCACCATAAACACTTGAGTTTAAAATTTGCTCTTTGTTTTAATCATCTTTTCTAGCAATATCGATAGTTGGGAAGACATCAACAAATGTATATCCAAATGGATGGACATGGGTATTTCGTAAAAACAAACATGAGGTCGCATCCTATCAGAAACCATTTTCTAAAGGAAGTAGAGAAAGTTGCAACATCATTCTTTCTTACGAATTTTCCGGAGTACATCAATGCCAAAGGTTTGTGAATCCCATGGACGTATTATGGATGCCTTTATAGCTAACAAGCGATCAATAGCAGGAAAAAGGTTTGTATTTGTAAGATTTCTAGGAGTCAAGAATGAAGTAGAGTTTGCAAAATCTTTAGCCAATATCAGGATAGGAAATTTTCATATTTATGCTTCTGCTGCGCGCTTTCAGAGACAAGGAAAGGCAGAACTTACTTAAAAGGAACGGTTAGATAAAGCAACTCCTCATATATCGGCTAAACACGTAGGTAAGCATGGTTCCATTCACTCTCAGTTAAAAACCTCACATGCGTCTGTGTTGAAGGGTGGTAGTGGGAGTAAGTCCGAGTATAACTCCACGGTAAAGAAATCAATATCACTGAGCGATCAAGAATTGCTTCAAGTTACAAACTCATTGGAGGTCGTACTGGTGAAGGTAAAAAATGCTGATACTATGAGTAGTATGTACCAGATATGCAGAGATGAAGGATTTGATAGTGTTAATATTCACTATTTTGGAGGTTTATGTATTTGCATTCATTTTCATAATGTGGAGTCTTGTAATGCTTTTATGAGCAATACAAATATGAAGAGTTTGTTTGTGACAATCAAACCGGTATCAAAGAATTTCCTTGTAGATGAGAGAATGGTATGGTTTGAAATATCGGGTTTACCTCTATGTGCATGGGGATCCAATTCCTATAAAAAAAGTAGCTAGCTCTGTCGGTAAATTCATGTTTTTTTGAGGACGACCATTCGGCTGCAATGAGCATAGGTAGGGTGTGTATTAGTACCAAACTAATGAACTCCATATCAGAAGAGGTGAAAGTGGACATTAATGGGGAGGAGATTGATGTTAATATTCACGAACTGGGATCATGGAGCATAAATATTGCTGATGACCAGACTTCGAAATCGTTAGAATCTGTTTTAAAGAGAATGATCAAGTCCTGAAAGAAGATGGTGAGGCATCTGGAGGTGATATTAATGAATTTTTTCAAAAAGATCTAGATTCAAAAAATGAAGAAGAGAAGATTGAGTCGGATAACATTGAAGACTATATTCACAGTGACGTACCAGACAAAGTACATGGAGAGGAAAAAATATGAAAACAACATTAGAGATTGTAGAGGGCGATGTGGATTTGAGTTGTTCCCCTGGTTGAACACCTAAAAATGCTCGTATATCGTATAGCTCTCATCAATCCAAAACTAGCAAGTGCTCCACTTCATTTCAAAAATTTAGGAACAAGAAAAAGGATGTTAGGGGGATATCAATTATACATGAGATGTCTAGATTAATTGAGGTAGGAGAAAAATTGGGTTATGATGTGCAAGGTTTTCATAAATCGTTACATACATTGATTTATGGAATTGGAGTATCGTTTGTGGATCGATGAATATTCTTTCTATAAATGTTCGTGGCACCAAGAAAAGAAAGAAACGTGTTTGGATATTGTGCTTCAAAAATGATATCCACTTTCTTGGTGTTCAGGATTCAAAAATGGCGCGTCTCGAATTGTATCGTATTAAGTCCATGTGGGGTAATTATGCGTTTGATTATGCATGTAGTTTGTCTCGCGGTCGATCAGGAGGTTTAATTTCTATTTGGGATCCTAATTACTTTGTGAAAGATTAATAAGTGTGAAAACACTTATCCTTTTACCACTTATTTCTAATAATAACAAGACCAAAACGTGTTTATGTCGTAAAAGTCGAAATTATGCGTGGTTTGTGTTTTTATTGTGTTTCAGGATAAACATATGAAAAAGGGAGAAAACACGGGCTATCACGGGCTTTTATCGAAGAAAAGGAGAAAAAGACGAAGTCAAAAGATCAATAGTGCAAAAAGAACGGAAGTCCAAGGCCTATTCTGAAGATTTATCGATGAAAAAGTCTAAAGACGGAAGTTTAATGAAGTCGAAGAACTCAAGTCTAATTATAGAAGAAAATTATAAGACGAGTTCAATTTATATCGACAAATCCCGAGACGACGTCGAGAAAGACAAAGAATTTAAATCAAGTCGAGACGAGAAGAAGGAAAGAAGGAAGCAACACATGCACTCCCCACCTCCTATATATACCCTCCTAATGACACATTAGGAGGGTGTTAGTTAGTTTTTTTAGTCACTTTTCATTTTTCTAGTTTTATTTTTAGAGAGAGAAAGTGTTTAACTTTCTCTCACTAAAACTTCATCTTTTCTTTCTTTCATGTTTAAGTTTTAATTCAATCTTGTACTTTGGAATCATTTATCTACAAGTTCAAGTTTAAGCTTTTCATCTTTAATCTTCTTCTACCTTTCTTGATTTTGATTTATCTTTTATTAGAAATTTTAATGCACCTTGTTTAAATTTGATGTTTATGTGATTAAAAAGTTTATCTTTTTAATCCTATATAAGTCTTTATACGATTAAGCTTAATTCTTGTTATGCGTTTTGGCTTATTTAGTATCTAGCTTATTGTCTTTTAAGTTTTCTTAGAAGTTTAGTGTTTTTAAAAGTTTGATTCATAAAGTTTGCTTATTTCGTATTTTAAAAGTTTTCAAATTTGTGCTTATTGAGTTGGTTAAGTTTTTGTTAGTTTTTCTTTTTAGAAGTGCTTATTGGTTTATTAGCTTATGCTCATCCATCCGAATATTGTGTCATTTCCATCAAAATCATTAGGGTTTCTATATTGCAACGGTACATTCAGACGGTTTCATTGTGATCGCAATAACCCATAGGGTTTTACTTTGCGATCAATATTCAGATAGTGTATTCCCCCTTATTCCGATAGTGATTGCGATCGCTCATTGCGATCGTACATTGCGACGGGTCTTAAGGCTATATTAAGACGAAACGCTGCCTAATTTTTGTTAGCCATATTCCGATAGAAGTTACATTCCGACAGAGTGTTATTCCGATAGTTTTTCATGTTCATTATTCCGATACCTTTGTGATTATTCTGACGGTATATTCTGACTGGTTCATTCCGATTGCATTCCGACACAAACATTCCGATGGGATTCCGATGGATTATTCCGACGGAGTGAATTTTTATTTTCTATTTACTTGCTTTTATTTTAATTTCCAATTTAACTTTTCCATCATTTTTACTAAGTTTTTATTTTTACAAAGTTTTAAGTTTTAAGTTTTAAATTTACTTTTTATGTTTTAAATCATTTATTTTTAACTCGTAATTTTAAGTTTAATCTTTAAAGTTTTATTTTTACTCAACGACATTTTCATATTTGCTATTAGTTTAAAATAAATAATCAAACCGTTCTATTTTCCACCAAGAACGACTGAGTCGCACTCTTAACTAGTAATCAATTCGAAAAGACTGGAACAACGAATACTTTTTATAAAGATGAAATTTGGTGTGATGATTATCTTATTATTGTCAAAGGCAAATGGGTAAATTTAGATGAGGCGTTTTATATGATAAATGTTGGAAATACGTTTTTACGTATTTAGAAAGGATCGGTCACTCCAACGAGATACATCTAGTATGGGCTCGTGGTCTAGGAATGTAATAATATAACCCACAAATCCCACATGTAGGGTGGGCTATATATACCCCTCCTGACATGTTAGAAGGGGTTGGTTCCCATTTCATAATCTAATATTACATCTTTTCTCTCATCCTCTCCTTTCTCTCTCTACTTTCTCTCTCTATTATCTACACTATCTCTCTCTCTCTCTCTCTCTCTCTCTCTCTCTCTCTCTCTCTCTCTCTCTCTCTCTCTCTCTCTCTCTCTCTCTCTCTCTCTCTCTCTCTCTCTCTCTTGTGATCATTCCATTGATTAGATAATCTAAGGATTACGTAGACCTATAAATGGTATCAAGAGCCATGGGATGATTGCTTTGTTTTTGTGTTTGTTCATCAAATTCGTGTGATTTTGATCTAAAAACCCACGATCTAATTTTTTTTTTGTGTTTTTTGTGGTTTAATCTTCCTAGAAATCATCTATATATTTGTGGTAGTGATTTGGATATTGATTTGGGTCAAAAACACAAAATTTTTCGATCTTTTGGCTTGATTTTGGAGCTAAAACTCGAAAAAGTGTTCTTTCATCCAAGATCCACTTTTTTAGGAAATCTGCCAAAAACCCTAGTTATTGCCAGATCTTTGATTATTGTGAAATCTTTAGTTATTGCGAGATCTTTGGTTATTGCGAAATCTTTGGTTATTGCGAGATCTTTGGTTATTGCGAGATCTTTGGTTATTGCAAGATCTTTGGTTATGCCGAAATCTTTGGTTATTGCGAAGATCTTTGGTTATTGCAAAATCTTTGGTTATTGCGAGATCTTTGGTTATCGTGAGATCTTTGGTTATTGCGAGATCTTCAAGTTTTTGCGAAATCTTTGGGTATTGCGAGATCTTCGTCATTCCAAGATCTTGTCAAGGGTAGATTATTCCGAGATAATACATATTGCGAAATCTTTACAAATATTCCGTGATTTAAAAAAATATGAATTTGAAAACATAATTAGGGGATTTAATCAACTTTTATTCATAAATTAAGAACGTTTACTATTTATTCGGTGGTTTGTAAAATCCCGTAAATTTATTTTTTGGTTTCTCCACGAATTGTAAAACTCCGTATTGTTCTTTCGACAACAACAAACGCAATTACTTTCTTTCATTGATCGATCAATAAGTAATCCTTACCTTCATTGAACTTCAATGGAACCGTTGAATTCGACATCTCAAGAGGGAGAATTGCACCAAATGCAATACAACGCTAGAGAAACTGGTATCACTTTATTTTGAATACTTCAGTCTCATCTAGTGACCATTTCATGGCTTCAACAAGGAAGTGAATTTGTGACACTCCTCGGTCAAGATCGTTATATATTCATCGACTCAATATTCCTCAACTTGAACCAACTAGCTGTGCAACTTCACAAAGAAGACTTTAATCACTCTCCATCAGTATCTGCATATAAAGCTCTCGTGACACAACTTACGCACTTCTTCCAATTCAACATCGTTAAGTCTGAATATTCAAGGATATGCCAGTCATTTCTTCAATACAAACATATCAAGGTTTAAGATTTCCGTGGTAAACTGTTGAAATTCATGATATCGGTATCGTCTTCGAGTTATGAAAGACAAATATGGTACAACAGAATGTTGTATATGATGAATGTATCAATGATATACATCATGTTGAGCATTTCGAACTTATTTATGACAAACATGGGATGAAAAAGGGTGATAATCGTACCACTTCTAACTCATCCGATGTGAGACCTATTAGGGAGAGATTGTTCAGAATGCTATAGTAAATCATGATGTATGCTTTATGACTGCTTCTTTAACCAATTCTTCTACTAGTATTGAAGAGCTTGAAACGATTATAGCTCAACAATCAAAATATAGTGAGGATGCCAAACTTGAATTTTCGAAGAAAAAGGAAAATTTTGAAACATATTCTGAAAAACTTGAAAACTCAAACCTTGTTCTTGAACAAAAATTAAATCAAAAAATTCAAGATGCTAAAGCCGAAAAAGATAATTTTGTAAAACAAATTACATTGCTAGAATCTAAGTTGGCATCCCAAGATAACTTACAAAAGGGAAACGAGACCTTAAAACAACGTTGTAATGAGTTAAATAATTCCATCTTAGAGATGGGGTCTAAAACTCTAGAGTCAACGACCTTGTTAACTACTGAAAATGCTGATTTAAAGGCTCAGTTCAGAAAAAGGTTTTTGCTATAGCTGCTCTCAAAAACGAGCTAAGGAAAATTAAGGTCACTAGTAGGGACACTAAGCTTGAAAAACCATCAATCTTGGGGAAACCGCCTAAAAATCAGTCCGTTCGACAACCGACTGCATTTGGATCCGAGCGACCAAAATCCTCGAGACCGCGGTTTGCCTCCCAAGTTGATATGGTTCATCTTTCTAGACCAGTCACTCCACTACCTAGGTCTAATGTGATCAAATTAGCTTATGCAAAACCTGCGATCAAGACTGCTACTAGTGATTCTAGGGATTGTTCAAATAATAGGACACAACATAGGTCGAATAACATGCCTAAGACTCACTATGTAGAGGAACCTAAGAAAATGACACAAGCTAGAACTAGGATTTCTAGATCTCATTCGGACCTCAAACACGGTGTTTGTTCCGTATGCATGAAAAGTGTCTTCATGACAAATCATGCGGCTTGTGTAACTAAAGTCTTGAAGGAGATGGGGTTAGGTTTAACGTGAAGCCAAAAGCAAATATCAATAAACTACATTTTCTCTCTCTAGAATCCTCTCTCTAAAAACCATTGTCATTTTATTATGATTTCATCATCAACTTTTGATCCATCCATTGGATCAGGTTGATTGTTATAGATCCGTGTTCATTTTTTCATTTTACATCTTTTGATACTTCTTTTCATCATAGATTTTTTCTTAATCTCATTTTATTTTCAATTTACCTTCATTTTAAATACATATTATGGGTTACTGTTCTTAGTGGGTTCCGACACATTAATTGTGTCTTTACTGCTTAGATTTTCCTAGTACTCCATTAATTAACCTTAATCCTTCATTAATATCATCATTCCAACACAGATTCATTTCATTTTTCTCAAATCATCATCGTTTTCATTGTTTTTTTACCAAAAATTCATGAATTAATTTTTCATTTACAATGAAAGATCCAGATCCAAAACCACCGAATATAGATTCATCTGCTTCATTATCAAGACTGTCCAAGGATGGTATTGCTAATCCCGGTAAGAAGAACAATAGAAAGAATAATAGGGGTACTAATACTAGGGGTAGTTTGGGTAAATTTACTACTGATGCTAATAGTGAGATTGTTGATGGGGTAGGTGTAGAAGAGGAAGTTTTGGTTGCGAATGAAAGTGGTAGTGCTAAGGTTGTAGTTAGTGAGGTCCCTAGTACTAATGAAGTTGTAATGGAAGAAGGTGAGGGTAGTGGTAAGGTTGCTGATGCTGGTGGTCAAGAGGCTAGTCCTGTTGAGACCCCTGCTAAAGTTGTTGAGAATGTTTGGGGAGATGGGGTTAGGTTTTCAAACTTGGCTAAGTCCCTTAGTAGTGAAGGTAATAATAAGCTAAAATTGGTTCCTGTCATGATTGGTGAAGGGGGTAAGAAGTTTATAGACCTTGACCCTGTTGTTGTTGAAGGTAGTAAAAAGTAGGATATGACATTGGTTGGGTACTTTGTAGGAATGAAAATGAGCCATTGGGAGATTTCTGGTCATTTGAGAAGGATGTGGATAATGTATGGGCTAGGTGAAGTGATTGTGATGGAGGATGGTGTTTATTATTTTAAATTCAAATCTGTGGAGGGTATGAATTTTGTGATTGAGAATTGTCCATGGCTTGTTGATCAGAAACCTTTATTTATGATGAAGTGGGAGCCAGGACTATGTCTTACCAAACCTGAGCCTTCTAGGGTCCCTCTTTGGGTGAAGATATATAATATCCCACTTGAAGCTTGGAACATAGATGGTATCAGTAGGATCACTAGTAGGTTGGGAACCCCTATTATGATAGACAAGATCACTACAACTATGTGTGAGAAGGCCTATGGGAGAGCTAGTTATGCTAGGGTTCTTGTTGAGATTGATGCATCAGAAGGACTTTTGGACACCATTGATATTTGTTATATTAGTAGTGGTAAGTCTATGGGTTTGAGGGTTGAATACCCATGGACTCCACCTCTGTGTACTCATTGCAAGGTGTTTGGCCATTATATTGAAAGTGTGGTAAAAAGGTTAATGTTATAGATGAATTGGCTAAGGAATCTGTTCCTGTGTCTGCTAATGCTCAAAACAATGGTGATGGTGAAAATGAATGGAGGAATGTGTCTTATAGGAGAGCTGTTAGAAGTGGAAATGATGGTGGACAAGGGAATAATGAGCAAGGAGGTAATAGGAGTGGTAATATGGGAAGAAACATGAATAGCAGAGGAAGAGGGAGGTATTCTAGGGGTGGCTATAAGAATGTAAATGTTAATGAGGTGTCTAGGACTGATATTCCTAAGGCCTCTACTAGTGGGGAAGCCAAGTGATAAGAAAGCAACTATTGATGCAGATGGTTTTGCTCCTGTCCAAAAGAAAGGGAAGGCTATTGTTAATGAAGGTGCTGTTAAAAAGGAGGTTCCTCATGAGCAAGTCTCTGTGCAAAACAGGTATGATTTGCTTAATGTAGAAGATGATATGGTAGTGGAGAATGATAAAAATGGTAAGGTGATGGATGAGATACAAAGTTTTTGTCAGCTGTCGGAGGGAAAAATTAATAAGATTGATGTTAATATCAAGGACAAAAAGAGGGAGTTTGGTGAAATATATAAAAATGCCTCTAAAGAGTTTCTTGGAAAAGTAATGAAGGATATAGGCTTGAGCAGCAGTGAGGCTAGTGGTAAAATTTTGATCAATATGCACTTAATGCCAATGATGAAGTGAGGAAGCTTGAATAGAGTAGAAATGTGTTTACTCTTGGTCTTGCTGTTTGTAAGCAGTCTCCTATTGGTGAGAATGAGGTTAGTAAATGGAGTGAGGAGATGGTTAAGAGTTACCATCAACTCTGTGATATTTGGAGTCATAGTGGTGTCAAGGGTGTTTCAGAAGCTATCCTGGGTGTTTCTATGGATGTTGAGGTTGTTGAAGACCATTCTGCACATGCTACTTTTATGACACAAGATGTTGTATCAAATGTTGTTTTAACTGATTTGGCCATGACACAGGGTGATTATGTGCCAAACCCTCCTCAGATTTAATGGTAATCAAAATAGCTTCATGAAACATTAGAGGGTTAACTGATCCCTCTAAGCAAGATGAAGTGAGAAATCTTATATTGAATAATAATATTTGTATGTGTGGTATAGTAGAAACTAAGCTTAACAAGAAGTTTGTGAAGCCTGTTTCAAGTAATATTATGAGTTTGTGGAATTGGGAATCTAATAGTGTTGAGAGTGGTAATGGCTGTAGGATTTTGGTTGGTTGGGTTCCTAGTGTTCTTATTGTTGCTCAACTATCAATTGGTGATCAAGTCATTCACTTCTTGGTCACCATTATTGCTTCTGCCAAGTCCTTCTATATTTCTTTCATCTATGGAGAGAATGATGAGAGGGATATGCCGAGGTTATGGGATAATCTAGTGGTTCATAAGTCTATAGCTGGTGACTCTCATTGGGTAATGCTTGGTGACTTCAATGTCACTCTGTACAAAGATGAGAGTACAACTAAAGTTAATTATAGTAGAGATTGGGGGACTAATGACTTTAAGAAATGTGTGGAAGCTCTTGACATGGAAGATGTGGCTATGTCTGGGTTGTTTTACACTTGGATTCAGAAGAAACATGACCCTTCTTTGGGTATTTTCAAGAAGCTGGATAGGATCATGGGTAATTATCATTTCATTGAAGAATTTAGTGGTTGTGCTGCCAAGTTCCTTCCGTACCTCATCTCTGATCATAGCCCTTCATTACTGTCATTAAATGAAGTCTGCTCCAAGAAGCCTAAACCATTTAGATTCATGAACTTCCTTGCTGATAAGCCAAACTTTAAGAAGGTAGTTGCTAATAATTGGAATTTGCCTGTTAGTGGATTCCATATGTTCACTTTGGCTAAAAGATTGAGAAATATGAAGAAGCATATGAGGAAACTTAATAAGAAGAATGATAATGTCTTTAAGAATGTGATGAAGCTTAAAACTGAGTTGGAAAAAGTCCAAGTAGAATTGGAGAGAAATCCTGCTTCTGTTGATCTTAGGGAAAAGGAGTCCAAATGCACAGAAGACTATAAGGCTGCTTTACTAGATGAAGAAAGGTTCCTAAGGCAAAAGTCTAAAATTGAATGGCTTAAAGAAGGGGATCTTAACAATGCTTATTTCCATAGTTCTATTAGAGGAAGATTAAGTAGGAGCAGGATTGATTCAGTCATGAAAGATAATGGTGAAAGTGTTAGTGGTGATGGAGTAGCAGATGTTTTTGTTGATCACTTCACTAATATTTTTGGCATTGAAGGAGATACTTACCCTATTGATGACTCCATTGGTCTGTTTTCTAAGAAGATTGATGCTGCTGATGCAAGGGACATGGTGAGATATGTTTCTAATGTAGAAATCAAGGATGCAATTTTTGATATTGATGATTTGAAGGCTCCTGGGCCAGATGGCTTTACCTCCAAGTTTTTCAATGCTGCATGGAGTGTGGTTGGGAATGATGTTTGTACTGCAGTCAGGGAGTTTTTCATTAATGGGAAGATGTTGGGTGAGCTTAATAATACTATTATTTCACTTGTGCCTAAATGTAAGAACCCTACTAAAGCAGCAGATTAAAGGCCTATTGCTTGTTGTAGTGTGATCTACAAATGTGTTTCTAAAGTAATTACCAATAGAATTAAAGGTGCTTTGGGTGAACTGATTGACTGCAACCAAGGTGCTTTCATTGAAGGAAGGCAGATAAGTGACAATGTGCTTCTCATTCAAGAGCTAATGAATGGTTATAATTGGAAAGGGATTGGAAGAATGGTGGCCTTTAAAGTTGATATTCAAAAGGCTTATGACACTGTGTCATGGAGTTTTTTGAAGCTAGCTTTGGAACTATTTGGTTTCCCTGATAAAATGGTGAATTGGATCATGACCTGTCTCACCACTGCATCATTTTCTATTAATGTCAATGGAGACTCTTGTGGTTTCTTCAAAGCCAAGAGAGGTCTAAGGCAAGGTGATCCTGTGTCACCTTACTTGTTTACAATTGTTATGGAGGTCTTCAACCTCATGGTTAAAAGGCAAATTAGGCTTGACAAGAGGTTCAGGTATCATTGGGGATGCAAGGAGATGGGAATCACACATTTGTGTTTTACTGATGACCTTATGTTGTTGTGTAATGGAGATGCTACTTCTGCTTCCATTCTTAGAAGAGCTCTGGATGAATTTACTCTTAGTTCAGGCCATTTCCCTAGTATGGCTAAAAGTACAGTCTATTTTGGAAATGTGCCAAATGATGTCAAATGTAGAATCCTAATGTTCATGCCATTTAATGAAGGGACTTTGCCTGCAAGATACTTGGGGGTGCCTTTAACCTCTAGAAGATTATACAAAGAAGATTGCTTATTCTTGATTGACAATGTGAAGAACAGGATTAATGATTGGAGAAACAAAACCCTGTCTTATGCAAGTAGGCTGCAACTTATTACCTCTGTTCTTGCCTCTCTTCAGGTTTATTGGGCTTCTATTTTCATTCTTCTATCAAATGTTTGTGAATCTATTGACAAGCTCTTTAAGTCTTTCCTATGGTCTGGAAATGACAACAAAAAGGGGGTCATAAGTGTAGCATGGAAGGACATTTGTATGCCTAAGAGCCAAGGTGGTCTTGGTCTCAAATCTTTACAAGAATGGAACATGACCCTCATGTCCAAGCACCTTTGGAACATTCTTTGTAACAAGGATTCCATTTGGGTTAGGTGGATCAATCTTACTTGGCTCAAAGGTAAGAGTGTATGGAGCATTGGCACTCTTAATCAGAATTCATGGTGTTGGAAGCAATTTTTGGATCTAAGGGAGTTGATTAGGCAGTTTGTTTATACTAGGGTTGGAGATGGCAGGACCTGCAACTTCTGGTATGACAAGTGGTTTGATGCTGGTCCTTTATGCAGAAACATAAGCCAATGGGAGATCACTCAAGCTCACCTTAACCCTAATGCTAAGGTTAAAGATATGATGAGAGGGGATGCTTGGAAATGGCCTAGGGAATGGTTGGTTAGGTTCAAAGATTACATTCAAATCCCTGTGCCTAAGCTTGATAGTAATGGTGCTGATAAAGTTGTCTGGGTGGATAAGGAAGGCAAGGAAAAGAGGTTTAGTATGGCTGAAGTATGGAAAGGGGTTAGAAGAAATGCCACTAAAGTCATTTGGTACAAGCATGTCTGGTTTTCCCAATGTGTTCCAAGGCATTCTTTTGTTCTGTGGATGGCCATTAAAGGGAAGGTCAAAACTCAAGATAGGTTGTCCAAGTGGCTGAACATTTAGCATATGACTTGCCCATTCTACAATGTCTGCAAAGACTCTCATAGTCATCTTTTCTTTGAGTGTCATTATGCTAGAAGGTTATGGGAAATATTAAAGGTGATGGCCAAGCTTGATGATGTTAATCACACTTGGGCTATGATCATTTCTAGTGTGGTCAACAAGGTTGCTTCTAACAAGATTTGGAGCATTATACAAAGGCTGGTCGTTGGTGCTGCTGTGTACTTTATATGGAAAGAAAGGAACTTCAGGCTGTTCAACAAGTCTTTTACAACAGAATATAAGCTTTTCACCATTATTACTGATACAACTAGGCTCAAGCTCATGGGGTTAAGTATCTTGAAGAATTCTGCTGATGTTATTGAGGCTGCTAGAATTTGGAAGTTCCCTGTGAGTCTTAAGTCTAAAGATAATACTATGGAGGTATAAGGGGTAGGTTGGGTTAACAGGCCTAGGGGGTTCTAGCTTATACAGCTGATAGCTGGGTGCTTGGGTTACTCTTCTAGGGTTGTGAGGTGCAGGGAAGGGCCTCACTTTCTTAGTTCTAGTAATGCCAAGATTTTCTGGTGGTGTAGGTTGTGCTAGTCCCCCTAGTTGGTTTACCTGTTTTAGCAGTCTATGAGCCTTTGCAGTTGATAGCAGGGTGCTTGGACTACTCTTCTTGGGTTCCATGGTGCAGGGTAGGGCCATGGTTTCTGAGTTCTAATAGGGCCAAGATTTTCTTGTGTGTAGGCTGTGTTCATAGGCTGCTAAGGTGTGTTTGTTGGTTAGTTTGGTTTGTAGAAGGATGTTGAGCTCTGTTTCCTTTACTTGGATCCTTTCTACTTGCATTTCCTTGGTCCCTGGTCTTAGCTTCTTCATGATTTTTGTGTTGAGGATCTTTCTCTTGGATCATAGTGGCATCTGATATTGGACAATTGCAGTTATCTGACAAGTATGAAGACAATTGCAGTTATCTGACAAGTATGAAGGTTGATTTCTCTGATGAATCAAGTTATGAATTAGTTGTATTTTTTATGTATTTTGTTAAGTTTTTTCCTTGTTTATGTTTTTTCAAGGATTTACATTTGTATTATAGCCTTTCTATGCTCCATGAGTCTTGTTCATGGTTGCCATGGTGGGTTTGTATCTTTTTTGGTAGCTATAATACTTTACCTTTAAAAAAAAAAGGTCTTGAAGGAGGCGAACTCAAGTGCTAAAAGAGGGATTCCTAAAGGAAATAGGTTTTCTACCGATAAGTCTTCCGATGTGCGTAAGAAAACCATGTCGCCTGGATCCAATCTTAGGTGGCAACCCACAGGTAGGATTCTCAAATCGAGTAATCTTCAATGGGTTCCAACAGGAAGGATGTTTCCCTCTAGCACCACCAAGGTTGACTGTGAACTCCCACATGGTTCTAAAATAGATATCGTTAACCCATATCAAAGCATACAAACTCCAAATGAGAATACAGGTACCAAATTTAACACTCAACACAAACAAAGTGGTCCAATCATTTTATACCGTTCAACTAAGGACACTCTCAGAGTTTGGTTACTAAAGAAACAGATATCAGAGAAACAAGTGTCTCAGGGGCTTTGCAGTTAAGCTTACAAAACGGTTTGCAGTCACATGAAAAATTGTAACCCGCGCTTCAAAGAAAGGAAAGTGTACATTTAATTGCTAGGGGTGAGCAAAACCGACCGAAACCAAAACCGACACAAACCGAACGAAACCGAAACCGACCGACACAAATCGACCAAATTCAGGTCGGGATTCGGGATGGGTTTTTCATGATTTCGGGACTCGGTTCGGGTCGGGACTCGGGATTAATTCGGGATCGCACAAAGAAAACCTAATAATTCATTTTTAAGTTCGTTTTTCTCTCGGTCTTATCGAGTTGACATCGGGTTTTATAGTTTTGACTTAATTATTTTTGGTTAAGATTCGTAATTTTGGTATTTAAACTACTTAACACTAAGCACGGAAAAAAAATGTAAAAATACTATCTTTACATATATGTACTAATCTAAAACACGTTTATCACGTTAATGAGCTACATTGTTGTACCCAGTGTCACGTGCTTAGTCGATGTGGATAATTTAAAGAGGTGTTGTGCTTATATACTTCTTCAGTAATGTATTGGGTATTTAGAAATTTCTCAGCAAGGAAACTTCTACACCGTTCCTCATGCAACAATAATGCAATCTTAAGTCACAAGGTCGAGGAATTCTTAATCAATTTCACGTTTGGTATATCTGGTTGACTCCATCAGTGGTCTCTTCAAATAGCCTACACAGGGGTTGGTAAAGATAGCCATGGAGAGTTTATGAGAAGAGAATTTCGATCAGCAACTAATTCTCGCAAAATATAATTCAACTTATTTATTATTCTCACGAGATTTCAGGTACATGTGCGTACGATTTATTGCTGGTTCCGAGGTTTCGAAACCATCAAGGGGAGAAGAAGACATATTGAATGCACAACGAGTACACGTGATAAACTTTACACCTTCTTTTTATTTGAAGGCATTCTTGGGAGACAAATGTCAAAACCGCAGAGAAAAATCAGTTTTAACTCGTGGCGTTTAGTGCATTTTTCAACTTACATGGGGAAAGAAATGAAAGAAACATTCTCTAATGGTTAAAGGAGGTACACTATTGTTTGATGATTAATTGTTTGGTTGTTTCAATTATACATCATCCTTGTCCTATATGGAGAGATATTCATTTCCGATACTTAATTGACTTTGGTGCATCTCCGGAAGAAGATATGTGCATTTCCGGGACTTAATTAACTCTGGTGTTACGATGTCAACTTCATGAATGGGATAAAGTGTCTACTTCAGTATTTAGGCTTCATACATGGGCTTGGTTTCCTTTCTTCAACTACGTGGGGGAAGAAAAGAATTTTTCTAGTATGCATAACTTGAACTCTCAGGGGGAAGAAAATTCAGAAGAACTATTTAAGTGCGAGAAGAGGCATTGTTGATCTACTTGGTGTGCCCCAAACTTTCAATCACTCATAACAACATTATCATTTCATATGATGGGGTTTGCTTGTTAAATTCCGATGTGCGCTTAATCATTCTAAGCTTTATTGAAAGCTTTGAAATTGCTCATAAGGATTGTCGGTTTAGGGGGAATCAATTAAAAGCTTCTAAATCAATTTTATGTGGCATGAATTAGGGGGAAGTTAATTCAGAAGCTTCTCCTTAAGTAGAAGTATATGGGTTACTTAGCTCGTACCGTTACAGTATTTCTACTACAAGTTACTACAAAGATGAGTCTCTCTGGAGTGAAGACTTGAAGTCAAAGGCCTCAGAAGACTTCATCAGCATTGGACGCTTCATGGAAGCTCTTGTTCTTAATCATTATGTACTTGTTAGGAAAAATATTGTAAGGAATGTTGGGAATTAATTTGATGAGACAAAACAAGAATAATGAAACAAGAAGAACTTATATGCAAAAAGAAAGATTTACAAGAATATGGAGCCCTTTCATACAACATGGAGGACTTTGCAAAAGATGGGGGGACTTCTAGGTAATTAGATTTCTTTTAAGAAGGGGTATTTGTAGTATATAAACACTTACACCCTACGTGAATATTTAATCCCATTATTCATAATGTAGTCATAAAGCGTGTGTCATGTTCTAGGCGTGTAGTTTACATTGTAAACACGCCTAGGGTTATTTGTTTTAATCGTTAATTTTTAATACAAGTAATCGTTGGAAGAGAAACACCTTGTTCATAATCAATGTTCTAATTCCGCTATGTTTATCATATGAACGTTGATTATCCTATTAAGCTTAATCGATCCCTGAATAATGGTTTCCACAATTGGTATTAGAGCGGCTGGCTCTTGATACTAGGAACTAACAAGGTGTTCGAGTCGAAGAATGGTAAAAAAGAAGAAAAACCCGTCTAGGGTTTTATGGTCGGATCTCACTGCGCAGCCGTTTTCAAACAGCGATAACTCGTTCGTTAACCGTTGGATCGTCATAAAATATTTGCTGTAGGTTCTCAACACATGTGTCTTGAATCTCACCGGAGCGATCTGCGAGTTAAGCTCTCAAGAAAACGTTATAGCTCGTCAAATGTTGCTGCAGAGGAAGGTATAAATTTTCTGTTTTTGTTTTTATTAAATAAGATTTAGGGTTTTATTCCCTAAACCCTAGATCGACATAAAAAGCAGAAAATTATGTGGTTTGAGGCTGTTAGAATGCATAATGATCCAAGATTCGAGCTAAGGTTAATTTACAAACCCTAAGTTAGAGTTTCGATGCATGAATTTGTAAACCCTAGATCGATTGATTTTAAGGAAGTTGATAGCAGCAGTTAAGATCGTGATTTGAAGAATGCTATGTTACTGTTATAATATCTTGTTTCGATTCAAAGATATTAAATCATGTGAGATCTTGTTGCTCATTAGTTTGAGATGTTGATTTAATGGTTTTGTGTGTGTGTTCAAGTGTTGTTCGTAATCGATTCAATCCGAATTGATCACGGTTAAAAGTGGAATTATTGGTGTTGGTCACTAAAATGGGGGATCTTTTGGTTGTCTAATATACTTGTAAACATAAAAGCTAAATATATAAAAATAACTGAGAAATCTAACCTTGATTAACTGTGTACATTGATCTCTGAATCTCTGAAAAAATCAACAATTTTGAAATAACTACTATCTTCGGAGAAACAGCATAAATTCGGATAAATGATATGTTTTTGGAAAAGAAGTGCTTCTTCGGAATCTATGGCTTTTTTGGAATACAAGGGTATTTCGGAATATCAAAGTTATTCGGAATATAGGGGTGTTTTTGGATAAGGAAGGTTTTTCGGAATAATTGAGTATTTTCGGAATAATGCCCTTAATTCGGAGTAAAGCCCTATTTCGGATAAACAAAGATCTTCGGAATAATGGTTAATTCGGATAAACAAGCTATATTCGGAATGATGCCCGTTTTTCGGATAAACAACGATTTTCGGATAAAAGCTTCATTTCGGAATAAAGAGCTTTTTTGGAAAAAGAAGTGATTTCGGATAAACCCTATTTTCGGATAAAATCTATTCGGAATAACTCTAATTTTTCGGAATATTTAAAATCTTCGGATAAAGCTAAATTCGGATAAAACAAGCTATTCGGAATAATAAATTTTCGGATAAGAGAATTTTCGGAATGACAAGTTATTTCAGATAAACAAGGATATTCGGATAAATGGCAATTCGGAATAAAAGTAAGCTTCGGAATTATAAACCCTAATCCGAAGATAGCTAATACGAACAGTAACTGAAACAGTACAGATCAAACAAATTAAGCCAAAATTAAGCAAATCAAATAAGCACTTGACCAAAACTAACACCAAATTGATTTTAAGAAAGACTAAATAAGCCACAATTAAAAACTACAAAAACACAACATGGTCAAAATATTATAAATCAACTTTTTAATTAAAAAAATATTAATCTACCAAATCAACTTATTTAAAAACAAACTAAACACTAATGAATCAACAACCTCAATAAGCTAAAACATCCACCACATCAAAACTATAAGATCAATCACATGAACAAATCAATCACACAATCAACTTGATTAAGAAAACTACATGATTAATTAAATCACCACAAGATTAAGAAAGGTAGAATGAGAGATATAAAATAAGCTTGATTAAAATCAAGATTAAGATTTAATATTACAATATTAAGATGAAAGATTAAAAAGCTTGAAAGAAAAGCTAGAGAGAGAAAATAAAAACACACTAATTACCTACTACAATTAAAGAAAAATAAAGACTAACTCTCTAATGACACATTTAGAAAACAATATATAGGGGAAGGGGAAGGTGTTTGTCTCTTACTCTTTTCTTCTTGTCTTCTCGTCTTTTAAATAACTCGTCTTTCTCGACTTTGTCTCGGGATTAGTCGAATGATAACTTGAACTCGTCTTCTAATTTTCTTCTTTTAGTAGACTTGGTTCTTCGACTTCGTTAAACTTCCGTCTTTAGACTTTTCTTCGATAATTATTTAGAATAGGCCTTTGACTTCCGTTCTTCTTGTACTTATGACCTTTTGACTTCGTCTTTTGTCTTTTTCTTCGATAAAATCCCCTGAAAGCCCGTGTTTTCTATTTTTGTCCTAAAACACAATAAAAACACAACACGCATAATTCCGCCTTTTAAGACATTAAATACACGTTTTGGTCTTGTTATTATTAGAAATAAGTGGTAAAAGGATAAGTGTTTTCACACTTATTAAATCCCCTACACTTGACCATTGCAATACCCTCATGCAATGCATTAATTTCAAAGCACGGTTTACATTTTCCATCTTAATTAACCTACTGTGGCCTTTATTAGATATTAGACAATAACGAAACTAAATAAAAATAGAAAAGTACAAAATACTTGAAGGAAGAACAAGTAAAGAGATCGAAGACTTACATTAGGGCTTTGGTTGTCATGAATGTTTATCACCCTCAAGTTTCATGTTTCCCACACCAAGCTTATAAACGAGATCATTATTATTATAAGTTAGTAAACTAACACAAACTCATGTGGCCCAATTATTCACTTAGACTCCCTTATTCCTAGGTGTATCTCTTATATTTTATGATTGTCTTGAATGATCACGAGGATGCATTGTTTGACTTATTTCGATAGTTTATTTAGGAAGAAAATAAAGTCGGACGATTTAATTAATAGTTATCTAAAGGACAAAATCTTTTAAAACTGCTTCTCGGGACCTCATAAAGTTCATATCTTGGCATAACTCGCTTCACGATTTGAGACCTTTCTTGCACCGATATTTGGCAGCGACTTCATACTTCGAATCTTGAGAGACGTTCTTGAAATAATGGTCTTCTCTTCATAATAGTAATTTCTTCACTTGATGTTTTTGAGAGATTCTTCATAATTGGACAACGACTTCTTCATTTTTCTCCAATATTTATTTTGGATTTTGATATACAACGATCCGCCTCCTTTTAGGACTTGGATCTATTTATCCTCATACCTTGCTAGGGTCTTTTCGGATAGACTTCTCCATGATCTTTAGGGGAGTATTTGCTTTTCGTCGTGTGTCTCGATCCTTCATATTGATTTTTGATAAATGATTCTTCACATCACTTTGGATCTTTAGCAACAAAATGTAGCCCTCATGCCTTGTTAGGGCCTTTTTGGACTCGCCAATCTTCGCATCCCGCTTCAATAAGTTATGCCTTGGGTTTGAACTCTAATTAATACCGAGCAACTTTTAAACGATCTTGTGCTAGAAACTAAGTAACTTTTCAAATCGTACAACCTTACTTATTGCATTTATATTATTAACAAGCGATGGGAGAAAAAGTTCATAATCAACTCACATAATATCATGAAAGAATACCAAACTTATAATTGATTCTATCATCTCTCGTTCTCCATAATTTAAAATCTCAAGGAATGAGACTCGTGGATGCTTAGCCAATTAAATCAAAGTTTTGGGTTTTCAAGTCATCTATAGGATCTTGCAACTTCTTAGAATTTTTCAAGTTTAGAATTCGCATTTTAAAGTTCCCTTGATAAACGACTTTCTAGGATCAATTATAGAAACTTGCGAAAAGTTCTTGTTCTTAACCCGTAAGAGTTAAGACTTTCGCGTTTTAAAGTTCCCTATATAAAAGCCTAGCAAAACTTGATTTAAACACGTTAAGGATACTAGCTAGAGTAAACTTGGATAAGTAAACTCGGGTTGAGTCAAAAGATTCATGACAGACCTAATATATCAAAGACATCTAAACTTATTAAAACCATTTTATTTAACTTTATTTTTCTCTTTTGACTTTATTTTTGAAATGAAATATATACATACGATGCGATAACAAAAGGAAAGAACATAAAAGAGAATAAATGAAAAATACTACTTGGCCAAAATAGATCAAAAATTTTGAAAAATGTCGAAAAATTAGATTTTCCGGTTAAAATGAGGACAAATTAATGGAAAAGCCCACTTATTTTTAACACTTAATTTCGATAGAAGTCCCCCTACACTTGATATAAACATTGTCCTCAATGTTTAAGCATGTGGGAGTAAACTCCCCTACACTTAGTACATTGTGCACTTTGTTTAAATCTTGCTAAGGAAGAGACAACTATAGCGATTTCAATGTCAACATATAAGATATGAAATATTGAATCACAAAAGTTTAGGATAGAAACGGAAAGACGGGTACCCGGGATCACGGGTCGTCAAATGTCATCAAAAGTGCTATTTGAAGCTTTAATCCATGCACATCATAAGAAACAAGACAATAAACACCTATGTAGCTCCTCCTACACTTATTATAAAAACGGGTAAAAAGGATAGATCAACGGGTTGCCTCCCGAGAAGCGATGGTTTTTGTTAACCGAGTCACGAGCCCGACTCGACCCAGAATTAATTCAAGGGAAATGTGGTGAGGGATGGAATCATCTCATGAGAGATGTCCTCACCAAAGTACAACTTAACACGCTGGCCATTCACTTTGAAGTTTCGCCCATTTGGTTGCGATAACTCAAGTGTGCCATAAGGGAAGACTTTGGCGACGGTGAATGGACCAGACCAACGGCTCTTAAGCTTGCCCGAAAAAATTTCAACCGAGAGTTAAAGAGTAAAACTTGATCACCGATGTGAAACTCTCGGTTCTTAATCCTAGAATTATGAATGAGCTTGGTTTTCTCCTTGTATATCAATGAATTCTCATAAGCTTCATTCCCCAGTTCATTAAGTTCATTGAGTTGGATCTTCCTAAGATCACCGGCTTTGTTGATATCAAAATTAGCCCATTTCAAGGCCCAATAAGTCTTATGCTCTAACTCAATGGGGAGGTGGCATGCCTTTCCGTACACAAGACGATATGGAGTGCAACCAATAGGTGTCTTATATGCGGTACGGAAAGCCCACAAAGCATCATCTAACTTATCGGCCCATAAGGCACGATGCTCTCTCACAGTTCGCTCTAAAATTCTCTTAAGACCACGGTTAGAAATCTCGGCTTGACTATTTTTTTGTGGATGATACGCGGTGGAAAGACGATGATTGACACCATACTTAGCCATGACTCGAGCAAATTGATCATTGCAAAAATGAGTCCTGCGATCACTAATGATAGCACGAGGAACACCGAATAGAGCAAATAATTGTTTCAGAAAGTTCACAACCACCCTCGCATCGTTAGTAGGTAAAGATTTTGCTTCAACCCATTTAGATACGTAGTCAACGGCTATGAGAATGTATTTGTTCCCTTTAGATGATGGAAATGGCCCCATAAAGTCGATACCCCATACGTCAATGATTTCACATTCTTGGATGAAATTTTGAGGCATCTCATCTTTATGTGTGATCTTGCCTTGTCGTTGGCAAGCATCACAATGCTTAACCATTTCGTGTGCATCACGATAAATGGTAGGCCAATAAAATCCAGAATCGAAAACTTTCTTCGCGGTGTAATTAGGACAAGTGACCACCGGTTGGTCCTTTATGGCAAGTTTCCAAGATTTGTAAAGCTGTCGGCCCGTCAACACGCCGACGAAGGATCAAGTCAGCACATTGTTTGAAGAGATAAGGGTCGTCCCAATAGTAATTTTTCACATCCTTGAAGAATTTCTTCTTTTGTTGGGATGATAACCCGTCGATGAGAATTCCACCCGCCAAGTAGTTTGCAAAGTCCGCAAACCATGAGGTCTCATCAAGATTGGAGTTAATAGACATCAAGGCCTCAAGGGGAAAAGATTCATTAATCTCTTGATTTGGGAGCTCCCCTTGATAAGGATCCTCGAGTCTACTAAGATGATCCGCGGCTAGATTTTCCGCTCCTTTTTATCACGAATTTCAATTTTGAATTCTTGAAGGAGTAAAACCCAACGAAGAAGTCCTGGTTTAGAATCTTGTTTTGTTAACAAGTACTTCAACGTGGAATGATCAGTATAGACAATGGTGGTGGAAAGGACAAGATAGGGGCGGAATTTTTCAAAAGCATACACTACAGCTAAAAGCTCTTTTTCGGTAGTGGTATAATGCAATTAAGCCCCCATCATTGTCTTGCTAGCGTAATTGATTGCTTGGAAATGTTTGTTGATTCTTTGTCCCAAAACCGCTCCAATAGCAAAGTCGCTAGCATCACACATCAATTCAAAAGGTAACTCCCAATTAGGAGTAACTAAGACCGGTGCCTTAGTTAATTTATCCTTAAGAAGATTGAAATATTCAATACACTCTTTAGAAAAGATAAAAGGAGTATCTTTTTCCAAGAGGTGGGTCATCGGGCGAGCGATCTTAGAAAAATCTTGAATGAATCGACGATAGAAGCCCGCATGACCAAGAAAACTTCGCACACCCTTCACGGTTGAAGGTGGAGGTAATTTAGCAATCACATCGACTTTAGCACGGTCGACTTCAAGACCGGCTTTGGAGATTTTATGTCCAAGAACAATACCTTCTTTTACCATGAAATGGCATTTTTCCCAATTAAGAACGAGACGAGTGTCTTCACACCGTTTAAGCATACGTTCTAAATTGGCAAGGAAAGTAGAGAAAGAATCACCATAGACCGATAAATCATCCATAAAGACTTCCATAGTTTCTTCAACCATGTCATGGAATATAGCCATCATACACCTTTGGAAAGTCCCGGGAGCATTGCATAAGCCGAAAGGAATTCTTTTGTAAGCAAATGTTCCATAAGGACAAGTGAATGTGGTTTTATCTTGGTCTTTAGGATCGTTGGGAATTTGAAAATACCTGGAGAAACCGTCTAAGAAGCAATAGTAGTCATTACCCGCTAAACGCTCGAGCATTAGATCCATGAAAGGAAGAGGAAAAGGATCCTTACGAGTGGCATCATTGAGCTTGCGATAATCGATGCAAACACGCCAACCTGTGACAAGTCGAGTAGGAATCAACTCGTTGTTTTCATTGGGAACAACGGTTATTCCGCCTTTCTTAGGCACACAATGGACGGGACTAACCCATGGCGAATCCGAAATAGGGTAAATCATTCTGGCATCTAGAAGTTTAATAACTTCTTTCTTGATGACGTCATGAATTTTTGGATTAACCCTTCTTTGGCTTTAGATTGCGGGTTTAAAGTCATCTTCCATGAGAATTTTATGAGTACAAAAGTTAGGATCAATTCCGCGGATGTCGGAAATTTTCCAAGCAATTGCTTTCTTATGATTTTTTAGCACATCGAGAAGTCGAGATTTTTCATCCTCTTGTAAATCCTTTGCAATGATGACGGGTAACTTTTATTGTCTTCTAGGAAAACGTATTCGAGATGAGACGGTAAATCCTTAAGCTCTAAATCCGGAGGATTGTCAATAGAAGGTGTAGTCAAATTCGGATCATCGTTTATGATTTCCATAGGAGAAGGTGGAGAAATATGGTCCTTATTGAGAAGTCTCTCAATGGTACGAATGTCTTCATCCCAATCGGAGGGAGAATCGTCATATTTTAAGTCCACATCCCCTAAAGTTGCTTCAAATTCTTTCAAAAGGAAGTCACTTTCTCCAAATGGAGTCAATGAGGGTGCAATAAAGGCAACGGTCTCAACAATGGGTAGAGAAGAAAAACTACTTTTACAAGAGTCTTTGAAATGTTCTCCACAAGCCTCATCAAGTACGTCAATGAAATTAACGCTCTCGTGTTCATAAGGTTGCTTAGAAAGTTTACCCATGTTGAAGACGATTTTGTCGTCACCAACTCTCATGATTAATTCGCCCGCGGCTACATCAATAAGAGTGCGACCGATCCTCAAGAATGGACGTCCAATGATTAATGGAACACGAGGATCCATCTCGTAGTCAACGACAACAAAATCCACTGAAAAGGTGAATTTGTCGACACCGACGAAGACATATTCGACTATCCCCACCGGATAAGCAACCGTACGGTTAGCTAATTCAAATGTCATTCGTGTGGGGACTAGCTCGGGTAGAGATAATTGTTTCCAAACGCTTAATGGCATTAAGTTGATACTGGCACGTACATTGGCTAGGGCCATATAATTCTATACCCCGGGAAAGTTGCAAGGAATGAGAAAGCCACCCGGATCACCAAGTTTGGTTGGTAATTTCCTTAAGAGGACAGCGGAACAATTCTCATTAAGTTGGGTCTGAGAAATATCAATGAGCTTTTCCTTATCACTGAGAAGATCTTTAAACATTTTAGCATATTTAGGCATGTGAGTGAGAGCCTCGATAAAGGAGATGTTGAAATTCAATTGTTTAAACATTTTAAGAAAGTTCGAAACTTGAATATCATCTTTGTTCTTCAATTTATCTTTCCTCAACCTTGAAGGATAAGGTATGTCGGGTTGAGATGAAGGCTTTGGAATGGAATTCTCACTCACATCCTTGGGTGGTGGAGGGGTAGAAGTAGAAGGTGGAGGAATTGGTGAAGGGGGCTCGTTTTCCTTTGTCACAATCACCGGTGTAGGTTTAGGAATCTCGGGTTCCTTTAAACCTTTTCCACTTCGGGTGGTGATTGCTTTCATCTCCCCTCTTGGATTAGCAACGGTGTTACTCGGAAGAGAACCCGAACCAGAGGTTTGATTACTTGGGAAGAAACTAGCCATCATATCCCTTAAGTCATTCGTTTGACTGCTTATAGAGTTTCGCATGTCATTCCTAAGCTCGGCTCGAAGATCATTCCCTTGTTTCGCCATGTCACCTTTCAAGTTGATGATTTGACTCTGAAGATTCTTCACCAGCGCGTCATTAGTCCTCACGTACATTTCAACCTCTTGATTATATGTCGTAGGTGGGTTGGGATGGGGAACTTGGTAAGTGGGTGGTTGATAGGTGGGTTGTTGGTAAACTTGATTATTTCCTTGAGGTGGATATGGGTTTCGTTGGGTTTGATCTTGATTAGGAGCTCGAGGTTGGTTTTGATTGTTGTGATTAAAGTTGTTTTGGTTCTGAGGAGGAAAACCGGGTGGTGAAAGGAAGTTGTTTGAACGATAACTTAGCAAATTGCGGTCACCTTGAGGACGAGCTTGATAGCCTCCCGTGGAAAAGTTACCGTTAGCCGCATACACGTTTTTCCAGATTGTCATGAGTAGAAGGACAATCGGTGTATGAATGAGAACCCCCGTAAATCTCACAAGAAGGTGTGATAGATTTGACTTGTTGAAATTGGTTCGTAGCCATGGCTAAGAAATTTTTGTTCATCTCGGCTATTTGGCGGATAAGTTCGGTTATTTCGGGGTTTGATGAAGTAGAAGAAACATTGGCCCTCGGGTTATTTCTTGAAGATGCGGATGAATCCCAATTTTTGTGGTGAGTGGTCATGTTCTCTATAAGCTCTCTACACTCCTCAGGTCTTCTCTTCATGAATGTACCACCGGCGGCAGCATTAATCATATCACGATCACGAAAAGTTAAACCATTGTAGAAAGTATCAATCAAAGTGATGGGGAGCATATTATGATTTGGACAATGATTGATCAAGACATTATAACGTTCCTAAGCATCGAAAAGCGATTCATCAGGTTCTTGAGTGAAACCACTGATTTGATTGCGAAGACTAGTGACCATGGATGGTGGAACGTAGCGCGACAAAATTTTTTGAGTCATTTCGTCCCATGTATGAATTGAGTTTTTGGGAAGACGATCAAACCATCTTTCGGCATGGTGGGATAGAGTATGTGGAAAAAGATGAAGGCGAAGAAAATCCATGGAAACACCAGGCAATTTCATGCTTTGAGTGACGGTTACGAATTTATTGAGGTGTTTGTTTGCATTATCATTCGGTAATCCGCGAAATGGACAAGCGTTTTGAACTTATTGGATCATGTGATGCTTCAACGAAATTTCAGGAGCCGTGATTTGCATCGGCGCAATCGGTCCTCCACGTCCGTTCATGGTTGGTTGACAAAGCTCCTCCATCGTACGAAGGTCATGTGGAGGGACATGGTTGTTGTTGTTGTTATTATTCAAATTGGGGTGAGGTGGGTTGTTATTATTATGCACACTGGCCATATCTAAGTCTTTACTAGTCTCGGGCTCAGAATAGGACGTAGATCGAGTACGCATACACTAAAATGAAATACAATATTTTTGGTTTTTATCTTTTTTTATTTTTTTGGATTTTCGAAAATTTTTATATTTTTTAGGATTTTTTTGAAATTTTTGTGCTTGAAAATAACGTTCCCAAAAGAACGGATCCCAAAATCCAATTTTGCTCACAAAAAACCGTTAATCTGTACAAAAAGAGCTGGCAGCGGCGCCATTTGATTTAATGGTTTTGTTTGTGCGTTCAAGTGTTGTTCGTACTCGATTCAATCCGAATTGATCACGGTTAAAAGTGGAATTATTGGTGTTGGTCACTAAAAAGGGGGAGCTTTTGGTTATCTAATCTACTTGTAAACATAAAAGCTAAATATATAAAAATAACGGAAAAATCAAACCTTCATTAACTGTGTAAACTGATCTCTGAATCTCTGGAAAAATAAACAAGTTAGGAATAACTACTATCTTTGGAGAAACAGCATAAATTTGGATAAATGATATGTTTTCGGAAAAGAAGTGCTTCTTCGAAATCTATGGCTTTTTCGGAATACAAGGGTATTTCGGAATATCAAAGATATTCGGAATATAGGGGTGTTTTCGGATAAGGAAGGTTTTTCGGAATAATTGAGTATTTTCGGAATAATGCCCTTAATTCGGAATAAAGCCCTATTTCGGATAAACAAAGATCTTCCGAATAATGGTTAAATTCGGATAAACAAGCTATATTCGGAATGATGCCCCTTTTCAGATAAACAATGATTTTCAGATAAAAGGTTCATTTCGGAATAAAGAGCTTTTTCGGAAAAAGGAGTGATTTCGGATAAACCCTATTTTCGGATAAAAGCTATTCGGAATAACTCTATTTTTCGGAATATTTAAAATCTTCGAATAAAGCTAAATTCGGATAAAACAAGCTATTCGGAATAATCAATTTTCGGATAAGAGAATTTTCAGAATGACAAGTTATTTCAGATAAACAAGGATATTCGGATAAATGGCAATTCAAAATAAAAGTAATCTTCGGAATTATAAACCCTAATCCGAAGATAGCTAATACGAACAGTAACATAAACAGTACAGATCAAACAAATTAAGCCGAAATTAAGCAAATCAAATAAGCACTTGACCAAAACTAACACCAAATTGATTTTAAGAAAGACTAAATAAGCCACAAATTAAAAGCTACAAAAACAAAACATAATCAAAATATTAAAAATCAACTTTTTAATTAAGAATATATTAATCTACCAAATCAACTTATTTAAAAACAAACCAAACACTAATGAATCAACAACCTCAATAAGCTAAAACATCCACCACATCAAAACTATAAGATCAATCACATGAACAAATCAATCACACAATCAACTTGACTAAGAAAACTACATGATTAATTAAATCACCACAAGATTAAGAAAGGTAGAATGAGAGATATAAAATAAGCTTAATTAAATTCAAGATTAAGATTCAAGATTACAATATTAAGATGAAAGATTAAAAAGCTTGAAAGAAAAGCTTGTAAGTGTTTAGACTTTTTCTTCGATAATTCTTCAGAATAGGCCTTTGACTTTCGTTCTTCTTGCACTTATGGCCTTTTGTGTCTTTTTTCTTTTTCTTCGATAAAAGCCCGTGAAAGCCCGTGTTTTCTTCCTTTTTCATACTTTTGTCCTAAAACACAATTAAAACACAAACCACACATAATTCCGCCTTTTACGACATTAAATACACGTTTTGGTCTTGTTATTATTAGAAATAAGTGGTAAAAGGATAAGTGTTTTCACACTTATTAGATGCCATGGTCCAAAAGCAGCCAGAAAGAAAAAGGTTACTATGCTACTATTCGTTTCTTTATTGCTGGTTCCAAGCAGCGAAGAATATTAATGAAGATTGTGAAGCTACTGTGTGATCGTTGTTTGGTTTGCTTAGGGTATATGGTACTTGTTCTCGAGCCAAGAATGATAACATGAATTGCTATCTACAGAATGTGGTTTATCTTCAAACAAAAGTACTACACTACGTGGGACAAGATAAAAAAAAAGTGGTACACCGTGAGATGGTGTCAGTGGCTGAGTCGAGCCGCTGACAAGAATAAAGTACACGCTGACAAGGAAGACGCTGACACGTTGTATTTTAGACGTTGACAGCGTGTTGTCCGATATATGGTTTCTAAGCACTGACAAGTATCTTCTGATATCGAACAATACATATAGAAGATATATTGGATGACTCAAGATCTCGGACTGAACTATCTGCTAAAATTTTATGGCTCGTTTTTGAAGATTGTGTTTGATACAATAAAGTTTTATTTGATTATGTGACAAGGCTAACCTTGCGGTTACGTACCGACTTGGATTAGAAGCAGAACGCCGACAGAGGCAGCAGTTGCATAAAATAAGAGGATGATGTTGTAGTTAGATGATTTTCATTGCAAATTGGAGGTTTCGATGAAGAGGTTTGATTATTGCTTCTTTGGTGTTGGAGTTGTTTTTCGCAAGTTTGTATTTTATCATATCTCAAAAGATTCTCCTCTCTTTTGAGATAACTTGCTTTTTCTTTTAATGGTGGGTGACGAAGACTTGTCTGAATCTAGCAATTAGGTGACATTGCTATCACTTGAAGGAGTTACATTATTGTGCTCAGTGTCTCACAAAGGATGAGGATTTTGACAAGAGATTGAAGTCTGCTTATACTTTAACGTTTTCATATAAGTTCGACGTCACATGGATAGTGCAAGATATAAGGTACAAGCTTGGGAGATTCCACTTCTTCAACAAATAGGTTATCTTCGTTTTTCTTCATTCGTAATCTACAATTAGAGTCTACATGGTTCGTGATTCATTTACATGTACCACTCAAGGGAAAGAGTTTATTAGTTGTTTATCTTTAGAAGACCCCTATTGGATGTGAAAAAAAGGGGAAGAAGGTTCAAAGATCAAGGTATACAACTTAACTTTATGTGAAAGATCAAGATTTGAAGATTCTTTTTGTCATCATCAAATAGGGGAAGATTGTTGGGAATTAATTTGATGAGACAAAACAAGAATAATGAAATAAGAAGAACTTATATGCAAAAAGAAAGATTTACAAGAATATGGAGCCCTTTCATACAACAAGGAGGACTTATTAGCAAAAGATGAGGGGGACTACTAGGTAATTAGATTTCTTTTAACAAGGGGTATGTGTAGTATATAAACACTTACACCCTACGTGAATATTTAATCCCATTATTCACAATGTAGTCATAATGCGTGTGTCGTGTTCTAGGCGTGTAGTTTACATTGTAAACACGCCTTGAGTTATTTGTTTTAATCGTTAATGTTTAATACAAGTAATCATTGGAAGAGAAACACCTTGTTCATAATCAATGTTCTAATTCCGCTATGTTTATCATATGAACGTTGATTATCCTAGTAAGCTTAATCGATCCATGAATAATGGTTTCCACAAGGAATTCTACACGTCGTCCCATGGGTGAAGATTCTTGGAAATTCACTTTATGTGATGACATTTAAGAATTCCAATTAGTTATCATAGTCACGCGCGCAGGAACTTGACTAGGAAACTTTGTATAGTAAATATGCGTGTGACTATAAATACCCCTCCAAGGCTTCCAAGGAGGGGATGTTGTTGTTGTTGTGTTTTCTTTTTTCATTTTGATTCAACTTGTTTTCATTTTCTCTTTAACACATACATCCATTACTTTCTCTCTCTAGCTCACCAATGGCTGCCATCATCTTCTACCACCACCCTAGACCACCGGATCATATAAAATAGCAAACCTACATTTTTTATAGGTCTATGTAATCCTTAGATTATCTAATCAATGTAATGATCACAAGAGAGAGAGATAGATGTAGATCTTAGAGAGAGAAAGGCGGGGATGAGAGAAAAGATGTAATATTAGATTATGAAATGAGAACCAACCCCTCCTAACATGCTAGGAGGGGGTATATATAGCCCACCCTACATGTGGGCTTTGTAGGTTATATTGTTACATTACTAGATCACAAGCCCATACTAGATGTATCTCGTTGAAGTGACCGATCCTTTCTAAATACGTAAAAATGTATTTCCAACAATCTCTCCCTAAGGGAGGTCACTCCAAGAGACAAAGTCCTAAATAGCCTATAGCTCGTGATCTATGTTAACAATGATTGGACCGATACTTTCTTTGGAATTTCTTATTTCCAATAATCTCCCCCTATGGGAGGTCACACCATTTTACAAAATCTTAAACCTAACATACTATGCTTGAGTATTCGATCTTGTTCTTGTGAATATGCTAATGTGATCTTTGACTTTAGTCTTGAGCATGTTTCCTTGCCTTGACCTTGTGCATTCATCACTTGTGATATTCGCCTCCTCGTGACTTCATGTTCCACATACTTATAACTTTATAAATTCTCAAAAGCTTTAGAGTTTGATACAACAGAAGACCTGACTTTTAGGCTTTCTTTTCATTTGTTGAAGTATTAAGTGCAAAAGGTATAAACATGCGGGGACGACTTCTTCTCAGACACCGCAATGCCACCGTCTTGTTACACTGCATGAGACAGTTAGCAACAAAACATAGACACGGATAAAATGGCTTTGAACATTTCAACCTAATTAGGTAGCATTTTACCTCCCGTCGGTGAAGACCGTAGAACGATATTAAATATCGTACTTGTGGCAGGTAGTTTCAATTAAGAACCTCCTTTACAAGATTTCGCGGGTAAACCCGTTCTCTTTACTCGATCGTCCAAAGCTGACTGCGAACGTAAAAAGTGAATCATTTGGATATAATTAACCTCATGATTGAAGCCGTCAATTCATATACTTGGAACAAGTGAAATTCAATTAAGAACCGCACCGTCGTTGCTTTTCCAGTTGTCACGAGCTTGATTCATATAGAATCTTGTAAGTTACCTACCAAGTGCTGTTTGATGTTATCACTAGAAGGATTTCCACTCATCACTGTGAACACTAAAGAGTGTCACTCTGAGTGTTCTAGAAAGATCACTAAGATATTGCGTGGAGGCCTGGAACGTGTTTAAATTCTGTTAAGAATTAAACCACTGTTGATTTCCAGTTATCACAAGTTTGATTCATAAAGAATCACACAAGTCACCTACCATGAGCTTTTTAATGTTCGATCAAGAAGTATTTCCATGTTCATTGTAAATACTTTCGTATTACTCGGATGTTCAGGCAAGATCATGAAGATTTTGCGTAGGACTCTTAATATCTTTCTTACTTTTCATAATGTGTGAGGAAGCAAGGAAATATGGAAGTGTATCCTAATGAGATTATTGATGATCTCAAATTGGTCTAGATTCGAGCGTGCATTTTGGATTTCAGTGATCCGAGGCTGGAGAGGAGTGCCACCATTTCAATACCAATATATTTGGAGTAAATAAATCGATAGATAACGTGTTGTCTCCGTGTGATTAAAACAAATACCTTTTGAGAGATATCTGAGTTAGCTGGGATGGGTTGTGCATTGCATCGCTGGGTCCATGATGTCTATCTTCAATATTAAGCATTATTAAAAATGATCTCAATAGCATATGTATTGACCCGGTTTCTGCCTAAGTTGTAAGGAGGGTTGCTTTCTTTTCACCCTTTATATTTACAATTCTTTTTCATTATTCAACCCTTTCAATGCTTACCAATACGTCATAACTAGCACCTTGTTGTGATTGTTCTAGTGCTAACTTAAGTACTTGGTCGGCATTCAACTATGTTTACAAACTTTCTCCTTCTTTCCTAAGGACTACTATTTCTAGCTATGGAATGTCATTGGGAAGATTCCTCCAGTTTTAGAAGAATCATTGGACTTTAACCTATCCTACCATCCTTATGTCACAAGAATCGTCACAATCGTGAATAGAGATGTTTTGGGTAAGTGTATGTCACCATGAAATCCATTTTGATGTACAAATTTATTTTTCTCCCCCAAAACATATGTTGCGATATTCGAAAATATTTCGCACATGTCGGGAAGAGCCGACACATTAAGTAAACCATTATAGATCTCAATATTGAATCACATTTTCTCCCCTATATTAAGAATATTAACCCAATCAATGTTTTTAATATCAATTGATTTAAAATTTTAAGAAAATTTGTGAAGAAAAATGAAATCCAATTATCTCCATGATAATCACAAGCTCCCCCTCAAATTAATGAGGGTGTACTTGAAACGTAAATTAAGTACCTTTTAAACAAAAGTGTACGGTACTTATCACGTGCAAAGATCATAAATGATAATGTATTTACAAGATTAATAAGTTTACGAGGTTGGACCTAAATGATGGAGAACATCATATGATAGAATCACGTGGTTCTTGTTCACGAATGTTTGAAATTATCTCCTTGTTAAACACGTAATTATTCAAGTTTTTAGTGCTAATATCCCTTCATTTTTGGCATAATAAATAGCAAAACGTGTATTTTTAGTGCATTTATAGTTTATATGTGTTATTTATTATTGTAGGTACGAATATTAAAGAAAAAGGAGCAAAACGAAGAAAAAGACCAAAAACGAGCACGAGAAATGGAAAGAGCACGGAAAATCGAGTCCAACGGTGCATTCATGTTTTATTGGGCCGACCTGACACCATTTAAATGCGTCGAACCGACCCATTAATATATCTAAGCCCACTACATCAAAACAACAACTGCAGCCCAAGATCATTTATTAAGCTGCAAGCCCAGCAGCAATGAACTCAGGCCCAGCAAAGAGAAAAGAAAACATCACAACCCAGCAAGCCCATTAAAAAGAAGAGATTGATCTGATATTGCTTATATCATAGGCAGACATTAACATTCCTAATATGTACTGCTCATTTTATAACTTTCATTCCCTGCATCATTATTTTTAATTCATAGGTAGGAATCTTTTTAGACGCTGACACATCTTTCCAATTATATAAAATCCTCACTTTGCAATTTGTTTCCTACGTATTTTTTAGATAGAATAGGTAATTATTTTCCTTGTCTTATTTTTAATTTGTTACATTCAATATTTTATGGATACCCTGCGTTTGTTTTTTGGTAAGAATACATTCCATTATTAATTTTTCAATCAAAACATTCTTTTCCTGCGTTTTACATTTATGGAGGATCTAGTTTTCATTATTTTTAGGATAGATCTTAAATTTTTTTTACTTCCCTGTTTAAAAATTTATTCCCTGCGTTTTTTAGTTTTAGGAGATTAGGGAAAGATTTATGTTCCACTTTTTTAGGATAGACAGAATATGCAATTCACTTTTCTTTTCATATAATTTCTTTAGTGCGTTTTTTTAGAGGAGAAGATTTAGTTATTCTACTTTCCTTATTTATTTTTATGGATCCTCACTTTATATATTATTTATTTTCCTGCGTGATTTATTGGTTGAAATGATAGCATCTCACTTTTGTTTTCATTTCTGTATCCATTTTATTAAGTAGATAGCAATCAAATAAAAAAATGAGTAATCTAATTTTTTTATTGCTTTCATACTTATTTGCTGATATAAATCACAAGTTGGGGATATTTAATTGTTTGTACTGCTTGGTGGTAGTTGGGTCAGCAACTATTATATATATATATATATAGTTAGGTTATTGTAATGTATTAGCTTAAAGTTGTTAAAATGAAAAGTTATTTTAACCCATTGATTTTATCAATTAACATATATATATATATATATATATATATATATATATATATATATATATATATATATATATATATATATATATATATATATATATATATATATATATATATATATATATATATATATATATATATATATATATATATATATATATATATATATATATATATATATATATATATATATATATATATATATATATATATATATATATATATATATATATATATATATATATATATATATATATATATATATATATATATATATATATATATATATATATATATATATATATATATATATATATATATATATATATATATATATATATATATATATATATATATATATATATATATATATATATATATATATATATATATATATATATATATATATGTATATATATATATAGAATTTAGATAAAATGGTTTAGGTGCTTAAAGTTGTTAAAATGAGAAGTAATAAAAAATGAGTAAATATCACATTTATTGATTAGTTTTGGTTCGTTTATGATTTTTTAGTCCGTGTACGAGTGTTTAGGAAGTTTTAGTTCGTGTACGAGTAGCTAGTTCACAATTTTTAATATTACTAATTTTTCGTTTATTAGTTGTGTATCATAGTTTATCAATTATTTTGTTATATCGAATGCAACATGTGATAATGTATCACTGAGTTTGCGAATAAATGATTATTTATGCTAATAATATTTTTTTTAAGTAAAACTATGTATCATATGTATCAGCTATAAATTTTTACGTATCAATTTTTTCAATGTTTTTATACCAATTTTTATGTATAAGATTTATTATTTTGTGTTTAGTATTATATATATATATATATATATATATATATATATATATATATATATATATATATATATATATATATATATATATATATATATATATATAGGAATGGGGTAAAATGAGAAGGGGTCTTAAAATAAAAAGTATAGGAAGGATTGTGAGAGTGACATGTGTCATTATGCCATATCACCATGCCACATAATGATGACACATCACTATTTTAAAAAATTCGATTTTTTTTAAAAAGAATTTCGAAAATGTTTTTCAAAAAAAAAATATTTCGAAAAAAAAAAATTCGAATTTTTTTTTCGAAAAAAAAAATTTTCGAAATTTTTTTTACAAAATATTTTTTCCAAAAAAAATTTTTCGCATTTTTTTTCGAAAAAAAATTTCGATATTTTTTTTGGAAAAAAAAATAATTCAACTTTTTTTAAAAGAATTTTAAAAATAAAACAAAAGATAATCTACTGCATCGCAGTTATATATTTTGATTCATCACAGTAATAAGTTACTGCATTATAGTTCAACACCGAACTTAATGCGTAACTAATTACAGTGATGCATTAATTAATTAAGTTGATGTATCAAACATATAACTGTGATGCAATAGATTATTTCTTTTAAATTTTTAAATAAAACAAAAGATAATCTACTGCATCGCAATTATATATTTTGATGCATATAGTTCATCACCAAACTTAATGCAGTAACTAATTACTGTGATGCATTAACTTATTAAGTTGATGCATCAAACATATAACTGTGATGCAGTAAATTATTTTTTAAAATTTTTAAATAAAACAAAAGATAATCTACTGCATCGCAATTATATATTTTGATGCATCATGTTTATAAGTTAATGCATCACATTAATAAGTTACGGCATTATAGTTCATCACCGAACTTAATGCAGTAACTAATTATGTGATGCATTAACTTATTAAGTTGATGCATCAAACATATAACTGTGATGCAGTAGATTTTTTTTTAAAAAATTCGCAAAAAAACTTTCCAAAAAAAAATTCGGAAAAAAAATTTAAAAAAAAATTTTAGAAAAAAAATTTTCGAAAAAAAAATTTTTAGAGAAAAAAAAAATTTCGAAATTTTTTTTTTGAAAAAAAAAATTTCGTAAATTTTTTTTTTTTAAAATTCAGAATTTTTTAAGTGTTGAGGTGTCATGATTATGTGGCATGATGATGTGGCTAAGTGACACATGTCACTCCCATAATCCTTCCTAGACTTTTTATTTTAAGGGCCTTTTTAGTGTATCCCTACCCTATATATATATATATATATATATATATATATATATATATATATATATATATATATATATATATATATATATATATATATATATATATATATATATATATATATATATATATATATATATATATATATATATATATATATATATATATATATATATATATATATATATATCTATAGGAATGGGATCGAGAGAAAACTTAATCTCGGTAGAAAACCTAGAAAACTAAAGTGATGCCCTAAAAATAACAAACGGATGCACTAAATATTTGTCTTCAGGGCATTCGTTTAGTGCAATTTGTTTAGGGCATCTATTTGATATTTTAGTGCATCTGTTTTAGTTTTCTAGGTTTTCTACCGAGATGAGGTTTTCTCTAGAACTCATCCCTATATATATATATATATATATATATATATATATATATATATATATATATATATATATATATATATATATATATATATATATATATATATATATATATATATATATATATATATATATATATATATATATATATATATATATATATATATATATATATATATATATATATATATATATATATATATATATATATATATATATATATATATATATATATATATATATATATATATATATATATATATATATATATATATATATATATATATATATATATATATATATATATATATATATATATATATATATATATATATATATATATATATATATATATATATATATATATACATACTAGCGTCGTAACCCGCTCAACGGGCGGGGTTGTTTCGTAAATTCTTTTTAAATATATATATACATACTAGCGTCGTAACCCGCTCAACGGGCGGGGTTGTTTCGTAAATTCTTTTTAAAAGTGTGTTTGTGTATAATTTTTATTCGTTTGTAGTGGGACTCGTTTTTGTTAAAAGAAAACAAAAAGGAAACTATTTATTGAAATTTTTAGGCTTTGGCCTATTTAGCGGTTGCGTTTATCCCATGTAAATCTTTGATTGTACAAATATTGGTTTGTGTATTCTTTTTCCCTTAAATGCTTATGCAATATAAGCATTTGTCCGGTCACTAATTTTTATAATCATTTTAAATAATGCAATTTGTCCAAGTTAATTTTATGATTATAGATAAGAAATGAGTTCAGATTGAAAAATATTTGTTTCTTATTGAGATAAAATTTATTTAAATTAAAAAAATTAGGAGATAATATGTAGTATAATTACACTTTAGTAACATGTTTGACACTGTCCCCGTTTACCTAATATTATAATTTCACCTGTTTGACATGCTTTTAACAGTACACGACAATAGTTTGTAGTTGACTCATTAATATGTCTATATTTAAAAGTTACGGCAAAGGTTATGATGAATAAGAAATAAGTTATTAACCAAGAACCTATGTTACTCCGGAAAAGGATTTTTCATGTATCAATGCTTGTCGAGACAAATTCAATGTTCTCAATGTTGGGACTTGAGATAAATATTTTACCTATTACATTGTCACCTTCCGTAGACAATTGTTTGTACATTAGTTTGTGACTAAATAGGAGATTTTTTAACAAAAGCTAAAAGGAGATTGATGGTCAAAGAAATTAAGAACCGCTTGTGAAAGAGCAAAGATGATTCTTTCTTCAACTGCTTAGACGAGAATCAAAATTGATTCTTTGTACGAATGAATTGATTTCTACTTGACAATTTTATAAATATTTTTTTAAAGTATATTTGTGTATTGGTTATATCTGTTTACAGTGTGACAGGTTTTTGTTAAAATAAAATTTAAAGGAAACTATTTTTTTATTTTTTTTAGGCTTTGGCCTACCCAATGGACGTGTTTTGTCCCATGTGAATCTTTGGTTATGTAAATATCGATTTGTTTTTATAGAAAATTATTGTAAAACCGGTTTTTCAAACTGATCCATAAAATGGCAGGGACTGGTTTAAAAAACGGTAAAACCCGGTTAAAATTGAACCGATTCGGTTAAAACTGATCCGATCCAGTTAAAGGTTTTCAAGTACTCGGTAAATTGTGTGATTTTGTATTCGTGATTAGAAGATCGGTTTCAAGTACTATATTACATTTTGTGCTGAAATGGTTTCAGGTGTAGTATATTAATTAAAAATGTAAAATATCAGTTTTTAGTAGTACTCAGTACATTGATGTTCTTGGGCATTTTATTGCATCAATAATAGAAGTATGATAGGTATAAACGGTTTCTCAAATGCACTTGGATTTTCTTTAAGAGTCCAAACCGAGCTCATTTAACCACAAAAGTCAAACGTACAAACTTTATATAACAAAAGTAAAAGAGTTCAAACATAGTATGAAGGACATAAGTGCGTATAAAATATGAAGAACCCAAAACACCCCATCGATTACTCAAAAAAAGGAGTTAAATATTTGGTGCTCAAACATATTCATTTTCGATTCGACATTTACATATCTATGCCCTCCACAGATGCACATAAATACACCCTCCAATAGCATGAATCATATTTATCATAAATGAGAACAGTTCAATAAACTGTAACAAAATGTAAACAACCAAGTTCGTTAATATACATTCAAAATATGTTCTATCTCGTTAACTTCTCGAATGAATTTACTAAAATACCCATATGTTCTTCCACTTTTCATTTAATTTTCAGTTTATAATATAGAATCAATCCAGAATATTGAATAAATTCCAAAAGGTTTTTTTGGAAAAATAAAAAAATTTGTAAAAAAATATTTTAAATTAAAAAACGAAAAGAAATTCAAAAATTTTAAACTTTTTTATTTATTTTCGAAAAAATAAATTTCAAAAAAAGAAAATGATTTCGGAAAAATTAAAAAATCTAAAATTTAAAAAATTTAAAATATCAAACAACTTTTAAAGTTTTAAAATTTCCATTTTTTAATCAATTTTTTCAAAAATAATTTTTAACTTCAAATATCTTTTAAATCTTTTTCGAAATTATTTTTTTTGAAACTAAAATAATTTATTTTACTATAAACTTATTTAATGATGCGAATTTTCAAAGTTAGTAACAAAATTAGTTGAGGACGAAAAAAGGGAAATTTAGTCAAATCCTTTAAAGATGACCGGTTAAACCGATCATATTAGCGAGATATGCGAGCTTGGTTGCTTATACAATACATTAGCGAGATTTGTCATTTTTTGAATGAGTAAAATGCAGATATGATCACTGTGGTATTTCATTTTTGCATATATCCTACTTGGTCTTTTGAAACTGCAAGCGCCATACCTCTGAGGATAGTTTGAGTCCATTTTGATACCTTGACTTAACGGAGCATACGTTTTGACCGTTACCATGGTTTAAAAAAAGGACAAACTTGTCTTCTTTTTCTTCCATTAAGATTCACGATGCTTTAAGATTACTTGTATACAGTCTAATGAATTAATGAATTCTTTTACAAGAAACAGCCACATCCAAAGTGAAACTACATACTAAGATTTTAGGTGAACCATCAGGCATTCAAGAATGCTAAAAGAATTATCTAGTCTCTAATCATAAAAAATAAGAACACTTCAGTGACAAAGCAGACTGCTCTTTCATCAGTTAAATACTATCATGTGTAGTGATTTGTTCTGCTAATTTCCAAAATTGGGTTAGTTGTTCTGATATGAATAATCAATCAAAATTCTAATAAACATACGCATGAGAAAACTTCAGTTAGAAACCACGTTCTTTTTCATCTCTAAAAAAACAAAAGAAAAGACAATTTTATCCTTTTGTTAAACCATGGTAACAGTCAAAACATATGCTCCGTTAGTCAAGGTATCAAAATAAACTCAAACTATTGTCACAGGTATGGCGCATGCACTTTTAAAACACCAGGTAGGATATATGCAAAAATAATATACCATAGTGACCATATACGCATTTTACTCTTTTTTGAATATATGTTACGTATTTATAGCTTTTGTCCAAAACAACAAATACACTATCATTATACATTAAATGATTGTCACGTTCTACATATGTGGTCACACCAATGTTTGAACCATCCCTATAGTACCAATACATATAAACCTAACCTTGTCTAATAGATCATCATAGAGTGAGAAGTTTATCAGTTATGTCTAAATTAAGTATGTTGTTATCTACTCGATACCATATTTAATATAAACTTAAGAATCTTGCCTTGTCCGCTCACATATACCCACCAAAAAGTTCTTGATTTGATACTCCTTTGCCAAATTCATCGACGCTTCCATCTTAATCATAAACCTACGTACGTTGCCAAAGAAAAAAAATGTGTCACTGAGAAGTCATAAGCGATCAGAAGACCGTTAAGTAAAGACGTAACTGATTGAGATGGTAAGAAACCTAGGAAAAAAATAACCTCCAACATACAGTGGAAATGAGTCACCTAAAATCTTGCGTCTGACATCTGAGATATTATCTTCTAAGCTTCTCTTATTGATAAATTCTTTGTTCGATGAGTAAAGAGCGTGTCTTTGAAAGGCTTGAGAGCGTCTCGTGCTTGTCCAGCTCCATAGTGGGTGCCTTGATTTTAGCCGTTAGAAAAAGTCTACAAACAAATTAAAATGGATATCACATAAACTTTAATAATAGCAATATATACACACAAATCCAATGGCGTATAGTTTCCCTGGAATCCCATGCACACCATCTTTCAAAATCCAATATTGACACAGAGATTTTTTATAAATATAGGCACTTATGACCTTTTCCTAAGTAGATAAACAATCCAAATCACCCATGTATATTGGAGAACATGAGAGATGCAAATGGTTTGGGTATTTACCTCAAATACTTCCACCTTCAGTGTGAAGGAAGATGTAGTCTATGGACGAATTCTTAACAGATCCTAAGAAAGCTATTGTATTGGACAGACTCCTTGTTGCCACAACTTGAAGTGATACCCTGCAGGTGTTACCCTATTCTTGAAATACTTAATGGGCACTCAATTATCTTGAACTCGCTGCCTTGTAACGGAATACTTTGTACATTTCTTGTGGCATCCACAAAGAGTTTTTTTTTCTTCTAGTCTGCACACGTTACACGTATGTACAATGGTTAAGATACAAAAAATTTAATGACAAATTTGGCCCATTAGTAAATTTGTAAATTAAGATTTTAGGCCAAACAATATAAGTGCTGTCACAATTTATGTGATATAACATAATGGTATATCACATTATTTTGGGAAAAATTACATAACAATGCATTTTAGTAACTGTTAGTATAAATTGTAAAGTTACATACCCTACGATCATGCTCCTTGCGAAGTATTCCCTGTTCACGTCACTCTTTTGAATGGCATCATTCGAGTTGGCTGGCGAGCGTCGTGTCACGAACTTGAACTGGAAAACCATACTCAAGATCCAAAAGACAGACTTGACAAACGTTTTCAACTTGCTGCAAGTTTGGAAAATCTAGTTTTTCTTGTATCTTGCGTCACAAACAGGTACCAAGTAAATAATAGCAAATTTAAGGAAACATTCAGATATAATCGTGTATAACTAATGATTAGATGATTACCTATTCTGATTCTTTAATGTCAATATTTACAGGTACTTCGGCAGTAGCCACCTTGGAGTAACATATCAAAGTTGTTCCAGTGAATGCAGCCAATAACTCGACTTGGTGATTTTTTGGTAATATAATAAGCAGAATTGGTAACTATAAATTATACCTTTAAGAACAGCCTCAGGGTTGATCGAAACTTTTGCCAAGAAAAGGACCAAGAGGCACATACTCCCACACCTGCATATCTCTTTTTGTTGAATCCATGAACTATGAATGTGAACAATTAACCGAATCTGGTAAGAAATAACAATCAAGCTGAGAGAAAATAGCATAGCACTCGAGCCATGCATTAGCGAATAACCTGCTTTAGCCTATCTGAATTAATATATTTCAGGCCTGAATTAATGTAACGGTTAACTATCTACCTGATTTGTATCATTTGTAGTCCTCAGAGCTCATATAGCATGAGTAGAGCAACAGAGTCAAGAGAACTCTCATTATCGACTCGTGAATCTCCTATCAAGTATGTACCAAATTGCCAATACATATTATTCTTTTTGTGATTGATCAAAACAAAAATATGTGTATATGATTAGTTTTAAACTAAGCTACAAATGAGTAATACGGTATGAAATAGATTATGAAAATTGAAAAATAAAACTATGTTGAAAAATATACCAGATGATTAGACCATTAGATTAGAGATTAGATTAAACCATTTCAATAATGATATACTCATATTAGATGCAAATTGATATTAGATGCATAGGATACTTAGGAGTTTCCTGCCATAACCTGAAAAATAAAACTCAGAATACAACATTCAAGTAAAGAAAATATAACTCAATACCTAAATAATTAACGTCAAAAGCACATGTCATGGCATTTCAAGGTCACTGAGATTCCTTTTTTCCTGAAGTGGAAAAAGACGCAGTTAGATCTTTGTCAATGATCATAGCTACTTTTGCCTGGAAAAGAAGATATAACTTTCCAACTATTAACTAAGCACCAAGTCAGTTTGATTCCCATTGCTATTTCAATATTTATGATAAGAAGATCAGGTAACGGGTCACAAGAGGTTCCCATGTGTAAATCGGTCTTTTTAGCATAGTCCATACCGATTAGGTTCTGTTACAGCAATAACACTTTTCATTACACAAAAGAAACCTGGTCATACGACATACTGGATAAACCCTTTTATCAAGGTAAATCAGATTTATAATTAAAAGGAACAGCAAAGGATGCCCTTAGGTAGTTCTTTGTTGATCATCTCAAACATGAAAAATTAATAATCATTTAGAGGAAGTTTATTATGCCAAATATTTTTTAGATACATCGTAAGCTAAAAGAAAATGAAAACATGTTTATGGGAACCGAGGGAAGCACATAAACGTAAAAGTGGAAAACATAAGTAATCCCGATCCCACATACCCGTTATTACTTGGCACCATAGCAGAAAGGTAGAATTTAGCAGAAAAGGATGGAAGTTAACCTCCTGAAGCTTCAGACCGAGCTTTAGCTTCTTCTCTCGAAACGAAAAAACCCGCTGCCCGACAGTTCTCTATCAACCCTAATCCCAACTTTAAATCAACCCATGGTACTTTCGCTCTGAATCTATGAGCCACATGCTTGCTCAAGGGTGCAACACATGAATCCGCACTTCTCAACAAAGACAACTCATTGCTTCTAGCATACCTTAAACCACCAGATTAAACCACCACTTTCGCCAACTCCCAGATAGTTTGAACTTGGATATATGAAGACCACCCAAATATGAATTTATCTAACATGGTTGTGCTTTTTGTCAGGTCATTTGAACACTGTACCATTATTGAAGTTGGGCTCTCGTGAAGACCAATTGATACCGAAGCATGATAGTTAGCCAATAGAAAAAAAGCATAGCGTTTGGAAAAAAAAAACACTCACGCTGTAGGACATCTGCTGGTACTGTTCTTCGCTCTTTTGAGTTATCTTGTGTTTGTGAAGAGAATTGCGAGCATGCATATGTATTATTGGTTAGGCTACCATTACTGCCATACTCGTTAACAAGAATCATCTCGTTGTCTACACCACAGTAACCAAGATAATTAATGATATTTTGATGGTGGAACTTGAAAATCAGTTCAAGCTCATTACAAAACTCTTCCTTTCCTTGGCCAACTTTCGATTAAGGCGTTTGATGGCACCTATGCACTGTTGCCAGATTTCAGAAGATTGTCCCTTGTTAACATTACCAAATTCACCTTCTCCAATCCAACTTTCATTACTGAAATTTCATGTCGCTGCATTTAATGGAATATATCAGTAAAAAGCATTCGGATAGATTATCTCGTTCTGTGATAAACGTCATAGAGATCGTGTAAAACATGATCCTCGCTATCTCTTGTAATCAGTAACTTTACTACTTCTATTTAATACTACATGGATTAACTCCAGCACCTGTGTATCCATTAATTATTGGAGTATTAGTTATCACGTTATTTATCAGTATTGCAATTATTGAACTATAAGTGATTACGGAAAATTAAGTATGTTAAAAATCAATCAAACTTGGTTGATAAAAAGTAAACTCTTGTATGCAACAACTGATAATCACAAATAAAAGACAGAAACTCAGAGATGAAATTATATATATGCTTAAATTTTAATGACACGTTTGTTAATATATCAAGTTTTATCTTGACACAATAGGGGATCAAAATAGACCTCAAATGAAGCCTTTTTCACATAAATGCGTTTCAAGTGCCGCCCAAACCATATCTAAAAACCTGAAATCGTAGCCAGTTCATATTCTTCTAGCATTTCTTGTGATTTATCTTTATTATCAGTGTTAGTATTATGATATTCCAATTATTTTTAGAGATATGATACAGACCCAACAGGAAAGGCCGCAGCTGCTTATCCAAACATGGTGCAGATTCACGGCTATAATGTTTGGTAGACGAATCACATCTGAATCAACATGGCATAAGGGAAAAGTAGTGATTTTGAGCTTATAAAATCTAGTGGTCTACGTAGACGAACCCCGTCAGAGGCTGCTAGATCTCCTGGAAATAACTTTGATAAGGATTAATTTCAGTACGCGGGAAATGAGGTTTAGAGGTTTTTCTACCTAGTTAACCGGTTGTTGACCATCAGATACATGTGCCTGATGGGGGTTGGATGGCTCGACATGCTGTGTTGCTTGTAGGAGAGGACCCTACACAATGTTATGCACTTATATGTGTTAATTGTCATATGCTAAAAGGTAAACAGATAAATAAGGCTTCACACCATCACTTATTTATTAAGATGGTGTTTAGGATTTGATTAATTAGGTGTTTATCTGATTACTTTTAAGGCAAATTATCCTTTCAAAAAACTAAATAAATACCATTATAATAAGAAGGGTGTTTAGGATTGCTTATTTAAGTGTGTGTCTGTCTTTTTGAGCAAATAAGCAAATTTGAGTGTTTCGATAAACCCTAATTTAAGTTATTGTTTTACTCTAGAATAAGCACATTTGCACATGCTTATTCTGAGCAAAGAAGCAATCCCAAACACTCTCTAAGGAGTTCAAATTAAACATATATGATAATACATAGTCATACAAACTGGCTAGGTCTTTCAGGAAAAGAGGATAAGCATGTTTTGACACAATCTATATTGAAAATATTGAAGTAGCAGATATGTTTTGTGAAAGTAAAAGCAATAGATGAATGTAATGATAAAGCAAAGTAGTTGATAGTTTCATAATGAATGTGATGTGGAACGAAGACCACCTCTTTCAAGAAGAAAAACACAATAGTTTTTGGATAATGTGGCAGATAACGGACATCCAGTAGTGTCGCCATCGACCATGATGTAGTCATAAGTGCCCTGAATCAAAAGTCGCATCGCGTTCGGCACAAACCACGTAGGTCGTTGTATCAGCTGATCCAAGTCACAAAATGTTCACAAGTTAAAGTTCATAATAAGTCAACAAATGGTTATATCTATAAATATCACATGAGATTGTTGCTGATGTTCTACAAATGTAATAAATGAGAGAAAACTTATACTAAACTGACCTTTACCATCCTCAATTACTAGCATATATACTATCTATGTACTGGCAGACCTGCATACAATATGGGACATTAAAATAATCATGAAAAGCCATGTCATTAATCTTATTTGAATGAAGAAAATACGATTGTTTCCTATAAAATGGTAAAGAACGTTATACCTCAAGCCGAGATCCAATAAGTTCAGAGGTTATTAAGTCCCAATATTTTAATGTTTTGTCAAATGAACCTAGAGTGAAAAATTACAGTTTTTTACTTATTATGGATTGTTCCTGCTAATGTACTTTGGTGGGACACCATCACCTGCCGTCATGGTTAAACATATTTAAGGTGCTTTTTAAACCGGTTCACTTTGTGTGTAGAGGTGAGCAAGTGCGCATCCATGGTTGGGTGCGATGGGCCAAACCAACGAATACGGAACCATTCCTTGATATACTTTGAGATTCCATCATTTCCAAGTGTAGAGAACATGGTAATATTGGTTGATGTCGACTCCAACACCAGGTAAAAATTTGAGCTTTTAACCCTGGTCAACACAAGTTAAGGTCGAAAAGGCTCTCACCTTGATATACTTGGAGAAGAAAAAGAGATTTGCATTAATGAATTTGCTACTTTCATATAACAAACAAATTTACTCTTTTAGTCCACTATATATATAAGGCTATATCAACTTAAAAGATGCTCTCACCTCACTGTTGATATATTCTTTTAGTTACCTCAGTCCAAGTATAAGCTTGCTCAGTAGTGCACCCCTGTTGTATAAGAGATGTTAGATGTGGATTGGAACTGGCTTGTGAAGTTGGATTGGAAAGATCCATACTAAGTGGTCTCTGCATAAAAAATCGGACATTAGTTTTTGTACCCCTGTTGTATAAGAGAGGTTAAATGTGGCACGGTTGACCCCTTGACTTATGCCAGGTTCAATTCAGTTTATGTTTTATCTCCAGCAGGTAAAATTTAAATAAACAACCAAAAGGGTATAGGTCAAACATGTCAAAAGTTTGCCTGAGGTGTAGTTTCAACTCATTGAAACTCATAAATCATTTTATTAGAATTTTTTTTATTATTGAAATAATTAAACTGTCGATATCATATGTAGAACATTAGTAACTTAATCAACGCCCATTTTGAGTTTTCAATAGGTTACCCAACCTGCCATACCCACCCATTTAGCCACCTGTATTCAAACAATGTGAGTGCCCCTCCATGTATAAAAAAGAAGAGACTGAACCTCATTGCAGGCTGACATGGCGTCAACTACTTCTTTGGTAAACGTATGTCCTACTCAAGATGTTCTAATCAATACAGTTGGTTTGTTGGCCTGATGATTAACGGTAAATTAAATGTAGAGTTTAGCAACAAAGGTCAAAATTTGATCAAGAATAAGTAAAAATACATTAACATTATCAAAATTGTCCTACGTTGACGACATCTAAGAGAGTTGAATGAGGTTCACATTCATGAGCCCATGGTTTCTTAAAGTGCTGAAGGGATTGTTTACGAGAACTAACAATTAACCAAGCAGGTACCATCAAGTATGAACAGAAGCACATGCCATGAAAGAAGTGTTAATCCAGTTGTACTCACCTTAGAGTCCATAAGGTAAGCTTTTAGACTGGAATTCGACATCAGTTGAAGCCGCTTGAGCAATCTTATGTTTAAGAGCTTGCTTAGTGGCTTCTACTTCCTTCTCAGATTCCAGCAGCGGATCAACAATTCTCTCTTGTAAGACATAAAATTTTAGTCAGTAAGACATAAAATCATAGCATCATATACACAAAAATGTGTAAGATACGGATATTGTTAGTTCACTGTGATTTTGAGACAATTAAATAATAAAGGCCTTCCTAGCTCAAAGTGTGGAAAAATCCGTACAGCCTCTAAAACCGCGTTGTTGAAAAATTTAGATTCACAAAGTTCTAGTGATGTTAGTTAACATTTTAATTTCTACTATTATATATTCAGCCCAATTTAATGTGGTCATACAAAGTTCTAAAACAACAAATTTCATTTGAATTATGTACTCTCTATGTAGCAGGTTATGAAGTCCACAAGAGTGCAACTTGAACACGAACTTGCAATTGAAGATGTTACATCTGTCAAAGATTTACCAGCGTACAATCTATTGAGAAGATGAAACAACACTCTACATGAGTTTGTTGTAAAATAATTTTCATATGTAACATTATGTAGTTGTTTGCCGCTTGATGTTACATTTTACATTTAAAAAGAGGGTATATAAAGATGAGTTAAAGGGTCATTGCATAACACTTACGGGTTTAAGAAGCCGCCAAACTTTTGAAAAGAGGGTTATCAACCCCTCGTCACCCCAGTTCAAATAAATCCATTTTGAAACACTTAAGCTACAGGTAGCAAACAAAATCACTTAGCATCCAAAGGTCACAAAAAACCAAAATACACTCATCCAATAACAGCCAAAGAGTATTTCAGAGTCAGTCAAACAGTCAATAATAGGCACCGGCTCAAGCAGTTCCAAAGTCACATAAAGCGTATTTCATTTCACGTAGACCTGAACCATTACAAAAGTTGAGTTTTATCAAATAGTATTTCAGGTCACCTAGACCTGTAACCCATTTTTAATAGCCTATTTTTATGAGATACCCAGCCTGCCGGACCTATCCATATCACACCCTAAAAACAACTATTAACTGTAACATGGCTAAGTAAATGAAATATTTTATAATTGACAGTAATCAAACAATAAAAGGGAAACTTATAAGAGATACCCCATAATTGAAACAAACTGAATTTGTGTAGATCTGTAACAGTCAGTGTCCATACGTTTATGCTTGCCTTAGCTCCATATGGTTTGGTCAGTGCATAATCAAGATGATTCAAACCTGAAAAAGGGTGCATTTTTGGTATTCAACTTATGTAAGTGTGGACAAAATATACAAGAAGGTAGTGCGTGCTTTATGCGCTGTTTGGATCTCAGTATTACCTAATGTCAACCTTTTAAACCGTATTGACCTGAAATCAACCCACTCGACCTGCCCATCTTACCACAGTCTAGAAAAAATCAAATAAGAGAACTGTGAACTTACTCCCAAGGTTCATCTCCAACCAGGAGAACATCATTCTCATGATCAACATATTCAAGTATCCAACCAATCATTTGACGATCCTCCAGTTGTCCATCTATACCAAATCGTCGAGCCAGGTTCTCTTGAGTTTCCAATAGCCCGAATAGGTAGCAATATCAATAGTTCCACCTTGCAAACCTAAATTTTTATTAACCATACTTCTATGTTTAGTCTTATAAATTGAAGCTACTTCGTTCAGATACAAGAGAAAGATAATTTAACCATACTTTTATGTTTAGTCTAATAATTTAATGTGAATGTTGTAGCAGGTTATGTATCGATCAACTTATCTAGATTTGTCTTTTAAACATCTTTATTGCTCTTCAGTTTAATTATACGAATCTGCAATTATACGAATCCATATACAGACCTAAAACCATCATTAAAGAACGAATCATACCTTCAAAACAGGCCGATATCACATTAACCCCATCACAATTATACAAATCCATATATAGACCTAAAATCATCATTAAAAAACGAATCTACAGTTAATCAAAAGAAGGATTTGATTCAGTGATTTGCTAATAAATTTTTATGATTGGATGAAATTATGGATTCAAAGTGGTTATGACTCAATGATTTGATATTAACATTATATTTTTACCTTTGAAGCTTTCTTCTTCCTAAAAACTTCCATGACTGTTCTTTAAACCCTAAAAGAAAGAACCTGGTCTTATCTCCTGTCCCTTGATAAGGACAACCTGCTGATCATCTTCCATGTATGTAACCTTATATAGTTTATCGTATTATACGATTAAATCTGAATCAAAAAACAAAGATCAAAGATCAATTGATTTTTATGTTTTTTTGGATTAGGGTTCACATTTTGTTGTTTAGGGAAAATGGATTAGGGTTTACACATATTAGGATTGAAACTGGATCAAACAACAAAGATCAAAGATCGATTGATTTTATTGTGTGTGTTGGATTAGGGTTCACATCCAGTTGTTTAGTGCAGAATGGGGTGTGTGTGTTTTAAACCTCGTGGCTGTGGGGAAAAAATGAAAAAATAAAAGTGTATACCATTATTTATACCCACAGTTTCAAAACGCGATTTAAAAAAAATTGCGTTTTAAAAAAACGCGTTCCGCCCAAAAATGAGGAAAATTAGGCAAGTGATGAGATTTTTTAGGTAAATCCCCAATCCTATTGGTTTAAAGATGTGACTGGGATATGACTGGATTAAAAAGTGTGGTTTCATATCATAATTATACCTATATATATATATATATATATATATATATATATATATATATATATATATATATATATATATATATATATATATATATATATATATATATATATATATATATATATATATATATATATATATATATATATATATATATATATATATATATATATATATATATATATATATATATATATATATATATATATATATATATATATATATATATACATATATATATATATATATATGTATGTATATAGAGTGACGTTATTCTACAAGAAATCTTATAATACAATAAATAAGGAGAATTGTGGAGGTGACATGTGTTATCTTTTCAAATCATTATTCCACATTATATTGTCATATCATGTCATTTAACTTCAAAAGAAATTGAATTTTTTTGAAAATAAATTTCGAAAAAAAAAAATTTCGTTAAGTATTTTTTCGAAATTTAAAAAAAAAATTCGAAAAAAAAATTTCGAAAATTTTTTTTCGAATTTTTTTTTTCAAAATATTTTTTTCAGAAATATTTTTTCGGATATTTTTTTCAAATTTTTTTACTGAATCACAGTTACATGTTTTACTGCATCAAAGTTAAATTTCCAAAAAAAATTCGTAATTTTTTTTTCAAAATACTTTTTTCGAATAATTTTTTTGGAAAAGCAAAAATTTCGGAAATGTTTTTTCATAATTTTTACTGCATTACTGTTACATGTTTTAGTGCATCATGATTATAAATTAATGCATTATAATTTTAATTACTACATTATAGTGCATTCACCAATGTTTTATCTATGATGCACAAAAATTATAACTACGATGCGGTAAACTATTACATTAATGCACTAATAATACAAGTGATGACTAGTGATAGAATTTTTATTCTCCAACGGAAAAATATAATGCATTTACTTATAATGTATCAATGTCATAATTATGATGCATTAAAGTTATAAATTACTACATCACTCGTGATGCACAAAACTTAATTACAATGCGATACACAATTATTATATTGTACCAAAAATAAAAGTGATATTAATGATATATTTGTATTCTCTAACGGATAACTATAATGTATTTACTTATAATGTAAAATTGTTATAATTATGATGCATTAATGTTATAAATTACTCCATCATTCGTGATGCACAAAACTTAAAAATATAATGCACTAGTTATAAATTTGGTACATTATAATTTTTACTTACTGCATCATAATTATGCATATAGAAAATCAATGTTATATTATTAGTAATCACATGTATTTTTTGTGCATGATAGGTATAATTTGACACATCGTAGTTTTAAATGTGTTGCATTATATATATGAGAATTACACCATAGTTATAAGTTTTGTGAAGGAATTATGATGCAATAACTTAAAACCGTGATCCATTAACTTATAAACATGATGCTCTAAAACGTATAACTGTGATGTGCTGAATTTTTATTGAATTGTTGTAGCGCATCACACTCCAAATTTCAGTGCATCAAAAGTATAAATATGGTGCATAAAGATAATAAATTAGTGTCTTATTCGTGATGCACTAAATTATCTAACCGTGATGCTCTATTTTTTTTTCCTATAATAGTTTAAAAAAAAATTTGAAAAAAAAAATTTGTATTTTTTTTTTAATTTCGAAAAAATGTAAAAAAAAAATTCAAAAAAAAAATTTTGGTAAAAAAAATTTCAAAAAAAAAATTATGAAAAAAATATATTTTTTTTTTAAATTTCGAAAAAAAAATTTGAAAAAAAAATTTCCGAAAAAAATTTATTTTTTGAAAAAAAATATTTTCGAAAAAAAAAATATTTAAAAAAAAAAATATTTTTGAAAAAAATTATTTTCGAAAAAAAATTATTTTTGAAAATTTTTTATTAAGGAAATGATATGGAAAAGTGATGTGTGATAATGTTGTGACACATGTCACTCCCACATCCATCCCTTTTATTTTATTTATTTTATTATAAGAATTGTTTTATTTTACCCTAACTATATATATATATATATATATATATATATATATATATATATATATATATATATATATATATATATATATATATATATATATATATATATATATATATATATATATATATATATATATATATATATATATATATATATATATATATATATATATATATATATATATATATATATATATATATATATATATATATATGTATATATATATATATATATATATATATATATATATATGTATATATATATATATATATGTATATATATATATATATATATATATATACATATATATATATAGATATTTATATATATATATATATATATATATATATATATATATATATATATATATATATATATATATATATATATATATATATATATATATATATATATATATATATATATATATATATATATATATATATATATATATATATATATATATATATATATATATATATATATATATATATATATATATATATATATATATATATATATATATATATATATATATATATATATATATATATATATATATATATATATATATATATATATATATATATATATATATATATATATATATATATATATATATATATATATATATAGATTAGCGTTCATGTAAGAACCGTTTTTAAAATAAAAATAATAAGAACCAATTATGTGTTGCCAAGTGGATTTCTAAAATTTAATCTTTAAAATAAATAGTAAAACACTAAATGGGCAGTTTAGGAATTTAGCCCTCTTATGTTTCGTAACACCTCACTATGGACAATTAATGCTGTTAAAAACAACAATTTATAATAATTAAAAAAAATTTTAATTGTTTTATATCTCCATTTCTCGAAAGACGATGAATAAATGGTAACATAATGGTATTGGTTTATACTTGATGTAGGACATTCCTTGTTTTTTTTATGTAATCTCATATAGACATATACTATTAGCCTAAGTGACGGTATATGTTTGGTTAGATATGCACCGATTATTTTGTACTTTTCTTGACAAGTATAATGTGGGTTTATCTTTCATGTTCTACTACTTGAACCTTTTTAATTTTTTGCGTATTATTTTGGATACATATTACTCGGGTATGTAGTAGATAATGTATTTTTTTGAATGTGTATCACGTAAATCTGTTTTAGTTATTTGTGTATTTTTTTCGTATACGTATCAATTGGTTTTTTTTGGTTGGTTGTGTATTTTTTTTAATATGTATCATTTAGGTATTTTAGATGGTTGTGTATTTTTTTTCCGAAAACACACTATTTGTTTTTTAGTTGAATGTGTATTTTTTTCAAGAACACACTATTTGTTTTTTAGTTGGTTGTGTACTTTTCAGATATTTATTACTTGAGTCCTCTTAGTTGGTTGTGTATTTTTAATTGGTATATATTTTTAAGATATGTATCATTTGAGTCACTTTTTAATTGGTTATATATTTTTACGATATGTATCATTTAAGTCACTTTTTAATTGGTTATATATTTCTAAAATATGTATCATTTAAGTTTTTTTTAATTTAACTATGTATTTTTAATTGGTTATATATTTTTAAGATATGTATCACTTAAATCTTTTAAATTGGTTATATATTTTTAAGATATGCATCATTTGGGTCATTTTTTAATTAGTTATATATTTTTAAGATATGTATCACTTGACTCTTTTCTTATTTTATTGGTTTTTTATTTTTTGGATACGTATCATTTGAGGTTTTTTTTAGTTGGTAGTGTATTTTTTGAATACGTATTATACCGCTCTTTTTTATTTAGTTGTGTAGTTTTCCGAATGTGTATCACTTAGGTCTTATTTAGTTGGTTATGTATTTTTTTTCGAATACGTATCACTTAGGTCTTTTTTAGTTGTTTTATATTTTTTTATGTGTATCACTTAAGTCTTTTTAATTGGTTATATATTTTTAAGATATGTATCATTTGAGTCACTTTTTAGTTGGTTATATATTTTTAAGATATGTATCACTTGACCTTTTTTAATTTAATTGTATATTTTTTTAATATGTATCATTATAGTTTTTTAATAGATTATATATTTTTCTCAAAAACGTATCACTTGGGTCTTTAATTACCATTTTTTAAAAACATGTAAACTAATTACATTCGATGGCAAAAGATGTAGTTTAGACGCACACATTATTTTCTTATTGGAAATGGTGTTATACATATATATTAAAAATTAAACCTTAAATTTACTTTGTTGTTCAACCGTTTTTTTACCAAATGACGTTTGTTCAGTTTTTCGAGATTGATATATGTTATGATATTAAAACATCCTAATAAATTCATTTATTCACTAAACTGCCACTAATTAAATATGATTTAATCTTCATTTATAAACATTGATCCTACGATCAGAAATGGTTCTTATTGTTTTTATCTTAAGGGTGGTACTCACAATAACGCCCCTCTATATATATATATATATATATATATATATATATATATATATATATATATATATATATATATATATATATATATATATATATATATATATATATATATATATATATATATATATATATATATATATATATATATATATATATATATATATATATATATATATATATATATATATATATATATATATATATATATACTAGCGGCGTAACCCGCCCAATGGGCGGGTTTGTTTCGTAAATCTTTTCTAAGAGTACGTTTGTGTGTTAGTTTTTTGTTTTTACAGTCATAGTTTGGTATTCTTCTTTTTTTTAGTCCAGGCCATCCAGTGATTGTGTTTTGTTTCTTTTGTATACCCGATGATCGTGTTAACGTTTTGTTTTTTGTTTTTGTGTTTCTTTTAGTATTTTGTCTATTAATTTTATTTTTTTGCAGTGGAACTTATTGTTGTTAAAAATAAACTTAAAAACGGTTTTTATTTTTTTATTTTTTATTTTTAGGGGTTTTACTCACTCAACGAACTTGTTTAATCACATGTTAATCTTTTGTTTTACTTAATGCCAGTGTGATTATTTTTTTTTTTAAAGTATGTTTGTGTATTTATATATTTTTTGCAATATGTATCGTTTTTGTTAAAAGTAAACTTAAAAAAAAATATAATTTTAGATTTTTTAGTGCTTAGCCCTATTTTAGCGGCGTAACCCGCCACTATCCTTGTTAATAGAAAACTAACATTTAATATTTTTTGGTCTTGGCTCTCTCAACGAACTGATTGAGTTCATAAATTTTGTTTTGAAAAAAAAAATAATATTGTTTATTAAGTCTATTGAACATGTTCGATCCATAAACAATACTACATCGTCCCAAAATTATTGTCTACTATTTCATTTTTGTTGTAGACTTTGAAAAATGATAGGAAATTTACTTTGAGTTTACCATATTACCCTCATTTTAAGTTGTTATTATAAATATTAAAGATGTTTTCAATTAATTATTTAAAAGCAAAACAGTCATTGTGCAAAAAATAAAAGAATATTAATTATAATTATGATACTTTTTTAAACAGTATAATTTTTGTTTATGTGCAATAATATTGGGACAGAGAAAGTATAAACATCATATATTTATGTGTAAAACGTGGTGTAGACACATGCATTTATTACGTTTATACTTACAAACAATGTTTTCAAACCCGGTTCAATCTGACCGGCTCAACCGGTTGACTCGGTTCCATAAAAAAAAAAGGGTCATATTGACCCGGGTTATATATTTTCAAAACTCGGCTAGATCCGTCGGGTTTGGGATGACCCGAGTTAACCCGGTTAATGAAACCCGACCGGTTTCGATTTTCTCGGTTTAAAAAAAATGTTAATGTTACGTATTTGCGACGAAATTTTATTTTTACATATTATATTGATTGGTAAATAATTATATTTATAATATACGGTAGTTTTTATGGTTTTTATATAATTTTTGTTAAGTATAAAAAATATAAAAGAAAATTCTCTTTTTAGAAAATCGGATTAACGCAGGTTGACCGGACCCGGTGACTCAACCGGGTCAATTTTGAAACCGGGTTTCAAAACATTTTCTTACAAACTCTAAAACCGAGATTTTGCAATGGCCCAACTATATCTATCGTCATCGCAACACCAACAATGAACGCTCTTTTTACCTTTGCATAAAAGTACTCATTTCTTATAAACCAAAGGACATAATCTCTATAACACCATTCTAGTAACAAAACATGGAAACACGAGGATCAAACCTTTCAAATTAGTTGACTCTACAGTCTGGCTTTCAAAAGCTTCTGAAATTGACTTAGTTTTGTTTCAAGTTGGTCAAATCAACTCAAATCAGAAAAATTGTTAAACCCTTTTATTATAAACATTAGATTACCTTTGAAATAATATGGCAATTGTACTTGTAAACATACATTAGTTATCTTAACAAAATCTGTAAAGATGGAAAAAATATGTATATGGGTCAACCTGCCCGTTTTGACCCATACTAAATAAGATTAGTTGGTAAGTGGTGAGAATTTCAAGCTTTATGATGCCATTAATTCAGAATGTTTCTTTAAGCTACCAACAAACACAAATCGACTTGCAATTTACAAAAAAAAATCTTTCACAAATGAGATATCAGATCACAAGTTCCATTTTCATGCTAGACATCCTTTTTATATAAGATCCCATTTTATAACTAACAACATTCTGATTTCTGTTCCCTTATACCAAGATTTTCACGATATTCAACTCCTGTAGTCGAAGCTTCCCAAGTTGTTCTTGTGGTGCACCATAGCATTCAAAAGAATATAAGATTGAGTTGGACAAAACCCATTCCACCAAAGTCGAAGATATCAAATCTAGTTGCTGCCTTTTTCTTGTCGTTCCAAACAGGCCCAACCATGTCGATAAGCAAGCATTATACTTTCTCATTAACAAACTGCAATGAAAACATCATTTTGATCAGGTTGTTTAATTGTAGCCGCTTAATTCGTAAAATAGAGCTCTTTTGAAATTTTCATATATGAAAAAATTGAAATTAATTCAATGTTCATGCGATTGATAAAGTAATGTGATACCTGCTTCAAGAAAAGAGCTGTAGTGATAGAACCACCCTGACGACTACCCCAAATTTGACTTGATCCCAATAACTTTCCTCCATTAGCATCCTCCAAAGTTTTTCACCAGCAACTTCAGAAGCTGCAACCACATTCATCATTGGGTGTGAATACACCTGTTTCATTTTGCACAAAACGTTCTAGTACCACACCAAGTATAAATAGACTGGTTCTCTCACTCCAATACTGGTTGAACAACTCAACTCTTCAGGGTTTTTTTGTCCATTTAGATCTTTGCCTATTAGTGAAAACACTCGAGTATCACAGGGAAAGAGCTACCGAAAGCTACTGCTTACCAAAGCGTTTTGTTTATCAACTGTGACTTCCAACATGCCACATACTGAAACTTTAAATAGCAGTTACTGGAATACTTTTATGATTTATAATCTCTGGTTTGAGAGCTGAATGTTTGACATTTTTCAGTTTCTAAATGATATTATTAGGGGAAAGGTTACAAAATCTCGCAGAGTCTGCTATACTTTATCCTAACGTATGGAACAACTTGTTACTTTCACAAGAGAAACAGTTTTCAACTTACCAATCCTCCTAATTTACTCCCAACAGCCGACTTGCAAGCCAAAATCTTTCACAAATCAAGAGACGAGGCCGCAAATATTGTACCTACAAACAATGCATAAACATCGTTAACAGCTAAAGGGGCTTAGTGAATTTCGTTTACGTAAAAGTTGATGCTAATTGTAGTTCAGATGGATTTTTATTGATATGGGATGATTATATGTTCTACAACTAACACAAGGGCCACTGTAAATACTAAGTCCGTATAGTAGCTATACCTATTTCTCTAACCTGGTACCAATTGAAATGCAGGCTCTACTACGAAACCATAAGATATGTACCAAATTATCGAGCCTTTTTCACTCAGTCGACGTAGGCTTGAGCTTTTCGGGAAGACCATAATATACTGGCTTGAGCTTTTAAGAGAATACACATGTTGATATATTTGAGCATTGAGAAGCAGGGAGATGGTAAGCTAAGTGGATATATTCGTATTAGGAGCAAAACACAGGGGATAGCTAAAACTTATAATTCTAGCCACTTCTTTTACGAACTAATACTACAACCTACATTTTCCAACTGTGCGATACATATTAATAGATGTGGCAAACTGTGTAGCTGCGACTCCATTCGGCCATTTAATGAGCCACTAAGGCTGGAATTGTATTAAGCTAAAATTAGTCATGATTTAAAACTTACCTTTTTCACCTTAAGGCAAGAAGAAAAATTAGGCTTTGTTCTTTTTACGCTTTGTGGTATGCGCCCTGGACGCACATGGTTTACAACTACATGTTTGAACAAAGAGATAAGCAAAAGGGTAGATAAAGATGCTATCTAGTTGTCTAATTAGAGTTTGTTTTCTTAGTAGTACCCATAAAGTCGTTGTCTTGGTTATCCGAGTCCCTTACCTTTAGTCATTTTCTGCTCCTTTGCATCGACTACTGTAGCTTCAGAGAGTGCCCCTTTTGGATGTTATATTTGTTACTCCTTTTGTGATGTCTTCCATTTTAGCCTTCGGTTCTTCTGCTATAGGAGTTGTGGTAGGGTTCCTGCTTCTATCAATTGGTTAGTTGGTGGTTATAGCTGTCAAGAAACATAGGTTTAGGTAAAGTTAGTAACCTGGAGTTTCTTGAGATGGTGGTTGTGACCCATACAGTGAGAGTTCTCAATTCCGACATTTGGTTTCTTCTAGCATTGAGCACATGCATGGTTTTACATCCATAACAACAATTAGAAAAATAACACTATGAAAAGATAAACTATCAGGATCTTGTAACTTGGTTATAAAGATCCAATTAACTATGAACCGCATAGTGTGTTGCAATTTTGTTACTCAGAGAACCAGATTGAATTCCTCTGAATGCTTCTCCAAAATTAACATAAACCAAAAGGGGTAATTTCATCGTAAAACCTTGGTAGTCTTTCAGTCCCACCTATTATTTAACATAAACCAAGATAAAACTAAATTAATCAGCATACGAATGCAACAGGAAGTGGTAATTTCATCCATTTTACAAAGGGCTCGTAATATTTCAAGGTCTCACATTATGTATATCAGTCGTACACTTTTAATACCTAAGATTCATTCTAACCTCCACGTCTTACCTGATCTATTACAAACAATCTATTTTAGCAAGTATGAAACTGATTATCTGAGCCCTAAAAATCATAATAATGCCCAGAACCACATTCATCCAAGCATTAAAAATAGAAGTGCACCTATACCTGGGCTCAAGCCGGTAAGCAGAAGTAGCTTATCCCTCATTATGATAATACATTGTTCCGGTTTACCACTTGTCCGAAGAGAAGTTCAAGCGAAAACTGAAAGACATAAGTAAGCATATGTCATAACTATTACCTAAGAGTTCACACATTTTAAGCAGTATTAAAAAGTTACCATTTTGACGTGTTGTAATACAATACAGTTAAAGTAAGAAGTTAAAAATCGACATTTTAATGACATAAGTCTGAACCTGGTACACACCAAATTATCTGCAGGAAAACACATAAATTAGCGTCAATGAGCCAATATGGCTCAAAAAATTCAAATCCGCTCAAGATATTGCCATGAGTTGAGTTCCTAAAGGCTGCATAGCGAAATCCACCACAGCAGAGGTAGAAGAGAGTAGTCATATAAATTGAAAATCTTGAAGCCTTTTTCATGGTGAGTATTTCTATAAACATCAGGATGTAGCAGAATATTACCAGGATGATCTTCCTAGAACTTTATCATGCCATACACCCGCACCAACATATTAACTGGATCAAAACAACTTATTGCGTTAACCTATATTAACCCTAATTTGTATGAATGAATGGTTTGACAATCAAAGAATTTGTACCTTAAGAGCCTTCAAAGAATTTTTTATCTTATCTATTGATTTGATGAAGATGGAGATCGGTGGTTCTTCATGATACGAATGAATGAATAATCATCTCAAACCGTGTAAAAACACACGTAGAAGAAGATTTAAAAAAAAGAAGATTTAGGTTAAAATCTGCCGATTTAAAAAAAGATTTAGTTCCCAAAATAAATTAGATATAAACCAATAGCCAATCAAATAATGTCACATAGGATATGACATGGCGCCTTTTATTTTCCTATGTCAAACTTAGCCCCATATATATATTATATATATATATATATATATATATATATATATATATATATATATATATATATATATATATATATATACGGTGAGGATACAATAGAAAGCCTCTTAAAATAAAAAGTCTAGGAAGTAATCCTAGCCCTTGGATTAGATTTAATTAAAAAAACCAAAGTGGCAATATTATAATTTCCTGGAAACTTTAAGGGCAAATCCGTCAACTACCATCCCACTAACCTCTTCCCCTATTTCAGGGTTAATAAAACCGCCGCTCTTTATCATGTGTTTTAACGTTTTCTTCATTTCCTCTCCAACCGATCAAAACCCAGTCCCCAACTCATCTTTTTTCCTATTTCTAACATATTCTCTCTGATTCATAAACTACTTACACAAACTAGTTTTATCGATCGATTGGTTCATCACTGTAAGTTAATATATGAATCTAAAATTATTATTGCATAATTTTATAGATCGTATAACCTATAATCATTGTTATTTTATTAGATAATCAAGTGCATCGATTTTGAAATTGTGAAGACGAATATAAAAATCTACACACCTCCTCGTTTGTGTATTTAATTGATTTAAGATATGTTTTTCATCTATATGTTTTTGAGAAAAAAATATAGATGAAAAACATGTATGTGACACCTGCACACCAAGTGTTTGATCAAATGTTTACATGATATTGTTAGTTTGATGAACCAGAATTTGAGCGATGATGCAGCAGGAATTTTGTCCTTGTATATAAGGGTGAATTAGGCTAAACGTAGGTTGCATTATCTCGAGCATGTGTTTGTATCTTAGGTTGTTAGTTTGATGCACCTGAATTTGAGCTATGATGCAGCAGGTAGTTGATCGGTGTATATAAGAGTGAATTAGGCTAAACAAAAGTAACGTTATCTCGACAATGTGTTTGTATGTTAGGTTCTTAGTTTGATGCACCTGAATGTGAGATATGATGCAACACATAGTCGGTCATTGTATATAAGGGTGAATTATGCTAAAAGTAAGTAGCGTTATCTCGAAGATGTGTTTGTATGTTAGGTTGTTTGTTTGATGCACCTAAATTTGAGCTATGATGCAGCAGGTAATCGGTCGTTGTATATAAGGGTGGATTAGGCTAAATAGAAGTAGTGTTATCTCAAAAATGTGTTTTTATGTTAGGTTGTTAGTTTGATGCATCTAAATTTGAGCTATGATGCAGTAGGTAGTCAGTCTTTCGCTGTATATAAGGGTGGATTACGCTAAATGCAAGTAGAATTATCTCGAAAATGTGTGTGTATGTTAGGTTGTTAGTTTGATGCACCTAAATTTGAGCTATGATGCAGCAGGTAGTCCGTCGTTGTATATAAGGGTGGATTAGGCTAAACGTAAGTAGCCTTATCTCGAAAATGTGTTCGTATGTTAAGTTGTTAGTTTGATGCATCTGAATTTTAGCTATGATGTAGCAGGTAGTTGGTTGTCTTATATAAGGGTGAATTAGGCTAAACATAGGTTGCATTATCTCGAGCATGTGTTTGTATGTTAAGTTGTTAGTTTGATGCATCTGAATTTGAGCTATGATGTAGCAGGTAGTTGGTCGTCTTATATAAGGGTGAATTAGGCTAAACATAGGTTGCATTATCTCGAGCATGTATCTGTATGTTAGGTTATTAGTTTGATGCACTTGAATTTGAGCTATGATGCAATAGGTAGTAGGATATTTAAATATTGATACAGTAGGTTATTATTTTGATGAATAATGTAGTGGGAGTACATTAGTGATGTAGTGGCTGGTTAAAATATTGATGCAGTCTGTGTTTATTTGTGTCATATAAGCTCCGACTAGGTTATTTGTATACATAATGCAGCTGGTTTAAATATGATCCAGTATGTTCTTATTTGTGGCGTATACGGTTCGACAGGGTCACGCACATGATGTTTACATGTATTGGCTTAGTTGTGTACATAATGCAGTTGGATTAAAATAATTGATGCAGTAAGTTATTTTTGTATGGCTTATATGGTCCGATTGGGTCACGCGTATGATGTTTAACATGTCTTGGCTTATTTGTATACAATATGCAGATGTCATAAAATATTGATGCAATAAACTTCTTATTGGTGCTTATACCGTTCCATGATATTTTGGATTACATATATGCGTGGTTTATTGTTTTCTTTTAAGTCAACATCACATGTAATAATTGGTCGACTAAAAGTCATATTTAAAAGGTGAAAATAAACAATGAATGTATAGAGTTAGTATAGTTGCATGTAGTAGGTGTTTTGTATGTGGAATATATGTGTAAATTAGGTCAGATGGTGTAATTATCAAAAAATGTTTGGCGTTCTGCTGCTGCAGCAAGGGCATTTCGCTGCTGCAACAAAGGTGTTTGGTACGGTACCAAAGATTTACTTCGTTTGGTTGCATCAAACGCTTTTGGTTGCTACATCAAAGGGGTATGGTTGCTGCAGCAAAAGCGTTTGGTTGCTGCAACAAAGGTGTTTGGTTGTTGCAGCATATCATTGTTTATCTTCAAATTAGGAACTTTGTCAGTACCTTCTTCATCTTTTTTTCCTAGTCTAGTTATTATTTTAAGCTCTTAGACTTACTTAAAATGGTCTACCTAATTGTTGTGTATAAGATTGATATATGTTACATATAGGTTCCTTATTGTGGGAATTTTTGTTAGGAATGATGCATCTTAATTTAAACTGTGATGCAGTAGTTGTTTAGTGATGTATTAGTTGCCTAATTAATGTATAAAGAAAAATAGGATACATATATGTTGTAGCACAATGTAAAAACATGGTGCATCATAATCTTTATCTCGGGTGATGTAGTTGTTATAAAGAAGTAATGCATTTGTAACTTGTACAAAGGGTATGAATCTATGTTGGGTAACGTGCAAAGTTCTTGAGCTTTTGAAAAGTGTATGTGTGTGCGTTTTTTCTTAGTGATGCAGTTGCTATAAAGAAGTAACGCGGTGATAACTTGTGTATAACGGTTATGAAACTTAGTTAGGTAACGCAAACAACTATGCACTTGTGAAGAGGCCAGTTAATGCAGGTGATCATACGTGAGACTATTATTACTAAACTCCACATACACACTTACATACCCTCTTGGTAACTTAAATAAACAATCTTGTTGTTGTATGAGTCTTACATGAATAATAAAGACTATACGCAAATGCCTACTACTTACTGCATCATAATGTAATTTTTAGTGCATTGTAGTTTCACGATACACAAATGCCCACTACTTAATTTATGAGCAAATGTCGATGCTTGCATATATTCTGGTTGATCCTTTAGTTAGAAACCAAATTAACAAGATACTATTATATTAAAACTTTTTTAATAGAAAAATGTATTTAGGTTCTGGGGATATATGCCTAGCTGGTTCCAAAAGACGTGAATGCTCCGGTTGGTATCATCAAGACCAAGAGTATTATCCATTTTGTCTATTGGTTCCCAACTGGATTCAATGTTGTATTGATTATTAGCCACCTATTGTTGTTCCTGGTGGTAATTTGGCTAAGGCTCAGTTTGTTGTGTGTATGATCTGGAACTCGGTTTCTTTTGATGAAGTGTTCTCAAGGATTGACCACAAGTCTGATCCGATGTATGCAAAAAGAGCGTTTACACATTCATATATTGGTGAGGGAATGGAGGAAGGTGAGTTTCCTGAAGCTTGTGAGGACTTTGCTGCTATTGAGAAAGATTATGAGGATGTTGGGCTAGAGTCTGCTGATGGGGAAGATGACGGTGATGAGTGGGTTTTAGTTGTTTTAGTTTCTTTACGATCCCCAACTGTTGGAAGCCATATGTGGTGTTTTTTTTAATAACAAGACTTGATGTTATGCCATTTATTATGTGATTAGTAATATCGTGACTTCGGATGCAATTGTGACTATGTTTCATTATAATGTGTTAAAGGGTATCGCCAAAGATCCTAATTTGAAGTTAAACTATGCTGTCGTGAAACTGTATTCACTTATTTGCTTATCATGGTGTTTTAAACAAAAATATTACTGCATCATAATGTAAATATTATTGCATCAAAATCTTGTGGAAATCAAACCAAGAACATGTTACATTCGTAACTGCCAGTCATGTGCACAATTCAAATATTCGAACATTTTACTTAAGTTTGGGTACCTAAACCAACATTATAAAACGCGTAGTTTTTGGTTAACAACTAATATGAAAATTATTACTTTTATTAACTATGATACCTATATCTCTAAACGTTTTAACATTGAAAATTATTACTTCTGACCACTGAAAGTCAACTATGATACTTATATCTCATGCATATATCTTTGAAAAAGAGTATTAAGGTCTGCATATCCTCTGATAGGAAGCTACAGATGACGCGATGTTATACGCTTAACTTTCAGATATTTACTTGCATTTCCAGCCAATCCCAACACTTTACCTGTCAAGTATTTCATATACTACATTGATCGCTTGTTGAAACATTGTTTTAAGCCTTGGCACGATACATAAGCATAAAACAACTAGAAAATTTGTATTAATCATACCATTTACCAATCTCGAAAAAATCACAGCAAGTCAAATCAATAAATAGCAAGGTGTAACAGAACCTGGATCTTTAAACAAAACATACGTAACTATAGGATAATATATTTCTGATATAAAAGCTTCCAACAAAGACTTAATCTATTTCTTTACTTTCTTCTTGACCTTTGCAACCCTCTTAAGCCTTGCACACTGATGACACTTGTTTGGTATTATCATCAACGCTAGCGTTCAAATCAAAGTCTGGCCACGGATGCACCATCAACTTTCTCATCATTACTGAGCTCCTGAATTTTAACCACACCACATGGTTTAGGCTATACAACCGAAACAAACAATATACCTCGTGTAGATCCTTGTTGTTGACCCGAGCTATTCCTAAGAACCTATCTCCTTATATTAGATGTATTCCCACCAGCATCTACATGAACCGAATCAGTGCCCCCACTCACACAAGTCGATCCTATACTAGTTTGTACCACACCAGCAAGATGTTGAGGTACCACATTCCTCGTACCATCAACAATACCTGCATCCATATGATGGCCTGAATTACCTGACGAAACCCCAAGCGTCACTTGTACCAACCCCGAAATTCTAGGAACATTACTCTTATTCCCATTATCACCCAAGTGCTCATGATCATCAGTGTTAGGGTTACGCCTCTCATCCTCTGTATTGAGCATTTGAGCCGTCATACCAACAACACTAGACTCCTTCAATCTTTTCATTCGAGCAACAGATCCATCAAAATTAATCCAAGTACCCCTAGAAACACTCGTCATCTCTCTTACACATTCTCTCTATACCACTTAAAACCCTACCACGGCCAATTAAACAACAAAAGGAACATTGAATCCAAGGGTTCTGACTATTGTCCCACACCCTCAACCTTCCTCCATCACGATTCTAATCAGATGAATGATTAAATGCGCAGCAACATAAATAACAAAAACTACCAACACACAATTAACAAAAACCTAAAAAACGTAACCTTAATTTCAAATGAATTGATCAGATTTTGATAAAAATGTAATTAATAATATAAAAAGAGATTAATCACACTAATTAAAAGGATAAGATGCAAATCAAGGACAAAAAAGAATACGACCAGGGAAAGGGATTTGGAAAATTCGTCATGTTCTTCCAGGTAACTGAAATTGTGTGTATATTCAAATCAAAAGCTGATCAAAACAAATAATTACATCGAAACATCACAATATAATCATATTAATTGTTAATCGGATTGAAAAGCAATTAAGGGGAACTTACTTTCACTAACAAGTAATTTTGATAATGAAGACTCGATTGAAATCTCAAAATCACGGTAGAGAATGGTGAGATGACGGTGGAGATAAGATTGCGGCCATGAAAGAAGACCTTAAGATAGAATGGGAGAAACACAGAGAGTCGAGATGAAAAAAGAAAAGAAAAACTATATATCTAGCCTAGGGTGGTAAATGACGAAAATACCCCTGGCTATATAAATTAAAAAGCCGGTGGGGGTTGGACACGTGGCAGCACATGATGCCTTCCTAGACTTTTTATTTTAACAACCCTTCTCATTTTACCCCACCTATATATATATATATATATATATATATATATATATATATATATATATATATATATATATATATATATATATATATATATATATATATATATATATATATATATATATATATATATATATATATATATATATATATATATATATATATATATATATATATATATATATATAGATATATATAGATATATATATATATATATATATATATATATATATATATATATATATATATATATATATATATATATATATATATATATATATATATATATATATATATATATATATATATATATATATATATATATATATATATATATATATATATATATATATATATACATATATATATATATATATATACATATATATATATATATATACATATATATATATATATATATACATATATATATATATATATATATACATATATATATATATATATATATATATATATATATATATATATATATATATATATATATATATATATATATATATATATATATATATATATATATATATATATATATATATATATATATATATATATATATATATATATATATATATATATATATATATATATATATATATATATATATATATATATATATATATATATATATATATATATATATATATATATATATATATATAGATATACATATATATACATATATATACATATAGAGGTGGGGTAAATTGAGAATGGGTGTTAAAATAAAAAGGCTAGGAAGCCTTCACAACATGCCACGTGTCACAAACTCTCCCGCCTCACGTTTTATACACTCAGGGGTATTATTGTCTTTTAACGTAAACCTATATAAATTACTTTGACCTCATATCAGTTCCATCATTCTTCTCCACCACCATCGACTATTATTCTGTCGTCCCCCAACCGTAACCACTACCTTGTCTACCATATTCCCCGTCGTTTACTACCATCCTTGATGTAATAAGCTTTCTCAGACAGTCATCGATTTTTATCATCAGGTTAGATATAAAAGATTTAATTTCTCAATTATGAAGATGTTATTGAATCGCAAACAATAATGAGTATATGCCACTTTTTTTTATTAGAACTTTGTTGGGATCTAACCTCAATTCAAAGATGTAATCAGATTTATCACTCGAAATTGAAAGTAAGTTTTTTCTTGTCTTTTTTTCCATTACCATCGATTAAGTTGTATATGTTGATCTTAATTTCATGTGTAATTGTTTATTTCGAAATTGGAGTCAAAGTACATCATGTTTTCTTCTAGATATCTGAAAAGAAATTGAGAGAAATTCTTAAACTATATGTGTTTATGAAAGTTGCATATCAGGTGTTTGATAAAATGTCCCATTACGATTCTATAACTATGATGCACTAATTTTACAATGTGACGCATCAACTATTTTTTTCATCGGAGAAGTATTGTATGTGTAGTTACATGTGTCATGCAGCTGTTACAAAATGATGATGCAGTAGGTATCTGTTGGTAGAATATTTATAGATCTAAAAGATTTTATTAAGTCATGAGTGTAAAACGTTTGTATGTGAAATTGTATGTATGAGGTAGTTTTCGAATACTTTGATGTGATAAACGTGTTTTAGTGACTAATGTGGATTTGTTAGCTAGTACTTTTGTCCTTTTTATCAGGAAAAGCATTGTATATTTAGTTGCAAGTTTGATGCAGTTGATTTAAAATAATGATGAAGTTGGTATTTCTTGGTGTAAAATTTTATTGGTTATTTCATTAGTAAAAAATGGTTGTACGCATAGTTAGATGTAGAGGTGGCAAATCTTGCCCATTTTGATACATATGGGCATTTTTTGCCCATTTTTAAAAAAGGATGGGGCACTTTTCGCCCATTCTTTATAGTGAATGGGCTAAACGGGCGCATATGTAAGATACTAAAATGGGCTTAACGGGCGCACTTGTAAAATACAAATTAATATACTCGACGAATATTTTTTTATTGAATTTTTTATCCCGGCTTTCAAACAAGTATTTTATTTTTTATTTGTAGCTTTTTATATGTTTTTTTCCTTTTTTATCTTGCGCCCGTTTAGCTCGCCCGTTTCGCCCGTGCCCGTTTAGCCCGCGCCCGTCTAGCCCGCCGCCCATTTAGCCCGTTGCCCGCCGCCCGTGCCCGCCTGCCTGACCATTTTGCCACCTCTAGTTAGATGTATGATGATGTTCTTAAATCTTGATACATTAGCTGTTTTTTGTTGGAAATATGAGTATTGTTCTTCTAGTTTCCACGCTTAATTTAGGTTGCTTTCTTGTTAATTTTGTTAAATCACAGTCCTTGGCTTTTCTAGTGCCACCAATCGCCGCCAAGTGCATTAAAACTTCATCAGCTTTTAGTCTAGCCTTGGGTGATTTGCACATACAATTCATCGCTAAATTCCAAACAATGGCACAACTATATACGCACGACCATATACTTAACTAATATAAAAATCATCTTAAGAAGGATGAGAGCGAGCAACAGGTGCAACCTACTTGCTGCCGACTTGCAGCCGACTCGTAGCCGACTCGTATAAGACGCGTAGTATAAGCGCACCAGTCTCGCAAGCCTCGTAGCAGACGCAACAGCCTCGCACCAGAGTAATCTATCCGTGGTTTTAGGTTTCTAATATATGGAGATACTAGGAGTGTTATATCATTCTTAATGTTTATGCTGGCTTAGGGACATTGTGTTCCTAGACTAGATATTTGTGCGCTTATTTGATGTCAAAACAGCTCATGATAAGCATATCTAAACAATCCTTAAACCAGAATTTTGAAAGGTTTTTTATGCACTAATTTGCTGTCCGGAACGACCTTCTAATAAGGCATTTCCTTACAGCCCCTAGATTAACTAGTTGATGCATCAAATGCCAATTTTATTTTGTGTGCGTAATTATATGTTTTATGAAGTTTATATTCAGATGTGATGTAGTGACTGTATAAGGTTCCATTAGTTTACGCGTACTTTAGTTTTGCCTGTAGTTGACCAACCAATAAACCTAGCAACAGTAAAGAAAAAAGTGAGAACATTGGAATTTAAACACTGAGGTGATTTCAGACATTTTATATTATCATTTTTTATCTATATCAAAGTGTTACTCTTATTGTAGGGCTTTTGAAGTTCGATGCTTGCACATCGTTGTTTATGATCGAACACCATTCGAAGGTCTTATTTTTTCTTAATTATATAGATAAATCAAAAAATCATTTTCTTAGATAGTGAAACTGAATTGTGTTTTTTAGTGATGCAAAATCTGAATTGACAAAATAGTTTAACATATCATTTACTTTATGAATGAAGATTTGGTGGTATTCGTGGATGAAACCTTGACGTTTGTACATTCTTTTTATACAAGTAGGCCGATATATCTGGTAGGAGGTTCATTCCGTAGTGTTTATCCCTTGCTGCACGTAATCCGAAAATAGACCTAGTAGTTATACTCCCAGGTTAGATTAGGTACTCTTTAGATAAATGACATTTTTATTACTGTAAGCAGTGATTTTACATTGTGATGCAGTGATTTGTGTGGATGAAACCTTGACGTTTGTGCATGTTTTTATACAAGTAAGCCGATATATCTGGTAGGATGTTCATTCCATGGATGTTTATCACATTGTAGTTGCTGCACGTAATGCAAAAATCGATCTAGTAGTTATACTCCCAGGTTAGATTAGCTAGGTACTCTTTAGATAAATGATATTTTTATTATTGTAATGCAGTGATTTTTTGTTGTGATGTAGTGATTTTTGTGGATGAAACCTTGACGTTTGTACATGCTTTTTTGTTTTTATACAAGTAGGCCGATATATATGTTAGGAGGTTCATTCTGTGGATGTTTATACCTTGAAGTTGTTGCACGCAATCCAAAAATTGATCTAGTAGTTATACTCCTAGGTTCGATTAGGCAGTGAATTTTTTTACTCTAGTGCGGTGATTTTTTGTTGTGATGTAGTGATTTTTGTGGATGAAACCTTGACATTTGTGTATGCTTTTTATGCAAGTAGGCCGATATATCTGGTAGGAGGTTCAATTCGTGGATGTTTATCCCTTGTAGTTGCTGGACGTAATTCAAAAATCTATATAGTAGTTATACTCTTTGGTTAGAATAGGTATGATATGTTTATTACTGTAATGTAGTGATTTATCGTTGTGATGCAGTGATCTTTTAAAATCAATCTCTTGAGTCATGTTTTTTTTTGGTAAAAGGGTAACAATGACCCTTTTAATCGGTTGGTGACGCGGTGAATTTATGCATGAATTAAGAATGAAGAAACATCCTTTGTGGGAATTGATCTCACCTGATCGTGCTAAATAAATTCTGGAGTTACTTTGCAAATTTGAAGCTGATATGGTTACGTCTACTAATGGAGGTATTAATGCAGTCTCTTCTTCGTTTAATTCTGAAAATGTCTATGAAGGGGTTAATATCTCTATTCCTAGGAAGGTCGTTGAAAAAGTAAATGCTCGCTACCATAACACTTTATATGGTTACTTTCTTGGTAAAAGGATTGCATTCCTTGTGGTTGAGTATTTTGCTAAGAATAACTGGGCAAAACATGGTCTTAAGCGTATCATGATGAATGAGAAAGGTTTTTTCTTTTTTCAGTTTGGATCTAGTGAGGGTCTTAATGTGGTTCTGGAAGGTGGTCCGTGGATGGTTCGTAATTCACCAATTTTTCTTAAGAAATAGACTATGAAAACGAATCTTCTAAAGGAGGAACTAACTCGTATTCTGGTATGGGTTAAGTTTCATGATGTCCCGCTACAGGTATTTGAAGAGGAAGGTATTAGTTTAATTGCTTCGTTTCTTGGTAAGCTTATTATGATGGATAATTATACTGATAATATGTGCAAAGAGTCTTGGGGTCGTTGTAGTTTTGCTCGTTGTCTTACTGAGATGAACGCTGATTCGGAGTTTATAGATAACGTTACTATTGGTGTCCCTGATCTTGAAGGTTCTGGTTGTACTAAGGAATTAATTCGTGTTGAATACGAATGGAAACCGCCTAGATGTCATACTTGTAATATTTTTGGTCATTCCTTTGATTCTTGTCCGAAAAATGTTAAACCTACAATGGTTGAAAAGGTGACAAATCATGTTGATAATGATGTATTCCAACAAGTGCAAAGTAAGAGGAAGAAGTACAAAGGTAATTTAGGGAATCAAGTTCCGAGAGGTGTTCCATTGAGTAAGGGTTCCCAAACAGGAAAGACGGTCGTTTTTTGTCCAAAAACTCGCTTGGATACTACAAGTACGAGTGGTGATAATAGTAGAAAGTTGAATACTAAATCTGGTCAGTCGCAGCAGTCTAGAAATCCTAATGGTCCGAACAAGGGTAAAGCTCAAATGAGCAGTGTTTCTACATCTAATAAATTTTCATCTTTGTCCATGCCTGGTATTGACGAAGGGGCTCAAGTAAGCGAGGAAGATAATGAGGAGGAGGAGGAGGGAGTCGAGGTCGTCTTTGATGAATCGGTGAATCTTCTCGACACTAATATAGGGGCAAGCACTCCAACTGGCTGATCTCATGCTGATATTTTATTATTTTCCTCGTAACTTTATGTTATCGTCTTGGTTTTTATCTAGTTTATATATTTCCAGTATTCTAGACTAGTTAATGTTTATGGCCTGTCATAAACATTTTGTTTAACAAGCTGCCTGTAGCTTGCGGTTAATGTGGTATTTCAGCCACATTCCTTGTACTTAAACGCTTTTTTTGGTTCTATTTACCGGGGGTCATTGTTACCCTTTTACCAAAAAAAAATGACTTTGTCTCGGGATTTCTTTAAACTCGTCTTGTAATTCTTCAATAAATTAGACTCGAGTTCTTCGGCTTTTAGTAAACTTCCGTCTTTTGACTTTTTATTCGATAAATCTTCAGAATTGGTCTTGGACTTCCGTTGTTTTTGCACTCTTGATTTCTTGACTTCGCTTTTTGTCTTTTTCTTCGATAAAAGCCCGTGAATGCCTGTGTTTTCTCCCTTTTCCACATTTTCGTCCTAAATCACAACAAAAACACAAACCACGCATAATTCCGACATTTACGACATAAAATACACGTTTTGGCTTGGTTATTATTGTAGTTAAGTGGTAAAAAGGATGGGTGTTTACACACCTATCAGCCTTATTAACATAAACTACTACTTCTAGAAACAAAATTTTTAACCACTATAAGGAAATAAAAGCTTAGGGAAACAAAAGGGATAGAAAACAATTTTCACTTGGAAATTGCTACATGGAAATAACTCGCAAAGAGATCTAAGACTTACATTAGCGCTTTGGTGCTATGAAGATTTATCACCCTCAAGTTTCACGTTCCCTAAACTAAGCTTAAAAACGAGATCATTGTTATTATAAGTTAGCAAAACAAACACTTACACACATGGCTTAATTATACACTTAAACTCCCTTATTCCTAAGTGTATCTCTTATATTTTATTTTTGTCTTAGAATGATCATGAAGATGCATTTTTGGACTTATTTCGATAATTTATTATGCCAAAAATAAAGTAGGATGATTTGATCAATAGTTAGCTAAAGGACAAAATCTCTTAGAACTGCTTCTCGAGACCTCAAAAAGTTCATATCTTGGCATAACTCTCTTCACAATTTGAGACCTTTCTCAGACCGATATTTGGCATGTACTTCATACTTCGAATCTTGAGAGACGTTCTTGAAATTATGGGCTTCTCTTCATTTATAGAATTTCTTCACATGGAGTATTTTGAGAGATAATTCAACTTTTTTGACCATGACTTCATCATTATTTCTTCAATCTTTATTTGGGATTTTTAAATACAACGATCCGCCTCCTTTTCGGACTTGGATCTATTTATCCTCATACCTTGTTAGGGTCTTTTCGGATAGACTTCTCCATGATCTTTATGGGAGTTGATTGCTTTTCGTCGTGCGTCTTGATCCTTCATATTGATTTTGGGAATAATGCTTTTCACATCATCTTGGATCTTTAGCAATAAGATGGAATCCTCATGCCTTGTTAGGGCCTTTTCGGACTTGCCAATCTTCGCGCCCCGCTTCAATAAGTTATGCCTTGGCTATGTACTCTTATCATTACCGAGCAACTTCTAAACGATTTTGGGCTAGAAGCTAACTAACTTTCAAACCCTACGACCTTACTTATTGCATTTACTCATTTAAGGCGATGGGAGGAAAAGCTTATACTTACACCAAGTGTGCTTATGCAAGAATACCGACTTATAATTGACTTCTATCATTTCTCGTTCTCCACAATTTAAAATCTCAAGTAATGAGACTCGTGGATGCTTAGCCTAATAAACCAATTAAGGTCTACATGGTTAAGGATACTAGCTAGAATAAACTTAGATAAGTAAATTCAGGTTGAGTCAAAATAATCACAACGGGCCTAATATATCAAAGACTTCTAAACTTGCTAAATCACTTTATTAATATTTTTGTTTTTTCTTTATTTTTGACTTTATTATGAGATATATACATATGCTAGCAACGATAAAAGGAAATAAATGAAAGACATAAATATTTAAAAATTACTACTACATGGCCAAAATTAATTAAAAACTTGAAACATGTCGAAAAAGACGATTTTTCCAGTTATATGAGGGCATTTTAATGGAAAAGCCCACTTATTACTTCGATAGAAGTCTCCCCTACACTTAATATAAACATTGTCCTCAATGTTTAAGCATCTGGGAAAAGGCTCCCCTACACTTATGACATTGTGTACATTGGTTAAATCAAGCTAAAGAAGAGACAACTAAAGTGATCAATTTCAAGTTTTATTTATGTACAAAATTGAATCACAATAGTAAAGATAGAACCGGGTTTGCGGATAACACGGGAGCACGGTTCTTCAAAGATTCCAAAAGTGCACTTATCCCTGCAATCACATCACCACACAAACACAAACAACCTATATAGCTCCCCCTACACTTAGGATGAAAAGCAGAAAGGGACGGATAGATACTCGGGTTGCCTCCCGAGGAGCGCTTGTTTTTGTTAACCGAGTCACGAGCCTGACTCGGTCCCGAATTAATTCAAAGGAAAGGTGGAGAGGGATGGAAACATCTCATGAGAGATGTCCTCTCCAAAGTACAATTTCACTCGTTGGCCATTCACCTTAAAATTAGGTCCATTAGGCTGAGCTAGCTCGATAGTTCCATATGGAAAAATATTAGCAACGGTGAATGGGCCGAACCAACGAGATTTTAGTTTGCCCGAAACGTTTTTCAACCGAGAGTTAAAGAGTAAAACTTTATCACCAATTTTGAACTCTCGATTCTTGATCTTAGCATCATGAATGAGCTTGGTCTTCTCCTTATAGATCAATGAATTCTCATAAGCTTCATACCGAAGTTCATTTAACTAATTGAGTTGGATTTTCCTTAAGTCACCGGCTTTGTTGATGTCAAAATTAGCCCATTTCAAGGCCCAATAAGCCTTATGCTCCAACTCAATGGGGAGGTGGCATGCTTTCCCGTACACAAGAAGATATGGTGTGCAACCAATCGGGGTCTTATATGAGGTATCGAAAGCCCACAAAGAATCATCTAATTTATCGGCCCATGAGGCACGATGCTCTCCCACGATTCTTTCCAATATTCGCTTAAGTCCACGGTTAGAGATCTCGGCTTGACCATTCGTTTCTGGATGATACAAGGTGGAAAGACGGTGATTGACACCATACTTAGCCATGACTCGTGCAAATTGATCGTTGCAAAAATGAGTCCCGCGATCACTGATTATAGCTCGAGGCACACCGAATCTAGCGAATAATTGCTTCAAAAAGTTCACAACCACCCTCGCATCGTTAGTGGGTAAGGCTTTAGCTTCAACCCATTTGGAAACGTAGTCAACGGCTACGAGGATGTATTTGTTCCCTTTAGAAGATGGAAATGGCCCCATAAAGTCGATGCCATATACATCAAAGATTTCACATTCTTGTATGAAATTTTGAGGCATCTCATCTTTATGTGTTCTTGCCTTGTCTTTGGCAAGCATCACAAGTTTTAACCATTTTGTGAGCGTCACGATAAATGGTGGGCCAATAAAATCCCGAATCAAACACTTTCTTCGCGGTGTAGTTGGGACAAAAGTGACCATCGGTGGGTCCTTTGTGGCAAGCTTCTAGAATATCGAGAGCTGCGGGTCCGTCAACACACCGACGAATAATCAGATCAGCGCATTGTTTGAAGAGATACGGGTCATCTCAAAAGTAAGTCTTAACATCTTTAAAGAACTTCTTCTTTTGTTGGGATGTTAACCCATCGATGAGAATTCCACCCGCCAAGTAGTTTGCTATGTCCGAAAACCACGGGGTCTCATCAAGATTCGAATGGATGGACATTAAGGCCTCAAGGGGAAAAGAGTCATTGATCTCTTGATTCGGATGATCCCCTTAATAAGGGTCCTCAAGTCGACTTAGATGATCCGCGACTAGGTTTTCGGCTCCCTTCTTATCACGAATTTCAATTTTAAATTCTTGAAGTAGCAAAACCCAACGAAGAAGTCTTGGCTTAGAATCTTGTTTGGTCAACAAGTACTTCAACGCGGAGTGGTCCGTGTATACGATGGTGGTGGATAAAACAAGATAGGGGCGAAATTTTTCAAAGGCATAGACAAAAGCTAAAAGCTCTTTTTCGGTTGTCGTATAATGCAATTAAGCCCCTGTCATTGTTTTACTAGCGTAATGGATCGGTTGGAAATGTTTGTTGATCCTTTGTCCCAAAACCGCTCCAATAGCAAAGTCGTTAGCATCGCACATCAACTCGAAAGGTAGCTCCCAATTAGGGGTAACCAAGACCGGTGCCTTAGTTAGCTTGTCCTTAAGAAGATTGAAGGATTCAATACACTCTTTAGAAAAGATAAAAGGAGTATCTTTTTCCAAGAGGTGGGTCATCGGGCGAGCGATTTTAGAAAAATCTTAGATAAATCAACGATAGAAGCCCGCATGACCCAAGAAACTTCTCACTCCCTTCACGGTTGAAGGTGGAAGTAATTTGGCTATGACATCAACTTTAGCACGGTCCACTTCGAGACCGGATTTTGAAATTTTATGTCCTAGCACAATGCCTTCTTTTACCATGAAATGGCATTTTTCCCAATTTAGAACAAGGCGAGTGTCTTCACACCACTTAAGCATGCGTTCCAAATTGGCAAGGCAAGAAGAGAAGGAGTCCCCAAAAACCGAGAAATCATCCATGAAGACTTCCATGGTTTGTTCAACCATGTCATGGAAGATAGCCAACATGCATCTTTGGAAAGTCCCGGGAGCATTGCATAAGCCAAAAGGCAATCTTTTATAGGCAAATGTTCCATAGGGACAAGTGAATGTTATCTTCTCTTGATCTTGGGGATCGATGGGTATTTGAAAATAACCCGAGAAACCATCTAAAAAGCAGTAATATTCATTACCCGCTAGACGTTCAAGCATTTGGTCCATTAAAGGAAGGGGAAAATGATCCTTTCTCGTAGCATCATTGAGTTTACGATAGTTTATACAAACTCTCCACCCTGTAACAAGACGAGTAGGAATCAGCTCGTTGTTTTCATTGGGCACAACGGTGATTCCGTCTTTCTTAGGCACACAATGGACCGGACTAACCCATGGTGAACCCGAGATAGGGTAGATCATTCTCGCATCAAGAAGTTTGATAACCTCTTTTTTGATAACGTCATGGATCTTGGGATTCACCCTTCTTTGATTTTGAATAGTGGGTTTAGAGTCGTCCTCCATGAGAATTTTATGTGTGCAAAAGTGAGGATCAATTCCACGAATATCGGAGATTTTCCAAGCAATAGCTTTTTTATGCTTCTTGAGAACTTCAATGAGACCATTATTCTCATCGGCTTTTAGTCCTTAGAAATGATAACGGGAAGTTGATCAATGCCCTCTAAGAAAACATATTCGAGATGAGGATGTAAGTCCTTAAGCTCGAGAGTAGGAGGGTCCTCAATAGATGGTGTAACTAACGATGGATCATCATTAGTCACCTCTTTAGGAGAAGGAGGAGAGAAAGAGTCCTCATTGAGAAGTTTCTCAAGGGTACGGATATCTTCTTCCCAATCGGTGGGAGAATCATCATATTTTAGATCGATTGTACCTAAGCTAGCTTCAAATTCATCCAAAAGAAAGTCACTTTCTCCAAAAGGAGTAAATGACGGAGCAATTGAGGCAACGGTCTCAACATTGGGAAGAGATTAAAGACTACTTTTGCAAGCATCATTAAAGTTTTCTTCACAAGCCTCATCAAGAACGTCAATACAATTAACAATCTCGTATGAATAAGGCTGTTTAGAAATCTTACCCATGTTGAAGACAATTTGATCGTCACCAACTCTCATGATAAGTTCGCCTGCGTCTACATCGATGAGAGTGTGACCGGTCCTCAAGAATGGACGTCCTACAATCAATGGAACACGTGGATCTATTTCATAGTCAAAGACAACAAAATCCGCCGGGAAGGTGAATTTGTCAACGCCAACGAAGACATCTTTGGCTATCCCCACTGGATAAGCAACCGTACGGTTAGCTAATTCCAAAGTCATTTTGGTGGGGACTAGCTCGGGGAGAGATAATTGTTTCCATACGCTCAATGGCATTAAGTTGATACTAGCACCTAGATCGGCTAGGGCTATGCAATTCTCTACCCCGGGGAAGTTGCAAGGAATGAGGAAACGACCCGGATCACCAAGTTTGGTTGGTAATTTCCTTAAGAGCACTGCGGAACAATTCTCATTAAGTTGGGTCTGGGCGATATAAAGGAGTTTCTCCTTATCACTGAGAAGATCTTTAAACATTTTAGCATATTTCGGCATGTGAGCGAGAGCTTCGACAAAGGAGATGTTGAAATTCAGTTGTTTAAACATTTCAAGAAAGTTAGAAACCTGAATATCATCCTTGTTCTTCAGTTTCTCTTTCCTCAACCTTGAGGGATAAGGTATATTGGGTTAATATGAAGGCTTTGGAATGGAATTCTCACTCACATCCTTAGGTGGTGGAGGGGTGGAAGTAGAAGGTGGAGGAATTGGCGAAGGGGACTCGTTTTCCTTTGTCACAATCACCGGTGTAGGTGTAGGAATCTCAGGTTCCTTTAAACCTTTGCCACTTCGGGTGGTGATTTCTTTCATCTCCCCTCTTGGATTAGCAACGGTGTTACTCGGAAGAGAACCCGAACCAAAGGCTTGATTACTTGGGAAAAAACTAGCCATCATATCCCTTAAGTTATTCGTTTGACTGCTCATAGAGTTTTTCATATCGGCTCGAAGATCATTCCCTTGTTTCACCATGTCATTCCTTAGCTCGGCTTGAATATCGTTCCCTTGTTTCGCCATGTCACTCTTCAAGTTAATGAATTGGCTTTGAAGATTGGTAATCATCTCTCTATTGGTCCTCATGTAAGTTTCTAGGTCTTGGTTCAATGCCGTGAGTTGATTGAGAGGTGGGGCTTGGTATGCTTGATTATTTCCTTGAGGTGGATATGGGTTTCTTTGGGATTGATATTGATTGGTAGCTCGAGGTTGGCTTTGATTGTTGCGGTTGAAATTGTTTCGGTTTTGGTTTTGAGGAAGAAAACCGGGTGGAGATAGAAAGTTGTTGGAACGATAACTTAGCAAGTTACGGTCTCCTTGAGGACGTGCTTGATAGCCTCCCGTAGAAAAGTTACCGTTAGCGGCATACACATTTTCCGGATTTTCATGAGTAGAAGGACAATCGGTGTATGAATGAGAACCCCCGCAAATCTCACAAGAAGTTGCTACAGCTTTAGCTTGTTGAAAGTGGTTTGTATCCATGGTTAAGAAGTTTTTGTTCATCTCAGCTACTTGTCGAGTAAGTTCGGTTATCTCTGAGTTGGATGATGTAGAAGAAACATTGGCCCTCTGGTTATTCCTTGAAGATGCAGATGAATCCTGTTGATACAAAAGTTGGGTGATCCTTGCTAGACCCGAATTAGGCTTAATTCGGGTTGGCTGGACTCCGGCTCCTGCTCCAAGTGAATTATCTGGTTGGGATCCTGCACACTAAAACAACACGCGTTAGGCTTACTGTAGGAATGTTTCCCACGATTAGACTCCGGCGTGAGAGTAAGTAATCGGTTAGGGTTATGAGAATCGGATGAGATGTGAGTGTGTAGAATGTAATACCTTTGTGGAACCCTTGGGGGTTCCTTATATAGGCAGTGAAACCCTAATGGGCTGTCACTGATGCTTCGCCCCCAAGGAAAGGATAAATACCAGATTTAGATTGATTGTTATCTTCTAATTATGGTGAGTGAATATCCTCTCCTTTGGGATAAATCCTAATCATAGTAGGAGTATGATTCTGCCTAACCCTGCACCGGGCATGCCGGGCCGTGGGCCGCACACGTGTGTGCGGTTACTGTTCATCTAAGCCCATAAGCTCAAATAACATTATTCTCACCCATCCGTGATGGGCCGGATACGGGTAGTACCCGTGGGTCGGGTTATTACCTGGTTGGGGACTATACGTCATCATGTCCCCCCAGTCTAGTTGTTACAACCGTAGGTGTAACCTCTAGACTATCAAGATGCTCCCTGGACGCACCAAGAAAGATCCTTAGGGAATGATATATTTTTCAGAAATTTGTTTTGGCCGCACGTGGCAACCTGATTTAGGAATTTATTCCAATGATACCTCAGCCGCACGTGACGACCGAGACAAATTAAATGTAGCATTGAATATGGTCTTACGTAAGACCGTATATCCCGACACATTTGACTGTTCACCTGCCAATTGACTGAAAAAGTGCAAACAGTCAGAACCTCGAGCGGCGTGAACTACTGAGTCAGAAGTGACCCGTGGGTCCCACCTGACTGTTCATTTGCCACTTACACCCCAACCACACGATTTAGGATAGTGGCAAACATATGTCATGCATCCAACAGACCATGACTTGCAAGGCGTCCCTACGGCTGTGTGTAACACACAGTTTTTTCTTCATTTCTGCCATTAAAGCTTTCCTTCTTATCACCACCTTATTACACATGGATCCCTTCCTACGCAGGTTAGAATACTACACCCTTATCTTTTTATTTAGTAATGGCTCAGAGAAACAACCCATCTATTGGATCCGTGCTCAACATAATGACCTAGGAGAAATTGGAGCACTTCTGCACTGAATTCTTCATTCCTAGCAACCTACACCCTTCTCTCCCTGGTGCAGGGGACCTCATAACTGAGGCGCCCCAGGGAATGATTGGCTTGTACACCCGTCTGTTCGATGCGGCCAACTACCGCATTCCTTTCACTCGTTTCCTCGTAGATCTCTTAGGATATTATGACGTACATATTACCCAACTACACTGTATAGGCGCATGTAAGATTAGCCAGTTTGAAATCCTTTGTCGTGCAAGAAGAATCCCTCCCACCGTAGAGTTATTCAGGCTATTTTATACCCCTAGTTTAGTAAATGGTTGGCTCTCTTTTAAGAAATGATCCCCCAACAGCCCCACAGCCCATAATAAGGCCATGGATTCGCTGAAAAATTGGTACGACCATTACTTTTTCATCGACTCAATAGTCTGGCCGGTTGATTTCGTTTTGAAACATAGATTATCTCCTGACCCTCCTCCGCGCGCTGGTACGTATAATCCCCAACATTCCCAAGAAATAGATAGGAATAGGACAGGGTTCCATAGGAATCTACCCAAATCATTCCTTTGTTTTCTAGGGATTAGCCATAATTACTTCGGCTCATCCAACATATATCCTGTGTTTTGGAGGAGGCATGGTGAAGGTAGGTATAGCATCCGCACATCAAAGACGTACATACACCTATTTGCTATAACTAACATACTTTGTTTGTTTTGGCAGAAATGAACTTCTTTGGAATCCTTCGTCAAGGTGATCCAAAACTTATACCAGAGGGAGCACATCCCAGACGTGAGAATGAGCTACCCCTCCTCGAGCATACCCGGAACGTGACAGTTGCCCTAGCAGGCGTACCAGACCCCCATTCTGACGAAGAAGAAACAACACTCTTGAGAACCCCCGTGGATTTCGACAACGAAGATGGTGACAACATGATGCTAGAAGATGAAGCCGGGCCCTCCTGGCCACCTAAGACTGCTACCCCCGTACATGGGGAAGAACAAGGTGACAACATTGAGAGGACCACCTCCAGTCTTCGCCAAATGTTGGGCGATGACGAGGAGGAAGTGAAACAAGTAGAGGAAGATGAAGAAGAAGAGGAAGCCCAACCCGCCCCCAAGCGTACTCGTAGGAAGAACAAGCGGGTAAGAAGAGTTGCTCAGGCTGAGGTTGGTGAACACAATGTCCCCCAAAAAAACTGCGCGAGGATCACCCCCCTATCAGTCTGTTGAGAGCACCACCCAAGCCTCCGAGACGGTGCGGGCTGCACTCGTGGATCCGGTCGTGCCGTTGACCGATGCCGAGCCAGTCACTCAAGTTCCCCCCACTACATCATAACTAGAAAGGACCAATGTGTAAGTCTACCGCATTTGTTTGGTCAAAATATCCATGATCCAAGTAAGAGTTACGGTCTTCCTCAAACAATATTTTAATACTTATTCCAATTGTTGTTTGCAGGGTTGAACAAGCTGGTGCCGCAACCCCCCAAGATGCACGGAAATGGAAGGGGAAAGAAAATGAGAAGGAGAAGGAACTTACCCACACACGGCCACAACCAGATCTTTGCCCCGCCTTTGAGGAAAGTACCCCCACAGCTTCCCAAGAGGTCCCAGTGTCCGGCCCTCATACACAGTTCAACCCCGACTGTAAGATCCCACCGCTTCACGGATGAGACAGGCCGAAGAGTGCCGTGATTATCTCAACAACTGCATCCCCCCTGTGCTGGTAAGAGATGTAAATGCACTAAACCATGCGGATCTGGTGGATGAATACAACGGCGCCTTGGTGTATCAGATGGCCATGGGCACTTCTATGCAAGTAAGATTTGAGGCTGTCTTAGAGCATGTTGATTCCCTGAAGAGGAAGGTTGGTCGAAGAGAGAAGATGATTGAAGAAAATGAGGCCCAGATTGCCGCCCTCCAGTCCCAGCTTGCTACTGCCGAGGCGACTATTAAAGAACAATCAGCCCATGCCAATGCTCATGACCAACATGTAGCCGAGCTCGAGACTGAACTTGAGGCTGCAATAGCCAAGGTATGTATCAGCACCGCATCACGCCTACGTCGCAATATCCCTCATTCTAATACTTAATTTATCACATATAGGTGACCGCGACAGAAGCTTCAGCTAAGTCCTCCTCCGACCAAGTATCCATTCTCACAAAGAAGCTTGAGGACGCACATGCGTTGATCCAGGGTGAGGAAATACTGAAAGTGGAGCTTGCTCATGAGAGGGTCGTGGCCGAACAATTGAAGGAGGCGTCCACCCAAAAAGATGTACTGGTGAATGCCCTTATCTCCGAGCGTGATGATGTATTATACCCCCAACTACTAGCAGCCAGTGCCGGTCGTAGGTGGATGGTGGGTCATGGGACGCGTCTGGCCGTCACCAAGGTGTTGGAGGCCCCACAATTTGTTCAACAGTTTGCGGACCTCGTGTCAGATGGCATCGACCATGGTCGTCATGAAGGAATGGTCATGGCCGCAGAGCTAATAAGGAAGAAACAAAACTGCACAAAGCATGCCTTCTTCAACACCGGAGCTGCTGAGAAGATGACTGCTTCTATGGCCGTAATGCTAGATCTCCACTACCCTTTCTTGGCCGAGCTAGAAGCCACAAAAGATGCATCTAACAAGGAGATTATGGAGAAACTAAGTCTTGGTGCCTTTTCTCAGGACGAGGGACATTCCCGGACTCCCTTTACTCCCTCACCCAGCCACCTCACTCTTCCTATTTATGAAGACTTACCAGAATCGTAGTTGGTGAACAACCATTAAGCAAGGTGCTGGAGATGAATGCAGCTCAAGCTCTAGAGCGGAAGGAACGTGGTGAGATATTGCCCCGCCTGGCTTAGGAGGAATGGGAGATAGGTAGGTTTTTCCCCCCCATGTAGGGTGCTCCTTAATTTGTTATAACTCCTGGATAATTTGGTTTGTAACCTAAATATTCGTCCGTGGATGTCCACGGCACTTTATCCTTTTTGTAACATTATTGTAAACATTTAGCGTAATATTTATAAGTCCGTGGTGGTCACGGCAATTTTGATAATTGGAAACTTGCTTATATTCTTTTTAGATATCATGTATCTGTACCGCATGACGTGTCACGTCTTACCTAGAATAAAACCAAGTCTATATTTTACTAGATGTGCGGCGTGCGTATTTACCATGCAAAGCACTACGTGAGCGCGGCATATGGAAACTTATCACAACGTCTTGTGAGTAAGGTGTCTAGCAAGGATACATGATCCGCGTCACTGGGGTTGCATCCCTCTTATGTGACAAGTTAAATTATTAGGTTCACTTAATCCTCTTACCCCGCCTGGAGGCGTATTGTACATGTACGGTTATTGAATGAATGCATATGAATAAGAGATGGCACATTATAGTAATAACAACTAAATCTATACGACAATAATAGAATCTAAAGGATAAAATAATTTGCACAATAATGAGTCGTGGAGCTAGCTAGGCACCACGACATTTTATTAGACCGTTTACGTTTTTTGGTTTTAACAAGAATGGGAAATCCTAAAAACAAAAGGAAACTAGAAAGCATAAAAAACAAAACAAAGAGAACACATGGATCTTCATTGAAGCCAGATATAGCGAAGTGTCCATGCGGAAGCCGTAGCTTTCAAAGATAGCACCTTTTAAGATTGTAGATATTCCATGTGTGTTCCAGGTCGCGGCCATCCATGTCACGTAACTTGTACGCGCCCCGTCCTAAGGCTTCCGTGACCTCATACGGTCCTTCCTACTCAGGGCCCAGCTTTCCTGTATTCTCCACTCGACTTGCCTCGTTAGCATGATAGACATAATGTCCCGGTTCAAAAGAAACACCTTTAACCTTGGCGTCATAATAAACCTTCATCCGTGCGTTAGACTTGGCGTCATTGATAGCCGCTATCTCCCTTTTTTCCTCCAACAAATACAGATTGATCCGTAGGTGCTCGTTGTTTATGACGACATTAACCTCCGTTGTGCGGATGGTAGGCATTCCTATTTCTGCTGGTATAACAGCTTCACTGCCGTAGGCCAATGCGAATGGGGTATCCCCGTTGGCTATTTTGATGATAGTCCTATGTGCCCATAGAACATGTGGCAGTTCATCCACCCATTTGGCAGTTCGTTCATCCAGGCGTGCCTTGATGCCTTCACCCAAGCTTTTATTTGCTCATTCCACAAGACCATTTGTCTGCGGATGTTTAACAGATGCGAAGCGCCGTTTGATATTCAATGCTACGCACCAGTCCTTGAATGGATTATCCGCGAACTGCTTCCTGTTGTCCGAGATGATTTCTCCTGGTAAGCCAAAACGGCACACGATGTTCTCCCAAACAAACTTTTTAACATGTTTTCCTGTGATGGATTTGACTGCCTTGGCCTCTATCCAGCGTGTAAAGTAGTCCATTGCGACAATCAAGAACTTAACTCCCTCCGCATCTACGGGAAAAGGTCCTGCAATATCGATCCCCCACTTATAGAATGGCCATGGGGATGTAATGGGTGTAAGTTCCTGCTGCGGATGTCGTGGTACTGGTATGTGCACTTGGCAATCACTGCACTTGCGAATCATGTCACGTGCATCCTATGCATAGTAGGCTAATAATATCCTGTGCGTAGAGCTCGGGCTACTACGGATCGGGGACCCGCGTGCATGCCGCATAACCCTTCATGTATCTCACTGATCACATAAGTATCCTGGCGTGGCCCAACACACCGCAACCACGGCTGTAAGAAAGAGCGCTTGTAAAGAATACCTTCTCGAAGCTCGAAGTGATGCGACTTCCTTCTGATGCGCCGTGCCGCTTTTTCCTCGTCTGGAAGGGTTTCATTAGTTAAATAGTTGATGATCGGGGTCATCCATGTAGGTCCATCTTCCTGAACTATAGCTGTGACTTCCCCTTCTGCTATAGACTTTTCCTTTAGTATTTCCACCAAGACTTGCTTGGATAAGTGGGTGAAACTTGTAGATGCGATCTTGCTAAGAGCGTCCGCCTTCTTGTTTTAGCCTCTTGGTACCTGCTTGATAGAAAACTTGCTGAAAGACGCGATGAGTGACTTGACTTTCTCCAAGTATCGAACCATGTTATCCTCCTTAGCTACGTATCCCCCCAGAATGTGGTTCACGACAAGCCGTGAGTCCACGTAGGCCTCAAGGTTGCGGAATCCCATTCTAGCGCCAATTTTTAAACCCGCAATCAACGCTTCATATTCTGCCTCATTATTGGTGGCTGTGAATTCAAAGCGCAGGGCGTACGTAAACTCCATTCCTTCCAGATTCGTAAGGATGATACCAGCTCCTGATCCATCCGTGCACGAAGATCCGTCCGTAAATAATACCCATGGTTCTGCTGGAGTTTCCTCTCGTTGTACGATTGGTCCATCCTCATCCGGCTTCTCTATCAAGAAATCTGCCAAGATTTGGCCTTTGACAGCCGTCCTTGGTCTATAAGATATGTTATGTTCTCCCAATAGAATGCTCCACTTCTGTAGCCTACCGGCCACATCTGGTCTGGAGATGACTTGTTTTATTGGTTGATCAGTAATAACTACAATTGGGTGCGCCTGAAAGTACCGGCGTAACCGTTTCGTAGCAAACACTAATGCCAGAACCAATTTATTCATGGAAGAATAATTCAACTCCGGCCCTTGTAGTGTTCTACTTATAAAGTAGACCGGAGTTTGGACTGTGTCCCTATCCGTTATGACTACCGCACTTATTGCTCCATGTGTGGCTGACAGATACATTATGAGCTCCTCCTTGGGTCGGGGGGCCACTAGCATGGGAAGATATGCAAGGTGTTGCTTGAGTTGACCAAAGGCTTCCTTCGCTTCCTTTGTCCACCGGAAGTCTCCCTTCTTGATGCACTTCTTGAGCGTTTGAATAAGGGGAGTGACTTCTCCGCGGACTTTGATAAGAACATGTTTAGCCCGGCCAACTTCCCATTTAAGGATTGCACCTCTTTCCGTGTCTGAGGAGATGGTAACTGTATTACTGCGTCCGTCTTTTCCGGGCAAGGCTTGATGCCATTTGGATCAATCATATATCCAAGGAAAATTCCTTCAGTTGCCCCAAACGTGCATTTCTTTGGATTTAGTTTCATATTAATCCTCCTCAATGTGTCAAACGTCTCTTGGACGTCTCGGAGAAGTGCATCCTCCGTATGACTTTTGATGACTAAATCATCAACATAGACCTCCAGGTTGCGGCCTATCTGTGAGTCGAAGGCTTTGTCAACAAGTCGCTGATATGTTGCCCCAGCATTCTTTAGTCCGAATGGCATTTTTGTATAACAGTATACGCCTTGACTAGTATGGAACGCCGTCTTCTCTGCGTCCTCTTCCGCCATCTGGATCTGGTGGTATCCTTTGCATGCATCTAAGAAGCACTTAAAGGGATATCCACATAGGTATTCCACCTTCCAATCAATCTCCGGTAACGGATAGCAGTCCTGCGGACAAGCTTTGTTCAGATCCGTGAAATCCACGCACATGCGTCAGCTCCCATAATGCTTTTTTGCCCATGACCGGGTTGGACAACCACTCGTGGTAGTATACCTCGCGCATGATACCTGCATCCACCAATTTCCGTACTTCATCCAATATTACTTTGCTGCGTTCGGGTGCCTGACCGTGCTTCTTCTTCTTAACGAGAGGATATCCCTGGCGGATTTGGAGCTTATGTTCTGCTATCGCACGCGGTACGCCCGTCATATGCTTAGGCTCCCATGCGAATACATCTAAATTTGCTTTCAAGAGAGAGCACATGGCCCTCTTGCCGCTATCCGATAGTGTTCCCCCTATGGATACCTCTTGTTCCGGATAATCAGGATGGATTGCCACCTTCCAATTGGGAGGTGGTGATCCGTCCTAGGGGGAAACAGGTGGAACTGGTGTTGTCACGGCATGACACTCGGATGCTGGTATGATTGTGTTATAGATAGTGACAATTCCTCCTTCTACAGGGAATTTAGCCATCCCGTGCGCCGTGGAGGGTACTGCCCGTATGGCCAGGATACCTGGTCTGCCTATGATCCCATTGTATGGAGAGTGTGAGCGTATCACCATAAAGTTCATCCACGCCGTGGTGGAGTGCTCTTCATTCCCAATGGTTACAAGCAGACGCAGCTGTCCTATTGGCTAGATGGTGTCTCCAATAAACCGATGAGCGGCGCCGTGGCCGGTACTAACTGGCTTCTTATTTTTGGTCGTAACTGTACGAAACCTTGTTCGTATAGTACTTCTGCTGATGACCCTTCATCCACATACATACGTCGGACATTGTGTGTTCCAATTCTTATCTCAATAGTGAGAGGCACATCGGTCACATCACTTGCCGTGATGGGAGGGAATGAGATTTCTCTGCCGCGTGAAAATTTTTGACTAATTTTCTTCCTTGTGCGGCGCTGCCTGGATTGGATCATGTATATAGTTGAAGGTTTGTCCTTTTGGGGATCCTTCTTGTCATACTTCTTGTTGTGTTTTCCATCCTTCCAATCCTTAACCAAATGCTTGAGTTTGCCTGACTTGATTAGTGACTCAATGTGCTTCTTGAGCTGGATACATTACTCCGTGTCGTGGCCCTTGTCATTATGGAATTCGCAAAAGCGATTTCCTTGACGACGGTCCAGCGGAGTCGTCATTGGGGGAGGTCTCGGGAAGTTGGCCCCTTCTGTCAGCAGGATCTCCCGGTAGGACATCTTTAGAGGGGTAAATTTGTCCTTCGACCGCCCTCCTTTGTTTTGGCTCTTGTAATCTAAGCCCCTCCCACTATTCTGGTTGTTTTGACCGTCCGACTGTCTCCTGGACTGATCGTTCGATCGGTAGCTATTTCCTTTGAAGGGTAAGCCGCGGCTACCGCGATTTCTCCCTCTATGAAGTTTCTGACCGTTTCCATAAGGTCGTCATACCTCTCTGGACGCTGGTCATTGAGACGTCTGATTAATTCCCTGTCGTTATGGCTTGCATATAATCAGAAATTTTCAGAAGTTCGGGCATTGTCTTTGTGCGTGTGCACTCGTCATTGGAGCGCTCAGTGAAGGCCTCCGTAGATTCCCCCGACAGTTGCTTGACGGTTGCCAATGAGACCGGGTCCCTATTATACTTCTTTCGCTGAGTATAATTATTCTTGAACGAAGTACTTAGTTCAGTGAAGCTATCAATACTTCGCGGAGGAAGTCCTTCGAACCAATCACGAGCATTGCCGATCAAGGTTGAATTGAACATTTGGCACCATATAGGCATGGGCCATCGTTAAATTTTCGCCTGCGTGTCAAATATCTTTAGGTGATCATCCGGATCACCAGTCCCATCATAATTCTTGACACACGCCGGCATGTGACGCTTTGTATCCTCGGAGTAATTCCGTATGCGGAGAGTAAAAGGATCTTCCCTGGGATCAGCCCATGGACGGGTGAGATTAGGGTCACACCACGGGCGGGAAAGATCTTCTGCTTCTGCCTCTCGATAATAGGGGCCGCCATAATACTCTTCGTTATCTGGTGGCGGTGGAGCGATTAGTTCTGGTTAGCTCTAGATCTGGTCGTTCGGGTGAACCGTCGGACCTCTCTCCCTCCTCACGGGATTGTAGTAGTTCCTGCATGAGACGATCCCCTATGCGTTCGAACACATTCCTGGATTGGGGAGTTTCCTCAAAGAGGTTCCGCTCCTGGGTTCGTGTCCTTCGCTTCCTTTGAGTTTGAGAAGAGGTACCTGGTCCAGCGTTGCCAAAGTTGAGCCTAGATTGGAGGTCCCTTCCTAGGTTTAACTTTGATGCGATTCCTGGGAAGATCCTCTCGAAGTTCTACGTGAGAACTCGAGTGAGATCTTCCTCACTGAGTGGTTCGACCTCCACTTTTTCCTCAGTCGATGGTCTGCGCGGCTCCTTGTTAAGGGGGTTGGGCGCACTCCCTGGATCAGGGTTATCCAAGGTCGAAGTAGGTGGTTGGGTGACAGCGAACGTGCTTGTCATACCCATGGACTGAAGACCACTACGTTTGTTTGGTCCGCCGGCTTGGTTTCTAGGGGATCGATTGGGAATGAGTATCCCTTCCTCTGGGGACTTCCGATTCCCAGGATTTGTGTTCATGGGGTTTCCTTGCGGATGTCCCTTCGTCATTGAGAAATCGAGATGAGATTTGCTCTAGCTTAGTGTAATGGTCCTACGGATGGTGCCAACTTGTTGATACAAAAGTTGGGTGTTCCTTGCTAGACCCGAATTAGGCTTAATTCGGGTTGGCTGGACTCCGGCTCCTGCACCAAGTGAATTATCTGGTTGGGATCCTGCACACTAAAACAACACGCGTTAGGCTTACCGTGGGAATGTTTCCCACGATTAGACTCCAGCGTGAGAGTAAGTAATCGGTTAGGGTTATGAGAATCGAATGAGATGTGAGTGTGTAGAATGTAATACCTTTGTGGAACCATTAGGGGTTCCTTATATAGGCAGTAAAACCCTAATGGGCTGTCACTGATGCTTCGGCCTCAAGGAAAGGATAAATACCAGATTTAGATTGATTGTTATCTTCTAATTATGGTGAGTGAATATCCTCTCCTTTGAGATAAATCCTAATCATAGTAGGAGTATGATTCTGTCTAACCCTGCACCGGGCATGCCGGGCCGTGGGCCGCACACGTGTGTGTAGTTACTGTTCATCTAAGCCCATAAGCTCAAATAACATTATTCCCACCCATTCGTGATGGGCCGGATACGGGTAGTACCCGTGGGCTGGGTTATGACCCGGCTGGGGACTATACGTCATCAAATCCCAATTTTTGTGGTGAGTGGTCATGTTCTCTATAAGCTCTCTACACTCCTCAGGTCTTCTTTTCATGAATGTACCACCAGCGGCAGCATTGATCGTATCACGATCACGAAAAGTTAAACCATTATAGAAAGTATCAATGAAAGTAACGGGGAGCATGTTATGGTTTGGACAACGACGAAAAGCAACTCATCAGGTTCTTGAGTGAATCCATTGATTTGGTTGCGAAGACTAGTGAACATGGATGGTGGAAAGTAGCGCGACAAAATTTTTTGAGTCATGTCATTCCATGTATGAATTGAGTTTTTGGGCAGACGATCAAACCATTTTTCGGCAGGGTGGGATAAAGTGTGTGGAAAAAGGTGAAGGCGAAGAAAATCCATGGAAGCACCGGGCAATTTCATGCTTTCAGTGACGGTAATGAATTTGTCGAGGTGTTTGTTGGCATCATATCGGGTAATCCGCGAAAAGGACAAGCGTTTTGAACTTGCCGGATCATGTGATGCTTCAACGAAAATTCAGGAGCCGTGATTTGCATCGGCGCAATCGGTCCTCCGCGGCCGTTCATGGTTGGATGACAAAGCTCCTCCATTGTGCGTAGGTCGGGAGGGGGAACATTGTTGTTGTTGTTATTGTTATTCAAATTGGGGTGGGGTGGGTTGTTATTATTGTTATGCACACCGGCCATATCTATGTCTCTAAGAGTCGCGGGCTCAGGATAAGACGTAGATCGAGTACGCATACACTAAAAGGAAATAAAATATTTTTGATTTTTTATCTTTTTATTGTTTTTGGATTTTTGAAAATTTTATATTTTTTTAGGATTTTTTAAAATTTTTGTGCTTGAAAATAACGCTCCCAAAAGAACGGATCCCAAAATCCAAATTTTCTCACTAAAAAACGTTAATCTTTACGAAAAGAGCCGGCAGCGGCGCCATATGAAAGTGAGATTTTACTAGGTAAAAAAGTTCGTTGTTCACGGTCTCATCGAATTGATCTCCGGTTAAAAGTGTGACTGAATCGTTTTTTGTGAATAAAAGAAGGTTTGGTTATCTATTTCTAAGTAAAAGGTAAATGCGAATAGTAATAAAAATAAGCTAAAAACAACAATATAAATAATAAAACTAAATTTAAAAATAAACAATTAATAAAAATAAAACTAAACGAAGAAATTAACTTTCGACTCGAAAATAAAATTAACTTAATGAAGGAGGAAATAAAACTAAGATGGTACTTTAAAGCTAAACGAGACAAAACCTAAAGCGGGTACTAAATAAAAGATAAAACTTGACCTTTACGAAAAAATATTAATTTTAAAATTAGACGAAAAATTCAACTAAAAATACGTAACTTTCAAAATTAAAATCGGAACAACTTACAGATTAAACTAAACGATTGCGGAACAAGAAACAAGCAAGCAGGCAAGCTGCTCAAGCAAGCAGCCTAGCTGCTCAAAATAGGTGGGAAAATGAGAAGCAGGCAAGCCACTAGGTAGCTCAAAAAAAATTATAACTGATTCGGGAATTTGGCTTTAGTTTGTCTTTGTTCTTTCTAAATTTTTAAGAACTACTCATTCGGATATATTTTTTCTTCTTGCTCATTCGGTATTTTACTTCAAACTTCATTCTTCATTCGGTATTTTATTTTTCAACCTTCATTCGGTATTATGTTTTTTTTTCTAAAACTTCATTCGGAATTTTGTGTTGGTTCGGTATATATGTAAGAAAACCTTGGGTCGGTATTTTTTTTTGTTCGGGATAATTATTGGTTCGGTAAAATTGACCTGTTCGGGAAAAATTGACTGGTTCGGTAAAAACTGTTCATTCGGGAAAATAACTTCGTTCGGTAAAAACTGGGCAAACAGACAGTGGCGAAAAACAGGGGAAAACAAATACGAATTTTATCCAAAATCAACCAAGTTAAATCTAAAGATTCAACCAAACTAACCACTAATCATCAACTAATGATAAACAATCAAACCAAATCAACAAAACTAACAATAAAAACCTTAATCAATAAAAACCTACTTGATTTTAGAAAACCAAAATCAACCAAATCAAAATTTAGAAACTTAGAATCAAAAATAAAAGAAGAACAAGATTAATGGAAAGCTTATATTAAAGATTAGGATTCAAAACAAATAAAGGTAAAGATTTAAACATACATGACTTGGATTAAAGGATGAAAGGAGGTGCCAAACACCCTAATGGTGTTGGCTTAAAGTAAAAGAAATTACAAAGAAAAAATGAAGACTAGTCTAAAAATGTGAAGGGTGGCCACTATATATATTTGTGATGATGGGTTGGTGAGTGGGCTTTTCTCCTTTCTTTTTGTCTCCTCGTCTCTTTAATAAAGTTGACGTTTTCGACTTCGATTCGGGATTTGTCGATGAATAAATTCAACTCGTATTTTGATATCTTCATTTAATAGACTTGAGTTCTTCGACATATATAAATCTTCCGTCTTAGGTCCTTTTCTTCGATAATCTTCAAATAGGCCCATTGACTTCAAATCTTTTGCACTCTTGGACTTTAGACTTCGTCTTTCGTCTTTTTCTTCGATAAAACCCGTGCAATCCCGTGTTTTCTTCAATATTTATCCTTTTGGCTCTGAAACACAACAAAAACACAAACCACGCATAATTCCAAACAAATGACATTAAATACACGTTTTGGTCTCGTTTTAGCAAGCAATAAGTGATAAAAGGATGGGCGTTTCCAAACCTATCAAGTAGTATACAACCTTGTTTATGAAAACAAGCTAATTAGGGTAAGTACGACGGTTTAGGAAAACCGTGCACAAATGACCCAAAAGTGAGTTCGTTCTCGAGGAGGCTAGTGTGTTGTATTAAGAGATGATTAAATGTTTGTGATTATGATTATGATGAAAGAAAAGAGAAAAGGATAACGGTTACGATTAAAATTACACTAAGACGAAAGTCGTAAACGTAAAACCGTAAAATGTGACAAAATTTAAAAATTACCCTAAAAATTCCTAAAAATTGCAATAAATCCTAAAAAATGTAATTAGAGTTTATAAAAAATCAAAAATCACTCAAACCTTTTATTTAATTAAATAATAATTTTTTAATGTTAATTAAAGCTAAAAAATCAATTAAATTAACAAAAAGCCTAAAATTAGATTTTTTAATTTGTAAACCTATAAAATAACTTAAGTAAACTAAAAACTATTTTTGTAAAATTTAAGATTAATTAAAACTATTTAAAAGTGATTAAAAACTATTAAAACATTAAAATAATCCTAAAAATTAATTAAATGACAAGAAAATTAATCTAAAAGTTTTAAAAATCCTAACTTAATGTTTTTTAACCTAAGAAAAATGAAAAAGTTGCAAAAATCTTAAAAACAATTTTTAATAATAAAATATTAATAAAATATTAATAAAAATCCAAAAATTCTAAAAAATTCTATAAACTTGCAAACTAGTTTATTTTAACTTAAATAAACAGAAAATGAAAGTGAAATGTCCAAAATACCCCTAATGGGCCTCTAAATGGGATAAAACTCAAAACAGTCCAAGCTTAATGGGCTTTTTGGCCCAATAAGCAAAAGTTATCCAAATAAGCTGCAAAGTTCCAGTCTAGCTTAAAATTTGATTTTAAACACAAAACTTTAAAGGACCAAAAGCTGAAAGTGAGCTTATCATAGCTTAATAAGCAAACAACTTATTTTTAATGGGCTTTTTGGCCCATTAAGTCATAAGCTAATGCCATAAGCTAAAATTTGACACACATCCTTCTCTTAACCTTCTAAAGCTGTTTGTAAAAATAATTTTTGAATAAGCCCAAGAAATAAGCCTAAAATAAGCAAAAGCTCTCTACACAAAATGACAAAATAGTCGTTTTCGAGTTCTAGACCACTTCAAAGGCTGATTCTTTTGGCAAAATGTTTTAAATCACTTAACTAAGCTTAATAATAAAAAAGATTTCAAATATGCACACTGAATAAGCTGGAATAAGCAATAAGCTGTTTTGAAAAAGAAAAGTCAATTCGTTTTCTAGTCAAACTTAAAAGTCAAAGGCTCAAATGCTCCAGAATAGTCAAATGGGTCAAATAAGGAAGATTGATTACAAAAACAAAGTTGTTGCAAGTCTAAATAAGCTATTATGGCTTATAAATAAGTTGAATGCAAATTAACACTATCAGTGGCTAGTAGCAGTGGGAAAGGATTCCCATTGTTTGACTTAATTGACCTGTTGTCTTTAGTGGATTTTTTTTGGATTCAATGGAAAAAAAGTCACCCTTATAACCAGTGGATTATAAGGAGTCAATAACAAGCAAGAAATCACAATTTCACCAAGCCAATTAGTATAGTTAATTCAAAATGTGCTCAGATATGATCCAGACTTGAACAATAAGCAATTTTGAACAAATAAGCAGTTTAAGCAAGATTAAGCCAACCAAATGAACCAAAAGCATACACAAGCTATAATAATACTAAATAAGCATAAATAAACTTGTTTCATGCATTGAATCAAAGATTAGACCTAGATTCAAGCCTATGTTACTTACTGATGAACAAATGATAAACACAAGATGACATTTGCTGATATACTTGACCACAGATCCAATTTTAAACCCTCAAATCAATTAATCCGATTACACAAACTATGTGTAAGCACTTTTGAACCCTAAATATGCATACACTCTAGGTGTTCCCAAAATTTTAGATCAAAACAGACAAAAACAAGCAAGATATGGCAAAGATTCAGATTTGATGTTTAAGAACACAAGACTTGCAGATTTCAGCATACAAACACCGCAATGACATATATAAACTCAAATAAACACTTAACACCTACTCAATTCCAACCAAGTTGTATGATTCAGTAAACCCAAACAACCCTTAACTTTTTAAACCAAGATTTAACAAAGCAAATGTGATTTTCAGGTTTTACCAAACTCAAACAAGCATCAATACAACATTATCATGAACTTAGAACACATTTGCATGCATCAAATAGCATCAAACACCAGCAGATACCAAAAACACTTAAAACCACCTTTTTAACAAATTTTGGAAAATAAAGGCTCAAACCTCATGAATGTACATCCACACTCACGTTTGTTTGAGCTTATGTGACTAGCTAAACAAGGCACAAGCTTCCAATAACACCTGCTAAGATCAACAAAGTTAAAAGCAACAATTTATAACAGAAAAATGAAAAATGAAACTGTTCTCTATCAACCTTGTTTCATACTCCTTGATTCTTCCCAAACCTAGATTTCACTACACCTTGATAATCTTCTTATCAGGGTGCTATGATCAATCCAAGGACCAAAAAGTTCAAGTGTTTGAACTAAGACTTAGGAAAATAATCAGATGTTGGAAAACTTTTGAAATACTTGCACAATCCTTAAAACCAAACTTTCAAACTTAGAAATCACAAAATTAGATCAATATCAACAACAGAAAAGTAAATGGGAACTTGGAATTCGTCACAAGATTTAAACTTTTTTCATTCACTTAGAAAATAAGCTTTACAGAACTTTGACCTAGGAATCCAAGAACAAGCTACAATGTTGTGACCTAAGGCCTTTATATAGGCTCACAATGGTTCTAGAAGGCTGAATAAAAACTATAAACCCTAGTTAGTGAAGTCCCCATAATGCCCTTGAAGGTTTGAACTTTGTTGACTTAATTTGACTTTGGACCTTGATGCATGTGGCAATTCTTGTTGTTATACGATCTTGGAGGTCCAAATAGTGCGTAGGAATGAAACATGATCTTGGCACGTTAATTCTAGGGAAATTCTTGTCTTCATGTGAGTTCGTGGGTCAGGGGAGTATACATGTGACCATAGGAGTGATGAGGTGGCAGGTTTATGGTTTGGGTTTTGTTAATTAGGTCCTTAATCATTAATCTCGAAGAAATTAACACCTAATTAATGGTGGTTAACGAATACCCAATTCGTGTTCATTAAGTGAATAGTGAGGTTTGATCTTAGTTAGTGTTTGAAAAGGTGTTAACCGCCTAATTTAAATACTAATTAAGTATTAATATTTAAACTGGCTGAGTGGGATGCTGAGTTGGCAAGAGGGTGTGTTGTGCTTGGTGGAAAAGATTGAGTGGGGCACGTGGTAGCTTGGTAGTGGTCTATGTATCTTTGGTTGTCTCACAGGTTTAGTCCTCCTCTTTTCTTCTTGTTTTCATTTCATGTTTAAACATGCAAACACTGAAAAATCCTTTGTAATGGAAGTTTTGGTTTTTAGATTTTGGCCACAAAACTTTTCAAAAGGGTTTTCAAAGGACTTGTTTTGTAATATCTTGATATTTGAAGGGCTGATTTTAGAATTTCTTCATTCTTCAAGGTCTTCACTTGTTTCTTTGTCTTCATGGAGGACTAAAAGTGACAAGTCTTCAAATTTGAGGGACCATTCTTGCCAATTCTTCAAAGTTGAGGGTCCTTTTTGTAAATTTGACAAACATTAGGGACCAAACTTTTAATTATGAATATACAAGGGTTTAATTTGTCAATTCATCAACAATGAGGGACCCTTCTTCTACAATCCTCAATTCTTCTAGGACTTTTCTTAGAAAATCAACTCTATGACCCGGTTCATTGTGCGGCTTCGTTTCCCGTGATCGTTTTTGCTTGTTTCTTGTGATCTTTTGCCATTTTCTCAATATCCGTACCTAAAATACACATTGAACAAACACAAGCATATATTTGGCACATTTTATTATATTTTAACCATTTTAATCCCATTTTGGACGATGAGACTATGTATAAAAGCAGTCTAATCACTCCCCCATACTAAATCATTGCCGTGCCCTCACGCAATGCTAGAATAAAGTATCTTAGCACCTCCAAAATTCATTTTTATGGACTTTATTTAATAATAAACTTACTACACTACTACTACTTGCTATTACTTGCGTTTTAGACAGAATATATGATTTTCATCGCAAAATGGGACGTTTAGGTTCATAGAACAAGAACACGTGAATGCTTCGTTAGAAATAATTTCGTCGTCCTTGATTTTTACCCAATTCCATGCCAAGCGTTAAACGAGATCATTGTCATTATAAGTTAGTAATGCTAACACTACTCATATGCCCTAATCACGTACTTAGACTCCCATTTTCCTAAGTGGTATCTCTTATATTTTATTTTGTCCTGAATGTTCACGAGGATACATTTTTGAATTATGCGATGATAGAGATTTAGGTCCAAAAATAGAGTCATAACGGTGTAACCAAGACCATCGAATTAATAACCCCCCTAATAGACAACGATGTCAAAAAATTAAGTTAACAAGAAGGATTGATAAACACGGTTTTATAACGGGTTTGAACATGAGACTTATTACCAAGACTTTTATACGCCCCCTAACGGATGGGCCTTATTATCATAGGTTTACCTCCATCTTTTATTCAACTTCGCCATGAAGCTTTTATTATGACTTTGGTCTTGCCTTGCCTTTTATTTAACCTCGCCATGACGTGTTTATTATGGCCAAACACGTATATCCTCACACTAAAAGCGAATTTTGGATCTTTAAAGCTTCAAAGAATAAGGCATAATTCACTTTCAATTTTGCATACATTTTTCGGCCTTGTGAGCTTCAAATTGTTTTCTTGATTTAGTTGAGCACTTGAAATCTTATTATTAGGTGAAGCTTTTGATTATTCTGGTTGCCAATACTTTAAAACCGTGACGCTGGTGATACCTTTATTGTTTTCCCAATTTAATTACATGGAAGCTACTAGAAAAGACTAGAAACCAACAATCAAGACTAAACCGCTAAGCCAATACTTATTAGCAAAATATATATACAAGCGAAGGGAGAATAAGCAAATAACGAGAACACATTATTTTTTGAAAGAATACGAGTACTCTACGTTTAGCATAGTAACTTATATATAACTCTATCATTTCTCGTCCTCATTTAAGAGACTTAGCCTAATACAAAGTTAAGGAATCGAAGCTAAGTGCTCAACACGCACGATCGAGTCAAAAGTTACTCTTATTCTCGCCATCGGAAAATCTACATTCGTGTCTTCAAACACTTATAAAACATGAGAAAATTTTTTAAATTTGGCCATTTATAGCCTTATTTTGCAACAAAACGATAAACAAAAAGATAAACTTTGGAAAGCGTGAAGGTTTGGCAAGGCAAGTATCTATTCAACCCCCCATACTAAATTTAAACATTGTCCTCAATGTTTCGAGTCTAAGAGTAGAATACCCACATACTAGAGACGAAGTCGAATGTATAATCTAGCATGGAAAGGGTGGGACCATTAAATCAATAGCCGTTTATGAAGTGTGATAAAAACCTAAGGTTAGAACAATCAAGGATATATCATGTGGATATCGAGAAATTCTTCAAAGCAAACGATCGAGTGCTCCCATAAAAAGAACACGAGAGGCTCCAATCGTGAAGATCATGACCATCTAAAAACCACAATGCACAAACGACCACAGAACAAAGGTTGGAAGGGCACAGATCCCCTCACATTAACTACATTAGAAAGCGATAATATGTACATGGATAAGCATGGGATTCTCCCACGAGGCACCTCGTTTTTTATTACCGAGTCATGAGCTCGACTCGATCCCCTCAGTACTAATTATCATTGGGGAAGGTGACTTGGTCGAGGTAGTTCAACGAGGGAACTTCCCCACTGATGAGATGGCATTTATACATGATCTCATCGTTCTTTTCGGGCTTTAAATGCATTAAAATGTCATAAAATACCATATATATGCTTGTGTTTGTTTACTTGTGTATTTTAGGTATGGATATCGTGAAAAAGACAAAAGATCACAAGATACAAGGAAAAACGGACACGAGAAACGAAGCCGTACAAAGAACCGGGCCCTAATCATGGAATTTTCATCAAATACCCTTGAAGACTTGAAGACAAAACAAGATTGATCATCATTTATTGAAGAAATGACACTTAAAACCCTTGTATATTAATAATTACAAGTTTGGTCCCTTAAGTTTGTCAAAATTGCAAAAAGGTCCTTCAACTTTGAAGAAATGGCAAGTTTAGTCCCTCAACAATTCAAAATTGCCAATTATGGTCCCTCATAAAGTGGAAGACTCATTGAAGACCTTTGAAGATCAAAAGAGTCCAAAAAACAGCCCTTGAAATATTCAAAGATGTCAAAAATAGTCCTTGAAACATTTTTTGGAAAGTATTGTGCCAAAAGTGACAATAAGGGAAAGTTATTTGTGAAGGAAAGTCGAATTTAGGGCTTGAAAACCTTATATGCCACAAATTCTAAAACACAAGGACCAAATGAGCCAACTTTGAAAGATTCAAATGGAAATAGGCGGTTAACACCTAAGTTTCCCCTAAAAACGGATTCAAGAGAGTTACTGTACCTCTCTTTCACCCCCAGTGTCAATCTTACTCAAACTTGGGTAACTTTCTAATTAACCTTGCACACGGATAATTCCCACACCCCAAATCCCTTCCCACTCCTAAAAACCCTCATCCCACCAACGTGGTCCAAACCCCCAATTCCCCAATCCACCAATCACATCATTCCTTAGCCCCCAAGCACATGACGTGTCCCAAATCAACGTCCAAGGTTATTAGCTTACTCTCAAAGCAGAAACAAACGGCCAAGATCAAAAAAAGGACAATTCACACCAAAAACGTCCAAGGGCATATTAGGGATTTTTCTATGCATTAGGGTTTTGTATTTTTGATTCTAGTATGTTCTTAGGCCTCTATAAAAGGAGCTCACAACCTGTGTGAAGCCCTTGTTCCAGTTTTAAAGCTTACACTTGTAATTCCTTTTTAAAAGAAATAAAAGTTTGGTTTTTGTTCAATACAAGTATAATTCCTTTTTATTGTTTTTTAAAAGTTGTGTGAAGTGTAATGCTTGATTCTGAGTTCCATCTTTGTTATTTGGTTAAGCAAATTTTGTGTTTCAAAATTGTTTAAAGTTTCTGAAAATTTGTGAATTTTTGGAAGTTATGGTTCTAAGTTGTTTGATGTTAAGAGCTTGATGTTATTGGATTAGAAAACGTGTTTTAAAGGTTTGAAAAGGATTTGGTAAGGTTTAAGAAAGAAAAAGAAAAAAATCAGTATTACATAATATAGCTTGTTATTGGTTTGTTTCTCTTTGATTTTGTCATAACAGGTTGTGAAGAAGTGTTGATTCAGTTCTGCTCCAACCCGAGTTGGATTGGAGGAGGATTTTCATCCTCTAGGTTCTTGGATGTAAGAACCTAAGGTAAACTCCTTTTTCTCTTGAATATTTTAGAAAATTGAAGTATTGTTTGATCTTAGGTGATTTGGTGATTAAGTGTGTTTAACATGTTTGATTGTTGTTCTTTTGTGTTTTGATGCTTGTTTAGATGCTATTGAATCAGTTTTGCTTAGTTTTGTAAGGTTTTGGAGTGTTAAAAACGTTTTTCAAAATTATTAAGTGGTGTTTGGCAAAGGGTTTTAGCAGGACATAGTTTTGATTAGTGATTATTAAAAGGTGTTAAGTGTTGAAAAAAGGATTGTGCTAGGTTATTAGCTAGTTATAACTTAGTTTGGAACAAGATTTGATCAAGTTTGAGAGGTTTTGAAGAAATAGAGTTAGCATAAATCTGTTTTGCACTCTCTGCTTGTATTTTCTTGGATTTTGGTGCATGATTTCTGGATTCCTGTTAAGTATTAGGTTTATTTTCTTGTTGCTTTTGTTTGTGCATCATCCTGAGAGATTGTGTGTCAAATTTGGTGGTCTTAATCTCACTAGTGTGCAACATAATAGCCTATAAGCCCACCAGACCTGCATTATTATTACAGCAACTTGAGTTGCCTGTTTTTGCTTGTTTAAGAGAAGTTGGTGTATGCTAAGTGCTTTATTTCTGTCTGCATTGACTTCTTGTGCTCAAAGGAGCACAAGAGTGCCTATTGTATCCACAAATATTCACCAAGTAAGCCATAGGACCAAGCTCCTCTTGGTTCTTTTGGAACCTGTTAACACAAGCAGAAAACTGCTAAGTGTTCATCAAAACCTGGCACGTTTTTGGTCTTGATTATTGTTCAATCTTTGCATAAAAAGTAAACAGGATTTGAATTGAGCTTGTTTTGTGTTACTGGATTGGTTTGGGAAGTTTAAAAAAAAAAAAAATAAAAAAAAAGAGTAAAAAGGGGGTTAGCAGACTCGAACCCATAATCACCACACTCACAACCCAACGTGTTAACCAAATGCGCCCTGGGGACTTTGACTGAAAGTTTTGTTTTCAAAAACTATTTAACACGTTTTGGTTTTGTTGCTTATTAATTAAGCCGTAGCTTTTGAGCTCAATTCCAGCTTATTTATAAGCTACTTTTTGTTCTTTTCAATTTTCCTAGGAACTTATTTAGATTATTGATTTTTCTAGCCAGTTTTAATATTTTTCCCATTAATAGTTTAATTATTATAATTTAATTAATAGCCGTTTTTTAGAAAATCATTAAAAAATACCAAAAATAGTTTTTATTTTTAGAAAAAATAGTTTTTAGTTTTAAAAATATATTTTTGAGGTTTACATCAAGTTTTGGTTTCAAAAACTTTTATTTCTAATTTTATAATATTTTAAGGTTTTTTATAAACTTTAAAGATTTTTATAAAATTATTAAAAAAGGTTTAGGAGCTATAATTTGTGTTTTTCTCTTAATTATATTATTTAGGATTTTTATAAATTTTTTATTTTAAATTTTAGAAACTTTTATTTTTTAGTATTATTTTAATATTATTTTATTATTTAAATTTCAAAATTTTCTTTTTCTTTATTTTTCATTTTTCTTAAGTTCTTTAGCATTAATTAGGACCATTTCCATTTTTAGAATTATTTTTAAGTTTTTAGATTTATTTTTATAATTATTTTAAGTTTAATTAGTTTTTATTTATTTTAAATCATTTTTAGGGTTTTAAAAAATAGTTTTAATAGGTTTTAATTTTTAGAAAATTACTTTTTAGTCTTCTAATAATATAAGTTAAGTGATTATTCAATAAAATCATATTTTAGACTTTTGAATTAGTTAAATTTAATTTTAGGGCTTTAATTAGCATTTAAAATTAATTATTTAATTAATAAAAGGTTTTAAAATATCTTTGTTGGATTTTTATCTTTGTTTATATTATTTGAGACTAGTTTTTAGCCTTTTTGATATTTTGTTTTTGGCTTTAGCTTAATTTTTAATTTTTGTGTTTTTCCACGACTTTACGTTTACGTTTTTACGTCATAGTGTAATTTTCACGAAACCGTCATTCCATCTCATCAATATTAATCTCAAAGAAATACAAATTAGAACACACACATATACCTCCTTGGGAAACGAATCTTTCATCTCTTTTAAGTGATTGGGTCATTAGTGCACGGTTTTCCTAAACCGTCGTACTTAAAATGGAAATGGTCCTAATTAATGCTAAAGAACTTAAGAAAAATGAAAAATAAAGAAAAAGAAAATTTTGAAATTTAAATAATAAAATAATATTAAAATAATACTAAAAAATAAAAGTTTCTAAAATTTAAAATAAAAAATTTATAAAAATCCTAAATAATATAATTAAGAGAAAAACACAAATTATAGCTCCTAAACCTTTTTTAATAATTTTATAAAAATCTTTAAAGTTTATAAAAAACCTTAAAATATTATAAAATTAGAAATAAAAGTTTTTGAAACCAAAACTTGATGTAAACCTCAAAAATATATTTTTAAAACTAAAAACTATTTTTTCTAAAAATAAAAACTATTTTTGGTATTTTTTAATGATTTTCTAAAAAACGGCTATTAATTAAATTATAATAATTAAACTATTAATGGGAAAAATATTAAAACTGGCTAGAAAAATCAATAATCTAAATAAGTTCCTAGGAAAATTGAAAAGAACAAAAAGTAGCTTATAAATAAGCTGGAATTGAGCTCAAAAGCTACGGCTTAATTAATAAGCAACAAAACCAAAACGTGTTAAATAGTTTTTGAAAACAAAACTTTCAGTCAAAGTCCCCAGGGCGCATTTGGTTAACACGTTGGGTTGTGAGTGTGGTGATTATGGGTTCGAGTCTGCTAACCCCCTTTTTACTCTTTTTTTTTTTTTTTTTTTTTTTTTTAAACTTCCCAAACCAATCCAGTAACACAAAACAAGCTCAATTCAAATCCTGTTTACTTTTTATGCAAAGATTGAACAATAATCAAGACCAAAAACGTGCCAGGTTTTGATGAACACTTAGCAGTTTTCTGCTTGTGTTAACAGGTTCCAAAAGAACCAAGAGGAGCTTGGTCCTATGGCTTACTTGGTGAATATTTGTGGATACAATAGGCACTCTTGTGCTCCTTTGAGCACAAGAAGTCAATGCAGACAGAAATAAAGCACTTAGCATACACCAACTTCTCTTAAACAAGCAAAAACAGGCAACTCAAGTTGCTGTAATAATAATGCAGGTCTGGTGGGCTTATAGGCTATTATGTTGCACACTAGTGAGATTAAGACCACCAAATTTGACACACAATCTCTCAGGATGATGCACAAACAAAAGCAACAAGAAAATAAACCTAATACTTAACAGGAATCCAGAAATCATGCACCAAAATCCAAGAAAATACAAGCAGAGAGTGCAAAACAGATTTATGCTAACTCTATTTCTTCAAAACCTCTCAAACTTGATCAAATCTTGTTCCAAACTAAGTTATAACTAGCTAATAACCTAGCACAATCCTTTTTTCAACACTTAACACCTTTTAATAATCACTAATCAAAACTATGTCCTGCTAAAACCCTTTGCCAAACACCACTTAATAATTTTGAAAAACGTTTTTAACACTCCAAAACCTTACAAAACTAAGCAAAACTGATTCAATAGCATCTAAACAAGCATCAAAACACAAAAGAACAACAATCAAACATGTTAAACACACTTAATCACCAAATCACCTAAGATCAAACAATACTTCAATTTTCTAAAATATTCAAGAGAAAAAGGAGTTTACCTTAGGTTCTTACATCCAAGAACCTAGAGGATGAAAATCCTCCTCCAATCCAACTCGGGTTGGAGCAGAACTGAATCAACACTTCTTCACAACCTGTTATGACAAAATCAAAGAGAAACAAACCAATAACAAGCTATATTATGTAATACTGATTTTTTTCTTTTTCTTTCTTAAACCTTACCAAATCCTTTTCAAACCTTTAAAACACGTTTTCTAATCCAATAACATCAAGCTCTTAACATCAAACAACTTAGAACCATAACTTCCAAAAATTCACAAATTTTCAGAAACTTTAAACAATTTTGAAACTCAAAATTTGCTTAACCAAATAACAAAGATGGAACTCAGAATCAAGCATTACACTTCACACAACTTTTAAAAAACAATAAAAAGGAATTATACTTGTATTGAACAAAAACCAAACTTTTATTTCTTTTAAAAAGGAATTACAAGTGTAAGCTTTAAAACTGGAACAAGGGCTTCACACAGGTTGTGAGCTCCTTTTATAGAGGCCTAAGAACATACTAGAATCAAAAATACAAAACCCTAATGCATAGAAAAATCCCTAATATGCCCTTGGACGTTTTTGGTGTGAATTGTCCTTTTTTTGATCTTGGCCGTTTGTTTCTGCTTTGAGAGTAAGCTAATAACCTTGGACGTTGATTTGGGACACGTCATGTGCTTGGGGGCTAAGGAATGATGTGATTGGTGGATTGGGGAATTGGGGGTTTGGACCACGTTGGTGGGATGAGGGTTTTTAGGAGTGGGAAGGGATTTGGGGTGTGGGAATTATCCGTGTGCAAGGTTAATTAGAAAGTTACCCAAGTTTGAGTAAGATTGACACTGGGGGTGAAAGAGAGGTACAGTAACTCTCTTGAATCCGTTTTTAGGGGAAACTTAGGTGTTAACCGCCTATTTCCATTTGAATCTTTCAAAGTTGGCTCATTTGGTCCTTGTGTTTTAGAATTTGTGGCATATAAGGTTTTCAAGCCCTAAATTCGACTTTCCTTCACAAATAACTTTCCCTTATTGTCACTTTTGGCACAATACTTTCCAAAAAATGTTTCAAGGACTATTTTTGACATCTTTGAATATTTCAAGGGCTGTTTTTTGGACTCTTTTGATCTTCAAAGGTCTTCAATGAGTCTTCCACTTTATGAGGGACCATAATTGGCAATTTTGAATTGTTGAGGGACTAAACTTGCCATTTCTTCAAAGTTGAAGGACCTTTTTGCAATTTTGACAAACTTAAGGGACCAAACTTGTAATTATTAATATACAAGGGTTTTAAGTGTCATTTCTTCAATAAATGATGATCAATCTTGTTTTGTCTTCAAGTCTTCAAGGGTATTTGATGAAAATTCCATGATTAGGGCCCGGTTCTTTGTACGGCTTCGTTTCTCGTGTCCGTTTTTCCTTGTATCTTGTGATCTTTTGTCTTTTTCACGATATCCATACCTAAAATACACAAGTAAACAAACACAAGCATATATATGGTATTTTATGACATTTTAATGCATTTAAAGCCCGAAAAGAACGATGAGATCATGTATAAATGCCATCTCATCACTCCCCCATACTAAGCCATTGCCGTGCCCTCACGCAATGCTAGAATAAAGTATCTAAGCATCACCAAAGTTCAATTTTATTAACCTTTATTGAAGAGTAAAAGACTTGCAACATACTACGATGACGTGTAAAGACATAATGTATGATTTTCATCACCAAAAGGTGACTTTTAGGGTCAAAGAATAGAAACAAGTTAATGTCCCTTAGAGTAAATTTCGTCATCCTTGATTGTCATACATTCCATGCTAAGTGCAAAAACAAGATCATTGTTGGTACAAGTCACAATGCTAACACTACTCATACGTTCAAATTGTGTAATACTTTTTCTCCCCGCAATCCTAGTTATTATAAAAGGAAATGGGTTACTAGCATTTTTTATCTATTTGTCATGGATCACAAGTGATTCATATTGACTTATTTGAGTAGTTATTAGTCCGAAAGCAAAGTAGCACGATTTGATCAATAGTTAGCCGAAGGACAAAATCTTTTAAAACGGCTTCTCGTGTATCTCCTTAAGTTCATATCTTGGCATAACTCGTTTCACGATTTGAGACCTTTCTCGGACCGATATTTGGCATGTACTTCATACTTCAAATCTTGGGAAGACGTTCTTGAAATTATGGTCTTCTCTTCATATATTTGGAATTTCTTCTCTTGACGTTTTTGAGAGATTCTTCATATAGGACCACGACTTCATCATTTTTCTTCAATCTTTACTTTGGATTTTGATATACAACGATCCGCCTCCTTTTCGGACTTGGATATATTTATCCTCATACCTTGTTAGGGTCTTTTTGGATAGACTTTCTCCATTCTTTAGGGGAGAAATAGCTTCTCGTCGTGTGTCTCGATCCTTCATATTGATTTTGGAACAATGATACTTCACATCATCTTTGGATCTTTAGCAAAAATAGAGCTCCTCATGCCTTGTTAGGGCCTTTTTGGATGATCGCCAATCTTCGCGTCCCGCTTCAATAAGTTATGCCTTGGCTATGAACTCTATTCAACCCCGAGCAACTTTTAAACGATCTTGCGCTAGAGGCTAAGTAACCTTTCAAATCGTACAACCTTACTTATTGCAATTATGATTTATTCCTAATGCATTGATCTTATGGGAAGAAAAAGCCACAATTAAAAACATATGAGTTTTTGAAAGAACACTTTCATGTTCTACGTTTAGCATGATCACTTGTCTAACTCTATCATTTCTCGTTCTTCACTATATAAAGACCTCTAATTAAAGAGACTCGTGAATACTTAGCCATGCAAGTCAAAATTAAGCCAAATTTGGATTAGCTTTCATTAAGACTATATCAAATCAAAGTTTTGGGTTTTCAAGCCACCTATAGGATCTTGCACTTTCTTGGACTTTTTCAAGTTTAGAGAATGCGTTTTAAAGTTCCCTTGATAAGTGACTTTCTAGAATCAATTATAGGAACTTGCGAAAAGTTCTTGTTCTTAACCCGAATGAATTAAGACTTTCGCGTTTTAAAGCTCCCTATATAAAAGTCTAGCAAAACTTGAATTGAGCGGGTTAAGGAATGTAAATGGCTCCAAATGCCCATCAAGTCAAAAATTAACTCTTATTCTACCCATCGGAAAATATACATTCGTGTCTTAAAAACACTTATGAAAACTAAGAAAAATTTTAAAATTTGGCCATTTTTAGCCTTATTAGCAAAACAAAACATTGAAAGTTGGAAAACGTGAGGGCGTAGCAAAGCAAGTACCTATTCACCCCCCCATACTAAAAGTAAACATTGTCCTCAATGTTTCGAGTCTAAAGGTGGAGCACCCCCATACTAGAGACGAAGAGTCGAATGCTTAGAATCTAGCATGGAAAGGGTGATCAACAATATATCTAAAGCCGTTTATTAATTATGCTAAAAGATAATTGTTAGAACAATAAAGGATATGTCATGGAATCGTGAAAAACTTCTTCAAACGAACGATGGAGGCTCACGTAAACGAACACGAGAGTCTTCAATCGTAGACGATGATGATGATCTAGATAACACAATCACAAACAACCACGAGACAACGAGTTGGAAGGGTACAAGTCCCTTATTAGTGAATAATAAGCATAAAGATAAGCATGGGATTTCCCCCACGAGGCACCTCGTTTTTGATTACCGAGTCATGAGCTCGACTCGATCCCCTTAAAATGTGAACATTTAGGGATATCATGGTGTGGTTAATTTTTGATGGGGCTTACATGATTAACAAGGCCCAAAAAGCAACCGGTATAAAGGACTAAGTCCTTAGATGATGCAAAATACCGGGGTCGAAGATGGCGTTCTCGTTTCCATTGGGAAAACAAATTAACACCACTCCAACATGTGCCATAAACTCAAAGAGTTTGAAGAAAATAGATGAGAAGTAGAAGGGTGAGACAATTGGTAAGACAAACGTTTGAGCTACTCGAGGTAGACTCGCACCAAGCAAATAGATATCGTTTCCATTTACTGCATCGGTGGAAGACCGAGATTTCCCTTTACATGAAATTCCGGGATCGAATATCTCGTCCTCGGTGGACAAGGATGAGGGAACATAAGGGGCTTCCCCCATACTAGAACCACACAAAACATCGTCAAAAGGAGTAGACGAGTTTGTAGTACTCAAAGCACGCGGTGATGACGGAGTTAGATTTGTAGAAAAATCAATTAAATCACATTTAAGATCTTTTCCTTTGTTATCTTTTAAACTCTCCTTATGAAAACCCTTGTTGATTATGTCGAAAACATTTGGTGTTTCTAAGACGATGTTAGTTACACTAAAAATTCTCACATTTTGAAACCGTTTTGGTTTTGGTGGTGGCAAGTTCTCAAATCGTTTATCGACGAAGAAAACATCCCCATCGGGGCCAACATATTCATCATCCGAAAGATCTTCCGTAGAAACCGGCAATTTATCAATACTTTTCAAGAATGAATGTTCGAGATGAGGCGAAGGATTTTTCGATTCAAGTATTGACGGTTTCTTCCTTGTAGGCTTAGCACTCATAACCTCCACCGGCGGAGGAAATGGTAAATTGTTTTTGGCGACATTCCCTAAAACTCTTGGTGAAAATTCTTTGCAAATGACATTGGTCGAGTCACCATGGTTTAAAGTTGCAATAGAATAAACATGAGAAAGATTGGAGTTTTGTGTTGCATTGATGACAAGTTCTTCTTCATTGAAACGAAGGGTGATTTTTCGAGCATGAACATCGATAAGTGCTCTTGATGTATCCAAAAATGAACGACCCAAAATGAGAGGAACTTTTCGATCGATGGGAATGTCTACAACGATAAAGTCAACGGGATAGTAAAACTTTCCGACTTTAACGAAAACGTCCTCGGCTACTCCACATGCCATGATCGTAGAATGATCGGCCATCTCGATGGACATGTTCGAAGGAGTAAGAGCCGGAAGCGAAAGCGATTTGAAAATCTCGAGAGGCATTAAATTAATACTAGCACCAAGATCGGCCAAGGCGTAGCATTCCTCCATATCTTGTATAGCACACGGAATCAAAAATTTACCGGGATCACCGACTTTTTGTGGTATGCGGCTTAGAAAAACCGATGAACAACTAGACGATTGTTGTAACTTCTCTTTGTTGTTAAGCATACTTTTGAAGTTTGCGGCGAATCGAGGCATCATGATTAAAGCATCGGCAAAACTTATGTTAAAGTGCAAATCACGAAACATTTTCATAAATAGCTCAAATTGATAATTGTTCCTTTCTTGTGCTTTCTCTTTGTTACGTCTCGAAGGGTAAGGTAAAGGTGGTGTGGGTTGGTCATTAGGCAACGGCCTTGGAAACTCGGGTTCCATAATGGGTATTGGTGTAACCGTAGGTGTGGTTTGAGCGGTACTTCGTGGGATTGTAATGTGCTCCTTTTCGACCACCACCTCGGGTTCTTTCTCGATTTCCTTCTCCGTAGAAGTACTTGGACGAGAGATTGGTTCTTTGAAAGTTTTACCACTTCGTGTAGCAACAACCTTCAATTCTCCCCTCGGGTTGTTAATGGTATCACTAGGAAGACCACCCGAAGAAGAGGGCTTACACATGATTGCTTCAAACATCTTAGCCATTCGGTCCTCAAATTTTGATTGCCTAGCATCCGCTTTCAATAACTCTTGCTTAATCTCATGTTGTCCTAATTCCATCTTTTGTTGGTTTTGTTGAAGACGTTGGACATTTCCTTCCATTTTATTTGCATGAGTTTTAAGTTCATTAGCAAGTTCATTTTTAAGCTCGTTTTTCAACTCGGATCTTAAGCTAATCATCTCACGTTGCATATTATCAAATTTAGCATCATTTGCTTTAGCATAATCTAAAAATTCTCCTTGCAAATTTTTCGTGTGAGCATTTTGAATACCTTGTGTAGTGTTTTGAAAATCACGGTTTTGGTTTTGATTAGAGATTTGTCCATTCCCACTTTGATAATTCCCTTTGTTGTAATTGCGTGTGTTGCCTTGGTAATTACCTTGGTTGTTGTTTCGATAATTATTAACATTTTGGTTTGGTGGAGCTTGATTTTGGCGGGAACCTTGGCCGTTTTGGTTGTAAGTTCCCGTTTCTACATAAGCACTCGAAGTGTTACCATCCGCGGTAATGCACTCGGAAAGATCATGAGCTCCTCCACACGATAAACAACTCTTAGCAACCGCTTTAACCGAAGCGGAATTGGAAGCTTCTTGAGCCTTCCAATGGGACATTAGATTAGCAAATCTATCAAAAAACCGATTTTCCTCATTAGCTTCATCATGTAAGGCGTTAATGCTACGAGACGATTGTGATGACGATGACGAACCCATATTGGCAACACTCGGTGTGTTACGAGGGCTATAAACCTTAGATCGATTTTCAATGATTTGTAAAGCCTCATTTGTCGTCTTGCACAAAAAATTACCACCCGCGGCGGCATTCAAATAATCTCGTTCATGATCATTAAGCCCATTATAAAAAGTATCAATTTGATGCAATTCCGAAAAATCATGGTGAGGACATTCATGTAACATCTCCTTAAATCGTTCCCATGCCATTGAAAAACTTTCATTGTTACGTTGCACAAATCGTGAAATCTCATTTTTTAAGTGTGTTGTTTTCGATGGTGGAAAAAACTTGTTCACAAACTTAGAAACGAGATCGGCCCATGTCAAAATCGAATTTGGCGGTTCTTTCTCGAGCCAAATTTTAGCGGGTCCATCCAACGAATATGGAAACAACATCATCTTAATGGCGTCATGTGGAACATCTTTGAATTTGCTAGTGGCGGTGAGACGGTTGAAATTCCTAATGTGGTAATGCGGGTTGTCTTTCTCATGACCTCGAAACTTGTTTGCTTGTAGCATCGACATTAAACCCGTCTTAATCTCGAAATTCTCCGCAAGGATGGCGGGAATAACAATTGCCTCTCCAAAACCCTCGGTGGGTGCTTGTAGCAACTCCATCATAGTACGATTAGCCATTACGACTTCTTGTTCTACAATAGGTTCAACAATTGGAGGTTCTTCAACAATCAACGATCCTTGACTTGCTTGCTTTTGAAGACGTTTACGAGCTCGTTTTGCTTGATTACGAGTGATCATAAACTTCACGAAGAATGGGAGGTGAGCAAAGAAGATTCTTTTTGGTTGTTTTGTGGATTTTCAATTTTTTTGTGTTTTTGATGATATTTAATTTTTTTGGATTTTTTGTGTATCTTCGTAGACAACAATCTACAAAATCTCTCCTCGAATCAAACTCTTGATTAAAGAAGCCTCAAAGGAATGAAAACGATCACGTGGAGTGAACGCCTTCGAATGACTTTAGAACTTTGGTGAAAACCAAATTGTTCACGAGGGTTTAATCACAAAGAAAACCAAGCAAATATAGTATACGTAATAATACTTTGGGCGGCAAAACCCTCGATTAGCCTTCAATCTCAAAATACTCACAAGCAAGCGGGGAAACGAGGCGGCGCGAAGCACTTAAGAGCCTTTTTCCTTAGGGTATATTTTATAATACCCGCCTTATACCCACCTTATAGTTTGTATCTTTCAAAATCGAGCTTCACGAAAGTATTTATCTATTTTTGCCTTTTCTTTTTGTTTGAGATTCGAATACAATAATTAGGAGATCAAATCCCAATTAAGGTTGTGTTTTCACACTTTTGGAGATATTGTATTTTGATTGTGATACTTAATACAATATATTAATAATATTCACAAAGAAAAACCAAGAAAACCGATAATACGTGTTAAGGGAGTTCCACTTAACACAAATACTATTTTGGATAATATCAAAAACAAAATTTTCCAAATTAAGACACGACACACCTCCCCGGCAGCGGCGCCAAAATTGATTGTAGTAAAATACAACTCTTGCTTAGGAAAACAAAGAGCGTAAAATAAGCGGTAAGTATCGAACAAATGACTTTTAAGAAAAATCAAGTGTTAATGACCCACAATCAAATAAAATGAGATGAAAGATTCGTTTCCCAAGGAGGTATGGTGTTGTGAATTAACTTGTATTTCTTTGAGATTAATATTGAGAAGATGGAATGACGGTTTCTTGAAAATTAAACTATGTCGTAAAAAACGTAAACGTAAAGCCGTAGAAAAACACAAAAATTAAAAATTAAGCTAAAGCCAAAAACAAAATTAAGAAAAGATTAAAAAGCTAAAAACAAGTCTAAAATGATACAAATAAAGTTAAAAATCCAACAAAGATATTTTAAAACCTTTTATTAATTAAATAATTAATTTTAAATGCTAATTAAAGCCCTAAAATTAAATTTAATTAATTCAAATGTCAAAAATATGATTTTATTGAATAATTACTTAACTTATATTATTATGAGACTAAAAAGTAATTTTCTAAAAATTAAAAGCTATTAAAACTATTTTAAAACTCTAAAAAAATGATTAAAAATGATTAAAACCTAATTAAACTTAAAATAATTATAAAAATTAATCTAAAAACTATAAAAATATTCTAAAAATGGAAAAGGTCCTAATTAATGATATAGAATCTAAGAAAAATGAAAAAGAAAGAAAAATGAAATTTTGAAAAATTAATAATAAAATATTATTAAAATAATACTAAAAAATAAAAGTTTCTAAAATTTGAAATAAAAAATTTATAAAAATCCTAAATAATATAACTAAGAGAAAAACACAAATTATAGCTCCTAAACCTTTTTTTAATAATTTTATAAAAATCTTTAAAGTTTATAAAAAACCTTAAAATATTATAAAATTAAAAATAAATGTTACCAAAGTAGTGCTTCAACCTATGGCCATTCACCTTAAAGTTAGGACCATCATTTTGAGCTAGCTCGATGGTTCTGTAAAGAAACACTTGGGTAATGGTGAATGGATCGGACCAACGGGATTTCAACTTACCGGAAAATGTTTTCAATCTTGAGTTAAAAAGCCACACTAGATCTCCAATGTTAAAAACCCGGTTTTTAATTTTAGAATCGTGAAACTTTTTAGTTTTCTCTTTGTAAATCAATGAATTTTCATAAGCAGTGTCTCTCAATTCATCCAATTCATTAAGTTGCATTTTTCGGTGTTTTCCCACGGTCTGAATGTCATCATTACAATGCTTTATGGCCCAATAAGCTTTGTGTACGAGTTCAATTGGTAAGTGGCAATTCTTCCCATACACAAGCTTGTAAGGAGTGCACCCAATGGGTGTCTTATGAGCGGTACGAAAGGCCCATAAAGCATCATCTAACTTATCCGACCACGATTGTTGGTTTTTCCCTATCGATCCCTCCAAGATCCTCTTCAACGCTCGGTTTGAAACCTCGACTTGCTCACTAGTTTGTGGGTGATAAGCTGTAGAAAGCCGATGTGTAACCCCATATTTCTTTAGAACCCTTTCGAATTGGTCATTACAAAAATGGGTTCCACGATCGCTTATAATTGCACGAGGGGTTCCAAACAAGAGAAAACAATTGCTTCAAAAACTTGACTACCACACGAGCATCGTTCGTGGGCAAAGCCTTAGCTTCCACCCACTTGGATAAGTAGTCAACAGCGACAATGATGTACTTATTACCGCGAGATGATGGGAACAACCCCATAAAATCTATTCCCCAAACATCAAAGATCTCACACACTTGGGTGATATTTTGTGGCATTTCATCGTTTTGTGAGGCTTTTCCTTGTCGTTGGCATGAGTCACATGACTTGACAAGTGCATGTGCATCTCGGTAAATAGTAGGCCAAAAGAAACCGGCATCAAAGACCTGCTTCGCCGTGAGATTAACACCATGTTGACCACCCGTTGGTCCCTCGTGACAAGCTCTATGGATATTAGAAGCTTCGGTGCCAAACACACAACGTCGAATAATTTGATCCGTACAAGTCCGAAAGAGATAAGGGTCGTTCCAAAAGTAGAACTTGACGTCACGAAAGAATTTTCGTTTTTGTTGAGTCGTCATACCCTTAATGATGAAGTTGCCCGCATGGTAAGTTGTGATGTCCGCAAACCATGGGGTAGATGAGTCAATCTTAGAATTCACTACACCAAGTGTCTCGAGAGGAAATGTTTCGGTGATTTCCTTGTTCTCGTACACACTTTGGTGAGGATCTTCCAAGCGAGAAAGATGATCGGCCGCTAGATTCTCGGCTCCTTTTTTGGCAAGATTATGACATCAAATTCTTATAGGAGGAGAATCCAACAAAGAAATCTTGGCTTTGCGTCTTCCTTGGCCAAGAGAAACTCGATTGCCGAATGATCCGTATACACTATGCATTTAGTCAAGATGAGGTAAGGTCGGAATTTCTCAAATGCATACACCACGGCAAGGGATTCCTTTTCCGTTGTGGTATACTTAAGTTGAGCCTCGGTCATCGTCTTGCTAGCATAGTGAATAGGCAAGAAGTACTTTTCATGAAGCTGCCCTAATACGGCCACAATAGAGTAATCACTTGCATCACACATAAGTTCAAAGGGGAGGTTCCAATTGGGAGCAACAAGAATGGGTGCTTCGGAAAGTTTCCTCTTAAGGATTTCAAAGGCTCGTACACAATCTTGGTTAAAGACAAAAGGAGCATCTTTTTCGAGGAGATGTGTAATGGGTCGAGAAATTTTTGAAAAATCCTTGATGAATCGACAATAAAAGCCCGCGTGGCCTAGGATACTCCAAATTCCCTTAACGGTTTTGGGATGAGGTAATTTGGCGATGACTTCTACCTTAGCATTGTCTACCTCAATCCCCGCTTTCGAAACCTTGTTCCCTAAGACGATTCCTTCCTTAACCATAAAATGACATTTTTCCCAATTGAGCACAAGGTTGGTTTCCTCACAACGTTTCAACATATGTTTTAAATTTACTATACACGAAGTGAACGAACTACCAAACACGGAAAAATCATCCATAAAGACTTCCATCGTCTTCTCGATCATGTCCTGAAAAATAGCCATCATGCACCGTTGAAAAGTTCCTGGTGCATTATAAAATCCGAATGGCATTCTACGGTAGGCAAACGTTTCATATGGACACGTAAACGTAGTTTTTTCTTAATCACGAGGATCGATGGGGATTTGGCAGTAACCGGAAAAATCATCTAAAAAGAAATAGAAATCGTTTCCCGCAAGACGCTCCAACATTTGATCCATGAAGGGCAAGGGAAAATGGTCTTTATGAGTGGCGTCATTCAACTTGCGATAGTCGATACACACCCTCCAACCGGTCACGAGTCGAGTTGGAATTAACTTGTTGTCAGCGTTTGGCACAACGGTCAATCCTCCCTTTTTAGGGACACAATGAATGGGACTCACCCAAGGTCTATCGGAAACAGGGTAAATCATTCCCGCGTCAAGGAGTTTAAGGACCTCCTTTTTGATGACGTCGTGAATTTTGGGGTTCACCCTCCTTTGACATTGGATTGCGGGTTTGTAGTCCTCCTCCATTAAGATTTTATGGGTACAAAATTTAGGTTCGATCCCCTTAAAGTCGGATAATTTCCACGCAATTGCCCCTTTTTGGTCCTTTAGAACATCGATAAGTGTGGGTTTTTCATCATCCGAAAGATCTTTCGTAATAATAACCGGCAACTTATCGTCTCCTTCTAAGAATACGTATTCAAGATGAGGAGGAAGATCTTTCAACTCGAGGATTGGTGGTTCCTCGATTGAAGATTTGGGTTCGATACTCATAACCTCCATCGGCGGAGGAAATGGGAAATCGTTAAGAAAATCCTTGATAATCGAGAAGTCCTCATCGTTGTCGAGGTCTTCTTTAAAAGTACGTGGAACATCAAATTCTTCCAACATAAAACCAGCACCTTCAAATGGAGTGAAGGATGGTGACGAATTATCAAGAATAGGATCGAGCATAGTGGGATTGCCACTATTTTCTTCATCAACAAAACCTAAAATTTCTTGTGAAAAATCCCCGCAAACGACATCGATCATATCAAAATGGTTTATAGTCGCGACGGAATAAACATGAGAAAGTTGGGAGTTTTGTGTTGCGTTTATAACAAGTTACTCGTCGTTGAAACGTAAGGTGATTTTTATAGCATGCACATCAATCAACGCCATTGACGTATCCAAAAACGAACGACCTAAAATAATAGGAATTTGAGGATCCGTGGGAAATCGACTACGATAAAGTCTACCGGATAATAGAACTTTCCCACATTCACAAAAACATCTTCGGCCAATCCACATGCGGGAATCGTGGAATGATCGGCCAATTCGATAGACATTAGTGAAGGAGTAAGATTAGGAAGATTGAGCGACTTGAATATTGCAAGAGGCATCAAATTAATACTAGCACCAAGATCAGCCAAGGCATAGCATTCTTCCATATCTTGAATAGCATATGGAATCAAGAATTTACCAGGATCACCGACTTTTTGAGGTATGTGGTTAAGATAAACCGATGAACAACTAGACAATTGTTGCAATTTCTCCTTGTTGTTAAACATACTCTTAAAGTTAGCGGCAAATCAAGGCATCATGACCAAAGCGTCGACAAAACTTATGTTAAAATGCAAATCACGAAACATTTTCATAAAAAGCTCAAATTGGTAATTTTCATGCTCTTGCAATTTCTCCTTACGAAGTCTCGATGGGTAAGGCAAGGGTGGTGTGGGTTGGGGCATCGGCACAGCCTTTGGAATCTTGGGTTCCAATGATGGTAATGGGTCAACCGTAGGTGTGGTTTGAGCGGTACTTCATAGGATTAGGATATGCTCCTCTTCGACCACCACCTCGGGTTCTTCCTCAATTTCCTCCACCGTTGGAGTATTTGGTTGAGGAGTCGGTTCTTTAAAGGTCTTACCACTACGTGTGGTAATCACTTTCATCTCTCCCTTAGGGTTCGATATGGTGTTACTAGGAAAAATACTCGAAGAAGACGGTTTACACATTATAGCCTCAAACATATCATCAAACATAGATTGCCTCTTATCGGCCTTAAGAATCTCTTGTTTAATCTCATGTTAGCCTTGTTCCATCTTTTGTTGGTTTTGTTGTAACCTTTGCACATTACTTTCCATCTTGTTTGCATGAGTCTTAAGTTCATTTGCTAACTCGTTTTTCAACTCATTTTTCAAATCATTCTTAAACTCGGATCTTAGGCTAATGATCTACCTTTGTATATTATCAAACCTAGCATCATTTCCATTTGAATATTCAACAAATTCATTTGGAAAATCTTTCAAGTTTTGCAAACCTTTGTTGTTGTTTTGAAAATCACGGTTTTGATTTTTGTTTTGCACTTGATTATTAGCCCCTTGATTCCCATAGTTGTTACCCTTATAATTGTTCCTTTGATTTCCTTGGTAACCAAATTGATTGTTTCGATAATTGTTAGCATTTTGATTTGCTGCAAAAACCGGTGGAGTAAATTGATTAGTGTGGGTAACTTGACCGTTTTGGTTATTAGTTCCCGTGGCCGCGTAGGCACTCGAAGTGTTACCACCATTGGTAATGCACTCGGAGGAATCATGACCTCCACCACAATACATACAAGAAACCTCAACCGCTTTAGCCGTAGCGGGAGTGGGTTGTTCACCAACTTTAAACTCAATCAAAAGTCCCTTAAGCTTATCCAAGATTTTGTTCTCTAAATTTGCCTCGATTTGGCAAGCATCGATGATACGTGACAATGAAGGTGAAGGCGAAGCCATGTGAACACTCGATGTGCTACGAGGACTATAGACCTTAGACCTATTCTCAATAATCAACAATGCTTCCTCGACCGTTTTACACAAAAAATTACCACCCGCGGCGGCATTATGATAATCACTCTCATGATCGTTCAAGCCATTGTAAAACGTGTCAATTTGATGCAAGTCGGAAAACCATGATGAGGACACTCATGTAACATTTCCTTAAACCGATTCCAAGCCGTCGAAAAACTCTCATTAAACTCTTTTTAAAACTTTGAAATCTCGTTTTTCAAATGCGTAGTCTTAGAGGGCGGGAAAAATTGGTTCACGAACTTCGAAATGAGATCCTTCCACGTCAATATAGAACTGGGTGGCTCTTTCTCTTTCAACTTTTTAGCGGGCCCCGCTAGGGAATACGGAAAAAGCATCATCTTAATCGAGTCGTTCGAGACGTCCTTAAAATTGCAAGTGGCGGTAAGACGATTGAATTGGCGGATATGGTTGTGAGGGTTATCCTTTTCATCACCACGGAATTTGTTACTTTAGATCATTGACAACAAACCCGTCTTAACTTCAAAATTCTCCAAAAGGATAGCGGGAATCACAATAGCCTCTCCATAACCCTCGGTGGGTGCTTGAAGCAACTCCATCATAGTCCGATTAGCCATGGTTGCTTCTTGTTCTACGATGGGTTCGTCAATAAGAGATTCTTCACTAAAAGGCGTTCCTTCCTTTCGGTTTCTACGTTTCCTTGCACGTCTTGCTTGGTTACGAGTTTGCATAAACGTCACGTACAACGTGGTGATGAGCAAAGAAGATTCTTTATGGTGTTTTTAACTTTTTCATTTTTTTGTGTTTTTGATTGTTTTTTACTTTTTTGGATTTTGGTGATGTATTACGTAGACAAAAATCTACAAATCTCTCCTCAAATCAAATCTCTCGATTAAAGGAGCCTCAAGTAATGAAAACGATCACGTGAAGTAAACGCCTTCGATGACTTTAGAACGTTGGTGGAACACCAAAACGTTCAAGAGGGTTTAATCTTTTGAAACCAAGAAAATATATAGAAACGTAGATAATACTTTGGTTGGCAAACCCTCGATTAGCCCTTTTTCTCATAACACGCACAAGCAAGCGGGGGAAACGAGGCGGCGCTAAGCACTTAAGAGACTTTTTCCCTTAGGTCGTGAAATACAACCGTCTTATACCCACGTTATAGTTTGTGATAATTAAAATTAAGCTTCTCGAAAGTAATTATCTATTTTTCCTTTTTTCTTTGTCTGAGATTCGAATACAATGATTGAGTGATGAAATCCTAAATCAAGGTTGTGTTTTCACACTTTTGGAGTACTTATGAATTTATTGTGATACGTATACAATATAGTAATAATATTCACACAAAAACGAAAAACCGATAATACGTGTGATTAGAGTGCTAATCACACAATTACTATTTATGGTTAATATAAACACAAAATTTGGTCAAATCAAAACACAACACGCCTCCCCGACAACGGCACAAAAAATGATAGGAGTAGTATACAACCTTGTTTAGGAAAACAAGGTAATTAGGGTAAGTACGATAGTTTAGGAAAACCGTGCACAAATGACCCAAAAGTGAGTTCGTTCTCGAGGAGTCTAGTATGTTGTATTAAGAGATGATTAAATGTTTTTTATTATGATTTTGAAGAAAGAAAAGACAAAAGGATGACGGTTACGAATAAAATTACACTAAGACGAAAGTCGTAAACGTAAAACCGTAAAACGTGACGAAATTTAAAAATTACCCTAAAAATTCCTAGAAAATTGAAATAAATCCTAAAAAATGTAATTAGAGTTTAAAAAAAATGAAAAACCACCCAAACCATTTATTTAATTAAATAATAATTTTTAATGCTAATTAAAGCCCAAAAAATTAATTTAATTAACAAAAAGCCCAAAATGAGATTTTTAAATTTGTAAACCTCTAAAATAACTTAATTAAACTAAAAACTATTTTTGGAAAATTTAAAATTAACTAAAACTATTTAAAAATGATTAAAAACTATTAAAATATTAAAATAATCCTAAAAATTAATTAAATGACAAGAAAATTAATCTAAAAGTTTTAAAAATCCTAACTTAATGTTTTTAACCTAAGAAAATTGAAAAAAGTTGCAAAAATCCTAAAACTGATTTTTAATAATCAAATAATAATAAAATATAAATAAAAATCCAAATATTCTAAAAAAATCTAAAAACTTGCAAACTAGTTTATTTTAACTTAAATAAACAGAAAATGAAAGTGAAATGTCCAAAATACCCCTAATGGGCCTCCAAATGGGATAAAACTCAAAACAGTCCAAGCTTAATGGGCTTTTTGGCCCAATGAGCAAAAATTTATCCAAATAAGCTGAAAAGTTTCAGTATAGCTTAAAGTTTGATTTTAAACAGAAAACTCTAAAGGCCCAAAAGCTGAAAGTGAGCTTATCACAGCTTAATAAGCAAACAAATTATTTTTAGTGGGCTTTTTGGCCCATTAAGTCATAATCTAATGCCATAAGCTGAAATTTGACACACATCCTTCTATTGACTTTATAAAGATGTTTGTAAAAAGAGTTTTTGAATAAGCCCAAGAAATAAGCCTGAAATAAGCAAAAGCTCTCTACACAAAATGACAAAATAGTCCTTTTCGAGTTCTAGACCACTTCAAAGGCTGATTCTTTTGGCAAAATGTTTTAAATCTCTTAACTAAGCTTAATAATCAAAAATATTTCAAATAAGCACTCTGAATAAGCTGGAATAAGCAATAAGATGTTTTGAAAAAGAAAAGTCAATTTGTTTTCTAGTCAAACTTAAAAGTCAAAGGCTCAAATGCTCCAGAATAGTCAAATGGGTCAAATAAGGAAGATTGATTACAAAAAAAAGTTGTTGAAAGTCTAAATAAGCTATTATGTCTTATAAATAAGCTGAATGCAAATTAACACTAGCAGTGGGTAAGGATTCCACTGTTTGACTTAATTGACCTGTTGTCTTTAGTGGACTTTTGTTGGATTCAATGGACAAAAAGGCACCCTTATATCCAGTGGGTTATAAGGAGTCAATAACAAGCAAGAAATCATAATTTCACCAAGCCAGTTAGTACAGTTAATTCAAAATGTGCTCAGATATGATCCAGACTTGAACAATAAGCAGTTTTGAACAAATAAGCAGTTTAAGCAAGATTAAGCCAACCAAATTGAACCAAAATCATACACAATATAATAATATTAAATAAGCATAAATAAACTTGTTTCATGCACTAAATCAAAGATTAGACCTAGATTCAAGCCTATGTTACTTACTGATGAACAAATGATAAACACAAGACCAAAGATCCAATTTTAAACCCTCAAATCAATTAATCAGATTACACAAACTATGTTTAAGAACTTTTGAACCCTAAATATGCATACACTCTAGGTGTTCCCAAAATTTTAGATCAAAACAGACAAAAACAAGCAAGATATGGCAAAGATTCAGATTTGATGTTTAAGAACACAAGACTTGCTGATTTCAGCATACAAACACTTCAATGACAGATCTAAACTCAAATAAACACTTAACACCTACTCAATTCCAACCAAGTTGTATGATTCAGTAAACCTAAACAGCCCTTTAACTTTTTAAACAAAGACTTAACAAAGCAAATGTCATTTTCAGGTTTTATCAAGCTCAAACAAGCATCAATACAACATTATCATATAACTTAGAACACATTTGCATGCATCAAATACCATCAAACACCAGCAGATCCCAAAAACACTTAAAACCACCTTTTTAACAGATTTTGGGAAAGAATGGCTCAAACCTCATGAATGTACATCCACCCTCACGTTTGTTTGAGCTTATGTGCCTAGCTAAACAAGGCACAAGCTTCCAACAACACCTGCTAAGATCAACAAAGTTAAAATCAACATATTATAATAGAAAAATGAAAAATGAAACTAATCTCTTCCAACCTTGTTCCCCACTCCTTGATTCTTCCCAAACCTAGATCTCACTACACCTTGATAATCTTCTTATCAGGGTGCTATGATCAATCCAAGGCCCAAAAAGTTCAAGTGTTTGAACTAAGACTTAGGAAAATAATCAGATTTTGTAAAACTTATGAAATACTTGCACAATCCTTAAAACCAAACTTCAAACTTAGAAATCACAAACATAGATCAATATCAATAACAGAAAAGTAAACAGGAACTTGGAATTCGTCACAAGATTCAAACTTTTTTCATTCACTTAGAAAATAAGCTTTATAGAACTTTGGCCTAGGAATCCAAGAACAAGCTACAATGTTGTAACCTAAGGCCTTTATATAGGCTCACAATGGTTCTAGAAAGCTGAATAAAATAGAAATCGTTTCCCGCAAGACGCTCCAACATTTGATCCATGAAGGGCAAGGGAAAATGGTCTTTACGAGTGGCATCATTCAACTTGCGATAGTCGATACACACCCTCCAACCGGTCACGAGTCGAGTTGGAATTAACTCGTTGTCATCGTTTGGCAGAACGGTCATTCCTCCCTTTTTAGGGACACAATGAATGGGACTCACCCAAGGGCTATCGGAAATAGGGTAAATCATTCCCGCGTCAAGGAGTTTAGGACCTCCTTTTTGATGACGTCGTGAATTTTGGGGTTCACCCTCCTTTGACATTGGATTGCGGGTTTGTAGTCCTCCTCCATTAAGATTTTATGGGTACAAAATTTAGGGTCGATCCCCTTAATGTCGGATAATTTCCACGCAATTACCCCTTTTTAGTCCTTTAGAACATCGATAAGTGTGGGTTTTTCATCATCCGAAAGATCTTTCGTAATAATAACCGACAACTTATCGTCTCCTTCCAAGGATACGTATTCAAGATGAGGAGGAAGATCTTTCAACTCGAGGATTGGTGGTTCCTCAATTGCAGATTTGGGTTCGATACTCATAACCTCCATCGGCGGAGGAAATGGGAAATCGTTAAGAAAATCCTTGATAATCGAGAAGTCCTCATCGTTGTCGAGGTCTTCTTTAAAAGTACGTGGAACATCAAATTATTCCAACATAGAACCAGCACCTTCAAATGGAGTGAAGGATGTTGACGAATTATCAAGAATAGGATCGAGCATAGTGGGATTGCCACTATTTTCTTCATCACCAAAACCTAAAAATTCTTGTGAAAAATCCTCGCAAACGACATCGATCATATCAAAATGGTTTATAGTCACGACGAAATAAACATGAGAAAGTTTGGAGTTTTGTGTTGCGTTTATAACAAGTTCCTCGTCGTTGAAACGTAAGGTGATTTTTCTAGCATGCACATCAATCAACGCCATTGACGTATCCAAAAACGAACGACCTAAAATAAGAGGAACTTGAGGATCCGTGGGAATATCGACTACGATAAAGTCTACCGGATAATAGAACATTCCCACTTTCACAAAAACGTCTGCGGCCAATCCACATGCGGGAATCGTGGAATGATCGGCCAATTCGATAGACATTAGTGAAGGAGTAAGATTAGGAAGATTGAGCGACTTGAATATTGCAAGAGGCATCAAATTAATACTAGCACCAAGATCAGCCAAGGCATAGCATTCTTCCATATCTTGAATAGCACATGGAATCAAGAATTTACCAGGATCACTAACTTTTTGAGGTATGCGGTGAAGATAAACCGATGAACAACTAGACAATTGTTTCAATTTCTCCTTGTTGTTAAACATACTCTTAAAGTTAGCGGCAAATCGAGGCATCATGACCAAAGCGTCGGCAAAACTTATGTTAAAATGCAAATCACGAAACATTTTCATAAAAAGCTCAAATTGGTAATTTTCATGCTCTTGCAATTTCTCCTTACGAAGTCTCGATGGGTAAGGCAAGGGTGGTGTGGGTTGGGGCATCGGAACATCCATTGGAATCTTGGTTTCCAATGATGGTAATGGGTCAACCGTAGGTGTGGTTTGAGCGGTACTTCATGGGATTAGGATATGCTCCTCTTCGACCACCACCTCGGGTTCTTCCTCAATTTCCTCCACCGTTGGAGCATTTGGTTGAGGAGTCGGTTCCTTAAAGGTCTTACCACTACGTGTGGTAATCACTTTCATCTCTCCCTTAGGGTTCGATATGGTGTTACTAGGAAGACTACTCGAAGAAGACGGTTTACACATTATAGCCTCAAACATATCCTCAAACATAGATTGCCTCTTATCGGCCTTAAGAATCTCTTGTTTAATCTCATGTTAGCCTTCTTCCATCTTTTGTTGGTTTTGTTGTAACCTTTGCACATTACTTTCCATCTTGTTTGCATGAGTCCTAAGTTCATTTGCTAACTCGTTTTTCAACTCATTTTTCAAATCATTCTTAAACTCGGATCTTAGGCTAATGATCTACCTTTGTATATTATCAAACCTAGCATCATTTCCATTTGCGTATTCAACAAATTCATTTGGAAGATCTTTCAAGTTTTGCAAACCTTTGTTGTTGTTTTGAAAATCACGGTTTTGATTTTTGTTTTGCACTTGATTATTAGCCCCTTGATTCCCATAGTTGTTACCCTTATAATTGTTCCTTTGATTTCCTTGGTAACCAAATTGATTGTTTCGATAATTGTTAGCATTTTGATTTGGTGCAAAAACCGGTAGAGTCAATTGATTAGTGTGGGTAACTTGACCGTTTTGGTTATTAGTTCCCGTGGCCGCGTAGGCACTCGAAGTTTTACCACCATTGGTAATGCACTCGGAGGAATCATGACCTCCACCACAATACATACAAGAAACCTTAACCGCTTTAGCCGTAGCAGGAGTGGGTTGTTCACCAACTTTAAACTCAATCAAAAGTCCCTTAAGCTTATCAAAGATTTTGTTCTCTAAATTTGCCTCGATTTGGCAAGCATCGATGATACGTTACAATGAAGGTGAAGACGAAGCCATGTGAACACTCGATGTGCTACGAGGACTGTAGACCTTAGACCTATTCTCAATAATAAACAATGCTTCCTCGACCGTTTTACACAAAAAATTACCACCTGCGGCGGCATTAAGATGATCACGCTCATGATCGTTCAAGCCATTGTAAAACGTGTCAATTTGATGCAAGTCGGAAAACCATGATGAGGACACTCATGTAACATTTCCTTAAACCGATTCCAAGCCGTCTAAAAACTCTCATTAAACTCTTTTGAAAAATTTGAAATCTCGTTTTTCAAATGCGTAGTCTTAGAGGGCGGGAAAAATTGGTTTACGAACTTCGAAATGAGATCCTTCCAAGTCAATATAGAACTGGGTGGCTCTTTCTCTTTCAAAATTTTAGCGAGCCCCGCTAAGGAATACGGAAAAAACACCATCTTAATCGAGTCATTCGAGACGTCCTTAAAATTGCAAGTGGCGGTAAGACGATTGAATTGGCGGATATGGTTGTGAGGGTTGTCCTTTTCATCACCACGGAATTTGTTATTTTAGATCATTGACAACAAACCTGTCTTAACTTCAAAATTCTCCGAAAGGATAGCGGGAATCACAATAGCCTCTCCATAACCCTCGGTGGGTTCTTGAAGCAACTCCATCATAGTCCGATTAGCCATGGTTGCTTCTTGTGCTACGATGGGTTCGTCAATAAGAGATTCTTCACTAGAAGGCGTTCCTTCCTTTCGGTTTCTACGTTTTCTTGCACGTCTTGCTTGGTTACGAGTTTACATAAACGTCACGTACAACATGGGGATGAGCAAAGAAGATTCTTTTGGGTGTTTTTAACTTTTTCATTTTTTTTGTGTTTTTGATTGTTTATTACTTTTTTGGATTTTGGTGATGTATTACGTAGACAAAAATATACAAATCTCTCCTCAAATCAAATCTCTCGATAAAATGAGCCTCAAGGAATGAAAACGATCACGTGAAGCAAACGCCTTCGATGAGTTTAGAACGTTGGTGGAACACCAAAACGTTCAAGAGGGTTTAATCTTTTGAAACCTAGAAAATATATAGATACGTAGATAATACTTTGGTTGGAAAACCCTCGATTAGCCCTTTTTCTCATAACACGCACAAGCAAGCGGGGGAAACAAGGCGGCGCTAAGCACTTAAGAGACTTTTTCCCTTAGGTCGTGAAATACAACCGTCTTATACCCACGTTATAGTTTGTGATAATTAAAATTAAGCTTCTCGAAAGTAATTATCTATTTTTTCTTTTTTCTTTATTTGAGATTCGAATACAATGATTGAGTGATGAAATCCCAAATCAAGGTTGTGTTTTCACACTTTTGGAGTACTTATGAATTTATTGTGATACGTATACAATATAGTAATAATATTCACACAAAAACGAAAAACCGATAATACGTGTGATTAGAGTGCTAATCACACAATTACTATTTATGGTTAATATAAAAACAAAATTTGGTCAAATCAAAACACAACACGCCTCCCCAGAAACGACACAAAAAATGATAGGAGTAGTATACAACCTTGTTTAGGAAAACAAGGTAATTAGGGTAAGTACGACAGTTTAGGAAAACCGTGCACAAATGACCCAAAAGTGAGTTCGTTCTCGAGGAGTCTAGTGTGTTGTATTAAGAGATGATCAAATGTTTTTTTTTTATTTTGAAGAAAGAAAAGACAAAAGGATGACGGTTACGATTAAAATTACAATAAGACGAAAGTCGTAAACGTAAAACCGTAAAACGTGACGAAATTTAAAAATTACCCTAAAAATTCCTAGAAAATTGAAATAAATCCTAAAAAATGTAATTAGAGTTTACAAAAAATGAAAAATCACCCAAACCATTTATTTAATTAAATTATAATTTTTTAATGCTAATTAAAGCCCAAAAAATCAATTTAATTAACAAAAAGCCTAAAATGAGATTTTTAAATTTGTAAACCTCTAAAATAACTTAATTAAACTAAAAACTATTTTTGGAAAATTTAAAATTAACTAAAACTATTTAAGAATGATTAAAACTATTAAAATATTAAAATAATCCTAAAAATTAATTAAATGACAAGAAAATTAATCTAAAAGTTTTAAAAATCTTAACTTAATGTTTTTAACCTAAGAAAAATGAAAAAAGTTGCAAAAATCTTAAAACCAATTTTTAATAATCAAATAATAATAAAATATTAATAAAAATCCAAAAATTCTAAAAAAATCTAAAAACTTGCAAACTAGTTTATTTTAACTTAATTAAACAGAAAATGAAAGTGAAATGTCCAAAATACCCCTAATGGGCCTCCAAATGGGATAAAACTCAAAACAGTCCAAGCTTAACGGGCTTTTTGACCAAATGAGCAAAAAGTTATCCAAATAAGCTGAATAGTTCCAGTATAGCTTAAAGTTTGATTTTAAACAGAAAACTCTAAAGTCCTAAAAGCTGAAAGTGAGCTTATCACAGCTTAATAAGCAAACAAATTATTCTTAATGGGCTTTTTGGCCCATTAAGTCATAAGCTAATGCCATAAGCTGACATTTGACACACATCCTTCTCTTGACCTTATAAAGATGTTTGTAAAAAGAATTTTTGAATAAGCCCAAGAAATAAACCTGAAATAAGCAAAAGCTCTCTACACAAAACGACAAAATAGTCCTTTTCGAGTTCTAGACCACTTCAAAGGCTGATTCTTTTGGCAAAATGTTTTAAATCTCTTAACTAAGCTTAATAATAAAAAATATTTCAAATAAGCACTCTGAATAAGCTGGAATAAGCCGGAATAAGCAATAAGATGTTTTGAAAAAGAAAAGTCAATTCGTTTTCTAGTCAAACTTAAAAGTCAAAGGCTCAAATGCTCCAGAATAGTCAAATGGGTCAAATAAGGAAGATTGATTACAAAAACAAAGTTGTTGAAAGTCTAAATAAGCTATTATGGCTTATAAATAAGCTGAATGCAAATTAACACTAGCAGTAGGAAAGGATTCCCACTGTTTGACTTAATTGACCTGTTGTCTTTAGTGGACTTTTGTTGGATTCAATGGACAAAAAGGCACCCTTATATCTGGTGGGTTATAAGGAGTTAATAACAAGAAAGAAGTCACAATTTCACCAAGCCAGTTAGTAAAGTTAATTCAAAATGTGCTCAGATATGATCCAGACTTGAACAATAAGCAGTTTTGAACAAATAAGCAGTTTAAGCAAGATTAAGCCAACCAAATTGAACCAAAAGCATACACAAGCAATAATAGTACTAAATAAGCATAAATAAACTTGTTTCATGCACTAAATCAAAGATTAGACCTAGATTCAAGCCTATGTTACTTACTGATGAACAAATGATAAACACAAGATGACCTTTGCTGATATACTTGACCAAAGATCCAATTTTAAACCCTCAAATCAATTAATCAGATTACACAAACTATGTTTAAACACTTTTGAACCCTAAATATGTATACACTCTAGGTGTTCCGAAAAATTTAGATCAACACAGACAAAAACAAGCAAGATATGGCAAAGATTCAGATTTGATGTTTAAGAACACAAGACTTGCAGATTTCAACATACAAACACCTCAATGACAGATCTAAACTCAAATAAACATTTAACACCTACTCAATTCCAACCAAGTTGTATGATTCAGTAAACCCAAACAGCCCTTTAACTTTTTAAACAAAGACATAACAAAGCAAATGTGATTTTCAGGTTTTACCAAGCTCAAACAAGCATCAATACAACATTATCATATAACTTAGAACACATTTGCATGCATCAAATACCATCAAACACCAGCAGATACAAAAAACACTTAAAACCACCTTTTTAACAGATTTTGGGAAAGAAAGGCTCAAACCTCATGAATGTACATCCACCCTCACGTTTGTTTAAGCTTATGTGCCTAGCTAAACAAGGCACAAGCTTCCAACAACACCTGCTAAGATCAACAAAGTTAAAAGCAACATATTATAATAGAAAAATGAAAAATGAAACTAATCTCTTCCAACCTTGTTCCCCACTCCTTGATTATTCCCAAACCTAGATCTCACTACACCTTGATAATCTTCTTATCAGGGTGCTATGATCAATCCAAGGCCCAAAAAGTTCAAGTGTTTGAACTAAGACTTAGGAAAATAATCAGATTTTGAAAAAATTATGAAATACTTGCACAATCCTTAAAACCAAACTTCAAACTTAGAAATCACAAACTTAGATCAATATCAATAAAAGAAAAGTAAACAGGAACTTGGAATTCGTCACAAGATTCAAACTTTTTTCATTCACTTAGAAAATAAGCTTTACAGAACTTTGGCCTAGGAATCAAAGAACAAGCTACAATGTTGTAACCTAAGGCCTTTATATAGGCTCACAATGGTTCTAGAAAGCTGAATAAAAACTATAAACCCTAGTTGGTGAAGTCCCTATAATACCCTTGAAGGTTTGAACTTTGTTGACTGAATTTGACTTTGGAGCTTGATACATGTGACAATTCTTGTAGTTATATGATCTTGGACGTCCGAATAGTGTTTAAGAATGAAGCATGATCTTGGCACGTTAATTCTAGGGCAATTATTGTCTTCATGTGAGTTCATGGGTCAGGGGAGTATACATGTGACCATAGGAGTGATGAGGTGGCAAGTTTATGGTTTGGGTTTTGTTAATTAGGTCCTTAATCATTAATCAGTAAGAGATTAACACCTAATTCATGGTGGTTAACGAAACCTAATTCGTGTTCAAGTGAATAGTAAGGTTTGATCTTAGTTAGTGTTTGAAAAGGTGTTAACCGCCTAATTTAAATACTAATTAAGTATTAATATTTAAACCGGGTGAGTGGGATGGTGAGTTGGCAAGATGGTGTGTTGTGGTTGGTGGAAAAGATTGGGTGGGGCACGTGGCAACTTGGTAGTGGTCTATGTATCTTTGGTTGTCTCACAGTTTTAGTCCTCCCCTTTTCTTCTTGGTTGCATTTCATGTTTAAACATGCAAAAACTAAAAATCCTTTGTAATGGAAGTTTTGGTTTTTAGATTTTGGCCACAAAACTTTTCAAAAGGATTTTCAAAGGACTTGTTTTATAATATCTTGATATTTGAAGGGCTGATTTTGGCATTTCTTCATTCTTCAAGGTCTTCACTTGTTTCTTTGTCTTCATGGAGGACTAAAAGTGACAAGTCTTCAAATTTGAGGGACCATTCTTGCCAATTCTTTAAAGTTGAGGGTCCTTTTTGTAAATTTGACAAACTTTAGGGACCAAACTTGTAATTATGAATATACAAGGGTTTAAAGTGTCAATTCATCAATAATGAAGGACCCTTCTTGTACAATCTTCAATTCTTCAAGGACGTTTCTTGGAAAATCAACTCTAGGGCCCGGTTCATTGTGTGACTTCGTTTCCCGTGTTCGTTTTTGCTTGTTTCTTGTGATCGTTTGCCATTTTCTTAATATCCATACCTAAAATACACATTGGACAAACACAAGCATATATTTGGCACATTTTATGATATTTTAACCATTTTAAGCCCGTTTTGGACGATGAGAATATGTATAAAAGCAGTCTCATCACTGACACATGGGATTCAGCTGCTGACAATCTATTTGGAAATTTATTCTCTTCCTCCAATAGAAATATTTTTGAACATATTGAAGATCCCATGCCCAATGAAGATGTCAGTGGCCCCGATCTAGCCGCTGACAACATATCTCCAAGTTCAAGTGGGCATGGGAGTAGCAATGAAGATGATATTGGCAATATGGAGTCCACTGTTCATGACAACTCGTAATTTGGGGGAGGAATACTTACAAAGGTGGCCAAAGATCATCCTCCCACCTAAATAATTGGTGATATTCAGACTCCTATTCAAACAAGGAGAACTAAGAAGACTCAAGGTGGATTCATTGCTAATATACACAAGAAGGAAGATATTCCTTTTGTTCAAGAATGTTTGTTTGCCTATTTCCTCTCTCAGTTAGAACCAAAGAAGATTTTTGATGCTCTTAAAGAAGAAAGCTGGGTTGAAGAAATGCAGGATGAGCTTCATCAGTTTACTATTCAAGCTGTTTGGGAGCTAGTAGATTGTCTAAGGTATGTCAGACCTATTGGGACAAGATGGGTTCTAAGAAACAAGAAGGATGAGAGAGGCATTGTTATTAGAAACAAGGCAGTTGGTTGCTCAGGGATATACACACGAAGAGGGTGTTGATTATGAAGAGGTTTTGCACCTGTTGCTAGAATTGAGGCAATAAGGATTTTCCTAGCCTATGCTTCCTGCATGGGTTTCAAAGTCTACCAAATGGACGTGAATAGTGCATTTTTGTATGGCACAATCAATGAAGAAGTTTATGTCATGCAGCCTCCTGGTTTTGAAGATTCTGAGCATCCAGATAAGGTTTATAGAGTAAAGAAGGCAATGTATGGCCTTCATCAAGCCCCTAGAGCTTGGTTTGGAACACTTTCCACCTACTTGGTGGATAATGGCTTCAAGAGGGGTACCATAGACCAGACTTTATTTACAAAGAAGGAAGGGAAGGAATTTCTTCTTGTCCATGTTTTTGTTGATGACATCATTTTTGGTTCATCTAACCAAAGAATGAGTGATGAATTCTCCAAACTTATGACTGATAACTTTAAGATGAGTGCTATGGGAGAGATGACCTTCTTTCTTGGTCTACAAGTTCAACAGAAAGATGATGATATCTTCATCTCTCAAGATAAGTATGTGGATGAGATTTTGAAGAAATTTAGTTTTTCACCACATGAAAAATGGGCTAGCACTCCCATGGACAGGGAACACCCATGGGGAAAGGTTGGAGATGGTAAAGAGGTGGATGTCAGGCATTATAGATCAATGATTGGTTCATTGATGTATCTTATAACTTCAAGACCTGGTATCATGTTTGTAGTATGTGCATGTGCACGTCGTCAAGTGACTCCCAAGGAATGTCACCTTCATGCAGTTAAAATGATTTTTAGATACCTTAGATGCTTTCCCACATTGGGATTGTGGTATCCTAGAGAGTCTCCTTTGGAACTTATTGGCTATTCAGATAGTGATTATGGTGCTGATTATCATGATAGAAAATCCACAACTGGTGGATGCTAATTTCTTAGGAGCAGGCTTATGTCTTGGCAATGCAAGAAGCAAACCGTGGTAGCCAATTCAACAACTGAGGCTGAGTATGTAGCAACTACTGCATGTTGTGGGCAAGTGCTATGGATTCAAAATCAGCTTTTGGATTATGGGTACAATTTTATGCATACTAAGATCTTTGTAGATAATAATAGTACATTGTGAATAATTAAGAATCTTGTACATCATTCTAAAACCAAACATATAGAAATCAGGCATCATTTTATAAGGGATTGTTTTGAAAAAGGTTTAATACTTCCAGATAGAGTAGACACGGAAAATAATGTGGCTGATCTTTTAACTAAACCTATTGATGTTGGGAGGTTCCAGTACTTGGTAACAAGTACTGGAATGATCAATCCATAAAATAAGTGGTTTTTGAAATAGATGTAAAGTATGTACAGGATGTGTGCTATTATTTGTCTTTGTAACAGTTGGATTTTCCACATGATTTTTCTATCCGCTGACACAATGCATTATATCCGCTGACATAGTGGAAAGAAGCCGCTGACAGCTTTTATGGTAGTTTTGTGGTTTTTCATCTAAAATTGCAGGTATCTAGGAAATTGTACATTGTATATAGAGTTTCTTATGGGCTTAACGAGTGTGGCAAAAAGGTTTATTTATGATGGTTGACATTTTTACATCTCTATCTTGAAATAAATATTTTTGTCACATTTATTTTTATAAAGTATACTCTTCATAGTTAAAGGGAGGTTTAGGATAACCTTTAGGATTTTGGGTATTCTTAGAATACTCTTATCATAATTCTAGATTGTGTCCATAGGTGAGTAGGGGTTTCAAGTTATGATTCCATCTTTTTATAAAGGTGGTGGAGTTTTTTATCCTTGAGGCACCGTAGCATGCACGTAGTTTATTTTACATGCATGCTGCCAAGACATTTTGACCTAGAATTCGGGTGGTTGGTTTGAGAGTCGTTAGTTACATTTTAATGGGATTACCTGCGAGTTACAAAGATATTATGAGCTATCTTTATTCTTAAGGATGATGTGTTGAGCAAGGGACACTTGAGGACATTCATATCTATTATCACACCCCACAATGGCGGAATATGGGGCGCGACGTATGGATATCATCACAATAACAGCGTGTCACCATGGCGGAATATGGGGCGCGACGTATGGATATCATCACAACAACAGCGTGTCTATTGAGAGAACTAAATGAAATTGAAATATCATAAATGGCGACACAAATGTCGTGACAATATCTCAACAATGCAGGCGTCTAGGTAAGTAGGTAAAAGTCCTACCTCTTACCAAAGACAAACAAATAAACAAACATCAAACATATAGGTGTCTAAAATGTACCACTTATTCAAACATTAAATAAATACTAAGAGGAAAGGGATTCCTCCTAATGCAATCCTAGAAGCCTCTAGACTCTAGCCACTTCTAACATCATCCTTCTCAACTATCCCACCTAAAATGACACTAAAATCTATCAACATAAAGTTGGTGAGAACATAGGTTTAAGTTATCTAGAACATCATAAGAAACCTTGACATCCGTTGTAAATAAGTTGAAGAAAAACAATTTTATAGTAATGGACCATAATGCGATAATCATGTTACATACATCCACAACAAAACTTAAACCAAGTACCGATCACATCTACAATTCACAAAGAACACTATAACAATCAAGAATTATCCCGTCACACACACAAGAACACACACCACACTATCCGGATCTTTCCCACACCACCTGTGGAAGATGAACTATATCCCCGTCGAGATATCTTGCCTCCGAAGAGATGATGCACAAGTACTCAGGATGGATCGTGCCCTACGAACCAAGAACTCAGGATGGATCGTGCCCCACGAACCAAGAACTCATAACCAAGAACTCAAGACGGATCGTGCCCCACGCTCCACACACATCACAACTAGTCCCATAGACGCCCATACATCTATGTACCAATCCAATCATAACACAATCAAGATTCACATATAAGAACATATATCAAAGCACATATGAGAACACATAAGCACGCAAGTCACACAATAACACATTTATGTCCACACATTTTAAAACATAGTACTAAATCATGGTAAAGAACATTTCAAGTGTCATCTCCATCCCATACTGGAAAAACATTTAAAAAAGTAGCAAAATGGGACTATGAACTCACCTGAATGCTTCTTCACAAGTCCTCGCACTAGCAACAAGCTAACAAACCAAAAACACGCAACCAATACATGAACCAATCACTAAGATGGCTCATCAACCTATGATGGACATCTAGCCTATTCCCATATAAATACCTCATTGATAAACTCTAATCACCCCATTACCCTTCCTTAACAAGTGCTTAACGTGGTTAAGTTTAATAACTATCCCGTTCATATTTTACACAAAACAGTCCCAGTTTTTTTAGGTCTCAAAACTTTAGGTCAAATTTCCACTTAAACATACCCATGGTTTCTGTAAAACGAATATTCAAACCCTTACATATGTTGTCTAACACCTCCCACTTGAACTAACCTTAAAGCTACTGTTAACGCCCCTATATATATATATATACTTTTGTCATTCCAAATTTCTTGATTTTAAACATACTAAAATTTTGTTACAATTAAGGGGTCTTAACCTAAATCACAACATTAGCCCAAGTGCTGATACTTGCTACAATATATAAACCATCTCTCATGTTCGTGAGAAGATCCCAATGCAACCCTAAGTACCCCAAACAACCCAAAACTAAAAAAGAAAACAGGCTGAATTCAAAACTGTTTTGACCTCCGACTGTTGTAACCTGTTTTTGACCCACTTCCTTACCTCCAATTTAGTTCTCGTTTCTTGCATTGGAAAGCCACTTCAATTACCTTTTCAGGGATACTTGGATCGCAAAATAAGAGTTTGTAGAACTCCCTACATGATCAAAACAATGACCCAAAATTTTGTCCAGTTTTTAAAAACGGGTTTAACAAAATCAACCTCATTAATTAACCCTAATCCCTCCAATTACAAGCCCTAATCTATGTAATCATTAAAAAACCATTAATATAACATTAATTTACTGTTTTTAAATTAACCCTAACCTAAATCCATCATAAGATGATCAATCTATATATCCTAATAAAATGAAATAAAATACAAGTTCATTAAGCTTCAAGCATTAAAATTACAATCAATTAACTTCCTAATTTAAAGTCAATGTACAAACCTTTTAAGCACTATTTTCATTCAACTAAAACACTTCCTATTACACTTATGAGTTTTAGTTATTTTTGTTAAGTCACTAATGATTAAATAATTTTGTAATAATTTAAATAAAAAACACGTTTTCCATAGACAATTGTTTTTTAAGTCTGATGCAATTTAAATTAAAAAAAATACGTTTTGTATAGCAAATTTTCTTAAGTCTGATGCAAAACTTTATTTTTGTTAAATCATTTTTATGTTAAACAGTTCTTTAACACATTTTTTTGTATACTTAACATGAAGCACTATACAATTATTTTTGTAAACACTTTTGTATTTTAAAATAACAAAATTACTTATTTTAACTAACAATAAATACACATCTAAACGTATGGTAAGTACTAAGTTTATAAAAAAAATGGATGGAAATTATTTATAAAAAAATAAAAAAGCAAAACTAACTTTAAAAAAAATTAAAAGCAATAATTTAAAAAAAAACGCAAATTATTTAGACAAATTGTAAATAACAATAACAATTAACTTAAATTAATTGAGATGAAACCACCGATTTAATTCTAACATTTATAAGATGAATTGTAAAACGTTTAAAAGATTAGGGGTAAAAACATTCAAAAGATGGTGTAAAAAACATTATTTGAACAAATTTAAAAAGGTTTCTTTTAAATAAATTATTTAAATAATTATTATATAAGTTACCATTAAAAACATTCTTATAAATCATTTTTTGTAAGTCAGTGTAAATTTGAAAAAATAAATAAACGGGGCTTATTAATATCATAATAAAAACATATCAAAGTTAAATTTTCTCTAAATTTAAACTTAAGACAATGAAAACTTCTTCCATACGGTTCTTCATGGAAAGAGTTTCAAATCAATAATTAATGTCATTAACCATTCCATTATCACTTCCTCTATACGCTTCGAAATCACTTATTAAAAAGAACACGATTAACAAGTTTCAAAATCACCTTGGAGGATCTTCGCTTCCACATAATAATTTCGGTAGGTTTAAATTATTACTGAATTGATTTGGTTTATATTATTGTTGATTTGTTTGTGTGTTTATGATGTAAAACTAATAATCTTATTAATTAAGTAATTTTATGTTCAGATCAATTAGTAAAATGCTATATTGTTTTTAGGGAAACCTAATAGTATGAAATGTTTTTTATAATTTGTATGTTTCACATATTGGATTATGTTTATATATATCCAATTTAATAGTTCTGCAAACATGTTTATATGTAATCAGGTAAATGGTTTTATTTTCGTGCAATATAAATATGTTCTTATTGATGTTATGCAGGTTTATTCATTGTCTTTTGTTGTTTAATGGTGGATACGGGTTTCGAATTAGAAACCCTTTAATGTATCCCGAAACATTCCTACGCGGCTTCTATTCAAATACAATACCGGCTTCTTCTGTAGGCTTCATCCTTTAAATTATCATTCAAAAATCTTTTTGTTTTGGTTGTTGGCCATTGTGCCTTTGTGTGCTCCAAAGGTAAATGCTTACTTCATTGTTTTGAAGATGTTGTCGTGTTTTGTTTTATACAATGAAATAATGCACACTAATTTATAAACAGTTTCAAATAATAGTCAAAAATATTATTTTCATATTTTTTAGTCTACTGTCTTATTTACATTTCTTTATTTATGTTGTTTTCAGTTTGATCAGGTGTCTACTAAAAGGCGATTCTGATGCAAAGACTGAATGACGATCAAGCCACTAATAACCATCTTAAGGTATTTGTGATGGTATTATATAAACCACACATGTATGTGAATATATATACTTATAAAAACGTGGATAGCTATTCTTATATCGACTCTTTTATTTTGCATTGGTGTGTTCAATTGATATTGTTTGAACAACAACGTTGATTATTTTTTTTTCATTTCAACAAACTAATTTATTATTACAGATGTACTCATTTTCCTTTAATGAGTTTCTTATGATTGTTTTATAAGCTATATTCATGTATACAATATTTAAATTACAAATGTTATTGGACACATCCTTGCATTCGAAAGTTTAGGCACATATGATAAGGGTGGTTTTATCAAAGAAGAAACCAGTCGTCGAGTAAGTAATTTACCTATTTATGATATTATGTATATTCACCAATGATCTATGCAGTTCATGGTTATTTATTTTCAATAATGTTTCTCGAAGAGGGAATAACTGACATGTACACTATGGGGGTCATACGAACATCAGTTGAGTAATTTTCTAAATAGCTGCATAAACCATAACAAGATCATTATGGTACTTATTTCTTTTATATTTAATGCCTCCATATCTGGTATTAAGAATTATTTACTGCAACGTACTTGAATTTTTCATGAAGCTATCCCTTTTTTATTGTTCTACAAAAATTACAGATGAGAACTTCAAAGTTGTCAAATATTACAGTATAAGATAATTATTTAGGGTTTGTTCAATTTGATATTCAATTATACATCATTAGTAGCCAATTAAACAAACTTAATGAACAAACACCCAACCCACAGATTGTATGATTAAGAGGATAATGACAAGTCTGAAAATATAGTAACCCGTATTTCTACTGCAACGAATAATTCTACCTGTATTTCTATCGACAGGTTGTTTGTAATCTATGTTTAATAGGGTGACTTGGTAGATGTATTTTACTTTGCGATTACTGGGTTGGTCACACCTTTGGTTAGTCTTATTTTAAAAACATTAAACATTTGAACCAATAAATTTAAGTAATATAACCTTACTGACATTTACATACTCTGATGAAGGACTTGGATTCACAAACAGATGAAACAACTCCCGTGGCTATACAGAAATGCAGTGGTCATGGTCCTGGTGAGAAACTTCCTCATAATGCTGATATTAGAAGAGAAACTTCTAATATAAAAAAGAAAGAATGCAAGTTAAATTAGAAAATGATGCTTTAAAAGTATTTCATTCCAAACTACTTTGAATGTTTGGGAACTTTTTTGAGACATCTTATGTCTTAGTAAATACATTTTGGATTTTTCGAATGTATTGATACAATTTCATACATCATTTCTGATTGAAGAGTCCTGATCAGAAATATTGTTGGTTTTTTGATGATTGTCACATTTTTTTATTTTTAAAATTTTGTGGGAGTCTCTAAAGATAAGTTTATAATAAGACTTTTAAATAATGTTGTTGGGAATATTTCATGTGCGAATTGTGCGTTTATGATAAAACTAATGATTTTCTATGTTTTTTAAATATGGACATTAACCATTTTTTATCACAACTATTATGAAAGATTTTTGGTACACATGAAGCTTTGGATAGGAAAAAGATGCATAACAATGGTCAAGTCAGTTATTCTTCTAATGCAAAGATTGAAAAGTGTTAGTTTAAAATAAAAGCCTTCTGAATGGATATAAAATTGAATAAGAAGGCGAGAAGCAAAATGTTAAATGAATGAATATCTACAAGAAGATGTCTGTTGAAAAAAAAACATTCAATTGAAGAAGTATTTGCCATGTTTTTCGATTTGTTTCTTTAAGGAACGATGATACTCACTGTAATGTAAGTTATATAAATAAAAATACTACTTTGGCTTTTAAAATTGGGTGTGCCAATAATGTTTTTGAGAGATATGGATCAAGCTAATGATTTATGTAATGATACAAGGCTGCAAGTTCTTAAGTTTAATAGAATTGGAATTACGGCACAAATTATTAATGAAACGAACTTTGGAAAGAAAGTTATCGTATCGAGCCATCGAGGTTGAGAATTACTCCCTCTGTCAACCGTTTACCGATTAAAATCGTCTGAAACAGTTCCTTACTTTTGTTCATTTGCAAAGACCATTAACATAAGCGAGGGGCAATCTCTATCAAAAGTAGGTTTGTACCTCCCACGTCCGTTTTCACTCCTGAACAACTATACTAGCTATTTTAAGAGTGACAATCAAAAAAGTTTTGAAGGTTGTAGTTTGTGATCCGGAAAGGAATGTATCTAAACTGGATATAAACGTGGTTTACAAAAAAGTGTTACACAATCTATGAACAAGCTTCTAATGGTATGTGTAATATAAATTTTCAAATTATTTTCCAATATTTTGTAAATTATAATTTCTTATACATTTTTGTTCACAATTTTCTATTAATTACTTTTAATTTCAATTGTTAGTTGTTCATAGCACGGCATTGGCTGTTCACTTTATTCGCTCTCACATATGTCAATTTTGAAGAACAAAATGCATGTATTATGATTGTTACAAAGTTTAACGCTTATCGAATAATTCATATCATTTTTATCATTTTTTCATCTATTATCAAAAACCATTTAGTTTCTTCTTAATACTAACATATATTTGTTATTTATTACAAAACTTACTCATTAAGCTACACCCGACGTTAGACGGGTCTTTAAGCTAGTTAAACATAAAAACAATTTAATCAAAAAGGTTTATGAAGGTTTTACCTTTAATTCAATGGAAGATGTAAAAACCCAAATTTTTGAAGAACCCTAATTCTCCTCCTCTTTTTGATCGACTAAAACTCTAGAGAATAGAAAACAAAATGCGTTTGATTTAGTGTTGGGGGTTCCTTATATAGCCAAAACAATCCTTGTCCAACCCAATTACCACTTACCATAAATCTTTTCTTTTTTCCTTTTTTTTCTCTTCTATACCGACCTATACCCCATAAAATTCGTTTTTCTATTTATTTATTTTTTCTTTTTATTGTTAATTAATATCTTATTAATATTACCTTAATTTTTCTTAATTTATTTCAGCTCCTAAATCTCCAAAACCTCAAAACCGTAAAACTAGTCAATTTTTACGCGAATACCGTAAAAGACGTAAAATATACACTTTTAAAAAAATCTCAAATTTTGAATTAAACTTTATAACTAAGTCCTAAATGACTTAAAACCATCCCGAAAAATAATCATATGATTAATTACCTCATTCGAGACCTCTAAATGCTAAACCGTAAATCCTAAAAAAAATACTATTACCATAATACTTATACGTATACGTAAACACCAAAATATCACCATTTCATTTCATAGTCACTAATTGTGAGCTCATGAACATGAAATAACCGTTCCTCGATTTACTTATGAGTACTTCTATACTCATAAACGATAACCACACCAACCTTAAACACTCAAAATAAACACGTAATCACACAAATTAAGTAAGCACACATAAAATAACCTAAAAGTAAGACTAAGTGACAAATCCAAAACCTATGGTTGTCACATCACTCCCTCCTAATAGAAATCTCGTCCTGAGATTTACTCCCAAACTCAAACTTATTCTCAGCAAACAAACGAGGATACATATCCCTGATAAAACCTTTACGTTCAAGCGTAAACTTAATTTATAATAAATAATCTCAACCAACAACACATGAGCCTTAACCGTCTACGAGGAAACTTATTAAAACCATAAAGTTATGTAATCAACCTAACTAAATCTCGCAACTCATCAAACAAGAACTGTCTTGAAACCAAGTTAGGAGCCATCACATAACTCGACGGGTTTAAAACTGTCACCCCGATTTCGGTCTTACTCATAAATACCATAAATCAAAACTCGTCAAATATAACCACATATTCTAAGGTCTAAAGAACTCTCAAATTTCATCCCAACTCATCTCTATGTTAACCCTCCAAGTGTTCATTCCCCCAAAATACCTAAAACACAAGTTTAAACCATGTTGTCCGAAAATTAACCTTGAACTCGACACTTGTACAATTAATTCGACCAAGCTACTGACTTCCAATTACCAAACTTTCTGAATATTTGAAAAGTACGTTCCGAGTACATAATTTTAGGCTTTTGAATCACTCAAAAAGCTTTAAAAACGAATAAGTTATGACCAAAACGATTTTAAACCAAAAAAAAACCCGTTATTAATTTCAAAATTCAAGGTCTAATTTATTTTAATTCTAGAAAATTTAAACTCTCACCCATCATATGATTAATACATGATATTAACATATTTAAGTTAATAAGAACAAGAATTCTAATTAAGGAACAATAACTTTAGGTGATCAAAACCAAAATAATTTAAAATAAAAAGCCATGCTTATATGTTAAAAAAAATTATATTCCACCTTATTTCAAACACGTTTTCGACACTTTACCCTCATTTTATCGACTACCAACAACTATTTTTATTTTACTATTTGTAAGTTTTATTTTTTTTTACCATGTAAGACTCAAACAAAAGATATCGTTATTCCAAAAAGAAATCTCCACCCTCTCAATAGCCTCTACACCAAAAATACCGTACAAACAACACGTGAAATGAGGACTCGATAAATGCGCTACTACAGAAGTTGAACATTCCAAAGAGAAAAGAACTAGTAAACCATCCTAAGAATACAACCGATAAGTAGAAGGGAATTATACATATATAGGCATAGGCGTACATACACTCAGATCCATCCAACTTATACTATACAAGCATGTATTAACCCTCTTTCATGCAACCATACTTAGGAATCCATTGATGTTGTGGTACTTGTATAACTATGTTGGCCACCATACTTATACCAGTCCCCTTTCACTAATGCACTCCCTCCTATGATGACACTTATAAGAATTAATACTACACATAACACATCAGTCTACCAACTCAAATAAGCACATAGATCCTACAACTCATATAAGCACATAACCACAACATAAATTAAGGTCCAAAATCATGTATTAAAATAACATAGCCAATGCATGAAACATATAAACTCGTAGTCCAGCTGAACCACCGTAGACAAAATTCAAAATGTATAAAGAACATGAAAACGTAATTAAAGGAATCCAACAATGACTAGCGTATACGACTATAGTTCAACCCGTACTAGTCAAAACTCGTAAATAAAATAACATGTAGTTAAGTATGAACCATACTAGTTCATAACTTAACAAATATCGCAAAAATAACATCCAAACACATCAACTATTAAAAAATGCACACATACCCCTATGACGCCTATATGCAGGGACCCTTAAGCTATAGACTAGGCTATACGACTAGGCAACCTAATTCTCTATAACCATTGTCTCTGATACCATTCTGTCACACCCCACCATGGCGGAATATGGGCGCGACGTATGGATATCATCACAACAACAGCGTGTCTATAGAGAGAACTAAATGAAATTGAAATATCATAAATGGCGACACAAATGTCGTGACAATATCTCAACAATACAAGCGTCTAGGTAAGTAGGTAAAAGTCCTACCTCTTACCAAAGACAAAAAAATAAACAAACATCAAACATATAGGTGTCTAAAATGTACCACTTATTCAAACATTAAATAAATACTAAGAGGAAAGAGATTCCTCCTAATGCAATCCTAGAAGCCTCTAGACTCTAGCCACTTCTAACATCATCCTTCTCAACTATCCCACCTAAATGATACTAAAATCTGTCAACATAAAGTTGGTTAGAACATAGGTTTAAGTTATCTAGAACATCATAAGAAACCTTGATATCCGCTGTAAATAAGTTGAAGAAAAACAATTTATAGTAATGGACCATAATGTGATAATCATGTTACATGCATCCACAACAAAACTTAAACCAAGTACCGATCACATCTACAATTCACAAAGCACACAATAACAATCAAGAATTATCCCGTCACACACACAAGAACACACACCACACTATCCGGATCTTTCCCACACCACCTGTGGAAGATGAACTATATCCCAGTCGAGATATCATGCCTCCGAAGAGACGATGCACAAGTACTCAGGACGGATCGTGCCCTACGAACCAAGAACTAAGGACGGATCGTGCCCCACGAACCAAGAACTCAGAACCAAGAACTCAGGACGGATCGTGCCCCACGCTCCACACACATCACAACTGGTCCCATAGACGCCCATACATCTATGTACCAATCCAACCATAACACAATCAAGATTCACATATCAAAACACATATCAAAGCACATATGAGAACACATAACAACGCAAGTCACACAATAACACATTTATGTCCACACATTATAAAACATAGTACTAAATCATGGTAAAGAACATTTCAAGTGTCATCTCCATCCCATACTGGAAAAACATTTAAAAACGTAGCAAAATGGGACTATGAACTCACCTGAATGCTTCTTCACAAGTCCTCGCACTAGCAACAAGCTAACAAACCAAAAACACGCAATCAATACATGAACCAATCACTAAGATGGCTCATCAACCTATGATGGACATCTAGCCTATTCCCATATAAATACCTCATTGATAAGCTCTAATCACCGCATTACCCTTCCTTAACAAGTCCTTAACTTGGTTAAGTTTAATAACTATCCCATTCATATTTTGCACAAAACAGTCCCAGTTTTTTTAGGTCTCAAAACTTTAAGTCAAACGTCCACTTAAACATACCCATGGTTTCTGTAAAAGGAATATCCATACCCTTACATATGTTGGCTAACACCTCCCACTTGCCCTAACCTTAAAGCTACTGTTAAGGCCCTGATATATATATATATATATATATATATATATATATATATATATATATATATATATATATATATATATATATATATATATATATATATATATATATATATATATATATATATATATATATATATATATATATATATATATATATATATATATATATATATATATATATATATACTTTTGTCATTCCAGATTTCCTGATTTTAAACATACTAAAAGTTTGTTACAATTAAGGGGACTTACCCTAAACCACAACCTTAGCGCAAGTGCAGATACTTACTAAAATATATAAACCATCTCTCATGTTCGTGAGAAGATCCCAATGCAACCCTAAGTACCCCAAACAACCCAATACTTAAAAAGAAAACAGGCTGAATTCAAAACTGTTTTGACCTCCGACTGTTGTAACCTGCTTTTGACCCACTTCCCGACCTCCAATTTAGTTCTCGTTTCTTGAATTGGAAATCCACTTCAATTACCTTTTCAGGGATACTTGGATCGCAAAATAAGAGTTTGTAGAACTCCCTACATGATCAAAACAATGACCCAAAATTCTGCCCAGTTTTTAAAAACGGGTTTAACAAAATCAACCTCATTAATTAACCCTAATCCCTCCAATTACAAGCCCTAATCTATTTAATCATTATAACCCCATTAATATAACATTAATTTACTGTTTTTAAATTAACCCTAACTTAAATCCATATAAGATGATCAATTAAACATAAAAACAATTTAATCAAAAAGGTTTATGAAGGTTTTACCTTTAATTCAATGGAAGATGTAAAAACCCAAATTTTTGAAGAACTCTAATTCTCCTCCTCTTTTTGGTCGACTAAAACTCCAGGGAATAGAAAAAATATGCGTTTGATTTAGTGTTGGGGGTTCCTTATATAGCCAAAACAATCCTTGTCCAACCCAATTACCACTTACCATAAATCTTTTCTTTTTTCCTTTTTTTTCTCTTCTATACCGACCTATACCCCATAAAATTCGTTTTTCTATTTATTTATTTTTTCTTTTTATTGTTAATTAATATCTTATTAATATTACCTTAATTTTCCTTAATTTATTTCAGCTCCTAAAGCCTCCAAAACCTCAAAACCGTAAAACTAGTCAGTTTTTACGCGAATACCGTAAAAGACGTAAAATATACACTTTTAAAAAAAATCTCAAATTTTGAAATAAACTTTATAACTAAGTCCTAAATGAATTAAATCCATCCCGAAAAATAATCATATGATTAATTACCTCATTCGTGACCTCTAAATGCTAAACCGTAAATCCTAAAAAAAAATACTATTACCATAATACTTATACGTATACGTAAACACCAAAATATCACCATTTCATTTCATAGTCACTAATTGTGAGCTCATGAACATGAAATAACCGTTACTCGATTTACTTATGAGTACTTCTATACTCATAAACGATAACCACACCAACCTTAAACACTCAAAATAAACACGTAATCACACAAATTAAGTAAGCACACATAAAATAACCTAAAAGTAAGACCAAGTGACAAATCCAAAACCTATGGTTGTCACATCTATCTTGTGTAAGCAAGTGTGTGTGATTGGATAGTGCTTGCAAAAACTCTGTTTCTTTGGGGATAATATACCTCTCTTAGGATTATAATCTTTGTTAGGTCTTTTATTTTTACTTTTCTTTTATTTTTGACCTTTTTTATTCATAAAACTTTATCCGCTGACAAATCATATTTCACCCCCAGACAAAGCCTATTTCATCCGCTGACAAATATAGCCGTTGCCGCTGACAAAAAATTTGACCGTTGAAAAACACTAGGTCCCACCCAGTTGTAACTTTTGTGATATTTTTGAGCCGTAATTCTTCGGGGGTGGTTATTTTCTTTAATTTCTATGAGATAAGTTGTACAACTTCAGATATTTCCATCATTACTTTTGAGAAATTTTCTCACTTACCTCATTTTTCAACCAATCTCATCTCTTCTATTTTCACTATATATACGGCTCACCATATTGTGTAACAGGGCAACTTGCTTATTTGTTTTATCTTTTCACTATTAACCTTTACCTTCACATAAAGCTTTTATGTTTTCATTAGTGGCGCCAAAGTTTGACTCAAAGAATGTTGTGTTGGAATTCGAAGACCAACATAACATGATTGCTTATTTGAGGTCAGACACTGCTAATCCTCAATACACTCAGATGATAGAGTATATGTTGGCTTCTCCATTAAGGTATGCTTTAACTCATGCTCCTATCATCCCTATCACACACATCAAACTGTTTTGGAACACCGCCATTTCCACAACAGTTGATGGAGTGACTAGAATAGAAGGTATCATCCATGGGAAACAATGGGTGGTTACTGAGGACTTGGTTCTCCAAGATCTACATCTTAATGATGTTGATGGTGTGATCCTCCTTCCCAACGAAGAACTACATGAGGGACTTTGAGGCTTGGGATATAGACTATCCCTAGAGGGAAAACTTAAAATATGCTAAAGGTCAATTTCCCCTAGGCTGGAAGTTTTTGATACATGTCCTTTTACAATGTCTTAGTCCCAAATGCTCCTCATTCAATGAAATCAACCAATCTATTGGGAGTGCTCTTGTATGTTTGGCAACTGGGCAACTTTTTAGTTTTTCTAAAATGATTTTCAAGGGCATGTTACAAAACAAGGGTAGCAAGATGACTCTCGCTTACCCTAGATTTTTACAAATGATTTTTGATCTCCAAGGTGACTGTGGTAGGGATCATGAAAACTAATATGAGATCCCTACCCAAAAGAAAAAGCTTTTCCTTACCCTCAATATTGAACCATATGCTCCTATTCCTTTGACCCCACCTATTTTGGTTGTTATTCAATCAGCCTTGCTACCACCTATACCAGAACCTCACCCAGATCCCCTTCCAAAACCCACACATGAAGAACAACCACCCTCACCTCCTATCCAACCTCATGTTAAATTAGAACCTACAGCCGCTAACATTTCTTTGTTAGCCGCTGACACTTCAGTCATAGCCCCCGACACCACTCAAGTAGACACAAACACATCATCAGACTCACCACCACCTCAATTTAATCTAGCCAAAATACAAAAGACCACTGAAGCGTTCTCCTTTGGTGGTCCTGGCCATGAAGCAGAGAGAACCACCACCACAAGTGTGGTTGGTGATATGGAGATGGTTGGACCTATTGATCCTATTACAAGTCAAGCTAGGTCCATTGTAGCTAAGACCATCACCATGCCCCATGATTCGACTATTGGGATTCAGTTCCTACATGTGGATGAGGGCAGTATGGAACCACTCACTAACATGGAATTAACAATACTCTGCATGAGCTTGCAAAAGCAAAATGCAGAGTTTGTATAGAAATTAACAGCTCAAGACCTTGAACTCAATGCGTTGAGGGAGAGGATTGTTTTATTGGAAGCAAGGAAATAGGATTCTTCCAAAGGGGAGGAAGAGCCACCAACTGGACCCTTTATTTCCAGTGATAGAAGTTTAAAAGAAGGGTCATTTGGTGAAACAGAGATTGTTGCTGCTTTAACAGGTATGAAGAATCAAGAAGGAGGGTTTGATTCATCTAAGGTGTCTCTGGCGAAACCCATACAGCTATCTTTTATGGAATTGATGAAGCAACAAGAATCTGGGTCAGCCATCGACAAAACAAAATTAGCCCCAGACACTTCAATAGCAGCCGCTGACACATTAAAAGGTGTATCCTAACCACCTTTGATGATTACGGATGTTACATCACAGGTATCCCTATCTACTCTACCTATTATAGATCCAATGGATAAAGGGAAAGGTAAAATGATACAGGTAGAAGTTCCCAAGAATGTTGCGCAAGTTGAATTTGATGCTATGGTAGCCCAACAGTTGGGTGAACAAGAAAAAAGAAGGGCATTGGGAAAGGGAGAGATTCTGAGAGTTTAAGAATGGGAGGTGAAGATGATAGTGATGAAGAAGAGAGTAGTTCTCATGGTTCAAATGCAAGTTTGGAAAAAGAACCAGAAATGTTAGAGTATGGAGAGGGTGAAGCAGCTTTAGAGAGGCTAAAGCGGCTTAAAATGGAAGTTGATTATGAGATACCTTCCATTTGTGACATTTATTTCAGGTATGAGAGAGGTTTTGGAGAATGATGAGATCCCTTTGACTGAAAAGATCTGGGGAATGGAGTTTATAATGAGAGTCCAAGAGGATTGTAAGACCATTTTGGATAACAGAGCAATCTGAGTATTGAGTGAAAACAAGACTGCTAGAAGGGAGTTATATAATATGCTTCTAAGATGTCACCAGACTAGGTGGACATACACAAAGCTTAAGAAGCTATCTTTTGAGCAGTTAGAGTGTTTGGCTTATCCAATTTGGGAATATGTTTGTGAAGCTAATACATACAGGTCGCTTTCTGTTGAGAGACGGGAAGAAATTAAAGAGGAGATGAAAATCAAGAAAGCATCTATTGTTCCTAGGCCAGTGAAGAAGGGAGTGAAGTTTCAGTTCCATGAGTTTAGCTCTTTTGACCCAAGATTCAATGTGGGTCTATTGAATAACAAAATGGAGCTTTCAAGATTGGAAGCTAGAGATCTTGTTGCAGTGATTCCACTTGATTTCAAGAATCCTATTGTTAAGTATGAGGAAGATTCTACAACAGGTTTCTGGGTGATCACAAGGTATAGGGACAAGACTCATATGTTTACATATTTTATGTCCCTGTTTGGCAGTATTGATAGAGAAGACTTAGAGACTCTTTGGAGTCTGTTGAAGGAGAAGTATTAGGTTGAAGCACCTACTTCTTAGAATGGAATGAAGATATGGACAACATTCAAAAGAATGTTTGACCATGATGAAGCAGATCCAGTATGGCTGGATTTGGATGATCTTAGCACTTTGGAGTAGCGCTTGTTTTCAGTTGTTGGTATATTTCATCTCTGCACAACAAAGTTTTCAGAATTCTTGCTTGTTGATAGGAAGTATCCATGGTCTCAAGAAGTCTTGAAGAAGATGATGAGTATCAAGCTTAAAGTAGAAAACACCAGTGATATAGCAGTTGATTTAATGAGATTTCTCATTTCTCAATTGTCAGATTAGGTTTCATTTGTAAGAACCCTCTTAATGTTTTGTTTTATTCAGAAACTTGATGCTTATGGGTAATATCAAGTTTAGGGTAGGATTGTTGGGAATAAAATTGACTAAGTCTACTAGCCGCTGGCAAGAGATGTGTAGTTTCTGACACAGTGTTATCAAGCCCCCGACAGCTTAGGCCCAAACAAGAGAAATTAAGCTGCTGTCAAGATTTATGAAGTCAACATGTTTTTATATGTTAGGAAGATATTCATGTATATTGTATTTTCTATGTTTATCTCAATATATCTTCCTAGAATAGTTGACATGTTTTCTTATTGTACAAGGCTCCTTATGCCTATAAAAGGAGGCCTTTAGGTTAGGGTTTGATATACGTTTTCTACACTTTCATTGTACGCAAGTTTTATCAATTGAAGTGGAAGTTTGGTTTATATTGTGTTTAACATTGTTCTTTGTTCTAAGTGTTAATTCCGCATAACACTTAGATTGTTGTTAACACAAAGTTTCTCTATGTATTATTCTTGATCTAATCTCGATAATACAAAGCTAATTGATCTAAGTTTGGGATCAACACATTTAGGAACCGTGGGAGTAGACTCTGCGCCCTTTTGTATTTTAGTGAGGTAGTCACATCTTGTGGAATATTTATCCCCAAGGGATATTCCTAAACCATATGGAATATGCCATTTTTAAATTTTCAAATATTTAATTTAATAGAAAATTTTCTTAAAATGAAAGTTTAATAAAAAAATTGTCACATTTATTAAAAGGTGAGTTTTAAGAAAATTTAAATACTTGATCACTTAATTAGGATGAAAACTTGTTTGTTCATACCTTAAGTGATAATGGTTGAAATGAAAAATACTTTAACTCAATAATTCGTTTTTCGTTATTTTGTAAATGCTTTTTTTTATATATTGTCGTAATCAAAACAAAGCGAGACCGAAAAATGCAAGTAATGTTTTTAGGCATCATTGCATTAACAGTTTTGATGAAGCCAAGAACAGCCCTAAGAGAGTTGTACAAGATGCTGCTTAGAAGCTATCAAGCAGGTTAGATCCATAGGAAGTTGTAAGCTTTATCATTTGAAGAATTGAAGTATCTTGCATATCCTATCTGGGTAAATATTTGTGAGCACAACACACATCAAAAGCTCTCTATTGAGAGGCAAGAGGAGCTAGAAGAGCAGATGAGAATAAATAAAGCATCCCTAGTGCCTAGGCCAAAGAAGCAAGGATCAAAGCTTAATTTCCCAAAATATGATCCATTGGATCCAAATGTTCCTAGTGACAGTGTTTTAAATGGAAATTTGTAGCTTTATTCCTTGGATTTTGCTGATGTCATGCCTCTTGATAATAGAAACCCTGTGATCAAGTATGAAGAAGATCCAAGCATAGGTTTTTGGAAGATCACTAGGTGTAGAAATTGATAACCTATGAATCTATGAAGTGGGTTGATGTTTTTCTAGTGAGAGAAACTAGAGAGAGAAAGTGAGAGAAATATATGGAAGATTTTATTAATATGAAAGTTTAGAATGACAACCACCAACCCCTTTCCTTAGTGGAAAGGGGTATTTATACTCCAAGTCATAAGTGGACTTGGGCCGGTCCATGACAAGCCCATGGACCGGTTCTTACTTAAGTTAATAAGCAAATGATAACTAATATCTAACTACGAGCTATTACAACATGAATATTATTGTGGAGTGACCGATACTTTTAATATACGTAAAAACGTATTTCTAACAATCTCCCCCTAAGGGAGGTCACTCCACGTTACAAAGTTCTAAACCTAGCATACTATACTAAGTCTTCGTTCTTTAGCTCGTAGTCTTTTCTTCTTTTCTTTCTTTTGTTGTGAATATGTTGATTTGATCTTTTTGGCTTTGACTTGAGAGCATTGTTCTTTGGCCTTTCACGTGCGATCTTTGCCTTTCTTGTGAGCTTTGCCTCCTCGTGACTTCATGTTCCACACACTTACGTCTTTTTGTTGAATTCTTGAAAGCTTCAGAGTTTGGTACAGCGGAAGACTTCATCTTTTACTTTCTTGAATTTTTGCTAAACTTTGTTGCAAAAGACATAAGCATGTGGGAACGACTTTTACCGGTACACCGCAACACCACCGTCTTTACTGGTACTCAGCAACGCCACCGTCTTCAACAGGTACACAGCAACGCCACCGTCTTTAGCAGGTACACAGCAACGACACGAATAAAATGGCTTTGAACATTTTATTCTAATTCGGTAGCATTTTACCTCCGGTCGGTGAAGACCGTTGGACGATATTAGATATCGTACCCGTGACGGATAGTTTCAATTAAGTAACTTCCTGACAGGATTTCGCGGGTAAACCCGTTCTCTTTATTCGACCGTCCAAAGCTGACTGCGAACATAAAGAGTGAATCACTTGGATAAATTATCCTTGTGATTAAAAGCCGTCAATTCATGAAACCTGGAACAAGTGAATTTCAATTAAGATTTTCACCATCGTTGCTTTCCAGTTGTCACGAGCTCAATTCATAAAGAATCTTGCGCGTTACCTACCAAGTGCTGTTTGATGTTGACACTAGAAGGATTTCCACTCGTCACTGTGGTCAATAAAGAGTCACTCTGAGTGTTCTGGCAAGATCATATGATAATGCGAAGAGGCCTGGAACGAGTTTAAGTTCAATTAAGAATTAAACCACTGTTACCTTCCAGTTTTTCACAAGATTGGTTCTAAAAGAACCGCACGTGTAACCTACCATGAGCTTGTTTGATGTTGGCTCAAGCAGGATTTCCATCTTCATTGTAATACTTGCGTATCACTCGGATGTTCTGGCAATATTACAAGAATACTGCGTAGGACTCATGAAAATCTCTTACTTTTCACAGTGTGTGAGAAAGCAAGGAATAAATGGAAAGTGTCCTAATGAGACTTTTGATGATCTCTTGGCTCTAGACTCGATTGTGCGTTTTGATTTAGTGAGCGATGGCTGGAGAGGAGTGCCACCTTTTCAATACCAGTCTATTCGGAGTGAATAAACCAATAGATAACGTGTTGATCTCCGTGTGATTAAAACAAATACCTTTTGAGAGATATTTGAGTTAGCTGGGGAAGGGTTGTGCATTGCATCACTGGGTCCATGATGTCTTTCTTCAATACCGAGAATCATTAGCAAAAATGACCTCAATAGCATATGTATTGACCCGGTTTCTGCCTAAAGTTGTAAGGAGGGCTTCTTTCTTTACACCCTTTATCTTTACATTTCTTTTTCATTCTTCAACCCCTTCAATGCTTACCAATACGTCATCACTAGCACCTTGTTGTGATTGTTCCAGTGCTAGCTTAAGTACTTGGTCGGCATTCAGCTACGTTCACATTCTTTCTCCATCTTTCCTAGGACTTCTAATTCTAACTAGGGAATTGTCCTTGGGAAGATTCCATCGGCTCTGATGAATCATTGGACTAAACCTATTCCTACCACCCTTTTGTCACCACATCCGTCGTGAATTAAGCGTGTTTTGGGAAGGAATTGCCACCATGAAAAATCATTGAAAATCACCTAAAGTACTTGTGATATTGAAATCAAAAGTTTTGTACCTTAGGTGTTTTGTTCATCAAAAACGCTCCCCCTTAACACGTGCTTAACACATATTAAGTTGGATAATCTTTAAGTCTTTTTCATCTTTTAGCCAAGTATCACTTACGTCTCCTTAATCCCATTTTCTCCCCTTATCCAAAATGTTAACCATTAATATTTGGGATATTGAATGGATTAACCGGTCTTTGGGTAAAAATGAAATTGTTGTTTGGCCATGGAACAACTGATTGCTCCCCCTTAAGTTAATAAGGGGTAGTTGTAGTGCTTTAATATGATATATTTTGAAAGATTTAGAATCTCGTGAGAAATTCTTGAAAAATTATCATACTTTAACACTACAACAAGCCATTAACGCACATTATTCACAAATATACATATTCACAAATAATACCAATATAGAGTGACCTGAAATGTACGACCCTTCAGATGGATCGTTGCAGTGTCCTGTAGTGCACTCCATATGGTCTACCACCCACAAATCTTTCCAAGCTCCTCATCAATCTACGTTCACGGAGCTTCTGATCGATCTTCTTGATGACATACTTCGCCATCTGCCGGTAACCTGGATGCCAATCCTCCGTCATTTCTGGCAAAGTTCCACCCGAGTTCAGATGCTCCAACTTGTCCCTGACTTGTATAAGAGTGCCATCACTATACTTGTGGAGCTCCCCCATCCTCATAAACTTCATCAAACCTCGACTGTTTAAGTAGAAAATGCCGTAATTCGGGACCGAAATGCCGGTATAAGGACATCTTGCTACATGTTGAGGTAACACTTTGTTCACAGGACGGGTTAAATTGAGCTTCCTCTGATAGCTTTCGACTCCCAACTGAAGGTCTTCAACTCTTGACTTAATGACAACGCTTCGTGTGAACATACGAAGTGCTGTATTCAACGCTATCAGGTCTTCACGAGGAATATGTGTCAGTTGATCTCTGGTCATCAGAAGCAGCATATCTTCGATATCCTCAAGGCGAATGATGGAAAAATCTCCCTGCTGGATTTTGTATTCCCTGTCATCCTCCCTTTTCAAGCGAATCTCCGTCACATGATAGTAGCCATTCTTGGCTTCTGTTTTCATCCCTAAAATGCTGGAGATGCGGATATCGGATCTAACTGAGCTTCCAGAATTGACTAAGCAGCAACACCTGTACGCCCTTCTGACTCGTTCGTCCCAATGAGATGCACCTATGACAGCATACATATCATAATTACGATTCATTTTTGGGACCCAGAGTCGGTTTACCTTTTCCTCGATGAAGGGTATTGTCCCCCAGTTGGCAGCTTTCAGCAATGTCAGGGATGTTGCGTACTTTGATGACCCCTTCAGTAGATACACCAGATCATTGGTGACAAAGAAGTCAAGAGCAATCTGATTATCTTGATCCATTGGAGGTGGAGCTCTTTCTGATTCATGAAGACCTGGCCGTTGAACGGTATTCAGAGCCTTCAGGATCTCCTCGGCATAGTATTCGAACTCCATTTGGGGCAACCGGGTTTTGGCGCGAAGTCTTTTATCCTTCAGTATTTTCTTCACCAATGATGGAGTAACCGAAGTCTTATACTCATGAGCAAGAAATGCACATAAGTCAATCGGACTTCGGATACGAAGGTACAAGACTTCTTTGTCGGCGTCGGTGATCGGATCATACTGCGCCGCTGCCATGATCCAAGCCTGTGGTGGAGCAGTCTCGTCGATTTCCAACGTGTCCTCCCAGTTCCTTGTGCTTGGTTCAGGAACAGTGGATTGTGGGTTTTGTTGCAGAGGAGTCGAGATGTGAACATCTGCTTCAGATTCAGGCATTTCAGCAGTGTCATGGATGGGTGAGTGTTGAGCAGCTTCTGGTTCTGTAACCGATTCTGCAATCACAGGAGTAACAACACAAGAACTAACGGGGTTAGTGGTAACAGGTATTGATTTATGGATAAATGTACCAGGAATAGATGACCCTGTAGTGGCATTCACGTCATGGCGCCACTTCGATCGTCTGGATTCCGTGGATGTAGACTTCTCCTTTGGTGCTGCATCCTTCTTTGACTTGGTGCCAGACTTAACCACTTTCTTTGAGCTGGCGCCTTTATCCCCTTTCTCACTCTGTTCACCTTTATCCGCATTGCTCCCCTTAACACTCTCCTGGTGACCATCACCACCATCGTTACCATCATTATCATCATCATCCTCATCATCACCATCCTCATCCTCATCATCACCATCCTCATCATCATCCTCATCTTCATCATCATTATCACTATCGTCCTCATCATCCTTATCATTCTCATCCTCATCCTCCTCCTCATTCTTATCTTCTTCTTTTTCTTCTTCCTCCTCTCCACCAGTACCCTCGTCTTCCTCACTCTCTTCCCGTTCTTCTTCAGGGAGAATGTGGTAGGGAACCACACTTCCAAATGTCTTGAACAACCTATCATCCTCCATGATAGCGTCATTCAGGGATTTGAAGAGAGCTCGTTGTTTCCTCGATTTATCAAACGAACCAAGTTCCTTCATTCGAGCCTTAAGGATCTTCTTCAGTTCAAAATCCGTCAAGTCATATGCGATCTTGTAGGCAGCTTCTGAAGGATTGGATGACTTGATCATCAAGTTATCAGCAGCAAGCGTCTTCAAGTCATCACGCAGTTTAGGCATTAAGGATTCAACTGAGTCTTTTACTTTCTGCTCAATAGTAGCTTCAAGAGCGTCGTTTTGCTCTTTAAGGTCATCCTTAATAGCTTTAAGTCTTGCAATTCGTGCTTTATGCCTATTAGCTTCATCCCTTTTTACCTGAGCAAGTTCCTCTGCATGAGCTTTACGTGTAGCTTCCATGTCTGCAGCGAACTTGGCAATCAACTCTTCTTGAGCTTTCCTTGATGCTTCTTCACTTTGAGCTCTTTTATTTAACTCTTGGCGAAGTTCATTCATTTCTCTCTTGTGAGCATCCACATGTTTATCCAACATCTCGCCCAACACTATTGCTGCCATTGCAGATGTTGCAGATGTTGTAGATGTTGATGGAATAGGCTCGGTTGTGACTGCGGTGCTAAGGATGGGCTTTGGTGGTGGTGGAGGAAGTGGTGTAGAAACCTGTTTGGTTGGTAAGGGTTGAGTTGGTGGAGGTTGAGTTGTTAAAGGTTGAGTAGGTGGAGGAGGTGGTGTAGAAACAGGGATTGATTGCTCCTTCGAAGTGGAATAATTCTCAGGTGACCCAAACTCATCAACATCATGAGGTTCAATATACTCATCCTCAACGTCTATTCTGACACCTGAACCACTACCACCAGTATCTTTTCTGCTCCTTTTAATGGCTGTTTTCATCATTTGTTTCTCGGTTTTCTCAAGATCAGGATCAGCAATATCTGCTTCATCACGTAGACGCATCAAATCCTTACCCTTTCCCTTTTTACCCTCTGTCTTCTTCTTCTTGGTTTTGGGCTCAGGTAAATCTGCTTGTTTCCTTTTACCTTTGCTTTTAACCGTGGTAGATGAGTCTTCACCTGCTAGAAGGCTTGCTCGTTGTTTCTCAATTTCCGCGAGCAAGTTCGTGTAGTCATCGGATGCAATAATCTCATCGGTCAGAAGATGACTGGGAATGGGACCAGGAATAACCGTATTCGAATGAGTCTCCTGCCTTAAGTCTACCAAATCATCATCATCTATCATGTGGTGACGACTACCTGCAAGCTTGTTAATGGATGCATCGTTTTCCATAAAGTAATGTATGATCAACTTAATAAACCTAGGATACTGATAAGTTTTAACTTTACCCTTGGTGTTAGTGAAGAGTTGAAAAGTAAACTCCTCCCACAACAGTGATGCATAATCAATACCCATACCTTTGAACATACCATAAAACATTTTGATGATCGGTGGACGAACAGCATCATACCCAGTTGTCTTGGGTGTCAAGCATCGGCTAAGGATCCCAAAGATAGCTTTCCATGGTTGACCAATTTTGGCAGTAGTAAACTCAGACGGGGTTCGAATGTCAAGACATCCAATAGCAGTGAACATCTCCATCATCTGGTCCTTGGTTGGGTTGGGTGAGTATGATGGTAGTCCTTTGAGTAACGGTCGAAAGCCAAAGATCTTCCTGAAGTCTGACACTGTAAGCGTCTGCTGCTTGTTGTCCAAGGAAAAAGTGATCTTGTTCGACGTCCTCTCTTTGGTAGCCCAGAACTCGTAAAGGTAGTCATATGGCACCGAAGCACTTCTCCTTAGCGCATACTTGAAGTGAGATTTATCAAGCATGGCTGTAGCTACCTTAAAGCCATTATGGGTCGAGTGAGATACCTCCTTCAGACGGTAGTTGTTTGGAACAAACTTAAGAGTCTTGGCTTCAGCAATGGCGGCAGCTCTGTCGTCTTGTAGTTGTTGTACGGTAGGGTTAGTCATCGTCTCTGCTTAAGATAAAACACAAGGGTTGATACAAACAAGTATGAATATCATTATGACTTTAAACCTAAGCATTGTACATATGACATAATCCCTTAAGCTTTGAAATCAATCAAACATCTTCTATTCGGAATAATCACACCATTCGGAATAATAGGCCTATGCGGAAAAACTTCCCTATTCTGAATAAAAAGGCTATTCGGAACTTTTAACCTATGCTGAATAAATTCCCTATGCGGAACATTTGGGCTATGCGGAATAAATTCCTCCATTCGGAACATTTGGGTCATGCGGAAAAAATCCTTATTCGGAACATTATCCTATTCGGAACATTATCCTATTCGGAACATTTTCCTATTCGGAACATTTTCCTATTCGGAACATATCCCTATTCGGAACTTTATCCCTATTCGGAACTTTATCCCTATTCGGAACTTTATCCCTATTCGGAACTTTTATCCCTATTCGGAACTTTTATCCCTATTCGGAACATTTGCCCCATTCGGAATATTTGTCCTACTCGGAATATTGGCCCTACTCGGAATTTTTGCCTTATTCGGAACATTCCTATTCGGAATAATTGTTCTACTCGGAATATTGCCCTATTCGGAATATTTGTCCTACTCGGAATATTTGCCCTACTCGGAACTTTTGACCTATTCGGAATTTTTGCCTTATGCGGAACTTTTTTCCTATTCGGAACAATTGCCTTATTCGGAACTTTTTTTTCCCTATTCGGAACAATGCTCTATTCGGAACATTTTTCTATTCGAACAAAAACTCCTATTCGGAACATTTTCCAACACTTATATTTTCTAATTGAGCATGCAATCTGTTTGATTTAAGTGTTCTCAGGCCAGATTAGTGCAATTATATGTGTTCCGAATACAACTCAAGCAAAACCCCCAATTTAGTTAACCCTAATTAAGCAGTAATTGAATTCGTTTGTTTTTCATTTAAGCAGTTAATTAACTAGATGTATATGAGAGATTAATCCGATTAATACCTTTGTTTTTGTGAAGATCTTGATCTTAGAAGGTGAATGATTTGATTCGAGTTTGATTTGTGTGAGTGTTTGTAAGCTTTGTTAATGGCGGCAAAGAGTTATGTAAACAGTGAGGCAATAATAGAAACGGGGGGGAAGGTTTTGACTAGGTCAAGATTTCCACAAGTTAGACCTAATGTCAACTTTGCCCCCTGAATTTTCTTTTTGCTTCATTCACTCATTCTTTTGGTTACTAAGTTTTAACACTTGCCATTTTTACCCTATCTTATGTTAACTATTCGAATCTTAGTGATTAGCTTAACTTAACACAAGCACAAAACTCTCCACGACAAGCTTATAAGCAACAACACTACAAATGTCAAAGCAATCCAACCATTAACATTTTAAGCTTTATGAATTTCCTTGAAAACTTTTTGAAGATCTTTTTGATGTGAAAGATGACGAAACATTTTCTCCCCCTTAAACGATGACCCGTTTTCTATTTAAAGAGCTGTAGTCATTGTTTAACGAGGCATATGATGATGAAAAACATTTCCCAATTGATTTCTTGAAAAAGTTTGATTCGTGGTGTTAATAAGATTTCTCTTATTTTAACAAATTAATGCACTGAGACGTACACAAATTCGTGTCAGACCAAGTTATAAAGTAAACTTGATCCCTTTGCATGATTTGGCTTGTAAATCACGCCCGAGAAAATTAATTCCCGTTCTGAGCCAACGTTTTCCAAGGAAATACGTGACTTTAATATGAAAACCGGGTTGCAGTCTGAAATAACTACAAGCCATAATGGGCATGTTTTCAAAAAAATGTACAACTTTTATACGGACTCTATTTATGGCACCGTGTCAATATTGATCGACATTTCTAAGGCCGTAAATATTACCGTACTAAAAGACATGCCCGTTTTAAAACGAAAAATATTTTTGGTTTTTCTTGGTTTTATATTTTTTTATGGTTTTTCTAGATTTTATATTTTTTATGGTTTTTGTTGGTTTTATATTTTTTGTATTTTCTTTTTGTGGTTTATATATTTACGATAATATACATGATCACAACCAAAGGATACTCTGAATAGTTTACCACGACTATTCAGCTGATTCTTCTGCCAACTCTTTGAGAGTCGCTGGAGTGAATGATTTCATGCCAAGCTTGTCGATCAAAAACTCGATTCGTCCTCGATCTAAGGCTTTGGTGAACATATCCGCCAGCTGGTACTCAGTAGTAACAAAATACAGCTCGATCACTCCGTTCTCCACCTGCTCCTTGATGAAATGGTAGCGAATGTCTATGTGCTTGGCCCGGGAGTGTTGAACATAGTTGCAGCAAAGGGCAATGGCGCTCTTGTTGTCACAATACATCGGGATTTTGTTAAATCCAAGACCGTAGTCAGTTAATTGTGATCTCATCCAAAGAACTTGAGCACAACAACCGGACATGGCGATGTATTCAGCCTCCGTGCTAGAAATTGCAGCGCTTTTCTGCCTTTTTGAAGACCAACTGATCAATCTATCTCCTAGGAGTTGCACAGATCCAGAAGTGCTACGCCTCGTATCTTGACATCCAGCATGATCGGCATCTGCGTATGATATTAAAGCAATCGAGGAATCTTTCGGATACCATAGACCACGATGAAGTGTTCCTTTTAGATACCGAAAGATCCTTTTAACTACATGTAAGTGCTTTTCGGTAGGCCGAGCCTGATACCGGGCACACATGCATACAGCAAATTGCAAATCAGGCCTGCTAGCAGTCAGATAGAGAAGGGTGCCAATCATTCCACGGTAAAGTTTCGGATCGACAATAATCCCATCCCTATCTTCATCTAACTTGGTTTTCTCAACCATTGGAGTGTCTACGGGGTCACAATTCTCAAAGTTATATTTCTTAAGAGATTCTAGAGCATATTTGGATTGATTTATAAAGATGCCTCTGGGATTCTGAGAAATCTGTAATCCTAAGAAAAATGAAATTTTTCCCATCATCGACATCTGAAAGCGTGTGGACATTATCTTCTCAAATTGTTTAGACAATTCTATGTTAGTGGCAGCAAAAATTATATCATCAACATAAATTTGTACCAGAAGCATGTCGTTGCCGTCCTTGAGAGTGAATAGAGTGGGGTCCACTTTGCCTTTGGAGAAGCCTTCCGACATGAGATATGTTGACAGGAGATCATACCACGCGCGTGGAGCTTGTTTCAACCCATAGAGAGCCTTCTTAAGCTTGTACACATGGTTAGGAGACTCCGTACTCACGAACCCATCCGGTTGACTAACATAAACCTCTTCCCTTAGTTCACCGTTCAAAAATGCCGTCTTCACATCCATTTGATAGACGATCATGTTCATATGAGCAGCAAACGCAAGGAATAGTCTAATCGCCTCCAATCTAGCCACAGGAGCAAAAGATTCCTCAAAGTCTATACCCAAGGCTTGTTTATATCCTCTAGCGACCAATCTTGCTTTATTCTTCAATACCGAACCCATCTCATCAAGTTTAACCTTATAAACCCATAACAAAGTAAGGATGTTAACCTTGTCAGGGCGAGGAACCAATTCCCATACTTCTAGTCGTTTGAATTCATTAAGTTCCTCCTGCATAGCTTCAATCCAAGATGATTGGGTCATAGCCTGCTGCCAATTTTTGGGTTCAACTTCAGAGAGAAATGCATCAAAGTAACAATATAGTGCACTCTCTTGTAGTTGATGGCGTGTAGAGACTGGTCGATCTAGATCTCCAATAACATTCCTAATTGGGTGATCTTTTGTCCATTTAGTGCTATGGTTTTCAATCCTAGGTGGTCTGGAGTGAACAATAGATGGAGCTTCTTCTGAGGTAGAGGCGGCTGAAGGGTTTTCAGGGATCGCTACACCAAAGAAAGGAAGCTCTTGCAAGTGAGCATATTCCAGGTCGTGATCAGTAGTATCCTCTTCTACATCATTAGGCACAAGTAGGGGTGATGATTCAGGTGAAGTTTGAGAATCACTTGGTGAAGGTGCATCCGGTTCATTGTGAATTGTAGATGCATTAGATAAAGGTTCATTAACTTGAGCAACCACTTCAGGTATTGGAGCAATCACTACAGGTATTGGAACTTCATCAGTCGGGGGATCGAAGAATTCATCAAACAACGGTTGAAACAATTTATCCCACTCAGGCCTAGTTGGTGGTAAAAATGATGTAGAAGTAGGATTGTTGGGAACTAATCCGGAACTTATAGCACCGGGTCCCATCTCATGAAGCGCGGGTTCAGAGCTGTGTTGCTCAGAAGCCATCGCTGTCAGCTCGTCGAAATCAGCGTCCATAGTTTCTACAATCTTGCCAAGACGACGGTTATAGATTCGGTATGCTCTTTTGGACGGTGAGTAACCAATGAAAATACCTATGTCGGCTTTTGGTTGAAGCTTACCCAAGTTCTCACTATTGATGTTTGGATAACACAGAGCACCAAACACATGGAAAAATGAAACATCGGGTTTGCGGTCATGTAGAAGCTCATAAGGTGTTTTTCCATGGCGTTTCCGAATGATAGAACGGTTTTGGGTAAAACATGCAGTAGAAATAGCCTCTGCCCACAAGAACAATGGAGCGTTCGCATAAATAAGCATGGTCCTAGCAGCTTCCATAAGTGTGCGATTTCGTCTTTCAACGACACCGTTTTGTTGTGGAGTGCGTGCAGCGGATGTTTCATGTGATATACCAACTCCTTCATAATAATCACGAAGAGTCTGGTTGACGAACTCTGTACCATTGTCTGTACGGATACGGCGGACAGTGGTATTCAAACGTACCTGGATGAACTTCAGAAAAGTAATGATAGCTTTCGGTGCTTCATCCTTTGTACGTAAAAATCTAACCCATGTAAACCTTGAAAAATCATCCACAATGACGAGAATGAATTTTTTACCGCTCACACTTTCAGTTCTCATCGGTCCACAAAGATCCATATGCAGAAGATGAAGTTTTTCTTGATTAGTGTCTTCAGCTTTGGGTTTGTAAGATTTCTTGGTGCTTTTCCCCCTTGAACACGCGGAACATAAATGGTCCTTGTGAAATTTAAGCTTAGGAAGACCACGAACTAACTCGTTTTTAGCCAGATGATTAATAGCATCAAAATTAAGATGAGATAATCTGCGATGCCATAACCAAGACTTGGTCTTAGAAGCTTTAGAGAGAAGACATACTGGAGAAGCGGCCATCATGTCTTGTAAGGACAAAGTGTAAAGATTTGCACCACGAGATCCCTTCAACAAATCTTTTCCTTCCAAGTTGCGGATGAAACAAGTATGTTGTCGAAAAGCAACCTCAAGGTTGGAATCACAAAACTGTCCTACTGAGAATAAGTTATGACCAAGACCTTCAACATAGTATACCCTAGAAATCGTCACGTTTCCAATCTGATATTCACCATACCCCATAATCTTTGCTATATGATCATTCCCAAATTTAACCGTACCAAGAAACTTGCTGACGAAATTTCGGAGCATCGAGCGATTTCCGGTCATATGTTTTGAACAACCGGAGTCCAAATACCACAGGATGATTTGGACCACCTGAAAATATCACCACACAAAGACAATGTAGAGGTATCGGAATCTGAGTGTTCCTTGTTATTAGCAGGTACAGATTTATTAATCTTAGATTTGCTAACTCTAGGTTTCTTAGATTTCCTAGCCTTCTTCTTCTTAATTGGTGGTGTAGATTCTAATTGGCTCAAATCCTGAGGTATTTCTACACTGATAGGCACTATAGTGGGGGCAGACCTAATTAAAGGGCGCTGTTTCCTTACTTGAGTGCGAGTGTACCTAACTAAAGGACGCTCAGACCTATCCTCAATGGATGCATTCCTAGTTAAAGGGCACATTTTACCATCGAGAGTAAAGGTCCTACCAGTGGGACGCCATTGCCAGCCAACTTGGGCACGAGTTCTACCCGTTGGCTTCCATTCAAGACCATTCTTAATAGCATTCATTTCATTAACGTGATCAATCAGACACAAATCATGACGCTGTGAAAACATACATTCATTACAATTCCAGCAATTTAAATCAGAATTCACGAATGGTTTAGGCTGCTGCACAGGCGCAGAGCTTTTAGTCTTAACATGATTCGTCTTATTTAAAACTGAACTAGCATTCCTAGTGTGGACTTCTACTTTCTTCTTTGTGGCACTACTAGTGGCGGGCTTGATCTTATCTTTCTTGAGTGGCGATCCTTTAGCCTTAGTAGTTGCTTTTAATCCTGTAGAAGGCAAATTGGGAACATTAGCAGCAGATTTTAAAGATGTCTTGCTTGATTGTGCCAATGACGGTTTCGCTCCTGGAGTCTTATTAAATGGAGTGACAGCAATGGGCCTATTATTAAGTAGTGCAGAACCTGGTGTACCTATGTATTGCAAATAAGCCAAGCAATATTGAACTCGCTTAACATATTCATTAGCCGAATAATAGTCGCTACTTGAGGGATCTAAGGCATAAAGATCGTCTAAAATATCCCTAAGAAGATCGACATGCTTAATGGCATTCCTCATATAATCATCGTATACAGCCGGGTTTCTCTTATGAAGCGGATTCTTATAAAGCACTACTTTCTTGGTTGTTGGAGCACTAGTGGACGGTGCAGAGTCGGTAGCTAAGTTATCAACAACTTCTTGTCGGGTGAGAAGAAGTGTCTCCTTTAACTCAGCCAAAACCATATTTTTGTCTATGAGCAGGATGTTCAAGTCAGAGATTTCTTCGCACTTTTGGTTCAGTTGTTCAATATAATATTGTTGCTGTGTCGCATTAAAAGCGAATCGATCTTCTAGTGAACCATAAAGAGCGGATAGTCCCTGCCTTGTCCAATCCATTTCCCCTAGAACAGTTGATAGTCTAATTTCTAAGACTTGGTTTTTAGACTCTACGGCCTCTAGTTCCATTCTTAATGTTTCCTTTGATGATATCTCTCTCTTCAATCTCATGATTTCTTCCTCTAATGTCTTAACAATTGCAATCATCTTGTCACTTGTCTCAACACCGTTTTCACAAACATTTGATATCAAAAGATTTTCATTTTGAGCTTGTTGTTTTAATTCTAAAGATATACAATGTTGTTCTAGTTGATTAAAGCGTTGAGAAAGTAAATTATAAGAATCTTGTAGCTTTAAAAACTCAGCGTTAGATTCGTGACAAGAATGACTATCTACCTCATTTACAGTTTCAGCAACATTTACAGAAATATCACAAACATCATCACAAATATTCACAGCATCACAATTAATCATAGTGGATGTAAGCTCATTCGAATAATTAACATTTACAGTGGTAAGCACATCACACGAGATTACTTCAGACAAGAATCGGTCATATTCGGTTGAAATCTTTTCTTTTTCAATTAGTTGCAGTTCGTAAGCGGTGTCCATTTCATAAAATACTTTTTGAACTTCACCAATTTCAAATTGAAGATTTTCCTTAAGAGATGCAAAACTTCCTTTTAGACTTTCGACAAACGGATTGATCTTAGTTTTAAACACCTCGTTCATGTGTTCGAAAGCCCATTCTCCGGCGTTTAAGCCATTTGAAGTCGTACATTCCAAAATGACCTTGTCAAAGTTAGTAAAGTATCGGTTAATCTCTTTTAAGTTTAACCATACAGTGCTAACAGGTGGAAGATTCTTTGGAATTTCCTTAGGACCTTCCATGTTGACAAGTGTAGGAAATGTACTAGGGCGTTCTTCTTCTAACATGTAGGTTGGTGCTGTAATGAGATCTTTATCCATATGGAAGCGAACTCTAAAATCAGTTTTAGCAAGCTCCTTATTCATTTTAAAATAATCACACTCGGGATATTTTTCTGAATTGTATGACCGATCCTCATCAACTAGAATCTTACTTGTTCGATCATTGGGAAAAACAATCGGGTCTAAAGCCAATCCTAATTGAGTTGCATTATAAAGTCTAGGACTATGTCTTAAAGCTTGTTTTGCATATCGTGGATTAGGGGGAAGGCCTTTTAGACGTGATAAGTTAAACTCTTTAAACGAAGCATCAAATAAGTGAACTAGTTGTGAAGCAGCGTATTGTCTTAACAGCAAGTAGTCTAGACTTCTAATCTTATTAGTAGCATTAATCTCCATTTCAGTCTTCTTAGATTCGAGTAATTCAAAATCAGTTTGAAGTTTTTGAAAATTAGTGACCACTAACTCCTTTTCTTTAAGTTCACTAGACAGATTTGCTCTTAAGTTTTCGATTTCTTGCAAGTGACTCATTTGTTTGTTTCTAAAATGATCATATTCGAGATTTGTGAGAACACTAGACGAAGGCACTAATTCCAAAGTTTGTACTTTCGCATTGCTTAAGGCAAGCTCATCAGACAAATTCTTATTCTTAGCTAAGGTTTCTAAGAGTGCAGCATTCATTTGGCTAAGTAATGTAGCAGGAACCATGACCAAATCTTGTTGAGCAGGAGTAGGCGTATGCGAACTAGGTCCCGGTTGTGATTCACTCAAAGTCTGGGGACTCACATTGATATTGCTATCATTGTTTGTCTCCTCGTTTGAAGGACTCACCACCGAAGATTCATTCGAATCAGCACTCTCTTGCCCAACTTGATGTGGTTGAATACTAGCATCAGTGGCATTATCGGTGTTATTAATAAGTACCTCAGATTTCTTATCTGGCCCTAAGCTGGAGAAAGTTGCCATGAAAGCAGCCTTTGCAGTTTGAAAGTCATCACAGTCGGAATCATACGCATCAAGATCATCGGCTTGGTAAGCTGCATTTTGCGTGGTGACAACGTCTTGTTCAGCAATCCCTGGGTCAGCAAGAAATGCAAGCTCCTCTTCATCCAGTTCCCTTCCTTGCGCCTGAGCATTTACCAGATAGATCTTTTCTGCAAACCACTGTCCATCCCTTTTCCTCTTGGGTTTCTTACAATCCCTGGACATATGACCCTCTTCTTTGCAGTTGTAGCAGGTAATCATTCTCAATTTGCCTGTATTAGCCCGTGGAGGATTGTTAACCATTGGAGCAGGAGCAGGAGTGATTATGCGAGCATTGGTTGAAGTGGAAGATCTCCCCTGATATGGTTGAATTGGCTGAACCATGACCCTGCCATTCTCAATTGTAGCTTGTTGGCGAGAATTGGATGAATTCCTCAACTGATTGTTGGTAGGAGCTGATCCTCTGAATCCTCGTTTGCTTAAAGTTCTTGTGAGATATGCAGACATAGTAGTTAGCACTTCAACTGGGTCAGCTCCTTGTTGGAAAACAGGAACAGGGACTTCTTCATCATCACAATACAATGCTTGATCTGGATGAGCTGCATAATCAGTAGAAGGAATACTCATTTGATCAGGGTAGCTTGTTTGAAATGCTGCATTCTCTTGATAAGACGAATATGAAGGCTGAGCATAAGGTGCAACATTTGCTGGATGAAGTTGTGAACCATACTGTGATGTGGGTGCACTGAACCGATATTGTTGCTGATGTGAGGTGGGGGGTTGTGGTAAGATCGAGTATTGGGGAAAAGCTGGTGTCATGTAAGGTGATTGGTGATAGGCTTGATGTCCCAAGATATAAGGTGTGTTGTTGTGAGACAAGCTTGGTTGATTCGCCATCAAAGCTAAAGAATCTGGGTGCATACCACGAGGAGAACGGTGCATAATCACATGCTTCTCATGCTGCTGAAGGAAGGCATAGATTTGATCTAAGTTGCACTTGTGCAGATCCCTGGTTAACTTGACATCGGTAATATACTCACCCCATTCAGCTTGAGGTAGAGTATTCAAGAATTTGGTGTTAACCTGGAATGGAGCAATCTCAAGATTGTATACATTCAGATCATTCATAAGTGTTGTGAATCTGAAGTAATAATCGTGAAGTGTTTCCCCTGGGTTGTAGGTGAATCTATCAAACAAATCATACAGCTGACACTCCCTTTCTTGTTTGGTGAGAGACGTGCCTTGTAGCAACACCTTAAGACGTTCCCATAAGTCTTTTGCCACAGTATACTTGCTTACCATCCTATAAATATCATGGGGAAGAGCTTGGAGAATTGTTTGAAGTGCTTTTTCATCTGCATCTGCAACAAGTTGTTGAGCTGGAGTGAGTTCTTCAAATTCTCGTGGTCTAGTCACGTTGTCAACCGTAATGGTACCATAGTCGAGTGGACCATTCAAAATCGATTTGACCATAAGCCTTCCGTATGTCGGTTTCCCCTTTAGATATTGCATCATTCGACCTTGCCATGCCTCAAACACCTCTTTAATAAGCATCGGTGGACGACTATCAGTCCCCGTTATGATCGAGATATCCGTAAGAGATGTCATCTGAGGCATTAATGAACCTGGATTCATTGTGATCACTTAACAGACTCAAAGATTATCGTTTGATCGAGCAGTGAAGAAAGGTTGAGAATTTGTGTTGTGTTGGTTAACTCAAGATTAAATCCACTAAAGATCGTCGAAAAACCTCAAATACCCCTTGAACTTGCTTATACGGAATAACCCAAACTCAGAATAAACCCTTATTCGGAATAATGCCTATTCGGAATAATCCTATGCTGGAAATACTCTATTCGGAATAACCTCTATGCGGAATAACCCTTATGCGGAAAAACCCCTATGCGGAATATTTTCTTCTATTCGGAATATCTTGGCAATTTGGCTTATTCGGAAAAAGACCTCCTATTCGGAAAATTTTGGCTATTCGGAAAACTTGGCTATTCGGAACAATTGGTGTCTATTCGGAAAAGTTGGCTATTCGGAAAATTGGTGTCTATTCGGAAAGATTGGCTATTCGAAAAAATCTTCTATTCGGAAAGATCTTCTATTCGGAACAAACTTCTCTATTCGGAAAATTTTCTTCTATTCGGAAAAAATTCTCTATTCGGAAAATTTCTTCTATTCGGAAAAAATTCTCTACTCGGAAAAATTTCTTCTATTCGGAAAAAATTCTCTATTCGGAAAATTTCTTCTATTCGGAAACTCCTCCTATTCGGAATCCTATTCGGAATAAACTGTCTATGCTGAAAGTCCTCCTATTCGGAATCCTATTCGGAAAAAAAACTGGAAGAAATTGTTTCCGAGACTAAAAAAGAAGCTTTTTACCCCGATTTTTGATCCAAAACCTCAAAAAGTTTTATGATTTTTACCAAAATAAGCTAAACCCAATCCTTATCAATCAATCCCAATAACAAAAACACCAAAAATAACAAGATTCAAGATAGATTTTTCCTAAAGATCACTAATAGATTCAAAAACTAAAAAATTAACACAATCCTTACCTTAAATCACCCCATAGCTCTTGATACCAAATGTAGAAATTGATAACCTATGAATCTATGAAGTGGGTTGATGTTTTTCTAGTGAGAGAAACTAGAGAGAGAAAGTGAGAGAAATATATGGAAGATTTTATTAATATGAAAGTTTAGAATGACAACCACCAACCCCTTTCCTTAGTGGAAAGGGGTATTTATACTCCAAGTCATAAGTGGACTTGGGCCGGTCCATGACAAGCCCATGGACAGGTTCTTACTTAAGTTAATAAGCAAATGATAACTAATATCTAACTACGAGCTATTACAACATGAATATTATTGTGGAGTGACCGATACTTTTAATATACGTAAAAACGTATTTCTAACACTAGGTATGGTGATAAAGTACATGTGTTTACTTCCCTTATCTCCTTGTTTGGGAGTGTAGACGGGGAAGATTTAGACACCATTTGGGGTGTGTTGAAGGACAAGTATAATACTGAGGGTCTTTAAACAAATGGTGGAATAACAATATGGTCAACATTTAGAAGAATGTTTGATCATGATCAAGATGATCTAGTGTGGCTGAATTTCGATGATTTGAGTGATTTGGAGTGGCGTTTGTTTTTAGCAGCTGGTGTATTTCATCTCTGCACATCAAATTTCTCTAAATATTGTTGGTGAACAAGGTTTATCCATTAACAAAAGAAGTTTTGAAGAAGATGGTCTGCACCAAGCTCAACGTAGACTTCACTAGTGATTTTAGTGTTGATTTTCTAAGGTTTATTCTGGATTAAGTGTGTTTGTAAGAATCCTCTCTATATAGTTTTGTTTTATTCAGAAACTTGATAGTTAGTATAAATATCAAGTATAGGAGAGGATTGTTGGGAATAAAGTAACCAAGTTCACAAGCTGCTGACAAGAATAATTCTAGACGCTGACAAGACTTGTGTAGCCGCTGACATCAAGCCACTGACAAGAAGAATTCCATCCATCGAAGGATCGCATAAGTTATGAAGATCAACGCATTTTGTTTAGAATAGAAGATATGTTCAAATATTGTATTTTCTATGTTTATCCCTTCCTAAAATAGTTGATTTGTAGCTTATTGTTCAAGGCTCCTTAATCTATAAAAGGATCCTTAGGGTTTGTTATCATTGACACACTTTCATATACATTGTTCATTGTTTTGTTATTAATCAAGATTGAAAGTTTGGTATACGTGCTTTGTTAGTATTTTTCTTTGTTTTAAGTATTATATTCCGCATAGTAGTTGGATTGTTGAATACACAAAGTTTCTCTACGTATTATTCATGATCTTATCTCGATAATACAAAGCTAAGTCGATCTAAGTTTAGGATCAACACTACCAACACTCGTATCATTATATTTTGGTTATAACATTATCTTAGAGCAATGTGTAAGTACCCTAAAGCAAAAGGTACAAGATTTCAATGCATGACTTATAAATTAGGTCAAAATAGGTATTTTCACCCTTAGGACATCTATACTTTGAATAACCTACCAAAACAAGTGCATAGCCTTTTTGGATACTTAGAACACAATGTCTAGGATATAAATTGAGTTTACATCAGTAGCTAAGTGAAGGATAATGACTTTAACAAGGATTTAACCATAGATCATTAGAAACCCTAATCCGCTAGGTTTTCTTCCCAATTTCACTTCAAACCTTTGTTAAACTTCAAACCAAGGACACAAACCTTCAAAATACAATGTTTAAACTCTAATTACACATGAATCCATCACTAATTACATTCCGAAACCCTTAATTACAAGAATTTCCAAACCATAAAGTTACAAGGCCTAGTTTTGGACCTGGTTTGGTTTTTCCCTCCAAAACCTTATTTAAACTTTTCCCTCCCATTTTCAAACCTAAGATCAGGTCAATGGGATATTTTTGATACTTTCACTAGGTACATCACCTACTTGAAGGCTACACATCAGCATCCTCATCCTTATTGTTGTCATGACCTATTTGGAACCACAAGACCAAGATATTTTGTTCCTAGCTTCCATTGTTTGTTCCTAGACTTGAATAGACTCCCATATCTTCCCTTAGTCATATACTTACTGATATTACACGTTTATATCCATAACTTGGAGCCTAAGTGTTGAAAATGGTTATAAAAGGGACGGATGACCCCATTAGAGAACTTGCATCCGTTTTCTTTATATCTCCATACCCATGCTGAAATCCAATTCTAAAAAAGTTCTAGGACACTTATAAGAGCAGAAACCAAGTCTATAAGGATGCCATTGAATCTCTTGAAGCTTTAGTTGCAAGATATGTTCATAAGAAGCCCTAAAAGTCATTTTAGAGTTACTTAGGTAATCACTATGTTAACTAAGCTTTGATCTTGTTATAAAGATTTTCTACGACTTGTTATAATGTTTATAAGATGTTAATAAGCTGATCTAATAAGCTTTAGTTCATATAATAATCTAAAATGGAAGTTATAAATCAAAGATGTTTTAAAACCCTAGTTTTGTAATTTACATGAAATAATGAGATAAAATCCATTTCAAAGGCTATAATTCTGGAAAAGTAATGTTATTATTATTATAAATATTTTTATTAACTTTGTTTTTAGTTCCTAGATCATTTGATAAAATTTTGAGGTTGTTGTGTAATTTTTAACAAGTATAGGGACTAAAACTATCATTTTTGAAACTATAAACATTTTGGGCCAAAAGTGTCATTTAATGAAAGTTAAAACAATAAGGACTAATATTGCAAAGTTTGAAACCCTAAGGTTAATATTTGAAGGTTTAAAATACAAATACTAAAACTATATACTTTAGGGGTTAAAAGTGTAAATATACCAAACTTGTGACTAAAAGGACTATTTTTGCCAATTTTGAAACTAAAATGTAATAATGAAATAATATACTAACTTTTGAAGAAACTTATAAAATATATAATGTATCAGGTTAGTGGAACTTTGTACAAAGATGTTCCATCTCGATATTACGTTCTGACTGAGTGGTTGGGTTTACGATTTATAGTGCCCTCGCTCCTCAAACATTTATAGAATGGCTTCTGAGTATAATGGACCGAACAATGATTCTATAAACACCAAAATCTATAAAACAAAGAATATATACAAGTATTATTAAACAAGAACTGAACTCAATATTCAAGGACTTGATATTGTATAAAATATGTTAATCTAGGTTGGTGAAGTTAAGCTGTTAACGTTTTGATATAAAGAGATTCAGAAATCTTTGGAGATAAAGTGATTTCATAGCCTCACTAGATCTAATATGTAAATGATTTGAAAACCAATGAGGGGGATATATGATAAATTGGAATACAAGTATTTTTGTTATACTTTCCAGATATGTTGGTTGACACTATGTTTACTACTGCTTGAAAGTCCCTTTTTAATTATGAACCGCTAATCATTTCATGGAAAATGAGCGCTAATATTGTAAATAGTACTATTTGAGGACTGACATCCTCTGCATGGGCAAGTCGTACTCGCTAGAACCTTAGTGGTCAATCATGTATACTTTATTTTGGAATACATGATAGTTTGGCAGACTTCCTCATAAGGGCAAATTGTTGGTTTCAGATATGTCTATCCTTGGTATCATAAGCTTAGTGCAATGTAAACATGAATATTTATATGTGAGCGAATAACAACATAGCTCAGGAAAAACCTTGTATTCAAAATAATTTATAAACCTTTGAATTCACTCAACCATTGTGTTGATTTTAAGCATATATTTCAATAATTGATGATTGATAAACATGGAGCAGCATAAGGATGATGTGGAGCGATATAGACTTTAAATATTTATCATTCAAACATATTTTCTAGATCTCAGAAACTTGCGATGTACATAGTATGTACAAGTATTTTGTTTGAAATATCTGACTTTAAATGATAATCAATAATAAATAAATAAAGTTGAATTAATCACTCTTTTGAGTTGTTTTCGACTATTGTGACTTTTACTCCATGAATTAATACCCTAAACATGATGTTCCACTGCATCAAGGTAAAAATTCAGATGTTACAACATCATTTCTTCTTGGAGCTGTCAACACAATTTCTTTGTTTGTAGTAAATATTGTTCCTTGCTTATCATCGAACTGAATGATGTATTTGGCATCACACAGTTGGTTGATACTTATGAGATTGTACTTCAGACCATTTACAAACGCACTATGGAGAAGTCTATTCCACCACATTTAATCGAACAATATCCCATAGTAACACAAGATTAGTTATCACCAAATACTACCTTAGGACCTGGTTGCTCCATGTATTTGTGTAGATAACTTTTGTCCCCTATCATACTTCTTGAACACCCACTGTCTAAGTACCAGACAGGCTCCTTGAAGTGTTTCTGCACAAATAACGAGGTATATTAGTTTCTCTTGTGAGCTCACTTTCTAGTAGGCTCTTTGGCTCTTGGAGCCTGACGTCTTTCACCTTGTTTGAAGTATTTAAACTCAACATGGTCTAAGGTGGAATGAACAGTGATTTGACATGTATTGCAGCTTAGTCCTACTGAGGACTCAGTAGTTTGAGATGACTAAACTAGCATGCCTCTTCTAACCATAATGATCCTATTGTACCCTGAGGTAGTGTGATCATTGCTTCCACAAATTTTACACTCAGGGTAATACACGCAATCATCAGGTCTATGGTCAGAGATGCCATAATGTGTACATGGTGGAAAAGGCTTAGCCTTAGGCTTCTTGATTTGTTTAGAGGTGGGCCCTTAGTTATAAGGTTTTGCATTATATCTGTTAGCATCTCTATAAAAGCCATGTATACATCATGATCAGCCGCCCAATGATCATCACTTTTGCATTTCATGCAATAGAGAATTCTAAAGAAATTATCAGTGGTTTGATTTGTGTAGTGAGAGAGTTCACATGCAGGCTTTTTGGTTTTAACATTCTTGGAAGACTCAGGTTCTGATTTGTTACTTTTTGATGATTTAGGTTGTGAGGACACAAATGTTTCACCCTAAGTTTTTGAAGCTGAGTTCAGCTTTTCTTCCATGAATTGAAACAGTCTAGCCAAATCTTCTTGATTAAAAATAGGAGTGGTAATATCTATGTTTGTATGAGTACCTAAGGAAGATGTGGATTTAGTTATTTTTCCAGTGATAGTACCTGACTCAGTGTCATCAATCAAGTCCTTTGAGTCAGGCTTTGTTTGTTCTAAACAACCTATACCAACTCTTTCTCTAGGTGAGTGTTCCTGATAAGATAAAGGCATTATCTTAGAGCATGGACTTGTCCCTTGAATATTTTTCAAAGGAGGCAGAGGAGTCTGAATGTCTGTCTCAGTAACACTTGATGATTCAATGTTACTAGGTTTATTAGAGACATCAGGCTTCTCGTTAAGACCAAGCATTTCATTTACAGCCTGAGTTTCAAGTATCAATATTTTTCTAGTGTTGAAGTTAGGCAACACACTCTCAGGGTTTGATCTTTCAACCCAATCCTTTGATTTAGGTATCATTTCATGATCAAACCCTACTAAGGCTGGGAGGAATGTTTTTTCACTCATTTCCTTAGTAAGTGGCTTCTCAGTGAGTTGGCTTGACCTAATAATTTTCTTCTCTTGGGTAAGAATTTGACTGTTAATGCACTGAGAAGATAAGGTGGAGCTATTGGTCTATTTTTCATTGATACGTTTTTATTCCTTAAGTTGTTCTTGAAGAGCATGATTAAGTTTAGTGAGTTCTGTGTTCTGAAGTTAACAACTTACTTCTTCTAGTTTAGCTTGTTGCAAAATAAGTAAATCATCTCTACATTTGTTTAATTCAAAAACAATTTTGTTATATTTTTAAAGAAGGTTTAGTCTTTGCACTTCAACAAATGATAAATCAATGTTTATATACTTAAGGTATCTTTGCAAGTCAGATTCATCATCCATAGATAAGAGTATGTTTACCTTTCTAATGGTGATGTCCCATTCTCTATTTCTAGCATAATTCTTTCCAAAAGTAGTTATCATAAGCTAGAGCCATCAACACTTGATATCTAACTTCTTCATCTTCTGAGAATACATATTCATCATCCTAATCAAAGGTTTCAGCTGCTAACCCTTTGGATTTGTTTTGACGGGTTTCTGAACTTGAGCATTTGATGGTCCAGCTTCTAAGAGAGCAAGCTTTGCTTTGACCTTCTTATACTTAGACTTGTAATCCTTTTAAGTTTTCTTATTGTTCTGAAAGCTTTGGTTATTTGAAGAGGCCTGAATCAGTTTTGGTGTAAACTTTGGTTGAAAATTATCATTTCCTGATGATGAATTTGGACTTTTGTAAGAGGTTAAGGGTGTTTTTAAAAGACATTATTTTTCAAAATGCCATGTTTTAGCACATCTAAAACAATCCACTCCCTCAGTGTATTGATTTCTCGCAAATCTAGTTCTTTTGATATATCGTTTGGTGTTTGCCAAAAGGGCTCGTTCATAAAATTCCTGATTTAAGTCCCTTATGTATTTCGTACTAGATCTTTCATCAACCTCATCATCCGAGGTCTCCTAAAAATCTTGAACAATTGCGTTTGAATAAAAAGCAATTGACATAGGTCAATGATTAACAGGGTTGGATTGGCTGAGGTGTCTATAATTAAGGCCTTCTTAGACTCAGTGTGACAATCCGTCAATTTATGGTCGATATTTTATTCTCAAGTATTATTTAAAACCATTATTTTAATGTTATATTATGAACTCACCCATTTTTGGGAAGAAATTTGGGTTTACGTCTTGAAGTAGCATCGACTAACTCTAAAACCGGAGAATTCTACGTTACGTGCCTAGGTTTACATACACCGTTTTTGTGACAGTCCGACATTTCAAGAAATAAATTTATCCTTGAATTTTATTTTGGGAATTTTAATTTGTGTTGATTCATAAACTAACAAATTTACGAGAAGAGATTAGGACTTACGTGCATAATTTAACGTCCTTTACGACTAAACCGGAAACCTTAGGATTATGTATTTACGTTTTTGAACTCCGTTTTTGATGAGACAATTTTTGTGAGAGTCGTTTTGTGCCGTTGATTCATAATTTGTAAAAACATTTTTTGTAAAACGACCCGAGGGCACACAAATTGAGGAAACTAGAATCGAGGAGTACCCGTAAATTAGTGGGATGAGACAAGTTTACACTTGCCTCACCCCACAAATGGGATGGCTAAGGCTTCACCAACACACCCCTTTGAGGTGTCAAGTTAATATCAAAACTAGGACACTTGTCCTAAGTTTTCATCAAAACTACCTAATGCATAAAACCACTAAACACAAACCATTACCCTCATTCTTGTTACATGCAAACTCTCTCAAAACTCACAACTCTCTCTCTCTACTCCATTCTTGCCGTCCCATCTTCATCCATAAACACCCATTTGATCTAAGTTTAACCACAAATCTTATGTTATTCTTGCATAAGATGATGTCCTTTTGAAGCCTTATTGATTGGAGATGATTATAACATCTACAAAGGAGTTTTATTGGTGTCTAGGGGCTGATTTTCCACAAGGTGTTTATAAAGTTGGGTGATCTTGAAGTTGATTTTGGTTTACCACAAGATTTGTCATCAAAATCCAAGCCTTGATCATAACTTTAACTATCTTGGTTCGTAACAAGATCATTCTTATCATTAGATTGTTATTTTGTAAATGTAACTTTGTATTTTCTTTCCTAATGTATATGTATATGATGATATATGATGATCAAAAGTATTATGTGGGGATCTTGTGTTGATAAATTTAGTTAAGATCAATAAAAACTACATGTAAAGGTGTTGAAATCATGTCTAAAATAGTAGGCTGTATAAAACAGTAAAGAACCATATGATAACTTGTTAAAATGACTTGGATAATTTAATATACAGCAAGGTATGTGACTTGTACATATGTGAGAGTTGGCCACTCAATGGAATCCATAAAATGAGTGAGATATGATCAAAACAATATTAAAGTTCAAATCTGTATAGTCTGTTTTGGATGAACTGATAGAGACATTTAAAGGATGATTGAGCAGTAGCTAAAATAGAGTGAATTGTAGCGCATATTATGTAGTTTATGCTTCCCAAAAATGATCTTCTATCTCCTTGTAGAACTCAAGATATGGTAAACATGGTGAAAGTGAATTTTAAAATCAGATTTGTAAACTAAAAGTATATATTATAAAATTAGCACTCAAGTAAAACTAATATAAAATGTATACCTAAAACCCACTAACTTATATATTACTTATAAATAAGTATATAATTTGATAAGTAAATGGGACATTTTATAAAAATGGCAATTTGATACGTTTTATAAGTTATGAAACTATATACATAAGTTTTACGTCTTTTCGGCTAAAACCGAAATATTAATGTTTTCGTCAATTAAAACTTAGACGGTCGGACCGTCTAATGTAAAATTTTTATAGCTTATCTACTGATGTATAAGTACATTTGACAATTAAAAACCGATAAAACCCGAGCTTTATAACTTATGGACATTAACGGGCCAAAGTAGCCTTATTGGACTATTGACCCAACTAGTTTGAATAAACACTAACGGACTTACTCATTGGGCTTAACCCACTTGGGCCCAACATATGAGTAAGGCCTGTTGTTAAAATTATAAATGGACTAATATAATGTATTGTGCTTTTAATGGGCTTATTGGACCTCAATATGGAATTCGATTGAAACTAGTGTAACTAGTCAAAAATTTGACTAACACATAACACTATAATGTTGAATGAAGAGATAAAATCCCACTTGATCATCATCATACTTATATACCATCATATATATACATAGCCATTATATTTATAAAGTCATTGGACAAGAGTCTAAGACGAGTATTATTTATATAGGTTTCCGTGATTGAAGGACGTACCGTACATCCAATTCACCGATAACCCGCCTTTCCCAATGAACGTGAGTTCATAGCCTCGCATTCTTTTAAATGTTTTATGAAATGTTTTATAAACCCGCGAGGGAAATAACATGTTAGTTTTAAAAAATAGGACACTAGTTGTCCCGATTGTTGCTTATTGATTTGGACCTGAATGATTATATGACCCGATGAATGATTATATGACCCGATGAATGATTATATGACCCGATGAATGAAATGAAATGGATTATTATTAGTTAGGTTATGTCACTAAAAGTCCCATTAGCATGAATTGTGAACTACCAGGATTTGGTAGACGCTTGTGCATATTATAGTACTATTTGGGGAAGATCACCCTAGTTCGTGATGTGACGGTTGATCACCGTCGTGCCGCCTTGAGTGGTAAGCGAATTTATGTATGAGAAGATTTATATAAGCGTGATATTTGTGACGACACGCTAACTTATATGGTCAAATTGAATTACGGGTTAGCTACCCATTGTTTGTTATAGTAAGGTAGCAATGTCATGCGGCTTATAATAATCTAATATCGAAGATACTGATATACGCATTGATTTACGATATATTTCCTGACTAGCAATACGGGGTCTTATTATTGACATTATGTTCGTGTTTTGGTTTTACATAACCATTATCATATAACGGTTTTTATTAAACTTTATACAACGTTATAAAACGTATTGTATGATGTTTTTACGACAATGGTTCATATAATGGTTTTGAAGGCAGAAGCCTATATTATGATTTACGACTAAGAGTTGTATAAAATGTCTTTGGCCTATTTTATGGCCTATTACAAAGATTTGTACAAATGATTTTCGGTAATAATTATATACCGATGATATATTAATGGTTTTTTATTAAACTCTATGAATTCACTCGGCGTTTTCGCTGACTTTTTTTTAACATGTTTTATCTTAGGTACTTGAAGGTAATTCTCGGGAAGACGACAAGAATTTATGGCCCGCACTTAAATAACAATTTCCATTCAAATGTTTTGTAAAATTGTATGAAATACTATGACTTGGGACCTATGTAATTTGACATTTATGAATGGAAAATGCTTTATTATTCAACGACGTTATTTTTAAGCGTTGTCTATGATTTGAGTAATGTGCTATCCTGTAACACCAACGACTCTTCCGCTGAACTAAAGTATGAATATTTTGGGGTGTTACAGTTTGGTACCAGAGCTCTCGTTATAGAGAACGAAAGATTTTTAAAACCAAGGTTTTGAATAAAACATTTCAAAATCTTTTAACCATAAATATTTTGAATAAAATGTTTAAAAATCTTTTGACTATAACGATGCTGAAGAATTCCTGAGTTACCGACAAGGCCAGACTGAGAAGTATTATTTTAATATATATATAACTTGGATTATATATATATATATGTTGTAATTTGATTACATGATTGTTTGATGATTATTTTAATACTTATACGTGGTATTTATACGACGTAAATTGTCACAAGGAACCCTAAATCCCCTAGCAAATTAATCTAAGCTATTCCTGTAGGAAATCTAGCTATTCTAGATCTAAACCAAGTTGTGGATATTTATGATCCAAACAAAATGGTTGATATTCGTGGAAATGTTGATAGTAGTTGATTATGATCTTGAAGAAGCGAGATTAAATCTGATATCGATGTCATGACGATCTTTCCTTATAGAGTGGAGTTTGATAAAACCTTACCACCTAGAAAGGTGTCATTTGATCGGTGTCACCCAATTCTTAAATTTGAAATCGAAAAGGTAAATGTTGCACTTGAGGCTATTATTGGAACCATTACCCAAAATCCTCATGCCACTAGTACCTTTCCGAGAGGTCTAATTGAGTGTGTGAGTCATTTCATACTAGTGACTCATTTGATAGCTATTGTTGTAAGAGCTATAGGATTGGAAATTATGTGTTGATCATATCGAGCTTTTATTGCCCTTTTAAGGTCTAAGAATAAGGTTGAAGTATTGGAAAATGAGGTAGGATGTAGCATTGAGTATAAGTTGGTTGAAAACTTGAATAAAGTAAAATTTAACTCGTATGGAATATGAGATTATTAAGAGGAAGTTGTTGAGTCCTGTGATTGAGTTATAAGGTTTTAAATGATTGTTGGTTCGTGCTAAGGGTTGTTCCTATGCCATTGTCCAATGACGAGGATGCCCAGTGTCCAAGAAATAAATTGAACAAATCTTCTTCTAAATTGGGACCGATGGATCTTCCAGGACAGGTGGAACACCTAATGACTCTTGTAGATTAGTATTCATTGTAGCATCCTTTAAAAAATCCCTAACTTAACTGAGACATCAGTTGGTAGGACGAGTCCTTGGAATTGTATGACATGGCGACACGTAATGTGTTACGGTACAATTTTTGACTTGTATCGATGTTATCTATCTTTTCTTGCTTCTTCCTACATGTATCGATGTTATCTATCTTTTCTTGCTTCTTCCTAATGCTCATATTAGTGATGCAACCATTGAACGAGTACTCATCTTGATTTGAGTTACGTTATGGATTACTCTTTTGAGTGCCATCGAGTTCATGAACCTCATGATTAATTGGCTAAGCTCATTTCCTATTATATCTTAGTTAGTTCTTAGTGAACAACTTTTCATCACTCTTTTGTAGATCACTTATTGTTTTTATAAGTTAAAACGGTATCCCTTGAGAAAAATTGAATTTTCATTACCATATGGATTATTCAAAGTGAGATTTATAAGTAATCGTTATCGAAATAAAGTTGTTTATGAAATACCTTGGAAAACTTAATTGTTTCCGTAACAAAGAACATCTCTGTAAATTCATTTTGAATTAAGCATGAATATATATATATATATATATATTTTACACATGATGACAAAGTTTTGACGAACTGAGTATTGCATCGTTAATCCTAAAATTGAATATAGTTGCGCGCCTACATAAAATTTGGAAGGGATCATGCAAGGCTGATTAGTAGTCACCATGAAATTATTAATAAACACTAAATTTTTTTTGAAGATTATGAAATATTAAATTTTATGAGATCTGCAAGAAGTGTAAAAATAGGGACATATTGTTAAAGACACCTACATATGTGCGCGTACCATTTATTCTTCTGAGTCGAATTTACTCATCTGTGGAAATTGTCTTATTTGACAATTGACCTCCCCTTCTTGTCCAATTCTCTCATGGTGAGATTCTTTGGAAAAGTATCTAATTATCGAGTGTTATACCCGACTGGGTGTATTGATGTTCCTATCATTTCTTTTGATTAGGTTTCATTTGAATAACCTGGGTAATGATCCAAGGAGCTTTTGAATGCGTACTCAAATCATGAAAACATGGGATATATTCATATTCGTTAATGTTTTCGTCTTTATCTAATTTGAAATTCTCTCGCGTAGATTATGTGTTGACCTTACTCTTTTAATGTTAGCTATGTCTCCATATATCCTTGAATCTGTGGAGGGTTATGAATTATTATTAGTCTTTTGAGAAGTTCACATCTTATCAATGGCAATAAAACTGAAAAGTTAGTAGTGCCAGTAGAATGGATTGATTGATTATGACATGATGTCATTGTCTTAATTGATGGGAACTCGAGTAGAATTCCCCTAAAAGATAAGATGTTGATAATCAAAAGTGATCTAAATAATTCTTAATGGATGACCATATCCTGCATTTAGACTTGAAATTACACCATGAATGGTTGTGAACTAGTCATAGACCTTGTAATCTAGAAGGAACCTAAGGTGGATTTATTAAAAGATGTTTTTGTTATCTGAAACTTTAGGAGGTATTTGCTGGTGAATTACCTTGACTTTCGCCATTAAGGCAAGTTAAATTTGGTATTGATTATATTCCCAGTGCTGCACCTGTAGCATGTAGACCATACATCAGCATCATCTGAATCAAAAGAGTTACTGTACCACTGAGAGAGTTGTCGGAGAAAGCTTTTATTTTACCAAGCTCATCGTCATGAAGAGCTATGGCATTATCATTCCTTACATTTGTTGATTACCGTGAACTAGGTAAATTTACGATTAAAAATCTATATCCATTACTCAAGATGGAAGATTTGTTCGATCATTTACAAGGTTCTAGTGTATATTCAAAAATTTGATCTACGACATGGTTATCATCAATTTCGCGTCTACGAAAAGGATAATCTATTCTAATCACTACATCTAGAACTCGTAATGAACATTATGAGTTTCATGTGATGTCGTTTGGATTGACCAATGCACAGGTAACATTCATGAATTTGATGAATCACGTGTGTAAGTTGTATTTTAATAAGTTCATGCTTGTGATCTGATGAGACTTCTTTTATACATAGTCTCATCGTCCAAAAAGGGCTTTAAATGCACAAAATATCATCAAAATGACCAAATATATGCGTGTGTTTGTTACTTGTGTATTTTAGGTACGGATATTGTGGAAATGACAAAAGATCACAAGGATCATGTAAAAACGAACACGGGAAACGAAGTCGCATAATGAACCATGCCCAAGTGATGATTTTTCAAGAATAAACCTTGAAGATTTGAAGATTATACAAGAAGGGTCCTCCAATATTGAAGAATTGACACTTTAAACCCTTGTATATTCATAATTACAAGATTGGTCCTTAAAGTTTGTCAAAACTGCAAAAAGGACCCTCCACATAGAAGAATTGGCAAGTTTAGTCCCTCATCAAAACTAAATTGTCAATATTGGTCCTCCTTATATTCAAACATACCATGAAGACCTTCAAAGTTCAAAAAATGTGCAAGATCATTCCTTCAAATATCAAAGAAATACAAAACAAGTCCTTGTGAAAAGTTTTGTGGCCAAAATAGAAGTTTTGAAACTTAATTAACAAAGAAAATCGGATATAAACAAGTTTTGACTGAAGTGACAAGGAAAAGAAAAAAGAAGGACTAAATTGGGCAGACACAATAACTTACCTAGACCTATGGCAGCCTGCCACGTGCCCCACTCACCAAAATCCACCAATTACCTTCCACCATTCCTCCACCTCACCATCTACTCACACCAGATTATAACTTATCTATATTAGTTAAATATTTCGCGCCTAATCACCTTTTTAAAACCATAATTAGATTAAAACCTGGTGTTCTTAGTGTTCATATCAAAATTGCGTTTTTCTTAATTATTGAAAATTAAGCCCCAATCAACTCCAGATATTTGATTAAGGTCCCATTGATCATAAACACACCGTTAAACCCCTTGCCACGTCACCCCAAGGCTCACATGCTACACCCTTACTACACGTTTTTTTGGGGAAGAAGACAAACCTTGCAGGAAATCAACCATCCATAATTTAGCTTCATTTCTAAGCTCACTGGGAGCCCTTTGATTACATTTTCACCACTGGCACTCCAACAAAACGCCAAGAAAGTTCACATGAGATCAAGATTTAAAATCTTCCAAGGGCATACTTGGAACTTCACGCATTAGGGTTTTACTTTATTTTCAGTATCTTAGGACTTCATGTAGCCTATATAAAGGCATTAGTTTACAACATTAGCCTTGTTCTCAGTTTTACTCTTGTCAAGCCTTGTAAAGCCATTTTCTAAACTTATAAGATTGTGGTATTGAGTTGTGATTTAAAACTGAGTTCCATTTATTGTTATTGTATTGAGTAGCTAATTGTCACATTTTTGTACTTAAACAAAACCTTGAACAACTCCAAGATAGCCTATAAGCCTGTGAGTCCCTTTTTTCTTGCTGAGGTCAAGAATTTGGCTTGTGATTTGGTGAGGATTGTTCATTGACGTGTTTCTTTAAGTGACATAAGTCACAATTCACTAGCTTAATAAATATTGGAAGTTGGTATACGTTTTTATTTCAAAAATCAGTCAAGTGGTTTGCTAAGTGCTTGTGGTTCAACAGCTTGCTTATTTGAGCTTAAGGGTGATCATAGCCTCCTAATCTTGATTGATTAAGGGGTGGTGAGGCCTTAAGGGAAGATTCAGGCCTTGTGAGAACCTAAGTCTTGCATAGACTTGACCCTTTGTCCTCTTATTTACTCTATTTGTGCTAACCTAGGCTCAATCCTTTGGTTGGGCTTGTTTGTTGTTCTTAGCAGGGGGAAGCTGGTGCTTGTTCTTGCTAGCACCTCAGCTCATTGATTCCAAGGTTTGGATGTACATCTTGGAGGTTTGTATTCTCAAATTTTCATCTTTCTGATTAAGTTTTGGTATTTTATGTGATTTTGTGATTTTGCTGGTATAAGTGTGTTTTTATGCCTGCAAATTGGTTCTTGATTCACTTGTTGTATGTTAAGATACTTATTTGGGCTTAAATCAATCTTGAGAAGACTTTTACTTTGTTAAAATTGAGTTTAAAAAGTTAAAAGGGTGTTTGGGATTGACTGATTGTTCAAGTTTGTGTGATTTGGAGTTGGTATTGTGGTATTGTTTGAGTGTGTATCTGATATTGAGGTGTTTGTGTTCTGATATATATGCAAAATTTGTGCCTTGGATCACTAAATCAAACATTTGGCTATAAAATCTTGAAAATTTGTTGTTTTGCTCTGAAATCTTGTGCACACCTAGTTTTCATGTTAACCTAGGGCTAACAAGTGTTAAATCATTGTTAATACAACCTATGTGATAGATCTGAGGCCTTGAATTTAGATTTTGTGTCAAGTAGATCAGCAAACTTTGTTCTTGTGTTCTTTGTTGGGAATAAAATGTAGCCAGTACACTTGGACGCTGACAAGAAGAAAACAAGTGTTGATAAGAAGAAAACAAGCGTTGACAGATCAAGCATTGACAAGAAGAAGTCAAGCGTTGATAGGAGGAAGTCAAGCACTGATAGAAGATTTAGTCTACGCGTATTATGTTTCTATTTTGTTTCTAGTAAAGATATGATCACCAATGTATTTTCCATGTTTATCTTTACCTAAAATAGTTGATACATAGACTCTTGTACAAGGCTCCTTATGTCTATAAAAGGAGGCCTTTAGGTTTAGGTTTTAATATAAGTTTTCCTACGTTTAACACTTTCATTGTATGCAAGTTTTTCTAATCAATCAAGTGAAAGTTTGTTTTACAATTGTTTGTGTGTTCTTGTTTGAGTATTAATTCCGCATAATACTTAAATTGTTTTATACACAACAAAGTTTCTCTACGTGTATAACTTGATTTAATCTCGTTTACACAAGCTAAATCGATCTAAGTTTGGGATCAACAAGTGGTATAAGAGCTTGTTGAGAAAATTTGATCTAAAGAACACAAGAACCCTAAATCGCCAAAAACCCTAATTTTCACAAAACCTTAAAAACATCATGTCTACCCCAGAAGTAAACTCCTCCTCCTCCTCAACCCCCAACATCAAGATTCTCATGCTAGACCCAGACAATTTTGAGCTTTGGAAGTTTAACTTTGAGCAGTACCTACAAATCCATGACTACACTCTATGGGAAATTATTGAATATGGAAACACATTCAATAAAGCTCAAAAGATTGCAGCTGCTATCTTACAAAGAACAAATGTTCAAGGCTCTACTGAAGAAGATAGAAGAGAAAAACCTGAAGATGGTAGAGCTGTCTCAACTGACGACATAGCAAAGAGAAGGTGTGACATGAAAACCCTAAGCATTCTGAAACTCTCTTTCGGACAAGAAAATCAGCACAAATATAGAAGCTATGAATCTGCAAAAGATCTTTGGGCAGCTCTTGAAGTTGCTTATGGTGGTAATGCTGATATTGTTCAAGAGAAAAAGAAGCAACTTTTGCATGAGTATGATGTTTTTAAAGCTCAACCCAATGAGAAGCTAAGTAGTGTGAGAAGCAGACTTCTTGACATTACAAACAAGCTGTCCTTCATGGGAACAGTGCTTGGTGATGTTGATATTATTGCCACTTTTCTTAAAAGTCTTGGTGATGCATGGAAGATTGAAGTAAGATCTATAATTGCTAATAACACTCACAAAAGTTCTACTTTTGATGATGTTTACAACAAACTGAGGCTGGTGGAGAATGAAACTCTTTTGGATCATGGAAGCAAGTCTACCAATGGAAACATGGCCTTCTACTCACATAGTGAAGGTCAATTTGATCAAAAGGAGTCATACATGCACCCCGTTACTGGATCAACTTGTGTCAACACTGGATCATATCCTTTCAACGCCTCACATTCAGACGCTGACACATACAAAGTTGACTCACCAAGAGTTAAGCCTGCTGGTATTGATCTAGATAATGTGTGTGCATACATTGCTTCATTGCCCAATGGTTTAGTGATTACATATGAGGCCTTGAGCAAATTAGTGATGAACATTTGGAGGAGATGGACATAAAGTGGAATATGGCTCTTGCAAGTATAAGAGCAAACAGATGGAATAGAAGATTCAAGAAGAAGATGACTTTCAATGCTAAGGACACTGCTGGATTTGATAAATCCAAGGTTGAGTGTTACAATTGTCATCGTATGGGACACTTTATGAGAGAATGCAGATCTCCAAGAAGATCTGATACTGGAAAACCCTCAAGCCAAATCATCAAGGCTCAGGATTCCAAAGCCATGGTTGCAATGCAAGAAATTGACGGTGTTGGATGAGATTGGAGCTATTTAGCTAAGGATGAGGAAGAGAACAAAGCTTTGGTTGCAGAAAAGGAAGAAGAAGAGCATGTTCACTATTCTCTCATGGCACACTCCTCATCTTCGTCAGACAATGAGGTATATGATGATGCATTTTGTAGTAAGGGTTGTCGTCTAAATACTGAAAAACTTAACAAAGAAGTTTTAAAATTGACAACAGATGTGGTTAATGAAAGATGCAAGTTGTCTAACTATCAACTTGCTCTTACTCAAACTGAAAAGACTGTAGCTGAGTATAAGAAAATGGATCTTGACCTAAAAGATCAAATCAATATCTTAAAACATGATTTAAATTCTAGTATTGATATTAGAAACATCATGGAGAGAGTCAATGCTGAATTACATGCTAAGTTAGATGAGGCTATCAAAGATAAGGATAATGTAGACCTTATTATTCAGAGATTTGATAAAGCCTCACAAACCCTAGAAAAATGTGTTAATGAACAAAGGGATTCTAGGGATATGACTGGGATTGGGATGAAAGAGTATGCTGGTGTTCCACCACCTGCTGGGAACTTCTATGGTGTCCAAAGAAAGGACTTATCTTGGACTGGTTTACCAGAACTCCAAGAAGAGGAATTTATTCCTCCACCAAGAGTTCTTACCCCAGTAGAGGAATATAGGCAGAAGTTGACTGATTTGGACCAATGGAAGAAAGTCAACCCTACTTTGTTTGTTAAGGGTGGCATGCTTAGTGATAGCCCAAATGAGTCTACACCTAGCAAAGTGACAAAGCCAGTCACTGGCAAGACTGTTGACCTTGGCTTAAACGTTGATAGAAAACCTAGTATTAAATATGCAGAAATATATAGAAAAACTAGGTCACCAAAAAGGCAAATTAGTGATAATTGAGCAGGTTTCTTTTCTTCTAGACCTAGAGCTATGTCTAGAAAAGCTTGTTATACTTGTGGAAGTTTTTCACATTTAGCCTATAAGTGTGTCAATGCTTCAATGGTCAACGTTGACAAAAAGTCAAACATTGTTAAACCCAAATCTTTTGTCCAGCAAAGTCCACAAGTTGTTAGGCCAACCACATTCTTTACTAAAGGGTCTAATACTTATGGACAAAGACCTTTTCAGAAGACCAATACATGGTCTAATAGACAATGGATTCCTGTAGCAAACCCTAGGTTCAACGCTGATAAGGGTAATTTCAGCGTTGACAAGACCAAATCTAACGCTGACAGAAACGTTGCCAGACCAAATATTGGTAAATATTTGCAACCAAAGGGAAAGGGGTCTAAAGCTTCTTCTAGCTTGACATGGAGACCTAAGCAAGATCAAAACCCTAATTCAGATGGGATTTCTATGACCTGTAACAGATTTAATTATATTTAAAAGGTCATAACAAAATCAATTGGGGTTAACTGGGTGTTTCATCCAAAAAGGGATGAACAAGGGGTTGTTATGAGGACTAAGTCTGTTCTTGTTGAACAACCAAATGAATCCAAGTCTGCTCAGGCTTGGGTTCCCAAAGAAAACTAATTTGTTTTCTTTATGTGCAGGGCATTCAAAAGCAGGTTAATGATTATGGCTATTGGGATAGTGGATGCTCTAGGCACATGACTAGGAAGGAAGATTATCTCACAAACTTCACTCTCCCATTAAGGATGGTGATAAAGTTTACTTTGGAGGCGGATATGGAACTATCACAGGCAAAGGAACTCTTCTCACCAACAAATTGCGTTTTGAAAACGTGTTTCTGGTAAAAGAACTTGACTATAATCTGTTTAGTGTATCACAAGTTTGTGATAACAAAAATAAGGTTGTTTTTACTGATACTGAATGCTTGGTGTTGAGCAAAGATTTTAAAATACCATATGAGAAATTCATTGATATAGAACACCTAGGCATAAGGACATTTATAATGTGAATCTTAATGGAATTAGGATGAATAATAACTTGTCATGTCTATATGCTAAGGCTTCAGTTGATGAGAGTACTCTTTGGCACAGGAGATTAGGGCACATAAATTTTAAAAATATAAACAGACTTGTGAGACATGGTTTGGTTGATGGTTTACCTAAAAAGGCTTTTCACAATGACCACTCTTGTGTTGCATGCCTTAAAGGCAAACATCACAAGGTCTCATTTAAGTCTAAACATGTGCACTCTAGTTCTAAACCACTTCACTTGCTGCATATGGACTTGTTTGGTCCAACTAATATAGAAAGCCTAAATGGTAAATCTTACTGTTTTGTCATCACTGATGATTTTTCTAGATTTACTTGGACTTTCTTCCTAGCTTTGAAAAGTGACACTGTTGATACTTTGATTAACTTCATTACCCAAATTGAAAAGAAGTCTGGTAATGAGGTTAAAATACTTAGAAGTGACAATGGTGGTGAGTTTAGAAATAAGTTGTTAGATGCTTTTTGTGCCAAGAAAGGGATTACTAGACAGTTTAGTGTGACCAAAACCCCACAACAAAATGGGGTAGCTGAGAGAAAGAATAGAACCCTCATAGAAGCAGCCAGGACTATGTTAGCTGATGCTCACTTTCCCATTGCTTTTTGGGCCGAGGCTGTAAATACATCTTGTTATGTTCAGAATAGGGCATTAGTCAACAAGATTCATAACAAACCACCTTATGAGTTACTTTGGGGAAGGAAACCTAATAATGGTTTTCTTAAACCTTTTGGTTGTCATGTAGTTGTGCTGGATACTAGTGATGCCTTAGGTAAGTTTAGTGCTAAAGGTGATGAAGGTTACTTCATGGGTTATTCTGTGTAGAGTAGAGGATATAGGGTTTACATTAAGAAAGAAAAACGTATACTTGAAAAGGTACATGTTAGGTTTTTAGAAAGTAAACCTAGTGATCCTGAGAGTGGTCCGAATTGGTTATTTGACTTGGAACCTCTATCTAGGACTTTGAGTTATATGCCTGTTACTAATCCAAACATTGTGAAGGTAACTTCAAATGTTGTGGAAGAACCAGTTGTTGATGTTTCAGGTAAACAGGTTGATGAAGAGGTTGGATCACAAGCAGACAAATCAGCACCAATACTTGAGTATGTTAGTATTCCCATATGGACAGATGCATTTGCTGCTGCTGGAAAGGAAAATGGTGGTCCCAAAGTATCACCAGTTGACAACATGCATGATCTTTCAGGCGCTGACAAAGGAAAATCTGGCGCTGAGAAGACGAATTCAAACGTTGATGACTCAGACGTTGACAGCCATGGTCCAGGCGTTGACAGCTCTCTTGACCATATTTTCTCTTCCAATTTTGAACAAGGTGAACCTTCAAACATAAATGGAGAGGTTCATTCAGATGTTGATGGAAGAGAGTCTGAAGAAGATATTGGTAACATGGAAGATGAGAATGAAGACAACACACTTATTGAGGGAGGAGTGCTTACTTCTACAATCAAAAATCACCCTTCCTCTCTAATTATTGGTGATGTGATGTCTCATGTTCAAACGAGAAGATCTCATCAGAATCTTGGAGGATTTATTGCCAATATTCACAAGAAGGTTGATACCCCTCTTGTTCAAGCATGTTTGTTTGCCTGTTTTCTGTCACACAGGAACCCAAGAAGATTTTTGATGCTCTCAAAGAACCAAGTTGGGTGGAAGCAATGCTGGATGAGCTTCACCAATTTGCTATCCAGGATGTTTGGGAGTTGGTTGATTGTCCCAGACATGTCAGACCTATTGGGACAAGATGGGTTCTTAGAAACAAAAAGGATGAAAGAGGCATTGTGGTCAGAAACAAGGCACGTTTAGTGGCTCAAGGATATACACAAGAAGAAGGGATAGACTATGAGGAGGTCTTTGCACCAGTTGCAAGGATTGAGGCTATAAGGATATTTCTAGCCTATGCTTCTTGCATGGGCTTCACAGTCTATCAAATGGATGTGAAGAGTGCTTTTCTTTATGGCACAATTGTAGAGGAGGTTTATGTAATGCAGCCTCCTGGTTTTGAAGATTCAGAACATCCAGACAAGGTGTATAGAGTCAAGAAAGCTATGTATGGACTTCATCAAGCCCCAAGAGCATGGTATGGCACATTGTCCACATATCTGGTGGACAATGGATTCAAAAGGGGCACCATAGACCAGACCTTATTTACAAAGAAGACTGGTAAGGATTTCTAACTTGTTCAGGTTTATGTGGATGATATCATCTTTGGATCTTTAAGTCCAAAGACGAGTGAAGAATTTTCCAAGCTTATGACAGACAAGTTCAAGATGCAATGGGGGAGATTAACTTCTTTCTAGGGTTACAAGTTCAGCAGAAAGAGGATGGTATCTTCATCTCTCAAGATAAATATGTAGCAGAAATCTTGAAGAAGTTTGGCTTTTCCCACATGAGAAAAGGGCTAGCACTCCTATGGATAGAGAACACCCTTGGGGAAAAGTTGGAGATGGAAAAGAAGTGGATGTCAGGCACTATAGATTAATGATTGGTTCATTGATGTATCTCACAGCTTCAAGACCTGACATTATGTTTGTTGTGTATGCTTGTGTACGCCATCAAGTGACTCCCAAAGAGTGTCATCTTCATGTTGTCAAGAGAATCTTTAGATACCTTAGATATTATCCAGACCTGGGATTATGGTATCCAAAAGATTCACCATTGGAGCTTATTGCATATTCAGACAGTGTTTATGGTGGTGACAAATTTGATAGAAAATCCACAACTGGTGGATGTCAGTTTCTTAGGAGTAGATTGATATCTTGGCAATGCAAGAAACAAATAGTTGTGGCCAATTCTACAACTGAAGCAGAGTATGTTGCAGCAGTTGCTTGTTGTGGACAAGTCTTATGGATTCAGAACCAGCTGTTCGATTATGGGTATAATTTCATGCATACCAAGATTTTTGTAGACAATAACAGCACTTTATGCATTATTAAAAATCCTGTACATCATTCTAAAACAAAACACATAGAAATTAGACATCATTTTATAGGAGATTGTTTTGAAAAGGGTTTAATACAACCAGATAGGGTTGACACAGAAGAAAATGTGTCTGATTTATTAACTAAACCTTTTGATACTGGAAGATTTCAATACTTGGTAACAAGTATTGGAATGATCAATCTCACTTAATATGTGTTTTGGGAACTTATTGTAAAAGTATGTACAAAATATGCATTGTTATTGGTCTTTTTGTGAAGATAGATTTTCCATTTTATTTGTCTAACGCTGACAAAGGTTATATTAACGCTGATAAGTGTATCGTGACGTTGTCAGCATCATGTTAGTTTTGTGGTTTTTGATCTAAGTGTGCAGGCGTTGTTGGCATTACCATTGGATACAGAGTTGCTTATGGATCCTTGGAGAATCATTGGCGCATGTTTCAATTTATGGATGATGGTTGGAATATTCATATTCCTATCTTGACATAAATTTTTATTTACATACATATTATTGGCAATTTATGTATCACAGTTTAAGGGGAGGTTTAGGAACCTTTAGGACTTTTTGGGTATTCTTATAATACTCTTATCACAATTCTAGATTGTGTCCACTGGTGAGTATGAGTAAGTTTTCTATCTCATGAGGCACTGTAGCATGCAAAGTTGATACATTATGCATGTTGCCAAGACCTTTTTCGCCTAGAATTGGATGTGGTCTGTTGGGAGACTTGGGTATGATTTATATTGGGTTTTACCTGGGAGTTACAATGGATTTTATGAGATAACTTAAATGTTAAGAATGCTGGTTAGCACGGGATACTAGAGGACTGTTATGTCTATCTTGTATAAGCAAGTGTGCATAATTGGACAGTGCTTGCCGCCCTATAGTAATTTTCAGTTTATAGGTTATCTTCACTAGGATAAATTACTTTGTTAAGGTCCTTTTTCATTTTTATTATTTTTATTTTTGGACGTTGACAGATATATTTCCAAGCGTTGTTGTGACCAATTTGGACGTTGACATGGCTTTTACCAACGTTGACAAGAATATAGCCGTTGGGCGTTGATGGGTTATTTTTTACCGTTGACACTCATTGGGTCCTACCCAGTTGTTATTTTTGACGAAAATTGGGTCGGTAATTTTGGGAGTAGATAACTTTTAATTAATTCACAAGATAACTTATTTTATTTTCAATATTTTCATCATTATATTTTGAAAATACTTGCCTTATTTTTGACCAATCCTATGTGCCTATCACTCCTATATATTTGGCCCCTACTTTTTAAACAGGGTACTCTTATATTCTTGTCTAACAATCTTTCTCCTATAATTCATCTTTTATAATCTTTCACAAACAACTTTCTACATCAATGGCGCCTAAGTTTAAACCAAGTGACTTGGTATTGGGATTCAAAAGTCAGCACAATATGATTGCTTATTTGGAGGTTGATGATACTCTGTTTCCATAATACACCCAGATGGTGGCGTATTTGAATGCATCTCCATTACAGTATGCTCTTTCTCATGCTCCTCTCATCCATGTCACTCATATTAAACAGTTTTGGAACACTGTTAGTTCCTCAACACTTAATAATGTGAGTATAATAACAGCTATTGTTCATGGGCGCTCTTGGGTGGTTACTGAAGCCTTGGTTCGCCAAGCTTTGCATCTTAATGATGCAGATGGTATAACTACTCTACCCATTAATGTGATAGAACAAGGACTTCAAGCTTTGGGGTATCCTTTCCTTGAAGAGGGTACTTTAAATAAATATCATAAACAAGAATTCCCCCCAGCTTGGAAGTACTTAATACATGTCATCCTTCAATGTTTGAGTCCCAAATGTACTGCACATAATGAAATTAACAGATCAATTGCTAGTGCAATTGTGTGCATTACAAATGGGCAAAAATATAATTTTTCTAAACTGATTTTTGATGGCACGCGTAAAAACAAGGGTAATAAGATGACTTTGGCTTATCCCAGATTTTTACAAATGGTTTTTGATGAGCAAAGGTACTGCACAAGGAATCATGATGATTTTTATGATATCCCTGTGCAAAAGAAAGATATTTTCAATAAGATGAACTCACCCCCTCACAAAGACTTACCCCTCACCCAAGATATGCTTGCTGGTATTGCAGCAGCACAACCTCAACATGACCCACAACCACAACTTGACCCAATACCATACCCCTTACCTTCACCTCAACACATGGAACTTGACCAGGAATCCTTCAACACTGACACGTTAAATATTGGCATTGATACTACTAATCCATACGTTGACACCTTTCCATCACAGACCGAAACACCCCTTAACCTTCAAACTACCACCCAATCCACATCATCTTCTACACCCCCTGAATATAGGTTGATAAAACGCCCAAGGATTACTGGAGTGTTCTCCTCTAGTGGTCCTAGCCATGTTGCAGAGAGAACCACCACCACAAGTGTGGTTGGTGCTATGGATGAGGCTGGGACTATTGGTACTCGCTTAGATGCAGGCCAAGACAGTCCTAACATCTTTAAGACCTCATCCATGCCCCATGAATCTACTTAGGGAGGTCAAATACACATTCTAGAGGAGGGCAGATTAGAACCATACACAATGTTAGAATTGACGGCTGTCTGCATTAGCTTGCAAAAGCAAAATGCAGACCTGGTACAAACAGTCAGTACACAAGGCCTTGAACTCTAGCAATTGAGGGAGAGGATTGTTGTTTTGGAAACTGCTGAATCTAGGAGACGGCAAACAAGAGTCCTTTCATCAGGATAGGATTCTTACAAAGGGGAGGAAGCTGCTATAGAGCCTGTTAATTTGAGTGATAAAGGCTCACATGAAGCTGCTACAAAGCCTGTTGATTTGAGTGGCAAAGGCTCATATGATGGAGAATCTTTGGGTGTGGCTGAAGCCCTTACTGAATTGAAGAAGCAACCAGGTTTTGATGTATCTTTGGTTACTCCTACAAACTTGAACTTGTCCTTTACAGTAATGATGGAGCAGTTCACAAGAGGCGCTGAGACGAGTAAGGTGAGCGTTGACAAGCAGATTTTGGACGCTGACAAACCAAGCGCTGACAAGAGTACGTTGGGCGCTGACACACAAGATTTTAATGTTGACAGACCTGCAGATATGGTTGATGTATTCCAGTCATCAGATATCATCAAGGAAGTGTCTTCACAGGTACCATCATCATCTTTACCCATCATTGATCCATAAGATAAGGGTAAAGGAATCATGGTAGAAACAGAAGTTCTAAAGGATGCAGCACAAGTAGAGTTTGATTCAAAGTTGGCTGCACAACTTATGGAACAAGAAAAGATAAAGGTTGGTGAATCACCATTTGTAGTCACTTCTGAGGAACAAGAAGGAAGTTCAGATTCAAGTGTTATGATAATTGAACAACCAGAAAGACTTGAATATGTTGATGAGTTGGCTAGGGAGAAACTTAGAGAGTTAAAGATGCAGGTAGATTATGATATACCAGAAGTTGCTCAGATGTACCATGCTTGGGAAGATAAGATTATAGAGATTCCAGATTTAACTATTTCAGATCAAATTTGGGGTTTGGAGATTATTCTAAGAGTTCAAAGAGATTGCAAGGTAATTCTGAAGCATAAGGCTAGCAATGTTTTCTCACTGCTGAAGAGAGATGGAAGGGAGCTTTATTACATGTTGCTCAGATGTCATCAAACAGGATGGACCTTTCAGAAATTGCATGGATTATCCTTTGAAGAGTTGGAGTATAAGGCTTATCCCATTTGGGCAACAGTGTAAGAAATGAACACTCTCAGACTTCTTTCAGATGAAAGGAAAGAAGAACTTGCAGAACAGATGGAGATTCAAAAGGCTATGATTGTTCTAAGGCCTTTGAAGAAGGGAGTTCCACTTGAGTTCCCTACAAATATGGATAAATTGAATCTCAATGAAGCTGTTATTAGGAGGAGCATCAAGCTCTCACCCATGGAAGCTTCAGATATGGTACAAGTGTTACCTCTTGATGCCAGAAACCCTATCATTAGCTATGAAAAAGATGCAAGTGGGTTTTGCATGATTGGCAGATATGGGAAAGAGGTACACACTTTTACTACTTTTATGTCTCTGGTTGTAAGTATGGATAAGGAAGACTTGGCAGACCTTTGAAGGTTATTGCTGGACAAGTATGAGACTGAAGCACCTACTTCAGTCAATGGAATAAAGCTTTGGTCAACATTCAAGAGAATGTGTGCACCAGAAGATGAAGATCCTGTTTGGAAGGATCTTGATGATGATATCAATGGACTTCAATGGCGTCTGTATTCAGCTGCTGGTGTGTATTATTTGAGTTCTACAAAGTTTGCTGAGTATCTTCTTGTAGATGCTGAGTATCCCATGTCCAAAGAAGTTTTGGAAAAGATGAAGACAACACAGCTGGAGATTGACTATTCAAGTGACATGGCCAAAGATTTGATTATGCATGTTTATTACCAATATGATAAGATTTGTAAGAATCCTCCTAGTTCTTAGTTTTTATTCAGAAACTTGATCACTAGAGTAGATATCAAGTTTAGGGGAGGATTGTTGGGAATAAAATGTAGCCAGTACACTTGGACGCTGACAAGAAGAAAACAAGCGTTGATAAGAAGAAGACAAGCGTTGACAGATCAAGCATTGACAAGAAGAAGTCAAGCGTTGATAGGAGGAAGTCAAGCACTGATAGAAGATTCAGTCTACGTGTATTATGTTTCTAGTTTGTTTCTTGTAAAGATATGATCAACAATGTATTTTCCATGTTTATCTTTACCTAAAATAGTTGATACGTAGACTCTTGTACAAGGCTCCTTATGTCTATAAAAGGAGGCCTTTAGGTTTTGGTTTCAATATAAGTTTTCCTACGTTTAACACTTTCATTGTATGCAAGTTTGTTCTAATCAATCAAGTGAAAGTTTGTTTTACAATTGTTTGTGTGTTCTTGTTTGAGTATTAATTCCGCATAATACTTAAACTGTTTTATACACAACAAAGTTTCTCTACATGTTTAACTTGATTTAATCTCGTTTACACAAGCTAAATCGATCTAAGTTTGGGATCAACATTCTTTATTGTTCATCAGTAACTAAATGTGCTTGAATCTTGTTCTTATGTTGAATTCAGTGAATGAAATGTGTTAATCTGTGTTTCTTTAAGTTGTATTGAGCTTGTGTATGCATTTGGTGGTTTGTGGTTAGCTTATTCTAGCTTAAAAGTAGCTTTTAACTACCATATCTGCTTATTACTTGTCTAGAACACATCTGAGCAAAGATTGAATTAACTACACTGATTGGCTGGGTGATTTTGTGATTATTTGCTTGTTATTGACTCCTTGTGATTCACTGATCACAAGGGTGCCTTGATTGTCCAAAAAGACCAAGTGAAACTCTCTAAAAATCCAAGTCAAGAAGTCAAGGCAATGGGAACTCCTTTCCTCTGCTGCTAGCCACTGCTAGTTATATTTTGTGTTCAGCTTATTAATAAGTCATTCTGGCTTATTCCAATGTGAAACAACTTATTTTTTGTAATAGGTCTTAATATTTTGAGCTTATAAGTGATTCTGGAAGTTTATAGCTTTTGGTTTTAAGTTTTTACTAGAAAACGACTATTTTGTCTTTTTCAAAATCAGCTTATTGCTTATTTCAGCTTATTGAGTGTGCTTATTGGAAAAATTTTTGTTGATTAAGCTTAGTTAAGCCATTTGTGACTTATTGCAACTTGAATCAGCTCTTGAAATAGTATAGAACTCAATAATGACTATTGTGTCGTTTTGTGAAGAGAGCTTTGGCTTATTTTAGGCTTATTCCTTAAGCTTATTTCAAGTTTCTTTTTGCAAATAGCTTAATTAGGTCAAGATAAGGACGTGGGTAAAATCTTAGCTTATGGCATCAGCTTATAGCTTAATGGGCCAAAAAGCCCATTAAGAATAAGCTGTTTTGAAATAAGCTAGATTAAGCTCATTTTCAGCTTTTGGGCCTTTGGAAAATTGTGTTTAAAATCAAATTTTAAGCTTGACTAGAGCTTTTGGGCCATTTCCGAGGACCTTTTCTTATTGGGCCCAATATTAAGCCCATTAAGGATCTGTTTGGGTATTTGGCCCATTTGAAGGCCCAATATGGGCATTTTTGTTATTTCAAGTTCATTTTCTGTTTAATTAGGTTAAAATAAACTAGTCTACAAGTTTTTAGAATTTTTGATAATTTTTGGATTTTTAATATTATTTTAATATTATTTTATTATTAGATTTCATTTTTTATATTTTTCTAAGGTTAAATATATTAACTTAGGAATTTTACAATTTTTAGAATATTTTTATTGTCATTAGATAAATTTTTAGAATTATTTTAAGATTTAATAGTTTTTAATTGTTTTTAAATAGTTTTTATTAATTTTAAAATTTTCAAAAATAGTTTTAAATAAGTTAAGTCATATTAGAGGTTTACAAATGAAAAATCTCATTTTGGGCTTTTTGTTAATTAAATTGATTTTTGGGCTTTAATTAGCATTAAAAAATTATTATTTAATTACATTTTTTAGGATTTATTTCAATTTTCTAGGAATTTTTAGGGTAAATTTTTAATTTTGTAACTTTTACGGTTTTACGTGTACGACTTTTCGTCTTAGTTTTGATTCATAATCGTAACCGTCTTTCTCTTCTAATCTCTTTTCTTCTTTTCATTTCTCATCAATATAATCACAAAGTTAATCATCTCTTAACACACACACCAAGCCTCCTTGAGAACGATCCCCCACAAAGGGTCATTTACTTGTGGTTTTCATAAACTACTTGTTAATACTTGCCCTAATTACGCTCTTTTCCCTAAAAGGCGTATTTTACAACTATCTTTTTGGCGTCGCTGCCGGGGAGGCGAGTTGTTTTTGATTTGGCAATTGTTGTTTTTATATACTAACCATAATTAGTATTTGTATTAGTAGCACTCTACTAATACGTATTATCGGTTTTCGTTTTTTGTGAATACTATTACTATATTGTATACGTAGAACATTAAATTCACAAGTACTCCAAAAGTGTGAAAACACAACCTTGATTGGGATGTCATTACTCAATCATTGTATTCGAATCTCAAACAAGAAAGAAAAGGCAAAAATAGATAAATACTTTCGTGAAGCTCGATTTTGAAAAATACTAACTATAAGGTGGGTATAAGGCGGGTATTATAAAATATACCCTAAGGAAAAAGGCTCTTAAGTGCTTCGCGCCGCCTCGTTTCCCCGCTTGCTTTTGAGTATTTTGAGATTAAAAGCTAATCGAGGGTTTTGCCTCCCAAAGTATTATTAAGTATCATATATACTTTCTTGGTTTCATTTGATTAAACCCTCTTGAACGTTTTGGTGTTCCACCAACGTTCTAAAGTCATCGAAGGCGTTCACTTCACGTGATCGTTTTCATTCCTTGAGGCTTCTTTAATCAAGAGATTTGATTAAGAAGGAGATTTGTAGATTTTTGTCTACTTAATACAATTCCAAAATCCAAAAAAATTAAAAACAATCAAAAATCCAAAAAATTGAAACAGTCAAAAACACCAAAGAATCTTCTTTGCTCATCCCCACGTTGTACGTGACGTTTATGCAAACTCGAAATCAATCAAGACGTGCACGTAAACGTCGAAATCGAAAGGAAAACACACCAACACCTTTTAGTGAAGAGACTCCAAGTGAGGAACCTATTGTAAAACAAGAAGCTATCATGGCTAATCGTACTATGATGGAGTTGCTTCAAGCACCCACCGAGGGTTTTGGAGAGGACATTGTGATTCCCGCCATCCTTGCGGAGAAATTCGAGATCAAGACGGGTTTAATGTCTATGCTTCAAGCCAACAAGTTTCGAGGACACGAAAAATACAACCCACATTATCACATTAGGCAATTCAATCGTCTCACAGCGACAAGCAAGTTTAAAGATGTACCCCACGATGCCATTAAGATGATGTTGTTTCCATACTCGTTAGATGGACCCGCCAAGATATGGCTCGAGAAAGAACCCCCAAATTCGATTTTGACGTGGGGTGATCTCGTTTCTAAGTTTGTGAATCAATTTTTTCCACCATCTAAAACAACACATTTGAAAAACGAAATTTAACGATTTACTCAAAGGTCTAATGAGAGTTTTTGAATGGCTTGGGAAAGGTTTAAAGAAATGTTACATGAATGTCCACACCATGATTTTTCCGAATTGCATCAAATTGATACTTTTTATAATGGGCTTAATGATCATGAACGAGATTACTTAAATGCCGCCGCGGGTGGTAATTGTTTGTGCAAAACGACCGATGAGGCTTTAAAAACCATTGAGAATAGGTCTAAGGTTTATAGCCCTCGTAACACACCGAGTGTTGCCACTATGGGTTCGTCATTGTCGTCTCGTAACATGATTGCCTTGCAAGATGAAGCAAATGAGGAGAATCGGTTTTTCGATAGGTTTTCGACTCTTATGAGTCATTGGAAAGCACAAGATGCTTTGAATTCCGCATCGGTTAAAGCGGTTGCCAAGATTTGTATTTCGTGTGGTGGAGCTCATGATTTTTCCGAGTGCATCACCGCGGATGGTAACACTTCGAATGCTTACGTAGCCACGGGAACTTATAACCAAAACGGTCAAGGTTCCCGCCAAAATCAAGCTCCACCAAATCAAAATGCTAACAACTATCGAAACAACAATCAAAATGGTGCTTATCAAGGAAATCAACGTAACTACAACAAGGGTAATTATCAAAGTGGAAATGGGCAAATTTCAAACCAAAACCAAAACCGTGATTTTCAAACTACCACACAAGGTTTTCAAAATGCTCACACTAAAAATATTAATGGAGAATTTTTGGATTATGCAAAGGCAAACGATGCTAAGTTTGATAACATGCAACGTGAGATGATTAGCTTATGATCCGAGTTGAAAAACGAGCTGAAAAACGAACTTGCTAATTGATCGACATCAAAGTGCCGGTCAAAAATAACCTAATTACCTTATACTAGATAGGGTAAGCGGGTATCGATCCACGAGGACTATGTGGTTTTAGTTTAAGTTTTGGGGTGATCATTGATCAATAAAAGTTTTGGTTTTAAAATCTAACAACTAAAATACTCTTTATAATAAAAATGCTGATTAAAAATTAAAATACTTATTAAACTAATATAAAGCTATAAAAATATAATAAGGATGTAAACAATTAAAAGAAAAATGTAATCCATTCCAGCTCCTAATATTTATGGTTGGTCACACTTATGGATTATTGAAACTTTTTAGAACCGATTACAAAGATTATTTTGACTTAATATGAATGAATTAATGTCGGCATTTATTATGTTTGTCAATGACTCACGATAATAAATCTTATATTAATCCAACCAATAATTATGTTTTAATAATTTATTTAGGTATAATTTATATCAATTATACGATCATCTTTTTCTTTAACTAAACAGAATAAGAATGAACCGTTAACTAATAATAAATTGTCTTGCACAAATAATTAAACATAATATTAAGTCAATAAAAAAAATTTAGAAATAAATCATAAATCAATGTAATAAAAATATGATAACCCAAAAGTAATGATCAAATCATAAATAAAGTTACCGGAAGGAATTACAACAAAATTAGCCGGACATCGCGGTGCACCCGACCCGCTTGACCTCAATCATCATAAAAATAAAATAAGAGAATCTTCTCTTTTCTTTTGTCATCTTTTTTTGCATCCCCACTTGTCTTGACAATTCTCCAAGTCTTTTTTTCCTTTGTTTATATTCCTTTGCGTCAACTAATACTCCTTCCACCGAATTGTGTGTTATTTTTCTTTTTTCGTTTGCACTGTGCGATCTCCCCCTTTCTTTCTTTTGTTTTTTTTCTTTTTGATCGTCTTTTTTTTCTGTTGAAAGATATCCCTTTGTCTTCTCTTTTTTTTTCTTTTTATAATACCCACCAGTGGGTTATTGGGTATTGGGCCCAAAAATTATTATTATTTATTTTTTATTTTTTTTTCTTTTATTCTTTTGGCATATGATAATTTTGGCCCAATAAAAAATAACCCAACATTAATAATTGCTCGAACGAACCCGGATAAATAAAAGATGACCGAAAATATTGCGACGCGCTCAAATCTTTTTCTTCAATATTTTTTCTTCATTTATCGGCGCTCACAATGTATTTTCTCCAAAAAATTAATTAAACGGCCATTTTATTCCATTTCGCTCGTAACCTATATAATCACAAAACACATTCAAAGTACATATATAACGACTAATAAATTTACAATTATGCTAAATTAACATGCTATGAGGTGAATGCAAAATACACCGATTAACTCCTCTCAACTTAACTTTTACCGTCTCGAGTAAAAATAAAATAAAAATATACAAGCATGTTAATTTCATAATTTTTAATCATACTATTGAAATTTCATCAAAAAGATCACATTCAACCTAATACACTAATAACCATCCTACATGAAAAATAATCCAAAATGATTACCAATATTTTTGTCCTTCTTAAACACTTAGCATAACCATTCCTATTGACTCCATTTACTTTATGTTTCATATAATTAACCATGTGTCCAACGTACCTATTACACACCTATAATCAATATAAACATTAATCTAAAACAAGAGGTGAGAATATTGTACACCTTTTATAACATTGGAGTTTTTATAGCATAAGAGCACATCATAAGCCATCATACTTTAGCTTATATACTTCTACATCCTTTCTTTTCTTTTCTTTTTTTTTTCAAATTTTTTTTTTCATTTTTTTTCACATTTTTTCACATCACACATAAGCTCTTCTTTTTAGCCATTCGGGACCGTTTCTTATACAAGTCATCCCGAACGCTTTATACACTCCTTTTAAGGTTGATATAAAGACCAATCATTCAGAAAAATGAATATCTATCCTATAGGTGCATACTAAGACACATTGGCACATGAGAACCGGTTAATTAAGTCTGTTTAATTAAATGGGAACAGTTATACTTCGTGCCTACTGGTACATCACATGATGGAGTTATCTACCACATAGTATAATTATACAATGCACTAAATTAAACTAATCTTCCTAATTTCATTACAACAATACAAGGATTAGGTTATTTCACATAAAATTGTCTCAGCTAAGTGCAATGCCATCCATCATAAAAATTGGCGTCTGACCCATGTTAACAACTAAAGTATCACCTTGCGCGGGTGACGAATCAGATAGGCAAGCCCAGCATATGACTACCACCAATAGTTATGACAGTTCTCCAACTTTTTTCTAAGGCCACCGTGCGCGGGTGGCGAGCCGAATAAGATCAATTCTGAATGTCCTAACCCAACTATTACATTACTATATTTCATATTATTTATTTCAACTTTCTACTCAATCTAAGCAAAGGTAAGTAGAGGGAATTAAATCGGCGTGGTTTGATCATCTAATTATACATATGCCTAACTACATGCAAACAATCAAATCAATTTAATATCCAAATTATACAATGGAATCGGGTGCACCTGATAATTATGGCCAAATCCTCTAGCTTGCACCAATAAATCATCCACAAACTAATCTTCAGAATCTGCAAACACTCAACAAACATATATGTAGAAGAAAATTCCACATCTAATTAGCACAAGACTCTTATAATATGATTTAAAATTTTAAAAATTTTCAATTTTTCCCAAAAATCACATTTTAACCCATTTTGACCAAAATTTCACATAAAAACATGTAACACATGTGCCACCGCCTCAACTTAAAGCATTGCATTGCCCCAATGCAAAAAACTTTAAATTGAAATTTTGGTTAAAAATCAATTTGACAAACTCACACAAAAATAAAAACCTAACTCACTTTCGTAGGAATCACGGTTTCATTTAGCGTATGCAACAAGCCTTTAAACCACTCGGTAGCCCGACTGGACGAGTTTTGTCTCGTGAGGGTTTGTAGTGAACACACCCACAAAGTTTTACAAACCACGGGTTGCCTCTCGCGAAGCGCTAAGTTTACCGTCTTCAGCCAGACATAACTCAAATGAGCTATTGAGACGGTTGGAGTGGTTCCAAGTAAACCACATCCACCGTTTCCATCTGATCACTCTCCAACTCAACATACGACTTTAAACGGTGTCCATTAACTTTAAAAGGCTCTCCACCCAACATATTTTTTATTTCAATGGCTCCGTATGGAGAGATTTGAGTCACTATCTATGGACCCGTCCATTTACTTCTCAACTTTCCAAGAAAAAGCTTAAGTCTAACATTGAATAACCAAACTTTTTGACCAACCAAGAACGATTTCTTGGGGATGTGTCGATCATGAAAAGCTTTGGTTTTCTCCTTATAAATCCTAGAACTCTCATAAGCATCACGTCTAATCTCATCTAGTTCGGATAATTGAAGTTTCCTAGAACTACCCGCTTTCTCTAAATCCAGATTAACGGTCTTAATTGCCCATTCAGCCCTATGCTCTATCTCAACCGGTAAATGACACGCCTTGCCATATACCAACTTATACGGTGACATACCAATAGGATTCTTAAAAGCCGTCCTATATACCCACAATGCATCATCTAACCTCAAGGACCAATCTTTCCTATCACTACGAACGGTCTTTTCCAAAATTCGCTTAATCTCCCTATTAGATACTTCAACCTGTCCACTAGTCTGTGGGTGATAAGGGGTAGCTATCCTATGATTAACTCCATAGTGTTTCAGTAATTTTCCAAATCTAAAGTTCTTAAAATGAGAACCCCCATCACTAATGATAGCCTTAGGAATTCCATGCCTAGCAAAGATATTCTTCTTAACAAACTTAAGAACTACACTATGGTCATTGGTTCTAGTAGCCTCAGCCTCTACCCACTTAGACACATAATCAACTGCCACTAAAATGTACACATTGCCATGGGAAGTGGGAAATGTTCCCATAAAGTCAATACCCCACACGTCAAAGATCTCAACAACAAGTATAGGATTCATAGGCATTTGATCACGCCTTGAAATCCCTCCAACTTGTTGGCAACGAATACATGCTTTCACAAAAGATTGCGCATCCTTGAATATAGTCGGCCAAAAGAAACCGCTTTGTAGGATTTTATGCCCAGTTTTCGTAGCACCAAAGTGACCACCACATGCATAAGAATGGCAATGAGCCAATATGTCCATATGCTCATGGTCAGGAACACATCTCCTAACGACTTGGTCAGCACACACCTTATAGAGCTCCGGATCCTCCCAAAAATAATGCTTCAACTGGGAGAAGAAGTATTTTCTTTGTTGCTTGGACCAAAAATCCGGAAGCTTTTTAACAGCTAGGTAATTAACTATATTTGCGTACTAAGGAACCTTAGAAACCTCAAATAAGCTTTCATCCGGAAAGCTTTCCTTAATCACATCAGAAGGGTTGAACGGCGGAGGGATAATTCTAGACAAATGGTCGGCAACTACATTTTCTGACCCCTTTTTATCCCGAATTTCTAGATTAAATTCCTGTAAAAGCAAAATCCACCTAAGCAACCTCGGTTTTGTCTCTTTCTTAGTCAACAAATGTCTTAAGGCACTATGATCTGAAAATACTATCACCTTAGAATGCCCCCAAATATAAGACCTAAACTTATCAAGAGAAAAAACCACGGCTAACAACTCTTTTTCAGTAGTGGTGTAATTCTTTTGAGATTCTGAAAAAGTCTTACTAGCATAAAAGATTACAACGGGTTTCTTATCGACCCGCTGTCCTAGAACTGCCCCAGCGGCATAATCACTCGCATCACACATGATCTCGAAAGGCTTCGACCAATCAGGTGATTCCAGAATAGGGGCTTCTACAAGCTTTTGCTTAAGCATATTAAATACTTTAAGACATGGTTCATTAAAGTCAAAGCGTGCATCTTTTAAGAGTAGATTACAAAGAGGCTTTGATATTGCACTAAAATCTTTAATAAATCGCCTATAGAACCCGGCATGACCAAGAAAAGATCGCACACCTTTGACGGAAGTGGGAGGAGGAAGGGTCGAAATTACTTGAACTTTGGCACGGTCAACCTCAAATCCTTTTTCAGACACAACATGCCCTAATACAATTCCCTCTCGAACCATGAAATGGATCTTCTCCCAACTAAGCACCAGATTAGTTTCGGTGCATCTTTTTAACACACTTTCAAGCTGATCAAGGCAGCTTTCAAAAGATTGACCAAAGATGGAGAAATCATCCATAAATATCTCTATAGATTCTCCAACCATGTCAGAAAAGATACTCATCATACACCGCTGAAAGGTAGCGGGTGCATTACACAGGCCAAAAGGCATTCTTCGAAATGCAAACATCCCATATGGACACGTAAACGTAGTTTTGGCCTTGTCATCAGGATGGATGGGTATTTGATTATAACCAGAGTACCCATCCAAGAAGCAATAGAACTTTTTACCCGAAAGCTTCTCAATTATTTGATCAATGAAGGGTAGTGGGAAGTGATCTTTAGATGTAGCATTATTAAGCTTACGGTAATCTATACAAACTCTCCACCCAGTAACTGGTCGGGTTGTGAGTTTTTCCCCATTCTCGATTTCCACAACGGTGATTCCAGCCTTTGTAGGCACCGTTTGAGTAGGACTTACCCATTTACTATCCGAGATGGGATAGATGATATTTAAGAACTTCCGTCTTGACTACCTCTTTCATATTAGGATTCAGACGCCTTTGCGCATCTCTTGCTGGCTTAATATCTGGGTTCGTAACAATTCGATGCATACATAATGAAGGGCTGATCCCTTTCAAGTCTGCAATCGTCCATCCTACTGCTGCTTTTTACTTGGAAAGCACTTTTAGAAGTGCTTCCTCTTGTAATTCAGAAAGATCAGAAGCAACAATAACGGGTAATGTATTGTTAGGACCTAGAAAAGCGTATTTGATATTGGATGGAAAAGGTTTTAGCTCAAGAGTTGGAGGCACCTCCAGAGACGACTTCGTGGCCTTGTCAAAAGTAGAAGGCAAGGGCTCCACTTTATAAGACCAAGGTGGTTTTTGATGGTCCAAAAAACTGACCAAACACTCTTGAATCTCTAGAACTTCAGCAACATCAAGAATCTCCTCATTATCACCAGTTAGATATAATTCTAAAGGATCATCCTTAAGCATACGGGATGCATGCTTTTGAACTTCCTCATCAGTCACATCTACTTGGTAACATTCATTCATCATAGGAGAATTCATAGAATTAAACACATTCAATCTTATCTTTTTATTACCGAATGCAATATCCATGGCGCCGGTCCGACAATTAATCCTTGCATCTATCGTTGCTAAGAATGGCCGCCCAAGGATAATATTCGGTTGAACGTCCTTGTATTGTGACTCGGTGTCCATAACAAAGAAGTCAACAGGGTAATAGAAGTCATCAACTTTCACAATAACATCCTCTAAGATACCTCTTGGAATTTTGGTAGATCGATCTGCTAAGGAAATAATGGTGTCTATCTTACGAAGAGTTCCTAAGTGATACTTATCAACCAAACTAGCAGGAAGGATGTCAATACTGGCACCAAGATCAAGGAGCGCCTTCTTAATGGCAATATTTTCGACCACAACTGAAATCAACGGTTCTCCAGGATCTTTGAATTTAGGAGGAAGAGAGCTAGATAAGACTGCACTAACATGCTCAGTTAGGTCAATCTTTTTAGGCAAAGACGCCTTCAGCTTCCTCTTCTGGGTATACAAGTCCTTTAAAAACTTGGCATACGTAGGAATTTGCTTGATAGCATCAATAAGGGGGAGATTAATTTTAACTTGCTTGAAAGTCTCCTATATATCCTCAGCATGAGGACCCTTTTTAGCTAACCTTGCAGATGTAGATTTCTCCAAAGCCGTAGGGTAAGGTGTGCTGGACACACCACCCTCCTCAACTCCGGGAGATTCAGTAACTTTAAGATTCGGTGTTGTTGGTTTAGGAAAATCATTTAACAAATCATTTACCAACTCAGAACTGGACTTAACATTATCAGAATTTTTACCTTCAACAATGATTTCATCATCAGTAACGAAATCCTCGACATCAGGAGAATTTGGAATTCCCTTGTCATTGTTGTAGATTTTACCGTTTCGAAGAGACGTCACCATATTCACATGCTCATTTCCATTTTTATTGTGTGCGGGATTCATGGTGGGGTAGCTCGGTAGCCTTCCATCATCTCTTTTGCTTAATTGATCCGCCAATTGACCAACTTGTCTCTCAAGAGCTGCAATAGATTTAGTAGTGGTCTCGTGTATTTGATTAGTGACCTCAAATTTTCTATTAATCTCTTCATTGTTGGTAGACAATGAATCCATAAGCCTATCAAACTTTCGGTCAAGGTTCAAGAGACGGTTATCATCTTGGCCTTGGCCCTGATTTAGATATTGTTGTTGTGGCCTATGATTGTAAGAATTTTGTTGGAAGTTAGATGAGTCGCCCCCCTCATACCTTGGTTTGTAACCATAGTGTTGTTGTTGGGCATTATTAGGGCGACTGTCTTCATCTTTCCAACGGAAATTGGGGTGATTGCGCCATCCCGGATTATAACTTTCAGAGAATGGGTCATTTCGTGGACGACCACCATAGACTTCATTTACCTCCTCATTTGGTGGTGCCCCCAACTTTGACAATTATCGACAGAGTGACTTGGATCACCACACATTGAACACCCACTATGCGACACATTAGACACATTCGGAACACCTTTTCCTATATTTTTCAACAAAAGATCAACTTTCTTACTTAACTCGCTAATTTCAGAATTTGTGCCACGTTGGTTAGACACATAATTGGCGGAAGATGGGTGGTTGTTTCGATCCACTGAAGCTTGGGTCTTAGAACCTTTGCTTAGTTTTTCAAAAAACTCACATTCTTCCTCCATAGGTCGCGAGAAAAACATACCCCCACTAGTGGCCATCACAAATTGTTGGTTGTTATAATCTAACCCATCATAGAAGACTTTGACAAGCTCCCATTTTGGAACATCGTGATGAGAGCATGTTCTTAATAACTCCTTAAGTCTAGTAAATGCTTCATGAAACTGCTCGCTTAGGATTTGATGAAAGGATTTAATCTTATTCCTAATGGCAGCAGTTTTACTTATAGAATAAAATTCCTCAAGAAAAGCAGATTGCATTTCAGACCATGAGTTAATACTACCTGGCTCAAGAGATGAGAACCAGTCCTTAGCTTGATCTTTAAGTGAGAAAGGAAAAAGGCGAAGTCTTACCTCATCCTTGGTAATATTATTAACCTGATGTGTGTCAGCAACTGAGAAGAATTCTCGCAGATGTGCATATGGCTCCTCACGACCTCTAAACACTGGCAAAATTGCTATGAGGTTCGGCTGGATCTTGAAGTTACTTGTAACCCCTTTAACCGGATCCGGATAAACGATAGGCGAGGGATCCTCGAAGATCCCCGACCTGTAATAAGAATCAACACCCCGTGGTGGGGATTCTTCTCCGGTGCTACTTCCGCTAGCACCTCCGCCAACATCTTCGTCACCTGGCATTTCAGCGAAAAGCTCTGCTAAACCTGAAAAATCAAGATTAGTAGAAAACTGTCGAAACGTCTTCCTTCTCAACCTTGCACTTTTCTCAACCTCAGGATCGTAAGATAACGGTGATGTACGTCCCGATCTACGTGTGCGCATACACTAACCTACACAGTCACAAGAAACAAAACAAAACAAACAAACAAACAAACAAGAAAAATAAAATCTTTTTGTATTTTTTATTTTATTTAAGAAAAATATTAACAAAAACTTAAATAAAAAGCTCACTGAGTCCCCGGTAGCGGCGCCAAATTTTTGATCGACGTCGAAGTGCCGGTCAAAAATAACCTAATTACCTTATACTAAATAGGGTAAGCGGGTATCGATCCACGAGGACTATGTGGTTTTAGTTTAAGTTTTGGGGTGATCACTGATCAATAAAAGTTTTGGTTTTAAAATCTAACAACTAAAATACTTTTGATAATAAAAATGCTGATTAAAAATTAAAATACTTATTAAACTAATAATAAAGCTATAAAAATATAATAAGGATGTAAGCAATTAAAAGAAAAATGTAATCCCTTCCAGCTCCTAATATTTATGGTTGGTCACACTTATGGATTATTGAAACTTTTTAGAACCGATTACAAAGATTATTTTGACTTAATATGAATGAATTAATGTCGGCATTTATTATGTTTGTCAATGACTCGCGATAATAAATCTTATATTAATCCAACAAATAATTTTGTTTTAATAATTTATTTAGGTACAATTTATATCAATTATACGACCATCTTTTTCTTTAACTAAACAGAATAAGAATGAACCGTTAACTAATAATAAATTGTCTTGCACAAATAATTAAACATAATATTAAGTCAATAAAAATAATTTATAAATAAATCATAAATCAATGTAATAAAAATATGATAACCCAAAAGTAATGATCAAATCATAAATAAAGTTACCGGAAGGAATTACAACAAAATTAGCCGGACATCGCGGTGCACCTGACCCGCTTGACCTCAATCATCATAAAAATAAAATAAGAGAATCTTCTCTTTTCTTTTGTCATCTTTTTTTGCAGCCCCACTTGTCTTGACAATTCCCAAGTCTTTTTTTTCCTTTGTTTATATTCCTTTGCGTCAACTAATACTCCTTCCACCGAATTGTGTGTTATTTTTCTTTTTTTGTTTGCACTGTGTGATCTCCCCCTTTCTTTCTTTTGTTTTTTTTTCTTTTTGATCGTCTTTTTTTTCTGTTGAAAGATATCCCTTTGTCTTCTCGTTTTTTTCTTTTTATAATACCCACCAGTGGGTTATTGGGTATTGGGCCCAAAAATTATTATTATTTATTTTTTTTATTATTATTTTTTTCTTTTATTCTTTTGGCATATAATAATTTTGGCCCAATAAAAAATAAACCAACATTATTAATTGCTTGAACGAACCTGGACAAATAATAGATGACCGAAAATATTGCGACGCGCTCAAATCTTTTTCTTCAATATTTTTTCTTCATTTATCGGCGCTCACAATGTCTTTTCTCCAAAAAATTAATTAAACGGCCATTTTATTCCATTTCGCTCGTAACCTATATAATCACAAAACACACTCAAAGTACATATATAACGACTAATAAATATATAACTATGCTAAATTAACATGCTATGAGGTGAATGCAAAATACACCGATTACTAATGAATTGAAAACTCATGCTAATAAAATGGAAGGAAATGTTCAACGTCTCCAACAAAATCAACAAAAAATGGAGCAAGGTCAACATGAGATTAAAAAAGAGTTGTTAAAACCGGATGCTAGGCAATCTAAGTTTGAAGATCAAATAGGAAAAATGTTTGAAGCTATCATGTGTAAACCTTCTTCTTCGGGTGCTCTTCCTAGTGATACCATCATAAACCCGAAAGGAGAATTGAAGGTTATTACTACTCGTAGTAGTAAAACTTTCAAAGAACCCATTTCTCGTCCAAGTACTTCTACGGAGAAGGAAAAAGAGAAAGAACCCGTGGTGGTGGTAGAAAAGGAGCAAATTCCAAGCCCACGAAGTACTGCTCAAACCACACCTATGGTTGAACCAATACCAATAGTGGAACCCGAGATTCCAAGGCCGTTGCCTATGCCCCAATCCACACCACCCTTACCTTACCCTTCAAGACAAAACAAGGAAAAGGCACAAGAACGAAATAATTATCAATTTGAACTTTTTATGAAAATATTTCGTGACTTGCATTTTAATATAAGTTTTGCCGACGCCTTGGTCATGATGCCTCGATTTTCCGCAAACTTCAAAAGTATGTTGAATAAAAAAGAGAAATTGAAAAAGTCGTCTAGTTGTTATTTGGTTTTTCTTAGCCGCATACCTCAAAAAGTCGGTGATCCCGGTAAATTTTTAATCCCATGTGCAATACAAGATATGGAGGAATGCTACGCCTTGGCCGATCTTGGTGCTAGTATAAATTTGATGCCTCTTGAGATTTTTAAGTCGCTCAATCTTCCTAATGTCACTCCTTCAAGAATGTCAATCGAGATGGCCGATCATTCTATGATTCTAGCTTGTGGAGTAGCCGAGGACGTCTTCGTGAAAGTTGGAAAGTTTTACTATCCCGTGGACTTTATCGTTGTTGACATTCCCATCGATCCTAAAGTTCCTCTAATTTTAGGTCGATCATTTTTGGATACCTCGGGAGCACTTATCGATGTGCATGCTAGGAAAATCACTCTACGTTTCAATGAGAAAGAACTCGTCATAAATGCAACTCAAAACTCCACACTTTCTCATGTGTATTCTATCACGTCTTTGAACAATGTTAATCCCATAAAAAACATTTGCAAAAGGATTTCAAAAAGAGTTTTAGGAGTTGATGATAAAAACGATTTTCCATTCCCTCTGCCGGTGGAGGTCAAGAGTGTTAAGCCTACGTCTCCAATCACGAATGATTCTTCGGATGATGAATATGTTGACCCCAATGGGGGAGTTTTCTTTGTCGACAAACGTTTTGAGAACTTACCACCACCAAAACTAAAACGGTTTTCAAATGTGAGAAACTTTAGTGTGACTAACATTGTTTTAGAAACACCAAATATTTTTTGACATAATCATAAGGAGAGTTTAAAAGATGAAAAAGGAAAAAATTTTGAATTGGATTTAAAAGATTTTTCTACAATACTAACTCCGTCATCACCTCGTGTTTTGAGTACTACAAGCTCGTCTTCTCCTTTTGACGATGCTTTGTGTGGACTTAGTGTGGGGGAAGCCCCTTATGTTCCCTTCCCTTTCTCCACCGAGGACGAGATATTTGATCCCGGAATTGCTTATAAAGGGAAATCTCGGTCTTCCACCGATGCAATAAATGGAAAATCTTTCTATTTGATTGGTGCGAGTCTACCTCGAGTAGCTCATGGTTTTTGTGACTTACCCATTGTCCCACCCTTCTATTTCTTCTCATATATTTTTAAACCCTTTGCGTTTGTGTTGACACATGATGAAGTGGCGTTGATTTGTTTATCCAATGAAAACGAGAACGCCATCTTCGATCCCGGTATTTTGCACCATCAAAGGACTTAGTCCTTAATACCGGTTGTTTTTGGTCCTTGTTTATCATGTAAGCCCCACCAAAAATTTATCATACCATGATTTTCCCTAAATGATCACATTTATGGGGGATTCGAGTCGAGCTTTTGACTCGGTTATCAGAAACAAGGTGCCTCGTGGGGGAAAACCATGCTTATCCATGTACATATTATCGCTTTCTAATTAGTTAATATGAGGGGATTTGTGCCCTTCCAACCTTTGTTCCGTGGTTGTTTGTGAATTGTGGATTTTAGATGATCATTATCTTCACGATTGGAGCCTCTCGTGTTCGTTTTATGGGAGCACTCGATCGTTTGCTTTGAAGACTTTCTCAATATCCATGATATATCCTTTGATGTTCTAACCTTAGGTTTATAGCACACTTCATAAACGGCTATTGATTTAACGGTTACACCCTTTCCATGCTAGATTAGGCATTCGACTACGTCTCTAGTATAGGGGTATTCTACCCTTAGACTCGAAACATTGAGGACAATGTTTAACTTTAGTATGGGGGGTTGAATAGATACTTGCCTTGCCAAACCTTCACGCTTTCTAAAGTTTATCTTTTTGTTTATCGTTTTGTTGCAAAATAAGGCTAAAAATGGCCAAATTTTTAAAATTTTCTCATGTTTTATAATTGTTTGAAGACACGAATGTAGGTTTTCTGATGGCGAGAATAAGAGTAATCTTTGACTCGACCGTGCGTGTTGAGCACTTAGCTTTGATTCCTTAACTATTCTATTAGGCTAAGTCTCTTAAATGAGGACGAGAAATGATAAGAGTTAATTATAACTCGTATTCTTTCAAAAACTCATGTGTTCTCGTTGTTTGCTTATTCTCCCTTCGTTTGTAAATATTTTTAGCTTAATAAATATTGACTTAGCGGTTTAGTCTTGATTGTTGGTTTCTAGTCTTTTCTAGTAGCTTCCATGTAATTAAATTGGGAAGACATTAAGGAATCGCCAGCATCACGATTTTGAAGTATTGGCAACCCGAATAATCATAAGCTTCACCCAATAATAAGATTTCAAGTGCTCACCTAAATCAAGCAAACAATTTGAAGCTCACAAGGCCGAAAAAATCTATGCAAAATTGAAAGTGAATCAAGACTTAATCTTTGAAGCTTTAAAGATCCAAAATTCGCTCTTAGCGTGAGGATATACGTCTTTGGCCATAATAAAACCACCGATGAGGAGGATAATAAAAGGCTAGGCAAGACCGAAGTCATAATAAAAGCTTCATGGCGAAGTTGAATAAAAGATGGAGGTAAACCAATGATAATAAGGCCCTTCCGTTAGGGGCGTATAAAAGTCTTGGTAATAAGTCTCATGTTCAAAACCGTTATAAAACCGTGTTTATCGATCCTTCTTGTTGACTTAATTTTTTGACATCATTGTCTATTAGGAGGGGTTATTAATTTGATGGTCTTGGTTACACCGTTAGGACTCTATTTTTAGACCTAAATCTCTATTATCGCATAAGTCAAACAGTGTATTCTCGTGAAACATTCAAGACAAAATAAAATATAAGAGATACAACTTAGGATAATGGGAGGATAAGTACGTGATTAGGGCATATGATTAGTGTTAGCATTACTAACTTATAATGACAATGATCTCGTTGCACGCATGGCATGGAATTGGGGTGAAAATCGACGACGACGAAATTATTTCTAACGAAGCATTCACGTGTTCTTGTTCTATGAACCTAAACGTCCCATTTTGCGATGAAAATCATACATTATGTCCAAAACGCAAGTAGTAGTAATAGTAGTAGTGTAGCTAGTTTATCATTCAATAAAGTGAATACAAATGAATTTTGGAGGTGCTACGATACTTTATTCTAGCATTGCGTGAGGGCACGACAATGGTTTAGTATGGAGGAGTGATGAGACTGCTTTTATACATAGTCTCATCGTCCAAAAAGGGCTTTAAATGCACAAAATATCATCAAAATGGACAAATATATGCTTGTGTTTGTTACTTGTGTATTTTAGGTACGGATATTGAGGAAATGACTAAAGATCACAAGGATCATGCAAAAACGAAAACGGGAAACGAAGCCGCATAATGAACCATGCCCAAGTGATGATTTTTCAAGAATAAACCTTGAAGATTTGAAGATTATACAAGAAGGGTCATCCAATATTGAAGAGTTGACACTTTAAACCCTTGTATATTCATAATTACAAGATTGGTCCTTAAAGTTTGTCAAAATTGCAAAAAGGACCATCCACTTTGAAGAATTGGCAAGTTTAGTCCCTTATTAAAACTAAATTGTCAATATTGGTCCTCCTTATATTCAAACATACCATGAAGACCTTCAAAGTTAAAAAAATGTGCGAGATCTGTCCATCAAATATCAAAGAAATACAAAACAAGTCCTTGTGAAAAGTTTTGTGGCCAAAATAGAAGTTTTGAAACTTGTTTAACAAAGGAAATCGGATATAAACAAGTTTTGACTAAACTGACAAGGGAAAGAGAAAAGAAGGACTAAATTGGGCAGACAAAATAACTTACCTAGACCTATGGCAACCTGCCACGTGCCCCACTCACCAAAATCTACCAATCACCTTCCAACATTCCTCCACCTCACCATCCACTCATACCAGATTATAACAATCTATATTAGTTAAATATTTCGCGCCTAAACACCTTTTTAAAACCTTAATCAGATTAAACCTGGTGTTCTTAGTATTCATATCAAAATTGGGTTTTTCTTAATTATTGAAAATTAAGCCCCAATCAACTCCAGATATTTGATTAAGGTCCCATTGATCATAAACCCACCCTTAAACCCATTTCCATGTCACCCCAAGGCTCACATGCTACACCCTTACTACATGTTTTTTTAGGGAAGAAGACAAACCTTGCAGGAAATCAACCATCCACAATTTAGCTTCATTTCTAAGCTCATTGGGAGCCCTTTGATCACATTTTCACCACTGACACTCCAACAAAACGCCAAGAAAGTTCACATGAGCTCAAGATTTAAAATCTTCCAAGGGCATACTTGGAAACTTCATGTAGCCTATATAAAGGCATTAGTTTACAACATTTAGCCTTTTCTCAGTTTTACTCTTGTCAAGCCTTGTAAAGCCATTTTCTGAATTTATAAGATTATGGTATTGAGTTGTGATTTAAAACTGAGTTCCATTTATTGTTATTGTATTGAGTAGCTAATTGTCATGTTTTTGTACTTAAACAAAACCTTGAACAACTCCAAGATAGCCTATAAGCCTGTGAGTCCCTTTGTTCTTGCTGAGGTCAAGAATTTGGCTTGTGCTTTGGTGAGGATTGTTCATTGAGGTATTTCTTTAAGTGACACAAGTAACAATTCACTAGCTTAATCTATATTGGAAGTTGGTATACGTTTTTTTTTTCAAAAATCAGTCAAGTGGTTTGCTAAGTGCTTGTGGTTCAACAGCTTGCTTATTTGAGCTTAAGGGTGATCATAGCCTCCTAATCTTGATTGATTAAGGGGTGGTGAGGCCTTAAGGGAAGATTCAGGCCTTGTGGGAACCTAAGTCTTGCATAGACTTGACCCTTTGTCACCTTATTTACTCTATTTGTGCTAACCTAGGCTCAAGCTTTTGGCTGGGCTTGTTTGTTGTTTTTAGCAGGGGGAAGCTGGTGCTTGTTCTTACTAGCACCTCAACTCATTGATTCCAAGGTGTGGATGTACATCTTGGAGGTTTGTATTCTCAAATTTTCATCTTTCTGATTAAGTTTTGGTATTTTAAGTGATTTTGTGATTTTGTTGGTATAAGTGTGTTTTTATGCCTGCAAATTGGTTCTTGATTCACTTGTTGTATGTTAAGATACTTATTTGGGCTTAAATCAATCTTGAGAAGACTTTTACTTTATTAAAATTGAGTTTAAAAAGTTAAAAGGGTGTTTGGGATTGACTGATTGTTCAAGTTTGTGTGATTTAGAGTTGGTATTGTGGTATTGTTTGAGTTTGTATCTGATATTGAGGTGTTTGTGTTCTGATATATGCAAAATTTGTGCCTTCAATCACTAAATCGAACATTCGGCTATAAAATCTTGAAACTTTGTTGTTTTGCTCTGAAATCTTGTGCACACCTAGTTTTCATGTTAACCTAGGTCTAACAAGTGTTAAATCATTGTTAATACAACCTATTTGATAGATCTGAGGCCTTGAATTTGGATTTTGTGTCAAGTAGATCTGCAAACTTTGTTCTTGTGTTCTTCATTGTTCATCAGTAACTGAATGTGCTTGAATCTTGTTCTTATGTTGAATTCAGTGAATGAAATGTGTTAATCTGTGTTTCTTTAAGTTGTATTGAGCTTGTGTATGCATTTGGTGGTTTGTGGTTAGCTTATTCTAGCTTAAAAGTAGCTTTTAACTACCAGATCTGCATATTACTTGTCTAGAACACATCTGAGCAAAGATTGAATTAACTGCACTAATTGGCTGTGTGATTTTGTGTTTATTTGCTTGTTATTGACTCCTTGTGATTCACTGATCACAAGGGTCCCTTGATTGTCCAAAAAGACCAACTGAAACTCTCTAAAAATCCAAGTCAAAAAGTCAAGGCAGTGGGAACTCCTTTCCCCTGCTGCTAGCCACTACTAGTTATATTTTGTGTTCATCTTATTAATAAGTCATTCTGGCTTATTCCAATGTGCAACAACTTATTTTTTGTAATAGGTCTTAATATTTTGAGCTTATAAGTGATTCTGGAAGTTTACAGCTTTTGGTCTTAAGTTTTTACTAGAAAACGACTATTTTGTCTTTTTCAAAATCAGCTCATTGCTTATTTCAGCTTATTGAGTGTGCTTATTGGAAAAATTTTTGTTGATTAAGCTTAGTTAAGCCATTTGTGACTTATTGCAACTTGGATCAACTCTTGAAATAGTCTAGAACTCAAAAATGACTATTTTGTCGTTTTGTGAAGAGAGCTTTGGCTTATTTCAGGCTTATTCCTTGAGCTTATTTCAAGTTTCTTTTTGCAAATAGCTTAATTAGGTCAAGAGAAGGACGTGGGTAAAATCTTATCTTATGGCATCAGCTTATTGCTTAATGGGCCAAAAAGCTCATTAAGAATAACCTGTTTTGAAATAAGCTAGCTTAAGCTCATTTTCAGCTTTTGGGCCTTTGGAAAATTGTGTTTAAAATCAAATTTTAAGCTTGACTGGAGCATTTGGGCCATTTCTGAGGACTTTTTCTTATTGGGCCCAATATTTAGCTCATTAAGGATCTATTTGGGTATTTGGCCCATTTAAAGGCCCAATAGGGGCATTTTTGTTATTTCAAGTTCATTTTCTGTTTGATTAGGTTAAAATAAACTAGTTTTCATGTTTTTAGAATTTTTTATGATTTTTGGATTTTCAATATTACTTCAATATTATTTTAATATTATTTTATTATTAAATTTCAATTTCCATATTTTTGCACTTTTTCTATTTTTCTTAGGTTAAATACATTAAGTTAGGAATTTTAGATTTTTTAGAATATTTTTTTTGTCATTAGATAAATTTTTAGAATTATTTTAAGATTTAATAGTTTTTAAATAGTTTTTATTAATTTTAAAATTTTCAAAAATATTTTTAAATTAAGTTAAGTCATTTTAAAGGTTTACAATTGAAAAAATCTCATTTTGGGCTTTTTGTTAATTAAATTGATTTTTTGGCTTTTATTAGCATTAAAAATTATTATTTAATTAAATAAAAGGTTTGAGTGATTTTTGATTTTTTGTAAACTCTAATTACATTTTTTAGGATTTATTGCAATTTTCTAGGAATTTTTAGGGTAAAATTTTAATTTTGTCACTTTTAACGGTTTTACGTGTACGACTTTTCGTCTTAGTTTTGATTCATAATCGTAACCGTCTTTCTCTTATAATCTCTTTTCTTCTTTCATTTCTCATCAATATAATCACAAAGTTAATCATCTCTTAACACATACACCAAGCCTCCTTGAGAACGATCCCCCACAAAGGGTCATTTACTTGTGGTTTTCCTAAACTACTTGTTAATACTTGCCCTAATTACGCTCTTTTCCCTAAAAGACGTATTTTACAACTATCATGATCATTAAGGACCATTTGTTTGTTTCAAGAATAAGAAGGAGTTAATAATCATTTATAGACTGCCCTGAGTTGGCCGAGCAATGGAAACCTGTACCTTGAGTATTTAATATATGATTTAGAGATTTGATCATTTACATTATTTGACCGTGTGATTAATGGTAGTGAAATCTATATTGACTCTTCAAAGATTAGAGCCATTAAGGCTTTGGGTTTTACCAAAAAGAAAGTGCAAAAATGTTTTAACAAATATTTATCAAAGGATTCTTAAGGAATCATTCCCTTATACCCAGAACATTTAACTAAACTCCTTTAGGGGTAAATGTTTGTGCATACCTCAAGACAACCTAAGAGGGATTGAGGAAACCATTTAAACCATGACTTGGAATTTGAAACGACAATTTTTACTTTTCAACTAAGAAAAATTTGACCAAAGTATAAACAAAGATTTTTCGAACATTTACAGACCTTGTTAATTATTTTTGAAAAATCAACAAAGATCGCGTTAATTAAATTCAAAGTTATTTTAAATATTTTTCTATAATTGGACGAACTGAGAAATTTAAAACTTTTTACGTTTACGTTTCATAAAATTAAATATTTATTATTTAATTACTTGTAATATTTATCGACGCTTTAAACATCGGATTGAGTGAAACTAATAAAGATAATAGTTGAGACGAAACTAAAACTTAGAAAATATGAAGAAAGAATTTCTGAGTGAATTGTGGTCATAATAACTATCATCAGGAAAGGTGAATGTAGATACTGACACATTATATAGAAAGGATAAAGAACCAATTAGGATGTGTTCTTTAGTAATGACTGTGCAAAATAAATTTCCCGAACAATTTAAAAATAGCTGATGCTTGTAACAAGGATAATATAGATAATAAAAGGGGTTCGCGGCTAATGTGAACCATTAGCATTGAGAAGCCGATGGCGTTAAATGTATAAAAGGCCGCTTTTGCCTAAATATGGAGGTTTGTGAGATTTAGTTATGTTGGAATCTCATAAGTTTAAGTATTCTATTCATGTCATTTCTGATTTAATGTACCTTTATCTGAAGAAGTTGTATTGATGGTAAATTATGAAGGCAGACATCGCTTCATACATTAGTAAACGTCTAACTATTGCAAAGGTCATCATTTGAATCTGATTCGATTTGAGTCATCGTTGACAGACTGACCAAATCTACTAATATCATTCCCGTTAATGATAGATTCTCGATGAAGAAATTGACTCTTTATATTTAAAGGAGTTGTGTCAACATAGTGTGCCTTTATCAATCATCTCTATCAAGATCCTCGCTTCGCATCGAATTTCTAGAGATTTGCTCAGAAGTCATTGGGAACGAACCTTGATGAGAGTACTGTTTACCACCCCAATCGAAGGGACGAGGTAAAGTAACGATACAAACACTAGAAGTCTTGTATTATGTTTGAATAATTGACCTTTGGTAATGAATGAGATAATTGTTTTCCTTTGGAGAGATTATCATTGATAATTATCGCATTAGGATCGAGATCTAAATATAAGAGCATCTGTAGGCAGGTGTTGGGATGAAGATACCCGACATACACCCATTGTGAGTTGGACATGTCTTTTAGGTTTAAGGTTGCCTATGATGACAAGCCTAACCTTACAAATACCCGACCCACGAGACCTGAAATGATTGTTGAAATTAGGATCTGATTATTGACTACCAGTAGTGGGCAGGAGGTTATGTGAATATGAAATGTAGATCTTGAAGTACAGGATGGGTAGCGAAGTTATGCCAAAAAATTTCACCTTGGAAAAATAAATTGATGATCTGAAGGATCATGGGAAATAAGTCCCCGTTGTATGGGACCATTGGGATAATGCAAAAAGTTGGTTTGAAAGGCATATAAGCTGGATCTACCCTAGGACTTCAAGGGCTGCGTGAATTATGTTTCGTATATCGAACTTGATGAAATGTATATCAAGTGAAAATCTGATTACTTCTTGATGAATTTTAGATCGGCGAAAAGTTGCGTTCATCAAAAACCCGTGAACATCATGGATAGAGAAAGTAAGTCAACATTCAGCCTGATCGTATTCCCGTAGTTATGTTTGATGAAACTCGCGTATTGTAATGAATTACACTTGAGAGAAAGGACTGAATGTGGAGGAAATACCCACATGGCTCTAACTCTATAAGAAACGAGTAGTAAGATAAATTGATCTTTGAGGAAAAAGATCCTGTTTAGGGGTAAATGCTGTGACAATCCGTCAATTTATGGTCGATATTTTATTCTCAAGTATTATTTAAAACCATTATTTTAATGTTATATTATGAACTCACTCATTTTGAGAAGAAATTTGGGTTTATGTCTTGAAGTAGCATCGACTACGTCTAAAACCGGAGAATTCTACGTTACGTGCCTACGTTTACATACACCGTTTTGGTGACAATCCGACATTTCAGGAAATAAATTTATCCTTGAATATTATTTTGGGAATTTTAATTTGTGTTGATTCATTATCTCACAAATTTACGAGAAGAGATTAGGACTTACGTGCATAATTTAACGTCCTTTACGACTAAACCGGAAACCTTAGGATTACGTATTTACGTTTTTGAACTCTGTTTTTGATGAGACAATCTTTGTTAGAGTCATTTTGTGCCGTTGATTCATAATTTGTAAAAACGTTTTTCGTAAAATGACTCGAGGGCACGCAAATCGAGGAAACTAGAATCAAGGAGTACCCGTAAATTAGTGGGATGAGACAAGTTTACACTTGCCTCACCCCACAAATGAGACGGCTAAGGCTTCACCAACACACCTCTTTGAGGTGTCAAGTTAATATTAAAACTAGGACACTTGTCCTAAGTTTTCATCAAAACTACCTAATGCATAAAACCACTAAACACAAACCATTACCCTCATTCTTGTTACATGCAAACTCTCTCAAAACTCACAACTCTCTCTCTACTCCATTCTTGTTGTCCCATCTTCATCCATAAACACCCATTTGATCTAAATTCAACCACAAATCTTATGTTATTCTTGCATAAGATGATGTCCTTTTGAAGCCTTATTGATTGGAGGTGATTATAACATCTACAAAGAAGTTTCATTGGTGTCTAGGGGCTGATTTTCCACAAGGTGTTTATAAAGTTGGGTGTTCTTGAAGTTGATTTTGGTTTACCACAAGATTTGTCATCAAAATCCAAGCCTTGATCATAACTTGCACTATCTTGGTTGGTAACAAGATCATTCTTTTCATTACCTTGTTATTTTGTTAATGTAACTTTGTATTATCTTTCCTAATGTATATGTATATGATTATATATGATGATCAAAAGTATTATGTGGGGATCTTGTGTTGATAAATTTGGTTAAGATGAGTAAAAACTACATGTAAAGGTGTTGAAATCATGTCTAAAATAGTAGGCTATATAAAACAGTAAAGAACCATATGATAACTTGTTAAAATGACTTGGATAATTTAATATACAGTAATGTATGTGACTTGTACATATGTGAGAGTTGGCCACTCAATGGAATCCATAAAATGAGTGAGATATGATCAAAATATTATTGAAGTTCAAATCTGTATAGTCTGTTTTGGACGAACTGATAGAGAAATTTAGAAGATGATTGAGCAGTAGCTATAGGAGTTAAATGTAGCACATATTATGTAGTTTGTTCTGCCCAAAAATGAGCTTCTATCTCCTTGTAAAACGCAAGATATGGTAAAAATGGTGAAAGTGAATTTCAGAATCAGATTTGTAAAATAAAAGTATATATTATAAAATTAGCACTCAAGTAAAACTAATATAAAATGTATACCTAAAACCCACGAACTTATATATTACTTATAAATAAGTATATACTTTGATAAGTAAATGGGACATTTTATAAAAATGGCAATTTGATATGTTTCATAAGTTATAAATCTATATACATAAGTTTTACGTCTTTTCGGCTAAAACCGAAAGATTAACGTTTTCGTCAATTAAATCTTAGAAGGCCGGACCCGTCTAATGTAACTTTTTATAGCTTATCTACTGATGTATAAGTACATTTCACAAGTAAAAACTGATAAAACCCAAGCTTTATAACTTATGGACATTAACGGGCCAAAGTAGCCTTATTGGACTATTGACCCAACTAGTTTGGATAAACACTAATGGATTTACTCATTGGGCTTAACCCACTTGGGCCCAACATATAAGTAAAGGCCTGGTTTTAAAATTATAAATGGACTAATATAATGTATTGGGCTTTTAATGGGCTTAATGGGCCTCAATATGGAATTGGATTGAAACTAGTGTAACTAGTCAAAAATTTGACTAACACATAACACTATAATGTTGAATGAAGAGATAAAATCCCACTTGATCATAATCATACTTATATATCATCATATATATACATATCCATTATTTTATATTTATATAGGTTTCCGTGATTAAAGCACGTACCATACATCCAAATCACCGATAACCCGCCTTTCCCAATCAATGTGAGTTCATAGCCTCGCATTCTTTTAAATGTTTTATGAAATGTTTTATAAACCCACGAGGGAGATAACATGTTAGTTTTAATAAAAATAGGACACCAGTTGTCCCGATTGTTACTTATTGATTTGGACCTGAATGATTATATGACCCGATGAATGAAATGAAATGGATTATTTTTAGTTAGGTTATGTCACTAAAAGTCCCATTAGCATGAATTGTGAACTACCGGGATTTGGTAGACGCTTGTGCATATAATAGTACTATTTGGGGAAGATCACCCCAGTTCGCGATGTGACGATTGATCCCCGTCGTTCCGCCTTGAGTGGTAAGCGAATTTATGTATGAGAAGATTTATATAAGCGTGATATTTGTGACGACACGCTAACTTAGATGGGCAAATTGAATTACGGGTTAGCTATCCATTGTTTGTTATAGTAAGGTAGCAATGTCATGCGGCTTATAATAATCCAATATCGAAAATACTAATACACGCATTATTTATGATATATTGCCTGACTAGGAATACGGGGTCTTATTATTGATATTATGTTGGTGTTTTGGTTTTACATAACCATTATCAAATAACGGTTTTTATTAAACTTCATACAATGTTGATACAAAAGTTGGATGATCCTTTCTAGACCCGAATTAGGCTTAATTCGGGTTGGCTGGGTTCCGGCTCTTGCACCAAGTGAATTATCTTGCTGAGATCCTACACACTAAAGCAACACGCGTTAGGCTTACCAGGGGAATATATCCCACGATTAGACTCCGGCGTGAGAGTAAGTAATCGGTTAGGGTTTAAGAATCGGATGTGAGTTTAGAGTATGTAGAATGTAATACCTTTGTGGAACCCTTGGGGGTTCCTTATATATGCAGTGAAACCCTAATGGGCGCACTATTTGCTTCGGCCCCACGTATAGGATAACCATCATAATTAGCTTGATTGTTATTTCTAATTATGGTTAGTATATATCTTACACTTTAGGGCGAATCCCAATCTTAATAAGATTGTGATTCTGTCTAACCCTGTCCCGGCTGTACCGGGCAGTGGGCCGCACACACTTTATGCGGCCACGGTTCATTCAAGCTTATCAGCTTAACTAATCAATCCAACCCATTCGTGATGGACCGGATGTGGGTAGTACCCATGGGCCGGGTCCATGACCCGGCTGGGGACTATACGTCATCATGTCCCCCCAGTCTAGTTGTTACAGTCGTAGGCGGAATATCTAGACTAACAAGATGCTCCTCGGACTTACCAAGAAAGAACATTATGAAATGTTGATTTTCTAAAATCATGTTCCGGCCGCACGTTGCAACCTTGTTAGGAATTTATTCCTATTGTACCCAGCCGCATATGACGACCGAGATCAGTTAAATTAATCATTGAACATGGTCTTACGTATGACCGCATATCCCGACATAATTGACTGTTCATCTGCCATTTTGACTGACAAGGTGCAAAAAGTCAAAACCTCGAGCGACGCAATCTTCTGAGTCAGAAGTGACCCGTGGGTCCCACCTGACTTTTCACTTGCCACTTGCTTCCCGACCACACGATTTTGGTGAGTGGAAGACACGTGTCAAGTATCCAACGAACCACGACCAACAAGGCAATCCTATAAATAAGTCGCCCATACGGCTGTGTGTGACACACAGTCTTTTTCTTCATTTCTTCCATTAGCGCTTTCTTCCTTATCACCACCTTCTTTCGCATGGATCCTTCCTTACACAGGTTAGAATACCACAACCTCATCTTTTTTTAATTAATAATGGCTCAAAGAAACAACCCTTCTATTGGATCTGTGCTAAACGTAATGACAAAGAAAAAACTAGGGCACTTTTGCTCTGATTTCTTCGTTCCTAGAAACCTTCATCCATCTCTCCCTGGTGCACCCCAAGGAAAGACTGGCTTATACACTCGTCTCTTTGACGCGGCCAATTACCGCATTCCTTTTACCCGATTCCTCGTAGATCTCCTAGGTTACTATGACGTACATATCACCCAATTACACTGTATAAGCGCATGTAAGATTAGCCCGTTTGAAATCCTATGTCGTGCAAGAAGCATCCCCCCAACAGACGAGTTATTTAGACTGTTTTATACCCCTAACTTAGTAAATGGGTGGCTTTCCTTTAAGAAACGATCCCCAAACAGCCCCACAGCCCACAATAAAGCAATGGACTCGCTGAAAAATTGGTACGACCACTACTTTTTTATCGACTCAATAGTTTGGCCAACCGATTTTGTTTTTAAACATAGAGTATCTCCTGACCCTCCTCCACGAGCTGGTACATATAATGCCCAACATTCCCAAGAAATAGATAGGAATAGAACAGGGTTTCATAGGAATCTACCCGAGTCATTCCTCTGTCTGCTAGGGATTAGCCGCAACTACTTCGGCCCGTCCAACAGATATCCTGTATTCTGGAGGAGACGTGGTGAAGGTAGGTATAGTATCCGCACTTCAAAACATACATAAAACCGTTATCCATAACTAACATACTTTGTTGCTTTATAGAAATGAACTTCTTTGGAGTCCTACGCCAGGGTGATCCAAAAACTATACCAGAGGGAGCCCGCCCTAGACGAGAAAACGAGCTACCCCTTCTCGAGCACACCCGTAACGTGACAATCGCCCTAGCAGCCGTACCGGACCCCCAATCTGATGAAGAAGACACAACAATCATGAGGACCCCCGTAGACTTTGACAACGAGGATGGGGACAATATGATGCTGGAGGATAAAGCCGGGCCCTCCTCCCCACCCAGGACTGCCGCCCCTACCCACGAGGAGGAGCAGGGCGATAACATAGAGAGGACTACCTCTAGTCTCCGCCAAATGCTAGGTGATGACGATGAGGAAGTGCAACAAGTAGAAGAAGAAGAAGAAGATGAGGAAGAAGCCCAGCCCGTCCCCAAGCGTACCCGCATAAAGAACAAGCGGGTAAGAAGAGTTACCCAGGCCGTGATTGGGGAACACAATGCCCCCGTAAAGAGACTGCGCGAGGATCACCCCCTCTACCAATCAGGTGAGAGCACCTATAAAGCCTCAGGGACGGCGCAGGCTCCCCCTAGCTCCGGACGTGCCGTTACCAGATGTCGAGCTAGTCACTCAAGTACCCCCCCACTACGTCAGAACTGGAGAAAACCAACATGTAAGTCTATCGCATATGCTTGTCATTATTTCTCTCGTCCAAGTAAAAGGCACGTCCTTCCGTAAACAATATTTAATGTATATTCCAATTCTCGCTGCAGGGATGAACAAGCTGGTGTCGCTCTTGTCCAAGAGGCACAGAAGGAAAAAGAACTTGTCTTGCATGCTGCAGCGACCAAATTTGGCCCAGCCTTTGAGTAAGGTACCCCCACGGCTTCACAAGAGATACCGGTGTCCGACCCCCAAACACAATTCAACCCTGATTGGAAGACAACCATCGCTTCTAGAATGAGGCAAGTTGAAGAATGCCGGGACTATCTAAACAACTGCATTCCACCTAGCCTGGTAAAAGACATAAATTCACTAAGTCATGTAGACTTAGTGGATGAATATAATGGTGCATTGGTTCATCAAATGGCTATGGGTACTTCCATGCGGGTAAGATTTGAGGCCGCCTTAGAGCATGTTGATTCTCTAAAGAGGAAGAATGGCCGGAAGGAGAAAATGATTGAAGACAATGAATCCCAGATTGCCGCCCTTCAGTCCTAACTTGCTACTGCCGAGGCCACCATCAAAGAACAAGCAGCGCATGTCAACGCTCATGATCAGCGTGTAGCCGAGCTTGAAACTCAACTTGAGACTGCAACAGCAAAGGTATGTATCCGTATAGCATCATACCCATGTCCATATTATTATGTGCTCTAATCCTTAAGGTATCACCTGCAGGTGACCGCAGTAGAAGCCTTGGCGAAGACTTCTTTTGACCAAGTGTCCACCCTTAAAAAGGAGCTTGAAGACGCACATGCATTGATCCAGGGTGAGGAGATGCTGAAAGAGGAGCTTGCACATGAAAGGGCCGTGGCGGAACAGTTGATGGAGACATCCTCACAAAAAGATGTGTTGCTGAATGCCCTTACCGCAGAGCGTGATGAAGTATTGTACCCCTAACTACTAGCAACCATTGCCGGCCGCAGGTGGATGGTGGGTCATGGGACGTGCCTGGCTGTCACAAAAGTGTTGGAGGCCCCTCAATTCGTGCAGCAATTTGCAGATCTTGTATCGGATGGCATCGACCATAGCCGTCATTAGGGGATGGTTATGGCCACAGAGTTAATAAGTAAGAAGCAAAATTTTACAAAACATGTTTTTTTTAACACTGGAGCTGCAAAGAAGATGACCGTATCCATGGCTGCTATGCGGGATCTGGAGTACCCCTTCTTGGCTGAGCTCGAGGCTACAAAGGAAGCGTCCAAAAAGGAGATCATGGAGAAGCTAAGCCTTGGTGCCTTCTCACAGGACGAGGGATACTCCCGGACTCACTTCACACCCTCCCCCAACAAACTCACTCTTCCCGTTTATGAGGACATCACCAGGATCGTAGTTGGTGAGCAGCTATTAAGTGAAGCGCTGGAAGTGAACGCGGCTCGGGCTTTGGACAGAAAAGACCATGGGGAAGTATTGCCTCGAGTCTCTGAAGAGCAGCGGGAAATAGGTAAGTTTCTCCCCCCCCCATGTAGGGTGTTCCCGTATTTGATGTAATTTCTGAATAATTTGGTCTATAACAAAACGTTCGTCCGTGGATGTCCATGGCACTTTATCTTTTGTAACACTATTTAAACATTTAGAAAAATATTTATGAGTATGTGGTAATCACGACAATTTTGATAGTTGGAAATATACTTATATTCCTTTATATATCTGCGTCGCATCACATGCCACGTCTTACCTATAACAAAGCTAAGTCTATATTTTACAAGACGTGCGGCGTGCGTCTTTGCCATGTACAACACTATGTAAGTGCGGCATGTGGAAACTTATTACAACGTCTTGTGAATAAGGTGTCTAGTAAGGATACATGATCCGTGCCACTGGGGTTGCATCCCTCATACGCGACAAGTTGAATTATTAGGTTCACTTAATCCTCTTACCCTGCCTGGAGGCGAATAGTACATGTACGGTTTTGAATGAATGCATATGAATAGGAAATGGCATATTATAATAATAATAAAGAAATCTAAAAAACATGACAATAATTTTCACAAGAACGGGCCGTGGAGCTAGCTAGGCACCACGACATTTTATTAGAACGTTTACGACTTTTTTTTACATGAATGAAAAATCCTAAAACAAATAGAACCTAGAAAGCATGAAAACAAAACAAAAGAGAATACATGGATCTTCATTGAAGGCTACTATAGCGAAGTGTCCATGCGGAAGCCGTAGCCTTTCAAAGATAGCATTTTTTAAGATTGTAGATATTCCATGTACGTTCCAGGTCACGACCATCCATGTTACGCAACTTGTACGTGTCCCGTCATAAGGCTTCCGTAACCTCATACGGCCCTTCCCACTTAGGGCCCAACTTTCCTGTATTCTCCGTGCGACTTGCCTTGTTGGCACGATAAAAAAAATCCCCCGGTCGAAAGGAAACACTTTTAACCTTGGCATCATAATAAGCCTTCATCCGTGCCTTGAACTTGGCCTCATTGATAGCCGCTATTTCTCTTTTTTCCTCCAACAAGTCCAGATTAATCCGGAGTTGCTCATCGTTCATGACGACATTAACCTCCGCCGTGCGGATGGTCGACATTCCAATTTTTGCTGGTATAACAGCCTTAGTCCCGTAGGACAGCGCAAATGGAGTGTCCCCATTGGCTGTTTTAATCATAGTCCTATGCGCCCATAGAACATGCGGCAACTCATCTACCCACTTGGCACTTCGTTCATCCAAGCGTGCCTTGATGCCTTCACCTAAGCTTCTATTTGCCCGTTCCACAAGACCATTGGTCTGCGGGTGCTTAACAGATGTGAAGCGACGCGTGATATTCAATGTCGCGCACCAATCCTTGAATGTATTATCCGCGAACTACTTCTCGTTATCCGAGATGATCTCTCCTGGCAAGCCAAAACGGCACACAATGTTTTCCCAAACAAACTTTTTAACCTACTTGCCCGTAATGGATTTAACCACTTTAGCTTCTATCCATCGTGTAAAATAGTCCATTGCGACGATCAAGAACTTAACTCCCCTTGCAGCCAGGGGAAAAGGTCCTGCAATCTCAATCCACCACTTATAGAATGGCCATGGGGATGTGATGGGTGTCACTGCATTTGGCAATCACTGCATTTACAAATCATGTCACGTGAATCCCTATGCATAGTAGGCCAATAATATCATGTGCGTAGAGCTCGTGCCACTACGGATCGGGGCCCTGCGTGCATACCGTATGACCCTTCATGTATCTCACTAATCACATAGGTAGCCTGGCGTGGCCCGACACACCGCAACCACGGCTGTAAGAAGGAGCACTTGTATAGAATACCTTAAAGTGTTGCGACTTTCTTTTGATACGCTGTGTCGCCTTTTCATCATCCGGAAGGGTTTCATTAGTTAAATAGTTGATGATCGGGGTCATCTATGTAGGTCCATCTTCCTCAACTATAGCTGCGATTTACCCTTCCGTTATAGACTTTTCCTTTAGTATTTCTACCAAGACTTGCTTGGATAAGTGGGCGAAACTTATAGACGCAATCTTGCTAAGAGCATCCGCCTTCTTGTTTTCACCTCTTGGTACCTGCTTGATAGAAAACTTGCTGAAAGTAGCCATGAGTGATTTGACTTTCTCCAAGTATCAAACCATGTTATCCTCCTTGGCTATGTAACCTTCTAGAATGTGGTTCGTGACAAGCCGTGAGTCCACGTAAGCCTCAAGGTTGCGGACTCCCATTCTAGCGGTGATTTTTAAACCCGCAATCAACGCTTCATATTCTGCCTCATTATTAGTGGCTGTGAATTCAAAACACATGGCGTAGGTAAACTCCATTCCTCCCGGATTCGTAAGGATGAGGCCAGCTCCTGACCCGTCCGTGCACGAGGATCCGTTATTGAACAAAACCCATGGTTCTACTGGAGTTTCCTCTCGTTGTATTACTGGTCCGTCCTCTTCTTGCTTCTCAATTAGGAAGTCTGTCAGGATTTGGCCTTTGGCCACTGTCCTTGGTCTATAGGAGATGTTATGCTCTCCTAGTAGAATGCTCCACTTTTGTAGCCTACCGGCCATGTCTGGCTTGGAGATGATTTGTTTTATTGGATGATCAGTGATAACCACAATTGGGTACGCCTGAAAGTACCAGCGTAACCTTTTCGTGGCGTATACTAGTGACAAAACCAACTTCTCCATGGAGGAATAATTCATCTCCGGCCCTTGTAGTGTTCTACTTATGAAGTAGACCGGAGTCTGGACTGTATCCCTGTCCGTCATCAGTACTGCACTTATTGCTCCATGTGTAGCGGACAGATACATAATGAGCTCTTCCTTAGGTCGGGGAGCGACTAGCATAGGAAGAGCTGCGAGGTGATGTTTAAGCTGCTTAAAGGCCTCTTCTGCCTCCTTTGTCCAGCAGAAATCTCCTTTCTTTATGCATTTCTTAAGTGTCTTGAATAGAGGTAGCGATTTCTCCGCGGACTTCGACATGAACCTTTTTAGCCCGACCAACTTTCCATTTAATGATTGTACCTCTTTTCGTATCTGAGGAGATGGTAACTGTATCACCGCGTTTGTCTTTTCCGGGCAAGGATTGACTCCGTTTGGATCAATCATGTATCCAAGGGACATCCCTTCAGTTTCCCCAAACGTGCATTTCTTTGGATTTAGTTTCATGTTGATTCTCCTCAATGTGTCAAACGTCTCCTGGACATCACGGAGAAGTGCCTCCTCCGTATGACTTTTGATGACTAGATCGTCAACATAGACCTCGAGGTTGTGGCCTATCTGGGAGTCGAAGGCTTTATCAACAAGTCGCCGATATGTCGCCCCGGCGTTCTTTAGTCCGAATGGCATTTTTGTGTAACAGTACACGCCCTAACTAGTATGAAACGCCGTCTTCTCCTCATCTTCCTCCGCCATCTGGATCTGGTGGTACCCTTTATACGCATCTAAGAATCACTTGAAAGGATACCCACATAGGGATTCCACCTTCCAATCAATCTCTGGTAACGGATAGCAGTCCTGCGAATAAGCTTTGTTCAGGTCCGTGAAGTTGGATAACCGGGTTGGATAACCACTCGTGGTAGTATACCTCGCGCATAATTCCTGCGTCTTCTAATTTCCGTACTTCATCCAGTATTACTTGGCTACGCTCTGGTGCTTGACCATGCTTCTTTTGCTTAACAGGATGGTATCCCTGGCGGATTTGAAGTTTATGTTCTGCTATCGCACGCGGCACACCTGTCATATGCTTGGGCTCCCATGCAAATACATCCAGGTTTGCTTTTAGAAGATAGCACATGTCCCTCTTGCCGTTATCCGAGAGTGTTCCCCCTATGGACACCTCTTGTTCCGGATAATCGGGATGGATTGCCACCTTCCAGTTGGGGGTGGTGACCCTTCCTTAACGGGAACAGGTAGGACTGGTGTTGCCACGGCATGGCATTCGTACACTGGTATGATTGAGTTGTAGATGGTAACAATTCCCCCTTCCACAAGGAACTAAATCATTCCGTGAGCTGTGGATGGGACTGCCCGTATGGCCAGGATGCCAGGTCTTTCGATGATCCCATTGTATGGAGAGTGTGAGCGTATCACCATAAAGTTCATCCACACCGTGGTGGAGTGCTCTTCATTCCCAATGGTTACTAGTAGACACAGCTGTCCTATTGGCCAAATAGTGTCTCCACTAAAGCCAATGAGTGGCGACGTGGCTGGTACTAATTGGCTTCTTATTTCTGGTCGTAGTTGTACGAAACATTGTTCGTACAGCACTTCCGCCAATGACCCTCCATCCACATACATACGGAGAACATTGTGTGTTCCAATGCTTACCTCAATCGTGAGAGGTGCATCGGCCACGTCACTTGCCGTAATGGGAGAGAATGAGATTTCTCTGCCGCGTGAAAATTTTTGACTAATTTTCTGCTTTGTGCGGCGCTGCCAGGATTGGATCATGTATATAGTCGAAGGTTTGACCTTTTGGGGATCCTTCTTATCGTGCTTTTTGTTATCCTTTCCTTCCTTCCAATCCTTGACAAAATGTTTGAGGTTGCCTGACTTGATCAGTGACTCAATGTGCTTCTTGAGCTGGATGCATTCCTCCGTACCGTGGCCTTTGTCGTTGTGGAATTCGCAAAAGCGATTTCCTTGACGACGGTCCACCGGAGTCTTCATTGGGGTAGGTCTTGGGAAGTTCGCCCCTTTTGTCAACAAGATGTCCCGGTAAGTCATCTTTAGGGGGGGGGGAATTTGTCCTCCGACCGCCCTCCTTTGTTTTGGCACTTGTAGTCCGAGCCCCTTCTACTGCCTTGGTTGCTTTGACCACCCGACTGTCTCCTGGACTGGTCGTTCGATCGATAGTTGTTTCCCTTTGTAGGATAGGCCGCGGCTACCGCGGTTTCTCCTTCTATAACCCTTTCCAGGAGGTCGTCATACTTCTCCGGTCGCTTGTCATTGAGGCGCCTAATTAATTCCTTGTCTGTTATGGCATGCATGTAATCGGAAATTTTTAGGAGCTCCGGCATCGTTTTTTGTGCGAGTGCACTCGTCATTGAAACGTTCTGTGAAGGCCTCCGTAGATTCTCCAGGCTGTTGCTTGACGGTTGCTAATGAGACCGGATCCCTATTATACTTCTTTCGCTGAGTATAATTGTTTTTGAACGCAGTGCGCAGCTCAGTGAAGCTATCGATGCTCCGGGGAGATAGTCCCTCAAACCAATTACGGGCATTACCAATCACGATTGAATTGAACATCTGGCACCATATAGGCATGGGCCATCGTTCGTTTTTTTCCTGCGTGTCAAATATCTTTAGGTGATCATCCGGATCACCAGACCCATCATAAGTTTTGACGCACGCTGGCATGCGACGCTTCTTTTCCTCGGAGTAATTCTGTATGCAGAGGGTAAAAGGATCTTCCCTTGGATCACACCATGGGTGGGTGTGATTAGGGTCACACCATGGGCGGGTGAGATTAGGGTCACACCATGGGCGGGAAGAGAGGGTAAAAGGATCTTCCCTTGGATCACACCATGGGTGGGTGTGATTAGGGTCACACCATGGGCGGGTGAGATTAGGGTCACACCATGGGCGGGAGAGATCTTCCCCTTCCACCTCACGATAGTAAGGGCCACCGTAGTACCCCTCATCGTCCGATGGCAGTGGAGGAGTACGCCTAGGTCAGCAACGCTTGGGTGGATGGTCATCCGAATCTTCTCCTGAGGGACCGGGGGAAGGGGGTGGTGCCCCACTTCTCAGCTGAGGATCGGTTTTATGAGAAGAGCTAGGAGCCTTCTTCCCGGTATTCACCCTATCCCACAGGCTTGTTAATAAGTGTGAAAACACTTATCCTTTTACCACTTAATTATAATAATAACCAAGCCAAAACGTGTATTTTATGTCATAAATGTCGGAATTATGCGTTGTTTGTGTTTTTGTTGTGATTTACGATCAAAATGTGAAAAGGGAAGAAAACATGGGCTTTCACGGGCTTTTATCGAAGAAAAAGACAAAAGACAAAGTCAAAAGATAAAGAGTGCAAAAAGAACGGAAGTCCAAGGCCTATTCTGAAGATTTATCGAAGAAAAAGTCTAAAGATGGAAGTTTAATTAAGCCGAAGAACTCAAGTCTAATTTATGAATAAATTATAAGACGAGTTTAATTAATCCCGAGACAAAGTCGATAAAGTCGAAGAATTTAGAAGACGAAAAGACGAGAAAAAAGAAAGAAGGAAGCTTCCAACACTATGATAATCATCCCATTCACTTATAAATACCCTCCTAATATCACATTAGGAGGTGTTGGGTATTTTGACAAACTAGTCATCCACCATTTTCATTACTTGCACATTTATTTTCATGTCATTTACTTAATTGTCAATTTAATTACCTTGTTTTGTACTTTAAATTTCTTGCCTTTAATTCCAAGTAAGTTCTTCAATTTTATTGTTGAATCTTATTTTTAATCAAGCTTTTCTTTATCATTCTCATCCTACTTTTCTTGTCTTTGATTTGATTTTGGTTCGGATTAAGCATTGATTTTGCTTAATCTTATTGCTTATTTGATTAAAAAGTTTATCTTTTTATTTCTATCTAAATTTTAATAGGAATTAAGCTATACGTTTGACAATCTTATTGGCTTATTTTGTATTTAGCTTATTTGTTTTAAAGTTTTCTTAAAGGTTTTATCTTTTTAAAGTCTATTTTATAAAGTTTTCGTATTTTGTGTCTTGAAAGTCTTTAAATTTTTGCTTATTGTTTCGTCTTATTATTGTGTTGGTAAAGTTTTGATTTGTGCTTATTAGAGTTAGCTTATTTAGTTTTGCTTATTGTGAATTTCATTCCATCGGAAAGGGAACTAAGGTATTCCGACGGCTTTCACTTATTCCGATCGTGACAATTGGAATAGGGTTCTTGGATTCCGACGGCTCTTTGCGATCAACATTCTGATCGAGTAATTCCCCCTTATACTGATCGTGATTGCAATCGCTCATTGCGATCGTGTATTACGACGCGTCTTAAGGTTTTATTGCGACGAAGTGCTGCCAAATTTTTGGTAGCCATATTCCGATGCAACATTCTGATGGATTTGTTTTTAGATATTTTGATGCATTATTCCGATACCTTCATTTGTTCTACATTCCGACAGCCTTAGTTTTTTACATATTCCGATAAATTCTCTCTCAATCATTCCGACAGGAGATTCCGGTCACATTCCGATAGGTGAGTTGTTATTCCGACGGCTTTGTCGTGACAACATTCCGATGGTAAGCAACATTTCGATCGTTATTCTGATCAGAGGATTCTGATGGAGTTGGTTTTGTTTTAATTCCTTGTCTTAGTTTTATTTTTAAGTTTGCATTGTTTTAAGTTTTCAAATTTTTCACGCTTCCCGAAATCTTTGTTTTTAAAGCTTATTTTTCCGCCATTTTACTTAGTGTTATTTTAATCGTTGTTCTTTATTTTAAATTTCAAGTTTACATTTTTATTACATTGTCAAATTAATTTTTCGTCAAGCTTTAATTTTTGTCATTTAATTAATTTACCTTTTAAAGTTTTAATATTGCACCATTTACGTTTTAATTAGTTTTAGTTTTAATTCCCGCAATTTACTTTAACGTTTCGCAATTTAATTTTACTACAACGAAAAATCTATTGTTTCCCACCAAAAGACGACTGAGTCGCACGTTAACCTGTAATCAATTCGAAAAGATTGGAACAACGATATATTTATACTGGGCAAAAACATTTTATTAAATGGCGCCGCAGCCGGCTCTTTTCGTAAAGATTAACGGTTTTCTGTGAGAGACGCGTTGGATTTTGGGATCCGTTCACTCGTGAACGTTATTTTTTTTCTTTCTTAAAAATTTTAAAAAATCCTAAAAAATATAAAATTTTCAAAAATCCAAAAAGATTTTTATTTTTATTTTTACACGTACATATATATTCTCTATTTCTTTGGTATCTTTTTCTTTTGCTTTTGCAGGTGTATGCGTACTAGATCTTTAACTTATTCAGAGCCCGGGACTCGTGAAGATTTAGATATGGCTGGTGTGAACAACAACAATAACCCTCCGCACCTCAACAATAATAATAACAACAATGTTCCCTCACCTGATCTTAGAACGATGGAGGAGCTTTGTCAACCAACGATGAATGGACGCGGAGGACCGATTGCGTCGATGCAAATCACGGCTCCGGAGTTTTTGTTGAAGCATCACATGATCCAACAAGTTCAAAATACTTGTCCATTTCGCGGATTGCCGGATGATGATGCCAATAAACACCTCGACAAGTTCATTACCGTTACTCAAAGCATGAAGTTGCCCGGTGTTACTATGGATTTTCTTCGCCTTCACCTATTTCCACACACTTTATCCCACCATGCCGAAAAATGGTTTGATCGTCTTCCGAAGAATTCAATTCATACTTGGGATGAGATGACTCAACGCTTTTTGTCTCTCTACTTTCCACCATCCATGGTCGTGGATTTACTCAAGAACCCGATGAATCACTTTTTGATGCTTGGGAACGCTATAATGTTTTGATCGATCGATGTCCAAACCACAACATGCTCCCCGTCACCTTAATTGATACTTTCTACAATGGTTTAACTTTTCGTGATCGTGATACGATTAATGCAGCCGCAGGTGGCACATTTATGAAAAGAAGACCCGAGGAGTATAGAGAGCTTATAGAGAACATGACTACTCATAATATAAATTGGGATTCATCCGCATTCTCAAGATCAAACCTGAGAGTCAATGTTTCTTCTACTTCTTCAAACCCTGATATCACCGAATTGATCCGCGCAGTGGTCGAAATGAGCAAAAACATGCAACTCTTGGCTACAAATCAACAACAAAAAGTTAAAGCTGTAGCAATTTCTTGTGAGATTTGCGGGGGTCCTCATTCATACACTGATTTTCCTTCTACTCATGAGAATCCGGAAAACGTGTATGCGGCTTATGGTAACTATTCAACGGAAAACTACCAAGCCCGACCTCAAGGTGATCGTAACTTGCTAAGATACCGTTCTAACAACTTTCTTTCACCCGATTTTTCTCCTCAAAACCACAACCATAACAACTATAATAGAAGCAACCCAAACCCACCTCGAGCTTCTAATCCTTATCACCCACCCGCTCAACAAGCACCACCCATTAATCATGATGTTGAAGCTTTCATGAGGACCCACGGAGAGCAAATTAAGAATCTACAAAGCCAAATTATCAACTTGAATGGAGATATCACTAAGCAAGGTAATAATATTAGATCCGAGCTTCGACATGATATACAAACCTCTTTTAGCACTCAAACAAATGATTTGAAGAATATGCTGGCTAGTTCCTCAAATACCGTCACCAACCCAAGAGCGAATGTGAGTGATATTACTACACGCAGTGGAGCAACCTTAGTAGGACCAGTTACTCCATCTACACCTCTTCCACCACTATTTATCCCTCCTACTTCCACGCCTAGTATTAGTTCTCCATTACCGTCTCCACCTCTTAATGAAGAAGTACCTAAGAAAAACCCTTCACCCATCCCACCTTCCACCTATAAACCCAACATCCCATATCCTTCTCAGTTAGACAAGAGCAAATTGCTTACTAAAGAGGATGCTCAAATCTACTCTTTTATGAAGATGATCTCTCAAATGAATTTCAACATTAGCCTCGTTGAAGCACTTGTCCAAATGCCGGAATTCGTCAAAGCATTCAAGGAATTGCTTAACAAGAAGGAAAAGATGGCTGAGTTTGTCAACACACGCTTAAATGAAAACTTTTCTGCAGTCATTCTTAAAGAACTTCCGGAAAAACTTGGAGATCCCGGTTGTTTTGTGTTGCCTTGCATTTTTAACAAAACCGAAGAATTTACTGTCTTAGCTGATCTCGGGGCAAGTATTAATTTGATGCCTTTAAGTGTTTGGAAAACACTATCATTACCCGACCTTACACCAACAAAGATGACTCTTGAGCTAGCAAATCGTACTCTCACTTACCTCATTGGTATTTGATACACGCGTTTTCATTGGGGTTCAGATTCTCTCTCGGAATCTTCTCGAATTGATCACGGTTCAAAGTGGAATAGTTGTTCTTGGTTACTAAAAAGGGTTCGGGTTTTGGTTATCTAATTTTTAAACTAAATGCAAGTAATGAAAATGTCGATTAGTAAAGTAGAAACTTTGACAAAATTAAACTAAAAGTTAATTAGGAAAATACTTAAAACTTAAAACTTTGTAAAACTTTAAAACTTAAAAACTTAGTCCATCGGAATATTGCAAATCATGTCCATCGGAATGAACCAAATCACAACCATCGAAATACATAAATTCAAAGCTGTCGAAATGTTAAAATCAATTCTATCGGAATATGGTTCTGTCGCAATGTGCATCTATCGGAATGTCCTCTGTCGCAAAATCTAGATCGGAAAGACCTGAACACTTCTGTCGGAAAGATGCTTATCGGAATACAAGGTAAAATCTATCGGAATGATGCTGACTAAAAATGGGCAGAGTTTCGATTCAAAATAACCTGATTACCCGTCGGAATATGCGATCGCAATGTGCGATCGCAATCCCAGATTGGAATAAGGGGTAAGTGCCAAACTATCGCAAAGTAGAACCCTCTTGGGTTATTGCAATACAAACAGGTAACCGTTGGAATGTGTAGAATCCCCAATATTGCGATAATCCGAAAATGATGGTAAGCTGAAAACTGAATAAGCACGTATAATAAGCTATCTTAACCAAATTTTAAACATTTCAATAAGCATAAATTTGATAACTTTCGAAAACATGAAATCATAAGCTTTATAAACGAAACTTTAAAGTGGAATAAAACCTTTAATAAATCCGATTACCAATAAGCTAAGTCAAGAAGTAAGCCAATAAGCATAGAGAACTTATGGCTTAAACCAAATGAAAGCTTATGTAGGAACAAGAAAGAAATGAACTTTCTTAATACACAACCTCAAATTCAATCACGAATAATGAAGGATTCGGATCAAATTAAAGATTTCGGATTAGGGAATAAGCAAAATCAAGAAATGTAAAAAGAGATTAAAGAACAAAAAGCTAAACTTGAATTAGATTAATGAAATCCAAAATACAAAAAGCTTAAAGCTTTGAAAGGTAAAAATGGAGAAAAGAAAAATCTTAGTGAGAGAAAGTTGAGAACTTTCTCTCTCTAAAACTAGAGAAATGAAAAAAATGAAAAAACTAACTCCCCTCCAAATTGTGAAGTCTAGGCCTATTTATAGGTGTTTGATTGTGGGCTTGTAAATGGGCTTGTACATGGGCTTCTCTTCTTCTTTCATCTTTAGTCTTTACGTTTCTTTGAATAAACGTTTCCGACTTTGGATTTTGAGAAGTGTCGGTGAATATTTCCAACTCGTCTTATAATCTTTTGTTTAATAGACTCGAGTTCTTCGACATATATGAATCTTCCATCCTTGGCCCTTTTCTTCGATAAATCTTCAAATAGGCACAATGACTTCAAATCTTTTGCATCTCTTGGACAATAGACTTCGTCTTGAGTCTTTTTCTTCGATAAAAACCCGTGCAGTCCCATGTTTTCTTCAATATTCATCCGGTTGACTCTGAAAACACAATAAACACAAAAACCACGCATAATTCCAAACAAATGATATTAAATACGTGTTTTGGTCTTGTTTTAGCCAGAAATAAGTGGTAAAAGGATGGGTGTTTTCACACCTATCAAATCCCCTACACTTAACCATTGCTATGCCCTCATGCAATGCTTAGTGATAAAGCAATTTTACACTTTTCTCATAATCAATCAACCTTGGCCTTATTAATATACTACTAAACAAAAATTAAAGTACTAAGAGAAATCAAAACTTTTAAAGTAAACAAAAGGATAGAAAACCATTTTCACTAGAAAATAGCTACATGGAAATAACTTACAAAGAGATCAAGGGACTTACATTAGGGCTTTGGTGCTGCGAAGATTTATCAACCTCAAGTTTCACGTTCCCCAAACTAAGCTTAAAAACGAGATCATTGTTATTATAAGTCAGTAAAATAAACACTTACACACATGGCTTAATTATATGCTTAAACTCCCTTATTCCTAGGTGTATCTCTTATATTTTATTTTTGTCTTAGAATGATCATGAAGATGCATTTTTGGACTTATTTCGATAGTTTATTTAGGCTGAAAGCAAAGTAGGACGATTTGATCAATAGTTAGCTAAAGGACAAAATCTCTTAAAACTGCTTCTCGGGATATCAAAAAGTTCATATCTTGGCATAACTCGGTTCACGATTTGAGACCTTTCTCGGGCCGATATTTGGCATGTACTTCATACTTCATATCTTGAGAGACGTTCTTGAGATAATGGTCTTCTCTTCGTAATAGAGTTTCTTCTCTTGGTGACTTTTGAGGGGTACTCCAACTTTGTTGACCACGACTTCATGATTATTTCTTCAATCTCTAATTGGGATTTTGAGATACAACGATCCGCCTCCTTTTCGGACTTGGATCTATTTATCCTCATACCTTGTTAGGGTCTTTTCGGATAGACTTCTCCATGATCTTTATGGGAGTTGATTGCTTTTCGTCGTGAGTCTTGATCCTTCATATTGATTTTGGGAATAATGCTTTACACATCACTTTGGATCTTCAGCAATAAAATGGAATCCTCATGCCTTGTTAGGGCCTTTTCGGACTCGCCAATCTTCGCGCCCCGCTTCATAAGTTATGCCTTGGCTATGAACTCTTATCATTACCGAGCAACTTTTAAACGATCTTGGGCTAGAAGCTAAGTAACTTTTCAAATCGTACGACCTTACTTATTGCAGATAAATCATTAGCAAGTGATGGGAGAATAGGCAAATAATTACACCAAGTGAGCTAGTGCAAGAATACCTACTTATAATTGACTCTATCATTTCTCGTTCTCCACAATTTAAAATCTCAAGTAATGAGACTCGTGGATGCTTAGCCTAATAAACCAATTAAGGTCTACATGGTTAAGGATACTAGCTAGAATAAACTTGGATAAGTCTATTCGGGTTGAGTCAAAATAATCGCAACGGGCCTAATATGTCAAAGACTTCTAAACTAGCTACACCACTTTATTAATATTTTTGACTTTATTGCGGGATATAAACATATGAAAGCAACGATAAAAATTAAAAAATTACGACTAAATGGCCAAAGTTAATAAAAAATTTGAAAAATGTTGAAAAAGATGTTTTTCCGGTTAAATGAAGGCATTTTCATGGAAAAGTCCACTTAAAACTTCGATAGAAGTCCCCCTACACTTAAGATAAACATTGTCCTCAATGTTTAAGCATGTGGGAAAAGTGGCCCCTACACTTATGACATTGTGCACGTTGGTTAAATCAAGCTAAGGAAGAGACGACTAACGTGATCAATTTCAAATGTGAGTACGAAGAAAATTGAATCACGATAGTTGAGAGATAGAACCGGATTTCAGATAACACGGGAGCACGGTTCTTCAAAGGTTCCAAAAGTGCATTCATCCCTGTAATCACATCACCACACACAAACAAAAAACAACCTATTGAGGTCCCCCTACACTTAGGAGGTTAAAATGGAAAAGGATAGATACTCGGGCTGCCTCCCGAGGAGCGCTTGTTTTTTATAACCGAGTCATGAGCCTGACTCGACCCAAAATTAGTTCATGGGGAACATGGTGAGAGATGGAATCATCTCTTGAGAGATGTCCTCACCAAAGTACAACTTCACTCATTGGCCATTCACTTTAAAATTAGGTCCATTAGGTTGAGCGAGCTCGAGAGTACCATATGGAAAAATTTGGGCAATGGTGAATGGGCCGGACCAACGAGATTTCAGCTTGCCCGAAAAGATTTTCAACCGAGAGTTAAAGAGTAAAACTTTGTCTCCAACTTGGAACTCTTGGTTTTTAATCTTGGAGTCATGAATGAGCTTAGTCCTTTCCTTATAGATCAAAGAATTTTCATAAGCCTCATTTTGGAGTTCATTCAGCTCATTTAGTTGGATCTTGCGTAGTTCACCGGCTTTGTTGATATCGAAATTAGCCCACTTCAAGGCCCAGTAAGCCTTGTGCTCCAACTCAATGGGGAGGTGGCGATATGGTGTACAACCAATCAGAGTCTTGTATGCGGTACGGAAAACCCACAAAGCATCATCGAGTTTATCGGCCCATGAGGCACGATGCTCTCCCACGGTTCTTTCAAGAATTTGCTTTAATCCTCGATTCGAGATTTCAGCCTGGCCATTAGTTTGTGGGTGGTATGCGGTGGAAAGACGATGATTTACACCATACTTAGCCATGACTCTTGCAAATTGATCATTGCAAAAATGAGTCCCGCGATCACTAATAATGGCACGAGGCACACCGAATCTAGCGAATAGCGACTTCAAAAAGTTACAAACCACCCTTGCGTCACTAGTAGGTAAAGCTTTGGCTTCAACCCATCTGGAGACGTAGTCAACGGCAACAAGGATGTATTTGTTTCCTTTAGAGGAAGGGAATGGCCCCATAAAGTTGATACCCCAACCATCAAAGACTTCCCACTCTTGTATGAAATTCTGAGGCATCTCGTCTTTATGTGTGATCTTGCCTAGTTTTTGGCAAGCATCACAATGTTTAACCATCTCGTGAGCATCACGATAAATGGTGGGCCAATAAAATCCCGAGTCAAACACTTTTTTGGCGGTGTATTTGGGACCAAAGTAACCACCGGTGGGTCCTTTTTGGCAAGCTTCTAGAATGTCGAAAGCTGCCGGTCCATCAACACATCGGCGAATAATCAAGTCGGCACATTGTTTGAATAGATACGGGTCATCCCAATAGTAAGTCTTAATGTCTTTGAAGAACTTTTTCTTTTGCTGGGATGTTAACCCGTCGATGAGAATTCCACCCGCCAAGTAGTTTGCAATGTCCGCAAACCACGGGGTTTCATCAGAATTCGAGTTGATAGACATTAAGGTCTCCAGGGGAAAAGAGTCATTGATCTCTTTGTTCGGATGATCCCCTTGATAAGGATCCTCAAGTCTGCTGAGATGATCTGCGGCTAGGTTTTCAGCTCATTTCTTATCACGAATTTCGATTTTAAATTCTTGGAGTAGCAAAACCCAGTGAAGAAGTCTTGGTTTGGAATCTTGCTTAGTCAACAAGTACTTCAACGCGGAATGATCGGTATACACGATGGTGGTAGAAAGGACAAGATAGGGGCAAAACTTTTCAAAGGCATAGACAACAACTAAAAGCTCTTTTCCGGTTGTCGTGTAATGCAATTGAGCCCCCGTCATTGTCTTGCTAGCGTAATGGATCGGTTGGAAGTGTTTGTTCACTCTTTGGCCCAACCGCTCCAATAGCAAAGTCGCTAGCATCGCACATCAACTCAAAGGGAAGCTCCAAATTAGGGGTAACCAAGACCGGTGCCTTAGTTAGCTTATCCTTAAGAAGGTTGAAGGCTTCAATACACTCATTGGAAAAGATAAAAGGAGTATCTTTTTCCAAGAGGTGGGTCATGGGGCGAGCGATTTTAGAAAAATCTTTGATGAATCGACGGTAGAAGCCCGCATGACCAAGGAAACTTCTCACACCCTTCACGGTTGAAGGTGGAGGCAACTTAGAAATAACATCGACTTTAGCACGGTTTACTTCAAGACCGGATTTGGAGATCTTGTGTCCTAGCACGATGCCCTCTTTTACCATGAAATGGCATTTTTCCCAATTAAGAACAAGGCGAGTGTCTTCACACCGCTTAAGCATACGTTCTAAATTGGCAAGGCAAGCAGAGAAAGAATCGCCATAAACTGAGAAATCATCCATGAATACTTCCATAGTTTCTTCAACCATGTCATGGAAGATAGCCATCATACACCGTTGGAACGTCCCAGGAGCATTACATAAACCAAAAGGCATGCGTTTGTAAACAAATGTTCCGTAGGGACTAGTGAATGTGGTCTTTTCTTGGTCCTTGGGATCGATGGGAATTTGAAAATACCCGGAGAAAACGTCTAAAAAGCAGTAATAGTCATTACCTGCTAGACGCTCGAGCATTTGATCCATGAAAGGAAGAGGAAAGTGATCTTTTCTCGTGGCATCATTGAGCTTGCGATAATCGATACAAACTCTCCACCCAGTAACGAGACGAGTGGGAATCAACTCGTTGTGTTCATTGGGAACAACGGTTATTCCGCCCTTCTTGGGCACACAATGGACGGGACTTACCCAAGGCGAATCCGAGATAGGGTAAATCAAGCCGGCATCAAGAAGTTTGATAACCTCTTATTTGATGACGTCATGAATGCGAGGATTAACCCTTCTTTGGCTCTGGATTGCGGGTTTAAAGTCATCTTCCATGAGAATTTTGTGAGTACAAAAGTTTGGATCAATTCCACGGATATCAGAAATTTTCCAAGCAATTGCCTTCTTATGATCTTTAAGCACGGCGATGAGGCGAGATTTCTCTTCTTCTTTCAAGTCCTCAGCAATGATGACGGGCGACTTCTTCTTATCTTCAAGGAACACGTACTCGAGGTGGGCGGCAACTCCTTAAGTTCTAAATCCGGAGGATTTTTGATGGGAGGCGTATTCAAAGTCGGTGCATCGATAGCAATAGCCTTGGGAGATGGTGGAGAAATATTGTCTTCTTTGAGAAGGTTCTCAATGAGGCGAAGATCTTCATCCCAATCGGTGGGAGAATCGTCATGATCTAAGTTCACATCTCCCATGGTGGCTTCCAAATCTTTCCAAAGAAAATCACTTTCTCCAAATAGAGATAGTGATGAGTCAATAGAGGAAACGGTCTCAACATTGGGAAGAGAGGTAGGAATACTTTTACAAGCATCTTTGAAGTGTTCTTCACAAGCCTCATCAAGAACGTCAATACAATTAACACTCTCGTATGAATAAGGCTGTTTAGAAAGCTTTCCCATGTTGAAGACGATTTTATCGTCACCAACTCTCATAATAAGCTCACCCGCTTCGACATCGATGAGAGTGCGACCGGTCCTCAAGAATGGACGACCAACGATCAATGGCACACGAGGGTCCATATCATAGTCAACGACAACGAAATCGGCAGGCAAAGTGAATTTGTCGACTCCTACAAAGACGTCTTCGGCTATCCCCACTGGATAAGCAACCGTACGGTTAGCTAATTCCAAAGTCATTTTGGTGGGGACTAGCTCAGGGAGAGATAATTGCTTCCAAACGCTCAGAGGCATTAGATTAATACTGGCACCTAGATCGGCTAGGGCCATGCAATTCTCTACTCCCGGGAAGTTGCAAAGGATTAAGAAACGACCCGGATCACCAAGCTTGGTTGGCAATTTCCATAAGAGAACTGCAGAGCAATTCTCATTAAGTTGGGTGTTAGCAATATCAAGAAGCTTTTCCTTGTCGCTAAGAAGATCTTTGAACATTTTCGCATACTTAGGCATGTGAGCGAGAGCCTCAGCGAAGGAGATGTTGAAATTCAATTGTTTAAACATTTTGAGAAAGTTCGAAACTTGAATATCGTCCTTGCTTTTGAGCTTCTCTTTCCTCAACCTTGAGGGATAAGGTATATCGGAAGAAGAGGAAGGCTTTGGGATAGTAGGATCACTCACATCCTTGGGTGGAGGAGGGGTAGAAGTAAGAGGTGGAGAAATTGGGGAAATAGAAGGTTGAGGAATAGGAGCAGGTGACTCGTTTTCCTTAGTCACCATCACCGGTGGAGGTATAGGAAGCTCGGGTTCCTTGGTACCTTTGCCACTGCGAGTGGTGATTTCTTTCATCTCCCCTCTTGGATTCGCAACGGTGTTACTCGGAAGAGTACCCGAAGAAGAGGGTTGATTACCTTGGAAGAAACTAGCCATCATGTTCCTTAAGTCATTCGTTTGACTTGCTAAAGTGTTTCTCATATCAGCTCGAAGATCGTTTCCTTGTTTCACCATGTCTGCTTTCAAGTTGAGCACTTCCCGCTGGAGATTTTCCACGATCACATCATTGGTCCTCATGTAGGTTTCAACATCTTGGTGTAATGCGGTGGGTTGGTTGGGAGGAGGAGCATGGTAGGCGGGTGGTTGATAAGCAGGTTGTTGGTAAACTTGGTTGTTTCTTTGAGGTGGATATGGTTGTCTTTGAGGTGGTTGGTATGGTGCACGAGGTTGTTGTTGTTGTTGAGGAGGGCGATTGAGGTTTTGTTGTTGGTTTGGGTTGTTAGGAGGAAAACTGGGTGGGGAAAGAAAGTTGTTAGAGCGGTAGCTAAGCAAGTTGCGGTCACCTTGAGGACGAGCTTGATAAGCGGCCTGAGGATAGCTACTGTATGCTGCATTAACATTCTCAGAAGGGTAGTCTTGGGTGGTGGTACAAGTGGTGTAAGAGTGAGGACCACCGCATATTTCACATGGTTGGCTGACAGCATTGACTTGAGCGTTATTAGCGTTGATGCTGTTGGTGTTACTGGCGGTTTGGGTAGCAAGAGATTCAAGAAGCGTAGTAATTTTGTCAAGTCGCTTGTCGTGGTCACTAGTACTAGCACTAGCGGCAATTGTCCGCACACTCTTGGTTTGCACACGAGACTTATTTTCAATAATATCCCAAGCGGCATTAGAAGTCTTAACCAAAATATTACCCCCCGAGGCACTGTTTAGTGAATCTTGGTCATTCATGCTTAAACCATTATAAAAAGTATTAATTTGGTGCACTTTGGTAAAACCATGTTGTGGGCACTTTCTTAAAAGATCTTTAAAACGGTCCCAAGATTCACTAAAAGATTCATCGTACTTTTGTTCAAAATTGATAATTTCATTCCGCAAAGCGGTAGTACGAGAGGGTGGGAAAAAGTAGTTTATGAATTTGGTCTCCAAATCCGTCCACGTCAGAATACTTTGTGGCGGTTCTTTTGAAAGCCAATGTCGGGCTTGTCCCTCTAAAGAAAAGGGAAAAATTTGTAAAAGGATTACCTCTTGTGGAACACCATTGAATTTGACCGTATTCGTGAGTTGCAAGAACCTTTTGATGTGGTCATGAGGATTATCAATGGTACGCCCCAAGAATGGTTGAGCAGAGACCATCTGAATAAAGCCGGATTTGAGCTCAAAGTTGTTGGCTGCAATCGCGGGTATGACAATTGGATCATTGTTGCCATCTACATGTGCTTGCAAAAGTTCAATCATCGGGCGATTGTCCGGTAGAGGCTCATTGTTGTTGTTATTATTGTTGTTGAGAGGTGGATTGTTATTGTTGTTATTGTTTTGAGGTGGGTTATTGTTGTTTTTGTGTACACCGGCCATGTCTAAGTTTTTGAGAGGCTCGGGCTCTTGATAAGACGTTGATCGTGTACGCATGCACCTGCAAAAGAACTAACAAAGCAAAAACAAAGCAGAAATATTTTTGTCTTTTTATGTTTTTTTACTTTTTAGGATTTTTGAAAATTTTATATTTTTTAGGGTTTTTGAAAGTTTTTATGAAAAAAATAACGTTCACGGAGAACGGATCCCAAAATCCAAGTTCTGACAAAAAACTGTTAATCTTAACGAGAAGAGCCGGCAGCGGCGCCATTTGATACACGCGTTTTCATTGGGGTTCAGATTAAGTCTCGGAATATTCTCGAATTGATCACGGTTCAAAGTGGAATAGTTGTTCTTGGTTACTAAAAAGGGTTCGGGTATTGGTTATCTAATTTTTAAACTAAATGCAAGTAATGAAAATGTCGATGAGTAAAGTAGAAACTTTGACAAAATTAAACTAAAAGTTAATTAGGAAAATACTTAAAACTTAAAACTTTGTAAAACTTTAAAACTTAAAAACTTAGTCCATCGGAATATTGCAAATCATGTCCATCGGAATGAACCAAAATCACAACCATTGGAATAGATAAATGCAAAGCTGTCGGAATGTTAAAATCAATTCTATCGGAATATGGTTCTGTGGCAATGTGCATCTATCGGAATGTCCTCTGTCGCAAAATCCAGATCGGAAAGACCTGGACACTTCTGTCGGAAAGATGCTTATCGGAATACAAGGTAAAATCTATCGGAATGATGCTGACTAAAAATGGGCAGAGTTTCGATTCAAAATAACCTGATTACCTGTCGGAATATGCGATCGCAATGTGCGATCGCAATCCCAGATCGGAATAAGGGGTAAGTGCCAAACTATCACAAAGTAGAACCCTCTTGGGTTATTGCGATACAAACAGGTAACCGTTGGAATGTGTAGAATCCCCAATATTGTGATGGAAGCAATGTTAATCCAAAAATGGTGGTAAGCTGAAAACTGAATAAGCACGTATAATAAGCTATCTTAACCAAATCTTAAACATTTCAATAAGCCTAAATTTGATAACTTTCGAAAACATGAAATCATAAACTTTATAAACGAAACTTTAAAATGGAATAAAACCTTTAATAAATCCGATTACCAATAAGCTAAGTCAAGAAGTAAGCCAATAAGCATAGAGAACTTATGGCTTAAACCAAATGAAAGCTTATGTAAGAACAAGAAAGAAATGAACTTTCTTAATACACAACCTCAAATTCAATCACGAATAATGAAGGATTCGGATCAAATTAAAGATTTCGGATTAGGGAATAAGCAAAATCAAGAAATGTAGAAAGAGATTAAAGAACAAAAAGCTAAACTTGAATTAGATTAATGAAATCCAAAATACAAAAAGCTTAAAGCTTTGAAAGGTAAAAATGGAGAAAAGAAAAATCTTAGTGAGAGAAAGTTGAGAACTTTCTCTCTATAAAACTAGAGAAATGAAAAAAATGAAAAACTAACTCCCCTCCAAATTGTAAAGTGTAGGCCTATTTATAGGTGTTTGATTGTGGGCTTGTAAATGGGCTTGTACATGGGCTTCTCTTCTTCTTTCATCTTTAGTCTTTACGTTTCTTTGAATAAACGTTTCCGACTTTGGATTTTGAGAAGTGTCGGTGAATATTTCCAACTCGTCTTATAATCTTTTGTTTAATAGACTCGAGTTCTTCGACATATATGAATCTTCCATCCTTGGCCCTTTTCTTCGATAAATCTTCAATTAGGCACAATGACTTTAAATCTTTTGCATCTCTTGGACAATAGACTTCGTCTTGAGTCTTTTTCTTCGATAAAAACCCGTGCAATCCCATGTTTTCTTCAATATTCATCCGGTTGACTCTGAAAACACAATAAACACAAAAAACACGCATAATTCCAAACAAATAATATTAAATACGTGTTTTGGTCTTGTTTTAGCCAGAAATAAGTGGTAAAAGGATGGGTGTTTTCACACCTATCAGTATTGCTGAAGATGTATTTCTTAAAGTTGTTACCTTTACTTTTCCGGTCGATTTTGTTGTTGTTGATTATGAAATGGACCCTCGTATTCCGTTAATACTTGGTCGGCCATTTTTGAGAACTAGAAAATCCTTAGTCAATGTTGCCGAAGGTGAGTTAATCTTAAGAGTCAGGAATGAGGCACAAGTTTTTAAAATGGGGAAGATCACAACCAAATCAAATGGAAGAGAATCAGCGAATATGATTAATGTGCTTGATGATTTTGTCGTCTAAAACAATCCTATTTTCGATTCTTGCTATGATAATCCACTGTTCAAAGATGATGTGGATGATTCTCTCTCCAATTTAGATCCTCCACCAATTCATGAGTCTCCACCGATCTATGATGATTATGATGATGATTCTAGTTCTGATATGGATGATTCTGATGATTTTCCTTCTGAGTATAAAGACATTCCAACTTATGATGACTTTGATGATGTCGATACTCTTTCGAGTGATTATTCACATGATGAAGATCCTCCACCAACCATGCTTGATCCTACTTTGGATGACTACTCATTTGAGGAAGATTTTGCTACTTTTCTCAACACCTACTTCCCAAATGAGAGTGATTCTCCTCCTTTGGACTTTTATGATTATGGTCTTTATCCTCCTTCGGATATGAATAAACCCGTTTCAAAGGAGAAGAAGCCGGACAACACCGATATCCGCAGTACTTATGTCTTGACACCTCTTTATCCACCTTCTAAGGGTGAGATTGTGCGATTTATGAGCGGATCCTCTTCAAGATCTACTGAGCCCGAGTCTTATTTTTCCCTAAAGGAAAAGGTGTTCAATCCCGCTATTGCACTTTTTAAGCCATCTCAGTATCCATCTGACGAAATTAAAGGAAAGATTTTTGGAACTTATGGAGATATGCTTGCACTGCATCCTACTTTCTACCACCGTGCTCAACAACTGCTTAAGGGAACCTTGCCTACTCTTCTTTGGCTTGCCTTGTTCGCCTTAAGCTTGTGCTATTTGATGGACGAAAACCATGTCTTTGATCCTGGTGGATGTGTTTCAAGCTTCTTCCTATGCTAATCAAGGTCGAGTCAGGCTCACGACTCGGTTACCAAAAACAAGCGCTTCTCGGGAGGCAACCCGCAGTATCTATCCTTTTTCTCTGTTTTTTTAATAAGTGTAGGGGGAGACCCTAGTATATGTTTGTTGTTTTCTTTCTTATCATGTGCAGGGATTCGCGCTTTAAAAGATCCATTCTTGATGACTTTTGACGAACCGTGATTCCGTGTACCCGTCTTCCCGGTTCTATCCTAAACTCTTTTGATTCTCTATTTTATATTCTTCAATATTAAAATAGGAATCACTTTAGTTGACTCTTCCTTGGCAAGATTTAAACAAAGTGCACAATGTCCTAAGTGTAGGTTACTTCCACATGCTTAAACATTGAGGATAATGTTTATATTAAGTGTAGGGGGGGGGGGCTTCTATCGAAGTTAAGTGGGCTTTTCCTTGTATTTGTCCTCATTTTAACCGGAAAATTGATTTTTCAACATTTTTCAAAATTTTTGATCTATTTTGGCCTAGTAGTCTTACCTTTGTTATAGTTATTTTATGGTTATTTACTTTCTTTGCTAGAATAAATTTTTAATAAAGTGGTTTCAATTTTTAAACGTTGTGAATCTTTTGACTCAACCCGAGTTTACTTATCTAAGTTTACTCTAGCTAGTATCCTTAACATGTTTAAGTCAAGTTTTGCTAGGCTTTTATATAGGGAACTTTAAAACGCGAAAGTCTTAACTCTTACGGGTTAAGAACAAGAACTTTTCGCAAGTTCCTATAATTGATCCTAGAAAGTCGTTTATCAAGGGAACTTTAAAATGTGAATTCTAAACTTGAAAGAGTCTAAGAATTTGCAAGATCCTATAGATGACTTGAAAACCCAAAACTTTGATTTAATTGGCTAAGCATCCACGAGTCTCATTCTTTGAGATTTTAAAGTGTGGAGAACGAGAGATGATAGAGTCAATTATAAGTTTGATATTCTTTCATGAATTTATGTGAGTCAATTATGAGCTTTTTCTCCCATCGCTTGTTAATAAATTTAATTGCAATAAGTAAGGTTGTACGATTTGAAAAGTTACTTAGCTTCTAGCCAAGATCGTTTAAAAGTTGCTCGGTATTATATAGAGTTCATAGCCAAGGCATAACTTATTGAAGCGGGATGCAAAGATTGGCGAGTCCGAAAAGGCCCTAACAAGGCATAAGGGCTACATTTTGTTGCTAAAGATCCAAAGTGATGTGAAGAATCATTTATCAAAAATCAATATGAAGGATCGAGACACACGACGAAAAGCAAACACTCCCCTAAAGATCATGGAGAAATATATCCAAAAATCCCCTAACAAGGTATGAGGATAAATAGATCCAAGTCCTAAAAGGAGGCGGATTGTTGTATATCAAAATCCCAAATAAAGATTGGAGAAAAATGAAGAAGTCGTGGTCCAAATATGAAGAATCTCTCAAAAAGTTCAAGTGAAGAAATTCCTATTATGAAGAGAAGACCATTATTTCGTGAACATCTCTCAAGATTTAAAGTATGAAGTCACTGCCAAATATCGGTCCGAGAAAGGTCTCAAATCGTGAAGCCAGTTATGCCAAGATATGAACTTTATGAGGTCCCGAGAAGCAGTTTTAAAAGATTTTGTCCTTTAGCTAACTATTGATTAAATCGTCCCACTTTATTTTCGACCTAAATAACTATCAAAATAAGTCAACAATGCATCCTCGTGATCATTCAAGACAATAATAAAATATAAGAGATACACTTAGAAATAAGTGAGTCTAAGTAAATAATTGGGCCACATGAATTTGTGTTAGTTTCCTAACTTATAATAACAATGATCTCGTTTTTAAGCTTGGTATGGGGAACATGAAACTTGAGGATGATAATCATTCATGACATTCCAAAACCCCAAGGTAAGTTTTTGATCTTTTTACTTGTTTTCTTCTTTTAAATATTTTGTCTCTTTAATAAAGGCCAATGTGGATTGATTATGATGGAAAATGTAAAACTTACTTTGTAATTAATGCATTGCATGAGGACATTGCAATGGTCAAGTGTAGGAGATTTAATAAGTGTGAAAACACTTATCCTTTTACCACTTAATTATAATAATAACCAAGCCAAAACGTGTATTTTATGTCGTAAATGTCGGAATTATGCGTGGTTTGTGTTTTTGTTGTGATTTAGGATCAAAATGTGAAAAAGGAAGAAAACATGGGCTTTCACGGGCTTTTATCGAAGAAAAAGACAAAAGACGAAGTCAAAAGATCAAGAGTGCAAAAAGAACGGAAGTCAAAGGCCTATTCTGAAGATTTATCGAAGAAAAAGTCTAAAGACGGAAGTTTAATTAAGCCGAATAACTCAATTCTAATTTATGAAGAAATTACAAGACGAGTTTAATTAATCCCGAGACAAAGTCGATAAAGTCGAAGAATTTAGAAGACGAAAAGACGAGAAAGAAAGAAAGAAGGAAGCTTCCAACACTATGCTAATCTTCCCATTCACCTATAAATACCCTCCTAATATCACATTAGGAGGTGTTGGCTATTTTGAAAAACTAGTCTTCTACCATTTTCATTACTTGCACATTTATTTTCATGTCATTTACTTAATTGTCAATTTAATTACCTTGTTTTGCACTTTAAATTTCTTGCCTTTAATTCCAAGTAAGTTCTTTAATTTTATTGTTGAATCTTATTTTTAATCAAGCTTTTCTTTATCATTCTCATCCTACTTTTCTTGTCTTTGATTTGATTTTGTTTCGGATTAAGCATTGATTTTGCTTAATCTTATTGTTTATTTGATTAAAAAGTTTATCTTTTTATTTCTAACTAGGCTTTTATACGAATTAAGCTATAAGTTTGACAATCTTATTGGCTTATTTTGTATTTAGCTTATTTGTTTTAAAGTTTTCTTAAAAGTTTTATCTTTATAAAGTCTATTTTATAAAGTTTTCGTATTTTGTGTCTTGAAAGTATTTAAATTTTTGCTTATTCTTTCGTCTTATAATTGTGTTTGTAAAGTTTTGATTTGCGCTTATTAGAGTTAGCTTATTTAGTTTTGCTTATTGCGAATTTCATTCCATCGGAAAGGGAACTAAGGTATTCCGACGGCTTTCACTTATTCCGATCGTGACAATTGGAATAGGGTTCTTGGATTCCGACGGCTCTTTGCGATCAACATTCCAATCGAGTAATTCCCCCTTATTCCGATCGTGATTGCGATCGTGTATTGCGACGGGTATTAAGGTTTTGTTGCGACGAAGTGCTGCCAAATTTTTGGTAGCCATATTCCGATGCAACATTCCGATGGATTTGTTTTTAGATATTCCGATGCATTAGTCCGATAGCTTCATTTGTTCTACATTCCGACAGCCTTAGTTTTTACATATTCCCATAGATTCTATCTCAATCATTCCGACAGGAGATTCCGATCACATTCCGATAGGTGAGTTGTTATTCCGACGGCTTTGTCGTGACAACATTCCGATGGTAAGCAACATTCCGATCGTTATTCCGATCGGAGGCTTCCGATAGGAGGATTCCGATGGAGTTGTTTTTATTATAATTTCTTGTCTTAGTTTTATTTTTAAGTTTGCATTGTTTTAAGTTTTCAAATTTTTCACGCTTCCCGAAATCTCTGTTTTTAAAGCTTATTTTTCCACCATTTTACTTTAGTGTTATTTAAATCGTTTTTCTTTATTTTAAATTTCAAGTGTAAATTTTTATTACATTGTCAAATTAATTTTTCGTCAAGCTTTAATTTTTGTCATTTAATTAATTTACCTTTTAAAGTTTTAATATTGCACCAATTACGTTTTAATTAGTTTTAGTTTTAATTCCCGCTATTTACTTTAAAGTTTCGCAATTTAATTTTACTACAACGACAAATCTATTGTTTCACACCAAAAGACGACTGAGTCGCACATTAACCTGTAATCAATTCGAAAAGATTGGAACAACGATATTTTTATACTGGGCAAAAACCTTGTATTACTTGTGCGGCGATTGTTTTTGGTTAATTCCAAGTCCAACCGTTTGAGTGAATCGTCGGATCTATCTCCTTGTTCACGAGATTGCAGTAGTTCCTGCATAATACAATCCCCTATGCGTTCAAACACATCCCGAGGTTGGGGATTCTCCTCAAAGAGGTTTCGTTCCTGGAGTCGTTCCCTCTTCTTCTTCTTCTTCTAGAGAGAGGTGCCGGAGACGGCCTGATATGAGTGTAATTACTCATATCATTAGTAGCTTAAAACAATGAAATTATGCATGATATGTATCAAATATGCCTTGGATATGCTTGTTTCTTGTTTGAATGTGTGTAGGTACCAAGATCGCGAAAATCGGCAAAAATCGACACGAGTTTGAAGAAAAAGATCATAGAAGCCAAAATCGAGCTCGACTCTAGAGGATTTAATCATTTATCAAGAGAATAGGCTTAGTGGGTCCCACAATGAAGAAAATGGGCTCAAAAACCCATTTAAGATTCAAGCTAATAACATGGGGTTTTTGAAAGTCAAAAAGGCCCAAACCAATAAAAGCCCAAAAGTGAATAAAGGATCGGATGAGTTAATTGGGCTGAAAGCCCAATTCAATATTGGAAAATAATGAAACGAATAAAGAAAGGATTTTGTTGGGCCTTTAGGGTTTGTTGTCACTACTTTTCATATATAATCTTTCACACGTTTGATGAAAACGTGTTTCATCTTTTACTTCAATAAATAAAAAAATACCCCAACCGTCACCCACTCTTATTTATCCTATCACACGTTATTCTTTCACCCACTCACTTTTCACAATAAATAAACCTACTCGTTTTCTTTATTCCCACTCACACATATTAAATTAAATATTTCGTTATAACCTATGTGAGTCCTCTCAAAACCCTTCTTCCCCACCCTAAAAACCTGCATATTCTTACTGTTTCAAAACCCTAGATGGGTAAAAAGTCTTAATAACATGGGGCTTTTTATCTATTCGTTTAATTCATAAAAAGGGGATTAAAACCCCCAATGTTTTAGGAAGAGAAGATGTGAAGAAGAGAGTTACGTGGCCGGATTCTATTTGAAGAAACACCTCATTCCTCCTTTTCAACAAATCAAAAGCCTTAAAAGAAACACAACTAGCACACGGATGTCACGTTGGCAATCCGTGTGCTAGATTGTATCATCTCAACCATCAGATCAAAGAGAGAGAAGAAAAGTGAAGATCAAAGGCTCAGATTAAAGAGGAATATTCCATGGATGATCCGAATATGCGCATTATCAACAACCATGGGGAGGCTATAAAAACCCCTATTTATCTTGTATTTGATTATCCTTTCTTTACTTTTAGTGTTACTCTATAGAAATAGTTTTAGGAAAAATATTGTATTTCTTTTAATTAAATCTTGTATTGTTTCTGGAATTAATGAAAGATAAGTGTATTTGATTTTAAATCGCGTCTATTCTTCTTTTACTGCTACTGTTTAAACTGTTTCATGAGAGTAATATATTGAGATGTTAGATTCAAGCTGATTAATAGCTTGAATTTAATATTTAAAGTGAATGATTGGATTTTGTTTATCCCCACTGGATAAACAATATATTGAAGCAAAGTTGAATAGGGTCCGTTTGATGAATATGAACCGTTTGGTGGTGCGAATGGTGGTATTAGTTTTGGTTCATCTAGGTTGCTCAGCGCAAGCCTACGTCTCAAAGGTTTCGACAAAAGGTACTAGTCCCTTTTAATTTTATGTTTTATTAAATCTGCTTCTTGATTTTTTTTCTGTGATGCTGATTTATGTTATTTGATTATAAGATGTTATATGTTAATACATTTGAATGATTAAGGATTATACATTTAGTTTTAATGACTTAAATTGATTAAACTGATGTTACTGTTTGTTGCAATGGAATTTTACTGATAGTCTCATAGGGTTTGTTTGATATTGATTTAATGATTTTGGGGGGTTAACTGTTCAGAGTAGGATTGGGGTCTGGTTTTATATCTAATAACTAGTTGTTTGAGTTTTTCGTATAAGTTTGTATTTGATGGATTTATGTTATTCTGAGATTGAATTAATGAATCTTATAAGTTGTTCTACTATTGTTAGTTAACTTGTATTTAATTGTTCGGGATAACTGGTGGGGATAACTGGTTATTCGTATCACTGCATATCCTTCTATTTGGATTAATATCTGCTAAATTGAACTGCTGAGATTTATGAGTATCATTAACTTGTCGTTTGGAGAGTTGATTTTGCCCGACTGTTATTCTGTTAATGTTAATACTGCAGTTTTTAAATTCCTTGAATGCTTGTTATTTTTAGTTTTTATAACCTGCTTTATATGTTTAGTTGTTATTGATTTATGCTGATTTATTTTGTATTTGGATTTGCTTGCTTTGTTATCTGATTTAAATTTAGTAGTTTACTACCTTTATAATCTTGCTGATATATATCGTTGATGTATAAGCTGATCAGTCCCATTGACTGATAAGCCCATAAGCTGTGACCTCTCAGCTTATAGCAATTAAGCTATCAAAAAGTCTTTCCTAAGACTTCTTTTTTAGTAACCTGTCAAAAAGGAAATTTAATTCCAAAAATATGTCACGTGTGGGTCTCGAACTCGAGACCTACGGTTTGTATGCACAGAATGTTAGCCAACTGAGCTAGTTGGCTGTTTGATTTTTATTTCTTGTTTATTAATTAATATAGACTGTTTCTTCTGGGCAGATTTGTTACTTGTAGGTTGCTTGATTTTACCTTACGTTTTTTTGAAATAAAATAAAAGTTTTGTTTAAAAGTTAATTTTAATTTCTAAAATAAAAGTAGTTTAAAGATATAAATAAATAAAAAATAAAAAAAAAATGTTTTTATTAGTTTCTAAAGTTTAAGTAATTTTCAATTAAGTAGATTTATATAATTTTAGGTTTAAATAAAATAGTTGTTTATTTTAAAATAGAAAATGTTTTAAGTAATTTTTGAATAAAGTTAATTAGTTAAATAGATTTCTCTAAATAGTTTAAAAGTAATTTTTAATTAAATTAGATTATTAATTAGTTTAATTTTTAAATAGTGTTAATTTTTTTAAGTAATTAAGTGTTTACGATTCATGCACTTTAGGTTAATTTTAATTAGCTTAAAATTTGTAGATTTTAATTGTAGTTTAAAAACCGAAAACCAATTCAAATCAATTGTCCAAATCAAAACAAAACGTCTCAAATTCATAAGATCTTCGTGTACAACGAACTCGACTCACTCACGTGTTTAATTGAATTCGTCATTGGTATTATTAGACTATTACTTTTTCCTAAAGGTAATTTTCTAATTTACCCTATAACTATATCAAATAAATCACTATAACTATCCACGACACATCAAAAATTTTGGCGCCGCTGCCGGGGATCTTGTGTACGATTCGCTTTTGTGGAGATTTGTTGATCGTGGATTTGAAGACCCTTTCCGTCCTCGGAAAGTTTTGTTTTTTTCTATTATATAGTATGTATCGATTTTCTCGTTTTTTTGTGAATAATATATTGTATTACGTAGCACAATAAATTTTAAATATCTTTCAAATAAGCCTTAGTTGGGATTTCATCACCTAGCTATTGTAGTCGAATCCAAAACAAAAATAAAGGCAAAATAGATAAATACTAATAAGAAGTTTGAACTCGATTTATACAAACTATAAGGTGGGTATAAGGCGACGTGCTATAAAAGGCCGTCTAAGGAAAAAGGTTTTTAAGTGCTTTGTGCCACCTCGTTTCCCCGCTTGCTTGTGCGTATATTGAGAGGGACAACCTATTATTGGTTTGCCGACTCAAGTAGTAATAAATCTTATTTTTTGTATTTTACTTATTGAACCTCGAGACGTTTAGGTTTTCACCTATCGTTTCAAAGTCGACCGAGGGTAATTTACTTCCATAGTAGTTATCCTTATTCCTTGTTTTTATCTATCATTTTTGATTGAGAAATACCAAATAAAATACCAAAAAATAATCTTCTTCTTGTCTAATTTCTTTTCTTCAATCCTCTAAATTCTCGTCTTTGTAGTGTATGCAATTACATTCTTCTCGTCTTGTGATAGATTTTAATAGGCTTGAAAATATTCCTCGTAGAAATAGAAATCGTCAACAACGAATAGTGGAACCCGAGCTTCCACCTATTGTTGTAGAGATGGCCGATAACCGAACAATGGAGGAATTGCTCCGTGCACCCACCGAAGGGTATGGGGAAGCAATCGTTGTGCCGGCTATTTTGGCGGATCATTTTGAGATTAAGACGGGTCTTTTATCGCTCATTCGTGCCGACCAATTTCGTGGCAATGAGACCGATAGCCCGCATTCTCACATTCGGAATTTTAATCGAATTACCTTGACTCTCAAGTTTATAGATGTGCCGAATGACGCGATTAAGCTCTTGCTTTTTCCGTACTCGCTCGAGGGTAATGCTAAGCTTTGGTATGAGAAAGAACCACCGGGTTCGATCTTAACGTGGGATGATTTAGTGTCAAAGTTTATGAATTATTTCTTTCCACCATCTAAAACAACACACTTTAAGAATGAGATCACTAGATTTGAACAAAAAGTGCATGAATCGTTTGGGGTTGCATGGGAAAGATTTAAAGATTTGTTGAGACAATGTCCACACCGCGGTGCATCAAATAAATACTTTCTATAATGGGCTAAATATGATTGAACAAGATTCTTTAAATGCCGCCGCGGGTGGTAATCTTTTAAGAAAAACTCCGAGAGACGCGTGGAGAATAATTGAGGATAAGTCTAGAGCACAATATTCACGAAACACACCGGTTGTTTCCAATGTGAATTCATCTTATATCGAGATTGCTAGATTGGACTCTAAGATTGACACGCTTTTGAATGAGTTTAGGAAGAATCCTTATGGATCGATTAATATGGTTGAGAATGTTTGTGTATCATGTGGTGGAGCACATCCTAATTATGCTTGTTTAAATGCGGGGTTTGATCAAGCTAGTGCTTTTGTCGCGACGGGAACTTATGGCTCCAACGGTCAAGTTCCTCGTCAAAATCATGTTGCTCCACCGGGTTTTCCACCGGTTCAAAATAGGTACAACAATGGAAACAATGGGAATAATTTTAACCGTGGTAACCAAGGGAATTTTAATCAAGGAAATGGATTTAATGCTAATCAAAACAATCAAGGTTTTCAAGGGAATAATCAAAATGATTTGTCAAGTTACATTAAGTCAAATGAGGCAAATATGAAAGCTTTACAAAACAACATTCAAGGACAAATTAATACTTTGAAACTCGATTTTCAAAATACGATTAAAGGGCAAAACAATAAGATTGAGCTTAATCAACAAAGGCTAGAGCAAAACCAAAGTCGTATGCAACAAAATTTAGAACAAGGTCAAAACAAATTGCTTTCGATGTTTGAATCTTTTATGAGTCAACCTTCCTCATCTTCGGGTGGCTTACCTAGTAATACCATTCCAAACCCGAAGGGTGAGATGAAAGCTATAACCACACGTAGTGGGAAAGCTTTAGACGGACCTTTGCTTCCACATGTGAGTACCTCTACGGTGAGGGAAGTGGAGCAAGAACCCGAGGTGGTTAAAGAAAAGGAAATTCCTATTCCACCAAAGGTAGACCAATTGCCTATTCCGGAACCCGAGCTTCCGAAGACTAAACCTACACTACCCTACCCTTCGAGACTTAACCAAGAGAAGCTCCGCAAAAAGTCCAATGCTCAAATGGCTACTTTTTTAGAGATGTTTAAGAATATTCATATTAATGTTAGTTTCGCGGATGCATTGCTTCACATGCCTAAGTTTGCCTCGACAATTAAGAGATTGATAAATGATAAAGGGAAATTGGTTGAAGTGTCTACATCTTTAGATGCTAATTGTTCCGCGGTTCTTACACAAAAGCTTCCCAAAAAGCTTGGAGACCCGGGCAAGTTTGTGATACCATGTGATTTCCCTAATATGGAAGAATGCTTAGCTTTAGCCGATCTTGGTGCTAGCATTAATTTGATGCCTCTTTCCGTATGGAAAAGGTTATCACTTCCCGAGCTTACACCTACTAAGATGACTCTCGAGCTAGCGGATCGATCGATCGCCTTAACAAAAGGTATAGCCCAGGACGTGTTTGTCAAAGTAGGGAAACTCGTCTTTCCAACGGACTTTGTGGTTTGCGATTATCCCGAAGATTCTCGTGTACCACTAATTTTGGGAAGACCGTTTTTGATGACGGCTAGTGCTTTAGTTGACATGAAAGCGGGGAAATTGACTTTAAGAGTTGATGATGAAAATATCACGTTTGATATTGGTCATATCTCTATATTTTCTTCCAAGTATTACGAGGAATCAATTAATCAAATCGATGTGATTGATGTTACTTGTAAAGAATATTCTCAAGAAGTGCTTGGATTCTCGGCTAATTCCGAAAGTGGCAATCCTTCTTTATCGGATCCTATTATTTCCCTTTCATCTCCACCCCTTACTCCATTTGGGGCTAGTGATTTTATCTTGGAGGAGGTGGATGCTTTTCTTAGCACACCGGATTTGCTAACTTCATATGATGAGGAATATCATGATATGGAGGGAGATATCGATTTACTTGAAGCCTTTTTGAATGAAGATCCTTATGAATCGCCACCTATGGATTTGAAAGTTGTGAATGAAAATGAGACTAAAGTGAAAACATCTATTGAGGAAGCATCCGAATTAGAACTTAAGGAGTTACCCACTCATTTGGAGTATGCTTTTCTTGAGGGATCGGATAAGTTACCGGTAATAATTGATAAGGGATTAAAGGAAAATGAAAAGGGTGAGCTTATTAAAGTGCTTAGGAAACATAAACGGGCCATTGCATGGAAAATCTCCGACATTAAGGGTATAGATCCCAAATTTTGTACTCATAAAATTCTAATGGAGGATGATTATAAACCCGCTATCCAAAATCAAAGAAGGGTCAATCCAAAGATTCATGAGGTGATCAAAAAGGAAGTCACTAAACTTCTAGACGCCGGAATGATCTACCCTAGCTCGGATAGTCCATGGGTTAGCCCTGTGCATTGTGTTCCAAAGAAAGGAGGAATGGAGGTTGTTACTAATGAGGATAATGAATTGATTCCTACTAGACTTGTGACCGGTTGGCGTGTTTGTATTGATTATAGGAAACTTAATGATGCCACTAGGAAGGGTCATTTTCCATTACCTTTTATGGATCAAATGTTAGAGAGACTAGCGGGGAATGAATTCTATTGCTTTTTGGATGGATTTTCCGGCTATTTCCAAATCCCCATTGACCCTCGTGATCAAGAAAAGACCACATTCACTTGTCCTTATGGAACATTTGCCTATCGTTGCATGCCTTTTGGACAATGCAATGCTCCGGGGACGTTCCAAAGGTGCATGATGGCCATTTCCATGATATGATCGAGAAAACCATGGAAGTCTTCATGGATGACTTTTCAGTTTTTGGGGAATCTTTCACTTCATGTCTCTCTAACTTAGAAAGAATGTTGCAACGTTGTGAGGAAACGAATCTTGTGCTTAATTATGAAAAATGTCACTTCATGTGCAAAGAGGGAATTGTGTTAGGTCATAAGATCTCTAAGGCCGGTATTGAGGTTGATAGGGCTAAAATCGACGTGATTGCCAAATTGCCTCCACCCACCACCGTTAAGGGAGTAAGGAGTTTTCTCGGCCATGCCGGCTTTTATCGTCGTTTTATACAAGACTTCTCTAAGATAGCTCGGCCTATGACCCATCTTTTGGAAAAAGAGACTCCTTTCATCTTTTTGGATGAGTGTATTCAAGCCTTTGAGATGCTTAAAAAGAAGTTAACCGAATCTCCTATCTTAGTTGCCCCAGATTGGGATCTACCTTTTGAAATTATGTGTGATGCTAGTGATTATGCGGTAGGTGCGGTTTTGGGGCAACGTAAGCTAAAACACTTCTTGCCTATACACTATGCAAGTAAGACTATGACGGATGCTCAAACAAAGTACACTACAATGGAAAAGGAGTTTCTTGCCGTTGTGTATGCTTTTGAAAAGTTTAGACCATATCTCATCTTGTCTCAAACCATATTGTATACGGACCACTCGGCTATCAAATATCTTCTTAATAAACAAGATGCTAAGCCGAGGTTGCTCCGGTGGATTCTCCTCCTTCAAGAATTTAATGTCACAATTCTAGACAAACAAGGAGCCGAGAATCTCGCGGCCGATCATTTATCTCGACTTGAGAATCCTCACCAAAGTGATCGAGAGAATAAGGAAATCAATGAAACATTTCCTCTGAGACGCTTGGTATGATTGCTTTTCGTGGTGATGATGGTACCCCATGGTTTGCGGACATCGGAAATTACCATGCGGGGAAGTTTGTGATCAAGGGTATGTCGTCCTAACAAAAACGAAAGTTTTTCAAGGATATTTCCTATTAATTTTGGGACGACCCCTATTTGTTTCGTGTGTGCGCGGATCAAGTGATTCGTAGGTGCGTGTTTGGCAAAGAAGCTCAAGATATCCTTAAATCTTGTCATGAGGGACCCACCGGGGGACATCATGGTGCTAACGCCACCGCGAAGAAAGTCTTTGATGCCGGCTTCTTTTGGCCTTCCATATATCGTGATGCCCAAGACTTGATCAAGACTTGTGATTCTTGTCAACGTAGAACCAGTTGGTTATTGCGATCAAACCCCTCTCAATTGTACTTTCCGATGGTGATACAAGCTAGAATTTCGGAAAGATGAAAAACAAGAAATTTTCAACTTTTGATCCAAAAAACTTGTGTTTAAGCCAAAAACCAAAATACCCAAGTCACAATGACACGAATAAAGAAGTTATACGAATCGAAAAACACTAAAAAACAAGAAAAATCTTGAATTCGTGGTAGAAAGAAGGATCAAATCAACTAAATCAAATGAAAACTCAAAAAACCAATCACAAAACTACCTCATGGCGATTGATACCAATTGTTGTCCCTAATATATGATGATATAGCACACGAATTAAAGAAAGAAAGGTAGATATGAGATGAATTTTAGTGAGAGAAAGTAGAGAGAGAAAAGAGAGAGAAATGGTTGGAGAAACTTGTGAAATATTAGATTAGAGAAAAATGAAATGACCAACACCCTTCCTAACATGCTAGGAAGGATATATATAGTCCACCCACATGCGGGCTTCTTTATGGACTATATGGTTTGGGCCGGGCTTTCCTTTTGGGCTTTAGTTACTTATTAATGAACTTTAGCCTAAAGTTAAGCCCGTTATACACGACTAATATACTACCTATTACAACGTTCTAAAATACGATACATAATAACCATATGACCGAGCATTCTTGTTTGACTCAATATTTTGAGGCTAACATTTATAACTTTCATTCGAGCTTTATGTACACACCCGTGTCGTTATTGAGCGACATTTCTAGGTACGTCCATATTATCGATACCGAAAGACATGTCGAGAAGAGTATTTTTGGATTTTCAAAGATTTTAAATTTTGTGTTTTGCTTTTATATGTTTTATATATTTGTATTTTTCTTTTTCAATGATATTTACAAGTATATGTTTGATAGATAAATCAAGCAGGCACCTTTGCCAGAATCTTCAGGTCTGCTGGAGTCAAACATCTCATACCAAATTTGCCTAACGAGGTACTCAAACCTATCTTTTGACAGAGCTTTCGTAAACAAGTCGGCTAATTGGTAATCCGTACCAACAAAGTATAACTCAACGATACCTCTTTCAACTTGTTCCTTTATGAAGTGGTATCTAACATCAATGTGCTTCGTGCGAGAATGCTGTACCGGATTGCAGGAGATGGCTATGGCCGACTTTGAGTCGCAATACATAGATACTTTATCAAAGTGGAAGCCATAATCTGTGAGTTGTGTTCTCATCCAAAGAACTTGAGCACAACACGCAGATAGAGACATCCGCTTTGGCTGATGAAATTGACGTGCAATCCTGCTTCTTGGAAGACCATCCCACGAGCTTATCTTGACCTATAAATTATGCACCACCAGAAGTACTTTTTCATGTATCAAGACACCCTCCATGATCAGAATCTGAATAGGCCGTTAGAAAGTAACCGGTTTCCCTCGGATACCAGAGTCCCAAATAAATGGTATTCTTGAGGTACTGGAAGATCCGTTTAACCTCCTTGAGGTGCTTTTCAGTGGGTCGTGCTTGATATCGTACACAATAACATGTAGCATGTGAAATATCGGGTCTGCTTGCTGTTAAGTACATGAGGGAGCCGATTATGGAACGATATCTCGTTTGATCTATGACATTTCCCTCCAAGCCAACATCTAGCGATGTGGTTGATAATGGTGTCACAACGGGGTCACATGAGGTCATACTATGCTTTTTGATTATCTCTTAATAATACTTAGCTTGATTGATAAATATACCACTTGAGGATTGGTGAACTTGAATTCCTAGAAAGAATTTTAGTTCGCCCATCATTGACATTTCAAATTTGTTGTGTATGATTTTTTTCAAACCATTTTGAAAGTGTTGGAAATACGTTTTTACGTATTTAGGAAGATTCGGTCACTCTGACAATATATTAAGTATTAGCTCGTAGTTTAGTTATTTTATATTAAGTAAACATAGAAAGGCCTAGTCCATGGAATGTATGGATAACCCAATATGTAAGCCCAAGCCCATCATAAGGCTTGGGTATATAAACCCTCTCCTTAGATGGAGAGGGTGTGGTTCACTTATTATTTTCACATAGTAGAAGGTGTTTCTCTTTCACTTTCTCTCTCTAAAAGTGTGTGTGTTCTCACCATCATTCTATCTCTTTCTCTCTCTAAACATAAGCAAGATTTACAATATCCTACAAATGGTATCAAGAGCCATGGGATGATTGTATTGTTTATGTTTTGATTATATAGAGTTCGTGTGTTCTTGTTCTTTAAATCCCACGTCCATTTTTTGTTGTGTTTTTTGTGGTTTGATATTCACCAATATCATCTATATATTCGTGTTAGTGATTTGGGTTACTTGGATCGCTAAAAAGCGCAAAATTTTTGGGTGTTTGGATTCATATTTGGCTTCTAGATTCGAAAATATTAAAGTTCATCCGAGATCCTTGTTTTTCGCTAAATTCCGCAATTTATAACATAATTTCGCAATTGTTGAATTGCGAAATTGATTAGTATTGCGGAATTGAACTCTTTGAAGCATTGCGGAATTGAACTTTTTGAGAATTACGGAATTGAACTCTTTGAAGCATTGCGGAATTGAACTTTTTGAAGCATTGCGGAATTGAACTTTTTGAGCATTGCGGAATTGAAGTTTTGAGAATTGCGGAATTAATCAATTAGTGCGGAATTAATTATTAATTGCGGAATTAAATCCTTCATTGCGGAATTATTTAATTACGGATTTGTATCCATTTTAGGATTGCGAAATTGAATCAACTCTAGGATTGCGAAATCATTACACATAATTGAGGAATCTTCACACATTGCGAAATCTTTGGAATTTCAAGATTTTCGAAAAACGTGATTTAGAAAATTTCGTATCGTGATTAATTTTGCAATGGCATTTTTGGTTTCTCAAGAAGACAATTTCAGGGGATTTTAACAAAATTTATCGACTTCAACACACGACAACAAGCACATTTACTTTCTCTCATTGTTCAATCAACGTTTGTAAATCTCAACTTATCGAAATGGAGTACACATCTCTTACGGATAAGTCCATCCTCTCGGGTACGGATAATCGTCCACCAATGTTGGAGAAGACTATGTACGAGGATTGGACTTCCCGAATGGAACTTTACATGTTGAACAAAGGGAATGAACATCTCATTTGGGCATCGGTTCTCAATGGACCATTAGATTATGGTACATTGACGGAAGGTACAGTTACTCGTCCTCGCACAACGGGTGAATTGACCGGAGATATGAAGATTCAAGACAAATGTGATAAGTATGCTACAAACATTATTCTCCAAGCCCTTCCTCCAGATGTCTACAAACTTGTCAGCAAACATAAAGTTGCCAAAGAGTTATGGGATAGAATTCATGTTTTAATGCAAGGCACCTCGCTAACTAAACAAGAACGAGAGTGTAAGATATATGATACGTTTGATAAGTTTGCCTATGTTCCCGGGGAGACTCTCAATGATTACTATTTGAGATTTACTCTCTTGTTGAGTGAGCTCAATATCTATGGCATGGCAATTCCTACGTTTCAATTAAACACCAAGTATTTGAACACCCTTCCTTTAGAATGGCGTAAGTACGTGACGGTTGTTAAATTGGCTAAGGACTTGCATAACACCAATGTGGATCAACTTCAAGCTTTTCTTCAACAACACGAATGCCATGTCATCGAGGCTCGGTTGTCTACACCACAAGTTCGTGATCCACTTGCCATGTATGCTTCTCAACAAATGTCTTCCCAACAAAACATGGCTTACACTTATCAACAACATTCATACTTGCAGCAGCCACCACAACACACATATCAGCAACCACAGCAACCATCTATCAACCACTGATGATGCCACAGCAAGCATATCAACAAATAGCCTTATCCACAGCTACCAGCAAATCATGCATCACCCTCACAAGCTAACACTTCTCCTATGGGCTATACTCCTCAACAAGGATATTTTCCAATTGAAGCACCACAAGCACAAGCCTTCTACTCCAATGAACTTCCACCAATTCAACCACCGGTCTTTATTCCAAATGATACGCCTACTGATGTCTTAAACCATCTCACTGCCTACTTGTCAAAACTTGTTGCTACTTGAGGTTTTCCACCAACGAACAATTAGCTCCGCACCTCTTCAAATCCTCGACAACAAGCCACTGTTCAAGATGGTCAAGTGACGGTGCAACCTATTCAGGGAAGGCAAAATTCATATGGAACTCCTACAAGGACCGTGAATGCTCAAGCTGTGAATTCTCAAGCTAATGGAAATGGAAGCATTGTGACTTGCTACAATTGTAGAGGACAAGGTCATATGGCTAGGGAATGTACTCAGCCAAAAAGGAGAAGGGATGCAACGTGGTTTCGTGAGAAGATGTATTTGGTCGATGCTCAGTCTAAGGGAAAGATTTTGGATTCAGAAGATTTAGCATTTCTTGCAGATCCAGGGGCAGCAGACAATGAAGGCATTGCAGTCATTTCCACTTCTAATGCTGCTTATCAAGCAGATGATCTTGATGCATATGATTCAGATTGTGATGACATTCACACAGCCTAAGCTGCACTCGTTTCTAATCTCTCTCATTATGGTTTTGATGTCGTCAGTGAGGTACCAACCACATCTAATAATGTTCATGATAATCCACATCATGTTGAGCATGAAAATGACAACCTCGAACAGCATTCGGGAACTAGTAACTCAAATGATGCGGTATCCAATCCAACACATTTGAGTGAACCTCAACCAAATGCTACTACGGGTATGGAATCTTATGATCAACGTGATTTGGTAATGGTGCCTAAACATATTATTGATAACATGAATGTGGCTGTTCGACAAACCATAGATATGAATGCCAACCTAACCGCTGAGCTTGCGATGTATAAGGAAAAGGTCAAAACTTTTGAAATGTTCCCTCAAGCAGAGAAAATAACGTGTTCTGAATTTGATCAATTTCGTTTGGAAAAGATTGAACACTTAAAAGAAATAAAATCATTAAAAGCTAATCTTTCCAATGAACTAAAAGCAAAAGAGTCGATTGTCAATGATTTTCAAAAACTTAAAATGGATTTCGAAACTCTCGAGTCTAAAAAGTTTGAATCGGAAATTAATGCTACCAAACTTCTTAAATTCAAAGAACAACAACTTTTAAAACAATACGCTTCCACAAAAAAGGTTCATCTTTTAACTAGATCGTTTAAAGAACTCGAACTTAAGCGTCTTCATGATGTACCACCTAATCCCGGTTATGCAAAACAAGCTCAGGAATATATTCCTTGTCTTTATGATGTGGCCCTAATTGGCAAATCGAAAGAAGCACCTTATGTTCGTAGTACTGAGGAGACACAATCACTTGCGGAAGAAACTCAATCTAAAATGCTTTCAAAAGTCCATAAGCTGGATTATGATAAGCATAATAAAGATCAATTTTCTAAAAAGACCCGCATTCGCTTACAAAAGGAATTAGCTCAATTATCAGCTTTTGTGCCCCAAAGTTTGTCAACGAAAAACGTTCCTAGTACGTCTCCTACACTTGTCAAAACGGATTTAACTAAGTTAATTCTATCGGTAAGCAAGGTGTTCGTTAGCTTAAATGCGGTGCACCAACACTTAGCCGATTTTGAGAAGGTCATTGTGGAACGTACGACGACTTCGGCCATAACAGAAGGTGAATGGAATTTTGAGCACACTAGAGCTGCATTTCGAGACAAAATTGTTCCATTTGTAAACAATGTTAAAACGTGTCTTAGCAATATTGATCAAGATTTTCTTTTGGAAATAGAAGAAGTTAGATGTGTTTTCAATGAAATAGATGATGCTTATGAAAACAGTTTACTTGAAATAGAACGAGTTTCACGCCAAAACGATCAGCTTCTAAAGCAAGTGATGTCTCATGATATAGTTTCCGTCTGTCTGAATAAAAGTGTTGATAATAATTCTATTGTGCATAATGTTGAATCTGTGGATAATGTGGTAGATAGTACTTGTCACGAATCTGACACTGAATTTTTAAAGCTTCAAGATTCATATTCTTTGCTTTCAAAACGTTTTGATGAGTGATATGTGTCTAAACACACATCTTTTCCACCACTTAATTACAATAATAACCGGACCAAAACGTGTATTTTATGTCTTTTATGTCGGAATTATGCGTGGTTTGTGTTTTTGTTGTGATTTAGGACGAAAAGGTGAAAAGTGGAGAAAACACGGGAATTCACGGACATTTACGGACTTTTATTGAAGAAAAGGATGAAAGACGAAGTCAAGAAGTCGAAAGTGGATAAAGAACGGAAGTCCAAGACCAATTCTGAAGATTTATCGAAGAAAAAGTCAAAAGACGGAAGTTTACTTAAAGTCGAGGAACTCAAGTCTTATTTATCGAAGAATTAAAAGACGAGTCCAAAGAAATCCCGAGCCAAAAGTCATCACATTCCAAGATTAACAAAAAGATTAAGAAGGAAGGACTTGATGGTGCAATTAACAAGAAAGGAAGAAGAGAGGAAGCTTCCTCTAACCACTCCCTAATCACCTATATAAACCCCTCTTATTCATTCATTTAGTTCTTGTTGGCTAGATTGACAAACTAGTTCTTCCACCTTTATTTTATGCACCTTTAATTACTTGCACATTTAAATACATGTTTTGCACCTTTAATTACCTTTAATTTCAAGTAAGTGTTTCTTTTAATTACTTGCACCTTTACTTTATCTTGTTAATCTTCTTCTACCTTTCTTTGATTTACACGTTTTTAACTTATTGATTTGTTAAAGGTTTGATTTTTATGCTTTTGATTGCTTTAAATCTCTTGTTTTCATAGCTTATTTTGTTTATTTTCAAGTTTATATAGTTTTTACAAAAGTTATTTTTATATAAAAGTTGTTTTTCTTAAAGTTTATCTTTTTCGTGTCTTTAAAGTTGTTAACTTTCAGTTTCATAGCTTATTTTTACACGGTTTTATCTTAGGAGTTAGTCTTGTGCTTATTAGGATAGTAGCTTATTTTCTTAGCTTATTTTCCATCCAAGTCTCCGTATTCCGATCTTGACGATCGGAAAAGGGTTTATGGCTTTCCGATTGGAAAGTGCTTCATATTCCGATTGGTGAAGATCTTTGGTATTCCGATCTGCGAGTGTTTGGGTATTCCGATCAGCAATTGTGACAACATTCCGATTTGAATCCATTTCCAAACATTTCGATCGAGGTGTTTGTTTGGACATTCCGATTGGGTAAGGTGACAGATTCCGATCAAGTGGGATTCCGATCAGCATTCCGACCAGGTCTTTCCATATTCCGATCAAGAGGTTTTTCCATATTCCGATCTGAAGTGCGTTTGGTATTCCGATCAAGGTAGGGTGACAACTTTCCGATTGGTTATTCCGACCCGTATTCCGACCAGAGTGGTAAGCATATTCCGATTGGGGTGCTAATCGGAATATATTCCGATTGGGAGTTATTGTTAGCACTTTGTCTTGTTTTATTTTTACGTTATCATTTTAATACTTGTCCAATTTTAATTTCCGTCACGCTTTAATTTTTAGTCATTTAATTAGTTTACTTTCCGTCACGTTTTTAAATATTGCACATTTTCTTTTAATTAGACTTAGATTTATTTTCACGCTCTTTTTATACTTGCCCTTTACTTTAACGACATTTACTTTTAAGTTTTTGCACATTTAAATTTAAAACCAACCAAAAATATTTGTTTCACCAAAATAAAACTGTATCACACATTAAACACAAGTTTTTCAATTCGAAGAGACATACTTAAACGAACTAATTTTTATACGGGGTGTCAAAGCCCTTGTATCAAATGGCGCCGCTGCCGGCTCTTTTCGTAAAGATCAGCAGTTTTTTGTGAGAGACACGTTGCTTTTTGGGATCCGTTCACTTGTGAACGTTATTTTTCTTGCATAAAAAATTCATAAAAACCATAAAAATTAAAAATTTCAAAAATCCAAAAAGATTTTATTTTTCTTGTGTATATATATTGTCTTTGTGTTTGGTTTTGTTTTCTTTTGAATTTTCAGGTGTATGCGTACTAGATCTTCTAATTATCAAGAGCCCGAGCCTCAAGAAGATTTAGATATGGCAGGTGTCAACAACATGCCACCGCACCTCAATAATAATAATAACAACAATGCTCTTCCACAGCCCGATCTTCGGACCATGGAGGAACTTTGTCAACCAACCATGTTTGGACGAGGAGGACCGATTGCGCCGATGCAAATCAACGCTCCTGAGTTTTCGTTGAAGCACCACATGATTCAGCAAGTACAAACAAACCCATTTAGAGGATTGCCTGATGATGATGCCAACAAACACCTCGACAAGTTCATTACAATCACCCAGAGCATGAAGTTGGCTGGTGCCACAATGGATGAACTTCGCCTACAACTCTTTCCACATACCTTATTATATCATGCCGAGAAATGGTTTGATCGTCTCCCGAAGAATTCAATTCACACTTGGGATGACATGACTCAACGCTTTTTGTCGCGCTACTTTCCACCATCCATGGTCACAAGCCTTCGCAATCAGATCAGCGGTTTCATGCAAGATCCCGATGAATCTCTTTTTGATGCTTGGGAGCGATATAATGTCTTGATCGATAGATGTCCAAACCATAACATGCTCCCTGTGACCTTAATCGATACTTTCTACAACGGTTTAACTTTTCGAGATCGTGATACGATCAATGCAGCCGCCGGTGGCACATTCATGAAAAGGAGACCCGAGGAGTGTAGAGAGTTAATTGAGAACATGACTACTCACCACAAGAATTGGGATTCCTCTGCTTCTTCTAGAAACAACACGAGAGTCAATGTTTCCTCAACCTCAGCAAACCCTAAGATGACCGAACTCACCCGCATGATGAATGAAATGAGCAAAAGTATTACGCTTCTCGCTTCAAACCAACAACAACATCAAGTTAAAGCAGTTGCTAATCCTTGTGAAACATGTGGCGGTCCTCACTCATACACCGATTGTCCTTCAACACAAGGAAATCCGGAAAATGTGTATGCAGCTTACGGTAATTATTCACCGGAAAATTACCAAGCTAGACAACAAGGGGATAGAAATCTGTTGAGTTAGCGTTCCAATAACTACCTTTCACCCGGTTTTTCTCCTCAAAACCAAAACCCCGCCAACAACTACACTAGAAGCACACAAATCCCACCAAGAGCTTCTAATCCTTATCACCCAACCGCCCAACAAAACCCACCCATTAATCCCGATGTTGAGGCTATCATGAGAACCCAAGGTGAGCAAATCAAGAATCTGCAGAGCCAAATTATCAATCTGAAAGGAGATATCACAAAGCAAGGAAATGAGATAAGATCCGAGCTTCGAGATAACATTCAATCCTCCTTTAGCAGTCAAACCAATGATTTGAAGAATATGCTTGCTAGTTTCTTGCCAGCCGCTCAACCTTCTTCTTCAAGTTCTCTACCTTCAAACACCGTCACTAATCCGCGAGCCAATGTGAGTGCTATAACTACTCGTAGTGGAGTCACCATCGTAGGACCACCAATCCCACCACCATCATCTACACCTCCTCCACCACCATGTATCCCTACTCCTCCTACACCTAGTATTAGTGCACCATTACCGTCTCCGCCTCGACGTGATGAAGTTCCCGCCAATGACCCTTCAACATCTCAACCGTTACCTACCACACCTGCACCCTCCCCACCCAAACCTAATATCCCTTATCCCTCTCGCTTGGGCAAGAACAAAATGCTAAACAAGGAGGACGCTCAAGTGACTAGCTATATCAAGATGATTTCTCAAATGAACTTCAACATTAGCTTTCTTGAAGCACTTGTCCACATGCCCAAATTTGTTAAAGCATTTAAGGAATTGCTTAACAAGAAGGAGAAGCTGATTGAACTCGCCAACACACGATTAAACGAAAACTGCTCTGCAGTTATTCTCAAAGAACTTCCGGAAAAACTTGGAGATCCCGGTCGTTTTGTGTTGCCTTGCGTGTTCAACAAAACTGAAGAATTTACTGCCCTTGCTGATCTCGGGGCTAGTATTAACTTGATGCCTTTGAGTGTTTGGAAAACACTGTCATTGCCCGACCTCACTCCAACAAAGATGACTCTTGAACTTGCAAATCGCACTCTCGCTTACCCCGTTGGTATAGCCGAAGACGTGTTCATTAAAGTTGGCACATTTACTTTCCCGGTCGATTTTATCGTAGTTGATTATGAAATGGACCCTCGTATTCCTTTAATACTTGGTCGGCCATTCTTGAGAACCGGACGAGCTTTAGTTGATGTGGCCGAAGGTGAGTTAATCTTAAGAGTCGGGGATGATGCACAAGTTTTCAAAATGAGGAAGCTTACAGGCAAATCCTTTGGAGGCCGAGAATCAGTGAATATGATTAATGTGCTCGATGACTTTACCGTCTACGACAATCCTTTATTCAAGTCTTCCACTGATAATCCACTCTTTGAAGATAATGTGGATGATTCTCGTTCTACTCTGGACGCTTCTCCCATTTATGATTCTCAACCGGTCTTTGATGCTTATGATGATGATGATTCTAGCTCAGATTCGGATGATTTTGATTGTACTTCTGAGTATCCCGAGCTACCCACATTCGATGATTTTGATGAGGCTGATACTCTCTCGAGCGATTCTTCACATGATGAAGATCCTCCGCCATCACTCGATCATACTTTCGACGATTATTCATTTGAGGAAGATTTCTCTGAATTTCTCAACACATACTTCCCTCATGAGAGTGATGCTCCTCCTTTGGACTTTGAAGATTATCGCCTTGATCCTACTTTGGATTTGAAGAGCATTTTGTCAAAGGAGAAGAAACCGGTCGACACCGAAATCCGTTGCACGTATGATTTGACACCTCTTTGTCCCACTTCTGAGGACGAGGTTGTGCTTCTTTGCGGATCTTCTTCACACTCGGCTGAGCCTGAGTGCTATTTTCCCTTAAAGGAAAAGGTGTTCGATCCCGGTATTGAAGTCTTTAAGCCATCTCAGTATCCACCTGATGCAATAAAAGGAAAAATCTTTGGAAATCTTGTAGACAAGCTTGCACTTCACCCTTGCTTCCACCGTGCTCCATCGCTGCTTAAAGGGAACCCTGCCACTTCTTCTTTGGCTTGCCTTGTTCGCCTTAAGCTCTTGTTATTTGATGGATGAAAACTATGTCTTCGATCCTGGTGGATATGTTTCATGTTTCTTCCGTTGATGATCAAGGTCGAGTCAGGCTCACGACTCGGTAAACAAAAACCAAGCGCTTCTTGGGAGGCAACCCATGCATCTATCTTTTCGCTTTCTTTACCATAAGTGTAGGGGGGACCCTTTGGATTGCTATTTCCTCTCCTCACTTCTTAATCAGGGATTCGAGCTTCAATGATCCACTCTTGATGATTCTTGACGACCCGTGATTCCGTGTTCTACTTCTTCCCGGTTCTATCCTAAACTCTTTTCGATTCACTATTTTATATTTTCTCAATATTAAAATAGGAATCTCTTTAGTTGTCTTTTCCTTAGCGAGATTTAAATAACGTGCACAATGTCCTAAGTGTAGGGGAGTTTACTCCCACATGCTTAAACATTGAGGACAATGTTTATCTTAAGTGTAGGGGGGAATTCTATCGAAGTTAAGTGGTCTTTTCCTTGTATTTGTCCTCATTTTAACCGGAAAATCAAAATTTCGACATTTTTCAAAATTTTTGATCTATTTTGGCCTATTAGTTTTTCCATTTGTATAGTTATTTTCTTTCCTCATTAGAATAAATGTTTAATAAGTGGTTTTAGTTTTCAAGCGTTGTGAATCTTTTGACTCAACCCGAGTTTACTCTAGCTAGTATCCTTAACGTGTTTAAGTCAAGTTTTGCTAGGCTTTTATATAGGGAGCTATAAACGCGAAAGTCTTAACTCTCACGGGTTAAGAACAAGAACTTTTCGCAAGTTCCTATAATTGATCCTAGAGAGTCGTTTATCAAGGGAACTTTAAAACGCGATTTCTAAACTTGAAAGAGTCTAAGAATTTGCAAGATCCTATAGGCGACTCGAAAACCCAAAACTTTGATTTAATAGGCTAAGTATCCACGAGTCTCATTACTTGAGATTTTAAACTGTGGAGAACGAGAGATGATAGAGCCAATTATAAGTCGATATTCTTTCGTGAATTTATGTGAGTTAATTATGAGCCTATTCTCCCATCGCTTGCTAATAAATTTATCTGCTAATAAATAAGGTTGTACGATTTGAAAGGTTACTTAGCTTCTAGCCAAGGCATAACTTATTGAAGCGGGACGCGAAGATTGGCGAGTCCGAAAAGGCCCTAACAAGGCATGAGGGCTATATTTTATTGCTAAAGATCCAAAGTGATGTGAAGAATCATTTATCAAAAATCAATATGAAGGATCGAGACACACGACGAAAAGCAAATACTCCCCAAAAGTCATGGAGAAGTGTATCCGAAAAGACCCTAACAAGGTATGAGGATAAATAGATCCAAGTCATAAAAGGAGGCGGATCGTTGTATATCAAAATCCAAAATAAAGATTGGAGAAAAATGAAGAAGTCGTGGTCCAAGTATGAATCTCTCAAAAATTCCAAGTGAAGAAATTCCAATTATGAAGAGAAGACCATTATTTCATGAACGTCTCTCAAGATTTGAAGTATGAAGTCGCTGCTAATTATCTGTCCGAGAAAGGTCTCAAATCGCGAAGCGAGTTATGCCAAGATATGAACTTTATGAGGTCCCGAGAAGCAGTTTTAAAAGATTTGGTCCTTTAGCTAACTATTGATTAAATCGTTCACTTTATTTTCAGACTAAATAACTATCGAAATAAGTCAAACAATGCATCTTCGTGATCATTCAAGACAAATAATAAAATATAAGAGATACCCCTAGGAATAAGGGAGTCTAAGTGAATAATTGGCCCGCATGAGTTCGTGCTAGTCTACTAACTTATAATAACAATGATCTTGTTTTTAAGCTTGGTTTGGAGAAAGTGAAAAGTTGAGGATGATGATTATTCATGACATTTCCAAAACCCAAGGTATGCTTTTAATTTCTTTGCTTTGCATTTTTATAGTTTTCTATCTTTTTAATAAAGGCCAACGTGGATTGATTGTGATGAAAAATGTAAACTTGCTTTGTAACTAATGCATTGCATGAGGACATTGCAATGGTCAAGTGTAGGGGATTTGATATGTGTCTAAACACACATCTTTTCCACCACTTAATTACAATAATAACCGGACCAAAACGTGTATTTTATGTCTTTTATGTCGGAATTATGCGTGGTTTGTGTTTTTGTTGTGATTTAGGACGAAAAGGTGAAAAGTGGAGAAAACACGGGAATTCACGGGCATTTACGGACTTTTATTGAAGAAAAGGATGAAAGACGAAGTCAAGAAGTCGAAAGTGGATAAAGAACGGAAGTCCAAGACCAATTCTGAATATTTATCGAAGAAAAAGTCAAAAGACGGAAGTTTACTTAAAGCCGAGGAACTCAAGTCTTATTTATCGAAGAATTAAAAGACGAGTCCAAAGAAATCCCGAGCCAAAAGTCATCACATTCCAAGATTAACAAAAAGATTAAGAAGGAAGGACTTGATGGTGCAATTAACAAGAAAGGAAGAAGAGAGGAAGCTTCCTCTAACCACTCCCTAATCACCTATATAAACCCCTCTTATTCATTCATTTAGTTCTTGTTGGCTAGATTGACAAACTAGTTCTTCCACCTTTATTTTATGCACCTTTAATTACTTGCACATTTAAATACATGTTTTGCACCTTTAATTACCTTTAATTTCAAGTAAGTGTTTCTTTTAATTACTTGCACCTTTACTTTATCTTGTTAATCTTCTTCTACCTTTCTTTGATTTACACGTTTTTAACTTATTGATTTGTTAAAGGTTTGATTTTTATGCTTTTGATTGCTTTAAATCTCTTGTTTTCATAGCTTATTTTGTTTATTTTCAAGTTTATATAGTTTTTACAAAAGTTATTTTTATATAAAAGTTGTTTTTCTTAAAGTTTATCTTTTTCGTGTCTTTAAAGTTGTTAACTTTCAGTTTCATAGCTTATTTTTACACGGTTTTATCTTAGGAGTTAGTCTTGTGCTTATTAGGATAGTAGCTTATTTTCTTAGCTTATTTTCCATCCAAGTCTCCGTATTCCGATCTTGACGATCGGAAAAGGGTTTATGACTTTCCGATTGGAAAGTGCTTCATATTCCGATTGGTGAAGATCTTTGGTATTCCGATCTGCGAGTGTTTGGGTATTCCGATCAGCAATTGTGACAGCATTCCGATTTGAATCCATTTCCAAACATTCCGATCGAGGTGTTTGTTTGGACATTCCGATTGGGTAAGGTGACAGATTCCGATCAAGTGGGATTCCGATCAGCATTCCGACCAGGTCTTTCCATATTCCGATCAAGAGGTTTTTCCATATTCCGATCTGAAGTGCGTTTGGTATTCCGATCAAGGTAGGGTGACAGCTTTCCGATTGGTTATTCCGACCCGTATTCCGACCAGAGTGGTAAGCATATTCCGATTGGGGTGCTAATCGGAATATATTCCGATTGGGAGTTATTGTTAGCACTTTGTCTTGTTTTATTTTTACGTTATCATTTTAATACTTGTCCAATTTTAATTTCCGTCACGCTTTAATTTTTAGTCATTTAATTAGTTTACTTTCCGTCACGTTTTTAAATATTGCACATTTTCTTTTAATTAGACTTAGATTTATTTTCACGCTCTTTTTATACTTGCCCTTTACTTTAACGACATTTACTTTTAAGTTTTTGCACATTTAAATTTAAAACCAACCAAAAATATTTGTTTCACCAAAATAAAACTGTATCACACATTAAACACAAGTTTTTCAATTCGAAGAGACATACTTAAACGAACTAATTTTTATACGGGGTGTCAAAGCCCTTGTATCAATGAGATTCAAACTCATTGTATTTCGCTTGAATGCAAGCAATAATTTATTCAAGAAATATTTGAAACGTCATTCGAAGGTGTTAATGTCGATGATGCAAATTTTCAAAAGAATTTTCAATTGAATTTACAATCAAAACAGCGTCAGCCAAGTGACAAGGTTGCTAAGTCATTGTCGATAGACATAGAGAAATCTAAGGAGATTAACTGGGTGAACATACTTGAGGCCGCTGAGAATTTTAAACTTGATCTAGATAATCGAGTTTCCAAGATTTTGTCCAAAGTTGATAACTCAAAACAGAAAAATACACGACTCTTCGATTCAGTAAAGCCCGCACGTGCTAATACCACTGCACAGAATCAATCATTGATTGAACAATTGAATCGAAAGTCGGTGGAAATATCTGATTTTAGGGAACAAATTTGTGCTAAAAATCTGAGTTTGACTGAGTTAAAGGAAACACTTCGTACCCTAAAAGGTAAGAATGTTGTGGATAACGCAACCACTGTCTCAGCACCGTCCTCTAGTGCCATCAAAACGAACCTCATCGCCGTCACACCATTTAACAAGGGCCCTAGGACTAAACCATCTCAAATATTGGTCACTAAAGATAAGGCAAAATTAAAACCAGCTTCTAATATTCCCGTGTTGACTTCTACAGGAGTAAGCACCACTACTAAGGCTCAAAGATCTAAGCTTAAAAGAAACAAAAAGAATGATATGTTCTTGCCCCCATCTAGTAGTCAAGTGAAGAAGAAAGTAGAAGCGCATCCTAGGAATGTTATTTCTGTTTTGAATAAAAAGAAACTTGTAGCTAAACCTAAAGGCTCTGCGGTTGTGCAGCGTTCTAAGCCTACTGTGAATTCTAATTTGATATGTTGGAATTGCAATGAATGTATGTTTTCTAGTCGTTATGATTCTTGTCTTATTGACCATGTGAATGAGATGAATGCCCATAAAAATGGTTTAGAATGGAAACCGACTAGGAAAGTGTTATCCCAAGTTGGCTGGATGTGGCGTCCCACTGGTAGAACTTTCACTATATAGAACTTTCACTATAGTAGGAAATGCGTGCCCTTTGACTAGGATCACTCCTATTACAACGAAGAAAGCGTGCCCTTTAATTAGGAGTACCAAGGCCACCAAAACACAAGCGTGTCCTTTAACTAGGAACACCAACACTATTGTAGGAAACAAGTGCCCTTTAAATAGGTCTACTCCCACTGTAGTGCCCGCTAATAATCCAAAACCTTAGAAAGTTGGAACAATAAAACCTGTTAGTGGTAAAACTCACATTAGAAAACGCAGGAAATCTAAGGGTCACACAAATGTTAGCAATTCTGATAATATTATCTATATCTGCTAACACTCCGGAACCAATAGTTTCCAATGCATTGTCTACTGTTGTTGTTGAAAACAGGTGGTCCAAATTGTTCTCTGGTATTTGGACGCTGATTGCTCTAAACATATGATCGGAGATCGCTCTCAGCTCAGAAATTTCGTCAGCAAGTTTCTTGGTACGGTTCGATTTGGAAATGATCATATTGCAAAGATAATGGGCTACGGTGAATATCATATTGGGAATGTTATAATTTCAAGAGTGTATTATGTGGAGGGTCTCGGTCACAATTTATTTTATGTGGGACAATTTTTTGATGCAAACCTAGAAGTTGCTTTTCGAGAGCATACCTGCTTCATTCGTAATTTGGAAGGGGTTGATTTACTGAAAGGTACTCGAGGGAATAATTTTTACACGTTGTCTTTACAAGATATGATGGCCGCTTATCCCGTATGTCTTCTCTCCAAATCATCGAAGACTAAGTCATGGTTATGGCATCGACAGTTATCTCATCTTAACTTTGACGCTATTAATCATTTGGAGAAAAACGAACTTGTTCATGGTCTTCCTAAACTTTTATTTCACAAGGATCATTTGTGTTCCGCGTGTACAATGAGGAAAAGCACTAAGAAATCATACAAACCCAAGTCTGAAGACACCAACCAAGAGAAACTTTATTTGTTGCATATGGATCTTTGTGGGCCGATGCGTGTTGAAAGTCTTGGTGGTAAAAAGTACATTCTCGTCATAGTGGATGATTACTCTCGGTTTACATGGGTGAAATTTCTTGCAACAAAAGACGAGGCACCTAAAGTCATTATCGATTTTCTCAAAATGATTCAAGTACGTCTCAACACTACTGTCTGACGCATTCGTACAGATAATGGAACCGAATTTGTGAATCAAACTTTGCGTAAGTATTATGAAGAAGTTGACATATCTCATGAAACATCCGTTGCTCACACTCCACAACAAAACGGTGTCGTTGAAAGGCGAATCGCACACTTATGGAAGCAGCTCGAACGATGTTAATTTACGCGAAGGCTCCATTATTCTTATGGGCAGAAGCATTAACTACAGCAGTGTATACCCAAAACCGGTCACTAATTCGTAAACGCCATGGTAAAACACCGTATGAGCTTCTACATGGAAAAGTACCAAATTTATCATATCTTCATGTATTTGGTTCTCTTTGCTATCCAAATAATGATGGTGACAATTTGGGAAAACTTCAACCAAAGGCTGATATTGGTATTTTCATTGGTTATGCACCCGTAAAGAAAGCATACCGAATCTACAACCGTAACTCTCGTAAGATCCTCGAAACAATGAATGTTGATTTTGATGACCTGACAGCAATGGCTTCTGAGCAAAGCAACTCTGAACCCGCACTTCATGAAATGGGACCTAGTAACATTAGCTCTGGTCTTGTCCCAAACAACCCCACTTCATCATCATTTACACGACCTTTTAGGAATGAATGGGATACGTTGTTTCAACAGTTCTTTGATTAATTCTTTACTCCTTCAAGTATTGTTGCTCTAGAACCTGAAGTAATAGCTCCGGTTACCGAAGTTGTAGCTCCAGCAATCGTTGCACAATCAGATATGTCTGCACATACAATTGGCCAAGATATACCTTCAACGAGTAATTCTCAACCAACACATGTTTCAACTACCCATGTTACGCCTATTGATGATGAAGAGGATGATGATGATCACGATTTGGAATTCGCTCAAATGCGTGAACTTCCATTCTTTGGTGTACCAATTCCCGACCATAATCAAGCCGGGTCATCCACCTCAGAGGAAGCTCCTACTACGGTCTACTCCAATCCAAGGATTCGTGAACATGACAACAAGTGGACAAAGAATCATCCTATAGATTCTATCATTGGTGACCCTAATCGTCTGGTATCCACACGGAGTCAGTTACAAGAAAATGTAATGTTTTGTCATTTTGATGCTTTTCTCACTGAAGTTGAACCTAAGACATGGCAAGAAGCTTTTACCCAATCCTGTTAGATAGAAGCTATGCAAGGAGAACTCAATGAATTTATACGTCTTGAAGTATGGGAACTAGCCCCATGCCCGGATCAAGTGCAGTTACTCACTTTGAAATGGGTTTACAAGGTGAAACTCGACGAGTTAGGTGGCATATTGAAGAACAAAGCTCAACTAGTAGCTCGTGGATACAAGCAATTATTAGTCATCGACTTTATGGAATCCTTTGCACCTGTTGCCCGTTTGGAAGCTATTAAACTATTCCTTGCTTATGCATCCCACATGAATATGATCGTCTATCAAATGGATGTGAAGACGACATTTCTTAATGGTGAAATCAAGGAAGAGGTCTATATCCAACAACCAGATGGTTTTGTGAATTCTAAATATCCTAACCACGTGTACAAGCTTAAGAAGGCTCTCTATGGGTTGAAGCAAGCTCCACGCGCATGGTATGATCTATTGTCACAATTCCTCATCACGCAAGGCTTCGCTAAAGGCAAGGTGGATCCCACGCTGTTCATTCAGAAACGAGGTAAAGGTATGATTATGGTACAAATATATATTGATGATATTATATTTGCTGCCTCGACCCAAACCTTATCCGATGAGTTTGGGACACTCATGTCTTCCAAGTTTAAGATGTCAATGATGGGCAAGGTATCATTCTTCTTAGGACTTCAGATATCTCAGAGTCCCAAAGGCATCTTTATCAATCAATCCAAGTATGCCCTTGAATCTCTTAAGAAATATAAGATGGAATCTTGCGACCCCTTGGATACTCCAATGATGGAACGAACTAAGCTAGATGTAGTTCCACATAGAATTGTCGTTGATCTCACACTTTATCGTGTTATGATCGGTACCCTTCTGTATATCACAGCTAGTCGACCCGACCTTCAGTTTGCAATCTGTATGTGTGCTAGGTATCAAACTCGGCCTACTGAGTTACACTTGGCTACTGTGAAATGGATCTTTCGATATCTTAAAGGAACCATTAATCTGGGACTTTGGTATTTGAAGGACTCTTCGATTTCACTAATGGCATATGCAGATGCGGATCACGTGGGTTGTCATGATACAAGGCGTAGCACGAGTGGAACTTTGCAACTACTAGGAGATCGACTAATCAGTTGGGCATCGAAAAGGCAGAAAAGCGCTGCAATTATAAGTACAGAAGCATAATACATAGCTATGTCCGGTTGCTGTGCTCAAATTCTTTGGATTAGGTCGCAATTAACCGACTATGGTCTAGGTTTCAACAAAATTCCGATGTACTGCGACAACAAGAGTGCAATTGCCTTATGCTGCAACAATGTTCAATTCTCCCGGTCGAAGCATATTGACATTCGCTACCATTTCATCAAGGAGCAAGTGGAAAATGGAGTAATCGAGCTGTACTTTGTCCGATCTGAGTATCAATTGGCGGATATTTTCATGAAGGCTTTAGATCACACTCGAATTGAATTTTTGGCCAACAAGCTAGGAATGAGAACCTTCTCGCCTGTGACTCTAAAGGAATTGGCAGATGAATCGAAAGAATAGTGGTGGTAAACTATTCTCTGTATCCTTGGTGATCATTTGTATATATTGTTTATATTTTTATCCACAAAAGCTGAAAGTCCCCTAATATGAAAATTGTTGAAACTATAACTCTTATAACCACGAAAACACAATGAAATACTTTTCAAACGCGTAACGCTTTATTAAATGTTATAAACAAAGTATTACAAAGTGCTATGAATACACTCGTTGAATAACAACAAGAAATGAACCCTAGAACAAGTAAACTAGATTCGAGACTCAAGTTTACAAGGGAACCAATGAGACGCTGGTAGACAGCTGAGGGCTCAGCGGTTCCAAGGTAAGAAATAACTTAGATAAATTATCCAAGCACAAGGGTTGGTTTAATTCTCCTTTCTCACTCCTATTTATAGTGGTACAAGGTTGCTTCCTTAGTGGGAGTAGTTGATACGTGTCACCTTCTGAATGGAAGAGTACAACGTATTAAATGCATGTCCAAATTGAGACATACCTTTAAACAACTTTAGGTGAACAGTTCTGCCAATTGTTCACCTTTTGTCCCACTAGGTCGTACTAGGCTCTATCTTGAATCTCTTGTTTTGTCCCGCTCAAAACACTTGGTAGATTCTCCCGCCTAAACTATAAAGGATTGGACAAGCTTTGCTTGTCTCAGACTTCTAGGGTTCTTAAGTGATCTCTGAGTGTTGTCAACTCAGAGATCCTTGAACACCAGCACATTCCTTCTACATCCCAGCGATCCATAATCGCTGGTGAGTATGACTTCAGATTGTCTTCGACTTCTCTGACGTTGTCTTTGACTTGAATGTTCCTGGTGTGCTAGATGAGGCTTTGCCTTCCACTGGTCTGGTCTTTGTCGCTGGTCCTCTCAGCGATCAGTAACACTTAGTCTAATGTAAACAAATCTAGACTGGGCCATAGTTAAAACTTTCATTGGCCCAACAATCTCCCCCTATTTGTTTATAAATTATACTAAGTCTAAAATTATTGTAAGTAAGTACACAGCTTCTTCTTACACATAATTTAACAAACATACCTCAGAGTTTTATTAAACATAAAGAACCTAGTCTATTACAAGAACACCCAGTGGTGTAAACATAAACAAAAATAAAAGGTTCTTCAGCGATCGAGGCCTTGATCACAGATTCTCTAGGCTTCAACTTTGTCACTCCTAGAGTTGATGAACAGCTCAACTTCAAACTCAAAATCCTCAGCTAATTTGCAATTCCTTAGGATGCCCTGTTTAAGTCTTATGAGTTGGATGGTTGACGCCAGATGCAGTTCATTCATCCGTTGAAAGAAATACTCACAATTACCATTCATGAAGACCATACTTGTCTCTGGTTCTGAGTATACTTGGCCCCCTACTGGTTTAGTGATCTCTTTGGGCAGTACCAGGTTCTGTGCATCCCATCTACAACAATATTCTCAGTGACCAACTTCTCCACCATAGGCCCCATTTGGGTTTTTCTTTTCCTTTGTCCTTGAGAAGATTTTTGTTGTGAAAGTTGAGGAGGCAGAGGTACCTTTAGCTTCTTTGCCGTGTCTCTTACCCAATTCAGCTTTGCTTGAATGTTTTTCATCATTTGGGCCGCACCAGACCCAGTCTTTTTTTGGGCAAGAGACAACATTTCTAACCATTCAGAGAGGCCCATATCTCTGAGTTTAAAGTCACTGAAGACTTTGTAGTTGGTTAGTTGGTTTTCTCTGTAAAGGGTCATCACCACTCTTTTGTCTTTGTCAGTGTAACATGCATACTTGGTGATTTGACCGGGTTCAGCTCTTTGGTCCATAATTCTTTCATATTCCTTTTGAAGGTTGCTCTTTTTAACTTCCAGTTCTTTGAGCTTAACCAACTGAGCTTCCTTTACAGCAGGAGAGAGTTTGTTCAAAGCTTCTTTGCTCTTGAGTTCAGCTGCTCTAATGTTCGTTAACATTTTGTGTTCCAAGATTTGAGCCTTTGCCTGCTCTGGGGTAAGTGGTGGTTCATCAACGCTCTTAAATTTGTTCAAGTCAGAGTGTTTGGAGAGCTTGGCTGTGGATCCGCCTTCTTTTTGGAAGGAGTGCAGGGTTATTTCAGGTACCTCAGTGGCAATTCCTTTACCCTTGTCCTTTGTTGCCTCAGTGATGGGGTTGAAGGATCTGATGGGTTTTGGTGTTGGAATCCCTGTTGAAGGTGTTGGCTGTTTAAGTGATTGCTCCCCCTTAGCTGGAGCAGTGTCTGCTTCTTCTTCAGAGGTGGAGGTTGCTGAATTCTCCCCCTCGGGCATAGCGCTGGCAGTAGCTGTGCCTGGTCCAGGTTTGAGGAACTTAACAAATTCTTAATGGACAAATAAGCAGAATTCTTTAAGTTCCTCTTGTAAGAGCTCCTGAAGAAGTTTTCTGGAAGGCTCAGACGCCTTGGCAATATCAGCAACATTTTCTTTGACAACGGTGGTGAGGATGGATGGTATGTATTGTTGAAGACTCTGGTCTAGAACTGCTGGAAGGTGAGTTTGCAAGGTATTACCCAGCAGTTGCGGAAGCAGGGCAGTCATAGAGGATTCCACATATGAAGTTAGTGAACTCTCTAAGGTGGTGGTGAGTTCATCAGCAGCATGGGTGAGTGTTTTTAATTCAGAGAGGATGACATCATTTGTGACTTTAGGCTTGGTTTTACTGATGTCTCCCCTCTTGACCCAGAGATCCTCAGCGGCTAGTTCCTGAACATCTTTCATTCGAGGAACATGGACAGGCTTGAGGTTTTGTAAATGTACTAAGTGTTGCATCGCCCCCAGTTCCATGACATTTGGTAAAGTTGGGAAGGGAACTGGGGTTGGTGTATAGAGCCTCTGGTCCAATAGCTGCTTTGCAGCCAGTTCTTGCACATTTGTCATTGATGGGAAGGAGATGGGTTTTAAGTCTGATGTAACTTGGTCATCATCAGCATCCATATCAGCATAGTCTGAAATGGTCAAGTCATCTTCAATAATGAAGAACTCATCCTCTGGCATGGAATCAATGTCTGACATGGCATCCAGATCTATGTGGGGGCTTCAGCATTTTCATCACCAGCAATGAAATAGGCATCATCATTTTGCTGTTCTTCATGAAGATTATGAGCCTGTTATGACATTTGTTAGTAACCAATGTGAAAAAATATGAAGTTATAGATCGCCATTCGCTGCCCCTAGGAAAGCTGGGTGTGATTATCTAGCCCCCCCTAAGGATTTCTCCTTGGGACTCTTTTAAGTGTGAAACAAATATGTTGAAGGGTTGCCATTCGTTGCCCCTAGGATAGCTGGGTGTGATTATCCAGCTCCCCCCATAAGGATTACTCCTTGGGACTCTTTTGATTTGTGAAAATTATGTGGTGAATGGTCGCCGTTCGCTGCCCCTAGGATAGCTGGGTGTGATTATCCAGCTCCCCCTGAAGGATTGCTCCTTGGGACTCTTTTAATTGTGAATACATGGAAGTTAAAGGTCGCCATTTATCGCTGCCCCTAGGAAGACTGAGGGTGATTATTCAGTCCCCCCAAAAGAATAAATTCTTTGGGACTCTTTTAGTTGTGACATATTTGAAGGTAATGGTCGCCTTTTATCGCTGCCCCTAGGAAGACTGAGGGTGATTATTCAGTCCCCCCAATAGAATAAATTCTTTGGGACTCTTTTCATATGAGGGGACCCAGAGACCACGTGAGGTGCAAAGACTCCTGGTCGGGACCTATAGCATGCTCAAGTTGTTATGGACAAGAGCATAGTCCAGAGGGTGAAGGATCATCGTGGTGCGTTATGAGCACAAATGAATCATATCCTTGTGTTAAGACAGAGTGTACAGATAATCCTAAGAGTTCTAGGTGTTGACACAGACACTCTATGGGTTGAGGCAAACCCTAAGACCTCATCACTCTCTCCTACAGAATGTTGAGAGTGATTGTATGTGAACCTCCAAGAGAATAAAATGGCAAACTAATACCCGAGAGATATCAGCGTTGAGAAGGTTCTTAGTCGTCTCTGCTGACTCGGAGACGCTAGACTCAGGTTGTTTGTTAGCGGCAGGCTCTTCAACCACATCCTCCAGAGAAGGGGATGGGTTCTTCTTGGTCTTCTTTGTCTTGGAAGGATTAATAGAAGGGGTTTCAAAGGAAAGAGGGATGTCTTTCCTCTTCTTCTTCTTGTACTTGGGCACCTTGGGCTGAGAAGAGGACTGCACAAAGGTCTTGGACAGAGACTTTTCAGTTGGTCTTTCAGCATTCACCTCATTGTGAGGGATCAAGGGCTCTCCATCAGCAACGAGTAGCCCAGCAACCTGCATCATGTGCCTGCTGAGAGGCACTTCATCCTCGAAGGGAGTCTTCAGTGAGGCTGCAGTGATGTGATAAGGAGAGAAGGAGAGAAGTTCATCATTTGTGTAGCCTTCACCCAACATATCTTTTAAGAGAAGAGAGAGATATCTTGTGTAGCAGATGGTGGCCAGTCGATTCTTCTTCCCTTTGTTTTCCAGCTTAGCAATGAGGTCAGAGTAAAGTATGTGAGCGATCCCTATATCTTGCCCCCAGATTAAGCTGTAAGCAATTGCCATTAAGTTGATCACGTGACCCTTGGTTTCCTCCTAGACATTTCACAATGTACATCATTAACGTCCTCCAGATGGGTGAAAAGTAATTCACTTTGATCAGTGATTTGTTCTGAAAACCTTGGGTGGTGAAAGGTTTGTCATTATCGTCATGAGGACGAAGGGTAGCCAGAGCCTTCTTCACAGTGGCGCTGGCAGGCACAGCGGACATGTCCTCATTGACTGGAAGTCCAATGACTTTGGCAAAAGTGTGAAGATCAAAAGTGAGAGGTTGGGGATGTGTGGAAAGGTTGAAGGTGATGTGTGAAGAGGTTTGATCAACTTCGGCGCTGTACCAGAACTCCTTCAAGTATTGGTGGTAGCATGTGGAAGGTACTCTGGTAATGGCTTCAAAAATGGTGGAGTTCTTGAGGAAGGAGAACAATGGATGGTAGAGGGAATTGTTGTGTTCCAAGAGAGCTACACAGTTGTTCAGGGCAATCTTACCATCGTGTATCCCAAAATCTACGTTTGAGGCGGCCAAGACGGTGAAAGATGTGTTTGTTGATGAAGACGCCATTGTTGATGTATGGAAGAAATAGAGGTTGTCAAGAAGATGAATAGTATGTGTGTGTGAAAGTAATGAGTAATGTGAAGTTTGAAAAATGAGTCAAGGGTTTTGATAAAAGGTTTAGCCGTTTTTCAATTAAAGCATTTAATGCAAAAGTTTACCTTTTAAGAAAAGTGGGACCCCTTGACTCTTCATGTGATTTTTCTATCCCTTGGAAAGTGGGAAAGTTGTTGACAACAAAGGATAATCATTTGAATTAAATATGGGAATATATTAACTCACATTGGAATGTAACTACCTTGTTACATTCAATTCCCTTTAATGCCCAGAGACAGAGATCACTTATCAAATTTGTTTACCAATATTGAGCATACCGAACTCAGCAACCAACCTAGTAAAACTTGGCTCAGCCAGAGGCTTGGTGAATATATCAGCGAGCTGGTATTCAATGGGTATAAAATGAAGCTCAATATCACCTTTTAAAATATGGTCTCTGATAAAGTGATACCTGATGTCAATATGCTTAGTTCTGGAATGAAGTACCGGATTATTGGAGATGGCTATAGCACTTGTGTTGTCACAGAATATGGGAACCTTTTCATAAGTGATCCCATAATCAGCCAGCTGACTTTTCATCCAGAGAACTTGAGCACAGCAACCAGCGGCCACTACGTATTCAGCTTCAGCTGATGACATGGCCACAAAGTTTTGTTTCTTGGCACTCCAGCATACTAACTTTCCTCCAAGGATTTGACAACTCCCAGAGGTGCTCTTTCTATCAAGACAACACCCAGCGTAGTCAGAGTCTGAGTAGGCTTTAAGGTCTAATCCTAATCTATTTAGATACCAGAGACCCAATGTGGGAGATCCTTTTAAGTACCTGAAAATTCTTTTGACAGCTACAAGGTGGGATTCCTTAGGGTTAGCTTGGTACCTAGCACAGAGACATGTGGCAAACTGTATGTCTGGTCTGCTTGCTGTGAGGTACATTAGTGACCCAATCATGCCTCTATATAAGGTCTCATTAAGAGAGACCCCTGAGTCATCAGCTCCCAAGTTGTTGGGAGGAAGCAGGGGGCATTTCACTAATGCACAATCAGACAGATCATACTTCTTGAGCAAATCCTTAACATATTTTTCTTGACAAATGGAAATTCCTTTTGAATTTTGTTTAATTTGAAAACCCAAGAAAAAAGTTAATTCCCCCATCATGCTCATTTCATACTTTTGGTCATTAGTTTGGCAAATTGTTTGCTCAATGTAATATTGGTTTAACCAAAAATTATATCATCCACATAAATCTGTACTAAAATGACATCACCCTTGGACCTATAAGTGAACAGGGTTTGATCAATGGTACCTCTGACAAATTTATTTTCAAGTAAGAATTTTGATAGGGTTTCATACCAGGCTCTAGGCGCTTGTTTCAGCCCATAGAGTGCTTTGTGAAGTCTGCAGACGTGATCTGGATACTCACTGCTTTCAAATTGGGGTTTGATAGACATATACTTCCTCTGCAAGCTTACCATTTAGAAAAGCACTCTTCACATCCATCTGGTATATAGTATACTCCATATAAGCTGCAAAAGCTAGGAAGATTCTAATAGCTTCCAATCTGGCTACTAGTGCAAACGTTTCATCATAGTCAATCCCCTCAGATTGATTATACCCCAGCACCACAAGCCTAGCCTTGTTTTTAACAATCATGCTAGCTTCATCCCTCTTGTTTCTGTAGACCCATTTAGTTCCAACCACTTGTTTCCCAGCTGGAGCTTTTACCAGAGTCCACACCTTGTTCCTCTTGATCTGATTCAACTCATCTTGCATGGCAACAACCCACCCTTTATCTAGAAGCGCAACAGCCACATTCTTAGGTTCATCCTCAGAGAGAAAATCAGCGAAAAGGCATTCATTCGCTGAGGCGGTTTCTAGAGATCTCAATTTGCCTCTGGTGGTGACTCCCTCAGAGGTTTCACAAAGAATATTCACTAGAAGAATATCTTGGTTCCTACTCCATTTGGATTGAGGAGCAGGGGTCTCTGTGGGTTCAGGAGTCACAGCAGGTTCAATGAATGCTGGGGAATCTTCACATATTATTTCTTCATCCATAATCTCTTCATCAAGAGGAGAGATTGGTTCGATGAGATCAGCATTCACTATAGTGGGTGGAGTGATTGGTTCAGCATTTTCAACCTCTGGAGTGATGTCAGAGATTGAATGAGGATCAAATGCATGAACATAAGGAAAGTCCTTGTGACAGGCCTTAGATGATTCCTTGGGATTTGAGAAATCATCCTCTGGATATGATTTAACTTCATTGAAGTCAATGTCACATTCTTCTGTGTTGGTGTGATTAATGACAACATCATTAAAGGTGACATGGATGGATTCTTCTAGTTCTTGTCTGTGGATGTTGAATACCCTATAGGCTCTGGAGGTGGGAGAGTAGCCAACTAAGAATCCATCATCAGACTTTTCATCAAATTTTCCCAGGTGATCTCTGTAGTTGTGAATGAAAACAGGGCAACCAAAGACATGGAAGTAGCTTACATCAGGGGCTCTCTTCCTATACACTTCATAAGAGGTCTTGCCGTGTCTCTTCACTATAATGGATCTGTTTTGTATATAACAGGCTGTGTTCACAGCTTCACCCCAAAATTGTTTTGGAAGTCTTGATTCGCTGAGCATGGTTCTAGCAGCCTCTATGAGGGTTCCGTTTCTTCTTTCAGCGACACTATTTTGTTCAATGGTGCCTGGGTTAGAAAAGTTCTGTGATATTCCCTTTTCATTACAAAAGGCTTCCATGGCATGATTCTTGAATTCAGTGCCATTGTCACTTCTGATAGCCTTAACTCTGTAGTCATTGAAGTTCTCTATTTCTCTGATAAAGGACATTATTCTTTCAGCAGCATCACTCTTTCTTTTGAGAAAGAATGCCCATGTGAATCTAGAGAATTCATCTACAATGACTAGTGTATACTTGTTGTGATTAAGGGATTGAGGTTTTACTGGTCCAAATAAGTCCATGTGAAGAAGATGGAGGCACTTATTTATGGAGAATGATTGTTTTATATTAAATGAGGCTCTGTGGTGCTTCCCTTTCTCGCAGGCTAAGTAGGGTATGTATTTGGTGAAGGTCAGAGAGGGAAGCCCAACTACTAAATCTTTCTTGGCCAGTTTGTTGATGTTTTTGAAATTGAGATGGGAGAGTCTCTTATGCCATAGCCAATTTTCACTATCAGATGCTTTGGCATAGAGACAGGTGTTTGTCCCTTCTAGACAAGATGTCATGTCGATGACATCTGGGTGCAATTAGAACAACATCATCATTTTGATTGAAGATTGTTCCTTGGGTCTTAGTGAACAGAACTTTGAAGCCAACATCGCAGAGTTGACTAATGTTGATTAAGTTGTGCTTCAGTCCATTGACATAAGCGACCCTTTTGAAGGTTATTCCATTACAATCCACTGAGCCATAACCCTCAGTAGCCCCTGAGGAGTCATCTACAAAGACTACTTTTGGACCAGGCTCCTTTTTATATCTATGCAGATATTGTTTAACCCTTGTCATATGTCTGGTGTAACCCCCTATTTTGATAAATGGAACGTCACGCGTAATTATAGCGTGTCATCAAAGCATGCAAGGTAATATGTAGTAAAACATACATGACCATAGGGTAAACCGGAATCAAACATCGGTCCCCCAAACATAAGCCCAAAACATAATAAAGTAAATGAAATGAATGAAAGACTTATACAAGCATAAGTATATGAAGGCAAAAAGGAAAAGAAGTCTATGGCAGCTTCCATCCTATGCACGTCCTCCAAATGCTCGAGTCTGTCCTAGAGTACCTGCCGTTTTGGGACATGGAAAGGAAAGTAACGGCTGAGCATAACGCTCAGTGCACGGATATACAAGCATGAAATGAATAATATAAGTATGAAAAACATATAGCAGCGGAAATGTATATGTCCTGGAAAACCTGGTTATTTCTCAGTAAAACTGGTTTTATAGTTTGAAAAGCCTTATGTTTATCTTATGAAAACTGTTTAACATACTTTACCATTAGCCAATATAGGTCATGAAAATCCACCGTGCATGAATACTTGGAGGGGTGACCTCATCATGCAAATTAGAGGGGCTGCCTCTAATTTAGTATACTGGTTTGGGTAGGAGGGATCAGCTCCTTGTGAAGGATGCAAGGCACACACCACATTCACACTGAGTAATTTGCTGAAAAACATGTAACTAGGATGCACCCATACGCCCCACATGATAAATATAATAATATGGCCAAAAGCTGAAGGGACGCCACGAGCAATCATTCCGCCGTGGGGAAGTCATAACACCAGTGCCTCTAGTGTTATGGTTATGGTACCTCCATAACTAGGTGAAACTGGTCATGCATGTATATGGCTTTAGGTATTCTTAATTAAACATAAGCAATCAAACATATAAACTTATACTATGGGAAAACAGTTGGCTGCATACGGGGAATTCTAATAAGGAAAGAATGTCCATACTGAAAGGACGGGAATCCGTACCTTATGTCCAGTGAACAAAGAAGATGAACGGAAGAGAGTCCTACTTCAGTATCACTAATGCTACATAAATACATACGTGTATAAGTATCTGATTACTAAATACGTAACTGGTTTTATATCATGTCTTAGCTTGTTTTATATGTTCATGTCATGTTTTACTGTTTTAAGCTTAATACTGTGTTTATCTTATATTCTGTCTATTCTGATTAAGTATTACTTGTATTTCATGTATTATTATACTTGTTGTGTAATAATAAGTAACTTTCTAAAAGTAGCAGGTTTCCTAAAATAGAAAGTTTCCAAAAATAGAAAGTTACCAAACATAGAAAGTTTCCAAAAATAGAAAGTTTCCAAAAATAGAAAGTTTCCAAAAAAATAAAGTTTCCAAAAATAGAATTACTGCTTAAAATAGATAAGTTTCTAAAAATAGAAAGTTTCCATACATAGAAATAAGCTGGTTAAATAAGCTAAATATATAAGCTTAAGTGTTTTCCGTTTATTATTCTAAGTCATGTAGTTATAAAGTATAGTTTATTAATTATTACATGTAAATTAAATAAACTATAGGTTAAAAGATTTAATTAAATATAAGCATGATTTAATTAAATTAAAGTGTATAAAATACTTAGGTTTAAAACATGTATTAATATTGTACTAATATAACCTAAGTCATGGTTATAAATTATTTATATTTCATGTTTAATAATTAATTAATACTATAGTCTAAATCACATAAATACTGTTGGAGCATAGTTTGGCTAGGCCGGTCTGACGACACTCCTGGGCCGTTTGTCGTCTTCCCGAATCCTGAGTAATGCTGCAAACAAAGGTAAACCGGTTAGACGTGGACCCGAGGCCGGAGCCCCTAGGTCCACCTCCGACGGTCAAGTTAGTATCGGGACGATATAGAGTGGTGTAGTTGTGAGAGAGAACCTGTTGTAGAATGAGACCCCTACCCTTGTATTTATAATACTAGGGTTTCTTGAAGGGTAAGTTAGGTATGTGTGGGCCGTGGGCCTGTCGGGCCGGGCCGACTGCAGACTATACGTCGACAAATACTTACTTAGGTTAAAATCATGTATTATCAACTAATTATATAAACCTAAGTCCATGTTTAAATTAAATTAATTATGTACAAGTTTAATTAATTTAATTAAATCTGGTGATTATTTATCTTGCAAAAATAATTAACTGGTAAAATTAAATCATGAATCGAGCACGTGTTAAAATATTACATGTCGTGAACCGTGTTTAAATTGTACTAAATATGAACCGGACCGGCTCCCTTGAACCGGACCGAACCAAACAGCCCCCTATGTCGTTTTAAATCGAAAACCAAACGCACCCTTAACTGGCCATAAACCCAAAACCAAACACACCCTTAACTGCCAGTTCCCCCTGGCGGTTCTGGGTTTCCCTTGCTTGTTTAAAACTCCCACCGAGAGCATAAGCTCTCGGTTCCCACTGCTAGCCTAAAACCCACCACTGGCCGCAGCCAGTGGTTCCCCTTGCTAGGCCGACGATGCCACTATTAAGCCAAACGCACCCCTGCTGACAGCAGGGGCTTGCGGCTGATGGAGAAAAGGGCCATTGTGGCCGTTTGGTTTGCAGCAGCTCAAAGGGAAAACCACCACCGAGACTCATAGACTCTCGGCTTGGTGCAAGCCGAACCAAACACAATCAAACCCGTCCCTTAATTAAGTTATAATCGTAATTATTCTATGTTTTTAATCCGTGTAGATCTTTTAAGAACCCAAAACCCATGGTACAAACTGAATTAACGAGAAAGAGGATGGTTACCGTTATGGGCTAGTGATAAGGGACGAACACACACGATCTTTCTTGAAGAAACAAAGCCGAAACCCCTTGGTTCTTGTTCTTCATTCGACGACAGGGAGAGGTCACCAAAAGTGACGGTTGTTTCTAGGTTTAGGGTTTTTACAATTTGTGTCTAAAAGTAAAATAAAACTACACCCCCCCCCCCCCCCGTCTGTTTTACTGTATAAGCCGAAACACACACTTGGGCCTAGAGCCCAAGTCCTTCCTCTTTTCTACTTTCTCTAAAACAGCCCAAAACATTATTCTTATATGTTTGTATTATTTGTTTAATAAAACGTACGCGTTTAATTAAATACGTATCCGGTTTCGTGTATTTTATGTCGTGAATTATTTTGTAATAATTTCATATGTTATACGTAATGTTAATTTACGTAATACTTGTCGTGTTTAAATGACCACTTACGTGTTTGTGTATTTTAATATTTGTGTAGTTCCTAATTAATAGTTATCGTGTATTACCACCTACGTACTTATTATCGTGTATTAACACGTACGTAATACCTATAAATAATATTCGTGAAACGTAAACATGCTAAAAGGAAAGTTCTAATCATGTACGTACGATCGTAAGGGTACTATTCACGGTAAAAGAATGCGGGTTTTACAACTCTTCCCCCCTAAAAGAATAATTTGTCCCCGAATTATAGATAACGTAATTGGCAGCGTAACATACCCGACTCAAACTGGAAAGGTATGAAAGATAACGGAATATGAAGGTGACATGGAACGTGACATGTCTTGGAAGAACATGGAACGTGACGTCGCTGAAAGGACATATCTAATCGATAAGAGAAAACGAATAAGAAGTCCGGATGAACTTTTCCGTTTCCAAGTGGCTTCCCTCTTGGAACGGTTCCTTCACAAGATCTTGACGCAAATGATAAATCTTGGTCCTCCTGACCTTGACTTGAAATACGAAGAAGTTCTTGGTTATTAACGTAAGGTAGATCCCCTAATTTCGATCGAGGAAATAAGAGTTAACGTGCAAGGGTAACTGAAATGTGACGATACTAAATAATGTAACCTTACCGATAACTAACAACGATGTGCAAGACATATAGAAACGTAGTACGTGAAATTTTTTGAACGTGATACGTGAAAAATTTTGAACGTGCTACGTGGAGATATGGTGAGTGTAGTATGAGTAAACATATCGTGATCCATGATACGTGTAACATATCTTGATCATGATATGAGGAACGTGGAATGAACATGACATGTGAAACATATCATGAACATAGAATATAATGGCGGTAACGCCAAACGCTACAAGGTGAGACGTGGAATATGATGTGAAACGTCTATCCGAGGATAGAGAGTTATACTAAACTTGGGTTTGGTCTCTCAAGTTCTTGCAAAACTTCCCATAATGAAAATGAACGTAAAATCGTAAGCCAAGATACGATCATGAACGTGAATATTGTCATGAACGCGAGCGTGAAAGCAAGTCGTGGAATTAAAATGAAGACGTGAAGTAAATAAGGAGTACAATTGCGAATCTTTGTCTGAACCGATAACTAAGGGATTGCCAAGTGATCGGATGAGCCTTGGTTGGAACATGTCCGATCAGTCTGTTGGTTCTGAAATCCTTGCGGATGTAAGGATTCTGCAGACTTGATCAAACTGTTTGCAATAACCTAGATAACATCATGCTTCTTCTGAGTTTGCATTAATCTGGTAACCAAAATCCGTGGAGATCTTGTCCCATTTCAGTTCACAATTTCAGATGATGAAACATCCCAGTTTGTTGGTGTCCTATCTTAACCTGTTGGTATGTCAGGTACCTAGATATGAACGTAACTGTATCCTGCTTCATAGAAACTTGATACATAGAAGTTTGCGAAACTCTGAGTCTCCGAGATTAGACTTTTCTTAGCGTAGGATTTCCTTAGAACACCTAACGTAGTGTAGGGTTCTCACCTTTACGCATAAGCTGAGTCATGGTAAGATTAACCATGCAAATCCATGTGATCCAGCGTGTCACTGTAATCAACCAGAATTAATATTGGAAATTTCCAGGGTGGAATTTCTCCTGTCATAGAATTTGTAACATGGCGCCAATATGGTCTTCCTGTTCTTCTCTAGGCTTAGAGGAAATCAGGTTGTCCTCAATGAAAACGCTGATGAATTTGTTTATGAGTTCATGGAAACTCATTCTTATTATGCTGCTGGAGCATTGATGAGACTAAATCAAAATCATAAATCTAGCATGACCGGCTCGTGCACGAATAGCAGTCATGGACATGTCCTGCTCTTTCACTCGTCACTATTGGCAGCATGATCATGAATCCGATCTTGGAAAAATGGTTAACACCGTACGGTTGATTGGACATGTCGTCAATACGTGGAGGAGAATAACGGTTATGAATGGTGATTTGTTTAAGTCGACGTAGTCGACACATAAGCTCATGGTACCGTCCTTCTCCTTGTACTTCTGGAATGTATGGGAAGATTTTGGAATACGCGTCTGGTTATGCGTAAAAGGACTTCGGTGGTCATGTCTTAACTGACAGCTAAAAATTTTAGCAGTCATGGCTAACCAAGCACGTGCTTGTAAAGCATAAATGGTTTGTACAGATTTTCCTGATGGAAAATCATGCTGAATATATTTAGGAGTCTGAACATCACCGTACATACTCATGAATCGTAGCATGGTGTGCGGTTCGTAGTCCATAATTAGGATTAAATTCAACTCGCATCTGTCCGAGGAAATGCGTTAGCAGCTTGGATCTTACCAGTAGACTGAAGGAAAGCCTTCGTATACATGAGTGATACGAAGGCGTCCTTCATGGTCATGAATCTATGAGATATGGGTACAAGAAATGGAAGTGTCATCGGGCAACGTAATAGTTCTCACTGATGCGCCGGTAATGGTACTAAAATTCTTGTAGCCTGATTAATACGTGGCTCTACAAAATGGATATACCCTGGGAGGGTACCCTGGATTTCTTAGAAATGTTCCATAATTAGACGTGAGTCATGTGTCTTGACTCGTGTCTTGCGAAATATAAGCATGACATGCGTCTCGACTGGTGTCTTGACATGTATCTTCAGGAAGTATACGTGAGACATGTGTCTTGACTGAGGTCTTGACATGTGTCTCGAGATGTGAAACGAATAGAACTACAAATATTAGGTTATTATGCCAAAGTTGGCGAATCGGTTGGACTACTGATCATTTGTATGTCTGATCACGTCCGCGACCGGAGCCTCGGTTGCGATTTATAGGATAGTTGATGTCATAGTAGTGGTTACTATCATCCTGTCTGTCAGTTCCATGATGGTCATTCTCATGACCGTGATTCATGTAACTATCCAGCTGAGTGGCCGGCTGGTACCGGTTTGCACTCATACGACTGAAACGACAATTGAATGACGTGTGACATGTAACTAAGAATTAGGGACAATTATTGATGAAAATCGTCTGATGGTGAAGCATCTTCTCGTCCGATCGCTTTGATCTAACGCCTTTATCTTCGTCTTTTAAGATCTCCAGGTTGTGAACAGCATCAACATCTCGTAGCGTCTCCAAACATCAGCAGCGTCAACCCTAGTAACATCTCCAAAATATGAGCGACATCAGCAATCTTGTAGAATATCAGCAAGCGGACATATGCCTGAGATGATTCAGAATCGACTAGCGAATACTCGTGAAGTATTGCAAGTTAAATACACGTGGATTTAGGTACGTGTAATACACATGGAATACAGTACATTGAGTACACATGGAATGCACATGAAATGATCGGTATGGGGTCGATCATTTGTCATGATTTAAGGAAAGTATATCGGTTAAACTGTTAGGAAAACCATCATGATAACCTGGCAACGCCAGTATACACCTCATTCTGGTTGCATCGAGAAACGTTAAAGTGTGGTTACACAAAATTCAACGATGATTTGCCTGACAGCATGATCAATGAAAACCAACCATGACTATCATGAAAGCAGGATTCAATGAAATCCAACAATGTCTTGCATGAAAGCATAAATAACAAAAGAGGCGTAAGACGTAATTAACATGAAGATGGAATTATCATTAAGAAACATGAAACCATCTATCATGAAGGAGTGTATAACATAATCAGCATGAAACTGAAGTTAACCATGACAGTATGAAAACATACTTGACATAAAAACATAGTAACTTATGAGGGGACATGAAAAAAAAAGTTTATGCCAATAAATCATGCGAAAAATTTTATGCATGAAAAACAGTGCATGAATGCGTAATGTAGTTTATAAAAACCTTTATCTATGCGAGGGGACGCCTATGGGTCGGTCCCAAAACAAAAGACATGGCGAGGGGACGCCTATGGGTCGGTCCCAAAATTAAAAGTTTCGATAAAAGCACATGCGACTAAATAGGGCCAGTCCTGTACCAACCATTACTTAGTCATAATCCCTGCAACAATGATACATGAAACATAAATAAATGAAACTCATATGTCAAAACTTATCAGAATTTTTTTATGTGACTAATTATGAACTACTGGGGTTCAGTCCACATAGCCACAGTTCACGAGGAACATTATGCATGAAACAATGACACATAACTAAATATGAATGACGGTTGTCCATCCATATTAGTAAAACAATATCGATGAAAACATCAAGGTTAAAACCTCAAGGTGCTGAAAACATCATGGTTAAAACAACAATGCGCTGAAAACATCAATACGTAGAATAACAAACGTTGGCTAAGGAAGTTCCTGGTGACTACCCACTAGTCACAGGTCAAGTTTTAGAGCCTACAGGTCGAAGCCTTGGCTCTGATACCATAATTGTAACCCCCCCATTTTGATAAATGGAACGTCACGTGTAATTATGGCGTGTCATCAAAGCATGCAAGGTAATATGTAGTAAAACATACATGACCATAGGGTAAACCGAAATCAAACATCGGTCCCCCAAACATAAGCCCAAAACATAATAAAGTAAATGAAATGAATGAAAGACTTATACAAGCATAAGTATATGAAGGCAAAAAGGAAAAGAAGTCTATGGCAGCTTCCATCCTATGCACGTCCTCCAAATGCTCGAGTCTGTCCTAGAGTACCTGCCGTTTTGGGACATGGAAAGGAAAGTAACGGCTGAGCATAACGCTCAGTGCACGGATATACAAGCATGAAATGAATAATATAAGTATGAAAAACATATAGCAGCGGAAATGTATATGTCCTGGAAAACCTGGTTATTTCTCAGTAAAACTGGTTTTATAGTTTGAAAAGCCTTATGTTTATCTTATGAAAACTGTTTAACATACTTTACCATTAGCCAATATAGGTCATGTGCATGAATACTTGGAGGGGTGACCTCATCATGCAAATTAAAGGGGCTGCCTCTAATTTAATATACTGGTTTGGGTAGGAGGGATCAGCTCCTTGTGAAGGATGCAAGGCACACACCACATTCACACTGAGTAATCTACTGAAAAACATGTAACTAGGATGCACCCATACGCCCCACATGATAAATATAATAATATGGCCAAAGCTGAAGGGACGTCACGAGCAATCACTCCGCCGTGGGGAAGTCATAACACCAGTGCCTCTAGTGTTATGGTTATGGTACCTCCATAACTAGGTGAAACTGGTCATGCATGTATATGGCTTTAGGTATTCTAAATTAAACATAAGCAATCAAACATATAAACTTATACTATGGGAAAACAGTTGGCTGCATACGAGGAATCCTAATAAGGAAAGAATGTCCATACTGAAAGGACGGGAATCCGTACCTTATGTCCAGTGAACGAAGAAGACGAACGGAAGAGAGTCCTACTTCGGTATCACTAATGCTACATAAATACATACATGTATAAGTATTTGATTACTAAATACGTAACTGGTTTTATATCATGTCTTAGCTTGTTTTATATGTTCATGTCATGTTTTACTGTTTTAAGCTTAATACTGTGTTTATCTTATATTCTGTCTATTCTGATTAAGTATTACTTGTATTTCATGTATTATTATACTTGTTGTGTAATAATAAGTAACTTTCTAAAAGTAGCAGGTTTCCTAAAATAGAAAGTTTCCAAAAATAGAAAGTTACCAAACATAGAAAGTTTCCAAAAATAGAAAGTTTCCAAAAATAGAAAGTTTCCAAAAACAGAAAGTTTCTAAAAATAGAATTATTGCTTAAAATAGACAAGTTTCTAAAAATAGAAAGTTTCCATAAATAGAAATAAGCTGGTTAAATAAGCTAAATATATAAGCTTAAGTGTTTTCCGTTTATTATTCTAAGTCATGTAGTTATAAAGTATAGTTTATCAATTATTACATGTAAATTAAATAAACTATAGGTTAAAAGATTTAATTAAATATAAGCATGATTTAATTAAATTAAAGCTTATAAAATACTTAGGTTTAAAACATGTATTAATATTGTACTAATATAACCTAAGTCATGGTTATAAATTAATTATATTTCATGTTTAATAATTAATTAATACTATAGTGTAAATCACATAAATACTTACTTAGGTTAAAATCATGTATTATCAACTAATTATATAAACCTAAGTCCATGTTTAAATTAAATTAATTATGTACAAGTTTAATTAATTTAATTAAATCTGGTGATTATTTATCTTGCAAAAATAATTAACTGGTAAAATTAATTCATGAATCGAGCCCGTGTTAAAATATTACATGTCGTGAACCGTGTTTAAATTGTACTAAATATGAACCGGACCGGCTCCCTTGAACCGGAGCGAACCAAACAGCCCCCTATGTCGTTTTAAATCGAAAACCAAACGCACCCTTAACTGGCCATAAACCCAAAACCAAACACACCCTTAACTGCCAGTTCCCCTGGCAGTTCTGGGTTTCCCTTGCTTGTTTAAAACTCCCACCGAGAGCATAAGCTCTCGGTTCCCATTGCTAGCCTAAAACCCACCACTGGCTGCAGCCAGTGGTTCCCCTTGCTAGGCCGATGATGCCACTGTTAAGCCAAACGCATCCCTGCTGACAGCAGGGGCTTGCGGCTGATGGAGAAAAGGGCCATTGTGGCCGTTTGGTTTGCAACAGCTCGAAGGGAAAACCACCACCGAGAGTCATAGACTCTCGGCTTGGTGCAAGCCGAACCAAACACAATCAAACCCGTCCCTTAATTAAGTTCTAATCGTAATTATTCTATGTTTTTAATCCGTGTAGATCTTTTAAGAACCCAAAACCCGTGGTACAAACTGAATTAACGAGAAAGAGGATGGTTACCGTTATGGGCTGGTGATAAGGGACGAACACACACGATCTTTCTTGAAGAAACAAAGCCGAAACCCCTTGGTTCTTGTTCTTCATTCGACGGCAGGGAGAGGTCACCAAAAGTGACGGTTGTTTCTAGGTTTAGGGTTTTTATAATTTGTGTCTAAAAGTAAAATAAAACTACACCCCCCGGTCTGTTTTACTGTATAAGCTGAAACACACACTTGGGCCTAGAGCCCAAGTCCTTCCTCTTTTCTACTTTCTCTAAAACAGCCCAAAACATTATTTTTATATGTTTGTATTATACGTTTAATAAAACGTACACGTTTAATTAAATACGTATTCGGTTTCGTGTATTTTATGTCGTGAATTATTTTGTAATAATTTCATATGTTATACGTAATGTTAATTTACGTAATACTTGTCGTGTTTAAATGACCACTTACGTGTTTGTGTATTTTAATATTTGTGTAGTTCGTAATTAATAATTATCGTGTATTACCACGTACGTACTTATTATCGTGTATTAACACGTACGTAATATCTATAAATAATATTCGTGAAACGGAAACATGCTAAAAGGAAAGTTCTAATCATGTACGTACGATCGTAAGGGTACTATTCACGGTAAAAGAATGCGGGTTTTACATCTGGAGCACCCACTATCCAGATACCAAACAAATTTCTTTAGATATTCCTGCATAGATATAACAAAGCCAAATTAGTTTCTATGATGAATCCACTTTCCAGTGGGTCCATGCTGTCGCTGACCAACGACATTGGTCCTTCTCTGGTTTCCTCCCCCTCTTTGGTTGCAGTCTCTGGGTTCATGACGCATACTTCCACAAATGTCACATCCGGGATAATGCTCGTACTCATCAGAGTGATGGTCGAAGAAGCCGCAGTACTTGCATGGGGGATTTGGTCTATGAAATTTGTTTAACATGTTTTTTCTTTGCTCTTCCACAAAGTGGAGGTCAACCAAGGTATAGTCACTGACATGGTGTCTATCAGGACCTTCAGGCATAGATAGCAGTCTTTGTACCTTTTTCATGGTGATGTCCACCCATTGACCAGATCTTGCTTCACTTTTACCCACAGCGGGTTCTTCATCAGCGACAGCCATAAAGGCTCTGACGGTAGTGGTTCCTTCATCCTTAGATGTGAGGGGTTCATCATCCCAGTCGAATGAGGCAACAATCAGACCTTTTTCAGTCTTCTTAACATACTTTTTCTTAGCTGCATCATCAGCTTTCTGGTTGAGTTTTAACAACTCAGCTTTCAAGGCTTTGTACTTAACTTTGTAGTTCTTCTTGCCCTCTGAGCCAGAGTGAGAAGTTTGCTTGAAGGGTGAGGTGGAAAACTTTTCCTTGCTGTTGTTGTTGCTGGATGAAGGAAAGCTTGGAGAGGAGGTTTTATTTGACCAGTAATCCTTCTGAAAGTGACCAGTCTTTCCACAAGTGTAGCATGACACCTTGGATTTATCAACCTTTGCAGCTCCAACTCTACCAGATCTCTTGTAGTACCTCTTTTGGTCAGCTAGAAGGGTTCTGTCATGGAACTCAACATGTAATTCATCAAGAAATTTTTGACTGCTTCTGGTGTCCCCTTCTATGTCAGAGTCGCTGTCCTGAAAAGAATGGTTAGCAACAGGAGCTTTTGAACCAGTGATATTGGTGGTAAACCTATCAGTCTCTGATTTGTAAATGGAGTCAATTAGCCCTTCTTCATAGTTATATCTACCAAACAGTTGGGCTAAAGTATCATTTTTGATAGCATTATTTGCTCTTAAGGTCTGATTTAGGCTAAGCCATTTTCTAGGTAAACTATTGACAAATGTAGCATTAACCTCAGCCATGGGAAGAACAACTCCATTATTTCCCAAATCATTCAACAAAATCTTAAGCCTAGTATAAGTTTGAGCAACAGTTTCTGTTTCCAAAGCTTTAAAAGCATTAAACTTAAGTCTAAGGGCTTGGATTTTGGTTTCTTTTGTTTCCTTTGGACCTTCATACCCTAGAACTAACTCAGTCCACATCTCCTTAGCAGAGTCGCATTTAATGATGGACTTCATAATGTTCTTGGGTAGGCAAGAAACTATGATATTTTTGAGTCTCTTGTCCTGGTTAGCCAGACGTCTATCCGCTGGAGACCATTGCTTAACAGGCTTCTTAATGGGTCGCTCAGGGGTAGAGGAAACGGCCAGTGGTACACAGGGACCATTTTCTAAGATTTCTATCAAGAAGGGTTCTAAGCCATCTAAATATATAAGAAATTCACTTTTCCAACTTGAAAAATCTTCTTCATCAAACGCTGGAACATTGGACACATGTGACCCCCCTCGAACATCAAGTAGTTGGGGAAGGTCATCATCATTATTACCAGTGCTCACAACTGGTGTAGGCATGGTGTAGATGTGGTGGCCTGTGCGATGGTCGAAGTGGTACCTTGTCTGGTTTGACCAAAGGGTGGAGGAGGTACAATATCAGTCATATTAGGATCTTGATTTTAAAAACAAGAACGGTTTATAAAATGTTTTATAAATCAAACCGCTCTGAGACCAATTGAAAGTCCCTTAATATGACAATTGTTGAAACTATAACTCTTATAACCACGAAAACACAATGAAATACTTTTCAAACGCGTAATGCTTTATTAACGGTTATAAACAAAGTATTACAAAGTGCTATGAATACACTCGTTGAATGACAACAAGAAACGAACCCTAGAACAAGTAAACTAGATTCGAGACTCAAGTTTACAAGGGAACCAATGAGACGCTGGTAGACAGCTGAGGGCTCAGCTGTTCCAAGGTGAGAAGTAACTTAGATAAATTATCCAAGCACAAGGGTTGGTTTAATTCTCCTTTTTCACTCCTATTTATAGTGGTACGAGGTTGCTTCCTTAGTAGGAGTAGTTGATACTTTGTCGTTGTAGTAAAACGTTAAAGTAAATGACGGTAATTAAAAACTAAAACTAATTAAAACTTAAATGATGCAATATTAAAACTTTGAAAAGAAAATAAATTAAATGACTTAAAATTAAAACGTGACGAAAAATTAAATTTGACAATAAAATATAAATGCAAACTTGAAATTTAAAATAAAAAATAGTACTAAAGTAAAATGGCGGGAAAAGATTAAATTTGAAATAAAAATAGCACAGGAAAACAAAAAGAGGTCAGATCGCAACCAACTATCGTGGTTGGATCGTACCCTGATCGTACTGCTGATCGCAGCCAAGATCGCAATGAATGCGATCGTGATGGTGATCGTACTCCACCACGATCTGACTTAAGATCGTACTTTAGATCGCAATGAATGCGATCGAAACAAGGGGATCGTACTCACAGATCACAACCACGATCGCAACAAGTGGATCGTGGTCTTTGATCGTGGTAAGTGATCACAACACTATGATCGCAATCAATGCGATTGAAACAAGGAATTTGACACGATTGCACCCACAGAGCGTAATATGTGATCGTGGTGTGATCGTACCAGGGAAAGGAGAATGGGATCGCAGTCAATGCGATCGAAGCCAAGGATCGTAACAAGGAAAAACCTCCTAAGATCGTAATGAAATGCAAAGAGCAAATAAGCAAGACTAAATAAGCACTTTAGCAATAAGCAAATTTCAAAAAACTAAACCAAAAACAATAATGAGACGAGACAATAAGCAACAAATTTTAAGACTTTTTCAAAACACGAAATAAGTAAACACAATAAACAAACTTTTAGAAAGAAGAAACTTTTTAGAAAACTAAGAAAAACAAATAAGCTAAGTATAAAACAAGCCAATAAGATTGTCAAACTTATATCTTATCTCATACAAAAACTTAGATAAAAGTAAAAAGGTGAACTTTTTAATCAAATAAGCAATATGATTAAGCAAAACCAACCCTTAATCCGAACCAAAATCAAATCAAAACAAGAAAAGTAGGATGAGAAAGATAAAGAAAAGCTTGATTAAAGGTAAAGATTCAACAACAAAATTAGAAACACTTACTTGAATTAAAGGAATTAAAGTGCAAGATAATTAATTAAAATGACATGAAAAATAAAGTTGTGCAAGTAAAGAAAAATGGTGGAAAGACTAATTGTCACATTAGCTAACAAAATGAAAATGAAACTAATGAGGTCTATTTATAGGAGAGGAGATGATTAGTGGAAGCTTCCTCCTCTCTTTCTTCTTTATTTATTTCTCGTTTAGTCCTCAGTCTTCTTAATTCTTCGACTTTTTTTTCGACTTTTGTCTCGGGATTAATAAACTCGTCTTGTGATTTCTTCATAAATTAGACTTGAGTTCTTCGGATTTATTAAACTTCCGTATTTGGACTTTTTCTTCGATAAATCTATATAATAGGCCTTGGACTTCCGTTCTTTTTGCACTCTTGATTTCTTGACTTCGTCTTTTGTCTTTTTCTTCGATAAAAGCCCGTGAAAGCCCGTGTTTTGTCCCCTTTTCACATTTTCGTCCTAAATCACAACAAAAACACAAACCACGCATAATTCCGACATTTACGACATAAAATACACGTTTTGGCCTGGTTATTATTGTAATTAAGTGGTAAAAGGATGGGTGTTTTCACACCTATCAAATCCCCTACACTTGACCATTGCAATGTCCTCATGCAATGCATTAGTTACAAAGCAAGATTACACTTTTCATCACAATCAATCCACATTGGCCTATATTAAAGAGATAGAAAATAACAAAACAAGTAAAGAAATCAGAGACTTACCTTAGGGTTTTGGAATGTCGTGAATGATTATCATCCTCAAGTTTCACGTTCCCCAAACCAAGCTTAAAAACGAGATCATTGTTATTATAAGTTAGCAAACTAACATGAACTCATGTGAGCCAATTATTTACTTAGACTCCCTTATTCCTAGGTGTATCTCTTATATTTTATTATTGTCTTGAATGATCACGAGGATGCATTGTTGACTTATTTCGATAGTTATTAAGGCTGAAAATAAAGTGGGACGATTTAATCAATAGTTAGCTAAAGGAAAAAATCTTTTAAAACTGCTTCTCGGGACCTCATAAAGTTTATATCTTGGCATAACTCGCTTCACGATTTGAGACCTTTCTCGGACCGATATTTGGCAGCGACTTCATACTTCAAATCTTTGAGAGACGTTCATGAAATAATGGTCTTCTCTTCATAATAGGAATTTCTTCACTTGAAGTTTTGATAGATTCTTCATATTTGGACCACGACTTCTTCATTTTTCTCCAATCTATATTTTGGACTTTGATATACAACGATCCGCCTCCTTTTAGGACTTGGATCTATTTATCCTCATACCTTGTTAGGGTCTTTTTGGATAGATTTCTCCATAATCTTTAGGGGAGTATTTGCTTTTCGTCGTGTGTCTCGATCCTTCATATTGATTTTTGATAAATGATTCTTCACATCACTTGGGATCTTTAGCAACAAAATGTAGCCCTCATGCCTTGTTAGGGCCTTTTCGGACTCGCCAATCTTCGCGTCCCGCTTCAATAAGTTATGCCTTGGCTATGAACTCTAATCAATACCGAGCAACTTTTAAACGATCATGGGCTAGAAGCTAAGTAACTTTTCAAATCGTACAACCTTATTTATTGCAGATAAAATTATTAGCAAGCGATGGGAGAATAGGCTTATAATTAACTCACATAAATTCACGAAAGAATACCAAACTTATAATTGACTCTATCATCTCTCGATCTCCACAATTTAAAATCTCAAGGAATGAGACTCGTGGATGCTTAGCCTATTAAATCAAAGTTTTGGGTTTTCGAGTCGTCTATAGGATCTTGCAATTTCTTAGACTTTTTCAAGTTTAGAAATCGCATTTTAAAGTTCCCTTGATAAATGACTCTCTAGGATCAATAATAGGAACTTGCGAAAAGTTCTTGTTCTTAACCCGTGAGAGTTAAGACTTTCGCGTTTTAAAGCTCTCTATATAAAAGCCTAGCAAAACTTGACTTAAACACGTTAAGGATACTAGCTAGAGTAAACTTAGATAAGTAAACTCGGGTTGAGTCAAAAGATTCACAACGTTGAAAATCAAAACCACTTATTAAAATTTATTCTAGTAAAGAAAGAACATAACTATACAAAGGTAAAACTAATAGGCCAAAATGGATCAAAAATTTTGAAAAATGTCGAAAAATAGATTTTCCGGTTAAAATGAGGACAAATTCATGGAAAAGACCACTTACTTCGACCGAAGTCCCCCCTACACTTAATATAAACATTGTCCTCAATGTTTAAGCATGTGGGAGTAAACTCCCCTACACTTAGGACATTGTGCACTTTGTTTAAATCTCGCTAAGAAAGAGACAACTAAAGATATTCCTATTTTAATATTGAGAAATATAAAATAGTGAATCGACAAGAGTTTAGGATAGAACCGGGAAGACGTGTACACGGAATCACGGGTCGTCAAAAATCATCAAGAGTGGATCATTGAACGCTCGAATCCCTGAATATGAGAAGAGAGGAAATAGCAAACACCAACGGGTCTCCCCTACACTTAGGATAAAGATAGATAAAAGATAGATACTTGGGTTGCCTCCCTAGAAGCGCTTGATTTTTGATCACCGAGTCGTGAGCCTAACTCGACCTTGATTAGCATGGAAAGAAACTTGAAACGTATCCACCGGGATCAAATACATGGTTTTCATCCATCAAGTAACACAAGCTTAAGGCGAACAAGGCAAGCCAAAGAAGAGTAGGCAAGGTTCCCTTAAGCAAAGATTGAGCACGGTGGGAGCAAAGGTGTAGAGGTGCAAGCATATCTCCAATAGTTCCAAAAATCTTTCCTTTTGTTTCATCAGACGGATACTGAGATGGCTTAAAAATTTCAATACCGGGGTCGAACACCTTTTCCTTTAGGGGAAAATAGCACTCAGGCTCAACAGAATTTGAAGAACATCCGCTAAGAAAATGCACATCCTCGTCCTCAGAAGGTGGACAAAGAGGTGTCAAAACATACGTGCTGCGGATGTTGGTGTCGTCCGGTGTCGTCTCCTTTGAAAGAATTTTCTTCAAATCCGTAGAAAGATGAAGACCATAATCATCAAAGTCGAAAGGAGGAGCATCACTCTCATTTGGGAAATATGTGTTGAGAAAAGTCGCAAAGTCTTCCTCAAGTGAATAGTCATCCAAAGTAGGATCAAGTGTTATAGGCGGAGGATCTTCAGCATGAGAAGAATCACTCGAAAGAGTATCGGCCTCATCAAAATCATCATAAGTGGGCATGTCGGGATACTCGGAAGTAAAATCATCATAATCATCTCCATCGGAACTAGAATCATCATCATAAGCATCATAGATCGGCGGAGAATCATAAATTGGTGGAGGATCAGAATTGGAGAGAGAATCATCCACGTCATCTTGGAACAGTAAATTATAAAAAGCAAGAATCGAATAGAGGATTGTTGTAGACGATAAAATCATCAAGCACATTAATCATATTCTCCGATTCTCTTCCATAGGATTTGTTTGTGATCTTCCCCATTTCGAACACTTGTGCATAATTCCCGACCCTTAAAATTAACTCACCTTTGGCAACATCGACTAGAGCTCTTCCGGTTCGCAAGAATGGCCGCCCAAGTATTAAAGGAATACGAGGGTCCATTTCATAATCAACAACAACAAAATCGACTGGAAAAGTGAAGGTGCCAACTTTAATGAACACATCTTCGGCAATACCAACGGGGTAAGCGAGAGTGCGATTTGCAAGTTCAAGAGTCATCTTCGTTGGTGTAAGATCGGGTAATGATAACTTTTTCCAAACACCTAAAGGCATCAAATTTATACTTGCCCCAAGATCGGCTAAGGCAGTAAATTCGTCGGTTTGGTTAAAAGTACATGGTAGCACAAAACGACCGGGATCTCCAAGTTTTTCCGGAAGTTCTTTAAGAAGGATTGCAGAGCAATTTTCATTCAAGCGAGTATTAACAAACTCGGCCATCTTCTCCTTCTTATTAAGCAATTCCTTAAACATCTTGACAAATTGTGGCATTTGGGCAAGAGCTTCAACAAGGGTAAAGGTGACGGTCATGCGGACAATCTTGTCCAAAAGGTTAGAGACTTAAACGTCATTCTTAGTCAAAATTCTAGCCTTGTTGAGTCGAGAAGGGTAAGGAATGCTGGGGTTGGGTGGTGGAGGTCTAGAAGGTGAAGGTGGGGTTGGTGGAGGATTCTTCTTGGGTACTTCTTCATGACAAGGCAGAGACGGTAATAGTGAACTAATACTAGGTGTGGGGGTAGTAGGGATAAATGGTGGTGGAGGAGGTGTAGATGGAATAACTAGGGGTAGGATAGATGGTCCTACTAAAGTTGCTCCACTACGGGTAGTAATAGCACTCACATTCGCTCTCGGGTTGGTGACGGTGTTTGAAGGTAGAGAGCCCGAAGTAGAGGGTTGAGTGGTGGGTAAGAAACTAGCCAGCATATTCTTCAAATCATTCGTTTGATTGCTAAAGGAGGATTGTATATCATTTCGAAGCTCCGATCTAATGTCATTCCCTTGCTTAGTGATATCCCCTTTCAAATTGATAATTTGGCTTTGCAGATTCTTGATTTGCTCTCCTTGGGTTCTCATTAATGCTTCAACATCTTGATTAATGGGTGGGGATTGTTGAGTGGGTGGGTGATAAGGATTAGAAGCTCGAGGTGGGATTTGGTTGCTTCTAGTGTAATTGTTGTTGGGGTTGTGGTTTTGAGGAGAAAAACCGGGTGAAAGGTAGTTGTTCGACCGATAACTTAGCAAATTTCGATCCCCTTGAGGTCGGGCTTGGTAATTTTCCGGTGAATAGTTACCATAAGCCGCATACACGTTTTCCGGATTGCCTTGAGTAGAAGGACAATCAGTGTATGAATGAGGACCGTCGCATGTCTCACAAGGAATGGCTACCGCTTTAACTTGTTGTTGGTTTGTAGCGATGAGCAAGATATTTTTGTTCATTTCGGCCATCATGCGGGTGAATTCGGTCATATCGGGGTTTGCTGAAGTAGAAGAAACATTGACTCTCGGGTTGTTCCTTGAAGAAGCGGAGGAATCCCAATTTTTGTGATGAGTAGTCATGTTCCCAATAAGCTCTCTACACTCTCGGGTCTTCTTTTCATAAATGTGCCACCGGCGGCTGCATTAATCGTATCACGATTCCGAAAAGTCAAACCGTTGTAGAAAGTATCAATTAAGGTAACGGGAAGCATGTTGTGGTTTGGACATCGATCGATCAAAACATTATATCTTTCCCAAGCCTCAAAGAGAGATTCATCGGGTTCTTGCATGAAACCGCTGATTTGATTTCGAAGGCTCGTGACCATGGATGGTGGAAAGTAACACGACAAAAATCGTTGAGTCATGTCGTCCCAAGTATGAATGGAATTCTTCGGGAGACGATCAAACCATTTTTCGGCGTGGTGTGATAAAGTATGTGGAAAGAGTTAAAGGCAAAGAACATCCATAGTAGCACCGGGCAACTTCATGCTTTGAGTAATAGTAATGAATTTGTCGAGGTGCTTGTTGGCATCATCATCCGGTATTCCGCGGAATGGATTAGTTTGCACTTGTTGGATCATGTGATGCTTCAACGAAAACTCCGGAGCCGTGATTTGCATCAGCGCAATCGGTCCTCCGCGTCCAAACATTGTGGGTTGACAAAGCTCCTCCATTGCCCGAAGATCGGGCTGTGGAAGAACATTGTTGTTGTTATTATTGAGGTGCGGTGGATTATTGTTGTTGTTTACACCTGCCATAGCTAAATCTTCACGAGTCTCGGGCTCTGGATAAGTTGAAGATCTAGTACGCATACACATGCGAAAGCAAAAGAAAAAGATACCAAAGCAATAGACAATATATATACACTTTATAAAAATAAAATCTTTTTGGATTTTTTTGAATTTTTTTGAATTTTTTTGAATTTTTATGGATTTTTAACAATTTTTAATTTTTTATGGATTTTTTTTTGAAAATTTTTGTACACGAAAAATAACGCTCACGAATGAACGGATCCCAAAAAGCAACGCGTCTCTCACAGAAAACCGTTAATCTTTACGAAAAGAGCCGGCAGCGGCGCCATTTAATAACTAGATTTTACCAAGTAAGAAAATTAAGTTCGTTGAAGTGTCTAATCGAATTGACTACTGGTTAATTGTGCGACTCAGCTGTCTTTTGGTGGGAAACAAAGATTTGTCGTTGTAGTAAAACGTAAAAGTAAATAACGGTAATTAAAAACTAAAACTAATTAAAACTTAAATGGTGCAATATTAAAACTTTGAAAAGAAAATAAATTAAATGACTTAAAATTAAAACGTGACGAAAAATTAAATTTGACAGTAAAATATAAATGCAAACTTGAAATTTAAAATAAAAATAATACAAAAGTAAAATGTCGGGAAAATATTAAATTTGAAATAAAAATAGAACAGGAAAACAAAAAGAGGTCAGATCGCAACACGATCGCAACCAACTATCGTTGTTGGATCGTACCCTGATCGTACTGCTGATCGCAGCCAAGATCGCAATGAATGCGATCGTGATGGTGATCGTACTCCACCACAATCTGACTTAAGATCGTACTTTAGATCGCAATGAATGCGATCGAAACAAGGGGATCGTACTCACAGATCGCAACCACGATCGCAACAAGTGGATCGTGGTCTTTGATCGCGGTAAGTGATCGCAACACTATGATCGCAATCAATGCGATTGAAACAAGGAATTTGACACGATCGCACCCACATAGCGCAATATGTGATCGTGGTGTGATCGTACCAGGGAAAGGAGAATGGGATCGCAGTCAATGCGATCGAAGCCAAGGATCGTAACAAGGAAAACCCTCCTAAGATCGTAATGAAATGCAAATAGCAAATAAGCAAGACTAAATAAGCACTTTAGCAATAAGCAAATTTCAAAAACTAAACCAAAAATAATAATGAGACGAGACAATAAGCAACAAATTTAAAGACTTTTTCAAAACACGAAATAAGTAAACACAATAAACAAACTTTTAGAAAGAAGAAACTTTTTAGAAAACTAAGAAAAAGAAATAAGCTAAGTATAAAACAAGCCAATAAGATTGTCAAACTTATAGCTTATCTCATACAAAAACTTAGATAAAAGTAAAAAGGTGAACTTTTTAATCAAATAAGCAATATGATTAAGCAAAACCAACCCTTAATCCGAACCAAAATCAAATCAAAACAAGAAAAGTAGGATGAGAAAGATAAAGAAAAGCTTGATTAAAGGTAAAGATACAACAACAAAATTAGAAACACTTACTTGAATTAAAGGAATTAAAGTGCAAGACAATTAATTAAAATGACATGAAAAATAAAGTTGTGTAAGTAAAGAAAAATGGTGGAAAGACTAATTGTCACATTAGCTAACAAAATGAAAATGAAACTAATGAGGTCTATTTATAGGAGAGGAGATGATTAGTGGAAGCTTCCTCATCTCTTTCTTCTTTCTTTATTTCTCGTTTAGTCCTCAGTCTTCTTAATTCTTCGACTTTTTTTTCGACTTTTGTCTCGGGATTAATAAACTCGTCTTTTGATTTCTTCATAAATTAGACTTGAGTTCTTCGGCTTTATTAAACTTCCGTCTTTGGACTTTTTCTTCGATAAATCTTTAGAATAGGCCTTGGACTTCTGTTCTTTTTGCACTCTTGATTTCTTGACTTCGTCTTTTGTGTTTTTCTTCGATAAAAGCCCGTGAAAGCCCGTGTTTTCTCCCCTTTTCACATTTTCGTCCTAAATCACAACAAAAACACAAACCACGCGTAATTCCGACATTTACGACATAAAATACACGTTTTGGCCTGGTTATTATTGTAATTAAGTGGTAAAAGGATGGGTGTTTTCACACCTCTCATTCACCTTTTGTCCCACTAGGTCGTACTAGGCTTTATCTTGAATCTCTTGTTTTGTCCCGCTCAAAACACTTGGTAGATTCTCCCGCCTAAACTATAAAGGATTGGACAAGCTTTGCTTGTCTCAGACTTCTAGGGTTCTTAAGTGATCTCTGAGTGTTGTCAACTCAGAGTCCTTGAACACCAGCACATTCCTTCTACATCCCAGCTATCCATAATCACTGGTGAGTATGACTTCAGATTGTCTTTGACTTGAATGTTCCTTGTGTGCCAGCTGAGGCTTTGCCTTCCACTGGTCTGGTCTTTGTCGCTGGTCCTCACAGCGATCAGTAACACTTAGCCTAATTTAAATGAATCTAGACTGGGCCATAGTTAAAACTTTCATTGGCCCAACAAAATCAAAATACAAAAATATAAAACCATATAAAAACCACAAAAATTGAAAATTTTCATAAAAATCCAAAAATATTTTTACTTTATTTTTCAAAGTCATGTCTTTTGGTACGATAATATTTACGACCTTAGAAATGTTGATTAATATTGACACGGCGCCATAAATAGAGTTCGTACAAAAGTTGTAAATATTTCATAAAACATGCCTATATGGCTTGTAGTTATTTCAGACTGCAACCCGTTTTTCATATTAAAGTCAAGTATTTCTTTTGAAAGCTTTGGCTCAACAACGGGAATTAATTATCTCGGGCATGGTTTACTTTATAACCATGTAAGGGATTGTGTTTACGTTATAACACAATCTAACACGGATAAATGTACGCATCAGTGCATTTATTTGTTACAACAAGAGAAATCTTGTTTTTATGAAGTTATCATCTGTACAACCATAGCAATCTACAATCGGTATCTACATACTTGATGATGCGACTACTCAAACGACGACTAAAACTCTTTCAATAGAACACATGTCAACAATTGAGGGGGAGCAATTGTCCAGCATTCAGAATCTTCGATGCCGAAAGTGCCAAGTTTACTAATTGGTGTCAAGACAACAATACCAATCGTACATGTGGTGTCAAGAGATGACTTCAGACGTGACGAGGCGACCAATCATTCAGACAAGAACCATTTGATCTTATCATATGATGTTCTCATCAATCAGGTCCAACCTTGTCAATTTATTCTAATATGGTGAATATGTAAGCATAAAGTCATCTAACTGAAAAACCTAAAAAAAACATCAATGGCTGCCAAAAAATCCCTATTTCTCATAACCTAATTTTCTTTTTCCTTTAATCCGAATACCTTATAATGATGCTGTTTTCTCGAATAATCACTGATTATTCTTGAGTTAACAAAGTCTTTATTTGGTTGATTGATTTTAGGATAAATTAAATTGGTTTTAATTTTCGTTTTTTGCCATCATTGTTTTGTGCGATTGTATTGTTTCTCTCGTGGGTGGTTAATTGTCTCTTTTAGGTCGGTTTGGATCAAGTGCTACCTGGACAAGTAGTCTCGATTTGTTTTGTTTAAATAAGTGATCGCATTAATTGTTTTTTAGGTATTCGCTGTGTTAGGGTTTCGTTAAATCGTAGCATTTAATTATCCTTCACTATTGTTGCAGCAAGTGGTCGGCTGACCTTATTAATTGTTTAAGGATCAAGTGCTCTTGTCGGCTGAAATTGTTTAAGGATTAATTAATTGGTCGGCTGACCTCTTGTGGCGGCTGACCTCTTGTGGCGGCTGACCTTTTGACATTGTTTAAGGATCAAGTGCTTTTGTGGCGGCTGACCTTTTGTCATTGTTAATATATTGTGGCGACTGACCTTAGTTTTGGTCGGCTGACCATAAATTAGGTTACTGTTCGTAATCTATTTCTTAGGGTGTCGTCACATTCTTATTATTTAGTGGTTCGTTTGATCGAGTTGTTGAATCTATGGTGGATTCGAGCAATGAAAGTGATAAGCCATTGTTTACTGGTTGGATGGATGTGGTTAAGGTGTCTACTCTTGAGGTTTTAGTAACGTTAGAGGAGATATCTAATTTGTTTTCTATTCCTTTGAATACTGTGCGTGACATTGAAGTGTTTGCAAATGGTGTGAAGGCAAACAAATTTCCTAAATGGTCTACTTTACCTAAGGAGACCACTAGGCTTTATTATGAAGTTGTGTGAACGTCATAAGAATCTAACTAGCAGCACTTCTTCACTCAGGTCAGGTGGTTCGAGTGTGCACTCTGCACAAATGGCTAAGGAAACAGACCTTGCAGCTAAGGCTGCAACCATTAATGGTTTGCAACCGTGTAATCTACATGCGGTTTTGAAATTATTTGGTGTAACGATTCGCACGATTGGTGACACGGGTGAATTTATGCATGAATTAAGAATGAAGAAACATCCTTTGTGGGAATTGATCTCACCTGATCGTGCTAAAGAAATTCTGGAGTTACTTTGCAAATTTGAAGCTGATATGGTTACGTCTACTAATGGAGGTATTAATGCAGTCTCTTCTTCGTTTAATTCTGAAAATGTCTATGAAGGGGTTAATATCTCTATTCCTAGGAAGGTCGTTGAAAAAGTAAATGCTCGCTACCATAACACTTTATATGGTTACTTTCTTGGTAAAAGGATTGCATTCCCTATGGTTGAGTATTTTGCTAAGAATAACTGGGCAAAACATGGTCTTAAGCGTATCATGATGAATGAGAAAGGTTTTTTCTTTTTTCAGTTTGGATCTAGTGAGGGTCTTAATGCGGTTCTGGAAGGTGGTCCGTGGATGGTTCGTAATTCACCAATTTTTCTTAAGAAATGGACTATGAAAACGAATCTTCTAAAGGAGGAACTAACTCGTATTCCGGTATGGGTTAAGTTTCATGATGTCCCGCTACAGGTATTTGAAGAGGAAGGTATTAGTTTAATTGCTTCGTTTCTTGGTAAGCTTATTATGATGGATAATTATACTGATAATATGTGCAAAGAGTCTTGGGGTCGTTGTAGTTTTGCTCGTTGTCTTATTGAGATGAACGCTGATTCGGAGTTTATAGATAACGTTACTATTGGTGTCCTTGATCTTGAAGGTTCTGGTTGTACTAAGGAATTAATTCGTGTTGAATACGAATGGAAACCGCCTAGATGTCATACTTGTAATATTTTTGGTCATTCCTTTGATTCTTGTCCGAAAAATGTTAAACCTACAATGGTTGAAAAGGTGACAAATCATGTTGATAATGATGGATTCCAACAAGTGCAAAGTAAGAGGAAGAAGTACAAAGGTAATTTAGGGAATCAAGTTCCGAGAGGTGTTCCATTGAGTAAGGGTTCCCAAACAGGAAAGACGGTTGTTTTTCGTCCAAAAACTCGCTTGGATACTACAAGTACGAGTGGTGATAATAGTAGAAAGTTGAATACTAAATCTGGTCAGTCGCAGCAGTCTAGCAATCCTAATGGTCCGAACAAGGGTAAAGCTCAAATGAGCAGTGTTTCTACATCTAATAAATTTTCATCTTTGTCCATGCCTGGTATTGACGAAGGGGCTCAAGTAAGCGAGGAAGATAATGAGGAGGAGGAGGAGGGAGTCGAGGTCGTCTTTGATGAATCGGTGAATCTTCTCGACACTAATATAGGGGCAAACACTTCAACTGGCTGATCCCATGCTGATATTTTATTATTTTCCTCGTAACTTTATGTTATCGTCTTGGTTTTTATCTAGTTTATATATTTCCAGTATTCTAGACTAGTTAATGTTTATGGCCTGTCATAAACATTTTGCTTAACAAGCTGCCTGTAGCTTGCGGTTAATGTGGTATTTCAGCCACATTCCTTGTACTTCAACGCTTTTTTTGGTTCTATTTACCGGGGTCATTGTTACCCTTTTACCAAAAAAAAAATGGTGAATATGTGATCATGTTACAAATCGGTATCATTTCTCACAAATTAGTCTCATGAAGATTAGAAGGACTTGCATGTTTCTTCCCAAAAACTTTGTTAAAACTTCATTAAATCAATTGATATTATAAACATCGATTGGGTTAATATTTTTAATATGGGGGAGAAAATGTGATTTAATATGGGAAATTATCACAAATGGTTTGACTTAACGTGATGGCTCATCCCGACATGTGCGGAATGTTTTCGAATATCGTGGCATATGTTAAGGGGGAGCAAAATGGATTTGGTATATCAAATTGGATTTCATGGTGACATATACTTATCCTAAACCCATTTATTTCACAACGATGAAGATTGTGGTGACATAAGAATGGTAGGATATGTTAAGTCCAATGATTCTTCCTAAACCGGAGGAATCTTCCCAAGGACATTCCATAGCTAGAAATAGTAGTCCTTAGGAAAGATGGGGAAGATTGTGAATGTAGCTGAATGTCGACCAAGTACTTAAGTTAGCACTGGAACAATCACAACAAGGTGCTAGTTATGACGTATTGGTAAGCATTGAAAGGGGTTGAAGAATGAAAAAGAATTGTAAAGATAAAGGGTCTAAAGAAAGAAGCCCTCCTTACAACTTAGGCAGAAACTGGGTCAACACATATGCTATTGAGATCACTTTAATGATGCTTGATATTGAAGATAGACATCATGGACCCAATGATGCAATGCACAACCCATCCCAGCTAACTCATATATCTCTCAAAAGATATTTGTTTTAATCACACGGAGATCAACACGTTATCTATCGATTTATTCACTCCGAGTAAATTGGTATTGAAAAGGGGGCACTCCTCTCCAGCCTCCGATCACTAAAAATCCAAAGTGCACGATCGATTCTAGAGCCATTTGAGATCAACAAATATCTCATTAGGACACACTTCCATATTTCCTTGCTTCTTCACATACTGTGAAAAGTAAGAAACATTTTAAGAGACCTACGCAAAATCTTTATGATCTTGCCTGAACATCCGAGTAATACGAAGTATTTACAATAAAGATGGAAAACCTTTTTGAGCGAATATCAAAAAGCTCATGGTAGGTGACTTGTGAGATTCTAATCAAACTTGTGATATCTGGAAAGCAACAGTTGTTTAATTCTTAATTGAATTTAAATACGTTCCAGGCCTCTATGCAATATCTTAATGATCTTGCCAGAACACTCAGAGTGACACTCTTAAGTGTTCACGGTGATGAGTGGAAATCCTTCTAGTGTTAACCTCAAACAGCACTTGGTAGGTAACTTGCAAGATTCAATATGAATCAAGCTCGTGACAACTGGAAAGCAACGATGGTGCCATTATTTAATGAATCAAACTTGTTCCAGGAATCAGAGTTGACGGCTTCAATCATGTGGATAATTTTATCTAAATGATTCACTCTTTACGTTCGCAGTCAGCTTTGGACGGTCGAGTAAAGAGAACGGGTTTACCCGCGAAATCTTGTCAAGGAGATTTTTAATTAAATCTACCTGCCACAAGTACGATATTTTATATCGTCCAACGGTCTTCACCGACCGGAGGTAAAATGCTACCGAATTAGAATGAAATGTTCAAAGCCATTTTGTTCGTGTCTACTTATGTTGCGGCATTTGAAGACGGTGGCGTTGCGGAATCCGAGAAGACGTCGTCCCCGCATGCTTACACTTTATGCACTTAGTACTTCATCTAATTCAAGAAAGCCTAAAAGTAAAGTCTTCCGCTGTATCGAACTCTGAAGCTTTCAAGAATTACGAAGGTATAAGTATGTGGGACATGAAGTCACGAAGAGGCGAATATCACAAGTGATGGATGCACAAGATCAAGGCAAGAGATTAATGCTCAAGATTGATATCAACGATCACATCAACATGTTCACCTGAAAAGAAAAAGAAAGAAAGATGAAGACTACGAGCTCAAGACAAGCATAGTATGCTAGGTTTATTTTATTATTGTAACTTGGGTAACGCCCTTGTTTGGAGTGACCTCCCTTAGGGGGAGATTGTTGGAAATACGTTTTTACGTATTTAGGAAGATTTGGTCACTCCGACAGTATATTAAGTAGTAGCTCGTAGTTTAGTTATTTTATATTAAGTAAACATAGAAAGGCCTAGTCCATGGAATGTATGGATGGCCCAATATGTAAGCCCAAGCCCATCATAAGGCTTGGGTATATAAACCCTCTCCTTAGATGGAGAGGGTGTGGTTCACTTATTATTTTCACATAGTAGAAGGTGTTTCTCTTTCACTTTCTCTCTAAAAGTGTGTGTGTTCTCACCATCATTCTATCTCTTTCTCTTTCTCAACATAAGCAAGATTTACAATATTCTACAGAAAGTTTTGGGTTTGTAGACCCGAAAATAATGTCATCAACATAAATCTGCACAAGCAAAATGTCATCCCCATATTTATAAGTGTAAGTTAGATCAATGGAACCTTTTGAGAAACCTTTGGATACCAGAAATTTCGAGAGCTCGTCGTATCACGCCCTTGGAGCTTGCTTGAGTCCATAAAGTGCTTTGTAGAGACGATACACCTTGTCAGGATAATAAGGATTAACGAATCCTTCCGGCTGCGTGACATAGACTTCTTCCTTCAAAGTACCATTAAGAAATGTTGTCTTCACGTCCCTTTGATAAATAGTGAATCCCTTATGTGCAACATAAGCAAGGAAAATCCTGACCGCTTCCATACGAGAAACTGGTGCAAATGATTCGTCAAAATCAATTCCCTCTTTCTGGCCATACCCCTTAGCCACTACCCTAGATTTGTTCTTGATGATCGTGTTTTCTTCATCCATCTTGTTTTTCTAGATCCATCGAAGATTTAATGGTGTTACATCGTATGGTCTGTCAACAAGTTCCCAGACCTTAAGTCTTTCAAATTGTTGAAGTTAATCCGTCATCGACTCAATCCAAGCATGATCAGCCATGGCTTCTTTGATGTTTTTCGGTTCAGCTGTACTCACGGCGAGTGCGAACATACAAACATCGCCATCGGTTTCTAATTGTCGTCTTGTACGAACAGGCTATGAAGGGTTTCTAATTACTTGAACCAAAGGGTGATCTCGGGTCCAATGATGTGTTGACGTATGTCGTTGATAAAACGTATGCATATTAGACGGATCAACATGGCGAGTAGAAGACTCTCCAGTTTCATGTACCGATGTACCGAATGGGTTGTGAAAATCATCATCGTCAGATAATGCATCGTCTGCTTGATTTGTGTTCTCTGGACCAACGACAGTAGTTGTGGATGTTGTAAGATCGTTTTTGAAGTGATATTCTGAGGAAGTAAATCTACAGCAATCCGTGTTGAAGTAGATGAAGTTGTATCCTTTTGTTGACGATGATCGATATCATCATTCTTATCATGAGTGACAGCGGAAGGCTTTGATACAACATGTTTCTCCCCTGTGAAATATTCATCAAACATTGGTCCATATAACATTTCCAACTCTTCAAGTGTCGTGTCCACTATCATATCTGCTCATGGAACATGTTCAGGAACCAGCTTTGAACTTGATGGTTCATTGATGTGGTCTTGAGTTCCGAGTTCCGTGCGATTGTGCACAAAAGTCTTTTGTCATTGCGGGTCGGGACTTAAAATGCTTTGTTCAAGTGCCATTTCTTGCAATTCATCGAATCTGACATGAATAGTCTCGACTATCAGTTTTGTTCTCTTGTTGTACACTCTATATCCCTTAGACTGAGTTGCATATCCCACTAGAATGCATGCATCACCTTTCTCTTTCATCTTGTCCAGATTTTCACCATCTCGAATTATGTAACACTTACATCCAAAAACATGAAGGTGTTTAGTGAAGGTTTGTGATCATGAATTATGTGATATGGTGTCTTTTCGTGTCTTGGGATAATTAAGGAACAGTTTTGTGTGTAACATGCGGTTGACACAGCTTCGGCCCAAAAGAATAGTGGTTGTTTAGAAGTGGATAATAATGTTCGAGCAGCCTCAAATAAAGTACGATTTCATCTTTCAACAACTCTGTTTTGTTCAGGTGTTCGAGCAATAGATGTTTCATGTTCAATCCCTTCGGCTTCAAAATAATTCTTTAGAGTTGAATTCAAGAATTCTGTGCCTCTGTCAGTACGTACCACTTTTACTTGAGCTTGAAGACCACGTTGTATCATTTTAAGAAAGTTGATGAGATCGCCGGGTGTTTCATCCTTAGACCTCAAGAAGTGAGTCCACATGTACCTTGAGTAGTCATCGATAATTACCATAACATATTTCTTCCCATTGATGCTTTGAACACGCATGGGGCCACACAAATCTATATGAAGAAGATCTAACCGTCCTTTAGAGCTTGGCGTAGTATTTGTCTTGAAACTACTCCGTTTAGCTTTACAAATCTCACAAGAAGAACAAAGATGATCTTTGATGAATTTTAAGTTAGGAAGGCCTCTCACAATATCTTTCTTGGAAAGCAAGTTAATGGTATCAAAGTTAAGATGAGATAATCGTTGATGACATAACCAAGCTTGAGTCGTTGAAGCTTTAGCCATGAAGCAGATTGGAGTTGAAGAAGTGGAGTCTTGAAGTGAAATAGTGTAGAGATCAGTACCCCGTGAACCGGTAAGTAAGTCATTCCCATCATAATCACAAACAAAACATGTCTTTTTTCTAAACGCAACCTCCAAATCCGCATCACATAATTGACCAACCAAGAAAAGATTGTGATTGAGCCCTTCGACGTAGTAAACCCTTTTGATTGTGATATTCCCTTGAACCAAATCTCCATATCCTAGGATCGGTACAAATTGATCATTTCCAAATCGGACCGTACCCAGGAACTTCTCCACAAAATTAATTAGAAGCTTGAGATTCCCTGTTATGTGCTTCGTGCATCCAGAGTCTAGTATGAAGAGAATTATTTCGATCACCTACAGAAGAATTAGAACACGATGGAGCATTTACTATATTGGATTCCATGTTAGTTGTGATATCCGAATCATTAGTTTCCATAGTTTCATCACTTAAAGGCACACTAACGCTCGTTGTCACATTTTCTGTCCTAACCTTAGACATCCATTTATATCCTAGAGGACACTGATTAGCAAACCACCATTACCAAGACTTGCTAGCAGACTCATATAATTCCCTAATTCTCCTTCTAGGGTTCTTAGTGGTGGAGTCTGATGCAATACTTTTCTTAGGGGGGTTGCACCAGAATGGTTCACTTTATGTTTGGGTTTTCTAGCACTAATAGGCATCGCTGTTTGCTTCTTAGTTCTAGTATCTACGCCTTTGACATTATTTGAAACACACATAGCATGATTAGAATTAGCACATTTTCCACATTTCACACAAACAAACTTAACATTAAAAGCATTCAAAGTCGAATCATTCAAATCGTCATTACATGCGATTACATACGTTTTATTCTTAGAAGCATTCAAATTCCTAGGGTGGTCTTCTACTTTCTTCATCTTCCCTTGACTTTTGTTTTGCCAAACCTTTTCATTCATTCGAGTGCTCTTAAGCTGAGGCCGGCTAACACTAGCAGTGGGGACTACTCCTGTAGTAAAAGACACACGTCTATTAGTGTTTCTAGAAGTCTAAGGTGATTGAATTTCTTTGTTGTGTGTGGGTTTAGTGGACAATCTATACATTCCTGGTTTAATTACATTTGTGTTCTTAATGCTTTGTAATCGAATATGTGTTGTGGGAGTAATCTGTGGTAACCTATCCTTCCCAATAGTCTTGGGGGCAAACCCAGGCTTTGAAAATGCAGAATTGGAGAAAACAGATGGTTTTCCTAAGACAGAGGGTTTAGTCACTTTGTGCGCATTGGGTTGTCTTACAACAGGTTTCACAACTTTAGGTTCAACAGTTTTCCCACCCATTTTGGCAACGAGTTTCTTCAACTCTTCTATCGCTATGTCCTTTTCTTGCAACTGAGCTTTCAAGTCTGTAATTTCCATACTCTTTTCGTTCATTTCTCGACACAAGGTGGAAAGTTTTACTTGCAAGTTATTATCATTTGGACCTTTTCCGACTTTGTCTTTCAAAGCAAGTTCAAGAGAATGACAATGTTTTTGAAGGAAATAAGTTTTGTGTTGAAGTAACTCAAAAGCCTTTTTATCAACATTTTCTTTACGTTTCGAAAGCTCAAGTTCAAGACGCTCACACTCTTTGATCTTATCAAGGTATTTGCATGCAACATCAGATTATTCATCGATATCAGCACAAGATTGAAGAGTAACACACAAAATATCTTTGGAGAGACATTCTTCTAAGAGTAGATCATATTCGTTTGTAAAATCTGATATATCAAATCATCAAACATTTTAGACCGAATCAATTTTTCAAACTCAAGAACATTTTCTTTTATTATCTTCGTATTTGGTATTAAAAGTTCTTTCACAAGCACAGTTATGTCGTGAGGAATCTCTGTTTTCCACTTATCCTTTTCACGTTTTTTCCAATCACTTTCAATAATTGATTGAACATTATAAATGTGATGTTTAAAAATACCAAGTGTTTTTCTGCTTTTTCTTTTAGACACATCAAGAGGCAAATAGTTAATATATTTAAAAACATTTGATTTCTTAGTGGCAAAAATTTTCTTCAATTAAATTCTTTGTTGTTTGCTTTCAAGAAACAATTCCTCACGAGACTTCTGTTTTTGTGGAGTGAAAAGACCATAACGATTGTTTTCATAAGCATAATTATATGGTGTCACAAAATCTTTATTGACCGGTGATCTACTCTCCTCATCCCAAAGGGACGTCTCTTCACTATTGAGCCTAACTACTGGGCAATCATGGTCGATCCATTTGGACTCATCAAGATATAAGTGAGGGTTCGTAGCTTGAGCTTGTTCGAGGTACTTGGGACTTGCAAAACTAGCTTGACCCTTGAAAAACGATCGAGGTGCTATCATTCTAACAGTTTGAATAGAGTCATGTGTTTTATAAACAATTTTTTTTTCAAAAATCGACGTGTTCTTCGAGATTCTTTACTTTTTAAGTATCTTTGCCTTGTCTATTTTTGAAATCTTGTTTTAATTTTTCAACCTCTTGTTTATTTTCGTCAAGAATTTTAACAGAATCGGTGGTATTCATAGAAAGCCTCTGTTCGGGTTCGTTTACTTTTGTTGTGGGAAGGTACGTTTTTTGACGTTCATCACTTAATAAAACATTAAATTGCCGTTTTTCTTTAGTTAACAAAGCAAGAGCTTCGTTGTATTTATTTTCAAAATCGTCCTTTTTAACGTTAACTAAACGACTTTTGTACCCCTCAAGCTCTTTGTCTCTTTGAAGAAGCTGAGCCCTATAACTATCAATGGTCTCACTAGATTTTATAAGAGCGGCTTTACTTTCTTCAAAGTTTTGAGTGAGCGATGCGTTTGCCATGTTTAATTGCTTTTGACTCTTTCTATTTTCATTGACATCTTTTTGTAAACAAGCAATTAAAGTAGCAAGCGCGACACGCTCCTCGTCATCATACTCATTTGCATGTTGATCATCCTCAAACTCATTATTGCACATGTTTGATGATTCGGGTGTGGTATTGCTATCAACCGTTTCCATCATACATGTGTCAGTAATTGTTGTTGGTAGATCACTATGCTCATGTGTATCACCAAACACATTATATTCATCATCATGTTGTACCTTATCAATTGGCTCGGTATCAAAGATAGGACCATTGTCATCTTCAGTGACGTTAAGGACCTCATGAATCTTTGCCATGTATGAATAATGTGCCTAGAGTTCTTGGTCAGAGAGTTCATCATCTGTGTCGTCAAGCATTTCTCCTTCCTCAGCTGATAACTTGATCCCAACTTCCATCTTCTTGCACATCAGCATCTTTTCCTTATGATAACCATAATCTTAACTCTCTTTGGTTGCCTGCATTCCCTAGCCAAATGCCCAAAACCTCGACAGTTGAAACACTGAATCCCACTTTGTTGCACAACTTGAGTACCAACAGTTCCCTATTTCCAACAACAGTAGCAACCCTCTGATTATCATACCTCGCGGGTTATCGATCATACTTTGGAGGACTCTCAGCACGCCTTCATGTGTCATTCCTTGGAGGACTCTGAGCATAGTTGTTCCTCGTGTTAGATGATGTTCTAAGGTTGTTGTTAGTGGGTTTGTAGATTTTCTTGTATTGCTTCATAATGAAAGCCATTTGTTGCTTGAATTCCCTATCCTTTTGAACTTGTTCTTCATCACTGTCTTCTTTGGATGATTGCTCAGGTGTAGGTGATGGTGGTATTGCAACTTCTTTTCCTCGGGATCTTGTTGGAGCATGTGACTTAGAGACAGTGGATGATCGTGGTGATGATGATTGAGTAGAGTAGGCCTTTGGAGCACGAGTACAATAATCTGGGTAACGTTGAGTGGTAGATACCAAAGCCAATGGATTTGCAACCTTTGCAACTCGTTCAGCTCGACGTTCATTTGCCTCATTTTGAAATTGTTTCAAAATGTCAAAGAGCGTGTGATATGAAACTTCGTCTAACTTTTGTTGTTGTTTCACCAAGGTGACAAACCGTGTCCCCTCGGGTTGAAGTTGCTATAGAAATTGGACATTGTATTGCATGGTGGAAACTTGCAAGTTGTTTCTGTCATGTCATTCATCATTTTGTAGAATCGGGTGTAATAAGAATCAATTGATTCCCCATCCTTTGAAGTAAACTTTACAAAGTTCCAAAACATCTTAGTCTTTATATCTTGTTTGTTAAGTGATTCACCTTGTTGCAATCTTTCAATAGCCGTCCACATTTCTTTAGCAGTAGGGCATGCATCAACCATGGAATAAATATCATCTCCAATGCCACTGAGAATTAAGTAAATTGCTTCCTTCTCTGCATCAAACCAAGCACGGTTCTCTGGTGTGAGGTCGTTTCTCTTTTCATCACGTTCATATACGGGTTGTTCATCACTTGTGTCTGTAGCTGGTACTGTAGGAACTTGTATCCTTGAGAATTTATAGGGTCCATAAAAAATGCATTGCCTTAAAGCATCACCATTAGGTTTTGTGTCAAGATAACGTAGAAAACGGGATTGCCATTGATCATATCGACCAAAAACAAGCATTGGTGGTCTCTCTTTGTTACCCGCCACCATGATGTTGTTGTTCGTCACACGATATTCTGCAGTAGAATCCATCTCAATATTCTCTGAAATGATGAAGTGAATATGGATCTTAAGTAGATGTTATAGTGATTGTTGTTGAAGAGAAAAAAATGTTGAAATCCCTTAAAAAATGTTCTTGAAAAACCAAAAATTCTCCAAGACCAAAAAACACACGATTGTTCGAAATTTTTAAGTGTATTTTTGGAGTTTTCAAGAAATTCTCCAATTTGTCGCAATGTCAAAAAATCTATCGCAATGAAAAGTCTGTCGCAATGTCTTGAACCTGTCGTAATGTCTAAACTCAAACCTGTCGCAATGACTTAAACTTAAACTTGTCGCAATGTCAAATCTCAAACTTGTCGCAATGCCTAGACTTCAAACCTGTCGCAATGTCTCAATCTCAAACCTGTCGCAATGAATCAAAAGTGAACCTGTCGCAATGACGCCTATCACAATACCACCTATCGCAATAACACGTCGCAATACTTGTCGCAATGTATAAAACCTTGACTATTGCGATGGAAAGGAAGCACAAGTGTCGCAATGCGTGAAAAAATGGGTAAAAAATGAGATTTTTCTAAGAAATTCGTGATTTTTAACCAAACCAAAGCAACCAAATCCCTACCACAACTATGTAGGAGATTTATATCAAGATTTAGAGCGCGAAAAACACAATTTTTTTTGAATCCGAGATGATTTATGGATTAAATCATACGAATCAAATAAAAATAACAACAACCAATCACAAATCTACCCCATGGAGATTGATACCAATTGTTGTATTATAAATATGTGATGATTAAACAAGAAAGGTAGATAGAAGATATATGAATTCTAGAGAGAGAAAGTAGAGAGAGAATGGTTGGAACTTGGTCAATATTAGATTAGAGAGAATGAATACAATGAACCAACACCCTTCCTAACATGTTAGGAAGGGTATTTATAGTCCCCCTACACGTGGGCTTGATTATGGACTATATGTTTGGGCCGGGCTTTCCTTTTACGCTTTAGTTACTTATGAATGAACTTTAGCTTAAAGTTAATCCCGTAAAACACGACTAACCTACTACATATTACAACATTCTAAAATACGATACATAATAAACATATGACCGAACATTCTTGTTTGACTCAATATTTTGAGGCTAACAGCATGTGTTATATTCCTTTGCTTTTGTGTTTGCAAATATTCTCTTTTTGATGTTACTGCCTCCGTGAATCCTCATAAGGCGATGTTTCCCGTTGAGCATCTGAAAGTTGTTCAGATTCCTCTTCTTGAGTTTTCCCGTGGTATGACTGCTCGCTTAGAGGGTTTTGTTGATCCACTCAATTTGGTATCGGATCCAGACGTTGGCTTGTTGCACCCTACTAGGAGGGGGTGAGAAGATAGTCCGTAGGGAAATGGATGGTGTTGGTGTAAGGATTGGCCCGGTTATTGCTACTTCTGCTACAATTGCTGGGATCAGTGGTGGTATGAGGTTTCCTTTTTTGTTTTGCAAGGATTGCCTCTCTTGTTGTTGACGTTGTTTTTTTCTTGCCTATGTGTTATTTTTGATTCTCCAGCTAAGTTGCCTTATGTTCTTCCTTCCTCTAACGCCGGTCCGTTGGATGATCTATGTCTTCTATATCCTGACTTTAGGATGGATTTGGACTCTCCCGTGCGTGTGGTTTATCCGTCTTTTCCTGTTTAATTTATTTGTTCGGATCTTGGCTATGCACCGAGTTCTTTGTCTTTTTGCTTTGGAAAACCACATGCTTGCTTATTGAATGTGATGGGGGTATCTGCACCTTCAAATTTATCATTTGAGATAGAGGAAGATGTGTAACACCCCCAAATTTACACAATTCAATACAACGGAAGACTCGTTGGTGTTACGGGATAGCACATTAATCACATCATAGACAACGCTTAAAAAATCGCGTCGTTTAATAATAAAGCATTTCCATTCATAAATATCAAATTTACATAGGTCCCAAGTCATTGTATTTCATACAGGTTTTACAAAACATTTGAATGGAAATTATTATTTAAGTGCGGGCCATGAATTCTTGTTGTCTTCCCGAGAATTACCTTCAAGTACCTGAGATAAAACATGTTAAAAGAAAAGGTCAGCGATAACGCCGAGTGAATTCATAGAGTTTAATAAAACCATCAATATATCATCGGTATATAATTATTACCGAAAACTATTTTGTACAAATCTTTGTAATAGGCCATAAAATAGCCAAAGTCATTTTATACAAATCCTTATCAAAAATCATAATATAGGCGTTTGCCTTCAAAATCATTATACGAACCATTGTCGTAAAAACATCATACAATCCGTTTTATAACGTTGTATAAAATTAGATAAAAACCGTTATATGAGTATGGTTTATGAAAAACCAAAACACGAACATAAAATCAATAATAAGACCCCGTATTGCTAGTCAGACAATATATCGTAATTCAATGCGTATAGCAGTATTTTCGTTATTTGGATTATTATAAGCCGCATGACATTGTTACCTTACTATAACAAACAACGGGTAGCTAACCCGAAACTCAATTTGCCCATCTATGTTAGCGTGTCGTCACAAAAATCACGCTATGGAAATCTTCTCATACATAAATTCGCTTACCAATCAATGTGGCACGACGGGGATCAACCGTCAAGGCGCGAACTGGGGTGATCGTCCCCAAATAGTACTATTATATGCATAAGCGTCTACCAAATCCCGGTAGTTCACAATTCATGCTAATGGGACTTTTAGTGACATAACCTAACTTTAATAATCCATTTCATTTCATTTTTCGGGTCATATATTCATTCATCGGGTCATACAATCATTCGGGTCCAAATCAATAAACAAATAATCGGGACAAATGGTGTCCTATTTTATCAAAACTAACATGTTATCTCCCTCGCGGTTTTATAAAATATTTCATAAAAACATGTAAAAGAGTGTGAGGCTATGAACTCACGTTGATGTGGGAAAGCGGGTTATCGGCAATTCGGATGTACGGTACGTGCTTCAATCACAGAAACCTAGACAAATAATACTCGTCTTAGACTCTTGTACAATGACTTTATAAAAATAACAATTATGTATACATATGATGATTTTATAAATATGATGATGATCAAGTGGGATTGTACATTTTTACTCATTCATCATTTTTATACTAGTTATACTAGTTCAATTTAATTACATTTTGAGGCCCAATGGGCCCATTACAAGCCCAATTATACTTTTATTATCAGTATTATACTTTACATGTTGGGCCCAAATGGGTTAAGCCCAATAAGTAAGTTTATAAGTGTTTTACTAACTAGTCGGGTTTATAGTCCAATAAGGTTACTTTGGCCCGTTAATGTTTATAGGTTGTAAAGCTCGGGTTTTATCGGTTTTTACTTGTATTAAGTACTTATATATCAGTATATGACTTTTAAAAAGTTTACATTAGACGGGTCCGATCGTCTAAGTTTTAATTGACGAAAAACGTTAATTTTACGGTACTAGCCAAAAAGACGTAAAAATCATGTTTATAGTTTTATAACTTTTAAAACTTAACAAGTTACCATTTTTATAAAATTTCCACTTATTTATAATTTTACATATTTATAAAAATGTAATATATAAGTTAGTGGGTTTTAATTCATATTTTATACTATATTTATTTGAGTGCTTATATAATAGTATTAAACTTTAATTTCACAAAAATCTGATTTTTAGTTTCACTTTCACCATTTTTATCATATCTTGAGTTATATAATGAGATAGGACCTCAAAATTTTATGACATAAACTACATGATATGTGCTTCATTTTATTCCTATAGCTACTGATGAATCAACCTCTAAATATTTTAATAAATTCGTCCAAAACAGTATAGGCAGATTTCCACTCTAAACTTGTTTTGATCATATCTCACTCATTTTTATGATTCCATTGTATGGCCAACTCTCACATGTGTATAACACCTAATACTTACTGTATATTGATTCCACTTTACCATTTTATCAGTTTAACATTTGGTTACTTACTGTTTTTATACAGCCATCATTTTAAGCATGATTTTAACCTTGTTACCTATGGTTTTTCATCTCTTTAATCATATTTATCAACACTTGATCCCCACACAACATTTTTATCATCATATATTCATCATATACATATACAATAAGAAAGAAAATACATGATTACATAATCAAAATAACAAGAGGATGGGAAGGACAATCTTTATACCACCAATATTGTGTAGGTATTCATCAAGGCTTGGATTTTTGATGGAGAAACTTGTGATAGATCAACACCAACTTTGAAGACCACCAATATTTGTAAACTTCTTGTAGAAATCAGCCCTTGGACATCACCAAATCTTCTCCTTGGATATTAAAATCACCAACAAGCAATAGAGCTTGAAAAGGGCTTCATCATATGTGTGAATAACATAGGATTTCATGGTTAAATTTGATCAAATGAGGGTGTTTAGGGGTGATATGGGACGAATTTAGAGAGAGAGGGAGGAGAGTTGTGTGAGATTTGAATGGAGGAAATGAAGCTAGTGGTTTTGGGAGAATGGTTTTTGATGTTGGTAGCTTACTTTGTAAGCTCCAAGTTAACAAGTGTTAACTTGTTAGTTGAAATTTTGACACATCATGGAGTGAGGTGTGGCTAGTTTTTCCGTCCCATATTGGGGGTGGGGCAAAAGTGGTTTTGTCTCATCCCCAATTATTTACGGGTACTCCTCGATTCTAGTTTCCTCGATTTGCTTGCCCTCGGGTCGTTTTACGAAAAACGTTTTTATAAATTATGAATCAACGGCACAAAATGAATCTAATAAAAATTGTCTCATCAAAAACGGAGTTCGAAAACGTAAATACGTAATCCTAAGGTTTCCGGTTTAGTCGTAAAGGGCGTTAAATTATTCGCGTAAGTCCTAATCTCTTCTCGTAAATTTGTGAGTTTATGAACCAACACAAATTAAAAATCTCAAAATAATATTCACGGATAAATTTATTTTCTGAAATGTCGGACTGTCACCAAAACGGTGTATGTAAACGTAAGCACGTAACGTAGAATCCTCCGGTTTAGACGTAGTCGATGCTACTTCAAGACGTAAACCCAAATTTCTTCCCAGAAATGTGTGAGTTCATAATATAACATTAAAATAATGTTTTTAAATTATACTTGAGAATAAAATATCAACCATAAATTGACGGATTGTCACAGCACTTACCCCTAAACAGGATCTTTGTCCTCAAAGATCATTTTATATTACTACTCGCTTCTTATAGAGTTAAAGCCATGTGGGTATTTCCTCCACATCAGATATTTTCTCATAAGTGTAATCCATTACAATATGCGAGTTTCTTCAAACATAACTACAGGAATAAGATCAGGCTAAATGTTGACTTACTTTCTCTATCCATGATGTTCACGGGTTTTTGATGAATGCAACTTTTCGCCGATCTAAACTTTACTAAGAAACAATCAGATTTTCACTTGATAGACATTTTATCAAGTTCGATATACTAAACATAATTCACGCAGTCCTTGAAGCCCTAGGGTAGATCCAGCTTATATGCCTTTCAAACCAATTTTTATATTATCTCAATGGTCCCATACAACGGGGACTTATTTCCCATGATCTTTCAGATCATCAATTTACTTCTCCATGTTTAAATTTTTTGGCATAACTTCGCTACCCATCCTGCACTTCAAGATCTACACTTCATATTCACATAACCTCCTGCCCACTAATGGCAGTCAATAATCAAATCCTAATTTCAACAATCATTTCAGGTCTCGCGGGTCGGGTAATTTGTAAGGTTAGGTTTGTCATCATAGGCAACCTTAAACATAAAAGACATGTCCAACTCACAATGGGTGTATGTCTGGTGTCTTCATCCCAACTCCTGCTTACAGATGCTCTCATATTTAAATCCTAACAAGATTCGATCTCGATCCTAACACGATAATTGTCAATGATAATCTCTCCAAAGGAAAATGATTATACGGTTTATTACCAAAGGTCAATCATTCAAACATAAAACAACACTTCTAGTATTTTGTATCGTTACTTTACCTCGTCCCTTCGATTTGGGGTGGTAAACAGTACTCTCATCAAGGTTCGTTCCCAATGACTTCTGAGCAAATCTCTAGAAATTCGATGCGAAGCGAGGATCTTGATAGAGATGATCGATACAGGCACACTATGTTTACACAACTCCTTTAAATACAAAGAGTCGATTTCTTCATCGAGAATTTATCATTAACGGGAATGATATTAGTATATTTGGTCAGTCTGTCGACGATGACCCAAATTGAATCAAATTCAGGTGATAACCTTTGCAATAATTTAGACGTTTACTAATGTATGAGGCGATGTCTGCCTTCATAATTTGCCATTAGTACAACTTCTTCAGATAAGATACATTAAATCAGAAATGACAGGAATAAAATACTTAATCTTATGAGATTCCAACATGACTACATCTCAATATTTAAGCAACCACAAGTGGCCTTTTATACACTTAACGCCATCGGCTTCTCAATTCTAATGGTTCATATTAGCCGTGAACCCCTTTTATTATCTATATTATCCTTTTTACAAGCATCGGCTATTTTTAAATTGCTCGGCAATTTATTTTGTACAGACATTATTAAGGAACACGTTCTAATTGATTCTTTATCCTTTCTACATAATGCGTCAGTATTTACATTCATCTTTCCTGATGAAATAATTATCATGTCCACAATTTACTCAGAAATTCTTTCTTCATATTTTCTAAGTTTTAGTTTCGTCTCAACTATCATTTTTATTAGTTTTGCTCAATCCGACGTTTAAAGCGTCGATAAATATTACAAGTAATCAAATAATAAATATTTAATTTTTATGAAACGTCTACGTAAAAATTTGTAAATTTCTTAGTTCGACCAATTATATAAAAATGTTCAAAATAAATTTGAATTTAATTAACAAGATTTTTGTTGATTTATCGAAAATAATTAAAATAATTAATAAGATCCATAAATGTTCGAAAAATCTTTGTTTATACTTTGGTCAAAATTTCCTTAATTGAAAGCAAAAATTGCCGTTTCAAATTTCAAGTCATGGTATAAATGGTAAAAAAATCCTTTGTTAACACATTTGTCAAAACATATTTGCACCTCCTTTTTGGTATAACCCTAAGCCTTAATGGCTCTAATTTTTGAAATGTCAATACAGATCCCATTATCTTATTAATCACACGGTCAAATCATGTAAAGGATTAAGCCGTTAATCACATGTTAAATATTCACGGTACATGTTTTCATTGTTCGGTCAATTAAGGGCAATCTATAAATAATTATTAACTCCTTCTTATTCTTAGAAACAAACAGATGGTCCTTAATGATCACAAGCATGAATTTATCAAATTACAGCCTACACACGCGATTCACCAGATTTATGAATACTACATGTGCATTGGTCAATCCAAGCGACATCACGTGAAACTCATAATGTTCATTACGAGTTCTGAAATGTAGTGATTGGAATAGATAATCTTTTTCGCGGACGCGAAGTTGATGATAACCATGCCGTGGATCAAGTTTTTAGAACATACGCTAGAACCTTGTAAATGATCGAACAATCCATCATCTTGGGTAGTGGATATAGATTTTAATCGTCAATTTACTGAGTTCACGGTAATCAATAAACATAAGAAATAATAACACCATAGCTCTTCATGATGACAAGCTCGGTAAAATAAAAGCTTTCTCCGACAACTCTCTCATTTGTACGGTAATTCTTTTAATTCAGATGGTGCCGACGTACAGTGCACATGCCACAGGTGCAGCACCAGGAATATAATCAATACCAAATTCAACCTGCCTTAATGGCGAAGGTCTAGGTAATTCATCAACAATAAAGTTTCAAATAACAGAAACATGTTTTAATAAATTCATATTAGGTTCTTTCTAGATTATAATATCTATGACTAGTTCATAACCATTCATGGTATAATTTCAAGTCTAAATGTAGGATATGGTCACCTATCGGGAATTATTTAGATCACGTTTGATAATCAACATCTTATCTTTTAGGGGAATTCTACTCGAGTTCCCATCAATTAAGACAATGTCGTCATGTCATAATCAATCAATCCATTCTACCGGCACTATCAACTTTTCCGTTTTATTGCCGTCGATAAGATGTGAACTTCTCAAAAGACTAATAATAACTCATAATCCTTCACAAATTCAAGGATATCCGGATACATAACTAACCTTAAAAGAGTAAGGTCAACGCATAATTTACGCGAGAGAATTTCAAATCAGATACAGATGAAAAAATTTAATGAATATGAATATATCCCATGTTTTCATAATTTGAGTACGCATTCGAAAGCTCCTCGGATCGTTACCCAGGTCATTCAAATGAAATCAAATCCAAAGAAATGATAGGAATGTCGATACATCTAGTCGGGTATCAACACTCGGTAATCAGATACTTTTCCTAAGAATCTCACTACGAAAGAATTGGACAAGAAAGAATTGTCAATTGTCAAATAAGACAATTTCCACAGATGAGTAAATTCGACTCAGAAGAATAGATGCTACAGGCACATATGTAGGTGTCCCTAACACTATGTCCCTATTTTTCACTTCTTGCAGATATCATAAAATTTAATCTTTCACAATCTTTAAAGAAAATGTAGTGTTTATTAATCAATTTTATGGTGACTACTAATCAGCCTTGCATGGTCCGTTCCAAATTGTATGTAGGCGCGCAACTATATACAATTTCAAGATTAACGATGCAATACTCAGTTCGTCAAAATTTTATCATCATGTTTATAATAAAAACATTTTCATGCTTAATTCTTAAATAAGAATCAAGAATAAATTTACAAAGATTTTCTTTGTTATGAAAACAATTAGGTTTTCCAAGATGTTTTATAAACAACTTCATTTTGATAACGATCACTTATAAATCTCACTTTGTATAATACTTATAGTGATGAAAATTCAATTTTTCTCAAGGGATACTGTTTTATCTTATAAAAACAATGAGTGATCTGCAAAAGAGTGATGGAAAGTTGTTCACCAAGAACTAACTACGATATGCTAGGAAATGAGCTTAGCCAAATAATCATGAGGTTCATGACCTCGATGGCACTCAAAAAGAATAATCCACAACGTAACTCAAATCGAGATGAGTATTCGTTCAATGGTTGCATCACTAATGCGAACATTAGGATGAAGCAATAAAGGATAGATAACATCGATACATGTAGAATTTAGCAATCAATGGTAGTCTTTTCATTAATCACAAACAAGTCAAAATTGTACCGTAACACATTACGTGTCACTATGTCATACATCCAAGAACTCATCCTATTAACTGATGTCTCAGTTAAGTTAGGGATTTTTAAAAGATACCACAATGAATACTAATCTACAAGAGTCATTAGGTGTTCCACATGTCCCGAAAGATCCATCGGTCCCAATTCAGAATTTCTTCAATTTATTTCTTGGACACTAGGCATCCCCGTTAGTGGACAATGGCCTAGGAACAACCCTTAACACGAATCAACAATCAATTAAAACCTTATAATTCAATCACAGAATTTAACGACTCCCTCTTAACAATCTCGTATTCCATGCGAGTTAAATTTTACTTTATTCAAGTTTCAATCAACTTATACTCAATGCGATATCCTACCTCATTTTCCAATACTTTCAACCTTATTCATAAACCTTAAAAGGGCAATAAAAGCTCGATATGAACAACATTTAATTTCCAATCCTATAGCTCTTACAACAATAGTTATCAAATAAGTCACTAGTATGAAATGACTCACACATTCAACTAGACTTCTCGGAAAGGTACTAGTGGCATGAGGCTTTTGGGTAATGGTTCCAATGACAGCCTCAAGTGCAACATTCACCCTTTCGATTTCAAATTTAAGAATTGTGTGACAACGAATCAGATGACACCTTTCCAGGTGGTAAGGTTTTGTCAAACTCCACTCTATAAGGAAAGATCGTCATGATATCGATATCACTTTTAATCTCGCCAATTCTTTTTCAATATCACAATCAACTAATATCAACATTTCTACGAATATCAACCATTTTGTTGGGATCATAAACATCCATAATACGAGGCTTTTGCCTAGTAAGAAAATTTTATCGTCCGATCTTTTCGAATTGAGAAAGGGTGAACGTGCGACTCAGTCGTCTTTTGGTGAAAACAAATGTTTTGTCGTTGTAGTGTAATTAAAATTGCAAGACTTTAACGTAAATGACGGTAATTTAAATCTAAAACTAATTAAAATGTAAATGGTGCAATATTAAAACATTTAAAAGTAAATGAATTAAATGACAGAAAATAAAAGCGTGACGAAAAATTAAATTGACAATGTAATAAAAATGCAAAACTTGAAATTAAAATAGACTAAAAGCACAACGAGAAAAACTGTCACTTTTTCTCTAAAGATAAAAACTAGAAAACTTTGAAAACTTTGAAAACTAAAACTAAGACAAGAAATTAAAACAAGTAAGCAGGAACAATAATTATTTCGGAAAAGCTACAGTACATTTCAGGGATTTGCATTTCTTCGGAAAAATGACTTTTTCGGAATAAATGTTTTCAGAGAAATCTTCGGAAAAGCAATGAATTCAGAGAAAAGGAGAATTTCGGAAAAATGACTTTTTCGGAATAAATGTTTTTAGAAAAATCTTCGGAAAAGAAGCAAATTCAGAAAAATGAAAATTTCGGAAAAAAAATGATCTTTTCAATAAAAAGTGTTTCTTCGGAAAAAAGGACTTTCAGAAAAAGTGATTTTTTCGGAATAACAATATCTTCGGAAAAATGGTATTTTCGAAATAATTAACTTTTCATAGAAATGATGAACTCATAGAAACACAAATTCAGAGAAAAGAAGAATTTCAGAATAATTGCAATTTCAGAAAAAGGATGAATTCAAAGTTCAAAACCCTTTTCCGAAAAGATAACAACACATATACAAATAAACAGTAACATCAAAATTTAAAGAAATAAGCCACGAATAAGCTAAAATCAAATAAGCAATCTACCAAAACTTAATCTAAAACACTTTTAAGAAAAACTAATTCAATCACAAATCAAAAACTTGAAAAACACTTATAAAATTAAAAATTAAAAATCAACTTTTAATAAAACAAACTAATAAAATCTTAACTAAAATCAAATCAAACACACAATAAGCTATCAAATCAATAAGCTAACAGAATCAAACACATAAAAACATAACAATTAATCAAATAAGCATGACAATAAGATAATAAGCATAAAGATGAACAAAAATAAGAAAGGTAGAAGGAGAGATTGATATAAAACTTAATTAAAATTAAAGATTAAACAACAAAAGTAAAGATTAAACTTACTTGGAATTAAAGGAATTAAGATGCAAGACAAGGAATGTAAATTGACAAGTAATTAAAATGACATGAAAATAAAGTGGAAAGACTAATGTGTCAAATTAGCTAACAACTCCTAATGACACATTAGGAGTCTATTTATAGGTGATTAGGAAAGACTAAGCATGTGTTGGTTTATTCTTCTTCTTCACGTCTTTTCGTCTTCTTAATTCTTCGACTTTTTCGACTTTGTATCGGGATTAATAAACTCGTCTTGTAATTTCTTCATTAATTTAGACTTGAGTTCTTCGGTTTTTATTAAACTTCCGTCTTTAGACTTTTTCTTCGATAAATCTTCAGAATTGGCCTTGGACTTCCGTTCTTTTAGCACTCTTGATCTTTCGACTTCGCCTTTTGTCGTTTTTCTTCGATAAAAGCCCGTGATAGCCCGTGTTTTCCTCCCTTTTCAGATTTTGATCCTAAGTCACAACAAAAACACAAACCACGCATAATTCCGACATTTACGACATAAAATACACGTTTTGGCTTGGTTATTATTGTAGTTAAGTGGTGAAAAGGATGGGTGTTTACACACCTATCAAATCCCCTACACTTGACCATTGCAATGTCCTCATGCAATGTATTAGTTACAAAGCAAGTTTTACATTTTTTATCATAATCAATCCACATTGGCCTTTATTAAAGAGACAAAATATTTAAAAGAAGGAAACGAGTAAAAAGATCAAAAACTTACCTTAGGGTTTTAGAATGTCGTGAATGATTATCATCCTCAAGTTTTACGTTCCCCAAACCAAGCTTAAAAACGAGATCATTGTTATTATAAGTTAGCAAACTAACACAAACTCATGTGGGCCAATTATTCACTTAGACTCCCTTATTCCTAGGTGTATCTCTTATATTTTATTCTTGTCTTGAACGATCACAAGGATTTCATTGTTGACTTATTTCGATAGTTTATTTAGGCCGAAAATAAAGTAGGACGATTTAATCAATAGTTAGCTAAAGGACAAAATCTTTTAAAACTGCTTCTCGGGACCTCATAAAGTTCATATCTTGGCATAACTCGCTTCGCGATTTGAGACCTTTCTCGGACCGATATTTGGCAGCGACTTCATACTTCAAATCTTGAGAGACGTTCATGAAATAATGGTCTTCTTCATAATAGGAATTTCTTCACTTGAAGTTTTGAGAGATTCTTCATATTTGGACCACGACTTCTTCATTTTTCTCCAATCTTTATTTGGGATTTTGATATACAACGATCCGCCTCCTTTTAGGACTTGGATCTATTTATCCTCATACCTTGTTAGGGCCTTTTTGGATAGACTTCTCCATGATCTTTTGGGGAGTTTTTGCTTTTCGTCGTGGGTCTCGATCCTTCATATTGATTTTTGATAAATGATTCTTCACATCACTTTGGATCTTTAGCAACAAAATGTAGTCCTCATGCCTTGTTAGGGCCTTTTCGGACTCGCCAATCTTCGCATCATGCTTCAATAAGTTATGCCTTGGCTATGAACTCTAATTAATACCGAGCAACTTTTAAACGATCTTGGGCTAGAAGCTAAGTAACTTTTCAAATCGTACAACCTTACTTATTGCAATTATGTTTATTAACAAGCGATGGGAGAATAGGCTTATAATCAACTCACATAAATTCACGAAAGAATACCAAACTTATAATTGACTCTATCATCTCTCGTCCTCCACAGTTTAAAATCTCAAGGAATGAGACTCGTGGATGCTTAGCCAATTAAATCAAAGTTTTGGGTTTTCGAGTCATCTATAGGATCTTGCAAATTCTTAGACTTTTTCAAGTTTAGAAAATGCATTTTAAAGTTCCCTTGATAAACAACTCTCTAGGATCAATTATAGGAACTTGCGAAAACTTCTTGTTCTTAACCCGTGAGAGTTAAGACTTTCGCGTTTTAAAGTTCCCTATATAAAAGCCTAGCAAAACTTGACTTAAACACGTTAAGGATACTAGCTAGAGTAAACTTAGATAAGTAAACTCGGGTTGAGTAAAAAGATTCACAACGTTTGAAAACTAAAACTACTTTATTAAAATTTATTCTAACAACGAAATAAAATAACTATAACAAAGGTAAAACTACTAGGCCAAAATAGATTAAATTTTTTGAAAAATGCCGAAAAATTGATTTTCCGGTTAAAATGAGGACAAATACATGGAAAAGGCCACTTAACTTCGATAGAAGTCCCCCTACACTTAATATAAACATTGTCCTCAATGTTTAAGCATGTGGAAGTAACCTCCCATACACTTAGGACATTGTGTACGTTGTTTAAATTTTGCTAAGGAAGAGACAACTAAAGTGATTCCTGTTTCAATCATAAATGATAAAATAATGAATCAAAAGAGTTTAGGATAGAACCGGGAAGACGGGTACACGGGATCACGGTTCGTCAAAAGTCATCAAGAATGGATTGTTGAAAGCTTGAATCCCTGCACATGATAAGAAAGAAAACAACAAACAACATACTAGGGTCTCCCCCTACACTTATTATAAAAACAAGAGAAAAAGTATAGATAATTGGGTTGCCTCCCAAAAAGCGCTTGTTTTTGTTAACCGAGTCGTGAACCTGACTCGACCTTGATTAGCATAGGAAGAAGCTTGAAAAACATCCACCGGGATCAAATACATGGTTTTCGTCCATCAAATAGCACAAGCTTAAGGCGAGCAAGGCAAGCCAAAGAAGAGTAGGCAAGGTTCCCTTAAGCAGTTGGTTAGCACAGTGGGAGCAAGGGTGAAGTGCAAGCATATATCCATAAGTTCCAAAGATTTTTCCTTTTATTTCATCAGATGGATACTGAGATGGCTTAAAAAGTGTAATACCGGGGTCGAACACCTTTTCCTCTAGGGGAAACTAACACTCAGGTTCAGCAGATCTTGAAGAAGATCCGATCATAAATCTAGCAATCTCATCCTCAGACAGAGGGTAGAGAGGAGTTAAGACATAAGTGCTGCAGATATCAGTGTCGGCCGGCTTCTTCTCCTTTGAAGCGGGTTTCTTCATATCCAAAGTAGGATAAAGACCATAATCATCAAAGTCCAAAGGAGGAGCATCACTCTCATTTGGGAAGTATGTGTTGAGAAAAGTAGCAAAGTCTTCCTCAAATGAGTAGTCATCCAAAGTAGGATTAAGCATGGTTGGCGGAGGATCTTCATCATGTGAAGAATCACTCGAGAGAGTATCAGCCTCATCAAAATCATCATAAGTGGGCATGTCTGGATACTCAGAAGTAAAATCATCATAATCATCTCCATTGGAACTAGAATCGTCTTCATAAGTATCAAAGATCGGTGGAGAATCATAAATTGGTGGAGGATCAGAATTGGATAGAGAATCATCCACATCATCTTGGAACAGTGGATTATCATAGCAAGAATCGAATAGAGGATTGTTGTAGACGACAAAATCATCAAGCACATTAATCATATTCGCGGATTCTCTTCCATTAGATTTGGTTGTGATCTTCCCCATTTTGAACACTTGTTGTTCATTCCCGACCCTTAAAATTAACTCACCTTCGGCAACATCGACTAATGATTTTCCGGTTCTCAAGAATGGCCGACCAATTATTAAAGGAATACGAGGGTCCATTTCATAATCAATAACAACAAAATCGACCAGAAAAGTGAAGGTGCCGACTTTAATGAACACATCTTCGGCAATACCAACGGGGTAAGCGAGAGTGCGATTTGCAAGCTCAAGAGTCATCTTCGTTGGTGTAAGGTCGGGTAATGATAGTGTTGTCCAAACACTTAAAGGCATCAAATTAATACTTGCCCCGAGATCAGCTAGGGCAGTAAATTCTTCAGTTTTGTTAAAAATGCAAGGCAACACAAAACGACCGGGATCTCCAAGTTTTTCTGGAAGTTCTTTAAGAATAACTGCAGAACAGTTTTCATTTAAGCGTGTGTTGACAAGCTCAACCAGCTTTTCCTTCTTATTAAGCAATTTCTTGAATGCTTTGACAAATTTCGGCATGTGGACAAGTGCTTCAACAAGGCTAATGTTGAAATTCATTTGAGAGATCATCTTCAAATAATTCGACACTTGAATGTCATCCTTGGTTTGCAAGTTAGGCTTGTCCAAGCGAGAAGGATAAAGAATATTCGGTTTATAGGTGGAAGGTGTAGGTGTAGCAGGTAAAGGTTGAGATGTTGAAGGTTTAAAGGTGGAAGGTGGGGTTGGTGAAGGGTTCTTCTTCTTGGGTACGTCAGTAAGAGGTGGAGACGGTAATGGAGAACTAATAATAGGCGTGGGAGTAGGAGGGATAAATGGTGGTGGAGGAGGTGTAGATGGAGTAACTGGGGGAGGGATAGATGGTCCTACTAAGGTTGCTCCACTGCGTGTAGTAATAGCACTCACATTCGCTCTCGGGTTGGTGACGGTGTTGGAAGGTAGAGAGCCCGGAGTAGAGGGTGGAGTGGTTGATAAGAAACTAGCCAGCATATTCTTCAAATCATTTGTTTGAGTGCTAAAAGAGGTCTGTATATCATGTCGAAGCTCGGATCTAGTGTCATTACCTTGCTTAGTGATATCCCTATTCAAATTGATAATTTGGCTTTGCAGATTCTTAATTTGCTCTCCTTGGGTTCTCATTAAGGCGTCAACGTCTTGATTGATGAGTGGGGCTTGTTGAGTGGGTGGGTGATAAGGATTAGAAGCTCTAGGTGGGATTTGGTTGCTTCTATTGTAGTTGTTGTTGGGATTGTGGTTTTGAGGATAAAAAACCGGGTGAAAGATAGTTGTTCGACCGGTAACTTAGCAAATTTCGATCCCCTTGAGGTCGGGCTTGGTAATTTTTCGGTGAATAGTTACCATAAGCCGCATACACGTTTTCCGGATTGCCTTGAGTAGAAGGACAATCAGTGTATGAGTGAGGACCACCGCATGTCTCACAAGAAATTGCTACAACTTTAACTTGTTGTTGTTGGTTTGTAGCGATGAGCAAGATATTTTTGTTCATTTCGGCCATCATGCGGGTGAATTCGGTCATGTCGGGGTTTGCTGAAGTAGAAGAAACATTGACTCTCGGGTTGTTCCTTGAAGATGCGGAGGAATCCCAATTTTTGTGATGAGTAGTCATGTTCTCAATAAGCTCTCTACACTCCTCAGGTCTTCTTTTCATAAATGTGCCACCGTCGGCTGCATTAATCGTATCACGATTTCGAAAAGTCAAACCATTGTAGAAAGTATCAATCAACGTAACGGGGAGCATGTTGTGGTTTGGACATCGATCGATCAAAACATTATATCTTTCCCAAGCATCAAAGAGTGATTTATCGGGTTCTTGCATGAAACCGCTGATTTGATTTCGAAGGCTCGTGACCATGGATGGTGGAAAGTAGCGCGACAAAAATCGTTGAGTCATGGCGTCCCAAGTATGAATGGAATTCTTCGGGAGACGACCAAACCATTTTTTGGCGTGGTGGGATAAAGTATGTGGAAAGAGCTGTAGGCGAAGGACATCCATAGTAACACCGGGCAACTTCATGCTTTGAGTAATAGTAATGAATTTATCGAGGTGCTGTTGGCATCATCATCAGGTATTCCGCGGAATGGATTAGTTTGCACTTGTTGGATCATGTGATGCTTCAACGAAAACTCCGGAGCCGTGATTCGCATCGGCGCAATCGGTCCTCCTCGTCCATACATTGGGGGTTGACAAAGCTCCTCCATTGTCCGAAGATCGGGTGGGCGAACATTGTTGTTGTTATTGTTGAGGTGCGGTGGGTTATTGTTGTTGTTCACCCCTGCCATAGCTAAATCTTCACGAGTCTCGGGCTCTGGATAAGTTGAATATCTAGTACGCATACACCTGAAAAAGCAAAAGAAAAAGATACCAAAGCAATAGACAATATATACACTATAAATAAAATCTTTTTGGATTTTTGAAATTTTTTAATTTTTATGGATTTTAAATTTTTTTTAATTTTTATGGATTTTTTGGAAATTTTTAAGCAAGAAAATAACGTTCACGAGTGAACGGATCCCAAAATTCAACGCGTCTCTCACAGAAAACCGTTAATCTTTACGAAAAGAGCCGGCAGCGGCGCCATTTAATACGAGGCTTTTGCCTAGTAAGAAAATTTTATCGTCCGATCTTTTCGAATTGAGAAAGGGTGAACGTGCGACTCAGTCGTCTTTTGGTGAAAACAAATGTTTTGTCGTTGTAGTGTAATTAAAATTGCAAGACTTTAACGTAAATGACGATAATTTAAATCTAAAACTAATTAAAATGTAAATGGTGCAATATTAAAACATTTAAAAGTAAATGAATTAAATGACAGAAAATAAAAGCGTGACGAAAAATTAAATTGACAATGTAATAAAAATGCAAAACTTGAAATTAAAATAGACTAAAAGAACAACGAGAAAAACTCCTAATAGAAATCTCGTCCCGAGATTTACTCCTTAGGATCAAACACACAGACAACAAATCACACGAGGATACTTGTTCTAAAAGAACTCCTCTCATTTCTAAGTGAACTTTAGTTCAAGTTTCAAAATACCACATGTACAAACCAAAAACAATTAAACTCATTGCCAAACTCTTGACCTCACAGTCAATAAATCTCCTAGATGACTCTTTGATAAAACAAAGACTCTCATTAACACAAGTCCCGAATAACCGTACATGCAAAATGCATTCTCAAATAACCTTTACTAATCTCAATACATGAAATGTATCATGTATACAACTCATTTCCCCCAGGAAATTCTATGCTCATAAGCTAATGGTCCGATCTTTCTAAAGATCATAAATGGACCTACAAAACTCTACATCAACTCTTCCATTTTACCAAAACATACCACCCGTTACTATGGGTGAAACTCCATACATAACTTTGTCACTAAATCTAGTGGTTTCCTCCTTTTCTACATAGCATCCCTTGTTGCTCTCATTCTGTCCACAAACACCATTACCACATTAGTAGCCTCTTTTACCAATTCTAGTCCACAATGAGGACAACTCACCCTATCCTTTCATATCGTGCCTCAAATGGCATTTATCGACTTCTAGTACGATAACTATCATTATATGAAAACTCAGCCATCGCTAACGAGTTTCCGAACTACCTCTAAATCAATCACCCATGTCCAATTATGTTCATCAACTCCCTTCAGTCCGTATCCCAAACTACTTTAAATTCCAATTTCCTTACAAAGTGACCTATGACTGTCTTTCACATATCCATTAATTCTTCCAACTTCCCAACTACGTGACTTCTCATTCCTCTTGAAATAGGTGATCAATTAGTCAGTCTATCAACTATCACCCAACTCTCATCGTACTTAATCCCCCACTGCATTATGTATCCCTTCCACCAACTTCGTCCTTACATCGCCCTTTCTAAACTACTCCTATCCATGTAGGAAGTATAGTCTACGTCCCTTTCCTCCTTACGATTGTCCAAGACACACAACATAAATGTTGACGCGTTCACTGCTTTAGACAACTCAACTCGTGTAACCTACATCCTTCATCCAAACCACCCTAATACGTCATCCATATAGTTCAAGTTCATCTCAGCTTCACTTCATTCTTCTTATTCCATGTCTCATCAACCATGCTTGCCCTTCCCAGATGGTACTTGGCCTTGCCATTTTCTTTCATCAATTAACTCCACCCATCACCTTTGCCAAATGTTCAATCAAGATGATTGAATATGTGTTGGAGACGTTCATGATCCGTATAGATCATTCTCCACGTCTCGTACACCAAATGCCTCTAGCATTCTAGGCAGATATAACAGTCCAGCTCCACTAACTAAGTCTATCCAGTTCTTCCAAATTTTCAGTTCCTGCAACGTATAAGAAATCGCCTTTCTTGTCGTTCTCGTACACATCCAATCCTTGCTCCGCGTATCGTCATGCTTCGCGAATTCATCCAGTCCTTCCGATAATGCCAAGATCGGCTCATTATCCAATCCACCTCTTCAGCCTCCAAAATGCTTCCTCGTCCTTCTTTACTTCGTCCCTTGCTGGTTCCATGATATGCCATCATCTCTAACTACTCATCATGGTAGACTTAATACTAAAACTCACACTTGAAAATCTTACGTATAATTCTACTCCAAAACCAACACATACTTCGCCTCACTCTCCTTCTTAGACTTTGAGTAGATCAAGATGTCGTCGATACTCCCGATGACAACTCATTTACATACGTTCATGCACACTCGCTTCATTGACTCCATGAAATCCGATAGTGCTTTGGCGAAGCCAAATGCATAACCGTAAACCCAAAGCGTTCATACAACATCCTTAGCAGTTTCAACTATGTCCTCCTTGCACCCTCTCTTAGCGGCAATACGAATAAATTCCTACCTCGTTCTACTTGCAAAATTCTACACGCATCTTAAAAGACCGGTACTTCCTCTCATCGGACCACTCAACCTCTTTCCACATCCAATCTACTACTAAGCAACTCAACTTTTATCCGGCATTCCTTGCAATTTCTAACAGCTCTTGTTTTTAAATGACTCCATCAACGATTTTCCTTGGAAAGGCACTAACTACAACTCCTCTCACTTCTCCTACTTGCTCTATTTATGGGTCTACCTCACAGTAATAGGCAAACCTACTAAATTTCAGGAAATTTTCGGAAAACTTACATGCCCTACGAACAATCATAAATACCTTTGAGGTATTACTTCCCCTTCCAACACTCTCTATGGCGTGTTACTTGTGCTAATATCCCACAAATCTCTATTCATCTCCTTGGTACTCCTAAGAGACCTCATGACCACACTAGTTCGTCTACGAACTTTTTTTCTCCCCACTAAGGGTATTCCGACCGTTCTCTCATGGTCACCTACTTAAGCGTGTAGGCGCGACCAAGTCTTTCATACGACTACCTCAACGCTCCCGAACAATACGAAACCAAAACTACATCCTGAATCCATCAGATACGATCAACAAATCAAACCAACGGATAACTAACGACATTTCACGTGCACCAATTAAAACAAGTCAAAAACCACGAGACTCAAAAGAAAACTCAAACCCAGAACATGTATCAATTCAAAATGACCCATGACAACGAAAAATAATCCAAGAAACACCCAATGGCAACCAAAACATATTACGCCCCGCAACATATTATTTAAACCGTGCAAAAGACCGACCTTTCCAAAAGAATATACTCTTATTTATTATTGTTATTATTTTTTTTACCTCCCCACATCTATGTGACTCAAACCATCTATAAACAACCTTCTAGGCGATCTCAAAACTCAACCCAAGGACTAGGTATCCCGTGCACCCCAAATAAAAATAAACTACTATTCAAAACTCAACCTTGAACCCGACACTTGTACAACAATTCCGACCAGTCCACTGACCTCCCATGACTATACTTTCTGAATATTTGAAAAGTACGTTCCGAGTACATAATTTTTGGCTTTTGAATCACTCAAAAAGATCTAAAAACGAACAAGTTATGACCGAAACAGTTTTATATTAATGAAAGATAAAATTGTATGTGAAATCTTCATAAACTCAATTTAACCTTGAATTAATAATTATAAATGACGTGAATCGGTTAAACCCAATTATATAAACTATGTAAGTTGAAAGAAATTTTACTTCGCTTTATTTTAAAGAAAGTCTTTTAGAATTTGAAGTAAATAAGTGTTGACTAAAAAGAAATCTTATGTTACATCTTGTTTCAAACACGACCTTACCTTTATTTTACCGAATACGACCAACTATCTAACCCTATACTAGATTTCCAAGTCCCCTTTTTCCATATACCAACCAAAAGAATTGTAAGACTCAACATAAAAGATTTCATTATCTCAAAAGAAATCTCAGGTTATTTCAATAGACTTAAAACCAAGAACACCGTTTTAAAACGTACACGTGAAATACGACACTAAAAAAAATACGCTACAAGACACAGTTCAAAAGATTCAAAACGTCGTTGAAACTCCACCAAACTCCAGCACCATAAAACACGAACAAACACAAGGCACGTTCAAGTTATAATAACTAGTGAACGACCATATACCATAGCTTAACACATAGTAGTATATATACATCCGCATATGTATACCTATTGAATCCCCCAAACATACTCGTTATCATACACGTAAGTCAATCAATCGCTTTATACGCTCGTTTTTCCATACGAGTAATCACCATCTCATCGTGCCACAACAAGGCATAATGCCCACCTCCAAAACCAAACCATATCGTGTGACCCCATAATCACACACCACAACTATAACCCAAAACATAAAACACAAAAAGAACAATAGCCATATCATAGGCAGCCATTACATAAATCCATATAAAATACATATACCCAAATTCTACATCTCATCATATACACGCATGTACTAACCCTCTTTCATGCAACCATACTTGAGAACCCATTGAAGTTGTGGTACTTGTATAACTATGTTGGCCACCATACTTATACAATTACCCTTCCTCCAATGCACTCCCTCCTATGATGACACTTATAAGAATCAATACAACATATAACACAAAAATCCATCTACTCACATAAGCTCATAACCACATAAACAATAAAGTCCAAAACTCCATCTATTAAAATAACATAGTAATACTCTTTGAATACATAAATCCATAGTCTAGCTAAAACAACATAGACTAAATCCAAAACGAAAACATAATCAGTTATAAGTCATGTCGCCCGTAAGAGTGGAAACAGCTTAAAATCCTTCCTACCCACCTACTCCTAGTAACTCGAACCACCACACGATTCTTAGGGAACATGACTTAAACATCAAAAGAAAAAAATACTGTACCTCAGGTACATAAAATAACCCAACAAAAGATAGAACTACCATGTACCAAATTATGTACTATAATGTACAATTTAAGCAAAATACGACAATGACTAATGTGGACGATTATGGTTCAACCCGCACTAGTCACAACCCAAAAAGAAAACAACATGTGGCTAAGTATGAACTTACTATGGTTCAATTCATACTAGTCAAAACATCACAATAAATAACATTCAAACACATCAATTATAATAAAATGCACACATACTCCTATGACGCCTATATGCAGGGACCCTTAAGCTATAGACTAGGCTACGCGACTAGGCAACCTAATTCTCTATAACCATTGTCTCTGATACCATTCTGTCAAACCACAAGAACTGAGACGGTACGTGTCCCCCGATCCAAATCATAAACACAATCAAGAATCACATAGCAGTTAATCACATAATGTACACACAAGTCCATCTCAAATCACAAACACATTCACAGCATCAATTTAGAAAATAACTCAACACAGTGTCTCTTCCATCCCATCTGGAAGTCAAAATCAATAGTAAACATGGGACTATGAAACTCACCTGATAGCTTCTTCACAAGTCCTCGCACTAGCAACAAGCTATCAAACCAAAAACACGCAATCAATACATGATCCAACCACTAAAACGGCTCATCAACCTATGATGGACATCTAGTATATTACCATATAAAAACCTCATTGATAAGCTCTAACCATCCCTAACAAGTCCTTAACTTGATTAAGTTTAATAACTATCCCGTTCATATTTTACACAAATCAGTCCCAGTTTTTAAGTCTCAAAACTTTAAGTCAAAAATCCACTTAAACATACCCATGGTTTCCCACTTGCCCTAACCTTAAATCTACTGTAAAGGCCTCGATATATATATATCTACTTTTGTCATTCCAGATTTCCTGATTTTAAACATACTAAACGTTTGTTACAATTAAGGGGTCTTACCCTAAACCACAACCTTAGCCCAAGTGTAGATACTTACTACAATATATAAACCATCTCTCATGTTCGGGAGAAGATCCCAATGCACCCCTAAGTACCCCAAACAACCAAAAACTTAAAAAGAAAACAGGCTGAATTCAAAACTGTTTTGACCTCCGACTGTTGTAACCTGTTTTTGACCCATTTCCCGACCTCCAATTTAGTTCTAGTTTCTTGCATTGGAAAGCCACTTCAAATAGCTTTCCAGGGATACTTGGATCGCATCTTGAATGATCCTAGAACTCCCGGTATGATCGAAACAATTGACTCAAAATTCTGCCCAGTTTTTAAAAACGGGTTTAATCAAATTAATCTAATTAATTAACCCTAACCCCACTAATTACAAGCCCTAATTTATTTAATCATTATAATATGATTAATATACTATTTTTAATTAAAACCTAACCTAAATCCATCATAATATGATCATAGAAACATTAAAAACAATTAATATGAAAAGGGTTTTTGAAGATTTACCTTTAAATTAATGGAAGATGAGAAAACCCCAATTTTATGAAGGACCCTAATTGGCCACCGTTGATGAATTTCGGCTAGATGATGTTATGGAGGTTAAAAACCTGATTATTATGGTTATGAGTTGGGTTTGGTTAAGTCCTAAAGGCCCCCTAATCCCATTACAAGTCCAATGGGCCTGTTTTGGGCTTTTTCCTTCTTTCTTTCTTCTTTGGTGCGTCTAAACCGACCCAAACACCCCTAAATTCGTTTTTTTTTTTTTTTATTATTTATATATGTATTAATAATATTACCTTAATTTTCCTTAATTTATTTCAGCTCCTAAAGCCTCCAAAACCTTAAAACCGTAAAACTAGTCAAATTTACGCGTTTTACCGTAAAAGACGTAAAATATACACTTTTATAAAAAATCTCAAATTTTGAAATAAACTTTATAATTAAGTCCTAAATGACCCAAAACCATCCCGAAAAATATCCATATGGCTAATCACCTCATCCGAGACCTCTAAATGCTAAACCGTAAATCGTAAAAATACGATTTTTCTATAATACATATACGTATACGTAAAACCACTAAATAACACCATCTCACTTCATAGTCACTATCATGTGAGCTCATGAACATGAAATCATCACACATTGTTTCACTCACAAGGTACCCCGTACCGGAAACGATATCCAAACCACAATCTATACACACCAATAAGCACATAAACACGTAAAGACACGCAACTAGCACAAAATAAAACTAAGTGACGAACCTCAAAACCAGGGTTGTCACACAAATAGAGTACAATGACACAAAATAATAAACACTAGTCACGTGGGGATCCACATGGCTTAATTGACTGTGTCTCGCTTGCAGCAGTGAAACCTGCTTCCTCCTCATCGAAGACGTAATTTGACGGTGGTAAATTTCACAAAATAGGTATAAGGTCATAATAAAATGAAATAGGATAATTTCCAAAAATCTTAAATAAATATAGAAAATCCTTCAAAATAATTACAGGAAAAATTCCAAAAATTTATTTAAGTAAATCATTAATAAATGATAACTCTTATCGAAAAGTTTAACGATATCAATATATATATCGATAAAGGATTATAGTATTTATTTAGAAATACTTAGCAATAAGGCATACATAATAATGTATACTAAAGTTGTAATCCCAGAAGTAGCTTGAACCTGAAGTCACGCGAAATCATGTGCACCGACTCTTTGAAAAATAAAACCGACAGTTATAGTTTAGGTTTTTAGAAAAAGACCTAGTTCTTTATAACTCGTGGCTCTGGTACCAATCATTAACACCCCCAAATTTACACGCAGCGGAATACATCTTTGGGTGCTAAACAATGATACAACAACACATAATTTATAAAGAACGACTCGAAAAGAGACGTTTTAAATTTATCGTTCCAAAACATTTATCAGAGTAGCGTAGTCCCAAGACATCGTAACCAAAGTACAACCAAAACAAAAGATTTAAATTGTTTTGAACAAAAGGAACGACAAATATTCAAAGAGTTTATATTGCAAAGTAGTGCACAACATTCATTCCCGTGGCTTCCAAGCTTCAGCCTTCTTGATTACCTGAAATACATGTGAGAAAATCATCAGCAAAAATGTCGAGTGAACCTATAGGTTTATATAATCATTTTGAACACAAGCAAAGATTATAAGTTTGTGGCATGCTTAAAGGCAACAAGCATCTAATAATTTGCATCAACAATAATATTTGTATTTAGTATAAATTGCAATAAGCTCATGGAACCGAGCCCTTAGACACTCCCATATCAGTCTAATAAGACGAGAGATTTATTAACTGTCGGTTACCTCCAGATTATTGGTACATTGCCGTATACCTGACTTCTCAATACAATATGTTCAAACAGTGTGGAGGTCGGGCCTAAGCTTCTATGACAAGTCCATAAAAACTGAACCGGGGCGGCTTCCCCCATAGATCTATTAACTGTACTAGCGGTTAACCCATCATAGGTTAATTAACGGTCCATAATTGAGGCTTTAACTAAGGCAATCACTTAATGCAATTTAAAGGCAACCACGGGTCCATTCATAAAGGGACAAGCATACCATAAAAAAAATCTTGTGTTCTAAGTTTACAAAACATGTATTCCCCCTCGCGGGTTTTAAAATTATTTGAGTGAGTGCAAACGAGGCTATAGACTCACGTTGATAATGAAAGGCGGATTATCGGCTACGGGCGTGCTTCGGTCACGGAAACCTATATAAATAATAATCGGTCATAGACTCTGTCTAATGACTTTTATCAAAATAACAATATACATATGATGATTTTATACATATGATGACGATCAAGTGGGTTTATATATCTTTGTTTACTCATTTTAGTGTTTACGTATTGGTAACTTTTTACTAGTTTATTAGTTTTACCTATTTACCTTTTTTGAGTCTAATAAGCTTAGTATAAGTTCTTTAACTTGTGTTAATCCATTTTATACCTATATTATCAGTATCTATACTTTCCATGTTGGGCCCAAATGGGTTAAGCCTAATAAGTTCTTTTTATAAGTGTTTAACTTATTTAGTCCAATTATTAGTCCAATATGCTTAGTTAGCTCGTTAATGTCCGTATGTCCTATAGTTCGGGTTTTATCGGTTTTTACTTGTATTAGTTACTTATATATCAGTATATGACTTTTAAAAACTTTACATTAGACGGGTTTGATCGTCTAAGTTTTATTTGGCGAAAAACGTTAATTTTACGGTAATAGCCGAAAAAGTCGTAAAAATCAAGTTTATAGTTTTTATTACTTATAAGTATTATTCCACTACCATTTATATAACTTATCCATTTAGTTAACCTTTTACATATTTATATAAATAAGTTTCATAAGTTAGTGGGTTTTTATTTTACATTTTATACAATAAAATTTGAGTGCTTATATAATAATAATAAACATTAATTCTCAAAATCTGATTTTTATCTTCATGTTCACCATTTTTATCATATCTAGAGTTCTATAATGAATTAGAAGCTCATTTTTGGGTGCCATGATCTTCATATTATGTGCTACATTTAACTTAGTTATAGCTACTGCTCATTTTAAGTTTAGCTTGCCTTAACAGTCCCTACAAAACTGCTTATTCAGATTAGAACAGCCAACTTGTTTTGATCATATCTCACTCATTATATTAATTCCATTGCATGGCCAACTCTCACATGTGTATAACATCTTGTACTTACTGTAAATGGATCATACCATGCAATTTTATCAGTTCAAGTTTTAGTTATATACTGTTTTTATACAGCCAACTAAATAATCAAGATTTTAGCCTCATTTCTTATAGTTATTAACCTTTTTAAGCATATCTATCAACACTTGATCCCCACACAACATTTTTATCATCATATATACATCATATACATATACAAAATGAAAGAAAATACATTTGTTCTTTAAAAAAATAACAAGAGAAAATGGAGAGGATGATCTTCTCTACCAACCAAGTGTATTTCTTGTTTTTGTAAGACAAGAACTTGATGAACACCACAAGTAACTCCAAGATCATCAAACACCAAGAACATAATTTGGGACATCAGCCCTAGGACACAAGCAAATCACCTCCAATGTTGTTAATATGGCCACCAAATGATCAAGGCTTCAAGATAACTCCATGATAGAGCTAGTAAACATGTATTTCATGGCTAGAAAAGATCAAAAGGGGTGTTTGTAGCTTGAAAGTGGACGGCAAGGGAGGGAGTATTTGAGAGGATTTGTGTTGATTTTGCATGTATGGAAATGGTGGTGTGAGTTAGTTGCTAGTGGTTTTGACTAGGAAAAGCTTAAAGAGTAAACTTTGTTTACACTTGTAAACACTTAGCTAACATGGTGCCACATAAGGTTGTGGTGTCATGTTGGTGCCGTCCAAACTAGCTAGTGGGGTGGGACAATGTATTTTGTCCCATCTCACTAGTTTACGGGTATTCCTCGATTCTAGTTTTCTCGATTTGCGTGCCCTCGGGTCGTTTCACGAAAAACGTTTTTATAAATTATGAATCAACGTCACAAAACGAATCCAATAAAAATTGTCTCATCAAAAACGGAGTTCAAAAACGTAAATACGTAATCCTAAGGTTTCCGGTTTAGTCGTAAAAGACGCTAAATTATGCACGTAAGCCCAAAATTTAAATTCGTAAATTGTGAGTTCATCAACCCACACAAAAATAAGTTTCAAAATATTATACGATATAAACTTTTTGGCATCAGTCGGTATCGCGATCACTAGTAGTCCTCGTTGCTCGTCAAAATATTAAAATAAAATATTTAATATCGGTTTCAACTTAAACCGTTAAACATAATAATATTTAATATTATAAAATACTTAAAAAATATTTGAAAAGTAAGATTAAGTAATGACCTTATTTTGTGGGTTTTACAGGTTTATAGTCCAATAAGGCTACTTTGTCCCGTTAATGTCTATAGGTTGTAAAGCTCGGGTTTTATCGGTTTTTACTTGTATTAAGTACTTATATATCAGTATATGACTTTTAAAAAGTTTACATTAGACAGGTCCGATCGTCTAAGATTTAATTGACGAAAAACGTTAATTTTACGGTACTAGCCGAAAAGACGTAAAAATCATGTTTATAGTTTTATAACTTTTAAAACTTAACAAGTTACCATTTTTATAAAATGTCCACTTATTTATCATTGTACATATTTATATAAATGTAATATATAAGTTAGTGGGTCTTAATTCATATTTTATACTATATTTATTTGAGTGCTTATATAATAGTATTAAACTTTAATTTCACAAAAATCTGATTTTTAGTTTTACTTTCACCATTTTTATCATATCTTGAGTTCTATAATGAGATAGGACCTCAAATTTTTATGACATAAACTACATGATATGTGCTTCATTTTATTCCTAGCTACTGATGAATCAACCTCTAAATATTTTAATAAATTCGTCCAAAACAGTATAGGCAGATTTGCACTCTAAACTTGTTTTGATCATATCTCACTCATTTTTATGATTCCATTATATGGCCAACACTCACATGTGTATAACACCTAATACTTACTGTATATTGATTCTACTTTACCATTTTATCAGTTTAACATTTGGTTTCTTACTGTTTTTTATACAATCATCATTTTAAGCATGAGTTTAACCTTGTTACCTATGGTTTTTCATCTCTTTAATCATATTTATCAACACTTGATCCCCACACAACATTTTTATCATCATATATTCATCATATACATATACAATAAGAAATAAAATAAATGATTACATAATCAAAATAACAAGAGGATGGGAAGAACAATTTTTATACCACCAAGATTGTGTAGGTATTCATCAAGGCTTGGATTTTTGATGGAGAAACTTGTGATAGATCAACACCAACTTTGAAGACCACCAATATTTGTAAACTTCTTGTAGAAATCATCCCTTGGACATCACCAAATCTTCTCCTTGGATGTTAAAATCACCACCAATCAATAGAGCTTGAAAAGGGCTTCATCATATGTGTGAATAACATAGGATTTCATGGTTAAATTTGATCAAATGAGGGTGTTTAGGGGTGATATGGGACGAATTTAGAGAGAGAGGGAGGAGCGTTGTGTGAGATTTGCATGGAGGAAATGAAGCTAGTGGTTTTGGGAGAATGGTTTTTGATGTTGGTAGCTTACTTTGTAAGCTCCAAGTTAACAAGTGTTAACTTGTTAGTTGAAATTTTGACACATCATGGAGTGAGGTGTAGCTAGTTTTGCCGTCCCATATTGAGGGTGGGGCAAAAGTGGTTTTGTCTCATCCCCAATTATTTAGCGGTACTCCTCGATTCTAGTTTCCTCGATTTGCGTGCCCTCGGGTCGTTTTACGAAAAACGATTTTATAAATTATGAATCAACGACACAAAACGAATCTAATAAAAATTTTCTCATCAAAAACGAAGTTCGAAAACGTAAATACGTAATCCTAAGATTTCTGGTTAGTCGTAAAGGACGTTAAATTATTCGCGTAAGTCCTAATCTCTTCTCGTAAATTTGTGAGTTTATGAACCAACACAAATTTAAAATCTCAAAATAATATTCACGGATAAATTTATTTTCAGAAATGTCGGACTGTCACCAAAACGGTGTATGTAAACGTAAGCACGTAACATAGAATCCTCCGGTTTAGACGTAGTCGATGCTACTTCAAGACGTAAACCCAAATTTCTTCCCAGAAATGTGTGAGTTCGTAATATAACATTAAAATAATGTTTTTAAATTATACTTGAGAATAAAATATCAACCATAAATTGACGGATTGTCACAAGATGCTTTACTTGAAAGTAGTGTATTGGGGTTCTCCAGTGTTCTTGATGATTTAACAGTGTCAGGTGTTGGTTTTGGTGACCAGCAATCTATTTGTGTTCCTTCTTCGTCCTCATCTATGTTACCTTTCGTTCCCAACTACGTTGCTGGTATTGTTGGGGATAATGGCTATGTTCCTGTTGGAGGTCCTTTTTGAGATGTGACCTTTTTGTTAGCTGTTGCGCCGATAGGGTCTTTTTTGGTATACATACTGGCCCGTCTTTTGTAAGTGGTTGTGACCATGTATGGTCTTTGCTCTAATTTATTGTAAGAGGGTTGTCGACCTTTATTTTTGCGCACTACCTGGTGGGTGCGGCTTGTATATTCTTGTAATTTTCCTTGACCATGCTTGGTTTTTATGCTTTCTTGTAATAGGAACTCTAGTGATCTTTGTTGTGCGCACTGCTTGGTGGGTGCGGCTTGTATATTGTTGTTGTAAAGGTTTTGCTTACCTTTATTTTTGCACACTGCTTAGCGGGTGTGGATTTTACATTTTTAATGTAAGTGTGTTATATTTGGACTGTTTATGTTTCCATCGAAAGTCTTATTGTTATGGGGGGAAGCCCCTAGCACTGAGCTTTTTTCGTACTAGGCTTGCCATGCCTCTTGTGTACTTATTTGAGACCTTTTCTTGGAGTTCTTACTTGTTTTTTTTATCACGGATATAGTTTTTCTGTGGGGTTGCCCCTAACACTGGGCTTGCAATGCCTCTTATGTGCTTCCTTGAGTTTTTTGCTTGAATTGCTCAATTATTCTTTATCACGGAGATAGTGTTATATGCACGTGTCTTACTATATTTAGACAAGTAATTAATGTATAATAAATGTCTGAAAAGAAAAGAAAAAGGTTTTGAGGTAGTTAATCTCCACAAATTTTGAAATGCATGAAAGTTGATTACATAATAATTTTTAAGGGAGGAGTTGCCTCTTTGTCAGCGGTTGAGGGTTCATCCGTGACTTACATGTGAGGTCTTATACTTACTAATGGTTCTTCAAAGAAGATATAGGGCTAGATGTAGCACTTATTTAAGTTGCAGATATTCTAGGTCCGCTGCAATATGTTTCCTTCTTTATTTATAAGTTTGTATGCTCCGTTTCCGAAGGCTTCTACGACTTCGTATGGTCCTTCCCATTTTGGGCCTAACTTGCATATGTCTTCAGCATGGCTTGCATCGTTTCTTCTGTAAACGAGTTCTCTTGGTAGGAATGTTTTGCTACGAACTCTTGAGTTGTAGTATTTTTCATCTTTATTTTGCTTCTTGCTTCTTTGAGCGCAACTTGTATTCTTTTTTCTTCTATGAGGTCGAGGTTTAGCCAGAGCTTTTCTTCGTTTGTTGTAAAACCCGCTTAAAAATACCGTTAAATAAAAACTTTTAATATTTAATTAATGCACGATAAATATTTACGTATAATTAATATTACACAACAAGATTACTGAAGGTTTATCAAAGGATTCTCTTTGATATCAAAACCATTAACTAAGCTAACTAAATAGAATGAACCGTATGTGTGCGGCATTGATGAAGAGAAAGCTTTTCAAACCATGAAAAGAAAACTCTGCAGCACGCCGATCTAATCGTTACCTGAAAGAACTAATGGTTTTGTTGTTGATCGTGATATATCTCCTGAAGGATTTAGAGATGTTTGATTTGTATATGCTTGTAGGAAACCTAGGAAGAATGAGGAAACTACACAACCCACGACTTGTAATTGGGTGCGGTGATTTTACTCTTCGTCTATTGAGACATAATTTGTTTGGCACTAATGTACGGTATCCACCGATAGTAAGAGCCTACAACGTATTCTGGAATAAAAAGAGGTAAATAAGCCTTTTAAGTGATTACGATTATGTTATTCGTTATCATTCGTGAGGTAGGAGCAAATTACAATGGACTTCATTGTTAAGCTCTCGAAAACTCAGTTTGAATATGACTCGATTTCTGTCAATGTTGATTGATTGACTCTGCTCATTTTATTTTGATAAATAAATCGATCGTGCTAATTAAGAATCGTTTGTTAACTGCTCGTAGTAGACATGAAAGATATGATGATGTGAAATGAAAACCTTTGAAATTCGAGGTAGGTGGAAAAGTTATGCCAAATTATCACCATGAAAAAGGTGTTATATATTCTGGAAAACGTGGGAAGTTAAGTCCCCGTTAGTTTGGACCATTCGAGATGATATCGAGTGTAGGTCCGGCTGCATGAAAACTTAATTTACCTCGGGAGCTACAAGGAATTCACAATACTTTTCATATGTCGAACCTAAAGAAATTTCTTCCTGACGAAGATCTTATTATCTCTCTTGATGAAGTATGAATCGACGGTAAGTTACATTTCATCAAAGTACTTGTTGATATTATCGATAAGGAAGTTAGGCAACTGAAAGTCGAATTCCTATTGTCATGTGTGATGGAACTCTAGACGAGGACCAAAATACATATAACTCTTTGATTTCAACGAGCGATCGAGGAAGAACGCAAGTTGATCTTCGGGACGAAGATCCCAATTTGGTGGGGGATAATGTGACAATCCGTCAATTTCAGGTCGTTATTTTAATCTCGACTATTAAATATTATATGTTTACTTTAATGAGAATTTTAAATTATCGACTAACCGTTAAGGTTATGACTTGAAACTTAACGTAAGAATGTCGTTTCGATGAAAACTGACAAGAAATACATTAAGTATCGATATTATATTCTCAATTTATAATGTGAATGATTTTTATTGTATTTATTGTATTTATCTTTATTTCTCGTGTTTTACGTTTTAACGAATGACGAGAACTACTAATGATCGCGATACCGACAGATGCCCGAAAATTTAAGTTTTGTTATCGATTGTCTCGATATTTTATATTTTCGACGTTTTTGATTTAATTACGTTGTAAGTCGTGTCGAAGTGATATTATTATTTTTAAGAATCGTTTTAACTTTTAAAAAGTATTTTTACGAAACCCGAGTCCCGTAAATATTTTCAAAATTTAATATTTACATTTTCTACCCTTACAACTATTTAATTGCATTTTGGACCAAAACTATTGCAAATTGGCAAAATTTACCCCTCCACCCCACTATATAAGGATTTTCCACTAGCCATTTTTACACATACACTATTTTAAAAATAAAAACTCCATCCACCCACCCTCTCTCTTCTCTTTGCCGTGGGTTTCACCAAGAACAAACACCAAAACCATCAAATTTTCTTGATCTTGAACTTGAATCTTCCAAAACTAATTGAAGTCCCATTCCACAAATTCAAAGAGGATCAATTTGGTATAAAAATTACTTACATGCATCATGATTTTTAATTTTTTTAAATATGATATTTTAATCTTTGTATGATCATTTTTTTATATTGTTTTATATTATGATTATCATTTTGGCTAGTTTTTGAGTTGAAAGATTGAAAAGAAATTTGTAAAAGTGACATGCAAGTGTGTTAGGGGTTTGATGATAGTGTTAGAGTGATTGTAGGCTGATAATAAGAGTATAGAAGTGGTAAAATGGGTCAAAATGTTGATTTGACATGATTTCTAAAATGTATTTTTGGGACAGCAGCTTACAACAGATTATTTTGTGGGTTTAAGTTCTGAGATAGGCTTATATTATTTGATATTGTTGTAGTAATCTTCAAGACGCTCGTTTTGCCGCTTGAAAGAGCTTCTAACTCATTGCGAGCGAAAAGTTATGCTAGTTTTAGTATTCGTGTACCGGGAGACGAGTATCGGCACAATCCGAAAATTGTTGTCGATATTTGGATCGAATCTCGGGGACTATAGAATGAGTTTTAAAAATGTTCAAGGACTGATGTAAGTTGCTAAACCTCAGGTCATGAGTCTATTTTCAAACTCGAGTGTCGGTTTTGTAATTGGAATTGTTTAGATATGTCAAAATGGTTTTACAAGTAAAAGGCGTAAAACTGTCCGGTTTTTATAACACGAAGGTGTGTCGGGCAGAAGGTCTTAGAAGTAATATTTTTAAATGAAACTTGAACTGAGTCTTCTTCATATTATGTGTGAGTTTGTGACCAAGTTTCATCGAAATCGGACAAGTGTAGATAGGGTAGGTTGGTGTGTACTTTTGGAGTGTATATGCTGATTGGTAAATTGGACACGTAGTTCAATACTTGTGTGGCGTGAGTTAAGTGTTCGTCATTGGACATGGTGATTTACTCGAGTGTTACGTCATTATATAAATGACTTAGTTACTGGTCCGAGAGAATTAAAATGATAGTTTGACTTGCGTTGACTTGGCGTCTTAAGACGGGTCAATATCGAGAGTGCAAGTGTTTAAAAGAATAGTGTTGAATAAAAGCGTATAGTAATAACACTTGTATTATTAAATTTTTCGGGATTGTCTTGGTTTTGTAATTTTGATTTTTTATATTATTTAAGTATGATTTATACTTAAGTCGATTATTAACGAACGCGCCTTATTTGGTAGGTTGCGGTTTTCGTGTTTAAACGGGCATCACTAATCGTCGGCGATCGTCTCATTACCACTATTGGCTAAGGTGAGTCTATAGCCTCGCTTTTAACATGTTTACTTGTTTTATAAAACCCGCGAGGGGGATAACATACTTGTTTTATTAAAATAAAGGGTACAACGAGAAGTTGTGGAAACCCTATTAATGGGTGCAACGAGAAGTTGTGGAAACCCTATTTACTTGAAAATGTACAACTATAAGTTGTGGTAAACTCATGATTGTTTTAAAATTGAACACAAGAAACTTAATTGTATGTTTAGATGAAAGTTATTACATAAGTTGTTTAGCCTTAAAAGACCCATGAATCGTGAATTGTTAATCGAGATAACGCTAATGCTATGGATAGATCTATCGGAGTGACGCCCAGTCCGGTCGCGACTAGCTCTCGCGTGGTGTTGTGATGCACTAGTAATGAAACATCGGATGCATTATATAAGAGAAATATACGCACTTGGCTAGGTGTGTTGGGCTGAAATAATATATGTTAACGTTCAATGTCACGAGACTTATGTAATGACACGATAATTATGTCCGTACAACATAATTGTCTTTGATAAATTATTAACCATGGAAGGTTAATTTTGAATACTTGTGTTCTCATTGTTTAAATTAAAACTCTATAGATTCACTCGGCAAATTTTGCTGACTTTCTAACATGTTTTATCTCAGGTCCAGTGGGAAGGCACTCGAGGAAGGCGGTTCCGTGAAGCTTGCTTATTTGAAAAGTTTGGCCCGCTTTTATAAATTATATCCATTCAAATAATTTTTAACATTTACTAAGTTTTGTAAACTTGAAGTTAATTGGGACCGTGTATGAATTTGTACTTTTATTAAATGATAATGAATGGATGTTTATTAAAACGACTTGTTTAGAGCCGTTTTCTATGATTATGAGATTGAACCATGATAGTAACACCCAATGACCCTTCTGCTTTATGACCGAAATTTGGGGGTGTTACAGATTGGTATCAGAGATCAAGTTATAGAGAATGAAAAGATTTTCCAAAAATGAATTTTTGAAATCTTTTAACTATAACTGTTGCAAGCGAAACCTCCGAGTTGCCAATGGACGAGAATGATAGTATATATATATATATATATATATGGGATTATATATATGTTGTAATCTTTATCGATTATTTGAACTTGTGAATTACAAGGTATGTTTTCATTTATTTAATTATAAATGATAATTTTATATTTATACGAGATATTTATACGACGTCGATTGTCACGAAGCCACCATAGTCTTTTTTATGCAAGCGCCGAAGCTATTCCTGTAATGAATCCTGCTATTCTTGAGATTAACTAAGTTGTGGATATACATGATCCCAACAAAACGCTTAATATTCTTGCTGATATTCTTTTGTTACGAGGATTTTGGTTTCCTTGGTTCTTATTCTTGATTTATCGATTCGCTCATTTCGTTTAGCAAATCTAATTTGCCTTTTCATTAATCTTCGACATTATACTGTTTTGATAAAAACAAGTTTGTCCGAGATGGTACTATTGATGGTTGGGAATTGAGATTGATTGTTATGGTGTTCACATGCCAACCAGGATTCCATATCATATCACTGATCATTTTATGTTAAATCAATTTCTCATTTGTTTCGATCTTTATCTTTCGTGTTGAGCTGGCGATGCTTGAATAAAGTGATTTATATTCGTTGAAATAAATTGGCCATGTATTTGAACAAGGAAATTATAAATTGTTGAACTACAAGTTTCTGAATCTTATTTGGAAGGACTTGATCAATCCATGGAATAATGATTCATAAACGTGTGGGCTTAAGCATATAGCATCTGCGTGATTAAACTCTTATTGACTCATAATTCGTTTGCTCGATTCATTCTTTGATTTTTTCCTCTAACTCTTTGATCGTGAAATGGTTGTATTGAGATTGTTCCAAAAGCACCAATTGAGGAGGATATCAAGCGTCTCTGAAAGACACTGAAGAAATCTTCTTCTTGTGTGACCGAGGAGCTTTCTTAGCCATGTGAAATACCTAGTAACTCTTAGTAGATTAGTTTATCAATTGTAGTATCTTCTTATTAATCCCTAACTAAACTGTGACAACAGTTAGTAGGACTAGTCTTTTAAGTTGTATGGCATTAGACGATGATTATCCATAATGTTGACAATACGACTTGTACTAGTTTGTGATCAATGGAATGACTATCTTTTGATTCCTAATTCTACATCGTTCTATTATTATCTTTCTTTGCCTTTCTTATTTAAATTCCTGTGGTATAACGCAATCATTGAATGAATACTCATTATGATTTGATTTGTGTTGCACAAGACTCATGCAGTCAATGAAAGTTATGACTGAGGCACGAATGCGCCAAGTTATTAGTGAATAAGTGATGTATCTTTAGTTGAATTCATGGCCAACATGAATGATGGATCTGGATCTGGAGCTGAAGCTACAACTGGTGGGACCGGAACCGGTGGAGCTGAAGCTGGAGCCGATAATGTTCGTGGTACGGATGGAACAAATGTGCCCAAAATTAGAGGCTATAACTACGCTTCATTCGTTAAGTGCAAACCGTAGACTCTTTAGGGGACTAAAGATGATGGAGGATTGTGTCAGTTGTTGAAAAGCTGGCGTTAGTCTTTCGAATCAGTGACCCTAATCAAGAGGATAAGGTGCAGTTTGAAACCGCTACTCTCCAAGGTCGTGCATTAATTTGGTGGAATGATAGACTTGCTTCCATAGGTATCGTTACTTATGGGACACCATGGACTAAGGTGAGGAAACGGTTAACTGAGGAGCTTGTCCTCGAAGCACTTCCAAAGTATGGAGCAAGTGTTGTACAATCTGAAACTGAAGGGAACTAACATTGGTAGATATATCAAGTGTTTCCATAAGTTGACTCTTTTATGTCCAAGAATTGTGGAACCCGAACCGTCAAGGTCAAGCAGTATATTCACGGCTGACCAAGAATAAATGCGGTGATGTGACTTCTTCTAAGCCATTTACTATTTGTGAAGCTGTTTGCATGGCTTATTAGCTCGTGGGACACATAATCCAAGGTAAGGCTGATGAGGTTACTGAAGGGAAAAAAAATAATTCCAAATTTGAAAATTCTTTTCGTGCATTAGAGCTCATAAGTATATCGAAAAAGGTTGTGGATTATTCATGGCTTGGTATCGTAGAAGGAATCGTAAAGAAAGTGAGTAGAGATATTATAGTCATTCGTGACTATCCCGAAGTGTTTCTGGAAGATTTGCCAAGGCTTCCGCCTCCAAGGCAAATAGAATTCTTAATTGATCTGATTTCTGGTGCTGCAACTGTGGCACATGAGCCATATTTATTAACACCATCCGATTTGAAGTAATTATTTGTGTAGTTTTAAAAAATATCTGATAGATGTTATATTCGACCGAACTCGTCAGTTTGTAGAACTCCTATTCTATTCGCTAAGAAGAATTATGATTCGTTTCGTATGTGTATCGATTACCGAGAGCTGCATAGGTTAATGATCAAGAATCGTTACCCGCTTCTATGAATTTATGATCTATTTGATCAACTTCAAAACTCTCGTGTTTTCTCCAAGATCCTGGTGTTTTCTCTGAGATTGGTCTTTGATTTGCTTATCATCAACTTCGCATACGCGAGGGAGATATTCCTATTACGGCGTTTAGAACTTGTGATGATCATTATGAGTTTAGGGTTATGCCTTCTGGTTTGACCAGTGCACCTGTTGTATTCATTGACATAATGAACCATAGGTGTAAGCCGTATCTTGATAAATTCGTGATTGTTTTCTTTGATGATATTCTAATCTGCCCGAAGAGAAAGAAAGAACATGCCGAACACTTAGGGATTATCTTGAACTTGTTAAAGAACGAAAAGATGTACCCAAAATTTTAAAAGTGTGATTTTTGGCTTTGTTCTGTGCAACTTCTCTGTCATGTGATTGACAAATGTGGCATACATGTTTATTATGCGAAAATTGAAGCCATCGAAAATTTGAATGTTCCAACTATTCCAACTGAAGTACGACAAATTCTAGGTTTGGCAGGTTATTACTGAAGGTTTATCAAAGGATTCTCTTTGATATCAAAACCATTAACTAAGCTAACTAAATAGAATGAACCGTATGTGTGCGGCATTGATGAAGAGGAAGCTTTTCAAACCATGAAAAGAAAACTCTGCAGCACGCCGATCTTATCGTTACCTGGAAGAACTAATGGTTTTGTTGTTGATCGTGATATATCTCCTGAAGGATTTAGAGCTGTTTGATTTGTATATGCTTGTAGGAAACCTAGGAAGAATGAGGAAACTACACAACCCACGACTTGTAATTGGGTTCGGTGATTTTACTCTTCGTCTATTGAGACATAAATTGTTTGACACTAATGTACGGTGTCCACCGATAGTAAGAGCCTACAACGTATTCTGGAATAAAAAGAGGTAAATAAGCCTTTTAAGTGATTAGATTGTGTTATTCGTTATCATTCGTGAGGTAGGAGCAAATTACAATGGACTTCATTGTTAAGCTCTCGAAAACTCAGTCTGAATATGACTCGATTTCTATCAATGTTGATTGATTGACTCTGCTCATTTTATTTTGATAAATAAATTGATCGTGCTAATTAAGAATCGTTTGTTAACTGCTCGTAGTAGACATGAAAGATATGATGATGTGAAATGAAAACCTTTGAAATTCGAGGTAGGTGGAAAAGTTATGCCAAATTATCACCATGAAAAAGGTGTTATATATTCTGGAAAACGTGGGAAGTTAAGTCCCCGTTAGTTTGGACTATTCGAGATGATATCGAGTGTAGGTCCGGCGGCATGAAAACTTAAATTACCTCAGGAGCTACAAGGAATTCACAATACTTTTCATATGTCGAACCTAAAGAAATTTCTTCCTGACGAAGATCTTATTATCTCTCTTGATGAAGTATGAATCAACGGTAAGTTGCATTTCATCAAAGTACTTGTTAATATTATCGATAAGGAAGTTAGGCAACCGAAACGAAGTCGAATTCCTATTGTCATGTGTGATGGAACTCTAGACGAGGACCAAAATACATATAACTCTTTGATTTCAACGAGCGATCGAGGAAGAACGCAAGTTGATCTTCGGGACGAAGATCCCAATTTGGTGGGGAAAATGTGACAATCCGTCAATTTCAGGTCGTTATTTTAATCTCGACTATTAAATATTATATGTTTACTTTAATGAGAATTTTAAATTATCAACTAACCGAGAAGGTTATGACTTGAAACTTAACGTAAGAATGTCGTTTCGATGAAAACTGACAAGAAATACATTAAGTATCGATATTATATTCTCAATTTATCATGTGAATGATTTTTATTGTATTTATTGTATTTATCCTTTTTTCTCGTGTTTTACGTTTTAACGAATGACGAGAACTACTAATGATCGCGATACCGACGGATGCCCGAAAATTTATGTTTTATTATCGATTGTCTCGATATTTTATATTTTCGACGTTTTCGATTTAATTACGTTTTAAGTCGTGTCGAAGTGATATTATTATTTTTAAGAATCGTTTTAACTTTTAAAAAGTATTTTTACGAAACCCGAGTCCCGTAAATATTTTCAAAATTTAATATTTATATTTTCTACCCTTACAACTATTTAATTGCATTTTGGACCAAAACTATTACAAATTGGCAAAATTTACCCCTCCACCCCACTATATAAGGATTTTCCACTAGCCATTTTTACACATACACTATTTTAAAAATAAAAACTCCATCCACCCACCCTCTCTCTTCTCTTTGCCGTGGGTTTCACCAAGAACAAACACCAAAACCATCAAATTTTCTTGATCTTGAACTTGAATCTTCCAAAACTAATTGAAGTCCCATTCCACAAATTCAAAGAGGATCAATTTGGTATAAAAATTACTTACATGCATCATGATTTTTAATTTTTTAAATATGATATTTTAATCTTTGTATGGTCATTTTTTTATATTGTTTTATATTATGATTATCATTTTGGCTAGTTTTTGAGTTGAAAGATTGAAAAGAAATTTGTAAAAGTGACATGCAAGTGTTAGGGGTTTGATGATAGTGTTAGAGTGATTGTAGGTTGATAATAAGGGTATAGAAGTGGTGAAAATGGGTCAAAATGTTGATTTGACATGATTTCTAAAATGTATTTTTGGGACAGCAGCTTACAACAGATTATTTTGTGGGTTTAAGTTCTGAGATAGGCTTATATTATTTGATATTGTTGTAGTAATCTTCAAGACGCTCGTTTTGCCGCTTGAATGAGCTTCTAACTCATTACGAACGAAAAATTATGCTAGTTTTAGTATTCGTGTACCGGGAGACGAGTATCGGCACAATCCGAAAATTGTTGTCGATATTTGGATCGAATCTCGGGGACTATAGAATGATTTTTAAAAATGTTCAAGGACTGATGTAAGTTGCTAAACCTCAGGTCATGAGTCAATTTTCAAACCCGAGTGTCGGTTTTGTAAACGGAATTGTTTAGATATGTCAAAATGGTTTTACAAGTAAAAGGCGTAAAACTGTCCGGTTTTTATAACACGAAGGTGTGTCGGGCAGAAGGTCTTAGAAGTAATATTTTTGAATGAAACTTGAACGGAGTCTTCTTCATATTATGTGTGAGTTTGTGACCAAGTTTCGTCGAAATCGAACAAATGTAGATAGGATAGATTGGTGTGTACATTTGGAGTGTACATGCTGATTGGTAAATTGGACACGTAGTTCAATACTTGTGTGGCGTGAGATGAGTATTCGTCATTGGACATGGTGATTTACTCAAGTGTTACGTCATTATATAAATGACTTAGTTACTGGTCCGAGAGAAGTAAAATGATAGTTTGACTTGCATTGACTTGGCGTCTTAAGACGGGTCAATATCGAGAGTGCAAGTGTTTAAAAGAATAGTGTTGAATAAAAGGGTATAGTAATAACACTTGTATTATTAAATTTTTCGGGATTGTCTTGGTTTTGTAATTTTGATTTTTTTTTATTATTTAAGTATGATTTATACTTAATTCGATTATTAACGAACGAGCCTTATTTGGTAGGTTGCGGTTTTCGTGTTTAAACGGGCATCACTAATCATCGGCGATCGTCTCATTACCACTATTGGCTAAGGTGAGTCTATAGCCTCGCTTTTTAACATGTTTACTTGTTTTATAAAACCCGCGAGGGGGATAACATACTTGTTTTATTAAAATAAAGGGTACAACGAGAAGTTGTGGAAACCCTATTAATGGGTGCAACGAGAAGTTGTGGAAACCCTATTTACTTGAAAAGTAATTATTGAAATTGAAATGTACAACTATAAGTTGTGGTAAAATCATGATTGTTTTAAAATTGAACACAAGAAACTTAATTGTATGTTTAGATAAAAGTTATTACATAAGTTGTTTAGCCTTAAAAGACCCATGAATCGTGAATTGTTAATCGAGATAACGCTAATGATATGGACAGATCTATCGGGGTGACGCCCAGTCCGGTCGCGACTAGCTCTCGCGTGGTGTTGTGATGCACTAGTAATGAAACATCGGATGCATTGTATAAGAGAAATATACGCACTTGGCTAGGTGTGTTGGGATGAAATAATATATGTTAACGTTCAATGTCACGAGACTTATGTAATGACACGATAATTATGTCCGTACAACATAATTGTCTTTGATAAATTATTAACCATGGAAGGTTATTTTTGGATACTTGTGTTCTCATTGTTTAAATTAAAACTCTATAGATTCACTCGACAAATTTTGCTGACTTTTTAACATGTTTTATCTCAGTTCCACTGGGAAGGCACTCGAGGAAGGCGGTTTCGTGAAGCTTACTTATTTGAAAAGTTTGGCCCGCTTTTATAAATTATATCCATTCAAATAATTTTTAACATTTACTAAGTTTTGTAAACTTGAAGTTAATTGGGACCGTGTATGAAATTGTACTTTTATTAAATGATAATGAATGGATGTTTATTAAAACGACTTGTTTAGAGCCGTTTTCTATGATTATGAGATTGAACCATGATAGTAACACCCAATGACCCTTCCGCTGTTATGACCGAAATTTGGGGGTGTTACATAATAATACTCCCATATTATTAATCGACAACGGACATTTAGAAACATCATAATGCTCATGGATTAAAACATGTAAAATAGGATACAAAATCAAATAACAGAAAAATAAACGAAATCTAATCTTTATTTCATCAATTCAATAATGTCTTACATCCTTTATCCAAGTACTAAAAATAGATCAATGCATAAAAACTGGTACATGCATCATGCCTCTAGTAATGACATTCATACTTGTTTGGCAAAGCATAAAATAACCAATCTTGACCTATTGGAATTTTGAGAATACTTTCTTCAAGAATTCAATTTCATTGAAACTCTTGTACATGTGCATTCAAATAATTTGATATTGCCACATAGTATCAAAATTGTGAAACATCCTTGATCACCAATTTCCTAAACTTCCAAAACATATTTGAAGTTCAAAGTATTCTAATTCTTTAATGTATAATGCAACTTTAATCAACATGTCATCTCCAAAGATCTCATGACTAATATTGAGTGTTACCTTAATTGTATCTTTTCAAGTTTTACAACTTGTCATAAAAGATATAAATACGTTACCTTTAATATCTATTATGTAATGTTTGATTCCAACCAAAACCTTCAAGTTTGTTGGCTATGATAATTTGCACAACGATTGGCAAATTATTCATCTATAGAATATGGAAGCCGATCCAAGATTTAGGATGTTATTCTATTTCCAAACATATTCCTTCAGAATATTCATTACAGAAGTTATTTAATAACTTCTTAAATAGATTAATATATTCAAATCATCATGTATTTTAAGCATGATATAAATACAACACGACACACATGAAAATTTCTCAAACCAGATTTAGATTTCTTCATGTCCTAAATATCCATGCAAACTTACTATATGGCATATCACGTTGTATTTCCACCGCATAAATAAATAAATTTATTTGTTCCAAGGTTATGTATATCTTATTTTCTAAATCTCCAAAGCAAAGTTTCATCTCAAATGTAAACTAAATCAACATTTAATTTGAATGAAAGCTTACTTTCTTACATGTCTATTTGACACATATAATTTAAGAAAATAACCATAATACTCCCACTAGCTTTTAGGAATACTCAGAAACCATCTTATTTAAACTTAAATCCAAACTTGGATTTCAAAGTAAACATAAGAATAATCTCCTAGATGCATGATTTTATCCATTCATGGATAATTGCATTTTGTACTTTTCCAAAGATTTATATTTTGAAGTAATATACTCATTTCGATTACTTAAGTCCTTTCTCAAGTAGTCATTCAAGAAATAGTTCATACATATCCAAATTTGTCAATTTAAAATATGACCATCAAAATCTTTATACATTTAATGTGTTTAGGAAAGAATACTCAATCACAATTAATTACTTATGTGTGATTAATAATCTATTCATAATACATACATTAAATATGTGTACAATTTTGTCCACAGAATTTCGACACAAAGATTAAACCACTACAATTGGCGTTTTTCTTCATTTGACGAAACTCATCTCCAATTTCTAGTCAAACTATTTAAGATAAAACAAATCTAAAATTGATTATCTTATTGGACAACATCTATATCGTTCATAGTATGAGTAATTTACCCAATTCAATAGTTGGTAACAAATCATAACAATTATTTGTAACTCATAATTCTCAGCATATAAATCGCATATCCGAGATATCCTTACGGACCTATGACATAAATTCCTTTATCTCGAGGTTTAGCATTTACACGTCTACCTCATGATAATTACTAGTGTATTTTAGAAGATCATGTATCTTGTAATTTTATCTTTCAAGATCAAACTCCCACTTGCTTTTAGTAACTTAAAATTACTCTTTAAATACATAGCAAATAGATCAACACTCCAACGTTATCTATATGGGACATTACAAAACACAATGGCCGTTCCATACTCTTTATTTTCTAAACAATCCATTTCATAAGTAGTTTAGCAAAATTCGAACTCCATTTAAGATATAACGTGATTCATCACATTCCATATATAATGGTATCTTATTAATCTTCTTAGCTCAAGTCATACTCAACTTTCTAACCTTGATATCTTTTGGAAGAAAAGAAGATATAGTTATCTTGAATCAATCATCACCATCAAATTGAGAGCTTGATTCTCCTATTGAACATACCATCATAATGTTGTATTTCATTTAGGGAAATATTGTAAGTCAATCTTATCAATATTTAAGATAAATATATATCTTTAGGCTTACCTATATACCAACTAAATCATCTTAATGGTATAACAGATTTCCTAACCATTTTGCATGCTTTATAACTCAAATACTTTTAATACAAAGTCACTTCATAAAAGTTATAAGTCCATTACACGTTACATGTATATGTCTTTTAGTGAAATAGAGACAATACATTAACGTCTTACTTTATATTATACGTCTTTCAAGACTTTATGTTTGTGACTTTATTCAATAAATCATAAACATGTATAACTAAAGTAATTATGAACACCACTAGGTTTCATTAATCTTTTCAAGTTAATTTACTACTATGCTACGATATGAACACCACTAGGTTTTATTAGTAGTATAAGATTACTCTATGTATCTTATATCATTCCAGGAATTTGTCCATTTTAAGAAACTCCAAAACATTCCATGCCCGATCTTACGACATGTGGATATTTCACCCTTGAGTTTACAAATTAGTACAAGCTTTCAAATGACTAAATCAAAACAACAAGTGTTTCTTAATGTGAATGATATATATACTTTTAAGTAGTCTTCTAATCATATTGACACATGATCTAAATATTAATTAGATTGTTAGTCTCTTATCTTAAAGACAAGAGAATCATATCTTTATGAGTTGTTTCTTGCACACAATGTTCATTTCTCCTACTTGTGCATGGAACAACCTCATATATAAGATAAACATCACGTCTAACGTTCGTCTATAAAAAATATGATTGTGCCACATATATTAGCTTTTACAAGTAGATGTAGAAACACTTAATCAATAAAAATCTGTACATAACTATCTTTGAAGATATTAGTGTCAATAATTCGAAAGCAATTATCTTAGGATATACTAAAGATAACATGGGTTATTACCAAGACAACAAAGCTTGTAACTCCCACTGACTTAGAGAATGTTTTAATAGACTCAAAATCAGTAATACAACACAATTCTCCCACTGAACTTGACAAGATTGTAAATGTTTCATAATCGGTGAAAATAATTAGTGTTGTGTTTACTTTCTTACACTTTTGAAAAAGACATTCGCAACAATTACTTATAGGGCTTAAGAGTGTACTATACTTCGTAAATGATGATTTATCCATCAAATGCTTTTTAACTTGAAAGACTTGACATGCAATTTCTTCCTTAATAGGTCTACCAACCCCACAATGGTATGTAGTGCCTATAAATGGTTAAAGCACAACTACTAGAAAAGGGTAAATGCTATAAAATAGCCACATACTCTTCTTTTTGTTCAAATATGGCAAATGTACTATTTTATGTACTCATTTGCCCAATGTACATTCAAATTTGAATATGTAATGACCAATATGACAATGAAATGACTAAAATACCCTTATAAATGACTAAAATACCCTTTTATATTTTTTTCATTTCTTGCTCTTTTAAATATATGTCAAAACTTTCATTTCCTTCAAAAGCTTATCTTTTCTACCGCAAGAAAAAACAATTTCATGTGCAGGAAAAAATAACACGTCAGTGTATAGCAATTGTATGTTCAAAAAAAAGTGTATAGCAATTGTAAATTGAATAAATCGCTGTTACACTCAAAGCCCAGTCAACTCAAAGCCTAGTTAAGGATAAACTTAACCATAGTTATCATTTAAATTACTTTGACCTCATCCATTGAAAAGTTCCAATGTCATCATCATTCTCGTCCCTCTTTCTTCTCGTCCCTCTCTAGTCGTTGTCAACTTCATCAATTTCATTAGAAAAATATGAAAACCAGTCGGGCTCAGTGTACCAGTTCAAACCGGGTCTTCTGAAACCCGGTGGTGCAATCCGGGTTTTAAAACCCCGAAAAACCGGCTAGATCCATGGGTTTGATGAGAGAGGCCATCGGCGGTTGGAGGCTGCGACCGGTCACCGCCACCTCCCTTCACCGCCACCGCCACTTCTGTTCACCGTCATTGCACATCCAGTCATTAAAGATAATGAAAAGGGTGATGTTTAGATCTTTTACATGCATAATACCATATTTTTTTAGGCGAAAATGAGTTTAAAGAATAATGGTACTAGTTTTGATGGATGAGAGATGGAAGAGAAATGCAGTAAAAAGAAAAAGTTATACTACAAAAAAGATAAACGGGTGCAAACTTGGATTTTTGGGAAGTGTAATAGTGAAATGTAACTTTGGACTTTTGGGTGGTGTTTCAATCCACTTGCCCTATCATAATTGTAAGATGTTATTCTAAAAATTATAAGGGTATTTTAGTCATTTCAATATCATATTGATCATAATATAGTCAAATTTGAATGTATATTGGGCAAATGAGTACATAAAATAGTATGTTTTTCATAATGGAACAAAATGAATAGTACGTGGCTATTTTATAGCTTTTACCCACTAGAAAAATATGCTAGTTTGCCTTATAACCAATTAGCGGTAACTTTTAATAACTCAAAATATGCACTTTTCTTAACTATTAAAGTTTGCTATGAGTTATGGATTTGAATTTGACATTTCTAAAATCCTTATTACTCCTTCTTTACTCATGAAAAAGAGTTTTAGGTTTATCTTTCATTTGTAAATTGACTCTATCCTCAACCATACGGTTTGTAGATCAATAAATGAATAAACCACGTTTACGGTGTAACGTTGCATTAATACATTTGCAAAAGAATTTACAAAATTCAATTTTAGTATTTTCGATAATACCATTCAAGAAAATAAAATTACCCCGCTAATAATAACCATAGTATTTTCCTTGAAAACTAGAATCCAAATTGACATAATTTCATCACATCAGTTGATCTGCTAGCAATGAAAGTATTCAAGATGGTAACTTGTCGAACAATGATTGACAAACAAATTTGCAATTTCTATATTTTTAAGGGATTTACATTGCCAAAAGTCATTTTGCATTGTAAACATGTTTCATCCCTTCTTTATGCCTTAAGTTTCCAGATCTCACTGAGTAACTCAATTAAGTCGGCTAATCTAAAGAACGTAAAACCTTCATGTGTAATCTTATTCAGTCATGAAGTTTTCTCTCCATTACAACATCGTCCGATATCTTATATGACGACAATTGTAACTTGAAGTGTTCGTCAATTAGAGGGCATATGACTTAAATTTTAGGGTATAGATTTTGGTGTCAAAATCATGTATGGAGAAGCATGCATACATCTCCATAACATAAGTTTAATAAAACGTTTAGTAAACTTTTGTTGAGACTAAAAGTTCATCATATACTTGCAAGTTGAGGTATTTGTTAAACCAATTAAAATTTTTACACACAACTAAATTCACACCGTACTTTTTCTAGAACTTAGTTATAGCACAAAGCAATAACCTTATTCATTGTGTTTCGGATGTGAATTAATGTAGTTAAATCAACCTTAAAGAATGGTACCAATAACAACCGTAGGTAATACCAATTTTGACGCACATGCGAGCCGGGAATTTGGTCAGCGCTGAAGCATAACACCTCCTTCCTTAACCGGGTACATGACCAGCGGTGCGTTATACCCACTTTATAGTTTGTCAAAATTGAGTAGGCCGTTAAGTTGCTATTGCAATTCTAATCAACACAAATCATATGTAATTTAGATCTCAAAACAATTCATTAATCTTGATATGATTTAGTCCATATTTATTTTTCTTAAAAAAAATTACCCTTGTTTACAACATACAATCAATAAAAATGTATGAAAACAAGTAGGTACAAAAAAAAATAAATCATAAACACATAATAACAATTTATATGTGCAATAAATAAATCAAATAGCCACATGCATACGATTTATTCAATAAATAATATCAAATCTAGGTTTTTATATTCATATAAATGTCTACCCTAATTTTAGATTTATTGAATCAAATAAAGCATGTAGCAAAACACGTAACAATTACCTCATAAAACATATGATCCATGAAAAACATGCATGTTCATCACGGATCTCCCACATATCTTAACAATTAAATCTCTATGGATCGAAACATGAATTCACACAACATAACAATTAATCATGCAATTCATCAAAATTTCACCCAAATCACTTAACAATTTAATTAAATCACTACGGACCGTAACCTTAAATACATGACATAACAATTAATCATGTAATTATCTAAAGATCAAAACATGCAATTTAGGGTTTCACAAAAAAACTATCTTTTTTTTTAATTTTTATAATCGGCAAAAAAAAACAAACAAACCGACCCCTTTTTTTTTTTAAAAAAAACCGGATTTTAAAAGAAAACAAAACCAAAACCCTAAATTTTATTTTTTAAAAAAACATGTAGGTTTAACTCAAAACAATTATTAGTTAAAACCAATCTTTAGATCTCGATAATTATAATCATGTTAAAACAGCTCTCGATGCCACTGATGGTTTATATTTAACATAACAATTATTTAAAACCCTAATATGGATCAAAGAACGCATAGTGGAAGCGATTAACAAGATCATTAATTTAACACCATTATATTAATCAAGATTAGGGTTACATACCTTTATCCTAGCAAGATCCACAAGACGACAGAACGAACGGCAACTAGGGTTTATCACGAACACCACCAAGAATATAATCTAAAGGAAGATTATATCACGCTCTTGTACACACGTAATACGGCGAGTTAACCGTGAGTTTAGCACGAACAAACCGAGCTTCAACACTTATGGAATATCTACCCAACAACCCTAGAGAGGGGCTAGGACTAGATAAAATAGATTTAATCGAAAACCAAACGAAACCCTAAGTTGGGTGTTGTGGCCGGTGATCAAAGGAGAAGAAAAGAAAGAGGGATGAAAAATTATGAGGCTTGGGGTTTGTTTATATAGCCTTGACAATCCTTGGGCTCCAAGTCATAAACAAATAAGGAAACCGAAGTTCCCCTTTGCCCCCTCTATAAGCCGGCGGTTAACACCCCACCAAGGGGTGTTATGTGTAATTTTTCCTTCTTCTTTTAGCTTCTATTTAATTCCATAACGGTCATTATAACTTAACTATTATTTATTAACAATCGTTAGTTAAGCTTTGGTTTGATTTAATAAATATATATAAAATATATTTAATAAATAAATTAACCCTTTACGTTATGTGTGCAATCCCGTGATCCCGAGTTCGATCCTATCTCACGACTATTAATTTTAAGTCCATAAACTTTCAGTTTTGGGGCTCGGGTAAACCCTAAGGCAAAAGGGGGTGTTTGGATTAATTATTAGGCTATTGATCCCGGGCTTATTAAATTGTTTAACTTATTTAATTATTGGTAAAACTAATCACGGCTTAATTACGACTCATTTAGATTGAACTAATTTAATATGGGATTATTATTATTGTTTAACTTAATAAGAAATTAGTATTAACATTCAAGGCTTACCTTATGATTTATTATAAATCCATTATATATTATGATTTTAATTAATTATAATCCATGACATATTATTAATTAATAATCATTTATAACACATAACATATTATTAATTAAAAATTATTTATAAACTATGGCATATGAAAGTTATGTATTAAAAAGGACTTTATTAATATTTGATTTATTTACATCATGACTTATTAATAAAATATGTATAATTAACCATGGCTTAATAATTCATGACTTATAACAATTTGCTAATTTAATATACTTATTAACCATGACTTATATAATTAGCTTATTCGATGGACAAGGTAAATTACTTATGTATATTAAACGAGCTTATTACTATTTTTAGAAACTTATTATTTATGGAAACTTACTATTTTTAGAAACTTACTATTTATTGAAACCTGCTATTTTTGGAAAGTTTCTATATATGGAAACCTGCTATTTATGGAAAGTTACTAATTATGGAATACCAAGTATAATAACACAAGAATCATGAAATACATTAATAAAAAACACATGCACGTATAACATTAAAGAAATACACGATAAAGCATGAACAAGTAACTCAAGTCATGAACAAGTAACTAAAAACTAAGAACAAGTAAATTATTAATACACTTCCTTTATTATGTAGCTTACGTGAAGTCAGAGTAGTACTTTTTGTTGTTCGTCTCTTTCACCGATTACTGGACATAAGGTATGGATATTCCGTCCTTTAGTAAGGACATCTCTTCTATTCATGATTAGGATTCCCCGTTTGCCATGCCATTTGTTTTCCCCACTTTTCATATTATAAAGCTTTCATTGGTTGCCATGCTATCATTTTAATTGCCCGAGCTACATACATGCATGACCATGACTTACATGACCACCTAGTTATTAAGGTAGCATAACCATGACATATGAGGCACCTGTGTCATGACTCTCCTGCGACGAGAGTGATTTCTCGCGGCGTCCCTTCATGTTACATGTTGGCCATTATTATGATTATTATTATGGGGCAAATGTGTGCACCCCAGTTACAGGTTTACATGTACATGATGATTGGTTTAGTGTGTGCTCTACACTCCATCACATTGGAGCTTATCCCTTCACCAATATTACTATTATTAGAGGTCACCCCTTTTATAGCATGACTAGGTCACCCCTCTATGTATTCATGCACATGTTGATAATATGTTATGACTTATATGATGTAACACCCCACTTGGATAAGTGGACCGTTACGTGTATTTATGGCGTGTCATGAAAGCATATAAGGTAAATGTCCTAAAACATTAACGAACCATAAAGGAAATACTGGAATCAAACATCGGTAATCCGAACATAAGCTCAAAACATGAAAAGTAAATACTAAAAGAAAGGACTAAACAATGTCCAAACAGGAAAATAAATGTATGAAGTGCATAAAGTAAAGAAGTCTGGATAGCTTCCATCCAATGCACGTACTCTTAGAATCCTAAGAGCGTCCTGGTGTACCTGCCGTTAGAACATGAAAGGAACTACAACTCAGCATAACACCCGGTGAACAGATATAAAGCATGATAAGAAATACTGAAATGAAGCAGATAATAAAATACTGAAGTCGTAAGACTGATAAGTAAATCGCAGCGGAAAACTATGTATAATCTGAAAAGTCTGATTTATAAATAGTAAAGCTGAATTGTTATATGTTAAATATGAAAACATGCATTTACTGTATTTTAATTGCCAAGAACTTATATAGGTCATGTGTTGTAACAACGTCTGCATGAATACATGGAGGGGTGACCTCGTCATGCTTTAGAGGGGTGACCTCTTAATAATGTGCTGGGTGGAGGGATCAACTCCAATGTGAAGGATGTAGAGCACACACCACATTCACCTGATAAGCTATAAACTGATAACCTAGGATACATCCATACGCCCCGCTGATAATACTGATAAAATAGCCAAGCTGAAATAAATGGGACGCTGCGAGAAATCACTCCCCTGCAGAGGAGTCATAACACCGGTGCCTCAAGTGTCATGGTTACGGTACCTCCGTAACTAGTATATAACTGGTCATGCTTGTATATAAAGCTCAGGCAAATTTAGCTTAGTTATTAAGATAATTACTGTAAAACTTATAACATATAGTGGGGAAAACATTTGGCTGCAGACGAGAAATCCTAATCATGCATAGGAAAGAAAGTCCTTACTGAAGGACGGAAAATCCGTACCTCGTGTCCGGTAATGAATCGAGAATGAAAGCTGAAGGATCGACTCCGACTTCCCGGATACTACATAAATAAGGGACGTGAATAAGTTGTCTGATTACTAACTCTTATTACTATTCTTAATTCATTTTGCGTGTGCTCGTATTATTTTACTTGTTGTATATAAACTGACTAATCTGATTGTCCGGTGTATTTCTGTTAATCCGATTATTCTTTAAATATTTACTGAATAACGTACATCTTGTATTTCTGATTACTGTATATTATACTGTATCCTGATTAGTGTATTTCACTATATTTCTGGTTACTGTATATTATACTGTGTTCTGATATTTACGATATTACTATAAATAGTAACCTGCTATAAATAGAAAGTTTCCTAATAAAAAAAAAGTTTCCCAAAACGGTTTCGTGAATAATTAAATCATCTAATAATCATATACGTTTTAATAAATAAACCTATTTAATCATCGATAAATTTAATTTACCAATTAAACTACTAAAACATTTAAACATGGTTAGTCTAAAAATGTTAAACTTAATTACCAAAAGATTTAATATTAACTTAAACAACTCTAGTATATATTACACGGGTGTACATAAAACTTGATCTAAAACTATCCCCGAGACACCAATATCTCGGGTTAACATAACCCGAGCCCACCACAGCCCTTGGCTGTGGTCCCCCTGCTGTCGGCGATACAAACAGTAGCCACCGGCTTAAGCCGGCAGCCATTGTAGTCCCTTGTGGTTCCCAATGTTTAGGCCTAATGTACCCCTTGTTGTTCATCTAGTTCCCACTGGTTGCACACCGGTTCCCACCGGTAACCAAACTTACCCCCTACTGATGATGCAAACCCAAACGCACCCTTGCTGGTACTGTAGACCCAAACGCACCCGTTGGTGGTCTTTTGGTACTGCTGTCCCAAACGAATACTACCCATCTACGGCTGACCAAAACAACCACACCGAGACCATAATGGTCTCGATTTTTCATGCAGCCAAACAACCTGACCTCTTTATTCTTCCAATACACGATTACTGTTTTAGCTAACATTATTTTTTTGTTTTACTAACACATGGATTTCGTGATTAAATGATGGAAAAGGAGAAAGGTTTACCTTTTTGTGATCTGGGTACATGATCAACACACACACGAATCAAATGAGCAAAATAACTCGTCACCCTTTTTGTCTGTGTTTTCTGCCGCCCACACACCAAGAAACCCTACTTCTATTTTTTTACGGTTTGTGACAAAGGAGTATAAACTTCCGTTTGTTTTTCTTGAGGTTGGGTTAGGCTCCAAGGCCCAATATTCTCCTTCCTTTTTTATTTAAGAGTTGCGGCCCAACAAATGTATGCATACTTCTTTTTATATATTTTCGTTTCGCGGTTAATTATATAGCGTGCGTGTTATAATTTCGAGATTTTGCAATCTTTACTTTCTAAATAAATACTTACGTGTACATATACTTACGTAATATCTTCTGACATTTATTAATTATTTTCTGAATAATTAATATAGTAACATTTAATTAAAGTTGGGACTGCGTATGTTTAATATTCTTGGATTTTAAACATTGCGTACGTGTTCGTACATTAATCCTCGTGAATATATTCTGACGTGAATGATGTATTTCCTGAATAAATAATAATTTCGTAATAGTTGAATTAATACTATTATTTATTATCTGAATAAATAGTTGCGAAAATTAAAGCTGTGATTGTACGTAATTAATGTTCGTGGACTTTTAAAGCGGGTTTTACAACTCTTCTCCTCTAAAAGAAATAATTCGTCCTCGAATTAGAGACACGTTGTTAGCCCTATATTTTATATAGTCAAACAAGAATGTAATAGGTCATCTTAGTCGTTAAATGTCTTGTATAGTAATAGGTTAGTCGGGAAAATCGAGCTTGGACTTTAAGCTAATATTGTATAAGTTGGGGGCTCTAAGCCCAAGACAAGCCAAGCCCGGCCCATGGAAACAAACCCACGGCCTATGGAAAGCCCATGTGGTTCGTGGGTATATATACCCTCTTCCATGTGTGGAAGAGGGTGTTGGTTCATTATTTCACACATAGTAAACCTTCCACCATTCTAGTTTATCTCTCTACTTTCTCTCTCTAACTTTCTTCTCTTTCTCTCTCTAAATCTACTCTAAATCTTGTGTTATGGATTAAAGTGGGATTAACATTTGGTATCAAGAGTCTGTAGTGGATAGGTGATTGAAGATTCGTGTTTGTGTTCTTGATTTTCGTGCCTATTTTGATCTAAAACATTCGATCCAATTTTATTTTTTTTGTGTTTTTTATGGTCTTTTCTTGATACAAATCTTCTACATAGTTGTGGTAGAGATTTGGTATATTTACTTTGGCTAAAAACACAAATTTTTGGGTGTTTTGATCATTTTTTGGCTTAAAATCTCAAATTGGTTGGGTTTTGTCAGAGAAAAGTAGAATTTTTTTATCACTGTGGTATTATTGCATCGGAATAGTTTAAGGGTCAACATTCTGATCGTTATTCCGATCGAACATTCCGATCGTTATTCCGATCGAACATTCTGATCGTTATTCCGAATGAACATTCCGATCTTTACTCCGATAGACATTCCGATCAGTTATTCCGATATACATTCCGATCAGATATTCCGATAGACATTCCGATCAGATATTCCGATAGAACATTCCGACAGGTATTCCGATAGAACATTCCGGGGAAAAAAAAGAAGAGTTTTTTGGCGGGAAAACCTTAGAAAATTTTACTTTTTCCTTGACCATTTTTAGGCCATTTAAGCTTCAATTTCAAATTTTGGCGAAGCGAAAAATTTTTCGACCAAAAATTCGAATTTTCGGACCAAAATTCAAAATTTTAGGCCATATTAGGTTTTATTTTTTGTCAAAATTTTTCATTTTTCAAAATTTTTCCCTACTAGTTATTGGCTATTTCGAACTCGATTTCAAATTTTGGCGATTCCAAAATTTTTGGTCTACCGTTATATCGGACTGAGGAATTTATTGTCGGCCTAAAAAAAAACAAAAAAAAAATGGAATTTTCGGAATTTCAACCACAACCAAATCACAACACATCCACTAAGATCCATAATCCATATACACGATATCCTCTTACTACATCCGCTCAATGGACATTTTCAATACAAGGATTCCACAACAACAACGTCTATGAATGCGGTGAGTAAATAGAAGATGCAGAATACAGAGGTTCACAAAAATACTAAGACTCCAATCAAAAACCTTCTAACAAGGATTCTACAACCAAAACCGTTCATGAAATCAAATACAAGATGTTGAAAGCAAAAGAAAGATGCATGGAACACTTAAAGTTGCTTCAGTCACACCTTCAGATTCTTTCTAGAGAAGACCTAAAAGGCACTCGTCTTGAAATTGGATTCAAACGGGTATTCGCTCTACTATTTGGTCAAGATGTTGAGACATTCACCAGAACGATGCTACTTAATGTGAACCATCTTCAACAAGAACTTGACAGAGATGATTTTCACGAGCTTATATCTATAGAGGTCCTTTTAGCTCTCAACAATCAGTTCCAGCAATTCATTGACTCAAGTGGCTTATCCAAAAATGATCGAGAGTTCACAAGCACATACTTTACCAAATATACTCTCGTAGATCTTCAAGCGTTCAAATAGACACTTCTTCAACATATGAGTAATATAAAGATTTCATTTGCTGAAAGAACACGCCATCAAAGGCAATTTGAAAGAAGGATGAATCAAAGACTGATGCAGACGAAAGAGAACACTGTCGATAAAGATCAAGCATTGGATGCTTCTTCGATTGATACAGAGAGCAGCGGAACAGAATCAGAAATGCAGCATACCAGTACCAGCTCAGGGAATGATCAAACAACCAATGATGCGGATATCGGACCCATTTATGATGATCAGCCAATGGCTATGGTACAATTAAATGCTGAATACGATGTTCCTCAACATACTGAGCAATCTGAACCCATTCTTGACACGTATCTAGTGGAAAAGGTTGATAGCAATACCACACCTGATTCATCATATACGAGTACTAATGGAGGAGAGACTACTCAGGATGTTGATTCTAAGATGCACGAGCTCGAAACTTTGTTAGCTCAAAAGACAAAAGATTTTGAGGATGCCAAACTCGATTTTTCAAAGAAAAATAACAAATTTGAGGCTTACTTTGAAAAACTTGAAAAAGCAAATGTTGTTCTTGAACAAAAATTAGATCGTAGGATTCAAGATTTTAACGCGAGAAAAGAACATTTTGTGAAACAAATAAATTTGTTAGAATCAAAGTTGGCTTCTCATAATCCAAGTCCTCCGCCTACTTCACTAAGTGAAATATTTGTGCAACATATCGACACTGTAGATAGTAATGACGCGAATGCCGAAAATGACATATTTGACAATATGAATATTAAGTTAGAACAACGTGTCGCTCAATTACTTCTACAAAATGAGCAGTTAAAAGCTCAGATTCAGGAAAAGGTTTTTCCACTGACAGCGGTGAAAAATGAATTAAGGAAGCTAAAAGGAAACAGTGTAGATACTAAGTTAGAAAAACAGTCAATCTTGGGGAAACCTACTTTTCAACCATTCAGAAACCGCTCAGTTGCTAGAACCGAATGCGTTTAAATCTGAACGACCCAAAACGTCGAATCCGAGGTTTGCATCCCAAGTTGACGTGCGTAGCAATTTTCCTAAACCAGTCACTCCACAATCTAGACACTCCTTAAGAAAGTTTGCTTCTGCAAAACCCGATCACATGAATGCTTCAAGCAACTCTAGATCTAGCTCCAAGAACATGCCTAGGCATAGTTCAAATGACACGGGTCATAAAAGCTATCTAGAGGATGCTAAGAACAAGACACAAGCAAGAGTTAGGACAAAACCACAACCTAGGAGCGATAATCACACATCTAGTAATTCTAGACCCTTCTATGATGTGCACAAATCCGCCAACCTTAGGAACTCTAGAGCCTTCTCAGATGCTAAGCATTTTGTTTGCAAGAAATGTAACAAATGCGTGTTTAATGCCATTCATGATGATTGTATCACAAAAGTCCTAAACAAGGTGAACCAATATGCTAGAGCACATCAAAGACGGAACCATAAAGGAAATAGGCTTTCTCAAATTAAGTCTTCCGCTGTGAATCAGAAACCTATGTCTCCTAGACCTTGTCTTAAGTGGATATCAACGGGTAGAACCTTCAAAACAATAGGTCTAAGGTGGATTCCTACTGGAAAGATATTTCCCTCTATCGCGACAAAGGTTCAAGGTGAACCCCCACATGGTTCTCACAAAGATATCACTAACCCATATGCAATACCAATGAAAGTGCAGGTACCGATGTCATGGTTCAACGAGAACACAAAGGTCCAATATTTGTAATCCGTTCAACAAAAGACACTCTCAGAGTTTGGTTGCTGAAGAAGCAGATATCAGAGAAACAAGTGTCTTAGGGGTTTCACAATTAAGCTTCTACTTTGGCTTATAGTCAAATTACAGACTGTAACCCGGGCTCATAAGACAGGAAAGTTCATCCCGATGATGACTTATCCTCAGAACGAGAAATTAAGTTTTCTCGGACATGAGCTATCTGTAAAAACATTCAACGTTTTTCAGCTCATTTACAAAGACTTACAGTCACATTTCAGACTGTAACTCGTACTTCAAAAGAAAGGAAAGTTCATCCCGAGTATGAGTTATCCTCAAAACGAGAAATTCGATTTTCTCGGACACGAGCTTCTATTAGAACTATTAGAAAGTCTTACGCTCGTGTAAATGACTTCTAAGCGCATCACAGCTTAGGACTCGGACCTCAACTAAGGAAAGTTTATATCGGACGATAACTTATCCTTCTCAACGAGAAATTCATATTTCTCGGTCATGGGCTTCTCATAAAAAATTCAAAGTTTTTAAGTTCATGAAAAAGAAATTCTAAGTAAATGTCAGCTTAGAACTCAAACTTCAACTTAAGGAAAGTTTATCACGGATGATAACTTATCCTTTACAACGGGAAATTTATCTTTCTCGGTCATGAGCTTGTCACAAAACAATCAAAGTTTTGAGCTCATAAAAAGCGGACCCAAAAGGGGAGTGTACGTTTCAGTGCGCTTTCTCTAAGCAATAAAAGAGAAGTCTTCTATCATGATTATTTTTAAACCGTTGAACACAATTTTTCAAGAATTTCTCAAAAGGTTGTTTCTAAATCTTTCAAAATTGTGTGTTCAACACTCCCTTCCTCATAATGTGGTTTTATTTCTCAAAAATTTCATATTTTATTTTGATCAATTTTTGAGGGGGAGCGTTTTAAAATCAAGCCTTTAATGCTGTTGGGTACATCTATGAAATTGTCATATTTTATGTATCCAACACACTCCGAAAATGGTTTAAAACTGTCATATGTAATATACTATATCGGATAAGGCATCTCAACTCCGTACCTCAACATATTTTGTGGTGTCGTTTTTCCAAAATTTTGTCAAACTCTTGTTTCAAGACACACATATATTGTTGAGGGGGAGCGACCCGACTATAAAAGTTCCATATTCATGCGTGCACACATGTTTCTCTCCCATCGGATTTTACAAAATTATCACATTTTATTCAATTGGTATCTCTAGTATTATGTTTTTATATTAGAGCTAGGGGAGAATATGTGATTAAAATGTAATATATCGCAACATGTGATCTTAAAGACTCAAGTGCAACTCTTTCCTTCACATGCTAAACAATTTCGAATATCGATTCATGTGTGTAGGGGGAGTATTTTGGAAATGTAAACTTTCAAAGTGTTAATAGTTTTGACTTTTATCAAGCACTTTAAATGGTTTTCAATGGTTTTATAGTTACGATCTATACCCAAAACAACCTACTATCCACGACGGAATGATGGAGTCAAAAGGTGGTTTAGGATAGGAAACTAAGTCCTATGATCCAACCAGAACCGGAGGGATCTACCCAAGGACATTCCATAGCTAGAAATAGTTGTCCTTAGGAAAGATGGAGTAGAATGAAGGTGAATGCGGACCAATTACTTAAGTTAGCACTAGAACAATCACAATAAGGTGCTAGTGATGAAGTATTGGTAAGCATTGAAGGAGTTGAATATTCATGCAACTTAGACAGAAACCGGGTCAATACATCTATTGAAGACAAGACGGTATGGACCCAGTGATGCAATGCACAACCCTTCCTAACCATTCGAGTTTCTCTCAAAAGAATCTTGTCTCATTGTCACGGAGATAAACTATTGACTTTCTCACTCCGAGTCAGTTAATATTGAAAAGGTGGCAGTCTGCTCCAGCCTCCAATTACAAAAATGCACTTATCGAGTCTAGATCCAAAAGAGATCAATCTATTATCTCATTAGGACACAATCGAGTCCTACGCATTATCCTTGTGATATTGCCAGAACATCTGAGTGATACGATTCATAATGAAGATGGAAATCCTGCTTGAGCCAACATCAAACAAGCTCATGGTAGGTAATTTGTGCGATTCTACACGAATAAAACTTGTGAGAACTGGAATGCAACTAAGTTTGGATTCTTAATTGATTCAAACTTGATTCTAGGATTCTTCATATAATCTGTGTGATATTGCCAGAACATCTGAGTGATACGATTCACAATGAAGATGGAAATCCTGCTTGAGCCAACATCAAACAAGCTCATGGTAGGTAACTCGTGCGATTCTACACGAATCAAACTTGTGAGAACTGGAATGCAACTAAGTTTGGATTCTTAATTGATTCAAACTTGATTACAGGATTCTTCGCAAAATCCGTGTGATCTTGCCAGAACATTCAGAGTGACACTCCTTAGTGCTCACAGTGACGAATGGAAATCCTTCCAGTGTCACATCAAACAGCACTGCGGTAGGTGACTCGCAAGATTCTCTATGAATCAAGCTTGTGACAAACTAGAAAGCAACAATGGTGAGATTCTTTTAGAATCAAACTTGTTCCAGGAAATATGAATTGACGACTCTAATCAGACGGATAATTTATCCTTATGATTCACTCTTTACGTTCGCAGTCTGCTTTGAGACGGTCGGGTAAAGAGAATTGGCTACTACCGCCGGGAAACTGTTGGGTCAGTATTTACTGACCCTGAAGCAACTCTAGGATTTGAATATAAAATCCCCCTAAGTGTTTCATGCTCAGCAGTAAGGCCAGTCTACTAAAGGATGACCAGAGGAACAAAGTTCCTACTGAAGACTTTATAGCTGAAGGAAGTTCAGCACTCCCCTTCCAGTGAACTTAGAAGACAAAGGAGTCTTCGCTTCAAATACTAGGCGGTCTAGTTGCTGAAGAACAAGGACTGAAGAAGGGCTTTCAGTTCAGTTTGGCTTGACAATACCAAACTGAATGATGTCGATCTCCTATAGGATACTGAAGACTCTTCAGTATTCTGATGGTTTGCATTAGGCGGGAAAAGATAACTTTAAGTCAAAGTAGGTTGCTTGTATACTTAGATATAAGTACAACCTTTATCTTTTCTAGAATAGTTTTTTAAGTACTTTGTACTGCTTATCCAGCATGGGCATCAACCACCCACTGGATAAACTCATGCATTGGTACATGCAAAATGCAAACCCTAATTTACACTGCCTATATAAAGGAGTGTACATTGTGAGAGAAAGGTAACCAATACAAGAGCTTAAACTCTGGAAAACCTTTTTCTCTCGATACCAACTAAACCATATAGCCAAAGATGCATATGAACGTTTTGATTGGAGCTTAGACTTTAAATTTGGTTAGACGTTTAAGTAGAGGAGATCAAACCCCACTGTCATTCAACCACTTTGTTATTCCGCAAACAAAGTGGGTTATAGATTCTTTATTTGATTCTAATAAGAGTCTATACGTTGAAAAGTATATTGGTATTGTTGTTTTAATCTTTCATAGTTCTTATTTATTGTTAAAACAACACACTTGAGTCGAAGTAAGAGTTATTACTTAAGTTAATAAGTAATAACGAATTAAAAGGGACCAACAAGTGGTATCAGAGCAGTCTGATTAGTTAAACTCTTATTTATTAAACTGCTCACTTAAAAGTTTTCAAATCAAGATCCAAAATGGCTCAAGTTATACCACAAACCCTAGAATATAGGGGTGGCCAACTCAATGCTGCTCCTGTACTAGAGGTAGCCAACTTTACAAATTGGAAGAAGAGGTTTCTTGTCCACATGGTTGGAATTGAACCTCAATTCCTTGGAATCATTGAAAATGGTCCTTTTGTTCCCATGGTTGGGGACAATAAAAAACCTGAAGTACAATGGACTGCTAATGAGAGAAAAGCTGCTAACCTTGATCAGCGTCTCAAAAGTCTCATCATGTCTGTACTCCCAGATGACCAAATGAATTCTGTTGTAAATTGTAAAACAGCCAAAGCAACATGGGAGGACCTTATTCTTTACCGTGAGGGACCCTCTGATGTAAAAGAAACAAGAATTATGGATTTAAAGCTTCAATACAACATCTTCAAGCACAAAGAAGGGGAAACCCTCACACAGACATTCACCAGATACAAAGCACTGATGAATGAACTTGTGAATGATGGTGTTGAGCTTTCAAAACTTGAATCAACACAGTTTTTGTTAATGCTTTGCCAAAGAAGCGGCCCAGTTTCTGCCAAAGCTTGAGAAATGCTAATCACATTAAAGATTGTGATCTAGCCTCTCTTTTTAGGAAACTAAAATATGAAGAAACATAGTTAATAGGATTTATGAGGGCTCAAGCAAGAGTAAAGCATTAACCATTGCTACACCCTTGTCCACAACCTTCTTCAATGAAGCTGTCATTCAAGACTACCAAGATAGTCCGGATGATGAGGAAGATACTAGATCTAGTGAGGAATATCTGAATGACCTCAAAGAGGAATTTCCTGAAAGAGCACTTCTGTCCAAGTCTAGAAGGTTCTTTAAGAATGGAGGCAAGTTCTCCAGCTCCACAAAAGCTTCAGTTGACACTGAATGCTACAAATGTGGGAAGACTGGTCACTATCTAGGGATTGTTATTCAAAAACATCTCTCCCTTCATATTCCTCACCAGCTCAATCAAGATCAACTAGTCAATCATCATTTCAACCAAAACAAATTGCTTCTACTCCATTTCAGCAAAGCAGGGTTGAACTCAGACCAACAAAAGACTTTGAGGCCAAATATAGAGAAATCAAAGCAAGATTGGCCTTAATGAGTACTGAAAGCTCCTCATCCAAGACTTCCAAGCAAGACAAGAACAAAGGGCTTGTTGCTGAAGCCTATGAATGGGATGAAGAAGATGTTTCTTCTATGATGATGAAATGGTTAATGTAAAAGTGCTGATGGCACTTGCTGATGATGAAGGGGCCAACTCAAATGTTGTCACCAGAGAAAGTGCCAAAAATGGTGAATAGTTCAATGTCACAATAAAAAAAGGTACAAACTCTTCTTGAATTAGAAGATAAAGATGACATTAAATTTGTCTTTGATTACTTGTGCATTGATCTAAAACTTGTTGAAGAGCAAAGAAACAATTTGCTTGTAAAATTTCACAAACTTGTTCTATAACTTGAAGATTTTGAAAGTAAGCAAATAGAGCTAAAAGAAGCTAAACTTGATATTCTTACTTTTTAACAATTGAACAAATAAATTTTGGAGGAAAATAACTTTCTTAGAGTGGAACTAAAAGAAGCAAAAGACATTGTTAAATCTTGGCTTAGAAACTCTGATAGGGTAAATCAATACATAAGTGAACAAATACCCGCTCAAAAGAGGAAAATGCTTGGTGCCGAAGGATCCTCCAGCACAAAACCTATTGTCTTTGTCAAAGCCTCAAGTGAGGTTGGTAGCTTGATCCCTGACATTGAAAGGTCAGGTGAAGAGAATTTACCTAATCATGACACTAGACGAATCCTTCTTCCTGAGTTTCAAGCAAGTGTTGAGACTTAAGCACAAGTTGAGTCCTTAGTTACTGAGGATGACTCAGATGATGATATAGAGAATGAAGTAAGTACCCCACTTCCTCCTATGGAGAAGTTGGCTGGTGCTGAACCCTCTACTAGACCCGATACTATCCAGTCTATCATCAAGTCACACACCACACACAAAGGTAGTTCTTCCAAGAATGTCAAAATTGATACCAATATATGGGAACTACCTCTTCAGTTTCAACAAATAAACTGAAGAATGCTAGATCTGAGGAAGATGAGAGAATGTCTCTTGTCATGCAAGAGATTAATGATCTTAAATTGTAACTCAGGCAGCAGCAAACACCAACATGATTCAGAGATGTACCTTCAGACTCTCCTCATCTCAAGTACAAGACACAATTTAAAAGGGCATGTGATTTGTGTGGTCTAAATAACCATATCACTGAAACTTGCCTAAAAGTGATTTATTGTACAAAATGTGAAAGGACTGACCATCGGACTTATGAACACACTCAGTATATGCTGTCTAAAACAAGTGCTGATGCTCACAAATCTGAAGCATCTCATTTCAGGCGAAATATTCCTTTCCCACCATGCATTCACTGTGGTATGGGCAATCATCACTCAGATGACTGCCACTATTACCCTGTTTGTAATATGTGTGGAAGTTATGACCATGATACTCATGGACATAATCGATCATCTCACTCAGAAGAGGTATTAAACCAAGAAACCCAAACTCTATTACCAAATGTTGTGAGACTTGTGGAAGCGATGTCCACACTACATCTGATCACAACCATATAGAGTGGTTCAGAAGAGGTGAAGCCCTCCAGGCTAAGAAAGAAAAAGCTGTTTAGACCTTTTCTTCTTCTGAACAATCACACATAACCTCAACAAGAGGACCCTTCAGATCTAGAACACCTTATAGATCTAAAACCCCCACCCAACAAAGGTGGGTTTCAAAACGAAACTGATCATTTCCTTAACTTGTGCGGTGTGATCTCAGGAAGCCTATTTGGTACCTAGATAGTGGCTGCTCAAGGCACATGACTGGCACCTTAAGTTATCTACATAAGTATAAGGAGAAACAAGGTCCCAAAGTTGTTTTTGGTGATAACTCATCAGCTACTACTGAAGAGTTTGGTTCAGTAAAATGCAATGGTATAGTTTTCTCAAGGGTAACATATGTAAATGGATTAAAGCACAACCTCATCAGCATAAGTCAACTTTGTGATGCAAAGTATCTTGTGCTGTTTGATGACAAAAAAAGGTACAATCTTCAACTCCAATCATGAAATTGTGATGATTGCTCCAAGAGTAAAAGATGTTTATGTCATGAACATGAACTCTACTAAGGAGACATGCTTCTTTGCTAAAGCCTCCAATATTACCAATTGGCTTTGGCATAAGAGGCTCTCACATCTCAATTTCAAAACAATAACTCTGTTGGCAAAACAAAATCTTGTTATTGGTCTTCCTTCACTTGTCTACTCCAAGGAAAAACCATGCCCAGCATGTGAAAAAGGGAAGCACCATAGGACCAGTTTCAAAACAAAGCAAACTTTCTCAATTAAAGAAAGTCTTCATTTGCTTCACATGGACTTATTTGGCACAGTATCACCTAGGTTCATTTGTCATGAAAAATATACACTTGTCATTGTTGATGAGTACTCTAGGTACACTTAGGTATATTTTTTGACAAAAAAAGTCATGCACCAGACGCCATAATGCCATTCATCAAAAGAGTTGAAAATCAAAATGACACTCATGTCAAACAACTCAGAACTGAGAATGACACTGAATTCAGAAATCACCCACTGATCAAATTCTATGATGACAAAGGAATTTCCCAAAATTTCTCATCTCCTTACACACCTGAACAAAATGGTGTGGCTGAAAGAAGGAACAGAACTTTGATTGAAGCAGCAAGGACAATGCTTGCTGGATCTGCTCTCTCTAAGCATTTTTGGACTGATGCTGTAGCCACTGCTTGCTACACTCAAAATAGATCCATCATTGTGAAGAGACACATGAAGACTCCCTATGAAGTCTTCAGGGGGAGAATTCCAAACATTACATTCTTACATGTGTTTGGGTGTCCAGTATTCATTCACAATCACAAGGATCACCTTGGAAAGTTTGATGAAAAATCTGATGATGGTTACTTTCTTGGATACTCCCTAGTATCTAAATCATATAGAGTCTTCAACACAAGAAGATAATGTATTGAAGAAACCTATCACATCACATTCAATGAAAGTTCTAAAGCTCTCACTTTTACAAATCCATCAGATGATGAACTTCATATACATGATTCTCAAAATTATCCATCTGATGAATTTAATCACTATGAGCCTTCTCAAAAATATCAAACTAGCAACTTAGTCCCTCATATTGATCCATTTGAAGATATGACAAGTCCTACAAAAGGAAATCCTTCAGTATCACATACTGATGGCTGTCAATCAAATAATAATCAATCTCAAAATGATCAAAATGATCAGCAAAGAAACACAAATGACCAAAATGGTCAGTCTTAAAACAATCAGCATGCTGACACACATGATCAAAATGATCAATCATATGCAACTGCTGAAGAACAATCTGAGCCCCTTGCTCAAAGCTCTCCTATCATCTCTAGGGAATTAGGTCTTGGATATGTTGCCTCTGACCAAGAAGGAAACCCTCCAATGATTGAACCCTTGTCCACTGAATATCCTTCAGTAGACACTACAGACATTCCAAGTCCAACTCCATGTCATGGACTTCCAAGCTCTAGCTCTAATCATGATACCAGTACCTATTCTCTAGCTCCACAAAAATCTTGGACTCAAAATAGTCACATACAGCTGGTGAACATAATAGGTAATCCTGGTGAAGGTAGAGTCACTAGATCTATGGCAAAGAAACTAAGTGTTGCTTCATCTAGAGAATGCCTCTATGCAAATTTTCTCTCAAAAATTGAACCTACAAAGGTTTCTGAAGCACTCACACACCCTGGATGGGTGGATGCCATGCAAGAGGAACTCAATCAACTTGAAAGAAACAAAGTATGGAAATTGGTTCCTCTTCAATACGGTAAATCAACCACTGGCACCAAATGGGTTTACAAGCTCAAAAGAGATGAAACCATTGTAGTGACCAAAATAAAGCTAGGCTGGTGACCCAAGGATTCAATCAAGAGCCTGGTGTTGATTTTGATCAAACCTTTGTTCCAGTTGCACGTATGGAAGCCATACGAATCTTCCTTGCATATGCCACTTACATTAACTTCATCATCTACCAAATGGATGTCAAAAGTGCATTCCTAAATGGTGACCTAAAAGAAGAAGTTTATGTTACCCAGCCTCCTGGCTTTGAGAGTAGTAATTACCCAAATAATGTCTACAAGCTTTACAAAGCTTTGTATGGACAGAAGCAAGCTCCAAGAGCATGGTATGAAACTCTCTCAACTTTTCTCATTGAACATAAATTTTTCAGAGGAAAAATAGATAGCACCTTGTTCATCTATAAATCTAAAACTGACATCATTCTGGTTCAAATTTATGTGGATGACATAATCTTTGGTTCTACAAGCTTGAAACTTTGCAAACAATTTGCCAAGCTTATGACCAACAAGTTTGAGATGAGTATGAGGGAAGAACTCACATAATTCCTTGGTCTTAAGATTTAACAATCAGACCAAGGCATCTCCATCAATCAAGAAAAATATGTCAAGGATCTGTTGAAGAAGTATGATATCAATTGTGCTTCAGTAAAGACTCCAATGGTACCCCCTAACAACTTAGGACCTGATCTCACTGGACAATCAGTCAATGAGACTCAGTATGGAGGTATGATTGGGTCACTCATGTACTTAACTGCAAGCAGACCTGACATTCAATTCTCTACATGCCTTTGTGCAAGATACCAAGCAGATACAAAGGAATCACACCTTACTGCTATTAAGAGAATCTTTAGATACCTAAAAGGTACACCAAGTCTAGGTCTTTGGTACCCAAATCCTTAGGTTTTGATCTAAAAGGGTATTCAGATTCGGACTATGTTGGTTGCAATTTGGACAGAAAAAGCACTTCTGGTGCCTGCCAATTGCTAGGTGGCAAACTTGTGTGTTGGAGTGCTAAAAAGAAACAAACAGTTGCCATGTCTTTAGCAGAAGCTGAATATGTGGCAGCTGCTAGATGTTGTGCCAATGTTCTTTGGATGAAAAGCCAACTGGCTGATTATGACATTGAATATGAAAAGGTACCAATCTTCTGTGATAACACTAGTGCTATTGCAATATCCAACAATCCAGTCCTCCACTCAAGAACAAAACACATTGATATCAGATATCACTTTATCAGAGATCACATTGTAAAAGGGGACATTGAATTACATTTCATCCCCACTCAATACCAATTGCCTGATATCTTCACCAAACCATTGGATGAACCAACTTTCAAAAGATTGATAATGGAGCTTGGTATGCTGAACATTGATGATACAAAACCTGAACCTTCAGCATTCACTGAAGAAACTTGAAGGTTCAACATTTCATAAAAGAATTTGATTAGTGTTTAGTAGCATTGTCTGAGTAGAGGAGCGTGCAATGTCATATGTCTTGTTCACTTATGTGAACATGTATATGGGGTTTTGTCGCCTCATCTGACGCACTGAAGCTCACAAGTATAGCCATCAGCTTCAGCATATATGAGCAACAGCTTTTAAAACAAATCAATCATTTGACTCAATGGAGTAAATGCCATTAAATTTCTTATGAATAAAACAAACATTCTTTCAAAAAGGTGTCATTTGTTAATTAAGGAAATTTCAAACGTCTCCATCTACAGTCAACAACTTCCTGACACATGGGGCGTTTCACTGTTCAAAGCAACAGAAAATCATACCTTTTTGCAGAACATTAATGAGAAAGTTTGTGCCAAATGTTCAAAAGAAACCCTAAAAGATTTATAACTTTTTCAAATGGTTTTATTAACTTTTTACAAGTCAGTTAAAGTTTTTATATAATCCCTAACAATTGGATTTCATTCCATGCTTACAAAATCTTTTCATCCAAAAACACACACAAACTTTCTCTCTTTCAAAACACACACAAAAACATAAATGGCTGAATCATCTTCCACCCCCAAGATTACCAAAATCACTCTTAAACCATCCACCCATGTTAACTATCCCATTGATGATATCTTCTTCAAACCCAACAACATCACCTTGCTTAAACCTGAATCCATTAAGTCTGTTCCTAGGGAACAAGTTTTGACTTATCTATCCAAAAGTGTTTTAAGGTATGCTTTATTTGAGGATCCTGGTATGATGTTTCAAAATGTGCTAAAAGAATTTTGGTTTATAGCAGAGACTTCTAACAACAAGAAGTCCATTGAGTTTATTCTACCACGATGGGGATTCATGGTAGATTTGGGTTAAAATCATTTAGAAAAGTTTTGGGGTTAGATTATTTGGAAAACCTTAATGAGTATGAATCAATACCTGATGATTTTATGATTGTTAAAAATTTCTTTAAAGAGATTGGGTATACTGAAGAAATTTCTAAAAAAGGGGGGTTAAAAAGAAGTGCTTTGCCACCAAGATGGAAACTGTTGATGACCATTCTCATTGAATGTGTGTGTGTATGGGGGGGGGGGAACTGGAGGCCTTGACTAGACCAATCAAAAGGATGCTATTATTTTATACTGTTTGGCCAAGGGTGTCAAAGCTGATTTTGGGAGGCTTATTTTTGAAGATCTCCATGGGAAGCTGGAGAAAAAGACTAGAGAGAAAAACGTGGTGTAAACCAGATTTCTATCTCTCCTCTTTGCTGACCATCTTGGAAATGACTTTTCAAAAATCAATGGAGTAAACCTAATTTTTAATACCTTTGTCTCACACGCTGGAACATTCTAGTCAACACCATTGATCCTCCTCTTACACAACCCATGCTGGACATCTGCTCAGCAGATGGTCCAGTAGTGTACAAAGCTCCCAAAGACACTTCTCCAACTGGAGAAGGGGATCTACAAGGCAAAAAGCCTGGAGCTTCATCTGGACCTCGTCAGAAGCAAACGTCAATTAATACCAAGAAGGTTAGACGTGCGTCCAGAAAGAGGAAAACCCTCATACAATCTTCCTCAAAGAAGATTGATGATGATTCCCAAGGCCATCCTTTGAAGAAGACCAAGTCCCTGGCCAAGGACAAGAACCCCAGCCAGCCATCACCTTCAGTCTCTTCTGGAGGAGATATGCATAAAGAGGCCCAGCAAGCAACCCATCTCTCAACTTCTTTAAGAGAGAAGGGTGAAGATGGAGCTTACCCTCAGCTCAGTAGTGTGGAGTTAGCATTGGTAAGTACTTTCATTCTGAATACAAGTCATACTTCATTACCAATTTCTATCACTTGTCACTCTGAGTCTGCATTAGGGAATGATGTGTCAGCAAATCCAACAGCTGATGCTGACCCTGGCCTATCTGTTTCTAATGATGTAGCTCCCCCACAACAGGGTTCTACTAAAGGAACCAAAAACATTATTATTGATCTAAATTTATCAGGGACTCTTTTTCAGGATCCATCAGGTCAAACCAACCCTGGTGGTGAAGGGCTTAAAACTAATCCACATACTCATGCTGATGCTCCAAGGATTCCCAAGGAAGTGCATCTCACCACTAGAGCCAAGGAGGGACACTTGCATACTTTTGTTGTCAGTATGTCTGGAGATGATCTGGAGAAAGAACTTGGGTTCAATGAGAGAATTCCAGTCAATCTAGATGACAGTGATGAAGAACCTGCTGATGCAACACAAAAGCCACTTTCAGCCAGAGCTGAGCAGGTAAAAGAATTAACCAATCAAGTGTTGATTCTTCAATCACAGGTTTCCAGACTGAAGGAAGAAAAGGTGCTTGCTGACAACGAAATCTCAACTATCAAAGCAAGACCACCTCCTCCTTCTGCTGAACAAATTAAGGATGTCCTCTTTGCTGCTTTGAAGCCCTTAGTCTAAGATGTGGCCACCACCACTTCCCTAAAGCAAGAGATGTCATCTCTAATGGAATCCATCAACGTACTTCCATGGAGTTTCCACCAGAATTCACACCAGTTCCTGGCCAAGTTAATACCTTGTGTGATTCTGTGTCCAAGATCAAAGATAGAGTGGCGTTGCTGGAGAAACAAAAGCTGACCATTTCTAAAGAGGTTCAACAGAAGCTAAATGCCCTTGCAACAGTTCCAGCCATGCTGGCCAAGGTAACTACCACTCTTGATCATCTTTGTGGCTTCTTCCCAGCTGGTGGGTCATTAGAAGCTGTTGGGCAGTCTTCTGCTGAGGGGGAGAAAAACACAATCCAACAGCTCTTCCAAAAACATGCCCAAAAAAAGGCTCAGAAATAATCGATTGAGTCACCCATCACTGAAAAGAGCCCATCAAAGGATAAGGGGGAGTCATCAGCCAAAGATGATGATATGCAAGGGCTGACCACAAGTGGGGAAACAACTGATAATGGTTCACCTCCCTTAATACCCAAAAACAAAGATCTTACTCTAAATGATCATTTGATTAGCGCTGGAGTGGCCACTCAGGAAGAACTTGACAAGTTATACAAGCTTCAGCAAGAAGAAAAGCTAAAAGATCTGAAGCTAAGCTTGTATGAGCAGATTGGAAGAGTTGAAATAGAAAGTGTCTTCAAGAAGAAAGTGTTATATGAAAAGTTTTGTATAACAAGGCTCAACAGAAGAAACATCTCACCAATCACCAATGTTGATATGTTGACCAACAAAGGTGACATCCATCTCAAGTTCTATAGGGGTGATGGAACTGATGAGATACTTGAAAACTTTCAAGGAAAAGAACTTTCTTATACTGAAGGGATGGAAATGAGTGTGATAATTGAGAAAAGGAAATCCAAGAGATGGGATGAAGTTCGCACCAGAATCCAGCACTACATGAGAAATCATGAAAGATTGGGTGAAATTCTGAACATAAACACTCAAGTTTCTTTGGAAGATCAAGATCCTATATTGGAGCTGAACAAAAGAGCAAATCTGATACAACCTGAAGTTTGTGACATCTTTGTCACTACAAAGAAATACAAAGGCCTTGTTCAGTTTCAAAATCATCTCCCTGGTCATGTACTGGACGAACCTAAACTAGGAATGATTATGTTCAATCATCAAGAACGTCAAGACTTTGTGGGCATAAGTGATCTTGATGAAATGAACAATGAACTTCTCTCGAATGTTCAAAGGATATTTTACTCTCTTCATGGTGGTCCAGGACTTACTGATGCTGCTAAAACCTTCAGCATGTGCTTGCTTGCTATATTGGACCACATAAACTCAGATCCATTAACTCAGACTTCCATCATTGAAGAACTTAGGCCTAAGAAGAATTGAATAATCATTTGTATTGATTTTGTTGTAATTTGTAATGTTATTAAATAAATGCTTATCTGATGTTTATAAGTTATTAATTGTTCAGTGCAAGTAAGAAGAAGTTGTTATGCTCACTTACTACTGACATTAGACTTAGGCTATTTGTATATCCAAATAGGAAGAGATTGTTGGGTCAGTATTTACTGACCCTGAAGCAACTCTAGGATTTGAATATAAAATCCCCTAAGTGTTTCATGCTCAGCAGTAAGGCCAGTATGCTGAAGGATGACTAGAGGAACAAAGTTCCTACTGAAGACTTTATAGCTGAAGGAAGTCCAGCACTCCCCTTCCAGTGAACTTAGAAGACAAAGGAGTCTTCGCTTCAAATACTAGGCGGTCTAGTTGCTGAAGAACAAGGACTAAAGAAGGGCTTTCAGTTCAGTTTGGCTTGACAATACCAAACTGAATGATGTCGATCTCCTCTAGGATACTTAAGACTCTTCAATATTCTGATGGTTTGCATTAGGCGGGAAAAGATAACTTTAAGTCAAAGTAGGTTGCTTGTATACTTAGATATAAGTACAATCTTTATATTTTCTAGAATAGTTTATTAAGTACTTTGTATTGTTTATCCAACATGGGCATCAACCACCCACTGGATAAACTCATGCATTGGTACATGCAAAACGCAAATCCTAATTTACACTGCCTATATAAAGGAGTGTACATTGTGAGAGAAAGGTAACCAATACAAGAGCTTAAACTCTGGAAAACCTTTCTCTCTCGATACCAACTAAACCATATAGTCAAAGATGCATATGAACGTTTAGATTGGAGCTTAGACTTTAACTTTGGTTAGACGTTTAAGTAGAGGAGATCAAACCCTATTGTCATTCAACCACTTTGTTATTCCGCAAACAAAGTGGGTTATAGATTCTTTATTTGATTCTAATAAAAGTCTATACGTTGAAAAGTATATTGGTATTGTTGTTTTAATCTTTCATAGTTCTTATCTATTGTTAAAACAACAAACTTGAGTCGAAGTAAGAGTTATTAATTAAGTTAATAAGTAATAACGAATTACAAGGGACCAACAGAAACCCTGTCAAGGAGGTTCTTAACCGAATCTACCCTATCACAGGTACGGTATCAAATACCCTCTAACGGTCTTCACCGACCGGAGGTAAAACGCTACCGAATTAGGGTGAAATGTTTAAAGCCATTTTATCCGTGTCTATATATGTTGCTGCATATCAAGATGGTGGTGTAGTTGTGCACTAACCGAAGTCGTCTTCACATATTCATACTAAAAGTTAAAGTCTTCCGCAACTCTGATGAATATTTGAAGGACTAACTACAACTATATTTGTATGGGAGATTGTTAGCCTTTCAAAATCAACAAAGTATAAATATGTTGCTTCAGAAGTCACAAGAGCACAAGATGGCGATAATCAAGATACTTAAGAATGTAAGAATGTAATAGGTTATCTTGTCACAATAACACAAGATGAACACTATCAAGGATAGACTGAAGATCTCAAGCACTCAAAGTCAAAAGACAAAGGCTAAAGATAAAGATCACAAGGCATGAAGGAACAAAACCGTTACAAACAAGATCAAGACCAAATAACAAGACCTAAGAAGGAAGATCACCTCCACAAGAATGTAATTACTCAATCATCTTATGCATTTTAAAGATGACTGATACATTGGAGGAGATTGTTAGCCCTATATTTTATATAGTCAAACAAGAATGTAATAGGTCATCTTAGTCGTTAAAGGTCTTGTATTGTAATAGGTTAGTCGGGAAAACCGGGCTTGGACTTTAAGCTAATATTGTATAAGTTAGGGGCTCTAAGTCCAAGACAAGCCAAGCCCAGCCCATGGAAACAAACCCACGGCCATGGAAAGTCCATGTGGTTCATGGGTATATATACCCTCTTCCATGTGTGGAAGAGGGTGTTGTTCATTATTTCACACATAGTAAACCTTCCACCATTCTAGTTTATCTCTCTACTTTCTCTCTCTAACTTTCTTCTCTTTCTTTCTCTAAATCTACTCTAAATATTGTGTTATGGATTAAAGTGGGATTAACACACGATAATGCTGTGGTTTTATAATTCTTCCCCTCTAAAAAGGGAAAATTCATCCTCGAATTAAAGGTAATAAGATGATGAAGTTTATGAGAACTAAAAGGACACCTAAGCTGAAAAGACATGTAAGCTGAAGGATAATTCGTCTTCTTATTAAGACATAATGCTGCTGATAGGTATAAACATGACATGACTAAAGTGATCATGTAACGTGACATAGCTGAAGAGGACATGGAACGTAACTTGACTGAAAGAACTTAACTGGATTTATTGAAAGGAAAGTGATGAGAGGTCCGGATGGACTCCTCCGTTTCGAGTAGCTTCCCGCTTGAAACGATTCCTTCAAGGGTCTAAACATAATGAAAATCTTGGTCCTGATGACCCTGTCTTGACGATACTGAATAGTTTATGGTTCCATATTTAATATGGATTTTCTGAATCTGATAGAATCAATAAGCTACAGCATGTAGGATACATGAAACGGTACATACAAATATCATGAAAAGATGACATTAGTATCCCTGAGCAAGCTGCTGAAAACATATAGGGACGAACTACGTGAACAATTGTAAACGTGCTACGTGAGCAATTGTGAATGTGGTTCACAATTATATGAGGAACACTGTGCATGAAGTATATCGTGGACGTGATACGTGTAACATACTGTGAACGTAATACTAGGACATATAATGAACGTATGTCGACTGAGGAAGGAATGCCAAACGATACGGCCTGAGACGAGAAACGTTTGCCTGAGTATGGAAAAGCTGTTCTAAACCTGAGTCTGGTTTCTTAAGCTTTCTATGACCATATTCAGTAACAAGTTGTGAAAACGTATATCATGAGATGGAACACGAATCTGAACGTGAACAATGTCATGAATTCGGACGCGAACTTAAATCATGAGATAACACAAAATATGGACTAAAACAACATCATAATATGGACGTGAGACGTAAACGTGAAGGTAAACGTAACGTGAACGTGAACGTACACGTGATCGTGAACATGAACGTGAGCGTGCTTCACGAACGTGAATTTCTATCAGACATGATTGTTGATGGGATACCTTGAAATTGTACGATCTATTGTTGAATTTCCTGTAGATCTTCTACTGTGTAATCCTTTCGAATGAACGAACACGTATAGGCTGGTTTAAATGGTCGACAATGACTTAGATAGCATTATACTTTTCTGAGTTATGTGGTAAACCGATAACAATCTTCATGAAATCTTGTCTCATTTTTGCTTAAATTTCTAATGGTTGTAATAACTTACTAGTATGACGGTGTTCTATCTTGAACCTGCGGTATGTTAGGCATCTAGCTATGAACATAGCTGCATCCATGTGTTATACTGCTTTTATCAAAATTCTTCCTGGAATTATGGTACATTTTGGTGAAATCTGGGTGAAATAGTCATGAAAGGATTATGAGTCTCGATAAATTAGATCTCTCCTAGCGTAGGATATTATAGAATAATAAATTTTAGTGTAGGTCCTCTCCTTTATGCGTAAGCTTAGCCATGGAAAGCTAATCGTGAGAACTGTCAGCAATTTCTATGGTAGTAGTCAACTAAGTTCGAGAAACTTGTACTCCAGTCACAGACGTTGGTTTTTGACCAATTTGGTGATGGCCTTCACCTTCGCAATATTTTTGAAATTTTCTTTCTGCTAAAATAGGGTGGCTCAGAAATGCCATCTTGTTCATCTGGAACTCACATCTGGAAAGTTTCGTATATAATTTTCTCCTATAGGAGGTTCTGTACAACTGTGAGAAGATGATTCTCTTGTACCTCTCTAGAATTTAGCAGATCAGAATGTTATCAATGAATATACTGACGAATGTTATCAATGAATATAGCTAGAGCATTTGGCAGCTCAGAAGTATAAATCAAAATTTTTAGAGAGACTATAACGTATGCAACAGCAGTCTGGAAACATCATATTCTTTCTCTCACCAATGCTGGTGGCAGGGTCGTGAATTGTTCTGGAAAATATTTAAGACATCGTAGCAGGTCAGGTAAACCTTCTATTCGTGGAATGAGTATCGTTTATGAATGGCGATCTTGTCAAATTTTTGGTGGTCGATACATGATCTCATGTTACCGGCCTTCTTTCTGATAGACGGAAACGATGCACTTCCTAGTAGTGCGCTAGGGCAAATAAAGCCTCGTGCCGGTAACTCCAGCATCAATTGCTGCAACTATTTTAACTCAGCTGAAGCCTTGTGATAAGGAGCTTTGGAAACAAGTTATGTCCTTGAAACCAATTTTGATGTTGACTCGGTCTCGTGGTAAAAAAAAATTTAGGGAACCTTCTGGTATTGAGTCTGGATGTTCTGGAATAATCTGTTGATCTTGAATTTATGGGCTTCATAAGTGGATTTATAACTGGTAGCTCAAAGTGTTCATAGATCTGGACGGATAAGTCACGCGCTTGTAAGGCAGAAACAGTTTGTACTGATTTATCTGATTTAAGATGAAGCTGACATATGAATTTGTTAAGTAATCGTGGCAACTTTCACTGATTGTGTTCATCTGTAACCTCACAGAATGAACACTGCGTGTCTAACCTGAATAATACTCCAGTGGTGGTACGGAATTGCAATGGTCTGATTTATGCGTGGCATAATAGAACGGGTATACCCCCTTGGAGGATACCCTAAATTTCTGAGGGACTGGTTTAGCAGGCATACTGGAGTTATGAGTCTTGACCCGTACTTTGAGAAGATATTCGTATGATGTACCATGACTGGTGTCTTGACATGTGTCTTCCGAAATGATACCTGAGACCTGTGTCTTGACTGATGTCTTGACATGTGTTTTAGTAGGTGAATTTGAACACGGCTGAAGATTTTTGGTAACTGCTAGGATTGGCGGACCGGTTAGACTGCTAACCATTGCATTTTTGGTCACGTCCATTCTAGAGTTCTGATGGTTACTGACTGATTAATTATTAGCATGGTGGTTGTCATTACTGTCTTATTTGTTAGTTTCATGACGGCCATTATCATGACCGTGATTCATGTAATCTATTCTGTTGAGTGGCCGACTGGGTACCGGTTCTCACTCTTCTGTCTGAAAGAATAGCTGTGTGACGTGTGACATCTTAACTGAGGAAGTAAAGGCATGGAATGTGATAGTAGCGTCTGATGGTTGAAGTATGTTCTTGTCTGAAATTTTGAATTTATAACTTCGTCCTTTTTCTAAAGAGTCTTTATAATATAAACAACATCAACAACTTGAGAAATCTCCAAAGTATCAGCAACATCAGCATTCGTGAGGTGTTCGAAACGTTAGCAACATCAGTATCTGGTAAAATCTTCAACCCACAAGCAGCATCAGCATCTGGTAGAATATTGACAAGTGGAAACGCCTGAGACGATTAAGGATCGATTAACAGTGCACATGGAGTAAGGTACATGGAGTACACCTGGAATATTGTACGTGAAGTACACGATGAATATTGTACATGTAGTACACCTGAGGTACTGTACATGGAGTACACATGAAATACAGTACATGGCTTCGGTGGCAATTTCTTGAGATGATCTATCCTGGTGTCGACCGTCTGACATGGTCAACGGAATATAATTTGATTTAAACGATAGCAAATTGAACTGAAACGAGTAACATGATAGGCTGGCAATTTCTACGTAAACTTAGTGCTGGTTGTATAGAGACTCAAAAGCATGATTAAACATAGTTTTCGTCGATGGTTAGCATGAAGACATGATTGATGAAGACCAAGCATGATTTATCATGAAACAGGATTTTACTGAAACCCTTTTGTGTCTTAGCATGAAAACATCATCACCCTGCTGATAACATAATCCTCATAAGGAGACATGAAACTCGATCAGCATGAAGACGACATCCACGTGAGAGTATGAAACTGGATTTTTCAAAGAACATAAAAGTATAACCAACTGGGTTTAACCTCAACTGATGTGGATGACTATGGTTCAATCCACAAAATTCAAGTAGAAAGCATGTGAAGAATTATGGGCGATTCTGGTTCGATCCATACTTGTCAAAATTTTATGAGAACTGTCATGTATAGAAATTACAATCTGGGACTAAATGTGGATAGATGTTGTCTAATCCATACTAGTCAAACTTAAATGAAACATTGTGATATGAACAAAGGTGAACACTTTTGGGTCGGTTCTCAAAATAACTATCGTTTGAAAACATGAAAATTGACCTAAACAATGGTGAACGTCTGTGCGTCGGTTCACTAAGTAATATTCGACTGAAAACATAAATCTGACATGAGTAAGGATGAACGTCTATGGGCCGGTTCACCAAAACAAAATCTGAACGGGCAAGGGTGAACGCCTACGGGTCGGTTCAACAAAACGAAAATTCGCAGAAAAGAACATGCGACTAAATATGGCTAGTCCAGTACCAACCTTTTACTTAGTCAAAAACTTTAAGAACTGACTGATAAATGAATAAAACTGACTGATAAATGCATGAGAAACATGAAAGATAACAACGCCAAAATCTGGAAAGTGCCTGGTGACTACCCACCAGTCACATGTCAAGTTTTAGAGCCTATAGGTCGAACCTTGCGCTATGATACCATAATTGTAACACCCCACTTGGATAAGTGGACCGTTACGTGTATTTATAGCGTGTCATCAAAGCATATAAGGTAAATGTCCTAAAACATTAACTGACCATAAATGAAATACCGGAATCAAACATCGGTAATCCGAACATAAGCTCAAAACATGAAAAGTAAATACTGAAAGAAAGGACTGAACAATGTCCAAACAGGCAAATAAGTGTATGAAGTGCATAAAGTAAAGAAGTCTGGATAGCTTCCATCCAATGCACGTACTCTCAGAATCCTAAGAGCGTCCTGGTGTACCTGCCGTTAGAACATAAAAGGAACTACGACTGAGCATAACACCCAGTAAACGGATATAAAGCATGATAAGAAATACTGAAATGAAGCAGATAATAAAATACTGAAGTTGTAAGACTGATATGTAAATTGCAGCGGATAACTGTGTATAATATGAAAAGTCTGATTTATAAATAGTAAAGCTGAACTGTTATCTGTTAAATCTGAAAACATGCATTTACTGTATTTTAATTGCTAAGAACTTATATAGGTCATGTGTTGTAACAACGTCTGCATGAATACATGGAGGGGTGACCTCGTCATGCTGTAGAGGGGTGACCTCTAAATAATGTGCTGGGTGGAGGGATCAACTTCAATGTGAAGGATGTAGAGCACACATCACATTCACCTGATAAGCTATAAACTGATAACCTAGGATGCATCCATATGCCCCACTGATAATACTGATAAAATGGACAAGCTGAAATAAATGGGACGCTGCGAGAAATCACTCCCCCGTAGAGGAGTCATGACACCGGTGCCTCAAGTGTCATGGTTACGGTACCTCCGTAACTAGTATATAACTGGTCATGCTTGTATATAAAGCTCAGACAAATTTAGCTTAGTTATTAAGATAATTACTATAAAAATTATAACATATACTGGGAAAAATATTTGGCTGCAGACGGGAAATCCTAATCATGCATAGGAAAGAAAGTCCTTACTAAAGGACAGAAAATCCGTACCTCGTGTCCAGTAATGAAAGCTTAAGGATCGACTCTGACTTCCCGGATACTACATAAATAAGAGACGTAAATAAGTTGTCTGATTACTGTCTCTTATTACTATTCTTAATTCATTTTGCGTGTTCTCGTATTATTTTACTTGTTGTATATAAACTGATTAATCTGATTGTCTGGTGTATTTATGATAAATCCGACTGCTCTTTAATTATTTACTGAATAACGTACATCTTGTATTTCTGATTACTGTATACTATACTGTATCCTGATTAGTGTATTTCACTGTATTTGTAGTTACTGTATATTATACTATGTTATGATATTTAAGATATTACTATAAATAGTATCCTGCTATAAATAGAAAGTTTCCTAATAAAAAAAAGTTTCCCAAAATGGTTTCGTGAATAATTAAATCATCTAATAATCATATACGTTTTAATTAATAAAACAATTTAATTATCGAGACCAATTAAATTACTAAAACATTTAAACATGGTTAGTTTAAAAATGTTAAACTTAATTACCAAAAGATTTAATATTAACTTAAACAACTCTAGTATATATAACGCGGGTGTACACAAAACTTGAGCTAAAACTATCCCTGAGACACCCATGTCTCGGGTTAACACAACCCGAGCCCACCAAGCCCTTGGCTGTTGTCCCCCTGCTGTCGATGATACAAACAGTAGCCACCGGCTTAAGCCGGCAGCCACTATAGTCCCTTGTGGTTCCCACTGTTTAGGCCTAATTTACCCCCTGTTGTTCATCTAGTTCCCACTAGTTGCACACCAGTTCCCATCGGTAACCAAACTTACCCCCTACTGATGATGCAGACCCGAACGCACCCTGTTGGTGGTCTTTTGGTGATGCTGTCCCAAACCAATACTACCCATCTACGACTGACCAAAACAACCACACCGAGACCATAATGGTCTCGGTTTTTCATGCAGCCAAACAACCTAATAAGTGTGAAAACACCTATCCTTTTACCACTTATTTCCAATAATAACAAGACCAAAACGTGTATTTTATGTCGTAAAAGTCGGAATTATGCGTGGTTTGTGTTTTTATTGTGTTTCAGGATAAAAATATGAAAAAGGAAGAAAACATGGGCTATCACGGGCTTTTATCGAAGAAAACCAGAAAAGACGAAGTCAAAAGATCAAGAGTGTAAAAAGAACGGAAGTCCAAGGCCTATTCTGAAGATTTATCGAAGAAAAAGTCTAAAGACGGAAGTTTAATGAAGTCGAAGAACTCAAGTCTAATAGAAGAAGAAAATTATAAGACAAGTTCAATGTATATCGACAAATCCCGAGACGACGTCGAGAAAGACAAAGAATTTAAATCGAGTCGAGACGAAAAGAAAGAAGGAAGCAACACATGCACTCCCCACCTCCTATATATACCCTCCTAATGTGTCATTAGGAGGGTGTTAGTTAGTTTTTTAGTCACTTTTTCATTTTTCTAGTTTTTATTTTTAGAGAGAGAAAGTGTTTAACTTTCTCTCACTAGAACTTCATCTTTCCTTTCCTTTCATGTTTAAGCTTTAATTCAATCTTGTATTTTGGAATCTTTAATCTACAAGTTCAAGTTAAGCTTTTCATCTTTAATCTTCTTCTACCTTTCTTGATTTTATTTACCTTTGATTCGTTATCATCTTTGATTTTGTTTAATCTTGATGTTTGATTGATTAATAAGTTTATCTTTTGGTTTCTATCTAAGTTTTATACGGATTAAACTTTGAGCTTATCATGCTTATTGGCTTATTTTGTATTTAGCTTATTTACTTTTTATTTTTCTTAAAAGTTTCATTTTTTATGGTTTGTTTTAAAAGATTTGCTTATTTAAAGTTTTGGAAAGTTCTTATTCGTGCTTACTTAACTTTTTCATTTTTGAGTTAGTTAAGTTTTGGATTGTGCTTTTTATTAAAAGTTAGCTTATTTGATTGCTTATTACGATTTATACTCTATCGGAAAAGGTAAACCCTTTTCCGACGAGTGATTCTGACAGCACCATCGGATTAGGGTTTATGATTCCGATTGTTATTCCGACCAACATTCCGACTGTGGAGTTTATTGGATATTCCGATAGGACTTGATTTCCATTATTCCGATTGTGGTCTCTTTATACATTCCGATAGGTTGTTTTCTGACAGTTTAATTTCGATAGCTTACTTGTAATTATTCCGACAGTATCCATTTTGAGGTATTCCGACGGATTATTCCGACGGTTTTGTTCTGACAGCATTCCGACGGGATATTCCGACGGTTTTAAGATTTTATTTTTACAAGGTTTTAAGTTTTTGTTTAAATTCACTTTTAAGTTTTTAAGTTTTTAATTATTTATTTTTAACTCGTAATTTTAATTTAATTTTTAAAGCTTTTATTTTACACAATGACAATTTCATATTTGCTTTTAGCTTAAAATAGATAATCAAACCATTTTATTTTCTACCAAGAACGACTGAGTCGCACTTTTAACTAGTAATCAATTCGAAAAGATCGGACGATAACTTTTTTTCATACTTGGCTAAAACCTTGTATTAAATGGCGCCGTTGCCGGCTCTTTTCATTAAGATTAACGATTTTTTAGTGAGAGACGCGTTGGATTTTGGGATCCGTTCATTTTTTAACGTTATTTTTCTTGCTTAAAAATTTTCAAAAATCCATAAAAATTAAAAATTTCAAAAATTCAAAAAAAAAATAGAAAAACATAAAAAAAACCAAAAACATTTCTTGTCTATCTTTCTTTTCTTTTTGTAGGTGTGTATGCGTACCCGTGCTCGTAAGAAGAAAGCAATTCAAGCCGAAGTCGAAACTCCAACTGTAACGCCCCATTTTGATAAATGGAATGTCACGCGTAATTATGGCGTGTCATCAAAGTATACAAGGATAAATGTCTAAGACATTACATGACCATAGGGTAAACCGGAATCAAACATCGGTTCCCAAACATAAGCCCAAAACATAATAAAGTAAATGAAATGAATGAAAGACTAAACAAGCATAAGTATATGAAGGAAAAAGGAAAAGAAGTCTCTAGCAGCTTCCATCCTATGCACGTCCTCCAAATGCTCGAGTCTTCCCTAGGGTACCTGCCGTTTTGGGACATGGAAAGGAAAGTAACGGCTGAGCAAAACGCTCAGTGCACGGATATAGACATAATATATATGACTAAGCATAATAAAGACTTAATAGCAGCGGAAATGTAAAAGCCCTGGAAAAACCTGGAACATGTTCATAAAACTGGTTTTATAGTTTGAAAAGCCTTATGTTTATCTTATGAAAACTGTTTAACATATTTTACCATTAGCCAATATAGGTCATGAAAATCCACCGTGCATGAATACTTGGAGGGGTGACCTCATCATGCAGATTAGAGGGGCTGTCTCTAATTTAATATACTGGCTTTGGGTAGGAGGGATCAGCTCCTTGTGAAGGATGCATGGCACACACCACATTCACCATGAAATCCTGAATGAAAACATGTAACTAGGATGCACCCATACGCCCCACATGATAAATATAATAATATGGCCAAAAGCTGAAGGGACGCGACGAGCAATCACTCCGCCGTGGTGAAGTCATAACATCAGTGCCTCTAATGTTATGGTTATGGTACCTCCATAACTAGGTGAAACTAGTCATGCATGTATATGGCTATAGGTATTCTAAATTAAACATAAGCAAATCAAACATATAAACTTATACTACGGGAAAACAGTTGTCTGCATACGGGGAATCCTAATAACGAAAGAATGTCCATACTGAAAGGACGGGAATCCGTACCTTATGTCCAGTGAACGAAGAAGATGAACTGAGAGGAATCCTACTTCCGAATCACTAACGCTACATAAATACATACATGAATAAGTATTTATTTGCTAATACGTAAGTGATTTTATGTCATGTTTTAGCTTATTTATATGTTCTTATCATGTTTTACTGTTTAAAGCCTTAAACTGCGTTTATCTTACATTCCGTTTACTCTGATTAAGTATTTCTGGTATTTCATGTGTTATTATACTTACTGTGTAATAATAAGTAACTTTCCAAAAATAGCAGGTTTCCTAAAATAGAAAGTTTCCAAAAATAGAAAGTTTCCAAAACTAGAAAGTTTCCAAAAATAGAAAGTTACCAAAAATAGAAAGTTTCCAAAAATAGAAAGTTTCCAAAAATAGAAAGTTTCCAAAAATAGAAAGTTTCCAAAAATAGAATTACTGCTTAACATAGATAAGTTTCTAAAAATAGAAAGTTTCCATAAATAGATTAGCTGCCTTATTTAAATAAGTTTCCATAAATAGATTAGCTGTCTGAAATAAATAAGTTTCTAAAAATAGAAAGTTTCCATAAATAGATTAGCTGCCTTATTTAAATAAGTTTCTAAAAAAATAGAGAGTTTCCATAAATAGATTAGCTGCCTTATTTAAATAAGTTTCTAAAAATAGAACGTTTCCATAATTAGATATAAGCTGGTTAAATAAGCTAAGTATATAAGCCTAAGTGTTTTCATGATTATTTCCTAAGTCATATGATATAATGTATAGTTTATTAATTATTTCATGTAATTAAAATAAACTATAGGTTAAGATATTTAATTAAAGTATATCATGTTTTTAATTAAATAAAGTTAAATACTTAGGTTAAAACATGTATTATTATTTATTAATAATATAACCTAAGTCATGTTAATTAATTAATTATAACCATGGTTTTTAAATAATTAATTAATTATAAGTCTAAAATATAAAATACTTAGGTTAATAATTTCATGATCTAATAATTAAATTATAACCTAAGTCATGTTATTAAATTAATCATGTCATATTTATTAGTTTAATTTTAACATATGATTATATAAAAAAAATCTTAACATAAACCGTGAACCGGATCTTGACTAGAAACCATGAACCGGACATGAAATCGACACCATACCCCGAACCAACTCGGGGTTACCCTTGTCTTGATGCTGCCGTGGGACCCACACCAACCAACCAGAACCATATGGTCTCGGTGGTGGTCAAATGGCCAAACCGAGACCCTCTCGGGTTCGGTTTAGGCGCGGCCAAGAACAAACACCCCTTAAACAAACCTTTTGATTTAATCCAAACCCAAATTCATGTTAGATCTATGATTTAATTAGGTTTTATTAAAAAACATAACATGTTCTTAATTATTTAAAAGATTAAATCAAAAGAAAAAGGGTTAAAGGATTTACCGAATACGTGGATCTAAAGAACGATGAACAAACACGAACACTAGCAATAATTCCAAGATCCAAGATCAATAAACACCTCCTTGTTATGTTTGAAGGTGGCGGCCAAAAGAGGGAGAAGGAAAAGAATTAGGGTTTTTGATGTTTTCCTGTAAAGTGAAAAATGACATCTTTTTCCCTAGTTTTTCTTGTTTAGTAAAAATTGATGGGCTAAGCCAATTATTCCTCCCTAATTTCGTGGTATGGGGCCCACATGGGGTAACCCATACATTTCCCGAGTCTAAATATTATAGTGTGTTCTCGTGTGTTCTCGTGTTCGTAATTTACGTGTTTTAATTAGTTATCGATCGTGACTTAATATATTTATTCGTGTTCGATATAAATATATATATATATACGTAATTAATATTAGCTCGTGATTTAATTACATTCATGATTTCATGATCGCATGTTCGTGATTATTTATTGTCAAATAATTATTGTGTGCTCGTGCGTAGTAAATACTTATCGTGTTCTAACACGTACGTAATACGTAAAATCCTAACACGTAATCGTAATCATGCTATAATAGGAAAGTTTTAACCTAGTACGTACGATCTTAAGGGTACTCTTCATGGTAAAAGCATGCGGGTTTTACAACTCTTCCCCCCTAAAAAGAATAATTCGTCCCCGAATTATAGATAACGTAACTGAAAGAGAAACATACCCGAATCAAACTGAGAGGGTATGTAAGATAAATTAACGTGCAGGTGTCCTGGCAGAAAGAACGCGGAACGTGACATGTCTTAAAAGGACATGGAACGTGACGTGGCTGAAAGGACATATCTAAATGATAAGTGAAAAACGGATAAGAAGTTCGGCCGAACTTGTCCGTTTCCAAGTGGCCTCCCTCTTGGAACGGTTCCTTCAGAAGATCTTGACACTAAAAATAAATCTTGGTCCTTCTGACCTTGTCTTGGAATCCGAAGAAATTCTTGGTTATCAACGGAAGGTAGATCCCCTAAATTCGATCGAGGAAAATAAGAGTTAACGTGCAAGGGTAACTGAAACGTTACGATGCAAGACAATCTAACTTAACTGATAATTAGAAACGATGCGCGAGACATAAGGAACGTAGTACGTGAAAAATTTTGAACGTGATACGTGAAAATTTTTGAACGTGCTACATGGAGATATGGCGAGTGTAGTATGAGTAAACATATCGTGATCCATGATACGTGTAACATACCTTGATCATGATATGAGGAACGTGGAATGAACATAACATGTGAAACATATCGTGAACATAGAATATAATGGTGATAACGCCAATCACTACAAGGTGAGACATAGAATATGACAAGAAACGTCTATCAGAGGATAGGGAATTATACTAAACTTGGGTCTGGTCTCTCAAGTTCTTGCAAAACTTCCCAGAATGAGAAAAGTGAACATAAAATCGTAAGCCGAAATGCCATCATGAACGTGAATAGTGTCATGAACGCGAGCGCGAAAGCAAGTCGTGAAATTAGAACAAGGACGTGAAGTAAATAAGGAGCATAATTATGAATATTTATCTGACTCGAAAACTGAGGGATTACCAAAGTGGTCGGATGAGCCTTGGCGTGGAATGTGTCCGATAAATATGTTGGTTCTGAAATCCGTACGGATGTAAGGATTCTGCAGACTTGATCAAACTGTTGACAATAACCCAGATAGCATCATGCTTCTTCTGAGTTTGCTGTAATCTGGTAACTAAAATCCATGGAGATATTGTCCTTTTTCGATTCACAATTTCAGATGATGAAAACATACCAGTCTGTTGGTGTCCTATCTTAGCCTGCTTGTATAACAGGTATGAAGATATGAACGTAACTGTATCCTGCTTCGTAGAAACTTGATACATAGAAGGTTGCGAAACTCTGAGTCTCTGTATCTAGACTTCTCCTAGCGTAGGATTTTCTAGAACACCTAATGTAGTGCAGGGTTCTCTCCTTTACGCATAAGCTGAGTCATAGTAAGATTAACCGTAGAAACCCATGTGATTCAGCGTGTCACTGTAATCAAACATAATTGATATTGGAAAATTTTTCTAGGGTAAAATTCCTCTTGTCATAGAATTTGCAACATAGTGCAGATATGGTCTTTCTGTTCTTCTCTGGGCTTAAAGGAAATCAGGTTATCCTTAATGACAACACTGATGAATTTGCTATGAGTTCATGGAAACTCATTCTTATAATGCCGTTGGAGCATTGATGAGACTAATTCAAAATTATAAATCTAGCATGACCGAGTCGTGTACGAATAGCAGTCATGGACATGTCCTGCTTTTTCACTCGTCACTGTTGGCAGCATGATCATGAGTTCGATCTTGGAAAAGTGATTAACACTATACGGTTGATTGGACATGTCGTCAATACGTGGAGGAGAATAACGGACATGAATGGTGATTTGTTTAAGTCGACGGTAGTCGACACATAATCTCGTGGTACCATCCTTCTCCTTGTAGGTTCTTCTGGAATGTATAGGAAGACTTTGGAATAATCAACTGGCTATGCGTAAAAGAATTAAGTGGTCGTGTCTTACTGACAGCTAGAAAATTTTAGCGACCATGGCTAACAACGCACATGCTTGTAAGCATAGATAATTTGTACAGATTTTCCCGATGGAAAATCAAGGTGAATGTATTCAGGAGCCTGAACATTACTGTACATAATTATGAATCGTAGCATGGTGTGCTGTTCATAGTACATAATTAGGATAAAATTTATCTCGTGTCTGTCCGAGGAAATGCGTTAGCAGCTTGGATCTCATCATAAGCTGAAGGAAAAACCTTCGTATACGTGGGAATACGAAAGGCGTCCTTCATGGTCATGAATATATGAAATATGGTGAAACAAATGAAATTGACATCGGCAACGGGACACTTCTCACTGATGCGCTGGTAATGGTATTGAAATTCTTGTGGCCTGATTAATACATGGCAGAACAAAATGGATATACCCTTGGAGGGTACCCTGAATTTCTTAGAAAGGTTCCATAGTTGGACGTGAGTCATGTGTTTTGACTCGTGTCTTGGAACTATAAGCATGACATATGTCTTGACTGGTGTCTTGACATGTGTCTTCAGAAGGTATACGTGAGACATGTGTCTTGACTGATGTCTTGACATGTGTCTCGAGACGTAAAACCATAGAACTACAATATTAGGTTATTAAGCCAGACTTGGCGAATCGGTTGGACTATTGATCCTTTGTATGTCTGATCACGTCCGCGGCCGGAGCCTCGGTTGCGATTTCTAGGATAGTTTCTATCATAGTAGTGGTTACTATCGTCTTGTCTGTCAGTTCCATGACGGTCATTCTCATGACCGTGATTCATGTAACTATTCAGCTGAGTGGCAAGCTGGTACCGGTTTGCACTCATATGGCTGAAATGACAGCCGAATGACGTGTGACATGTAACTAAGAATTAGGGACAATGATTGATGGAAATCGTCTGATGGTGAAGCATCTTCTCGTCCGATTGCTTTGCTCTGACGCCCTTGTCTTCGTCTTGTAGGATCTCCAGGTTGTGTTCAGCATCCGCATCTCGTAGCGTCTCCGAACGTCAGCAGCGTCAACCTTTAGTAACATCTCCAAGTTATGAGCGGCATCTGCAATCTTGTAGAATATCAGCAAGTGAACATACGCCTGAGATGATTTAGAATCTACTAGCGAACACTCGTGAAGTATTGCAAGTGAAATACACATGGATTTAGGTACGTGTAATACACATGGAATACGGTACCTGGAGTACACATGGAATGCACATGAAATGATCGGTATTGGGGTCGATCATTTGTCATGATTTAAGGAAAGTATATTGGTTAAACGGTTATGAAAACCATCATGATAACCTGGCAGTATTAGCATAGACATCATTCTGGTTGTATCGAAAAATGTTAAAGTGTGGTTACCCAAAATTCAACGATGATTTTTCCTGACAGTATGATCAGTGAAAACCAACCATGACTATCATGAAAGCAGGATTCAATGAAATCCAACAATGCCTTGCATGAAAGCATAAATAACAAAAGAGGCGTTAGACGTAATCAACATGAAGACGGAATTATCATGAAGATACATGAAACAATCTATCATGAAGGAGTGTATAACATAATCAGCATGAAACTGAAGTTAACCATGACAGTATGAAAACATACTTGACATAAAAACATAGTAACTTATGAGGGGACATGAAAAAAATTTATGCCAATAAATCATGAGAAAAATTTTATGCATGAAAAACAGTTCATGAATGCGTAATGTAGTTTATAAAAACCTTTATATGTGCCAGGGGACGCCTATGGGTCGGTCCCAAAACAAAAGACATGGCGAGGGGACGCCTATGGGTCGGTCCCAAAGTTAAAAGTTTCGATAAAAGCACATGCGACTAAATAGGGCCAGTCCTGTACCAACCATTACTTAGTCATAATCCCTGCAACAATGATACATGAAACATAAATAAATGAAACTCATCTGTCAAAACTTATCAGAAAAAATAAAATTATGTGACTAATTATGAACTATTGAGGTTCAGTCCACATAGTCATAGTTCACGAGGAACGTCATGCATGAAACAATGACACATAACTAAATATGAATGACGGTTGTCCATCCATATTAGTAAAACAATCTCGATGAAAACCTCAAGGTTCTGAAAACATCATGGTTAAAACAACAATGCGCTGAAAACATCAATACGTAGAATAACAAACATTGGCTTAGGAAGCTTCTGGTGACTACCCACTAGTCACAGGTCGAGTTTTAGAGCCTACAGGTCGAAGCCTTGGCTCTGATACCATAATTGTAACGCCCCATTTTGATAAATAGAATGTCACGCGTAATTATGGCGTGTCATCAAAGTATACAAGGATAAATGTCTAAGACATTACATGACCATAGGGTAAACCGGAATCAAACATCGGTTCCCAAACATAAGCCCAAAACATAATAAAGTAAATGAAATGAATGAAAGACTAAACAAGCATAAGTATATAAAGGCAAAAGGAAAAGAAGTCTCTAGCAGCTTCCATCCTATGCACGTCCTCTAAATGCTCGAGTCTTCCCGAGGGTACCTGCCATTTTGGGACATGGAAAGGAAAGTAACGGCTGAGCAAAACGCTCAGTGCACGGATATAGACATAGTATATATGACTAAGCATAATAAAGACTTAATAGCAGCGGAAATGTATAAGTCCTGGAAAAACCTGGAACATGTTCATAAAACTGGTTTTATAGTTTGAAAAGCCTTATGTTTATCTTATGAAAACTGTTTAACATATTTTACCATTAGCCAATATAGGTCATGAAAATCCACCGTGCATGAATACTTGTAGGGGTGACCTCATCATGCAAATTAGAGGGGTTGCCTCTAATTTAATATAATGGTTTTGGGTAGGAGGGATCAGCTCCTTGTGAAGGATGCAAGGCACACACCACATTCACCATGAAATCCTGACTGAAAACATGTAACTAGGATGCACCCATACGCCCCACATGATAAATATAATAATATGGCCAAAAGCTGAAGGGACGCCACGAGCAATCACTCCGCCGTGGTGAAGTCATAACATCAGTGCCTCTAATGTTATGGTTATGGTACCTCCATAACTAGGTGAAACTGGTCATGCATGTATATGGCTATAGGTATTCTAAATTAAACATAAGCAAATCAAACATATAAACTTATACTACGGGAAAACAGTTGTCTGCATACGGGGAATCCTAATAAGGAAAGAATGTCCATACTGAAAGGACGGGAATCCGTACCTTATGTCCAGTGAACGAAGAAGATGAACTGAGAGGAATCTACTTCCGAATCACTAACGCTACATAAATACATACATGAATAAGTATTTATTTGCTAATACGTAACTGATTTTATGTCATGTCTTAGCTTGTTTATATGTTCTTATCATGTTTTACTGTTTAAAGCCTTAAACTGCGTTTATCTTACATTCTGTTTACTCTGATTAAGTATTTCTGGTATTTCATGTGTTATTATACTTACTGTGTAATAATAAGTAACTTTCCAAAAATAGCAGGTTTCCTAAAATAGAAAGTTTCCAAAAATAGAAAGTTTACAAAAATAGAAAGTTTCCAAAAACAGAAAGTTTCCAAAAATAGAAAGTTACCAAAAATAGAAAGTTTCCAAAAATAGAAAGTTTCCAAAAATAGAATTACTGCTTAAAATAGATAAGTTTCTAAAAATAGAAAGTTTCCGTAAATAGATTAGCTGCCTTATTTAAATAAGTATCAATAAATAGATTAGCTGCCTGAAATAAATAAGTTTCTAAAAATAGAAAGTTTCCATAAATAGATTAGCTGCCTTATTTAAATAAGTTTTTAAAAAAAATAGAGAGTTTCCATAAATAGATTAGCTGCCTTATTTAAATAAGTTTCTAAAAATAGAACGTTTCCATAATTAGATATAAGCTGGTTAAATAAGCTAAGTATATAAGCCTAAGTGTTTTCATGATTATTTCCTAAGTCATATGATATAATGTATAGTTTATTAATTATTTCATGTAATTAAAATAAACTATAGGTTAAGATATTTAATTAAAGTATATCATGTTTTTAATTAAATAAAGTTAAATACTTAGGTTAAAACATGTATTATTATTTATTAATAATATAACCTAAGTCATGTTAATTAATTAATTATAACCATGGTTTTTAAATAATTAATTAATTATAAGTCTAAAATATAAAATACTTAGGTTAATAATTTCATGATCTAATAATTAAATTATAACCTAAGTCATGTTATTAAATTAATCGTGTCATATTTATTAATTTAATTTTAACATATGATTATATATAAAAAAATAATCTTAACATAAACCGTGAACCGGATCTTGACTAGAAACCATGAACACAACATGAAATCGACACCATACCCCGAACCAACTCGGGATTACCCTTGTCTTGATGCTGTCGTGGGACCCACACCAACCAACCGGAACCATATGGTCTCGGTGGTGGTCAAATGGCCAAACCGAGACCCTTTCGGGTTCGGTTTAGGCGCGGCCAAGAACAAACACCCCTTAAACAACCCTTTTGATTTAATCCAAACCCAAATTCATGTTAGATCTATGATTTAATTAGGTTTTATAAAAAAACATAACATGTTCTTAATTATTTAAAAGATTAAATCAAAAGAAAAAGGGTTAAAGGATTTACCGATACGTGGATCTAAAGAACGATGAACAAACACGAACACTAGCAATAATTCCAAGATCCAAGATTAATAAACACCTCCTTGGTGTGTTTGAAGGTGGCGGCCAAAAGAGGGAGAAGGAAAAGAATTAGGGTTTTTGATGTTTTCCTGTAAAGTGAAAAATGACATCTTTTTCCCTAGTTTTTCTTGTTTAGTAAAAATTGATGGGCTAAGCCCATTATTCCTCCCTCATTTCGTGGTATGGGGCCCACACGGGGTAACCCATACATTTCCCGAGTCTAAATTTTATAGTGTGTTCCCGTGTGTTCTCGTGTTCGTAATTTACGTGTTTTAATTAGTTAGGGATCGTGACTTAATATATTTATTCGTGTTCGTGATAAATATATATATACGTAATTAATATTAGCTCGTGATTTAATTACGTTCATGATTTCATGATCGCATGTTCGTGATTATTTATTGTCAAATAATTATTGCGTGCTCGTTCGTAGTAAATACTTATCGTGTTCTAACACGTACGTAATACGTAAAATCCTAACATGTAATCGTAATCATGCTATAATACGTACGATCTTAAGGGTACTATTCATGGTAAAAGCATGCGGGTTTTACACCAACTATTGTCACCAAGGACAATCGACCAATGATCGAGCTTTTGCAATCGCAAGTAGAGGGCAACACCGATGCTATTGTCATACCGGAGATTGGAGCCAACAACTTTGAACTCAAATCCGGCTTCATTCAAATGGTCTCTGCTCAACCATTCTTAGGGCGTACACTTGATGATCCTCATGACCATATCAAAAGGTTCCTTCAACTCACTAATACGGTCAAGTATAATGGGGTTTCACAAGAAGTGATTCGCTTGCAACTTTTTCCTTTCTCCTCAGAGGGACAAGCCCGTCACTAGCTTGATAAGGAACCGCCACAAAGTATTCTTACGTGGTCGGATTTAGAGACCAAATTCATCAACTATTTTTTCCCACCCTCACGTACTACCGCTTTGCGGAATGAAATCATTAACTTTGAACAAAAGTACGGTGAGACATTTAGTGAATATTGGGACCATTTTAAGGAACTTTTAAGAAAGTGTCCACAACATGGTTTCACAAAAGTGCATCAAATTAATACTTTTTACAATGGTTTAAGCATGAATGACCAAAATTCACTAAATAGTGCCTCGGGGGGTAATATTTTGGCTAAGTCTTCTAATGCCGCATGGGATATTATTAAGAATAATCTAGAGTGCAAACTAAGAGTGTTCGGACTAATGTGGCTAGTGCTAGTACTAGTGACGGCGACAAGAGAATTGATAATCTTACTTCGATTGTTGAAACACTTGCTCTACAAATCGCTAACAATACCAAAAGCATCAATGCGCAAGTTAATGCTATGAGTCAGTCATGTGAAATATGCGGGGGTTCTCATTCATACACCGATTGTCCTTCGAATCATGACAATCCGGTAAATGTGTATGCCGCCAACAGTAACTTTTCTACGGGAGGCTATCAAGCACGTCCTCAAGGTGACCACAATTCGCTCAGTTATCGTTTAAACAATTTCCTTTCACCACCCGGTTTTCCACCTCAAAACCAAAACAACCTCAATCGCAACAATCAAAATCAACCACGAGCTCCAAATCAATATCAAACCCAAAGAAACCCATATCCACCTCAAGGAAACAATCAAGTTCACCAACCACCTGCTTATCAACCACCTGCTTACCATGCTCTTCCTCCCACCCAACCTACCGCATTTAATAAAGAGGTTGACACTTACATGAGGACTAATGACGCAATAGTGCAGAATCTTCAGCGGGAAATCATCAACTTGAAAGGAGATATGGCGAAACAAGGGAATGATCTTCGAGCCGATATGCGAAACTCTTTGAGCAGTCAAACGAATGACTTAAGGGATATGATGGCTAGTTTCTTCCAAAGTAATCAAGCCTCTGGTTCGGGTTCTCTTCCGAGTAACACCATTGCTAATCTAAGAGGGGAGATGAAAGCAATCACCACTCGAAGTGGAAAAGGTTTAAAGGAACCCGAGCTTCCTACACCTACACCGGTGATTGTGACAAAGGAAAACGAGTCCCCTTCTCCAATTCCTCCACCTTCTATTTCACCAATTCCTCCACCTTCTACTTCCACCCCTCCACCACCCAAGGATGTGAGTGATGGCTATCTTCCATGACATGGTTGAAGAAACTATGTAAGTCTTCATGGATGATTTCTCGGTCTATGGTGATTCTTTCTCTACTTGCCTTACCAATTTACAACGCATGCTTAAGCGGTGTGAAAACACACGCCTTGTTCTAAATTGGAAAAAATGCCATTTCATGGTAAAAGAAGGCATTGTGCTTGGACATAAATATCAAAAGCCGGTCTTGAAGTCGACCGTGCTAAAGTCGATGTGATTGCTAAATTGCCTCCACCTTCAACCGTGAAGGGTGTGAGAAGTTTCCTTGGTCATGCGGTCTTCTATCGTCGATTCATTCAAGATTTTTCTAAAATCGCTCGCCCGATGACCCACCTCTTGGAAAAAGATACTCCTTTTATCTTTTCTAATGAGTGTATTGAATCCTTCAATCTTCTTAAGGATAAGCTAACTAAGGCACCGGTCTTGGTTACCCCTAATTGGGAGTTACCTTTTGAATTGATGTGTGATGCAAGCGACTTTGCCATTGGAGCGGTTTTGGGCCAAAGAGTGAACAAACACTTCCAACCAATCTATTATGCTAGCAAGACGATGACGGGGGCTCAATTCCATTATACCACTACCGAAAAAGAGCTTTTAGCTGTAGTGTATGCTTTTGAGAAGTTCTGCCCCTATCTTGTTCTTTCCACCACCATTGTCTATACCGACGATTCCTCGCTGAAGTACTTGTTAACTAAGCAAGATTCGAAGCCAAGACTTCTTCGTTGGCTTTTGCTCCTTCAAGAATTTAAAATTGAAATTCGTGACAAGAAGGGAGCCGAAAAACTAGCCGCGGATCCTCTAAGTAGACTTGAGGATGCTTATCAAGGAGATCATCTGAATCAAGAGATCAATGACTCTTTTCCCCTTGAGGCCTTAATGTATATCAATTCCAATCTTGATGACACCCCGTGGTTTGCGGACATTGCAAACTACTTGGCGGGTGGAATTCTCAAGGAAGGGTTAACGTCCCAACAAAAGAAAAAGTTTTTTAAAGACATTGAACACTATTTTTGGGACGACCCTTACCTTTTCAAACAATGTGTGGATCTTGTCATTCGTCGATGTGTTGATGGGCCGGCAGCGTTACTAATCCTTGAAGCTTGCCATAAAGGACCCACCGGTGGTCACTTTGGTCCCAACTACACCGCAAAGAAAGTGTTTGACTCGGGATTCTATTGGCCCACCATTTATCTTGACGCTTACGAGATGGTTAAAAATTATGATGCTTGCCAACGCCAAGGCAAAATCACACATAAAGATGAGATGCCTCAAAATTTCATACAAGAATGTGAAATCTTTGACGTATGGGGTATCGACTTTATGGGGCCATTTCCATCATCCAAAGGGAACAAATACATCCTCGTAGCCGTTGACTACGTATCAAAATGGGTTGAAGCAAAGGCTCTTCCTACGAACGATGCGAGGGTGGTTGTGAACTTTCTGAAGCAGCTTTTGCTTTGTTCGGTGTTCCTCGTGCTATCATAAGTGACCGCGGGACTCATTTTTGCAATGATCAATTTGCTCGAGTCATGGCTAAGTACGGTGTCAATCACCGTCTTTCCACCGCTTATCATCCCCAAACAAATGGTCAAGCCGAGATTTCTAACCGTGGATTGAAGAGAATATTAGAGCGTACTGTGGGAGAGCATCGTGCCTCGTGGGCCGATAAGTTAGATGATGCTTTGTGGGCTTTCCGTACCGCATATAAGACTCCGATTGGTTGCACTCTATATCGTCTTGTGTACGGGAAGGCATGCCACCTCCCTATTGAGCTGGAACATAAGGCATACTGGGCATTGAAGTGGGCCAATTTTGACATCAACAAAGCCGGTGATCTTCGGAAGATTCAAATCAACGAGCTAAATGAACTAAGGAATGAAGCTTATGAGAATTCATTGATCTACAAGGAGAAAACCAAGATCATCCATGATGCAAGGATTAAGAACCGAGAGTTTCACGTTGGTGATCAACTTTTACTCTTTAACTCTCGGTTGAAGATTTTCTCGGGCAAGCTGAAGAGTCGTTGGTCTGGTCCATTCACCGTCGCCAAAGTCTTCCCTTACGGCACCATTGAGCTTTCTCAACCAAATGGGCCTAATTTTAAAGTGAATGGCCAGCGTGTGAAGCTGTACTTTGGTGAGGACGTCTCTCATGAGATGATTCCATCCCTCACCACGTTTCCCTTGAATTAGTTCTGGGTCGAGTCAGGCTCGTTACTCGGTTAACAAAAACAAGCGCTTCTCAGGAGGCAACCCGTTGATCTATCCTTTACCGTTTTCATAATAAGTGTAGGGGGAGCCCCGTATGTGTTTGTTGTCTTGTTTCTTATGATGTGCAGGGATTAAAGCTTCAAAGATCCACTCTCGATGACTTTTGACGACCGTGATCTCTTGTACCCGTCTTCTCGGTTCTATCCTAAACTGTCGTGATTCAATATTTCATACCTTATATATTCACATTGAAATCTATAGTTGTCTCTTCCTTAGCGAGATTTAAACAACATGCACAATGTCCTATGTGTAGGGGAGTTTACCCCCACATGCTTAAACATTGAGGACAATGTTTATATTAAGTGTAGGGGGGACTTCTATCGAAGTAAGTGGTCTTTTCCATGAATTTGCCCTCGTTTTAACTGAAAATTTTGATTTTTCGACATTTTTCAAAATTTTTAATCTAGTTTGGCCTAGAAGTATAGTAGTATTTTCCTTTGTTATCGTTATTTACTTTCTTTGCTAAAATAAAATTTTTAATAAAGTGGTTTTCAATTTTTCAACGTTGTGAATCTTTTGACTCAACTCGAGTTTACTTATCTAAGTCTACTCTAGCTAGTATCCTTAACGTGTTTAAGTCAAGTTTTGCTAGGCTTTTATATAGGGAACTTTAAAACGCGAAAGTCTTAACTCTCACGGGTTAAGAACAAGAACTTTTCGCAAGTTCCTATAATTGATCCTAGAAATTCGTTTATCAAGGGAACTTTAAAATGCGAATTCTAAACTTGAAAGAGTCTAAGAGTTTGCAAGATCCTATAGATGACTTGAAAACCCAAAACTTTGATTTAATTGGCTAAGCATCCACGAGTCTCATTCCTTGAGAATTTTAAATTGTGGAGAACGAGAGATGATAGAGTCAATTATAAGTTCGGTATTCTTCCATGAATTTATGTGAATTGATTATAAGCTTTTTCTCCCATCGCTTGTTAATAAATTTAATTGCAATAAATAAGGTTGTACGATTTGAAAAGTTACTTAGCTTCTAGCACAAGATCGTTTAAAAGTTGCTCGGTATTAATTAGAGTTTATAGCCAAGGCATAACTTATTGAAGCGGGATGCAAAGATTGGCGAGTCCAAAAAGGCTCTAACAAGGCATGAGGGCTACATTTTGTTGCTAAAGATCCCAAGTTATGTGAAGAATCATTTATCAAAAATCAATATGAAGGATCGAGACACACGACGAAAATCAAATACTCCCCTAAAGATCATGGAGAAGTCTATCCAAAAAGGCCCTAACAAGGTATGAGGATAAATAGATCCAAGTCCTAAAAGGAGGCGGATCGTTGTATATCAAAGTCTAAAATAAAGATTAGAGAAAAATGAAGAAGTCGTGTCCAAATATAAAGAATCTCTCAAAAACTTCAAGTGAAGAAATTCCTATTATGAATAGAATACCATAATTTCAAGAACGTCTCTCAAGATTCGAAGTATGAAGTCGCTGCCAAATATCGGTCCGAGAAAGGTCTCAAATCGTGAAGCGAGTTATGCCAAGATATGAACTTTAAGAGGTCCCGAGAAGCAGTTTTAAAAGATTTTGTCCTTTAGCTAACTATTGATTAAATCGTCCCACTTTATTTTCAGCCTAAATAACTATCAAAATAAGTCAAACAATGTATCCTCGTGATCATTCAAGACAAAATTAAAATATAAGAGATACACCTAGGAATAAGGGAGTCTAAGTAAATAATTGGGCCACATGAGTTCGTGTTAGTTTACTAACATATAATAACAATGATCTCGTTTTTAAGCTTGGTATGGGGAACATGAAACTTGAGGATGATAAACATTCATGACGGCCAAAACCCCAATGTAAGTCTTTGATTGCTTTACTTGTTTTGTACATACTTCTATCTTTTTAGTTTCCTTAAAGTTTAGTATTTAATAAAGGCCAAGGTGGGTTATTTACGATGAGAAATGTAATATGTGCTTTGAAATTAATGCATTGCATGAGGGCATTGCAATGGTCAAGTGTAGGGGATTTAATAAGTGTGAAAACACTTATCCTTTTACCACTTATTTCCAATAATAACAAGACCAAAACGTGTATTTTATGTCGTAAAAGTCGGAATTATGCGTGGTTTGTGTTTTTATTGTGTTTCAGGATAAAAATATGAAAAAACAAGAAAACATGGGCTATCACGGGCTTTTATCGAAGAAAACGAGAAAAGACGAAGTCAAAAGATCAAGAGTGTAAAAAGAACGGAAGTCCAAGGCCTATTCTGAAGATTTATCGAAGAAAAAGTCTAAAGACGGAAGTTTAATGAAGTCGAAAAACTCAAGTCAATAGAAGAAGAAAATTATAAGACAAGTTCAATTTATATCTACAAATCCCGAGACGACGTCGAGAAAGACAAAGAATTTAAATCGAGTCGAGACGAAAAGAAAGAAGGAAGCAACACATGCACTCCTCACCTCCTATATATACCCTCCTAATGTGTCATTAGGAGGGTGTTAGTTAGTTTTTTAGTCACTTTTTCATTTTTCTAGTTTTTATTTTCAGAGAGAGAAAGTGTTTAACTTTCTCTCACTAGAACTTCATCTTTTCTTTCCTTTCATGTTTAAGCTTTAATTCAATATTGTATTTTGGAATCTTTAATCTACAAGTTCAAGTTAAGCTTTTCATCTTTAATCTTCTTCTACCTTTCTTGATTTTATTTACCTTTGATTTGTTATCATCTTTGATTTTGTTTAATCTAGATGTTTGATTGATTAAAAAGTTTATCTCTTGGTTTCTATCTAAGTTTTATATGGATTAAGATTTGAGCTTATCATGCTTATTGGCTTATTTTGTATTTAGCTTATTTACTTTTAATTTTTCTTAAAAGTTTCATTTTTTTATGGTTTGTTTTAAAAGATTTGCTTATTTAAAGTTTTGAAAAGTTCTTATTCGTGCTTATTTAACTTTTTCATTTTTGGGTTAGTTAAGTTTTGGATTGTGCTTTTTATTAAAAGTTAGCTTATTTGATTGCTTATTACGATTTATACTCTATCGGAAAAGGTAAACCCTTTTCCGACGAGTGATTCCGACAGCACCATCGGATTAGGGTTTGTGATTCTGACGAAGTATTCCGATCTGTGTATCGGAATAGGGTTTATGATTCCGACTGTTATTCCGACCAACATTCCGACTGTGGAGTTTATTGGATATTCCGATAGGACTTGATTTCCATTATTCCGATTGTGGTCTCTTTATACATTCCGATAGGTTGTTTTCCGACAGGTTGATTCCGATAGCTTACTTGCAATTATTCCGACAGGATCCATTTTGAGGTATTCCGCGGATTATTCCGACGGTTTTGTTCTGACAGCATTCCGACGGTTTTAAGATTTTGTTTTTTACAAGGTTTTAAGTTTTTGTTTAAATTCACTTTTAAGTTTTTAAGTTTTTAATTATTTATTTTTAACTCGTAATTTTAATTTAATTTTTAAAGCTTTTATTTTACACAATGACATTTTCATATTTGCTTTTAGTTTAAAATAGATAATCAAACCATTTTATTTTCCACCAAGAACGACTGAGTCGCACTTTTAACTAGTAATCAATTCGAAAAGATCGAACGATAACTTTTTTTATACTTGGCTAAAACCTTGTATTACAACCCGACCTCCTGATTCTTCCAATACACGATTACTGTTTTAACTAACATTATTTTTTTCTTTTACTAACACATAGATTTCGTGATTAAATGAAGGAAAAGGAGAAAGGTTTACCTTTTTGTGATCTGGGTACATGATCAACACACACACGAATAAAATAAGCAAAACAACTCGTCACCCTTTTTGTCTTTGTTTTTATGCCGCCCACGCACCAAGAAAGCCTACTTCTATTTTTTTACGGTTTGTGACAAAGGAGTATAAACTCCCGTTTGTTTTTCTTGAGGTTGGGCTGGGCTCCAAGGCCCAACATTCTCCTTCCTTTTTATATTTAAAAGCTGCGGCCCAATAAATGTATGCATACTTTTTTTATATATTTTTGTTTCGCGGTTAATTATATAGCGTGCGTGTTATAACTTCGAGATTTTGCAATCTTTAGTTTCTGAATAAATACTTACGTATATATATACTTACGTAATATCTTCTAATATTTATTAATTATTTTCTGAATAATTAATTTAGTAACATTTAATTAAAGTTGGGACTGCGTATGTTTAATATTCTTGGATTTTAAACATTGCGTACGTGTTCGTATATTAATCCCCGTGAATATTGTTAGAAGTATTTAAAGTGATGGTCATCAAATATACCGTTGCGAAGCTCGTGGAAAATGTTGTTCAACGGTGTCGAGAGTTCTATGTTATTGTTATGTATGTAACTGGAATTAGTCCCGAACACACAAATGAGGAAGGCCTCCTAACCTTGTAAGCTTTAGTATAAAAGGCACATCCAACCTCATTTGTGTGTGTGTCTCTCATAGTATTTTCCTTCCTTCTTGTTTTAGAGAGAGAAACTCTCCTTAGTTTCTCACACTAGAAACACCCACTTTGTATCTTTCTTCCTTCTTCTTCATCTAATCTAATATTCCATTCTTTGTTTTAATCTTATTCTTCATCATCTTTATTTCTTGTTCTATAAGTCGTGTGTTACGTCTTACAAGTGGTATCATTCGCCAAGGGATTCGTGGATAGCTCTTTGGTGTTGTCCTTGTTTTTCTTGAAATTCATGAGTTTTAGAGATTTGGGTGCTTTGGGTTGGTTAAAATCACGGATTTCTTGTAAAAAATCTCACCTTTTTACCTATTTTTCTCGGATCAATACTCGTATTCCGACAGAATCCATCGGAAAAGGGTTTATATTTTCCGATAGAATCCATCAAAAAAGGGTTTATTATTCCGATACTTATTCCGATAAGGATTCCGATAAGTGTTGCAAGCTATTATTCCGATAAATATTCCGATACGGATTCCGATAGGTGTTGAACTCAGTTATTCTGACGGTTATTCCGACAGATATTCCGATATCATTCCGATAGAACATTCCGATGACACATTCCGATAGAACATTCCGATCTACATTCCGATAGAACATTCCCATGGTATTCCGATGGACATTCCGATGGATATTTTGTTCAAGTTTTTTTCAGACTTAGCCACTATCTAGACGTGTCCCGGAACATAGTTTACACAAAGATTAAAAAAAATAAATAAAAAATAGCTTTTTGGCGGGAAAACCCAAGTAAAACTTATTTTTTCCTAGACCATTTTTAGGCCATTTAAGCTACGATTTCAAACTTTGGCGATGCGAAAATTTTTTTGACCAAAAATTAAATTTTTCGGACCAAACTTCAAATTTTTAGGCCATTTTTCGGTTTTATTTTTGTCAAAATTTTTCCTTTTTCAAACTTTTTCCCTACTAGTTATTGGCTATTTCTAACTTGAATTATGTATTTGGTAATTCAAAATCTTTTCGGTTTATTTTATATCGGGCTGAGGTATTTTTTGTCTGGTTGGAAATTTCGGCAAAGTTTGATTTTGTTGAGACTCGAAAACACGCTGTCTATGAATTGAGATCCTGTCTTTCACACGACTTCTACTATGACGTATCAACAAGATAGTGATGCTGCGCGTATTGAGCATCGTGATAGCCATGCAAGAAAGAAGAGGAATGTTACCCATCTCCAGTCTCAGCTTCTTATAGCACAAAAGGAAGAAGCAGGAATTCCACTTCTAGCTGAAGAGTTTGACCTCAGGGCATCTGCAGAAACATATGATGAGGAAGAAGAGGTGACTACCGACTCCATCTTGATGGCTAATTCGCAGAAATCATTACCATCGGTAATTCAACCTGACAGAGCTCCTGTGTATGATTCAGACGGTTCCTCTGAGGTACACCCACGTCTCAATGATAATGAGTTATATAATATGTCTAATCAGGAGGAAGAGTATACTGAGTCACTTGATCCTTCCACTGAGACACACGTGGTTCAAACGAATAATAGCAATATTATTTCTAATGCGCCCAGTGTGGACCTTAGTGGAGATCAAGTAGCCCAACCTACAACCCTTCCTGACGAGACGCATGCGTATTATAAATCATTATTTGATAAGCTTGCCAAGGATGTTGCTCATGCGAATGTGGTTAATAATAAGTTTAGAGAAACTAATGCCAAATTGACCACTAAGCTTGCGGGATATAAGGAACGGGAGAAATGTTTTGAGATTCATCATGATAAAATCAAGGAACTTGAACAAGCTCATGCTACATCTGTTTATCAAGAGAAATGCACCACTAAGAAATTAAATGCCTTACATTTAAGTAGTGCTAAAAAGGTAAGTGAATTGAATGATGAAATCACCTCTCTTAATAAACAGCTTTCAACTGAAAAATCTATTATTTTTTATTTAAAAGAAGAACGAAAAAAGCTGAAACATGATTTCAAAATTCGAGAAGATGGGCTTCTTGAGGATTTTTGCAAAGCTCAGGATAGGATTAGGGAATTAGACAACCTTTTGGTAAAACGTAGCCAAACTATGCAGACGATGAATATGCTCACACCAAAAGTGAATGAGATAAACCACACTCGATACAAATTGGCTTTGGGTTGTCCTCTTCCTCCTAATCTCGGATATCTTAAGCAAGTTCAGGACACCAATCAAACTCTATATAATGGTATTGTGCTCTTGTCTGATGAGCATGATCCTCCTAGTGTGCATGATTCTGAGGAAACTACTGAACTTGCAGTAGAGACTCGTTTAAGAATGAAAAAGCTTGATAAAGAAGTGACACCCGTTTATTATTCAAAATTTAATCCTCCAACTGTTTTTGTCCGGTCTAAAACGAGTACTTAAATGCTTTTGCTACCAAGTGAGGAATTGTTTGATGACGCTCCTAAACCGAGTATCACACGACGGTATCTAAACGAGCTCAAAGATAATTTTTTCATTCTTAAAAGTGTTGTTAACTCCAAAATTACTGGAGGAAACTTTACTTCACCCGTTCACACTGAAGTTCGGAAAATTCTTCACAACGAGATAAATCCGCTTATTAATCAAGTTGATGCTAGGATAAGCAACCTTGACCACGCTTTTCTAAAAGAACTAGCCAAATTTGTTGAAGACTTTAAATCTTTGACGAAGGAGGCTGATGAATCTTTTGATAGAAATAAAGTTTTGGAAAGCGACCTTGCACGTCTCTCGAAAGCAAGTGACAGTGGTGATTTTTTTGATAGTAAACCCGTTGTGGTAAACATCTACGTGTCAGACAATGAAACCCTCCAAAATGAGCTTGATCGTACGAAACAGAAAATGGAGTCTTATGTCATCAAAAAGGACAACAAATTCACCGATATTTGGAATGAATATGTCAAAAAATGTGATGAATGTAAGGATGACAAACTTTCGTATGATAAAGCGTACATTGAGATGCAACAAACAATCGAACAACTGCAAGCTCAGTTAGGAGGTGAATGTCGCGATAGTGAGCCTTCAACAAACGTTAATAAAAAAGAGTTCACGATTCTTCAACACCGATATGATTTTCTTTAGAAACATAGTCATTCTCTTGAACTTGCTTTGCAAAACAAAGTTGGAAAAGTTCTAGATGACAGTAACTTACAAGTAAAACTCTCTGAATCATTTTGTGAATTGAATGAAAAGAGTAAGGATATTTATGATTTGAAAGCTCAGTTGCAAGACAAAGACATTGCAATCAGTGAGTTGAAGAAACTTGTTGGAAACATGGGTGGGAAAACGATGGAATCCAATGGTGTGAAACCTATTGTTTGTTAACCAAATGCGTACAAAGTACCAAAGCCATCTATCTTAGGAAAACTGCCTTCTAATGTTTCTGGTTACCTCCTAATACCGATGTGCCATCGACTGTACCAAAACCAACCATATCACCCTATGTTCCTCCATTTAGAAAACCCACTTTTGCTAAACACAACCCGGTGAATGCACCTAGCACTACTCCTAAGAGTACTCCCAAACGTGTGATTCTTACGCCCACAAAGGAATCTAAAGGTTCAAATGACGTTGTTCAAACCAACAACCTAGGGGATGGTAAGCCAAAAGGGAACATTCAGAAAAGTAAACCATGTGTATTCAAAAACTAGTAAACCAACAACCGCTAGAGTTCAACACACTCCTAATGGTAATCAACCAAAACCTAGGACTCCTATCCAACAACCTAGGAATTGGCAACCACAAATGAGGAGTCGTAGTCATGTTTCAAACACGATGCCTAACCGGTCAACAAACCCTAGGTACAGAAGGACTTTCGAGAATTCCAAATTCCCTGTATGCCCCACGTGTAAAAAGGGAATTCACTATGGAAACCATGCTCATTGCATTCTGCAATACCTCTATGAGGTAAACTCTCGTGCCTTCTTACAGAGAAAGAATGTAGAATCCCATAAGACAACACGGATATTCACACCTGTCACAAAGCAAAGCAATGACAAGAAATCTTCAAGGCGAATCAATGCATGATCTAGTTTTTCTCTAAAGAAGTCTTCCGTTGTGCAAGAGAACACTATTCCTCGCTCTAGTCTTCAGTGGAAACCAACGGGTAGGATCTTCAAGGAAGTTGGTCTTAAGTGGATTCCCATCGAGAGGAGTGATGAAACCTGCTCCAGCACTAATGCAAGTGTTCTAAATGTAGACAATGAGTTTGTTACTCCTAATACTAGTATTTGTGCAAACTCTTCTTTTGTCATTCCAGGTATCTCAACGGATTCTGAATCCATTTCTTCAAGGGGTTCCAATTCTTTACATTCGACATCACCTTCTTCTGCTGTACAAAGGTATATTTTGGATTATTTTCGAAAAAATTAAAAAAATCAAAATACAAAAATATAAAACCTATAAAAACAAAATAAAAAACGAAAAAAATCTTTCAAAAATACCAAAAATATTCTTCTCGACATATCTTTCAGTTACGATAATATGGACACGCCTAGAAATGTCACTCAATAACGACACGGGCGTGTACATAAAGCTCGAATGAAAGTTCAAATGTTTTCAAAACATGTCATTTCCTTTTTCTTCATATGATTTACAATTACTTCAGATTGTGACTCGTGCCTTAAAGAAAGGAAAGTTGATCACGGATGATAACTTATCCTTAACAACGAGAAAATACAATTTTCTCGGTCATGAGCTTTCAATAAAAACATTCCATGTTTTTAAGCTCATGAAAACGACTTACAATTAAATGTCAGATTGTAACTCGAACTTCAAATAAAGGAGTATCGTTAAAGATAACTTATCCTAATAACGAGTAGAGCAGTCTATCAGGGTTGAGCTTGTCACAAAACATTCAAAGTTTTGAGCTCAACACAATGGCTTATAGTCACATATCAGACTATAACTCGGTCCCTAAAGAAAGGAAAGTCTGAGACTTATCCCCAACAACGAGAAATTAATTTTTCTCGGTCATGGGGTTATATCAAAACATTCAAAGTTTTAAGCTCATGAACACAAGGAAAATGTTCATTTATGTCCATTATTCCTTAACAACAGGAAACTATGTGTTTCTCGGGTCTTTGAGCACAATTTTTCAAAGTATTTCAAAACTGTGTGCTCATGTACATTTGCTCCAAACCTTCATGCAACATTATTCTCTCCATGTTTCATCACTAGTTTCACAAAAAAATTCAATCTCTTGCATTTTTTGAGGGGGAGAATAGTGATTAAAATGTGTCATCTTGGATAAGATCAAAGATATAAGTGCTTTCTCTTCCTAATATGTGCAAAAACCTTTCTTTTTATGATGCACATATGTAGGGGAGCGTTTTTGGTGATATAGAAAACTTTCAAGGTGTAAACATTGATTTCATTAACACTTTGATTGCTTTTTCAATCGTTTTTCTGGTTACGATATCTATACCCTACAACACATTAATTCACGATGGAATTGGTGTCAAAAGTTGGTTAGGTATTCGTCCTATGACCCAACCAGAACCGGAGGGATCTTCCTAGGGACAATCCATTAGAACTTAGAAGTCCTTAGGAATGTTGGAGTAGTAGTGCGTTCGGGAAAAATCCCGACCAAGTACTTAAGCTAGCACTGGAATAATCACAACAAGGTGTTAATTTTGACGTATTGGTAAGCATTAAAGGGTTTGAAGAATGAAAAATAAATGTAAGGATAAAGGGTGCAAAGAAAGAAGCCCTCCATACAACTTAGGCAGAAACCGGGTCAACACATCTACTATCAGAATCACTTAGATGATTTCTGGTATTGAAGACAAAGCATCATGGACCCAGTGATGCCATGCACAACCCTTCCCAGCCTACTCAAGCTTTTCTAAAAAGAAGCTTGTTTTATTGTCACAGAGTTCAACTCATTTCTATCAACTTTCTCACTCCGAGATAGTAGATATTGAAAAGGTAGCAGTTTGCTCCAGCCTCTGATCACCAAATAAACGTGCACTTTTAGAGTCTAAAGCCAACGCGATTCATCAAAAATCTCATTAGGACACTTATTCCATATATCAATTGTTGTTCATCTTTAGAACACAAGCGATAATTTACAGAGTCCTACGTTCTATCCTTGTGATATTGCCAGAACATTCAAGTGATACTCTTTAGTATTCACAATGATGAATGGAAAACCTTCCAGTGTTAATATCAAACAGCACTGAGGTAGGTCATATGTAAGATTGACTTGAATTGAACATATGTTAACTGGAAAGCAACAGTGGTTTGATTCTTAATTGATTCAAACTCGTTCCAGGTCTCGACGCAACATCTTTATGATCTTGTCAGAACATTCAGAGGAATACTTTTTAGTATTTACAATGACGAATGGAAATCCTTCCAGTGTCATCATCAAACAGCACTGCGGTAGGTAATTTGTGAGATTCTATAAGAATCAAACTTGTGTCAACTAGAAAGCAACGATGGTTGATTCTTAATTGATTCAAACTTGTTCCAGGAAATTGAATTGACGACTTAATCAACAGAATTGAACTGCATGATTCACTCCTTACTATGAATTATCTTTCGATACATTCAAGTATTGAGAACAGCTACCATAGCCGGAAACCCTGTCAAGAAAGTTCTTTGAACTTACCTAATCACAGGTACAGTATTCGTATCGTATAACGGGAAACCGGAGGAATGCAAATGGTGGTGTAACCTCAAGAGTCGTAATTGAAGACCACATACTCATGTAAAAGAAGAAAGCTCAAGAACATCTAAAGACAAAGACTTCTGCTACTCTGATTATCAAGGGAGATTGTTAACAAGCTTTCAAGACAACGCAAACTATGAGTATGTGGGAAAAGACATAAGAACACAAGTTGGCAAAGTTTTAAGATCAAGTCAAGGCAAAGACCAAAGATCCAAGATCACAAGTCATGAAAGGAACTATGAAGGAACTCTCAAGACAACGAGCTTCAAAGTATGCAACAACAAAGAAGTGAAGTCACATATTACAGGACCACCACTTAGGAGGAGATTGTTAGAAGTATTTAAAGTGATGGTCAAAGAAGTGATGTCACAAATTATATGACCACCCCTTAGGGGGAGATTGTTAGAAGTATTTAAAGTGATGGTCATATAATATACCATTGCGAAGCTCGTGAAAAATGCTATTCAACGGCGTCGAGAGTTCTATGTTATTGTTATGTATGTAACGGGAATTAGTCCCGAACACATAAATGAGGAAGGCCTCCTAACCTTGTAAGCCTTAGTATAAAAGGCACATCCAACCTCATTTGTGTGTGTGTGCGTCTCTCATAGTATTTTCCTTCCTTCTTGTTTTAGAGAGAGAAACTCTCCTTAGTTTCTCTCACTAGAAACACCTACTTTGTATCTTTCTTCCTTCTTCTTCATCTAATCTAATATTCCATTCTTTGTTTTAATCTTGTTCTTCATCATCTTTATTTCTTGTTCTATAAGTCGTGTGTTACGTCTTACAAATATATTCTGATGTGAATGATTTATTTCCTGAATAAATAATAATTTCGTAATACTTGAATTAATACTGTTATTTATTATCTGAATAAATAGTTACGAAACGTTTAAATTAAAGCTGTGATTGTACGTAATTAATGTTTGTGGACTTTTAAAGCGGGTTTTACAACTCTTCCCCTCTAAAAAGAAATAATTCGTCCTTGAATTAGAGACACGATAATGTTGTGGTTTTACATATGAGCTCGTGGGTATTTAATTATATTGAAAGTAAAACTTATGACATTTCAGTTACCTTTCATATTCATAAATTATCTCCCAGATTTTAAAGCCAGAACATACACGTTAATTCCGTTGCTTTCATTGTTTTATTACTCATGTTCTCTTATTCTTATCATGCCATTATATTTGTTCACTGAGCGTATTGCTCAGCCGTATTTTCTTTTCATGTCCCATACGGCAGGTACCGAAGGACAGACTTATGCATTGAGAGTACGTGCATAGGATGAGAGCTACCTTAGACTCCTTTCCTTTTTTGCATTTTAAATACTTATGCTTGGTTGGACAATGTTTAGTCCTTTCGGATTCATTTACTTTATGCATGTTGAGCTTATGTTTGGAAGCCGATGTTTGATTCCGGCTTTCTTGATGGTCTTTTATGTTTTTATGACATCATGCCTTGTTATGCTTTGATGACACGCCATGATTATGACATAACGGCCACCTTGTCAAAGTGGATCGTTACAATTATGGTATCAGATCCAAGGCTTCGACTTGTAGGCTCTAAAACTTGACCTGTGACTAGTGGGTAGTCATCAGGATCTTCCTAAACTGAAGTTTATTATATTCCATGTATTGTTGTTTTCTTTTGAATTTTGACTAGTATGGATTGAACCATAGTCGTCCATACTTAGTCACATGTTATTCTTTCGAATTTTAGACTGGTATGGGTTGAACCATAGTCGTCCATACCTAGTCACATGTTTAATTCGATTTCTTGAAATTTTGACTAGTGCGGGTTGAACCATAGTCGTTCACACTAGTTATTGTTAAATTTCGCTTAATTATGCTTTCATGTTTCTCTCATGTTTTCCCTCATGTATCTTTCAGGTTTCTAACCGATTAATCATTTACTTCCTTTGAAACTTTCAGATGGTTAACACACGTACCGATGCTGAACTTGCTGCAGCTGTTCAGGCAACTCTACAGACTTTACTTCCTCAAATCCGCAATGAGATTCGTGCAGTGTTTCAAGCTGGACCATCTGGTACAGGTGGAAATCCTCCACCTCATCCACCAGTCACGATTCACACTTGGCTTGTGCGCTTCAACATGTAAAAGCCTCGTTCATTCAAGAAGGCGACAGTTCCTGCAGACGTAGAGAACTGGATCTCTCACATGGAGAAGATATTTGATGCTATGGGTTGTGAGGAGGTTTACAAGGCAAGGTTGGCAGTTTATAAGTTTGAGGGAGATGCTTTAGCTTGGTGGAAGTCCTATAAGCAAGCCAGATGAGGAGAGACATGGCTCGTCACGGTGACTTGGACTCAATTCAAGGAGCCGTTCTACCTTCAGTTCTTCCCTCGCGCTGAACAGGAGCGCCTAAAGAGGGAGTATCATTCTATCCGAAAGAGGGCAAGTGAGACTAGTACTGAGTTTATGCAACGTTTTTTCCGGTTAGCTAATTTTTTTGAGGCGGCTACTGGTACTGCAGAGGAGTAAGCCAAGAACTTTCGTTGGGGTCTTCGTAAGTCGAATCTCTACCGTCTCCTATGCGCTACATTTACTGATGTTGCCCAAGTTGCTGATGCTGCTCGCAGCTTGGAGATCCTGCATGACAAGGATGAGTTTGAGGAGTTGAGCGACCAGACAAGAGGTATACTCCATCCATCAAACGTTACCATCTCAATTATGTCTTTACTTTACATTTATATAATATGCACTATTCAGTTTCATCTTTCAGGCATAAGGGTAGAGACCGATACCAGACGGCCACTCAACATAGTAGCTACATGAACCACAGTCAGAATAATGACCGTCATGGATTCGACAAGAGAGGCGGTAGTGACAACTACCGTAACAACACAAACTACTCTAAAAACAATAACAGGTCCCTCTTTAAACTTTTCAATGTTAAACTGCTGTGTGACATAACTCTAACATAATAGCATGATAACAGGAACTCCGGTAATAGACGCGACCAGAAGTACAACGGTCAGTAGTCCAACCGATCAGCCAATTCTGGTAATATAACCTAAAATTTCCAACGTTTTTCATGTTTATGTTTCAATAATCATGTCTCTTTATTGATCGATTGTTCTTGCTAGACATGGCGATTTTGTTTAACCTTTCTCTTTATTGATCGATTGTTCTTGCTAGATCATCATTCGATTTATAACAATCAATTAAGGATCTTGAGTTTTGTAACCTGTATTGGTTATATATACATCGTGAATTAATTTTTTGTTATTTATCTCGACGTGATTTTGGTAGGTTGATCGTTTCAATATTTGGGTTTCAATTCGTGTTCTAGGGTTTAGGTTGTGGTCTTTCTTTATTATTATTATTGTTGCTACTATCATGGAAACATCATAGTACAATCCGATTGGTGGTGGAATTTGGTGTGTCGATTGAGTTGTGAGCCCTAATTTTTTTAGGGTTTGTTTTTTAATTGTTTATTTTGATTAATGAGAGATGGAGAATGACAGTGCGCGTACAATTAAATCTTCGCTAGGTGCATTTGCGAATCGACTCAAGAATATCGATGGCAAGATCGGTAAAGAAGGGGTTGTGCGTAATGCAGTTCGGCATGTGAATAAGGAGGGTGGGTATTGCATATACCTCTGAATGATACTTTAAATCATCAAGCAGACACAAGCATCAAGGTGCGTCAACCGAGGGCTGATGCCAAGGTTGACAACGTTGTCCCTGATAATGTGGATTTGAGCACTACGGTGCGTCACTCGAGGGCGGATGCAAAGGGTGACAACAGGAAGGATTCAGGGTGTGAACCTGATATGCTTCCCAAATCCTTTGTGGATATTCTTGGATCTGAGCCTGTTGTTGAGAGGGTTCGGTTTAGAGAATTATTCAATGATGAACACGTTGAAAATACTGATTTTGTATTGCCAATTGAAAATGTCTTGGCTGCGCAAGACATGTTCTCTAATTCTTTAGTAGGATTTTTTGTGGGCAAAGCGGTGGCGTTTCCACTTGTTAAAAATTATGTGCGTAATACTTGGGGTAAGTTTGGTCTACAACAAGTCATGCGTGATGATGATGGAGTGTTCTTTTTCAAGTTTACTTCCATGTCGGGGTTGGAACAAGTGTTAGAGAAGGGGTCTTGGATGGTACGGAATCGTCCTCTCATACTTACGAAGTGGTCTCCAAATATGGTGCTGTCACGTGATCATGTCACCAAGGTGCCAGTTTGGGTTAAAATCCATAAGGTGCCAATTTTTGCGTATAATGATGTTGGCCTAAGTCTTATTGGTTCTCAAATTGGAACTCCTATGATGCTGGATGCATTCACGAGTGCACGGTGCTCAGACTCTTGGGGAAGGATGGGTTATGCTCGTGCCCTCATTGAGATTTCAGCGGATAAACCCCATAAAAAGGAAGTTGTTATGGCGGTTCCTAATATAGAGGGGGATGGACATTCGGTAGTGCGTATGCAGATGGAATATGAGTGGAAACCTTCTATTTGTGAAGATTGTCAAGTTTTTGGTCATGATATTGATATGTGCCCTAAAAAGCCGGTGACTATTATTGACAAGGGTAAAACACCTATGACACAAGAGGATGGTTTCACTACAGTGACTAATAAGAAAAAGAAAAAGAAGAAGGCGGGGAAAAATAATGTGAAACTGGCTGATGGTATTGTTATTCCAAAATCTTCGGTAAGTTTGCAATATCGAGTGGTGGAAAAGGGTCAAAGTTCTAAACAGAATCATCATAAGTCGCGTGAGGTTGTTGGTACAGTTACGACTAATAATGCCTTTAGTGCATTATCTGATACTGATCATGATATTACTACTGAGAATGATCAGCGGGTTAATGAGGATAGCGAAGATGATGAAGTGGACGAGAATATCATTATGGAAAATCCGCCTACTGTTACGGAAGGAGCAAGCACTCCTGTTGAACAGGTTATTAATGTTTAGTCTTGCTGCTTGGAATATTAGGGGAATGAATCTCTCTCCTAAACAAAAAGAGATTAGGCAAGTTATAAGGGAGAACAATCTGTCTTTGTGTGCTATTCTTGAGTCGCATGCTAGTTCTTCGAAATTGGATAAGCTTTGTGGTGTGGTCTTTCGCCAATGGGATTGGGTTTCTAATAGCGCTTGTTGCACTAAGGGTACTCGTATTATTGTTGGATGGGACCGTGATGTTATTGATGTGTCGATCATCAACCAAACTGCTCAGGTCATTCATTCACGTCTATGGATAAAAGATTGTAATAAAGAGTTGTTTGTGTCATTTGTGTATGCTCATAATGCTCACACGCAGCGTAGATCTCTTTGGCATGATCTTGAGATGCATAATTATTTTGTTCGACAGCGGCCGTGGTGTATTCTTGGTGATTTTAATTCGGCGCTTGTTCTTGAAGATTATGCCTCGGGTTCCTCTTCCATCAGTATTTCCATGTGTGAGTTTCGCGAGTGTGTTGTGAATATTGGTGTTAAGGATGTCCAAAGCACGGGGCTCCAATACACGTGGTCTCAGAAACCTCGAGGGGAGGATGGTACTTTCAAAAAGATTGATCGGATAATGGCTAATGTGGAGTTTTATGATCAGTTTGTGGGTGGGCATGCTGCGCCTGCGGTGTTGCGGATTCCTGCTGTGATGAAACCTAAAAAGCCTCATTTTAAATTCGCCAATATTCTATGTCTGCATGAAAGGTTTAAACCTATTGTCCTTGAAAACTGGCACAATCCTGTTAGTGGTTTCCATATGTTTATTCTTGTCTAGAAGCTTAAACTTCTTAAGAAACCATTGCGGAAATTACTATATGATCATGGTAATCTTCATGATAATGTTAAAAAGTTGAGAAAGGAATTGGATGCTGTTCAAATGGACCTGGATCGGGACCCTTTTAATATTGTGTTGCGTGAAGAACAAGCTATGTACGTTCAAGCTTTTAATGAAGCCAGCCTGTTGGAGGATCGGTTTCTTCGTCAAAAGGCGAGAATGGATTGGATTCGCGATGGCGACTCTAATTCTGCTTTTTTCACAAGGCAATTAAAAACAGAATGAGAAGAAACAAAATTGACGTTATTACGAGCACTAATGGTAACGTTTTTGCTAATGATCAGGTTGCTTCTGCTTTTGTTGCACATTATGAAGATTTTTTGGGGCAAGCAGGTCAGGTTGCGGGTTTTAATGATAATGACTTGTTTATTAATCGTCATAATGATGATGAAGCTACCCTTATGATTAAGGAGGTCACTAATGATGAGATTAAGAGGGTGGTGTTTTCCATGGGTAATGATAAAGCTCCTGGTCCCGATGGCTTCACAGCGGCTTTCTTTAAGGAAGCTTGGGATATTGTGGGTTCCAATGTGTGCCTTGCTGTTCGAGAATTCTTTTCTAATGGGAGACTTCTTAAACAGGTCAATCACACTATTATTGCCTTACTTCCCAAAGTTTTGAATCCTTCTCGTGTTACTGATTTTCGTCCAATTGCGTGTTGTAATGTGATCTTCAAAGTTATAACTAAGATTATTGCTAATCGCATGAAGGAGTGTTTGAAGCGGATCATTAGTCCTAATCAATTAGCTTTTGTCCCTGACCGTAGTATATCGGATAATATTCTGGTTACTCAGGAATTAATGCATAATTATCACCTCAATCGCGGTCCTCCAAGGTGTGCTTATAAAGTGGATATTCAAAAAGCTTATGATACGGTGGATTGGAGCTTTTTGAAGAGTATTCTGATTGGTTTTGGTTTTCATCCTAGGATGGTTTCTTGGATTATGGAATGTGTTACCACGGCTTCATTCTCGATTAGTATTAATGGATCGATTCATGGCTATTTTATAGGCAAACGTGGTTTACGTCAGGGTGATCCTCTTTCTCCCTATTTATTTACGCTTGTCATGGAAGTTTTGACGTTGATTATTAGAAGACGGGTTCGAGAGTCTGATTCATTTACATATCATAGATATTGTTCGAGATTGGAGCTTGTTAACCTTTGTTTTGCTGACGACTTGTTTCTTTTTGCCCATGGTGATGTCCATTCTGCGCAAGTGATTATGGATGCTTTGGAAGAGTTTAAATTGATGTCGGGCTTGTTCCAAGTTTACCAAAGAGCACCGCTTATTTTTGTAATGTGGTCTCTCATATTAAGAGATCTATCCTTCAAATTCTTCCGTTTGAAGAAGGTAAGCTTCCTGTTAAATACTTGGGAGTTCCTTTCATTTCTTCGCGGTTAGTGTATCGGGATTGTAATGAGCTTATTCAGAAAGTTCATGATAGAATTGATGATTGGAAGCATAAAGTTTTATCTAGGGCTGGTCGTGTTCAATTAATTCAGTCGGTTCTCAGTTCGCTTCATGTGTTTTGGGTGTCGGTGTTTATTCTTCCTACTCGAGTTTTACATGAAATCGAGCAAATTCTTCGTAATTTCCTTTGGTCTCATTCTGGTTCGTGCAAAGGTAAGGCTATGGTTTCATGGGAGGTTGTTTGCCTCCCTAAATCAGAAGGTGGTTTGGGGATTCGTCGTTTGGATTCTTTTAATCAAGCGCTCATGGTTAGGCATATTTGGAATCTCATTATTCGTAAGGATTCTATGTGGGTTCAGTGGATTCATGTCTATAAGCTTCGACATCGAAGTTTTTGGGATGTTCCGTTGCGTGGGAGTTTAACGTGGTGTTGGCGCAAGATTCTACAATTACGGCCTATTATTCGAGAATTCATTTGGCATAAAATTGGGAATGGTAACAATACTCTTGCGTGGCATGACAATTGGTGTGAGGTCAGCCCTCTTTCTAGGATTATAACTTGTCGTGATATTCATCGTGGAGGTTTTCACAAACATTCTAAGGTGAGTGACTTGGTGATTAATGACCATCTTGAATGGCCGGATGGGTGGTGCCACAAGTACCCGTTGCTTTCGTCGATTCCTGATCCTATCTTATGTGATCGTCCGGATAGCATTAGATGGAGGGATATTATGGGAGTTGTTCAAGAGTTCTCAACTAGTGTCGTTTGGAATGATCTAAGGCCGCGTAGCAGCAAGGTTCCGTGGAGATATGTTGTTTGGTTTGCTGGTTTCATTCCGAAGCATGCTATGCTGATTTGGTTGATTATCAAGCGTCGTTTGAAGACTCAAGACAGGTTAAAAGCATGGGACCATGTTGATGCTTTGGTGGTCAAATGCTCGCTGCGTGGCGACTGCCCTGATTCGCACGAGCACTTATTCTTTGAGTGTGCGTTTGCTAGACAGATTTGGAATGATATAAAGGTGTTGGCAGGTCTCTCCGATTCAGGGTATGAGTTTGCTAGTGTTTTGAATGATATTATTCCTTATGCCAAGCTTAAAAATTCGAGGAGTGTCATTGCAAAGATTGCATTAGCGGCGACTGCCTATCATGTTTGGCTTGAGCGCAATAACCGGTTATTCAAAGCGGTTAAGAGGTATCCAGGTCAAGTTATAGACGTTGTGAAGAATGAGATTCGGCTTAAGCTTATGTCGGTCCGTTGGAAGCAATCCCGAAGTGTGAATCATATGATTCTAAGATGGCGGTTATCAGATTCTATTTTAGTTTCCTTATGATTGGTTGTATCATTTGTCTTTGCACTTGTAGTGGTTTTTCCCTATAAGTGTTATTGGTTTTGTAATAGGGTAAGATCTATGGTGTGTCATATGATCTTGTAGTTCAAGCTTTGCTTGAGGTTAATACGGTAAATCTGCCGTATTCCATTGTGCTTATTGGTTGGGTTAATATATTTTACCGGGATTAGTCCCTTTACCCAAAATAATCATGTCTCATGTATATCTTCTAAATCAGGCTCTCAGCAATCCAGGGTACCCTCCGAGGGGTATATCAATCCTATTTTTACCACGTGTGGACAAAGACACCCAGGAGAGTGGCGTCGTGCTACTAGCGTTTGCTTCAAGTGTGGACAGCCTGGTCACCTTCTGCGAGACTATAAGAAGGGCACTACTGTTGGTACATCTGGACATGCCCCTCAGAAGCCAGCTGCATCCGGGCGTGTATTTACAACTACATGGGACCAGGCCACCAAGACTCCAGGTACCATTACTGGCATATTATTTATGTTTGGACATGATGCATGCGTCCTGTTTGATAGGGTACGACCCATTCAGTAATACCTACCACATTTGCTGCTCGTATTAATATGACACCTACATTACTTGATAATGTGTTAAGTATATCCACGCCTATGAGAGACTCTGTTCGCATTACCCATGTATATAGAGATCTTCCTTTACAGTTTGACGACAAGATTCGTCCTGTTAACGCAGTTCCCTTGGACATGTGCGAGTTCGATGTGATTATGGGTATGGAGTGGTAATATTTCACTTTTTAAGGTTCGTTTTTCTCTCGGTTTTTACGAATTTATTAATCGATATCAATTAAGCCACGTAATTGTTTTTGGTTGTAAAAGTAGTAATTTGGGTAATCTATTTTTATTTAACAATCACAATGAAAAGTAAAAAAATTATATATGTAAAGGATATGTACTAGTCTACAAACACGTTGCACATACAAACTTTTAAGCACAAGGTACAAATTTACAAAGCACAACAAAGTTTTAAAATGCTAAAATGTAAAGTAATGAAAGTTCAAGTATGCGAATTGTGCAAACTAGAAACTATCTAACTGAATGTAACAACTTTATAACTACAAGGACTGAAATAGAAAATATAACAACCTTTTAACCAATTATAACAACTTGAACTAACATCCAAAACAGAGGGACTAAAATTGACAAGTTAATGTTTTGAAAATAAAAACGGGCTTAAGGTCTATTAAGCTAGAACTTGAGCTTAACTCAATGAAATGAGTTCTAACTTTTTGAAAAAGGTTTTAAACTAAAAATAAGCTAGCTACCCATCAGCTTATTGGCTGAAGAGCCAGTAAAGCTTATTCGTTTTTAAGCACTTGTCCACTTGTATGAAAAACGTATTAAGACTAATTCCCAGAAGCCGAGCTTATTAAATCCAGATTATAGGCTAAAGAAAATAAGAACTACTCAAGAAAATCAAAATTTCACTAAGATAATAAGCTGGAATCGACTAAAAGGCCAAAATAAGTTGTGTTGACCCGGTTTGACTTTCATTGACCAATCTTTGACTTTTGTTGACCAACTTTTTGACCAATACCAAAACTCATTTTAACCACTTGTACATGCTTTTGGTAGAAGAAAACAAGCAGTTTTATGAAGTTGATTATCCAGAATGTGAAATCCTAATGAGCAGATTAGTGGAATTATCACAAAGACTTTTGGAGGATAAGTGCTTCTTCTATGTATAACTATAGGTAATGAAATGACATCAGCATTAAAGTTTAGATGTTTCTCTTTCCAAAACACCAAGAAACTTGAAAATCATTAAGAAATGAAGGAATTAAGGCTATTTGGAAACTGACTGTTCAAAGGCAACTTTTTGAGCAAAATCTAACAAACTGTCATTTGCTGTTTTGACTTACTATTTGACTTTGTAAAAAGAGATTAAAACAAGGAACTAGTCACCAAATGAAGTGCAAACAACTCATAGCTCTAGCTATAACAATCTCTCAAGATATCAAGCTATCCGAAGAGTACTTAAGACTTATAATGAAGAAATTAGCTAAAGACTTCTAATGGCTGAAACCAGAAACAAATTGCAAGCTATGAAATCAGATAACAGAGATCAAATAGGAACAATTAATCAGAAGATAAGAACCTTTACTCTATAGAACAAGCATTTAGCATGCAACTACTTTTTTTAGTGGAAAATGTTAACAAGATCAGACACCTTTTAGCTTTAAAGCCTCCATTGTTGGAGAAACAAGTGCTGAACTTGCTTATTAACATACAACACCATAAACCTTGTCTTCAAACACAAGTACACCATTAACTATAATAATCATCAACTCTACATTCTTCTGTTTTTGGACTTTTATGACTTCTATAAACTTAAACTATCTCTGAACTCTGCTACTCTATCACTTCCAGAATGCTAGTTCTTACAAGGACGTCAAATCTTTAATGAAAACTCCATGTAATCACCACAAATCATCAAAGAAATTCAAAGTAACTATGGGTGAATTAAATGCAAAAGGATTAAGCTTGAGAATAGTAGAGAAAATGAATGAGAATTTTATTGATTGAGAATTGAAGTGGTTACAACTGTTTAACTGATTTTCTAACAATATAACTGTCTAGTATGTGTGTGTGTCACACACACTAGAAGTGAAAACTAGAAACTACAATTGATAGCTAAGACCTAACTACCAACTGTGTGAAATTACACCTAAAGTTACTAGTTACAAATGAGGGTAAGAAGGGGTATATATAGTTGAAGGCGAGGTGAGGAGAGGGTCTTGATGACGTGCTCTATCCAATCTTCGTCTGAAACATGTACCAAATCAGTTAGAGTTCTTGAATCTTTTCCAGAATTAGGAATTTTTAATTCCTTGAATGAGAGTGTAATTAGTGTGCATCTTTGGAATCGTCTCTTTTATACGATCACTTTTGTTGTTTACATCTCCTTCTACAATCATGTACGCGTCCTCAATCTTCTGTTGAAGAGAAGAATGACGTGGCAAGTGCTGAGTGGGCATTGGTCCTTCACACGGATCATTATCTGTTTGCTAATTTTTGATTGGCTGGCAAAAGTTAGTGCTTGGCACTGTTGTGATCTTTCTCTTGCCTCATTTATTAAGCCATGGCTGGCAATCCAAGTGACTCGTAAACTAGCTTCTGATTGGTCCAAGGGTTTTCACACGGATCAAGCTTGATTTTTGTTTCCAAAATGGCAGTTTCGGTCCCTTTGGTTAGCAGAATTGTAAATCCATGCTATAACTTAGATATCTTGTACAAGCCCTTTTACTTTCTTTGACTTGACAAATTAATCCCTTGACTTGTTGGCTTAACATCTTTAGTTCCTTGACTTTCTTGAGTTGACATGTAAGATCCTTGAACTTTGAAGAATTGTCATGATTGGTCATTCTTTTGTAATTATCTTTATAATCATGCCTTAGAATTCGTGTTTGCACCAAATCGTATCATTTTGCCTGCACAATCATAAACAACAAAGAATACCACATAATTCTGTTATATCACATTAAAAATTGATATTTTCCTTGTGTTTTAGGGTTTTATATTTTATAATTGATATGAGATTTCACTCATATCAAATCCATACACTTGACCATTGCCATGGCCTCATGCAACGCAATATTTCAAAGCTCTAGAGTACATTTTTCTCATAATTAACCCACCTTGGCCAAGATGAAATGCTTTTACACTATGCTAAACTATATGATGCATGATTTTGGATTTTTACAATGCAATGCAAATAAAACAATTATATTTATATATTTTTGAATTTTCTTGAAATAGTTTGATGGAAATAACTTGTACAGAAATCTATGACTTTAATTAGGGTTTTGGTACCATGAATACTTATCATCCTCAAGTTTCACTTTCCCCATACCAAGCTTAAAAATGAGATCATTGTTATTCATAAGTAAAAGTGCATTGACTTATTCATACAAATTAATTGTGTTACCATTATACCCCCACTTATTTTGCCTCTATCTAATTTTAATTGAGCAAATTTGTCTTTATTTGGTGTGAAATATAAGAAGTGTAAAATCTGAAAATAAAGCACGGTTCTAATCCTAAGTAAGCATCTTATCCATTACTTGAAAAACCGCCCACAATTGATATAAGTCCGACCCAAAATAATAAGTCATTCGCCTTATGTGTAAGAAACTTATGTCATGCATTAATAAGTAGCTACTCACTCGCTAAGAAAAAAATAAAACTCACGCAATAATTTATATCCGCCGCCTTTTTGAGACCTTGGATCTTCAATCCCGCAACCCTTGTGAGAGTAATATTGGATTGGAGCAACTATTAAATCCCCGCAACCCTTGTGAGAGTAATATTTGAATTTAATAGCTAATATAATTAACACCACACAACCCCTCTTGGGAGTCTTGTATAATTTTTTTTTCTTTTCTGGCCACTCATTTTTTTATAAGCCGCTCTTATTTTTCTTGATTCCTCACAAAGAATAGAAAAAAAATTAAAAGAAAAACACCGCTAAGTATTAAGCATGACATAAGTCTAGTACACATAAAACGTTCTAACTTAGAATCTTAAGACGTACTTATACCATCCACGAATGATTAGTCAAAATGCATAAGAGACTACAAACCGATTAAAACCGTTCTTGATTATTTACTAACAATATACACATGCGTTGACAAGAAAGTAAAGGTTAATAGCCACAAGTAATTAATATGAGGTTTATCTAGCCCTTTACACTTACATCAAACTCTATCATCTCTCGTTCTCCAAAATTTAAAATCTTAAATAATGAGACTCGTGGATGCTTAGCCTAATAAACCAAAGGAAGGTTTACATGGTTAAGGATACTAGCTATAGTAAGCTTGAATAAGCAAACTCGTGTAATATTCATGGCGGGCCTAATATGTCAAAGACTCCTAAACTTGTTAAACCATATCCTTTATTATATATTTTTTTCCTTTTTATATATTTTTGAAGAAACAAGAATAAAAGAAAATGCAAGGTGTATGCAAACGAAAATGATATGCAAAAATTGATGAATGCAATATTTTTGTGGCCATAGTAGATCAAAAATATGAAAAATGTTGAAAATTTTAATTTTCTCATTATCATGAAAGCAAAGGCAATGGTCTAGGCAATGTCACTTCGATAGAAGACCCCCTACACTTAAGATAAACATTGTCCTCAATGTTTAAGAGTATTGGAGTGAACTCCCCTACACTTAGGACATTGTGTACTTTGTTTAACTTGAGCTAAGGAAAAGTATACTAAAGTGAATTCATTTTAGACATTATTAATAGTCAAGTTTGAATCACGAAAGTATCAAAGTGAACCCGATACGAGGGCCTCCTCCATAAGCTCCATGCATGAAATTAGAGAGAGCAACCATACAAATACCAAAAAACAAAAGATAGGCACCCCCCCTACACTTCATCTCGACTATATCACCCTCTTATTATTCCTAACCTACCAAAGTCTATTCTAGATTATCTAACCTAGTTATACAAGCTTGATTTAAGGAGTCTCTAGCGCGACTCATCCCACAATGAATTAATTCATAGGGAAAATGGGGGTCTCTTGGACCATTTCAACAGAAATGTCCTCCCCAAAATAATGCTTCACACGATGACCATTCACTTTAAAATTTGGGCCATTTGGTTGAGATAACTCAATGGTCCCATATGGAAACACTTGAGCTATAGTGAATGGACCGGTCCATCATGACTTAACCTTGCCCGTAAAAAGTTTCAACCGTGAGTCATAGAGTAAAACCAAATCTCCAACTTTAAACTCACGGTTCTTAATCTTGGCATCATGAAGTTGCTTAGTTTTCTCCTTATAAAGCAATGAATTCTCATAAGCACTGGTTCTAAGCTCATTCATCTCATTGAGTTGGTTCTTCCTATGTGAACCGGCTTGATTAAGATCAAAGTTAGCCCATTTTAAAGCCCATGAAGCCTTGTGTTCCAACTCAAAAGGGAGGTGGCATGTTTTTTCATAAACAAGACGATAAGGTGTGCAACCTATAGGTGTCTTGAATGTGGTTCGAAAAGCCCACAATGCATCATCAAATTTTTCCGCCCATGAAGCGCGATGCTCTCCCACCGTACGTTCCAAAATTCTTTTCAAACCACGATTAGTGACCTCGGTTTCCCCATTGGTTAGTGGGTGATACGCGGTAGAAAGTATATGGTTAAAACCATATTTCTTTATGACTCTCGTGAATTGATCATTACAAAAATGAGTCCCGCGATCACTAATAATGACACGAGGTACACCAAATCTAGCAAACAATTGCTTCAAAAATTTCACTACAACTCGCGCATCATTAGTAGGCAAGGCCTTAGCCTCTACCCACTTTGAAACATAATCCACCGCTACGAGTATGTACTTTGTCATAAGGTATTCCCAAGTGAGAATGCTACTAGAGGGTTGCTTATCTAGCCAAATCCTAGCATTCTCCTCCAAAGAGAAAGGGAATAACATCAACTTAACCGCTTCTTGAGGCACACCATTATACTTGATGGTATTACAAATGGACAAGAATCTCTTGATATGATCATGAGGGTCATCCATAGATCTACCTGGAAACCATTTATATTACACATGTCTTAAGTTTAAAATTATTAGAGGCTATCTCAGGAATGACTATGGCATCCGCATTCCCATCCACGTTGGATTGGAGAATCTCGATCAATGGACGTTGATCCATGGCTTCGTTTAAGTTGTCGAAAGCGCGATGATCGTGATCGGCTTAATGGACGGCTTTGTTCTTATTCTTCCTCTTGGGAGGATGAGGTACACCACTCGGTATGTGTGCACGCGCTCGAGTGCGCATACAACTAAACACGAGGAATGAGAGAGGAGCTCTCGATCGAATTTGAAAGAGAAGAGATTATCTTCTTCGAGGTTCAATATGAAAATCCACAAGAAAATATATAGATATGTAATACTACTTGGGCGGCAAAACCCTCAAAAAGCCTTCCTTCTCAAAATACTCACAAGTGAACGGGGGGAATGAGGTGGCGTGAAGCACTTATGTACCTAGCTTCCCTTAGGCTTGCATTTTATAGCAAAGCTGCCTTTCTATTAACCGTATAGTTCGTATTTATCGAATTCTTGCTTATTGAAAGTATTTATCTATTTTTGCCTTTATTTTCTTTGATCGATACACGTATATGGGACCGGAACACCCCCAAATACGGTGTATTCCCAAGGCAATACTTATGGAATAGTGTGTATTAAAATTCGTATCTACGTGTACTTATTTACATATAATAATATAGAGAAAATATTTTTGTATTTATTTGATTTTTTAAGAAAATATAATATGTACGTAAAACCGATTGAAAACAATATATACAATATATTTTTGGTGTAATCTTTTAGGAAAAAGATTACTTTTTTTGGTTCAATTCTTAGAAAAGAATTGATTTATGTGATTTTATTTATTTATTTTTTAATATTTTTATATTTTTGATTTTTTCTTATGTTTTTTATTTAACAAAAAAGAACGTTCACAAGTGAACGGATCCCAAAATCCAATATGTAACTCTCTCAATCAACCGTCTATCTCCACACAAAGAACCGGCAGCGACGCCATTTAATATTTCACTTTTTAAGGTTCGTTTTTCTTTCAGTCTTTACGAATTGATTAATTGATATCAATTAAGTCACGTAATTGTTTTTGGTTGTAAAAGTAGTAATTTGGGTAATCTATTTTTATTTAGCAATCACAATGTAAAGTAAAAATATTATATATGTAAAGGATATGTACTAGTCTACAAACACGTTGCACATACAAACTTTTAAGCACAAGGTACAAATTTACAAAGCACAACAAAGTTTTAAATGCTAAAATGTAAAGTAATGAAAGTTCAAGTATGAGAATTGTGCAAACTAGAAACTATCTAACTAAATGTAACAACTTTATGATTACAAGGACTGCAACAGAAAATATAACAACCTTTTAATCAATTATAACAACTTGAACTAACATCCAAAACAGAGGGACTAAAATTGACAAGTTAATGTTTTGAAAATGAAATACGGGCTTAAGGTCTATTAAGCTAGAACTTGAGCTTAACTCAATAAAATGAGTTCTAACTTTTTGCAAAAGGTTTTAAACTGAAAATAAGCTAGCTATCCATCAGCTTATTGGCTGAAATGAGCCAGAAAAGCGTATTCGTTTTTAAGCACTTGTCCACTTGTATGAAAAACGTATTAAGAGTAATTCCCAGAAGCTGAGCTTATTAAATCCAGATTATAGGCTAAAGAAAATAAGACCTACTCAAAAAAATCACAATTTCACTAAGAGAATAAGCTGGAATCGACTAAAAGGCCAAAATAAGCTGTGTTGACAATGTTTGACTTTCATTGACCAATCTTTGACTTTTGTTGACCAACTTTTTGACCAATACCAAAACTCATTTTAACAACTTGTACAAGCTTTTGGTAGAAGAAAACAAGCAGTTTCATGAAGTGGATTATCCAGAATGTGAAATCCTAATGAGCAAATTACTAGAATTATCACAGAGACTTTTGGAGGCTAAGTGCTTCTTCTATGTCTAACTATAGGTAATGAAACGACATCAACCTTAAATTTCAGATGTTGCTCTTTCCAAAACACCAAGAAACTTGCAAAATCATTAAGAAATGAAGGAATTAAGGCTATTTGAAAACTGACTATTCAAAGGCAACTTTCTGAGCAAAAGCTAACAAACTGTCATTGGCTGTTTTGACTTACTATTTGACTTTGTAAAAAGAGATTTAAACAAGGAACTAGTCACTAAATGAAGTGCATACAACCCAGAGCTCTAGCTATAACAATCTCTCAAGATATCAAGCTATCCAAACAGTACTTAAAACTTATAATGAAGAAATTAGCTAAAGACTTCAAATGGCTGAAACCAGAAAAAAAAAATTGCAAGCTATGAAAATCAGATAACAAAGGTCAAATAGGAACAATTAATCAACATATAAGAACCTTTACTCTATAGAACAAGAATTTAGCATGCAACTAATTTTTTAATGGAAAAGTTTAACAAGATCAGACACCTTTTAGCTTAAAAGCCTCCATTGTTGGAGAAACAAGTGTTGAACTTGCTTATGAACATACAACACCATAAACCTTGTCTTCAAACACCAGTACACCATTAACTCTAAGAATCATCAACTCTGCATTCTTCTTTTTTGGACTTTTTTTACTTCTATAAACTTGAACTATCTCTGAACTCTGCTACTCTATTGCTTCTAGAATGCTAGTTCTTGCAAGGACTTCAAATCTTCAATTAAAACTCCATGTAATCACCACAAATCATCAAATAACTTTACAATAACTATGGTTGAATCAAGTGCAAAAGGATTGAGCTTGAGAACAGTAGTGAAAATGAATGAGAATTTTATTGATTGAGAATTGAAGTGGTTACAACTGTTTAACTGATTTTCTAACAAACTAACTATCTAGTATGTGTGTGTATCACACACACTAGAAGTGAAAACTAGAAATATAATTGATAGCTAAGAGCTAACTACTAACTGTGTGAAATTACACCTAAAGTTACTAGTTACAAATGAGGGTAAGAAGGGGTATATATAGCTGAAGGCGAGGCGAGGAGAGGGTCTTAATGACGTGCTCTGTCCAATCTTCTTCTGACACGTGTACCAAATCAGTTAGAGTTCTTGAATCTTTTCCAGAATTAGGCGTTTTTAATTCCTTGAATGAGAGTGTAATTAGTGTGCATCTTTGGAATCGTCTCTCTTATACGATCACTTTTGCTGTTTACATCTCCTTCTGAAATCATGTAATGCGTCCTCAATTTTCTGTTGAAGAGAAGAATGACGTGGAAAGTGTTGAGTGAGCATTAGTCCTTCACACGGACCATTATCCGTTTGCTAATTTATGATTAGCTGGCAAAAGTTAGTGATTGGCACTGTTGTGATCTTTCTCTTGCCTCATTTATTAAGCCATGGCTGGCAATCCAAGTGACTTGTAAACTAGCTTCTGATTGGTCCAAGGGTTTTCACACGGATCAAGCTTGATTTTGGTTTCCAAAATGGTAGTTTCAGTCCCTTTGGTTAGCAGAATTGTAACTCCATGCTATAACTTTGATATCTTGTCCTTTTGAGCCTTTTTACTTTCTTTGACTTGAAAAATTAATCCCTTGACTTGTTGGCTTAGCATATTTAGTTTCTTGACTTTCTTGATTTGACATGTAAGATCCTTGAACTTTGAAGAATTGTCATGATTGGTCCTTCTTTTGTCTTTTTCTTTATAATCATGCCTTGGAGTTTGTGTTTGCACCAAATCGTATTATTTTACCTACACAATCATAAACAACAAAGAATACCACATAATTCTGTTTTATCACATTAAAACATGGTATTTTCCTTGTGTTTTAGGGTTTTATATCTTATAATTTATATGAGATTTCACTCATATCAACTGGTTAGCAGCATATCGCGCTACGATTGATTGCCATTCATATCGGGTCATATTCGGCGGTATTCAGGCTCCTGAATATAATTATCATGGTTTCCTACCAGGAAAATCCGTGCAAATTATTTTTGCTTTACAAGCACGTGCCTTATTATCCCATGGCTGCGAAGGCTTCCTAGCTACCATTCATGACATGACTTCTGAAGTTCCTTCGATTCATGATCAACCGATTGTTTCAGAGTTTCCAGATGTATTTCTAGAAGAACTTCCAGGTATGCCTCCTATCCGCGAAGTTTAGTTTGGCATTGAGCTTAGTTCCGGGAGCTGAACCTGTCTCCAAATCTCCTTATCGCATGGATCCTATTGAGTTAAAGGAGTTGAAGGATGTGCTGCAAGAGTTGCTGGAACATGGTTTTATTCGCCCGAGTGTATCACCATGGGTTGCACCGGTTCTATTTGTCAGGAAGAAAGATGGTAGCATGAGATTATGTATCGACTACCGTGAATTGAACAAAATCACCATTCGTAATCGTTATCCCCTTCCACGTATTGATGACTTGTTCGACCAACTACAGGGTGCTAAAAACTTTTCCAAGATCGATTTACGATCAGGCTACCATTAGTTGCGAGTGAAAGAGCATGACATTTCCAAGACTTCTTTTCGCACACGTTATGGTCATTATTAATTCGTGGTTATGCCTTTTGGTCTCACGAGTGCTCCAGTTGTGTTTATGTACTTGATGAATCGAGTTTTCCATGAACTCTTGGACAAGTTCGTCATTGTGTTTAATGATGACATCCTGATCTTCTCCAAGTCTAGAGAAGAACACGAGGATCATCTTCGCACAGTACTACAGATTCTGCGACAGGAGAAGCTGTATGAAAAGTTTTACAAGTGTGAGTTCTGGTTGAGTAAAGTGACATTTCCGGACCACATTGTTTCAGCAGAAGGGATTACCATGAATCCTGCGAAGGTTGAGGCTATCACCAAATGGCCAAGACCGACGTCTGCAACTGAAGTACATAGTTTTCTGGGATTAGCTGGCTATTACTGCAGGTTTGTTGAAGGTTTCTCACGGTTGGTCTTACCTTTGACTAAGCTTATGCGTAAGGGTGAGAAATTTGTCTGGAATGATGAGCGAGAGAAGAGCTTCGAAGAGCTTAAGCAGCGTTTAGTTTCCACGCCTATTCTTGCTCTCCCATCTGGTACAAGTGGATTTTCAGATTTACAGTGATGCTTCGGGAAAGGGTCTTGGTTGTGTACTCATACAGCATGGGAAAGTGATTGCCTATGCATTACGACAACTAAAGCCCTACGAAGTAAATTACTCTACTCATGATCTGGAGTTATCAGAGGTAGTGTTCGTACTCAAGATTTGGAGGCACTATCTTTATGGAGAGTCATGTGACATCTTCACCGACCATAAGAGCCTCAAATACATCTTCACTCAGCGAGAGTTAAACATGAGGCAGAGACGTTGGTTGGAATTGCTGAAGGATTATGAAACCAACATTCAGTACCATCCGGGTAAAGCCAATATGGTGGCTGATGCTTTAAGTAGAAAATCACGCATGATAGCTGGCATCAAGGTAGAGGAGGAAATTATTCGTGATCTGGAACGTATAGAGATTGAGCTTTTTGTACGTAGGCAGAACGGTTTCTAGGCTAGCCTGAGAGTTGAGCCAGACTTAATTTCTCGGATTAAGGCAACTTAGAAGGATGACGGTGAGATATGGGCGATTGTTCAGAACATTGATCAGCAGACTGAGTTCTGCGTTGATGATGACATTATTGTATGGCAGGGCACTAAGTTATGTGTTCCAGAAGATCCTACTCTAAGAGAGGCCTTGTTGACTGAGGCTCACAGTTCTCCATTCTCTATTCATCCAGGTTCTACCAAAATGTATCATGATCTCAAACAACATTTTTGGTAGAGCGGTATGAAACAAGATGTGGCTACTTTCGTTTCTAAATGTCTGACCTGCCAGTAGGTTAAGATAAAACATCAGCGTGCTAGTGGTTTATTACAGCCATTAGAAATTTCTGAATGGAAGTGGGACAAGATCTCCATGGATTTTGCTACCGGACTACCACAGACTCAGAGGAAGCATAATGCTATATGGGTCATTGTTGATCGTTTGACTAAGTCTGCACATTTTCTGCCTATCCGCAATGATTACGCAGTTAGCAGATTGGTAGAAATATTCCACCAGGAGATCGTGCAATTACACGGTACTCCATCAGACATCATATCAGACAGAGATCCATGATTTACCTCTCGCTTCTGGAGAGGTTTGTAGAAAGCTTGGGGAACCAGGCTCAAGCTTAGCACAACTTTCCATCCTCAGACCAACGGTCAGTCCGAGCGTACGATTCAGATTTGGGAAGACATGTTACGCGCTTGTGCGTTGGAGTGGACAGGAAATTAGGACGATTACATATGTTTGGTTGAGTTTGCTTACAATAATAGTTGGCATGCAAGTATCAAGTGTTCTCCGTTCGAGATGTTATACGGTAGGAAGTGTCGTGCTCCGATTTGTTGGGATCAAGTCGGTGAACGTATCATCGAGGGTCCGAAGATGATTGAGGTGACCATCGAGAAGGTCGCAATTGCCAAGGAGAAGCTTAAGGAAGCTCGTACTCGTCAGAAAAGTTATGCTAACAAGCATCGCTGATCATTAGAATTTCAGCCTGGTGATCATGTTTTCTTGAAAGTATCATCCGCACGTGGAGTTATATATTTTTGTATTAAGGGTAAGCTTAGTCCTCGTCATCGGACCGTTCGAGATCCTCGATCGTGTCGGTGAAGTTTCGTATCGTTTGGCGTTACCTCCTCCATTATCCCATGTTCACAACGTGTTTCACGTACCTTTACTCAGAGGTTACAATTATCATCATTCGCACGTTGTCTCGTATAAGATTCGTGAGGATCTATCTTACGTTGAGGAACCCGAATCCATTCTAGATCGTCAAGATCGAGTCATGAGGAAAAAGACTATTCCTTTCGTCAAGATCCTTTGGAGGAACCATCCCGAACGGGAAGCCACTTGGGAAACGGAGGAGTCTATCCGGACTTCTTATCCTCATGATCCGGGTATGTTCTTTTCAGCTATATCATGTTTCTAATTCGAGGACGAATTATTCTTTTAGAGGGGAAGAGTTGTAAAACCCGCTTAAAAATACCGTTAAATAAAAACTGTTAATATTTAATTAATGCACGATAAGTATTTACGTATAATTAATATTATACGACAAGATTTAATACGAACATAAAATTTACGAATACACGAATTTATAAGAACACAAGTTATAATGTTAACACGAAAATAAACGGGCTTTATGTTAATATATAAGCCTTGCAAGAACAAAAGGCCCAAGGCCCGATCTACCAAAAGTAGTAAAAACAAAACATACGGTTGTTTTACTTTCACTTTTACAAAACAAGTAAAACAAATGAAAACCCTAAAAAGGGAGAGGTGCCGCCGACTTCAAGAAGAAAAAAAGGTTTGATCTTGGATCCTGAAAAAAAAATAAGGGAGTGTTCGTGTTATTTATCCCTAAATCCTTCATTAGTCGGTAATTGTATCAATCCTAAATCTTTATTTTATTTATTCCATTCAAGAATCATGTAGGTTATATTTATTTAAAATCATAAGAACACATGTTATTAAAATAAAACAAGGAATGAATCTGGTTGGTTTGTTTGGTTGGCACGAAAACCGAGAACCCACCATGGGGGTGTCTCGGTGGGTTTTGGTGAAAGCAGCCACAGCCAGTGGTTGATGTGGCTTAACAGCCGCAACCCTCAAAAGGGGTGCAGTGGGAATTTTGGGCGCGACAGTGGCAACAGAGACCTTATGGTCTCGGTGGGTGGATGCTGCTGTCGGTGGGAAACATGTTCTGCCGGCTGGAACTTCGGCTGGACAGTGGGATCAAGGCTGGGCAGCCGCAGCAGGGCTGCGGTGGTGGTGTTGGTTCGATCAGCCGAGACCTTTTGGTCTCGGTGGCGGTTGTTTTGGGGCTCGGGTAAACCGAAAGGCAAAAGGGGGTGTTTGGATTAATTATTAGGCTATTAATCTCGGGCTTATTAAATTGTTTAACTTATTTAATTATTGGTAAAACTAATCACGGCTTATTACGACTCATTTAGATTGAACTAAATTAATATGGGCTTATTATTATTGTTTAACTTAATAAGAAATTATTATTAACATTCAAGTCTTACCTTATGATTTATTATAAGTCCATTACACGTTATGATTTTAATTAATTATAATCCATGACATATTATTAATTAATAATCATTTATAACACATGACATATTATTAATTAATAATTATTTATAAACTATGACATATGAAAGTTATGTATTAAAATGGAATTTATTAATATTTGATTTATTTACATCATGACTTATTAATAAAATATGTATAATTAACCATGGCTTAATAATTCATGACTTATAAGAATTTGCTTATTTAATATACTTATTAACCATGACTTATATAATTAGCTTATTCGATGGACAAGGTAAATCACTTATGTATATTAAACGAGCTTATTACTATTTTTGGAAACTTACTATTTATGGAAACTTACTATCTTTGGAAACTTACTATTTATAAAAACCTGCTATTTTTGGAAAGTTGCTATATATGGAAACCTGCTATTTATGGAAAGTTACTAATAATGGAATACCAAGTATAATAACACACGAATCATGGAATACATTAATCAAGACCACATGAACGTATAACATTAAAGAAATACACGATAAAGCATGAACAAGTAACTCAAGTCATGAACAAGTAACTAAAAACTAAGTACAAGTAAATTATTAATGAGCAAGCAACTCATACACGTCATTTATTATGTAGCTTACGTGAAGTCGGAGTAGTACTTTCCACTGCTCGTCTCTTTCACCGATTACTGGACATAAGGTATGGATATTCCGTCCTTTAGTAAGGACATCTCTTTTATGCATGATTAAGATTCCCCGTTTTTCATGCCATCTGTTTTCCCCAGTTTTCATATTATAAAGCTTTCATTGGTTGCCATGCTATCATTTTAATTGCCCGAGCTACATACATGCATGACCATGACTTACATGACCACCTAGTTATGGAGGTACCATAACCATGACATAACCTGTGTCATGACTCTCTCGCGACGAGAGTGATTTCTCGCGGTGTCCCTTCACGTTACATGTTGGCCATTATTATGATTATTATTATGGGGCGAATGGGTGCATCCTAGTTATAGGTTTACAGGTTTACATGTATAGGGTGATTGGTTTAGTGTGTGCTCTACACTCCTTCACATTAGAGCTGATCCCTCCACCCATATTACTATTATTAGAGGTCACCCATCTAATAGCATGACGAGGTCACCCCTCTATGTATTTATGCACACGTTGATAATATGTTATGACTTATATGAGCTCGTGGGCATTTAATTAAATTGCATGTAAAACTTATGACATTTCAGTTACCTTTCATATTCATAAATTATTTCCCATATTTTAAAACCAGAACATACACGTTAATTCCGCTGCTTTCATTGTTTTATTACTCATGTTCTTTTATTCTTATTATGCCATTATACCCGTTCACTGAGCGTATTGCTTAACCGTATTTTCTTTTCATGTCCCATACGGCAGGTACCCAAGGACAGACTTGAGCATTGAGAACGTGCATAGGACGAGAGCTACCATAGACTCCTTTCCTTTTTGCATATTAAATACTTATGCTTGGTTGGACAATGTTTAGTCCTTTCAACTTCATTTACTTTATGAAGTTGAGCTTATGTTTGGAAGCCGATGTTTGATTCCGGCTTTCTTGATGGTCTTTTATGTTTTTATGACATTATGCCTTGTTATGCTTTGATGACACGCCATGATTATGACATAACGACCACCTTGTCAAAGTGGGTCGTTACATTTGTGGCCTCACTAACTTCCGTTGTGCGGAGTGTTGGAATCCTTATTTCTGTTGGTATTACGGCTTCTGTGTTGTATGTGAGCGAGAATGGGGTTTTTCCGTTGCTTGTTTTCAGCATTGGGGAATCCCGAAACCCAAAATAACTGGGGCGGAGCGGGTTATCTTTATCGGGTTATGGGGCGGGTTAGGGGCTTAAACGGGGATTTTTAATCGGTTATGGGGCAAAAGCGGGGAATAAGGTCCCCGACCGCCCCGCCCGATTAATATATACACATATATAAATATAAGTATTTTTATATAGTATTTTCTTACTATTTGCGTCATAATAAATATTTCTTTAGTATTTATTCTTTTCAATATTGCAAATTGTTATTATAGAAGTTTGTTTAATGTATTGTAAGTTCTTTGTGGTGTAATGTTACACTAATTATGTATAATAGCATCATTTAAAACCTTATAAGTCTTGCTTGTAATCCATATATTATTCGTAAGTTTTTAATACTTCAAGCTTATTGTTAGCAGTCTAAAAATAATAACCAATGTAAAATGGTGCGGTTTTGATAAAAAATTTCACCCAAAGAGGGCACCCGATAAGATCCCCGATTAGTATGTGCCGGGTTTGGGGGAGCATTGCGCCCCAACGGGGCACCCCGATTAAATCCCGACGGGGATCGGGCGGGTTTGGGGAGAACTTTATTAATCGGGTTTGGGGATAGAAATGGTTTGCCCCGCCCCAAACCCGCCCCGTTGCCATCCCTAATCCTATGTGACCATAGGACGTGTGGGATTTCTTCCTTTTTGCTTTCTTCAGGTCTTTACTTTATTCCCTTCCCCCAAACTCCTATTTGCTCTTTTGACCCCGTTTGTTTGTGGATGTTTGACAGAAGCAAAGTGCCGTGTGATACCTTTCTCTTGGCACCAATCCTTAAATGGGTTGTCTCGGAATTGCTTTCCGTTGTATTTAAGGAATTATTTCATCATCCTTCCTTACATATTCTATATTTTTATAGAATTTTTTATTTAAGACATTATTTGTAATTCCTATTTTCTGTTTGAAATTTTTTATAAAAACCATTTAATAAATTACATGTGTTATTTTTATAGAATTTTGTATTTAAGGTATTATTTCACCATTATTTTATTATAAGCCTAAGCCGACTCATAAGCTTAACCAAACACCCCCTTATCATCAGATGTGGGACACAAATTGAGTTAATAAGTTCCAGCATTACGATGTTCAAAAAAAAAAGTTCCAGCATTACGAAGCAGTAGCATTCAATCAACTAAGTAAGAATATTGGTAAACATCAAAATAATGTTTGTGTTATAAGGTGATCTTGTGTGATCAAACATATAAAAAGTGCGGCTATACACATTCAACAAGGTCGTCTTTAGGGATCAAGTGTTTCGGGGATAATGAATAATATGTCACGTTATGGAGATGGTTTGGGGTGAGGAGATCATGTTATAAAGCACATAAGTGGTCAAGGGTTCAAATCGCACTAGGTGCACATTTAGTGTGGCCAGAGAAGGCAGGAAGTAGTCATGGGATACCCTTGTTGGCCTATTAGGCCGCGTCCTGGCCCTCGTCCGTTTACCCATTTTGAATGACTGCACTTGAACCTTTTCTGTATTTTGTATATTATGATCACTACTTTCCTTACATGGATAAAATTTGCGTGATTATAAATTATATCAGGACAAAGTCTTGTGCGATTTATAAATTCTGGGTGAATAAAAAAAGGATTCTTATACTAACTTTTTTAATCGTGGCCTTTACTTGATGCTTTAAAATTGTTTGCGTTTGATCAAGTTTGAGCGATGTTTTTAGGCTAAACTTGATAGCTTGACCAGTGGAAGCTCAAACTCGTAACAAGAATAATCGAGCTTGATCGTGAAAGTCGAGTAGGTTGAAAGTATCCATAAAAGCTACTGTGGTAAAACAAACTTGATTGAACCAATAGTATAGAAATATGGGGTGGATAGATATTAGTATGCTATTTGCTTAAGGATGAAATTTGATAAGAATTCAAGTCAAGGTTTTCAATCAAAAATGGACTTGCTATAGGCTTTTGACGCATACTTGTCCTCTATGATTCGCGCTTCAAATTAATGGCTTGTTTATTGTTTAGATTGTATAGAGGTTATTTCGTTTGTTTGATGATTTAAGACATGTTAGGACCTGTCCTGTAGCCAATACACAATTTGGTGCACTAGTTTTCATTGTTGCTACTTCCAGTTTAAAGTCACGTCAGCTTAATATATATTTTGTTGGTTTCAGTTTGCTACAGAAAGCGTTTGGGTTCGTAATGTGAAAGCAAGGTTTCTATTTAGTTATTATATGCATCATACAATGTGATCTGTTCATTTGCTTAAACCTAAGTCGAATCAATAATTTGACCAAATGTCTGGTGTTCTCAAACTATTTATATAACACAAGCTCTTAGCATTAATGAATAATGAGAAAGATTATTCTGCAATTTTCATTCACCAGCTAAGTCCATTCAAATCAAACGGTTTTCTACTTGAAGCAATATCATTCTCATCTCGTGCGTTTAAGTCTAGCTTCTTTTCAATATATGGTTCTGTTTTACTTTCTGTAACTTGATCACCAAACTTAGTTTTCCATTCACTACTCTCGAGTCCAACAGCCATTGCCAAATCACATGTGTTTTCTGGCTCATGTTTCGTCTTCTTTAACAGGTGCAAGCCGATCATTTCTTGATCTATTTGTTGACTTTCACCATAGGTTAAACAACTGTCTATTGAACAATCTGTTGGCGGGTAAGTTCCATTTGACAACTCTTTTATTGAAAATGCTGAATTTAGGTGTTGTGTAGATACTTTAGAGACCAATTCGGAGAGCTGAACCTTGGCGGCTTCTAGTCCCACTGTACCCAAGTTTTGATTTCCTACGGTTTCTTGTGCCTTTTCAAGTACTGTTTGTAAGTACTTCCCTTGTGCTTCTATTCGGAGCTGCAAGTGTCTCTGTACCTGTTATGGTCCATTTGAAGATAACGTAAGTTTTGGACTTTCGAAATTTGTCTTGTTTTGTTCAGCGTTGTTGGTGTTAGAATATCCTTATCACTAAGTTTTACATGTGACACAACAATTTGAATGCTCAAGTGTAGAGGTGGCCGACTGTTTCTAATGGGGCAAAATGGACATTTACTCTATGGGTTAAAACGGGTCGGGTTGGATTTGTTAGCCCGTATTCTAAAGTGTGGGCTAACAGGATTGATCCGAAAAACATTCTGCTCAAAACTCATAACTATTTGTATCTATAGTTCTTTTGTCAAGTATGTTCGGAAAATTTATAGTTTTTGAGGAGTAGTCTAATTTTTATTTTACTTGTGCATAAAATGAGTTGTAAGGTTTTATACATTAAACATATATTTTGGAAAAAAAATCAACAAGTTTCGATACTTTGTAGCTAAACTTGACCCATTCATACATAAATGGGTTACAATTTCCACCTATACTTTATTGGCGATGTTAACGGAAACTGTCACATAATTATACCTCGAGTTGCTCATGTAACCTTCTCTGTACTTCAATTTGCATTTGCAGTGCTTCGTTTATATGTAAATTCCTGTATAGATAAGATAATTACTGTTAGATTATGTATTGAAACAATTCGTGTTCAACAGAACACAAAATTACACAGATAGTAAACACCTCGTACTTGTTTGTTTGAGGCCTCATATGTATTCCATCTGTTTCATCCATCATGTCTCTTGCTTGTGGGATCATACCTATAATATGTGCACATATGCTATCATGAGTTATCCATCTTAGTAGACATCGTGTGATAGAATATTCTATAAGCTTGAATGCCTTACTGATTTTATTCGTCCCACCACCATTTGGTTGCCCACATAGATTTTTACCGAGCCTGTACTTCTGTCAATTGAAAATTCCATAGTAAGTTTAACTTCTTTCACTATTATAACCATTGCATGCAAAAGAGTTACACATCTCAACTATACACGGTATTTTAATTAAAAATTTTACGCTCCTTTCCGTTGAAGGGTAATTAGTCTTTTTCTTGATCTATCCTTAAAATTAAGTTGTTATAAACAGTCTCATCATGACAACTTTAGTTAGTATGTGGTACCTGAAGATGACTCTTTAAGTGGTATAACGTAAGCCCTTGAATTCCCATTAGTTTCAATACCGATTTTGGAGTAGCCTCTGAACGTTAAAGTCACAAAAGTCAATCAGCTGGAGAATAACAGGAATACTACAAATTTTCATAGAGTTTTACAAGGAAGGAAAAAGATGAGAAGTTGAACTTACTATCTGCTCCTCCAAGCTGGTTGACCGCATCTATAAAACGCTCATGAAGGTCTGGTGTCCATTTGAGTCTAGGCTTAGCATCAGTTGAAAGAACAAGACCCAAATTTCCTCTACTATTCCCGCCTTGTAGGAACATGTGTCTTTCTGGTGTAATTGACATCTTCAACAAGTACACATGAAAGAAAAAGAGAGACTTTTTTGCAATAAGTTTCATGTCAAGTACCTAAAGAATATACCAAATTTCCTATAAAAGATATACTTTAGTTTCTACCTGCATGCTTTGATAACTCGTAAATCTTGATCCTCACAAGCTGAATCTTGATGATTAATTTCTCAACTCTTCTCTATATTATGTTACATGTCATATTTGACCAATTCTTATGCACTAACGGTCTGCTACGCATCACCTTATATAGCATATGGAAACTGAGTGGATGGGGTAAGGGGTATGACAGTTGTGTTCTATGCGAAGCATAGAATCTTTGTAAGAGATATCACATTCTTTTAATTTGGTTCTTCTTGAGCATCACAGACTTTCTACTCTTGGAACAAAGTTTTAATTCCTTTGCACTATAAGACACTTAACATCTTACAATATGTACCCCGAATAGATCCATACTCGTGGTAAACTAAACGAATCTTATGCGCGTGATTTCTGACCTGAACTTTCAGGAATCCACTATCGACGAACCCTGAAAGGCATATTAACTTGTTCCTCCATTCATGTTTCTTTGAACTATATTATCTGTATGCTTTTTCATTACAGTGGTACTTAGCTTTCATTTTTCTCTATTTAGATTATTGAAAAGGACTTGAAGAAATCCAAAGTAGTTAAATCAAATGAAAGTGGAAGATTATGTTGACTCGAGAATCAGAAACCTGGAATCAGATACATATATACAAGAATATTGAAATTGGAAAAGCTTTTATTATTTGGAGTTGTTTGAAGGGAAGGTATGGAATATGGCACACATTCCATTTCTTTTAGTCCCCTTCAATAAGTTTGGTACTTATTCAGCCTAGGGGATCTTTTTAAATGAATGGAGAACGACCTTCAAGCAAAAACTTTTGTATTCTTTTTCTGTTGGCATAAGACAGCCGGCCACTAAAAATCCGAGTTATGGGGCCGTATGAAAAGAAAAAAAGAAACAAGGAAATAAGCAGACAGGTTGTCAGTGGCGGACTTAGTAAATTTCAACATGGGGGCAAAATTTTTTTTTGCCAATAGCAAAGCAAAAAACCTAGAATTCGAATAATAAGTTATTATAACTTAAAAATTAACGATTTCTAGGTTTTTCAGTGTTAAATGTCGGAATTTAATGTGTGAGTGGGGGCAATTTGAAATTCGAGTGGGGGGCATTTAAAAAAAACGCTTAAATTTAAAGAAAAAATACACTAAAATCTCGTCTTTTTGGTCGAGCTATGGGGGGCGCCGCCACCCCGTACTTATCATGTACATCCGCCCCTGCAGGTTGTACTTGCTCTTAAACTTGCACTTGATGGGAAGCACATTGATCAGCTTATTCCGATTCTCTGGTATGAATCTTCACCCATATCATTGCTTGTTGTGAAGCAATGCTTACATCACATTTATGTCATTAAAACGTATTAATACTAGAAACTGAAAGTTTATGGACTTAAAATTAATAGTCGTGAGATAGGATCGAACTCGGGATCACGGGATTGCACACATAACGTAAAGGGTTAATTTATTTATTAAATATATTTTATATATATTTATTAAATCAAACCAAAGCTTAACTAATGATCGTTAATAAATAAAAGTTAAGTTATAAACGACCGTTATGGAAACTAATAGAAGTGAAAAGAAGGAAAACAAAAATTACGCAAACACCCCCTTGGGGGGCTTGCGTCCGTCGGCCAAAGGAGAAGGGGCAAAAGGGAAACTTTTGTTTCCTAATTCTTGTTTATTTACTTGGAGCCCAAGGATTGCCAAGTCTATATAAACAACCCCAAGGCCTTCATAATTTTTGTCCCTCCCCTTTCTCTTGCTTCCTGCGATCGCCACACACACACCCTAAGGGGTTTTCGTTGGTTTTCGATTTAGCTATTTATCTAGTCCTAGCCCCTCTCTAGGGTTGTTGGGTAGATATTCCATAAGCGTTGAAGCTCGGTTTGCTCGTGCTAGACTCACGGTTAACTCGCCGTATTACGTGTGTACAAGAACGTGATATAGTCTTACTTTAGACTATATTCTTGGTGGTGTTCGTGATCAACCCTAGTTGCCGTTTGCTCCGTCGGCTTGTGGATCTTGCTAGGATAAAGGTATGTAACCCTAATCTTGATTAATATAATTGTGTTAAATTAATGATCTTGTTAATCGCTTCCGCTATGTGTTCTTTGATCCATATTAGGGTTTTAAATAATTGTTATGTTAAATATAAACCAACAGTGGCATCGAGAGCCGTTTTAACATGATTATAATTATCAAGATCTAAAGTTTTTTTTAACTAATATTGATTTGTGTTAAAAATTACATGTTGTTTTTTAGGTTTTATAAAAATTAGGGTTTTGTTATTTTTTATTATTTTTAAAATCGGATATGCCGAATTTTATATTAAAAAAAAAAGTTTTTTTTGTAAACCCTAAAATTACATGGTAATTAACTTTAGATGTATGCATGGATTAATTGTTATGTCATGCGTGGTTACGATCCGTAGTGATTTAATTAAATTGTTAAGTGATTTGGGTGGAATTTTGATGAATTGCATGATTAATTGTTATGTTGTGTAAATTCATGTTTCGATCCATAGAGATTTAATTGTTAAGATATGTGGGAGATCCGTGATGAACATGCATGTTTTTCATGGATCATATGTTTTATGTGATAATTGTTACGTTTTTTGCTACATGTTTTATTTGATTCAATAAATCTAAAATTAGGGAAGACTTTTATATGAATATAAAAACCTAGATTTGTTATTATTTATTGAATAAATCGTATGCATGTGGCTATTTGATTTATTTATTGCACATATAAATTGTTATTATGTGTTTATGATTTAGTTTTTTTTTGTACCTACTTGTTTTCATACGTTTTATATTGATTGTATGTCGTAAACAAGGGTAATTTTTACAAAGAAAAATTAATATGGACTAAATCATATCAAAATAAATGAATTGTTTTGAGATCTAAATTACATATGATTTGTGTTGATTAGATTTGCAATAGCAACTTAACGGCCTACTCAATTTTGACAGACTATAAAGTGGGTATAACGCACCGCTGGTCATGTACCCGGTTAAGGAATAAGGTGTTATGCTTCAGCGCTGACCAAATTCCCGGCTCGCCTGTGCGTCAAATTGGTATTACCTACGGTTGTTATTGGTACAATTCTTTAAGGTTGATTTAACTACATTAATTCACATCCGAAACACAATGAATAAGGTTATTGCTTTGTGCTAAAACTAAAGTTCTAGAAAAAGTACGGTGTGAATTTAGTTGTGTGTAAAATCTTTAATTGGTTTAACCAATACCTCAACTTGCAAGTATATGATGAACTTTTAGTCTCAACCGAAAAGTTTACTAAACGTTTTATTAAACTTATGTTATGGAGATGTATGCATGCTTCTCCATACATGATTTTGACACCAAAATCTATACCCCAAAATTTAAGTCATATGCCCTCTAATTGACGAACACTTGAAGTTACAATTGTCGTCATATAAGATATCGGACGATGTTGTAATGGAGAGAAAACTTCATGACTGAATAAGATTGCACATGAAGGTTTTACGTTCTTTAGATTAGTCGACTTAATTGAGTTACTCAGTGAGATCTGGAAACTTAAGGCATAAAGAAGGGATGAAACATGTTTACAATGCAAAATGACTTTTGGCAATGTAAATCCCTTAAAATCTAGAAATTGGAAATTTGTTTGTCAATCATTGTTCGACAAGTTACCATCTTGAATACTTTCATTGCTAGCAGATCAACTGATGTGATGAAATTATGTCAATTTGGATTCTAGTTTTCAAGGAAAATACTATGGTTATTATTACCAGGGTAATTTTATTTTCTTGAATGGTATTATCGAAAATACTAAAATTGAATTTTGTAAATTCTTTTGCAAATGTAATAATGCAACGTTACACCGTAAACGTGGTTTATTCATTTATTGATCTACAAACCGTATGGTTGGGGATAGAGTCAATTTACAAATGAAAGATAAACCTAAAACTCTTTTTCATGGGTAAAGAAGGAGTAATAAGGATTTTAGAAATGTTAAATTCAAATCCGTAACTCATAGCAAACTTTAATAGTTAAGAAAAGTGCATATTTTGAGTTATTAAAAGTTACCGCCAATTGGTTATGAGGCAAACTAGCATATTTGTCTAGTAGTTGTGCTTTGACCATTTATAGGCACTACATACCATTGTAGGGTTGGTAGACCTATTAAGGAAGAAATTGCATGTCAAGTCTTTAAAGTTAAAAAGCATTTGATGGGTAAGTCATCATTTACGAAGTAGAGTACACTCTTAAACACTATAAGTAATTGTTACGAATGTGTTTTTCAAAAGTGTAAGAAAGTAAACACAACACTAATTATTTTCACCGATTATGAAACATTTTCAATGTTGTCAAGTTCAGTGGGAGAATTGTGTTGTATTACTGATTTTGAGTCTATTAAAACATTCTCTAAGTCAGTGGGAGTTACAAGCTTTGTTGTCTTGTTAATAACCCATGTTATCTTTAGTATGTCCTAAGATAATTACTTTCGAATTGTTGACACTAATATCTTCAAAGATAGTTATGTACTGATTCTTGTTGATTAAGTGGTTCTACATCTACTTGTAAAAGCTAATATATGTGGCACAATCATATTTTGTATAGACGAACGTTAGACGTGATGTTTATCTTATATATGAGGTTGTTCCATGCACAAGTGGGAGAAATGAACATTGTGTGCAAGAAACAACTCATAAAGATATGATTCTCTTGTCTTTAAGATAAGAGATTAACAATCTAATTAATTTTTAGATCATGTGTCAATATGATTAATAGACTACTTAAAAGTATATATATCATTCACATTAAGAAACACTTGTTGTTTTGATTTAGTCATGTAAGAGCTTGGACTAAATTGTAAACACAAGGGTAAAATATCCACATGTCGTAAGATCGGGCGTGGAATGTTTTGGAGTTTCTTAAAATGGACAAATTCCTGGAATGACATAAGATACATAGAGTAATCTTATACTACTAATGAAACCTAGTGGTGTTCATATAATAGTATAGGAGTGAATTAACTTGAAAAGATGAATGAAACCTAGTGGTGTTCATGATTTACTTTAGTTATACATGTTTATGATTTATTGTATAAAGTCACAAACATAAAGTCTTGGAAGACGTATAATATAAAGTAAGACGTTAATGTATTGTCTCTATTTCACTAAAGACATATACATGTAACGTGTAATGGACTTATAACTTTTATGAAGTGACTTTGTATTAAAAGTACTTGAGTTATAAAGCATGCAAAATGGTTAGGAAATCTATTATACCATTAAGATGATTTAGTTGGTATATAGGTAAGTCTAAAGATATATATTTATCTTAAATGTTGTTAAGATTGACTTACAATATTTCCCTAAATGAAATACATCATTGTTATGGTATGTTCATTAGGAGAATCAAAATTCTCAATATGATGATGATGTTTGATTCAAGATAACTATATCTTCCTTTATTCCAAAAGAAATCAAGGTTAGAAAGTTGAGTATGACTTGAGCTAAGAAGATTAATAAGATACCATTATATATGGAATGTGATGAATCACGTTATATCTTAAATGGAGTTCGGATTTTGCTAAACTACTTATGAAGTGGATTGTTTAGAAAATAAAGAGTATGGAACGGCCATTATGTTTTGTAATGTCCCATATAGATAACGTTGGAGTGTTGATCTATTTGCTTTGTATTTAAAGAGTAATTTTAAGTTACTAAAAGCAAGTGGGAGTTTTGATCTTGAAAGATAAAATTACAAGATACATGATCTTCTAAAATACACTAGTAATTATCATGAGGTAGGCGTGTAAATGCTAAACCTTAAGATAAAGGAATTTATGTCATAGGTCCGTAAGGATATCTCGGATATGCGATTTACATGCTGAGAATTATGAGTTACAAATAATTGTTATGATTTATTACCAAATATTGTTTTGGGTAAACTACTCATACTATGATTGATATAGATGTTGTCCAACAAGATAATCAAATTTTGGTTTTGGTTTATCTTAAATAGTTTGACTAGAAATTAGATATGAGTTTCGTCAAAGGAAGAAAAACGCCAATTGTAGTGGTTTAATCTTTGTGTCGGAATTATATGGACAAAATTGTACACATATTTAATGTATGTATTATGAATAGATTATTAATCACACTTAAGTAATTAATTGTGATTGAGTATTCTTTCCTAAACACATTAAATGTATAAAGATTTTGATGGTCATATTTTAAATTGACAAATTTGGATATGTATGAACTATTTCTTGAATGACTACTTGAGAAAAGACTTAAGTAATCGAAATGAGTTTATTACTTCAAAAATATAAATCTTTGGAAAAGTACAAAATGTAATTATCCATGAACGGATAAAAGCATGCATCTAGGAGATTATTCTTATGTTTAATTTGAAATCCAAGATTGGATTTAAATTTAAATAAGATGGTTTCTGAGTATTCCTACAAGCTAGTGGGAGTATTATGGTTATTTTCTTAAATTATATGTGTCAAAATAGACATGTAAGAAAGTAAGTTTTTATTCAAATTAAATGTTGATTTGGTTTAGATTTGAGATGAAACTTTACTTTGGAGATTTAGAAAATAAGATATACATAACCTTGGAACAAATAAATTTATTTATTTATGCGGTGGAAATACAACGTAATATGCCATGTAGTAAGTTTACATGGATATTTAGGACATGAAGAAATCTAAATCTGGTTTGAGAAATTTTCATGTGTGTCGTGTTGTATTTATATCATGCTTAAAATACATGATGATTTGAATATATTAATCTATTTAAGAAGTTATTAAATAACTTGTGTAATGAATATTCTGAAGGAATATGTTTGGAAATAGAATAACATCCTAAATCTTGGATCGGCTTCCGTATTCTATAGATGAATAATTTGTCAATTGTTGTGCAAATTATCATAGCCAACAAACTTGAAGGTTTTGGTTGGAATCAAACATTACATAATAGATATTAAAGGTAACGTATTTATATCTTTTATGACAAGTTGTAAAACTTGAAAAGATATAATTGAGGTAACACTCAAATATTAGTCATGGGATCTTTGGAGATGACATGTTGATTAAAGTTGCATTATACATTAAAGAATTAGAATACTTTGAACTTCAAATGTGTTTTGGAAGTTTAGAAAATTGGTGATCAAGGATGTTTCACAATTTTGATACTATGTGGCAATATCAAATTGTTTGGATGCACATGTACAAGAGTTTCAATGAATTGAATTCTTGAAGAGAGTATTCTCAAAATTCCAATAGGTCAAGATTGATTATTTTATGCTTTGCCAAACAAGTATGAATGTCATTACTAGAGGCATGATGCATGTACCAGTTTTATGCATTGATCTATTTTTAGTATTTGGATAAAGGAAGTAAGACATTATTGAATTGATGAAATAAAGATTGGATTTCGTTTATTTTTCTGTTATTTGATTTTGTATCCTATTTTACATGTTTTAATCCATGAGCATTATGATGTTTCTAAATGTCCGTTGTCGATTAATAATATGGGAGTATTATTAAACTAAGACAATTCAAAATAGTGACATAGTATACTTGAAAGTATATTGGTCAATTTTGGATGATATTTGATGGATCAAATATTGGACTTATCCCAACTATATGATTTTACTTTATGGATCTTTGTCATCAAGTAAATCATAAATAGTTATCCTTAGACCTGAGATACCAGGAAACTGTCGTGGATCTAGTGCATTTCTGTGGAATAATCTAACGCTAAACGTAACTGGTAGCTATAAGGATTATTTCCGGAAGTGTTGCAAAGTTCATAAGTTTTGCTTGTAGTCAAATTGGGATTCGTTTCCTTCAAAATTTATTTTGAAGTATAATACAGCTGGGCCCCTCGGGGGAGTAGTAAGATATTTGTGCGGCCGCACCCAAATTTGTTTTGGTGATCTTGCTATATCCGTAAACGAGAAACAAAATGGTTAATGAAAGGAATGACTAGGATCCATATCCTTATTAACGTTGTATTTGAAATGAAAGGATAATAATAATAATGATTTAATCATTAAAAGGTTTTGTCCAAGAAACCTTACTCGAGTTGTACTAGTGACATTCCTAGTGTAACTAGACGCTAGTCAATGTGATCACGATATTAGAATTTTGTCCAAGTGGGAGCTGAAAGTTTATGGACTTAAAATTAATAGTCGTGAGATAGGATCGAACTCGGGATCACGGGATTGCACACATAACGTAAAGGGTTAATTTATTTATTAAATATATTTTATATATATTTATTAAATCAAACCAAAGCTTAACTAATGATCGTTAATAAATAAAAGTTAAGTTATAAACGACCGTTATGGAAACTAATAGAAGTGAAAAGAAGGAAAACAAAAATTACGCAAACACCCCCTTGGGGGGCTTGCGTCCGTCGGCCAAAGGAGAAGGGGCAAAAGGGAAACTTTTGTTTCCTAATTCTTGTTTATTTACTTGGAGCCAAAGGATTGCCAAGCCTATATAAACAACCCCAAGGCCTTCATAATTTTTGTCCCTCCCCTTTCTCTTGCTTCCTGCGATCGCCACACACACACCCTAAGGGGTTTTTGTTGGTTTTCGATTTAGCTATTTATCTAGTCCTAGCCCCTCTCTAGGGTTGTTGGGTAGATATTCCATAAGCGTTGAAGCTCGGTTTGCTCGTGCTAGACTCACGGTTAACTCGCCGTATTACGTGTGTACAAGAACGTGATATAGTCTTACTTTAGACTATATTCTTGGTGGTGTTCGTGATCAACCCTAGTTGTCGTTTGCTCCGTCGTCTTGTGGATCTTGCTAGGATAAAGGTATGTAACCCTAATCTTGATTAATATAATTGTGTTAAATTAATGATCTTGTTAATCGCTTCCGCTATGTGTTCTTTGATCCATATTAGGGTTTTAAATAATTGTTATGTTAAATATAAACCAACAGAAACCTGTTCGATTGTGGTATTGTCTATGGGCGTTTTAGAATCTCAATTTTAATGTACTATCTATGCGTATGCGATTATGAATGTACATTCATTTAGCTTATGTATTTTCTGGTCCCTATTTGGATGTTATGATAAAAAATGTAGACATGCTTGCCCTACAAACTGAACCAGTTTGGCTAGTTCATTAACTTATATTAAAAGCTTAAAGACGTGAATCGTATGCATGTATGTGATTTTTCATAGCGTAAACTGTACATATTCGCGAATTTATGTTGCTAGTTGTACATATATTCAACACAATAATCTATTATTATGGAATAAATTCGTTAATTAACTAATGGATGACGGATGTCATAAGTTGATGATTCACGCCATATTAGATTTAATAAGTAGAGCATCCAAGCAAATGCAAGTCCACTCTTTGTAATGTTCCTATTAGCGTCTAAGGCAAGCATTTAAAAAACTAGCAACAATCTCCTTTGTTCTGTTGCATCTATGGGAGTCTTATCTGATAATATTACCACTATTTATCTTTATTCTAAATGCAAATAATATGTTTTTGTCAGCTTTAATTATCTAAATTCTTTGATGCTGCATGATAACCTCGTGTTTGTATTATAACATAAGCTGTACGCCTGTGCCAAGCCAGTTTCAGGACCTTCCGTCCGTTTCTTGAAGTTATACTGCTGAACTATGTAAATATGGTATCTTAGATCTTTTATTACTTTCAATAACTATTGTGTGTTTGCAAGGAATCCAAGGATATCTTGAGCAGTTTGCAAGGAATCTTTGTGAAGCTTTTATGTAAAGTTGAAGTAAAAGAGATCCCGTGCGTGTATTTTTGTTAAATGGATTGGATATAAATTCCCATAAGGATAAATTTTTGTGCATTTCTAATTTAGCTCGTTTTAAACACAGGTAAATTTCTCGAGAAACTTATCCGCACATGGGTTCATCTATTCCAGTTAGTCTATTGAGGATAAGGGTGGGCATCTTTAAAGATTGATATGTCTTCTGTAGTTTTTTTAGATTAGCAAGTAGTAGAATCTTTCTAGATTTATAGTGTTCTGTGGAATTTAACTAGTGTAATTTATTAGTGCGATTTGGAACCTTAACTTTTGTTCCATGTACCCAACTGAAGAATATTTTAGACATCTTAGCACACTATATAAAAGTAAGTAGTTTTAACAGACATGTAGAATATAGAACAGTGGTCTTTCTTCACATTTGTGTACTTCCATTCTGGCTCTTAAAAAGTTTTTACTTCTTAAGGTTTACTTTATCATTACTGTTGAAGGCATCAATTGCACGTGCTAAGTGTGTGTTCGTTGTCTAAAGTGTCGGCCAACCAATTCCCTTGCGGTCATTATTGTCCAATACTCCCCCTGACAAGACGAGTGAGGACTTACTGACTCCTAATCGTCTATATATTTATACTTCACAATTCACGCCTATTTTACTCACTTGTTCGATGTGGGAGAAATTCAATAAAAAAGTTAGAGAACAAACAATCAAACTGTGTTCTTATTTTACTACTACGTATTATTTCAACACCCATTTAACTTCTTATACTTCAGCTTTTTTGTTTTTGTTTTTCTTTGTCCATTTTTCGTATGCAGTCTTTTATGTGTTATTCTTTGACTTGTATGAACGTTTAATAAACATAGATTGTCAAAACTGACCTGATTGTGTCAGACGGCTACAAACTGTTTTTTGTCGAGTTTTCTAGTAAGACTTGTAAATAATTTGATCCTTTAATCATCTTGCTATCAAAGTTTGTTATGGTACCTTCATGTGCCAGTGAACTCGAATGGTTCTACCTTGATCATTCACAACCAACGCTAGATAAAGTGATTTTGGGTTGCAAACTCAATGTGGAAAAAAATGTTCACAACTAACAACTCTTGTCTATTAGCTAATCACTTTCACTCACTACGAGTGATTTTGGGTTGCAGACTCAATTGAGAGAAAAAACACAACTAGTTAGTTAGCTAATAACGCTGAATTTAAAAAACATTAGCGAGTGCTTTTGAGTTAGAAACTAACTGAGATGAAATGGTTACACGTGAAAAATTAGGGACATCTCAACTGAGATAAAAACAAAGATAATGGAATATCTTAATAAAGTTAGGCTTCATTAGTTTTGAGATATGTCTTTCACCAATGTGGGATTCAATACGTCCTCTACATGCCTACACATCATACATACTTATGAGGACTTTGAGCCCATGAGTTCAGAACACCTCCCATACAACCCGGGCGGACCTACATGTGAGCTGGGTCACCCGGTTTTAGGTCACGAAATATAATTTTTTAATAATATGTTTTTTTCGGGCACGTGCAACCCCTGAAATTTACATAGTAAATTTATTACTACGAGGTAACTTTAGTACTTATAATCATAAATAAAAATTTGTGCAACACCCTTTTAAAAATCATCGATCCGTCTGTGCATACAACAATTTGCAATCTCTTATTGTAAGGGAACTTCATCAATCGTGAGTTTTGCAACATTGGAGTAGTGCACTTTGATACCGTTAAAGAAAATAACCATTTGAAAAAGTAGTGCACTTCGATATTTTGACATCTCCTTGCTTTGGCGGTTTGACTACCCATCATGCGGCATTCTTAATCGCATTAGCATTTTCTTAGTTTACGTCCCAACCCGAGGCACGAGAAAGTGTACTGTGGCATAAGTAATAACAACTCCCTAAAAAATACAATTAAACCCATGATATATGTAACATCATATCAAAGATCTTGAACTTTAGAGTAACACCAATATGTATAAGTGACACTAAAGCAATCAACGATACTATCACTGATCACCATTCACAAACCCTACACTACCACCAGGTAATCATCTTTCTATGCTCTTAATCTTTTGTCTTAATAACCTTTTGTCAAGTTATTTCATCCCGCGATTGAAGTTTCTTATGGGACCTTCACGTGCCACTGAACTCGAATAGTTTCATATATGTTCTTACCTGGACCATCAACACCCAATGCTATCTGCCGAGGCAACATTGGGACCTTCAGGCTGTATCAGTTATTAGCCGATAACTTTCAATCGCCATGAGTGTTTTGGGTTGCAAACCCAACTAGAAAAGAGAAAATAAATCACAACTAGTAATTAGCCAATAATGTTACTTTAACACAACTTCGCGTGTGATTTGCTAGTGACTTCGAGTTGCAAACTTAGCCGAGATAAAATTAAATAGTTATACTGGAAAAAGTGTAAAACTAAGCACAATTGGTTATTAGCCAAATATAAGAATGTTACATGTACACAACTTTGAGACTCAAACACGAAAGAGACACTGCACCGTTTTTGTATAAAAGCAGTTTCAGCTTCAAATGTTTGTACTATATGAAAATGTTTGATCACAAGTACGTATTTTGTAGTGAGGTTCTAGGCATTCGTTGGCCTGGAGGAAAATTACTTGGGCTTGGCTGGTCGGTCTCATTTGATGTTACATAAGGTCGCTTTAAGAATAAAAGCTAATTAGTTTTTTCGTGTTAAATAGGGTGGGTTGAAGTATCTGGAGTAGAAATAAATGTGCTGATCAGCTAACAGAGCTGGTCTAGTTTCATACTATATGAATTAGGATCAATTTGTACTCGTATCTGGTTTGTTCATAACTTTTTGAATGGGTTCTCATATTTCTGTCGAAAGATGGCAAATGCTGTTAGAATTGAAAAACGTTTGGAACAAATAAACTACCAAACTCCCTGGCACATTATATTCAATATAACAAAGGCTTTAAATAGCCTTACACTAACTACAAATTAGCAACAGAAAGATAGTACGTGGTAGCATAAAACTAGGAACTATTCTACCTTAGCTGCCCAACGTGTATGTACATGACCTTTTACCTATTCGGACTATCAATTATAACTTAATAATAGATAAAACTATAGCCATGCCATGCACAACATATATGTGAACCCCATGAATAACCGATTAAACCCAACAATCACCCCCTTAATCGGTTTGTTCACACCCTTTAGTCACAACGATTCTCGACCTTTCCAGGACACCTGACCTCTAACTTGGTCACGTCCAAAGTCACTAGCTTAAACTCTTTTGATTGTTCACAACACTCATAAGTAACATATACCATGGCATCCCGTTGGACACGTTCACTACCATCTCGACCCCTCACGGCCTCTTCCCCGGCCACGCCCAAAGTCATCTCGGTTCGAACTACCAACGCCATAATGTTAACACCGTGTTGTTTTTCCAATACCCGACTATTGTTGTCACCACACATAAACCGTCTTCTCACGACACTTATGTGGCACCGAGAGCATTAATCCACCATCAAAGAAAACAAAGCCACCCGCTTATTCCGCTTTCTTTCACCCGCCAAACAAATCGAATCAAAGCTACCTGCTTTTCCCGACTCTTCCCGTCCGTTTATCACGCGACCCGATTAATCTCCCCGTTTTCCAGGTGACCTACAACCTGCCGTCGGATTTGATCATAACTAATAGCTACGGAAGTGTATGTTCGGTCACCCACGTCGTCTCGAACGGTACTCCCCGTCTCCTCCACGACAATAGATGCCCGAAACACCTTACCGCCTCCGTCTTCTGCTATAAAACATTCCTAACCTGCAACCTTTTTCCCAATCAGCCTTGTTCCAAGAACTCTATTCACCCGATCAACAAAACAAGCTACCGCTTATACCCTTTTTTTACACCCGCTAAACAAACAAAATCCAAAGCACCTGCTTTGACGGATCCTTCACGTTCATTTTTCACGTAACTCCGTCGGTTAGACTCTTATCACGAACAAATGACCAAAGGTTGCATACACAGCTTCCACGCACAAGAAGCTAATCAACACAAACAACTCAACGTCCCTTAAAGACGAAGCCCGGTTCCTGCTGCGCCCGCCCCGCAGCGAAAGGCTGCACCCTTTTCTTGAAACCGACTCTCAAACCCGCCTTTAATCGAACTAGCTCTTGATACCAAATGTTAGAATTGAAAAACGTTTGGAACAAATAAACTACTAAACTCCCTGGCACATTATATTCAATATAACAGAGGCTTTAAATAGCCTTACACTAGCTACAAATTAGCAACAGAAAGATAGTACGTGGTAACATAAAACTAGGAACTATTCTACCTAAAGAACAACTAAACTGCCCAACGTGTATGTACATGACCTTTTACATATTCAAACTATCAATTATAACTTAATAATAGATAAAACTATAGCCATGCCATGCACAACATATACGTGAACCCCATGAATAACCCGATTAAACCCAACAAATGTGATCTGAAATTCGTTGAGACATATTACTGATTGTAGTGTTTTTACTACTCTTTAGAAAAAGAGCGTAAAAGTGGCAAGTATTAAGTGTCTGTTTAGGAAAACCAAGCACTAATGACCAAATTAAGTTCAAAGTTCGTTTCCCAAGGAGGCAAGTGTGTTGTGTAAGAAATGATTAACTTTGTGATTATAATTAGGGTAAAAGCTATACAATACCATCTTACTTAGCAAAATGTACCGACTTTAAACACTTACAATTTAATCGCTAAACATTTCCAATAAACTTTAAAATTGATTATACACTTTACCAATATGGTCCTAAAATGACAATATTACCCTTATCTTCTTTTACATAATTACAAATAATGCTACATTCACCCTTTCTCACACCATAATCATTAAACGTAGTAGCTAAAGGATAAGTAGCCAAACCCACAATCGTAAAAAAATCGATGAAAAATTACTGACGAAAACATAAATTTATTACTTTTTTTTACGTTTTTCATCGATATTTTTACGTTTTCATCAGTATTTTTATGTTTTCGTCAGTAAATTTACGTTTTCGACAGAAAATTTACATTTTCGTCTGTAAATATACGTTTTAGTTAGAAAATTTACGTTTTCGTCAGTAAATTTACGTTTTCGTCAGTAAATTTCCGTTTTCGCCAGCAAATTTACGTTTTCGTCAGAAAATTTACGTTTTCGTCAGAAAATTTACGTTTTGTCAGTGAATTTACGTTTTCGTCAGTAAATTTTCGTTTTCGTCAGTAAATTTACGTTTTCGTCAGTATATTTACGTTTTCGTCAGTTAATTTACGTTTTCGTCAGTTAATTTACGTTTTCGTCAGTGAATTTACGTTTTCGTTAGAAAATTTACGTTTTCGTCAGTAAATTTATGTATTCATCAGTAAATTTTCGTTTTCTCAGTAAATTTACGTTTTCGTCAGTAAATTTACGTTTTCGTCAGTAAATTCACGTTTTCTTTAGAAAATTCACGTTTTCGTTAGAAAATTTTCATTTTCGTCAGTAAATTTAAGTTTTCGTCAGTAAATTTACGTATTCGTAAGAAAATTTACGTTTTCGTCAGAAAATTTACGTATTCGTCAGAAAATTTTCGTTTTCGTCAGTAAATTTACGTTTTCGTCAGTAAATTTTCGTTTTCGTCAGTAAATTTTCGTTAAATTTACTAACGAAAACTTAAATTTCTGACGAAAACGTAAATTTACTGAAGAAACCGTAAATTTACTACGAAAACATAAATTTCCTGACGAAAAAGTAAATTTCCTGATGAAAAAGTGAATTTACTGACGAAAACGTAAATTTACTGACGAAAACGTAATTTTAATGACGAAAACGTAAATTTACTGCCGAAAATGTAAATTTTCTGACGAATACGTAAATTTACTAACGAAAACGTAAATTTTATGACGAAAACGTAAATTTACTGAAGAAAACGTAAATTTACTGACGAAAACGAAAATTTTCTGACGAAAACGTAAATTTACTGACGAAAACGTAAATTTACTTACGAAAACGTAAATATATTGACGAAAACGTAAATTTTTCGACGAAAATGTAATTTTTTTGACGAAAACGTAAATTTTCTGACGAATACGTAAATTTACTGACGAAAACGTAAATTTTCTGACGAAAACGTAAATTTACTGACGAAAACGTAAATTTACTGAAGAAAACGTAAATTTCCTGACGAAAACGTAAATTTACTGACGAAAACGTAAATTTTCTGATGAATACGTAAATTTACTGACGAAAACGTAAATTTACTGACGAATACGTAAATTTACTGACGAAAACGTAAATTTACTGTCGAAAACGTAAATTTACTGACGAAAATTTACGTAATTATGTAAAAAAAGAAACTAACCTTTTGGTGGAATGGGTTGAAATTGCCACCTCTTGTAATTATGTAAAAAAAGAAAAAGGGTAATATCGTCATTTTAGGGTCATATTGGTAAAGTCAATAATCAATTTGAAAGTTAATTGGTAATGTCTAGCGATTAAATTGTAAGTGTTTAAAGTCGGTACAATTTGATAAGTACGATGGTATTGTATAGTTTTTACCCTTATAATTATCAAGAAATAAAAAGAGAAAGGATGACGGTTACGATTATGAATTAAACTAAGACGAAGTCGTGCACGTAAAACCGTAAAAAGTGACTAAATCTAAAAATTACCCTAAAAATTCCTAGAAAATTGAAATAAATTCTAGGAAATGTAATTAGAGTTTACAAAAAATCAAAAATCACTCAGACCTTTTATTTAATTAAATAATAATTTTTTAATGCTAATTAAAGCCTAAAAAATCAGTTTAATTAACAAAAAGCCCAAAATGAGATTTTTTAACTTGTAAACCTCTAATATGACTTAACTGAATTAAAAAAATATTTTTGAAAATTTTAAAATTAATTAAAACTATTTAAAAATGATTAAAGACTCTAAAAACTAAAATAATTCTAAAAATTAATCAAATGACACTAAAATTAATCTAAAAATTTTAAAATTTCTAACTTAATGTATTGAAACTAGGAAAAATGAAAAACTTGCAAAAATCTAAAATTTAATTTTTAATAATAAAATAATAATAAAATATTAATAAAAATCCAAAATTTATAAAAAATTCTAAAAAGTTGCAAACTAGTTTATTTAACCTAAACAACACATAAATGAACTTGAAATTACCTAAATACCCCTAATGGGCCTTAAAATGGGCCTAAAACCCAAACAGTCCACCTAATGGGCTTAATTTAGGCCCAATAAGTAAGAGTGGTCCAATTAAGCCCAAAACTTCCTATCAGACTCAAAATTTGATTTTAAGCACAAAACTCTGAAGGTCCAAAAGCTGAAAGTGAGCTTATCACAGCTTAATAAGTCAACAGCTAATTCTTAATGGGCTTTTTGGCCCATTAAGCCATAAGCTCTAATTTGACACACAAGCTTCTTTTGGGATAATTAAGAGATCTGTGAAAATAAATTTTGAAAAAGCACAAGAAATAAGCCTGAAATAAGCCAAAGCTCTCTACAGAAAACGACAAAATAGTCGTTTTTGAGTTCTAGGCTACCTCAAGTGCTGGTTCAAGTTGCAAAAGGTTTTAAATGAATTAATTAAGCAAAATAATCAAAAAGTTTTCCAATAAGCACACTGAATAAGCTGGAATATGCAAATAAGCACTTATGTAAAAGTCAAACTGATTGGTTTTCTAGTCAAACCTAAAAGTCAAACCCTAATATGCTCCAGATCAGTTCAATAGGTCGAATAAGGAAGATTGATCACAAAAATAAGTTGTTGCAAGTCCAAATAAGCTAGAATAGCTTATGAATAAGTTGATCACCAAATAACACTAGCAGTGGCTAGCAACAGGGGAAAGGAGTTCCCACTGCTTGACTATATTGACTTTTTGTCGTTTGTGACTTTTTGTTGGATTCAAGTTAAGCAAAGGCACCCTTGTAATCAGTGGATCACAAGGAGTCAATAACAACAATAAAATCACAATTCCTTTCAGCCAATTAGTACAGATTAATCAAAAGATCACCAGATATGCACCAGCCATGAACAATAAGCAGATTTTAACAAATAAGCATTTTTAGCAAGAATAAGCCAACCAAATTGAACCAAATGCACACAACAGCTTAGATAAATTCAGATGAACATAAATTAACTGGTTTCATGCAATGATTCAAGGTATAGACAAAGATTCAAGCCATAAAAAGTTACTGATGAACAAGAACAAGCAGATTTCAAACGTTGCTGATATACTTGACCACAAATCCAATTTCAAACCCTCAAATCTCTTTAACATGTTATATAAACTTGATTTAATCACTTGTTAGCCCTAAGCATGCATACAATCTATGTGTTACCAAGATCTTAGCTCAAAACAGGCAAAAATCAACAAGTTATAGCACAATAAAGATTTTGATGTTCAAAAGCCAAAAACATGCAGTCAATAGCACACAACCAAGTATTTATTAGATACAAGCAATAAACAACACTTAAAACTTACTCAAAATCAATTTGCAAACTTAAACAGGTTAACCCAAACACCCCTTAACTTTTTCAATCCAAGATTTAACAAAGTAAATGTGTGATTCAGTGTTACCCAAGCCCAATCTAACACAATAACATCAATATTATGCAGTATCAAGCAGATTTAAGCCACAAAAACAACAAGTATAACAACAAAACACAAAATCACCAAAAATCAAGTATTTTATCAAATTTTGGGTAAAAGGGCTCAAACCTCATGAATGTACATCCACACTCACGAATTTTTGAGCTGATGTGTCTAGCTAAACAAGACACAAGCTTCCAATACAACCCTGCTAAGATTTAACAAGGTTAGATTATAATATATGTAAAACAGAAAAGTGAAAAAGCTTGATTAATGCAACCTTTGTACCCACTCCTTGATTATCCCCAAACCACAAGCTCCCAACACCTTGATAATCTTCTTATCAGGGTGTTTAGATCACTTGTAATCCAAAATTCCAAGGATGTACCAAAGACTTAGCAAAATATCAAGTTTTGAACACTTGCACAATTTCTTGCACAAGGTTTGAAAACAGGTTTTAATACATCAAAATCACAAACATGATACATAAACAAGCAAGTAATAAGGTTGACACTTGGAATTCGTCACACAATATCAAACACTTTTCATTAACTTGAACAAGGATTTATAGATTTGTTGACCAAAGGAAAACCAAGAGCAAAAGCTAAATGAAGGACCCTAATGCCTTTATATGGGCTACATGACTTCTAGTAAAGCTGAAAAAACTATAAACCCTAGTGTATGAACTTCCAAGTTTTCCCTTGCAGATTTTTTAATTTTGAGTACATGTGAGTTCTTCTTGGCGTTTTGTTGGTGGAAAGTGGGTGGAATTTGATCCAAAGGCTCATAATGAGCTTAAGCTTCAAGCAATCTTGTGGCACGTTGGATTTCTGGCACTGTTTTGGCTTCTTCCTAAAAGTTGTATAACAGGGTGATACATGTGACATGGGTAGTGATGTGGCACAAGGTTTAAGAGTTGGGTTATGGTTATGATTACCCTAATCATAATTCTGGAAGGTTTGGGGGTTTAGTTTTTGCTTAATCAAAAACCCCTAATCTCTGTTCTTGAGTGAATAGTTGAGTGTTTAATCCGGATTGGGTTTAAAAAAGTTGTTAAGCGCCAATTTTAACTTAATAAATTAAGTTGTTAAAACCGATTATGAGTAGGATTTGACGTGGCCAAAGGGAAGGTTTTGATTGGTGGATGGGGTGAGTGGGACACTTGGCAGCATATGGTTGGTCTATGTAACTTCCTTGTCTTGGCAGAAAACACCCCCTTCTTCTTTCTTTCTTTCACTTTGTGTTTAAATGTATAAAACTGAATTCCCTTTGTTAATGAAGTTTTAGTTTTCACACTTTTGCCCCAAATAGTTTTGGAAAAGTATTTCAAGGGTATTTCTTGTAATTTGATGATTCTTGAAGGGGTGTTTTGGCATTTTCTTCATTCTTCAAGGTGTTGACTTGTATTGTTGACTTCTTGGAGGACTAATAATGACAAGTCTTCAAATTTAAGGGACCATTCTTGCCAATTCTTCAAAGTGGAGGGCCCTTCTTGTACAATCTTCAAATCTTCAAGGGTTATTCTTGGAAATCACCATTAGGGCTTGGTTCATTGTGCGGCTTCGTTTCCCGTGTTCGTTTTTGCTTGTTTCTTGTGATCTTTTGTCATTTTCTCAATATCCGTACCTAAAATACACATGTAACAAACACAAGCATATATTTGGCATTTTTCATGATATTTAATGCATTTTAAGCCCATTTTGGAAGATGAGACTATGTATACAAGCAGTCTCATCACTCCCCCATACTAAACCATTGCCGTGCCCTCACGCAATGCTAGAATAAAGCACCGTAGCACCTCCAAAATTCATTTTTATGCACTTTTATTGAATGATAAACTTGCTACACTACTACTATTGCTACTACTTGAGTTTTAGACATAATGTATGATTTTCATCGCAAAATGGGACGTTTAGGTTCATAGAACAAGAACACGTGAATGCTTCGTTAGAAATAATTTCGTCGTCCTCGATTTTCACCCCAATTCCATGCTAAGCGTGCAACGAGATCATTGTCATTATAAGTTAGTAATGCTAACACTACTCATATGCCCTAATCACGTACTTATCTTCCCATTTTCCTAAGTTGTATCTCTTATATTTTATTTGTGTCTTGAATGTTCACGAGGATACATTTTTGACTTATGCCATAATAGAGATTTAGGTCTAAAAATAGAGTCATAACGGTGTAACCAATATCATCGAATTAATAACCCCCTAATAGAAAACGATGTCAAAAAAGTAAGTCAACAAGAATGATCGATAAACACGGTTTTATAACGGTTTTGAACATGAGACTTATTACCAAGACTTTTATACGCCCCCTAACGTATGGTTCTTATTATCATAGGTTTACCTCCATCTTTTATTCAACTTCGCCATGAAGCTTTTATTATGACTTCGGTCTTGCCTTGCCTTTTATTATCCTCCTCATCGGTGGTTTTATTATGGCCAAAGACGTATATCCTCACGCTAAGGTTGGATCTTTAAAGCTTCAAAGATTAAGGCATAATTCACTTTCAATTTCACATCGATTTTTCAGCCTTGTGAGCTTCAAATTGTTTGCTTGATTTAGGCGAGCACTTGAAATCTTATTATTAGGTGAAGCTTTCGATTATTCGGGTTGCCAATACTTCAAAACCGTGACGCTGGCGATACCTTAATGTCTTCCCAATTTAGTTACATGGAAGCTACTAGAAAATACTAGAAACCAACAATCAAGACTAAACCGCTAAGTCAATACTTATTAAGAAAAATTATATACAAGCGAAGGGAGAATAAGCAAACAACGAGAACACATGAGTTTTTGAAAGAATACGAGTACTCTACGTTTAACATAGTAACTTATAATTAACGCTATCATTTCTCGTCCTCATTTAAGAGAATTAGCCTAATGTGAAGTTAAGGAATCGAAGCTAAGTGCTCAACACGCACGGTCGAGTCAAAAATTACTCTTATTCTCGCCATCGGAAAATCTACATTCGTGTCTTCAAACACTTATAAAACATGAGAAATTTTTTAAAATTTGGCCATGTTTAGCCTTATTTTGCAACAAAACAATAAACAAAAAGATAAACTTTGGAAAGCATGAAGGTTTGGCAAGGCAAGTATCTATTCACCCCCACATACTAAAGTTAAACATTGTCTTGAGCTCAACTCCCCTCATGTTACTACATTAGAAAGCGATAATATGTACATGGGATAAGCATGGGACTTCCCCACGAGGCACCTCGTTTTTTATTACCGAGTCTTGAGCTCGACTCTATCCCCTCAATACTAATTATCATTGGGGAAGGTGATTTGTTCGAGGTAGTTCAAAGAGGGAACTTCCCCGCCAAAGTAGTGCTTCAACCTGTGTCCATTCACCTTGAAATTGGGGCCATCATTTTGAGCTAGCTCGATGGTCCCATAAGGAAAAACTTGGGTAACGGTGAATGGACCGGACCAACAGGATTTCAACTTGCCGGAAAAGATTTTCAAACGTGAGTTAAAAAGAAACACTTGATCTCCAATGTTAAAAACCCGGTTTTTAATTTTTTAGTCATGAAACTTTTAAGTTTTTTCTTTGTAAATCAATGAATTTTCATAAGCAATGTCTCTCAATTCATCCAATTCATTTAATTGCATTTTCTGGTGTTTTCCCACGGTCTCAATATCATCATTACAATGCTTAAGGGCCCAATAAGCTTTGTGTTCAAGTTCAATTGGCAAATGAAAATTCTTCCCATACACAAGCTTATAAGGAGTGCACCCGATGGGCGTCTTATGAGCGGTCCGAAAGGCCCATAGAGCATCGTCTAACTTATCCAACGAAGATTGTCGGTTTTCCCCAATCGATCTTTCCAAGATCCTCTTTAATGCTCGGTTTGAAACCTCGACTTGCCCACTTGTTTGTGGGTGATAAGCCGTAGAAAGCCGATGTGTAACCCCATATTTCCTTAGGACCGTTTCGAATTGGTCGTTACAAAAATGGGTTCCACGATCGCTTATGATCGTACGAGGGGTTCCAAACCGAGAAAACAAGCTTTTCAAAAACTTGACTACCACACGAGCATCGTTCGTGGGCAAAGCCTTAGCTTCCATAATACAAGAGATTTTCATTGGGGTTCAGATTAATTCTCTCGGAATCTTCTCGAATTGATCACAGCTCAAAGTGGAATAGTTGTTCTTGGTGACAAATAGGGGGTTTTGTTTTCTATTCTACTAAAAAGGTAAATGCGTTAAGTAAATAAAAGTAAACTAGAAGCAATTAATTAATAAAAAATAAAACTTTGAATTAAAATTAAAATAAAACAGTAACTGTAAATACCCTGAAAAATGCTTGATTCAGAATGTACCCTTTATTCGGAATATATCAGACAAAAATCCTTCATGCGGAATATTAGCTCATGCGGAATATTAGCTCATGCGGAATAATAGGTTCATGCGGAATAAATGGTGATGCGGAATAATAGGTTCATGCGGAATAAATGGTGATGCGGAATAATAGGTTCATGCGGAATAAATGGTGATGCGGAATAATAGGTTCATGCAGAATAAATGGTGATGCGGAATATATGGGTGATGCGGAATAAATGGCTCATGCGGAATAAATGGTTGATGCGGAATAAATGGCTCATGCGCAATAAATGGTTGATGTGGAATATAAGCTCTGTCCGGAATAATTGTTGATGCGGAATAAATGGTATGATCCAGAATAATTGATTATTCCGGATGAAAGGAGTTGATCCGGAATATAAAATATTCCGGATGAAAGGTTTTGAAACTGAATAAATAATTTGATCCGGAATAAAAATAAGAAAGTGATGATTCGGAATATCCAGTTGATCCGGAATACTGGGAACGAAGAACAGTAAGCAGAAAGAACAGGGTAACACGATTTTAATCCAAACAAGCCAAATTTAACCAAAAGATTTAAACCAAACTAAACACTAATCATTTATCAACCATAAACAACAAATCCCAACAATAAAAACACAAATCCCAATAACTTTTGAAGATCAAATCAACCAAATAAGAACTTTCAGCTTTAAATCAAAAAGATGAAGATGAACAAGATTAATGGAAGGATTATATTGATGATTAAGGTTTAAACAATCAAAGGAAAAGATTAAAACTACAAGATTTGTGAAAACAAGTATGAAAATCACCAACACCTTAATGGTGTTGGCTTCTTCCCTACGAAACAAAAAGAAAGAAACTGGAAAATTAAAAACTAGCCCAAAAAGTGTGAGGGTGAATTCCTTATATAGGCCTAGTGGTTGGTTGGTGAGTGGGCTTTCTTCTCTCTTTTCGTCTTCTCGTCTTTTCAGTAAAGTTGACGTTTTCGATTCTGATTCGGGATTTGTCGACGATTAAATTCAACTCGTCTTTTAATTTCTTCGTTTAATAGACTTGAGTTCCTTCGACATATGTAAATCTTCCATCTTTGGTCCTTTTCTTCGATAAATCTTCAAATAGGCCCAATGACTTCAAATCTTTTGTATCTCTTGGACAATAGACTTCGTCTTGAGTCTTTTTCTTCGATAAAACCCGTGCAATCCCATGTTTTCTTCAATATTCATCCGGTTGACTCTGAAAACACAATAAACACAAAAACCACGCATAATTCCAAACAAATGATATTAAATACGCGTTTTGGTTTTGTTTTAGCAAGAAATAAGTGGTAAAAGGATGGGTGTTTTCACACCTATCAAATCCCCTACACTTAACCATTGCAATGCCCTCATGCAATGCTTAGTGATAAAGCAATTTTACACTTTTCTCATAATCAATCAACCTTGGCCTTATTAACATACTACCAAACAAAAATTAAAGTACTAAGAGAAATTAAAACTTTAAAGTATAAAAAAGGATAGAAAACCATTTTCACTTGAAAATAGCTATATGGAAATAACTTGCAAAGAGATCGAGGACTTACATTAGGGCTTTGGTGCTACGAAGATTTATCACCCTCAAGTTTCACGTTCCCCAAACTAAGCTTAAAAACGAGATCATTGTTATTATAAGTTAGCAAATCAAACACTTACACACATGGCTTAATTATATGCTTAAACTCCCTTATTCCTAGGTGTATCTCTTATATTTTATTTTTGTCTTAGAATGATCATGAAGATGCATTTTTGGACTTATTGCGATAGTTTATTTAGGCTGAAAGCAAAGTAGGACGATTTGATTAATAGTAAGCTAAAGGACAAAATCTCTTAAAACTGCTTCTCGGGATATCAAAAAGTTCATATCTTGGCATAACTCGCTTCACGATTTGAGACCTTTCTCGGGCCGATATTTGGCATGTACTTCATACTTCATATCTTGAGAGACGTTCTTGAGATAATGGTCTTCTCTTCGTGAATAGAGTTTCTTTACTTGGAGACTTTTGAGGGGTACTCCAACTTTGTTGACCACGACTTCATCATTATTTCTTCAATCGTTATTTTGGATTTTGAGATACAACGATCCTCCTCCTTTTCGAACTTGGATCTATTTATCCTCATACCTTGTTAGGGTCTTTTCGGATAGACTTCTCCATGATCTTTATGGGAGTTGATTGCTTTTCGTCGTGAGTCTTGATCCTTCATATTGATCTTGGGAATAATGCTTTTCACATCACCTTGGATCTTTAGCAATAAGATTGAATCCTCATGCCTTGTTAGGGCCTTTTCGGACTCGCCAATCTTCGCGCCCCGCTTCATAAGTTATGCCTTGGCTATGAACTCTTATCATTACCGAGCAACTTTTAAACGATCTTGGGCTAGAAGCTAAGTAACTTTTCAAATCGTACGACCTTACTTATTGCAGATAAATTATTAGCAAGTGATGGGAGAATAGGCAGATAATCACACCAAGTGTGCTTGTGCAAGAATACCGACTTATAATTGACTCTATCATTTCTCGTTCTCCACAATTTAAAATCTCAAGTAATGAGACTCGTGGATGCTTAGCCTAATAAACCAATTAAGGTCTACATGGTTAAGGATACTAGCTAGAATAAACTTGGATAAGTCTATTCGGGTTGAGTCAAAATAATCGCAACAGGCCTAATATGTCAAAGATTTCAAAACTAGCTACACCACTTTATTAATATTTTTGACTTTATTGAGGGATATATACATATGAAAGCAACGATAAAAATTTAAAAATTACGACTAAATGGCCAAAGTTAATTAAAATTTTGAAAAATGCTGAAAAAGATGATTTTTCGGTTAAATGAAGGCATTTTCATGGAAAAGTCCACTTAAAACTTCGATAGAAGTCCCCCTACACTTAATATAAACATTGTCCTCAATGTTTAAGCATGTGGGAAAAGTCTCCCCTACACTTATGACATTGTGCACGTTGGTTAAATCAAGTTAAGGAAGAGACGACTAACGTGATCAATTTAAAATGTGAGTATGAAGAAAATTGAATCACGATAGTTGAGAGATAGAACCGGATTTCGGATAACACAGGGAGCACGGTTCTTCAAAGGTTCCAAAAGTGCATTCATCCCTGTAATCACATCACCACAGAAACACGAACAACCTATAGAGGTCCCCCTACACTTAGGAGGTTAAAACGAAAAAGGATAGATACTCGGGCTGCCTCCCGAGGAGCGCTTGTTTTTTATAACCGAGTCACGAGCCTGACTCGGCCCAAAATTAGTTCATGGGAAACGTGGTGAGGGATGGAATCATCTCATGAGAGATGTCCTCACCAAAGTACAACTTCACTCGTTGGCCATTCACCTTAAAATTAGGTCCATTAGGTTGAGCGAGCTCGAGAGTACCATATGGAAAAATTTGGGCAATGGTGAATGGGCCGGACCAACGAGATTTCAGCTTGCCCGAAAAGATTTTCAACTGAGAGTTAAAGAGTAAAACTTTGTCTCCAACTTGGAACTCTCGGTTTTTAATCTTAGAGTCGTGAATGAGCTTAGTATTTTCCTTATAGATCAAAGAATTTTCATAAGCCTCATTCCGGAGTTCATTCAGCTCATTGAGTTGGATCTTGCATAGGTCACCGGCTTTGTTGATATCGAAATTAGCCCACTTCAAGGCCCAGTAAGCCTTATGCTCCAACTCAATGGGGAGGTGGCATGCCTTTCCATACACGAGACGATATGGTGTACAACCAATCGGGGTCTTGTATGCGGTACGAAAAGCCCGCAGAGCATCATCGAGTTTATCGACCCATGAGGCACGATGCTCTCCCACAGTTCGTTCAAGAATTCGCTTTAATCCTCGGTTAGAGATTTCAGCCTGGCCATTAGTTTGTGGGTGGTATGTGGTGGAAAGACGATGATTTACACCATACTTAGCCATGACTCTAGCAAATTGATCATTACAAAAATGAGTCCCGCGATCACTAATAATGGCACGAGGCACACCGAATCTAGCGAAAAGCAATTTCAAAAAGTTACAAACCACCCTTGCGTCATTAGTGGGTAAAGCTTTGGCTTCAACCCATTTAGAAACATAGTCAACGGCTACAAGGATGTATTTGTTTCCTTTAGATGAAGGGAATGGCCCCATAAAGTCGATACCCCATACATCAAAGATTTCACATTCTTGTATGAAATTCTGAGGCATCTCGTCTTTATGTGTGATCTTGCCTTGTTTTTGGCAAGCATCACAATGTTTAACCATCTCGTGAGCATCACGATAAATGGTGGGCCAATAAAATCCCGAGTCAAACACTTTTTTGGCGGTGTAGTTGGGACCAAAGTGACCACCGGTGGGTCCTTTGTGGCAGGCTGCGAGAATGTCTAAAGCTGCCGGTCCATCAACACATCAGCGAATAATCAAATCAGCACATTGTTTGAATAGATACGGGTCATCCCAAAAGTAAGTCTTAATGTCTTTGAAGAACTTTTTCTTTTGCTGGGATGTTAACCCGTCAATGAGAATTCCACCCGCCAAGTAATTTGCAATGTCCGCAAACCACGGGGCTTCATCATTACTCGAGTTGATAGACATTAAGGTCTCCAGGGGAAAAGAGTCATTGATCTCTTTGTTCGGATGATCCCCTTGATAAAGATCCTCAAGTCTGCTTAGATGATCCGTTGCTAGGTTTTCAGCTCCCTTCTTATCACGAATTTCGATTTTAAATTCTTGAACTAGCAAAACCCAACGAAGAAGTCTTGGTTTGGAATCTTGTTTAGTTACCAAGTACTTCAACGCGGAATGATCGATATAAACGATTGTGGTGGAAAGTATAGACAACAGCTAAAAGCTCTTTTTCAGTTGTCGTGTAATGCAATTGAGCCCCTGTCATTGTCTTGCTAGCATAGTAGATTGGTTGGAAGTGTTTGTTCACTCTTTGGCCCAAAACCGTTCCAATAGCATAGTCGCTAGCATCGCACATCAACTCAAAGGGAAGCTCCCAATTAGGGGTAACCAAGACCGGTGCCTTAGTTAGCTTATCCTTAAGCAGGTTGAAGGCTTCATTACACTCTTTGGAAAAGATAAAAGGAGTATCTTTTTCCAAGAGGTGGGTCATCGGTCGAACGATTTTAGAAAAATCTTTGATAAAGCGACGGTAGAAGCCCGCATGACCCAGGAAACTTCTCACACCCTTCACGGTTGAAGGTGGAGGCAATTTAGCAATAACATCGACTTTAGCACGGTCCACTTCAAGACCGGCTTTGGAGATTTTGTGTCCTAGCACGATGCCCTCTTTTACCATGAAATGGCATTTTTCCCAATTAAGAACAAGGCGAGTGTCTTCACACAGCTTAAGCATACGTTCTAAATTGGCAAGGCAAGCAGAGAATGAATCGCCATAAACCGAGAAATCATCCATGAAGACTTCCATAGTTTCTTCAACCATGTCATGGAAGATAGCCATCATACACCTTTGGAACGTCCCAGGAGCATTGCATAAACCAAAAGGCATACGTTTGTAAGCAAATGTTCCGTAGGGACAAGTGAATGTGGTCTTTTCTTGGTCTTTGGGATCGATGGGAATTTGAAAATACCTGGAGAAACCGTCTAAAAAGCAGCAATAGTCATTACCCGCTAGACGCTCGAGCATTTGATCCATGAAAGGAAGAGGGAAATGATCTTTTCTCGTGGCATCATTGAGCTTGCGATAGTCGATACAAACTCTCCACCCAGTAACGAGACGAGTGGGAATCAACTCGTTGTGTTCATTGGGAACAACGGTTATTCCGCCCTTCTTGGGCACACAATGGATGGGACTTACCCATGGCGAATCCGAAATAGGGTAAATCAATCCGGCATCTAGAAGTTTGATAACTTCTTGTTTGATGACGTCATGAATGTGAGGATTAACCATTCTTTGGCCCTGGATTGCGGGTTTAAAGTCATCTTCCATGAGAATCTTGTGAGTACAAAAGTTCGGATCAATTCCGCGGATATCAGAAATTTTCCAAGCAATTTCCTTCTTATGATCTTTAAGCACGGCGATGAGGCGAGATTTCTCTTCTTCTTTCAAGTCCTTCGCAATGATGACTGGCGACTTCTTGTTGTCTTCAAGGAACACGTACTCGAGATGGGACGGCAACTCCTTAAGCTCCAAATCCTGAGGATTTTCGATGGTGGGCGTAGTCGAATTCGGTTCATCAATAGGAATAGCCTTGGGAGATGGTGGAGAAATATGGTCCTCTTTGAGAAGTTTCTCAATGAGACGAATGTCTTCATCCCAATCGGTGGGAGAATCGTCATCTTCTAAGTTCACATCTCCCATGGTTGCTTCAAGGTCTTTCCAAAGGAAATCACTTTCTCCAAATAGAGTAAGTGATGAATCAATAGAGGAAACGGTCTCAACATTGGGAGGAGAGGTAGGAATACTTTTACAAGCATCTTTGAAGTGTTCCTCACAAGACTCATCAAGAACGTCAATACAATTAAAACTCTCGTATGAATAAGGTTGTTTAGAAAGCTTTCCCATGTTGAAGACGATTTTACCGTCACCAACTCTCATGATAAGCTCACCCGCTTCTACATCGATGAGAGTGCGACCGGTCCTCAAGAATGGACGTCCAACGATTAATGGCACACGAGGGTCCATCTCGTAGTCGACGACGACGAAATCGGCGGGAAAAGTGAATTTGTCGACTCCTACAAAAACGTCTTCGGCTATCCCCACTGGATAAGCAACCGTACGGTTAGCTAATTCCAAAGTCATTTTGGTGGGGACTAGCTCAGGGAGAGATAATTGCTTCCAAACACTTAAAGGCATTAAGTTAATACTGGCACCTAGATCGGCTAGGGCCATGCAATTCTCTACTCCCGGGAAGTTGCAAGGGATTAAGAAGCGACCCGGATCACCAAGCTTGGTTGGCAATTTCCTTAAGAGCACTGCAGAGCAATTCTCAGTAAGTTGGTATTAGCAATATCAAGAAGCTTCTCCTTGTCGCTAAGAAGATCTTTGAACATTTTCGCATATTTGGGCATGTGAGCGAGAGCCTCAGCGAAGGAGATGTTGAAATTCAATTGTTTAAACATTTTGAGAAAGTTCGAAACTTGAATATCGTCCTTGCTTTTGAGCTTCTCTTTCCTCAACCTTGAGGGATAAGGTATATCGGAAGAAGAGGAAGGCTTTGGAATAGTAGGATCACTCACATCCTTGGGTGGAGGAGGGGTAGAAGTAAGAGGTGGAGGAATTGGGGAAGTAGAAGATGGAGGAATAGGAATGGGGGACTCGTTTTCCTTAGTCACAATCACCGGTGGAGGTATAGGAAGCTCGGGTTCCTTAGTACCTTTGCCACTGCGAGTGGTGATTGCTTTCATCTCCCCTCTTGGATTAGCAATGGTGTTACTCGGAAGAGTACCCGAAGAAGAGGTTTGATTACCTTGGAAGAAACCAGCCATCATGTTCCTTAAGTCATTCGTTTGACTTGCCAAAGTGTTTTGCATATCAACTCTAAGATCGTTCCCTTGTTTCACCATGTCTGCTTTCAAGTTGAGCACTTCCTGCTGGAGATTGTCCACGATCACATCATTAGTCCTCATGTAGGTTCCAATATCTTGGTGTAATGCGGTGGGTTGGTTGGGAGGAGCATTGTAGGTGGGTGGTTGATAAGCAGGTTGTTGGTAAACTTGGTTGTTTCTTTGAGGTGGATATGGTTGTTTTTGAGGTGGTTGGTATGGTGCGCGAGGTTTTTGTTGAGGGGGGAGATTGAGGTTTTGTTGTTGGTTTGGGTTGTTAGGAGGAAAACCGGGCGGGGAAAGAAAGTTGTTTGAGCGGTAGCTAAGCAAGTTGCGGTCTCCTTGAGGACGCGCTTGGTAAGCGGCCGGAGGATAGGTACCGTATGCTGCATTAACATTCTCAGAAGGATAGTCTTGGGTGGTGGTACAAGTGGTGTAAGAGTGAGGACCCCCGCATATTTCACATGGTTGGCTTACAGCATTGACTTGAGCGTTTTTAGCGTTGATGCTTGATTGTAGTAAAATACGACCTTTAGGAAAAGGAAGTAAAAGTAGTGGTAAGCGTTAAGTGTCGGTTTAGGAAAACCGAGCACTAATGACCCAAATGAAGTCCAAGTTCGTTTCCTAAGGAGGCAAGTGCGTTGTGTTAAGAGTTGATTAATGTTTGTGATTCTATGAATGAGAAAGAAATAGGATTAGAAGAAAAAGACGGTTACGAAAACGAATTAAACTACGACGAAAAAGGCGAACACGTAAAATCGTAAATAGTACAAAAATTAAAATTTTAACCTAAAAATTCCTAAATATTACTAAAAATCCCCAATAATATTCTAAGAGTTTACAAAAAATCCAAACTTGCTAAAACCTTTTAATTAATTCAATAATGACTTTTTAATGCTAATTAAAGCCCTAAAAATCACTTTTAATTATTAAAAAGCCTTAAACAAGATCTAGTAGTTTGTAAACCTCAAAAATATCCTAATTAAGCTAAAAACTATTTTTAAAAATTTTAAAACCAAATTAAACTATTTTTAAAACTTAAAAACTATTAAAATCTATTAAATCATAAATTAATTCTAGAAATTAATTGAAAAGTCCTAAAAATATTTGGAAAGTGACAAAACTCCTAAATAAGTGTCCTTAACCTAGGAAAAATGTAAAAACTAAAAAAAAAAACTTCAGTTTTTAATAATAAAATAATATTAAAATATTCAAAAAAAATTCAAAGTTCACCAAATAATTCTAAAAAATTACCAAAAATCCTAAATAATGTAACTAAAACAAAAACGCAATCCAAATTTTCTGAAACTTATTTAATAATTTTATATTAAATTTTAAAGTTGCTTAAAAACCCTAAAATCCTATAAAATCAAAAATAAGCTAAGTTGAAAACCTAAATAGCTGTAAACCTCAAAAGTATGATTAAAAACCTAAAAATTATTTTTTCAGATTTTTAAATTACCTTTTACTATTTTTAAATGACTTTCTTAAAATTAAACTTAAAATAATCCTAATAAATTAATTAATAATGGGAAAAATATACTTTTTGCTCAGGAAAGTCAATCAACCTTAGAAAAACCTAGGAAAAATCTTAAACAGGAAAAAGCTTAAGGAAATAAGCTAGAAACAGCTTATTTACAAGCTGCTAATCAAATAAGCTATAAAACAATTAACCCTTAAATAAGTAATGAAATGAAGCTATAACGTAAAAAGCCATCTGGATCACTGGTTAACACGTTAGTCCTTGGAAAGCAAGGTCGCGTGTTCGAGCCCAGGCAAGGTGAGCTTTTTACAAACTTTTTTTTTTTTTTTACTTTTAAAACACAAACCAGTGACCTATTAACTCACAAAAACTCAATCACAATTCAAATTTAACCAAGATTAAGGCTTAGGAAAGCCAAAACGTGCCCAGTTTTGTTCAACTTTCTGATGAACACACAAGAGTGTAAAATGAGTATCTTCACAAGTGAAGATATGAATCAAGAGAGCTTGATTCTGCTTTTTTGTGGATGTTTATGATGGACAAAGGCACCCTTATACTCTTTGGAGTATAAGGAGTCAAATCAAAATAGAAAACAAGCAAGTACTAGCCAAGATCACATGAACAAAGCACATAAAAGGTTGCTGATATACTATGCTAGGTCTGATGACTTGTGGGCTATATTACTTGCATACAAATGAATTTTGAAGGCCAACAAGTTGCAATCCACCTGAACAACTGACAAATAAGCAGTCCACAAACCTTAAACAACCTATAGTCTAGCAGGTTAACAAACTTGGAGGCTCAAATCCACACAAATGATAAGAAAAGTGAAGTGACAGATTTCAAGCTATCTTTTCCAACTTTTAAGCATACACTTTGTTAAAAACTCTTCCAAATGAAAAACCAAACTAGAATACACCCTATTTAGTACCTAATGAGTGAGTGTAAACTGGTTTTAACACAAAACTTTAACCAAAATCTTGACTAAAACACAAATCCAAACACTCCTTTAAATTTCAGATTTAATTTTTTTTCAAAGCAAATCCAATCAAAACTTAACCAAACTGGTTAAACTCTATCTAAGCATGCATATAAGTCCTATATAAGCAATATTAAACACTTAAACTAACACTTAAGCAATTATCACAAATAACATGCAAAATCACATAACACTGAATTTTTGAAAAATGAAAAAGAGAACAAGGGTGCTACCTTGTTGGGCCTACATCCAGGCCCAACAGTGACTGAATAGTCACCTCCAAACAAGCCCGGGCTTGTGCTGAACTTTGTTGAGGTTCTGATGAAGTTTGCTTAACAAAAAATGAATAAGATTGGTTCCTTTTTGAATCTGCTAAGAGAAAAGGGAACAAAGCTTGTGTAAAAGCTTAAGAGCTTGCCCCTAGCTTATGGATTAAGCTAGAAGAGAGCCTTAGCTTGTGGGTAAGATTATGATAAACTAAGAAAATGAAATGACCAAACCAATGGCTATTTAAACTTGGGTACCCACTACACCAGAACAAGCCATGGTGTTATGGACATACACAAGCTCAAATACCATCACACCAACACACTTAATCACCATTGTATCAGATTTGTATGAATTTTAAGATTTGAGAAAAAAGCTTAAAAAGAAAACAGAAACTTGGAATTTTGAAAACCTTTGCTGAAACTTAAACCAAACTCAACATGAAATTAAATCAACATAAAATGTAAAAGGAACTCAATCTTTCTCATCAACAAACACTTAAACCATTTATATTCCTTAATAAACTGGATTTACAAAGCTTGTGAAAAAGGAGAAAAAATCAAGAACAGATTAATGCTAGGTCCTATGTGCCTTTATATAGAGGCTTACAAGTGATTCTAGAAGTGAATAGAAGCTAAAAACCCTAACACTTGAACTTCCAATCTTGCCCTTGGACGATTTTGAATTCTCAGTCAAAAACTAAGCCATGTGAAGATCTTTGGCAGTTTGTGGGATGCCAGCAACGAAAAGAGGATCTTGGACGTCCATTTAGCCTTTAGGAACACGAAAATGCTGTGAGTTGTTGATCTTGCTGTCCTCTTTTGTTTGGGAGTGAATAGTGGGGCAGGGGAGGGTTGCACAAGCATGTGAGGTGATGGTGATGGGAGTTTAAGGATGGTTTTATGTTTAAGTGATGTTTAATTAAGGATCTGGAAAGAATTACCCAAAAACCCCTTGTTTTGATCATTGTTCATACTGGAAAAAATTAGGGTTTAAGGATGGATTAGGGGAGTGTTTAATCTATTTTGGGTAAAACGTTTTTAAATGAAGTGTTTTGGTGGGAGATTTAAACTGATTAATTAATCAGTTAATGGGTGAGTGGATAGGTGATGTGGAGAAAAGGAGGTGTCTGATTGGTTAATGGGTGTGAGTGGGTGATGTGGCAGTAGCTGGTTGGGTGTGAGGAGTTTGGCTGTCTGGCAGGTTTGCCCCTTCTCTTTTCAAACTTTGTTCACTTTGTATTAAATGGCTAACAACGCCCATTTAACACATATCAACTTTGGGACATTGGCAATTTTGGCACAACAAGTTTTGAAACTTGTTTTAAGGACTATAAGTGTAATTTTGACAATCTTCAAGGGCTGTTTTTGACATGTCTTGATACTTCAAGGCCTTGACTTGTTTGTTGACTTCTTGGAGGACCATTATTGACAATTTAGTTTTGATGAGGGACTAAATTTGCCAATTCTTCAAAGTTAGGGGTCCTTTTTGTAATTTTGACAAACTTTAGGGACCAAACTTGTAATTATGAGGATACAAGGGTATAAAGTGTCAATTCTTCAAACTTGGAGGACCAATCTTCATAATTCTTCAAATCTTCAAGGGTTTTCTTTGGAAAATTCTTCATTAGGGCTTGGTTCATCGTGCGGCTTCGTTTCCCGTGTTCGTTTTTGCATGATTCTTGTGATCTTTTGTCATTTTCTCAATATCCGTACCTAAAATACACAAGCAACAAACACAAGCATATATTTGGGTATTTTGATGATATTTAATGCATTTTAAGCCTAATTTGGACGATGAGACTATGTATAAAAGCAGTCTCATCAATGCTGTTGGTGTTGCTAGCGGTGTGGGTAACAAGCGATTCAAGAAGCGACGTAATTTTGTCAAGTCTCTTGTCGTTGTCACTAGTACTAGCACTAGCGGCATTGGTCCGAACACTCTTGGTTTGCACACGGGAATTATTTTCAATTATATCCCAAGCGGCATTAGAAGTTTTAACCAAAATATTACCCCCCGAGGCACTGTTTAGTGAATCTTGGTCATTCATGCTTAAACCATCGTAAAAAGTATTAATTTGGTGCACTTTGGTAAAACCATGTTGTGGGCACTTTCTTAAAAGATCTTTAAAATGGTCCCAAGATTCACTAAAAGACTCATCGTACTTTTGTTCAAAATTAATAATTTCATTCCGCAAAGCGGTAGTACGAGAGGGTGGGAAAAAGTAGTTTATGAACTTGGTCTCCAAATCCGTCCACGTCAGAATACCTTGTGGCGGTTCCTTTGCAAGCTAATGTTGGGCTTGTCCCTCTAAGGAGAAAGGAAAAAGTTGTAAACGGATTACCTCTTGTGGAACACCATTGAATTTGACCGTATTCGTGAGTTGCAGGAATCTTTTGATGTGGTCATGAGGATCATCAATGGTACGCCCCAAGAATGGTTGAGCAGAGACCATCTGGATAAAGCCGGATTTGAGCTCCAAGTTGTTGGCTGCAATCGCGGGTATGACAATTGGATCATTGGTTATCGAGAGTCTCGGGCTCTTGATAAGACGTTGATCGAGTGCGCATACACCTGCAAAAGAACTAACAAAGCAAAAACAAAGCAGAAATATTTTTGGTTTTTATGGTTTTTCTATTTTTTTGTATTTTTGAATTTTTTTTTTGGGTTTTTGAAATTTTTTATGAAAAAGTAATGTTCACGGTGAACGGATCCCAAAATCCAAGTTCTCACAAAAAACTGTTAATCTTTACGAGAAGAGCCGGTAATGGCGCCATTTTAATACAAGAGATTTTCATTGGGGTTCAGATTAATTCTCTCGGAATCTTCTCGAATTGATCACAGCTCAAAGTGGAATAGTTGTTCTTGGTGACAAATAGGGGGTTTTGTTTTCTATTCTACTAAAAAGGTAAATGCGTTAAGTAAATAAAAGTAAACTAGAAGCAATTAATTAATAAAAATAAAACTTTGAATTAAAATTAAAAATAAAACAGTAACTCTAAATACCCTGAAAAATGCTTGATTCGGAATGTACCCTTTATTCGGAATATATCAGACAAAAATCCTTCATGCGGAATACTAGCTCATGCGGAATATTAGCTCATGCGGAATAATAGGTTCATGCGGAATAAATGGTGTTGTGGAATAATAGGTTCATGCGGAATAAATGGTGATGCGAAATAATAGGTTCATGCGGAATAAATGGTGATGCGGAATAATAGGTTCATGCGGAATAAATGGTGATGCGGAATATATGGGTGATGCGGAATAAATGGCTCATGCGGAATAAATGGTTGATGCGGAATAAATGGCTCATGCGGAATAAATGGTTGATGCGGAATATAAGCTCTGTCCGGAATAATTGTTGATGCGGAATAAATGGTATGATCCGGAATAATTGATTATTCCGGATGAAAGGAGTTGATCCGGAATATAAAATATTCCGGATGAAAGGTTTTGAAACTGAATAAATAATTTGATCCGGAATAAAAATAAGAAAGTGATGATTCGAAATATCCGGTTGATCCGGAATACTGGGAACGAAGAACAGTAAGCAGAAAGAACAGGGTAACACGATTTTAATCAAAACAAGCCAAATTTAACCAAAAGATTTAAACCAAACTAAACACTAATCATTTATCAACCATAAACAACAAATCCCAACAATAAAAACACAAATCCCAATAACTTTTGAAGATCAAATCAACCAAATAAGAACTTTAAGCTTTAAATCAAAAAGATGAAGATGAACAAGATTAATGGAAGGATTATATTGATGATTAAGGTTTAAACAATCAAAGGAAAAGATTAAAACTACAAGATTTGTGAAAACAAGAATGAAAATCACCAACACCTAGATGGTGTTGGCTTCTTCCCTACGAAACAAAAAGAAAGAAACTGGAAAATTAAAAATAGCCCAAAAAGTGTGAGGGTGAATTCCTTATATAGGCCTAGTGGTTGGTTGGTGAGTGGGCTTTCTTCTCTCTTTTCGTCTTCTCATCTTTTCAGTAAAGTTGACGTTTTCGATTCTGATTCGGGATTTGTCGACGATTAAATTCAACTCGTCTTTTAATTTCTTCGTTTAATAGACTTGAGTTCCTTCGACATATGTAAATCTTCCATCTTTGGTCCTTTTCTTCGATAAATCTTCAAATAGGCCCAATGACTTCAAATCTTTTGCATCTCTTGGACAATAGACTTCGTCTTGAGTCTTTTTCTTCGATAAAACCCGTGCAATCCCATGTTTTCTTCAATATTCATCCGGTTGACTCTGAAAACACAATAAACACAAAAACCACGCATAATTCCAAACAAATGATATTAAATACGCGTTTTGGTTTTGTTTTAGCAAGAAATAAGTGGTAAAAGGATGGGTGTTTTCACACCTATCATTCCACCCACTTGGATAGGTAGTCAACGGTGACAAGGATGTACTTATTACCATGAGATGACGGGAACGACCCCATAAAATCAATTCCCCAAACTTCAAAGATCTCACACACTTGGATGATATTTTGTGGCATTTCATCGTTTTGTGAGGCTTTTCCTTGTCGTTGGCATGAGTCACATGACTTCACAAGTTCATGTGCATCTCGGTAAATAGTAGGCCAAAAGAACCCGACATCAAAGACCTTCTTCGCCGTGAGATTAGCACCGTGGTGACCACCCGTGGGTCCCTCATGGCAAGCTCTAAGGATATTAGAAGCTTTGGTACCAAAGACACAACGTCGAATAATTTGATCCGCACAAGTCCGAAAGAGGTAAGGGTTGTTCCCAAAATAGAACTTGATGTCACGAAAGAATTTTCGTTTTTGTTGAGTCGTCATACCCTTAATGATGAAGTTGCCCGCATGGTAATTTGCGATGTCCGCAAACCATGGGGTGGATGAATCAAGCTTAGAATTCACTACACCAAGTGTCTCGAGTGGAAATGTTACGGTGATTTCCTTTGGCTCGTAAACACTTTGGTGAGGATCTTCCAAACGAGAAAAATGACCGACCGCTAGATTCTCGGCTCCTTTTTTGTCAAGGATTTCGACATCAAATTCTTGTAGGAGGAGAATCCAACGAAGTAATCTCGGCTTAGCATCTTGTTTAGCCATGAGATTCTTGATAGCCGAATGATCCGTATACACTATGCATCGAGTCAAGACGAGATAAGGTCGGAATTTCTCAAATACATACACCACGACAAGGAATTCCTTTTTCGTTGTAGTATACTTAAGTTGAGCCTCGGTCATCGTCTTGCTAGCATAGTGGATAGGCAAGAAGTGCTTTTCATGAAGTTGCCCCAATACGGCCCCAATAGCGTAGTCACTAGCATCACACATGAGCTCAAATGGGAGGTTCCAATTGGGAGCAACAAGAATGGGAGCTTCGGTAAGTTTCCTCTTAAGGATTTCAAAGGCTCATACACAATCTTCGTTAAAGACAAAAGGAGCATCTTTTTTGAGGAGATGTGTAATGGGTCGAGAAATCTTTGAAAAATCCTCGATGAAGCGACGATAAAAGCTCGCGTGGCCTACGAAACTCCTAACTCCCTTAACGGTTTTGGGATGAGGTAATTTGGCGATGACGTCTACCTTAGCTTTGTCTACCTCAATCCCCGCTTTCGAAACCTTGTGCCCTAAGACGATTCCTTCCTTAACCATAAAATGACATTTTTCCCAATTAAGCACAAGGTTGGTTTCCCCACAACGTTTCAACATCTTCTCAAGATTCGACAAACACGAAGTGAACGAATAACCAAACACGAAAAAATCATCTATAAAGACTTCCATCGTCTTCTCGATCATATCATGAAAAATAGCCATCATGCACCTTTGAAAGGTTCCCGATGCATTGCAAAGTCCGAATGGCATTCTACGATAAGCGAACGTTCCATATGGACACGTAAACATAGTTTTTTCTTGATCACGAGGGTCGATGGGGATTTGGAAGTAACCGGAAAAACCATCTAAAAAGCAATAGAAATCGTTTCCCGCAAGACCCTCCAACATTTGGTCCATGAAGGGAAAGGGAAAATGGTCTTTTCGAGTGGCGTCATTCAACTTACGATAGTCGATGCACACCCTCCAACCGGTCACGAGTCTAGTTAGAATTAACTCGTTGGCATCGTTTGGCACAACGGTCATTCCTCCCTTCTTAGGGACACAATGAATAGGACTCACCCAAGGACTATCGGAAATAGGGTAACTCATTCCCGCGTCAAGGAGTTTAAGGACTTCCTTTTTTATGACATCGTGAATTTTGGGGTTCTCCCTCCTTTGACATTGGATTACGGGTTTGTAGTCCTCCTCCATTAAGATTTTGTGGGTACAAAATTTGGGATCGATCCCCTTAATGTCGGATAATTTTCACGCAATTGCCCCTTTGTGGTCCTTTAGAACATCAACAAGTGCGGTTTTTTCATCATTCGAAAGATCTTTCGCAATAATAACCGGTAACTTGTCGTCCTCATCCAAAAATACATATTTAAGGTGAGGAGGTAAATATTTCAACTCGAGGATTGGTGGTTCCTCAATGAAAGATTTGGGCTTGATACTCATAACCCTCTCGGGTGGAGGAAATAGGAAATCGTTAAGAAAATCCTTGATAATCGAGAAGTCCTCATCATTGTCGAGGTCTTCGTCACAAGTACGTGGAACATCAAATTCTTCCAACGTAAAACCACCACCTTCAAATGGAGTGAAGGATGGTGTCGAGTTATCGAGAATGCGATCAAGCATAGTAGGATTGCCATTATTTTCATCGTCACTAAAACCTAGAACTTCTTGTGAAAATTCCTCACAAACAACGTCAATCATATCAATGAGGTTTATGGTCGTGACAGAATAAACATGAGAAATTGGAGAACTTTGAGTTGCGTTTATAACAAGTTCCTCGTCATTGAAACGTAAGGTGATCTTTCTAGCATGCACATCAATCAACGCCATAGACAAATCTAAAAACGAACGACCTAAAATAAGAGGAACTTGAGGATCCGTGGGAATATCGACAAAGATAAAGTCTACCGGATAATAGAACTTTCCCACTTTCACAAAAACGTCTTCGGCCAATCCACATGCGGGAATCATGGAATGATCGGCCAATTCGATAGACATTAGTGAAGGAGTAAGATTAGGAAGATTGAGCGACTTGAAGATTGCAAGTGGCATCAAGTTAATACTAGCACCAAGATCGACCAAGGCATAGCATTCTTCCATATCTTGGATTGCACATGGAATCAAGAATTTACCAGGATCACCGACTTTTTGAGGTATGCGGTTAAGATAAACCGATGAACAACTAGACAATTGTTGCAATTTCTCCTTGTTGTTTAACATACTCTTAAAGTTAGCGGCAAATCGAGGCATCATGACCAAAGCATCGGCAAAACTCACATTGAAATGCACGTCACGAAACATTTTCATAAAAAGCTCAAATTGGTAATTGTCGGGCTCTTGACGTTTCTCCTTTCTAAGTCTCTATGGGTAGGGCAAAGGTGGTGTAGGTTGAGGCATAGGCATAGCCTTTGGAATATCGGGTTCCAATGATGGTAATGGGTCAACTGTAGGTGTGGCATGAGCGGTACTTCGTGGGATTAGGACATGCTCCTTTTCGACCACCACCTGGGGTTCTTCCTCAATTTCCTCCACCGTTGGACTAATTGGTTGAGGAGTCGGTTCCTTAAGTGTCTTACCACTTCGTGTGGTAATCACTTTCATCTCTCCCTTAGGGTTCGATATGGTGTTGCTAGGAAGACTACTCGAAGACGGTTTACACATTATAGCCTCAAACATGGATGAAATTTTATCCTCAAACATAGATTACCTCTTATCGGCCTTAAGCATCTCTTGTTTTATTTCATGTTGCCCTTGTTCCATTTTTTGTTGGTTTTGTTGTAACCTAGTTACAGTTCCCTCCATTTTGTTTGTTTGGATCTTAAGCTCATTTGCTAACTCATTTTTCAACTCTTTTTTCAAGTCATTCTTAAACTCGGATCTTAGGCTAATGATATCTCTTTGAGTATTATCAAACCTAGCATCGTTTCCATTTGCGTATTCAACAAATTCATTTAGAAGATTTTTCAAAGTTTGCAAACCCTTGTTTTTGTTTTGAAAATCATTGTTTTGATTTTTATTTGAAACTTGATTGTTATTAGCCCCTTGATTCCCATAGTTGTTACCTTTGTAATTATTTTTGTAACCAACTTGATTGTTTCGATAGTTGTTGTTAGCATTCTGATTGGGAGCAAAACCCGGTGGAGTCATTTTATTAGAGCGGGTAACTTGACCGTTTTGGTTGTAAGTTCCCGTGGCCGCGTAGGCACTCGAAGTGTTACCACCGTTGGTAATGCACTCGGAGAAATCATGACCTCCACCACAATACATGCAAGAAACCTCAACCGCTTTAGCCGTATCGGGAGCACTTTATTCACCAACTTTGAATTCAATTAAAAGACCTTTAAGCTTATCAAAGATTTTGTTCTCCAAATTTGCCTCAATTTGCCAAGCATCGATGGTATTGGACAATGAAGGTGAAGCCGAAGACGAAGCCTTACGAACACTCTATGTGTTACGAGGACTATACACCTTAGATCTATTCTCAATAATCAACAACGCTTCCTCAACCATTTTACACAAAAAATTACCACCCGCGACTGCATTAAGATAATCTCTCTCATGATCATTCAAACCATTGTAAAACGTGTCAATTTGATGCAAGTCGGAAAAACCGCAATGAGGACACTCATGTAACATTTCCTTAAACCGATTCTAAGCCGTAGAAAAACTCTCATTAAATTCTTGTGAAAATTTTAAAATCTCGTTTTTTCAAATGCTTAGTCTTAGAGGGCGGGAAGAATTGGTTCACAAACCTTGAAACAAGATCCCTGCACGTCAATATAGAATTGGGTGGCTCTTTCTCTAACCAAATTTTAGCGGGCCCCGCTAAGGAATACGGAAAAAGCATCATCTTAATCGAGTCATTAGCAACATCCTTAAACTTGCAAGTGGCGGTAAGACGATTGAATTGGCGGATATGGTTGTGTGGGTTGTCCTTTTCATCACCACGGAATTTTTTGTTTTGGAACATCGACAACAAACCCGTTTTCACTTCAAAATTCTCCGCAAGGATGGCGGGAATCACAATAGCCACTCCATAACCCTCGGTGGGTGCTTGAAGTAACTCCATCATAGTTCGATTTGCCATGGTTGGTTCTTCTTCTACGATAAGTTCGTCAATAGGAGACTCCTCACTAGAAAGGTTAGGTGTGGTCTCCTTTCGGTTTTTTCGTTTACGTGCACTTCTTGCTTGATTACGAGTAAGCATAAACGTCACGTAGAACGTGGGGATGAGCAAAGAAGATTCTTTTTGGTGTTTTTAATTTTTCCAATTCTTTTTGTGGTTTTTGATTGTTTTTACTTTTTTGGATTTTGGTGAATGTATTAGGTAGACAAAAATCTACAAATCTCTCCTCAAATCAAATCTCTTGATTAAAGGATCCTCAAGGATGAAAACGATCACGTGAGGTGAACGCCTTCGATTACTTTAGAACGTTGGTGGAACACCAAAACGTTCAAGAGGGTTTAATCAAATGAAACCAAGAAACTATATATGATACTTAGATAATACTTTGGTTGGCAAACCCTCGATTAGCCTTTTTTTATCTAAACACGCACAAGCAAGCGAGGAAACGACGCGGCGCGAAGCAGTTAAGAGCCTTTTTCCTTAGGGTATATTTTATAATACCCGCCTTATACCCACCTTATAGTTTGTGTTTGTCAAAATTAAGCTTCACGAAAGTAATTATCTATGTTGCCTTTTTTTTGTTTGAGATTCGAATACAATGATCGAGTGATGAAATCCCGAATTAAGGTTGTGATTTCACACTTTTTGGAGTACTTGTGAATTTATTGTTGTACATATACAATATAGTAATATTCACACAAAAAACGAAAAACCGATAATACGTATTAGTAGAGTGCTACTAATACAAATAGATATTATGGCTAATATAAAAACAACAATTGTTCAAATCAAAACACAACACGCCTCCCCGGCAGCGGCGCCAAAATGATTGTAGTGTTTTTACTACTCTTTAGGAAAAGAGCGTAAAAGTGGCAAGTATTAAGTGTCGGTTTAGGAAAACCAAGCACTAATGACCAAATTAAGTTCAAAGTTCGTTTCCCAAGGAGGCAAGTGTGTTGTGTAAGAAATGATTAACTTTATGATTATAATTATCAAGAAAGAAAAAGAGAAAGGATGACGGTTACGATTATGAGTTAAACTAAGACGAAGTCGTGCACGTAAAACCGTAAAAAGTGACTAAATTTAAAAATTACCCTAAAAATTCCTAGAAAATTGCAATAAATCCTAAGAAATGTAATTAGACTTTACAAAAAATCAAAAATAACGCAAACCTTTTATTTAATTAAATAATAATTTTTTAATGCTTATTAAAGCCCAAAAAATCAATTTAATTATTAAAAAGCCCAAAATGAGATTTTTTAACTTGTAAACCTCTAATATGACTTAACTAAATTAAAAACTATTTTTGAAATTTTAAAATTAATTAAAACTATTTAAAAATGATTAAAAACTCTAAAAACTTAAAATAATTTTAAAAATTAATCAAATGACACTAAAATTAAACAAAAAAATTGTAAAATTCCTAACTTAATGTATTGAAACTAGGAAAAATGAAAAACTTGCAAAAATCTAAAATTTAATTTTTAGTAATAAAATAATAAAATATTAATAAAAATCTAAATTTTATAAAAAATTCTAAAAAGTTGCAAACTAGTTTACTTTAACCTAAATAACACAGAAATGAACTTGAAATTACCTAAATACCCCTAATGGGCCTTAAAATGGGCAAAAAACCCAAATAGTCCACCTAATGGGCTTAATTTGGGCCCAATAAGCAAAAGTTGTCCAATTAAGCCCAAAACTTCTTATCTGACTCAAAATTTGATTTTAAGAAAAAAACTCTGAAGGCCCAAAAGCTGAAAGCGAGCTTATCACAGCTTAATAAGTCAACAACTTATTCTTAATGGGCTTTTTGGCCCATTAAGCCATAAGCTAATGCCATAAGCTCTAATTTGACACACAAGCTTCTTTTGGGATACTTAAGAGATCTGTGAAAAGAAACTTTGAAAAAGCACAAGAAATAAGCCTGAAATAAGCCAAAGCTCTCTACAGAAAACGACAAAATAGTCGTTTTTGAGTTCTAGGCTACCTCAAGTGCTGATTCAAGTTGCAAAAGGTTTTAAATGACTTAATTAAGCAAAATAAACAAAAAGTTTTCCAATAAGCACACTGAATAAGCAAATAAGCACTTATGTAAAAGTCAAACTGTTTGGTTTACTAGTCAAACCTAAAAGTCAAACCCTAATATGCTCTAGATCAGTTCGATGGGTCAAATAAGGAAGATTGATCACAAAAATAAGTTGTTGCAAGTCCAAATAAGCTAGAATAGCTTATGAATAAGCTGATGACCAAATAACACTAGCAGTGGCTAGCAATAGGGGAAAGGAGTTCCCACTGCTTGACTATATTGTCTTTGTCTTTTGTGACTTTTTGTTGGATTCAAGTTAACCAAAGGCACCCTTGTAATCAGTGGATCACAAGGAGTCAATAACAACAATAAAATCACAATTCCTATCAACCAATTAGTACAGATTAATCAAAAGATCAACAGATATGAACCAGACATGAACAATAAGTAGATTTCAACAAATAAGCAGTTTTAGCAAGAATAAGCCAACCAAATTAAACCAAATGCACACAACAGCTTAGATTAATTCAGATGAACATACATTAACTGGTTTCATGCAATGATTCAAGGTATAGACAAAGATTCAAGCCACAAAAAGTTACTGATGAACAAGAACAAGCAGATTTCAAACTTTGCTGATATACTTGACCACAAACTTAATTTCAAACCCTCAAATCTCTTTAACAGGTTATATAAACTTGATTTAATCACTTGTTAGCCCTAAGCATGCATACAATCTATGTGTTACCAAGATCTTAGGTCAAAACAGGCAAAAATCAACAATTTATAGCACAATAAAGATTTTGATGTTCAAAAGCCAAAAACATGCAGTCAATAGCACACAACCAAGTATTTATCAGATACAAGCAATAAACAATACATAACACTTATTCAAAATCAATTTGCAAACTTAAACAGGAACCCCTTAACTTTTTCAATCCAAGATTTAACTAAGTAAATGTGTGATTCAGTGTTACCCAAGCCCAATCTAACACAATAACATCAATATTATGAAGGACACTAATGCCTTTATATAGGCTACATGACTTCTAGTAAAGCTAAAAAAACTATAAACTCTAGTGTATGAACTTCCAAGTTCGCCCTTGCAGATTTTTGAATTTTGAGTACATGTGAGTTCTTCTTGGCGTTTTGTTGGTGGAAAGTGGGTGGAATTTGATCCAAAGGCTCATAATGAGCTTAAGCTTCAAGCAATCTTGTGGCACGTTGGATTTCTGGCACTGTTTTGGCTTCTTCCCAAAAGTTGTATAGTAGGGTGATACATGTGACATGGGTAGTGATGTGGCACAAGGTTTAAGATTTGGGTTATGGTTATGATTACCCTAATCATAATTCTGGAAGGTTTGGGGGTTTAATTTTTGCTTAATCAAAAACCCCTAATCTTTGCTCTTGAGTGAATAGTTGAGTGTTTAATTCGGATTAGGTTTAAAAAAGTTGTTAAGCGCCAATATTTAACTTAATAATTAAGTTGTTAAAACCGGTTATGAGTGGGATTTGAGGTGGCCAAAGGGAGGGTTTTGATTGGTGGATGGGGTGAGTGGAGCATATGGTTGGTCTACCTAACTTCCTTGTCTTGGCAGAAAACACCCCCTTCTTCTTTCTTTCTTTCACTTTGTGTTTAAATGTATAAAACTGAATTCCCTTTGTTAATGAAGTTTCAGTTTTCACACTTTTGCCCCAAATAGTTTTGGAAAAGTATTTCAAGGGTATTTCTTGTAATTTGATGATTCTTGAAGGGGTGTTTTGGCATTTTCTTCATTCTTCAAGGTGTTGACTTGTATTGTTGACTTCTTGGAGGACTAATAATGACAAGTCCTCAAATTTGAGGGACCATTCTTGCCAATTCTTCAAAGTGGAGGGCCATTCTTGTACAATCTTCAAATCTTCAAGGGTTATTCTTGGAAAATCACCATTAGGGCTTGGTTCATTGTGCGGCTTCGTTTCCCGTGTTCGTTTTTTCTTGTTTCTTGTGATCTTTTGTCATTTTCTCAATATCCGTACCTAAAATACACATGTAACAAACATAAGTATATATTTGGCATTTTTCATGATATTTAATGCATTTTAAGCCCATTTTGGACGATGAGACTATGTATAAAAGCAGTCTCATCAATTTCCTAGACTACAATTAGAGGGTGTTAGGGAATTCAAAAATCTCTTGTGACTTACCCAAAGCCTCGTGAATTCCGTGAGGGGTTTAATTTGTTTGATCTACGCTTGAGGAGTCTTGTCTTTGTACCTCATATGATCTTTAATAAAGTCTTCAAATGAATGATTTTTTTGGCTACCAAATATGACATCAGGTGATTTACCTCCACAATACCTTGGCGAGGCGAGTCTCAAATAGATTGTTGCTTTGCAGTCCTCTTCTGAATTCGACACTTTGTTGTAGAGCCTCCAGTATTTCCTCGACCAATCCAATCCCACTCCTCTCTTCTCTTTTCATTCTTTTGCATTTGACAATACAATGTATTTTAGCTTAATTTTATCATCAATTTTGCTTTAAAAAATGCATCAGGTAAAAGGAAACAAACGGTTGTTTTAGAACTCAACATAATTTAGTATAATCATACTTTCCTATAGAAAAAGAAGTTTTAGAATTTCTACATATTCAGTTGGGGCCCTAATCGGTTTCATAACATTATACTGTAATGTTGAAGTCCCAAGTTTAAAGATAAGTTTTAGGACAGGCTTTCTGTATCCCACATCGGCCGGTGAAGTAAACATACAAGTGGGTGTTGAGTATAAAAACAAAGGCATGTGAATGTGGCTAATGTGTTGAGACTAAATTTAGAGGGTGTTAGGGAATTCAAAAAGCACTATTAACTGTTAGATGAAGGAAAGACATGTGCTGGTATATGCATTTTTAAGAACCATTCTAAGTGCTTTTTTATCTAATGATATTAGCTGTTACAACTTTTGTATCTTGGTTTCTAGGAGATCCAAACCCATTACTGAATACTCTTCCACTTATTGTGTTTTTTCTGCAAGTTTCGACCTTGCCAACAACAGTGATCATGTAAAACCCGCATGATTTTACCATGAATAGTACCCTTAAGATCGTACGTAGATGATTAGAACTTTCCTTTTATAGCACGTTTACGTTTCACGAACAAGAATTACTAGTATTACGTACGTGTTATAACACGATAAGTATTTATTACGTATTAACACACGATAATGATTCCATGAATAACTATAATCACGAACATACGAACATGAAATCATGAACGTAAATGAATCACGAGCTAATATTACGTATGTATATATATTTATTACGAACATGAATAAATATATTAAGTCACGATCGATAACTAATTAGAACACGTAAATTACGAACACGAGAACACACGAGAACACACTATTATTTTTAGACACGGAAAAAGGTACGGGTTACCCCATGTGGGGCCCCCTACCCGCGGCTACACAAGAAACATGGGCTTAGCCCATGTAATTTTTACTAACTAGGGAATTTAGGAAAAACATGTGTCATTTATCACAAATTTTAGAAAACAAGAAAACCCTAGTTATTCCTTTTGCTCCTTTTTGGCCGCCGGGTTCAAGAAAACCAAAGGGTGATTCGGTTTGATTTTGATCTTGGAATTATTGCAAGGAATCGTGTGTGTTCATCCTTCTTGATCTCACGTAATCGATATAACCTTTAACCTTTTCTTTTTATGTTTTGATTTATATAATTACATAAAATCATGATGTTTTTAATAAACTAATTAAAAACAAGTAATATAAACATGTTCTAATCATGATGTTAGTTAAAATCAAGGGTTTAGGGGTGTTTGTTGTCTAGCCGACGCCTAACCGAGCCCCAAGGGGGTCTCGGCTTGGCTTATTTTCACACCACCGAGACCATATGGTCTCGGTATGGTGGTGGTGGTCTCATGGGAGCTGCAAGGGAACCCCGACCTTGGTCGGGGTATGGTGATGGTTACGGGTCCTGATAGGTGTGAAAACACCCATCCCTTTTACCACTTATTTCTTGCTAAAACAAGACCAAAACGCGTATTTAATGTCATTTGTTTGGAATTATGCGTGGTTTGTGTTTTTGTTGTGATTTTAGGATCAAAATGTTAAAAGGGGAGAAAACACGGCTTTCACGGGCTTTTATCGAAGAAAAAAACAAAAGACGAAGTCGAAAGATCAAAAGTGGAAAAAGAACGGAAGTCCAAGACCAATTCTGAAGATTTATCGAAGAAAAAGTCAAAAGACGGAAGTTTACTAAAAAGCCGAAGAACTCAAGTCTAATTTGTTGAAGATTACAAGACAAGTTTGAAGAAATCCCGAGACAAAGTCATTAAAGTCAAAAGATTAAAGAAGATTAAGGACTAATGATGCAATTAGAGAAAGAAGAAAGAGGGAGGAAGCTTCCACTAAGCACCTCCCTAATCCACTATAAATAGACCCTTAGGCTTTCATTTTTGAGTTGTTGGGTGGATTAACACCCCATCTCTTCCACCATTTTTATACCTTGCACTTAAGATTCTTGCACTTTAATTTCTTGTATTTGCACCTTTTAATTTCTAGTAAGTTTAATTTTAATTTTATTGAATCTTTATCTTTTCTTGTTTAATCTCCTTCTACCTTTCTTGTTTGATTTGTTCTTCATCTTTATTGTTCATGTTCTTGAGTTTTTATGGTTTTGATTAAGTGGGTTTTGATTATTTTGGTTATGATTGTTAGTTTTATTGATTGTGATTGATTGGTTATTGTTAGTAGATCATTTGTGGTTGTATTGGTTTAATCTTTTGGTTTATCTTGATTAGTTTTGGTTAAATTCGTGTTCTATTCCTTCTTCACTGTTCTTCGTGTTCATGTTTTCCCAGATTCCGGATCAAGCTAATCATTCCGAATCAATGTTGTTCATCCGGAATATCCATTATTCCGGATCACGCTAATCATTCCGGATCAAAGTCCCTTTATTCGGAATATCATTTATTCCGGATCAAAGTCCCTTTATTCGGAATATCATTTATTCCGGATCAAAGTTGTTTATTCGGAATATCTCAAATATTCCGGACCAAAGTTGTTTATTCAGAATATCTATTATTCCGGATCAATCACTTCACTCGGAATGTCTATTATTCCGGATCAGCCACTTCATTCGGAATAATTGATTATTCCGGATCAAGTCTTTCATCCAGAATATTGGTTATTCCGGATCAAGGGCCGTATTCCGAATGAACCATTTTTCTCTTTTTATTCCGGATCAAACTTTTTATTCCGGATCAACTTCTTTTCTCTCTTTATTCCGGATCAAACCTTTATTTCGAATCAAATAGTTTATTCCGGATAAGTGACATATTCCGGATGAACTGTTTTTATTCCGAATGAGTGTTTCCCAGTTTTTAGTTTTAAGCTTTATTTTTCTCGCCTTTTTCCTTATTTGCATTTTTACTTGCCTTCCTTTTAGTTTAAGTTTTAGTTTGCGTTATTTACCTTTATTGCTTTTAATTTCTCGTCATTTACTTTTCGCCAAGTTTTAATCTTTCTTTGTTTCTTCTTTTACCGTCTTTACTTTATTTTTATTTGTTTCACGTCTTTATTTTTAATTATTTTTAATCGACAACCCTTTCATTTGATTCACCAAGAACAACTAATCTCTTGCACAATTAGCCGGAAATCAATTCGAGAAGATACCGAGAAACGAACTTTTTTAACTAGTAAAATCCGTACATTAAAATGGCGCCGCTGCCGGCTCTTTTCGTGAGGATTAACGGTTTTTTGTGAGAGACACGTTGGCTTTTGGGATCCGTTCACTTGTGAACGTTATTTTTCGTGTCAAAAATTTTCAAAAATCCAAAAACATTTGAAAAATCATAAAAAGCATTTCTTTTTCAAAGTTTTGCACCAAAAATATTCTTCTTGCTTATCTATTTTTCTTTATGGATTTTTATGTCCATTGCGTCGGGTGTGGAAGACGGTTATACGGGAACGACTCTTGTCAATGGTTTACATGTGAACGGTGCAGAAACGACATCGACAACACACAATTCGGATTTTGTCCCTTGTGCAAATCGACAAATCCGTCCTTTTTGAATCCACCTCCTGTTCCCCCGTGCATCTATTGTGGAAGCGATTCTCATTGGCATGTTTCGTGCCCGATTCGATACCCGTATGGTCACGGGCAAGAACCGGGGTACAATTATGACAATGATAATAGCTATCCACAAGACGCACCCAGTCTTTCTCCTCACCCATTTTGCAACAACTGTGGGGGTCCTCACGATACTTCTTATTGTCAGCCAATGAATTATTATGAGCAAAATCCGTGTCCTCAGTTTTCTTCACCAATGGATTATTATGAACCAAAACCGTGTTCTAATTCTTCCCAATCGATGAACTACTATGAGCCACAACCATGCTATAATTCAGGTTTTCAACACTTTGAGCCCCCACATCACACCCTCAATCATCAATCCTCTCAGGAAATTAATCTTGACCAACAACTCACTTCTTTGAACCATATTATAGAAAGTATAGCTCAACTCCGAGCTGACTTGCATCAGGAAAGGCAACCTTTGCTTGATGTGGACGAAACCTTGAAAACCACCGACACCTTTTTGAGCCAATTTAGTCGTTTTCCCTTCTTTTCTACACCAAAATGTTTAATTACAGCGTGGGATAGAATTGGTGAAATTGAACATACTCGGGGAGATGAACAACAAAAATTGCTTCATGAGCTTCTTAAGGATGTGGAGGTTATCAAAGAAGAGTTAGCCGACTACGCCACTCCTAACTGGACTCGTCCCATCTATTATGATGATGACGACGACGATGATGTCTACACTTTCAACCAATCTTTTGAAGTTGCTGCTCCTACTCTCGATGTTACTACTGCATCTAAGGATCTAGATTCGTTGAATGAGCTTAGTAATGTTGGTCTCGACAAATTATTGGACGATGAGGTTTGTGACTTACCTGCTATGGAGCATGAGGACGACGTTGCTCTTACGGAAGAGGTCGATCCTAGTGATGACGATTCTTCTCTCCGCTATGAGAATTTCACTTTTGAAATTTCTCAATCTCCACCGGGAGATGCGGGCGATGACGATTTATTCTCTCCAGCTTACGTGAAGTTCACCGATGAACTTGATCTTGTGGATGAGGTGGAAGACGTGCTTCTTCGCGATAGATTACGGAAAGTGCACCTTCTTATTGCTCAAATCGAAGAGTTGACTTCTCCTCCTCTTTCCGAGTCTTTACCTCCATCTATTACTCCCGCTGAAGATAATGACCCATTGCTGGAAGAAATCGACATTCACTCCATACCTCCAGGTATTGATGACGATGACACGGAGGGGGACATTATTTATGATAATTTGCTGCAGGAAGGTATTGACCCAAGTCCCCCTCCCGAGCACCTTTCATCCTCCCCTTTAGCCACTATTACGGAGGATGAGTGCTTTGACCCGGGAGGTGACATTGATTATGCTATCATTGATAACCTTACGGCTTTGCCGCTTGCTCAACATCCATTGTCTTTGGGGGATGACAATGTGCTTACTTTACCCACCCCACCTCCCGTGGATCTTGATTTCACATACTTTTCGTATGTTGAAAGAACCTTTCTCCCATTTAAGACTTATTCCCCCGCCTCTCCTTTGTTGATGTCAACCGGGAACGAGGACAAGGTCTTTGATCCCGGTATTACAGTCGAGGCTTCCCCATGGACTATTTAATTCGGGGACGAGTCAGGCTCGTGACTCGGTTAATATAAACAAGCGCTTTTTGGGAGGCAACCCAATTATCTATCTATCTTTACCTGTTTTCACCATAAGTGTAGGGGGAGCCCCGTTGGTGTTTCTTGTTCTCTTTCTTATCATTTGTAGGGATTAGAGCTTCAAAGACACACTCTTGATGACTTTTGACGAACCGTGATTCCATGTTCCCGTCTTCCCGGTTCTATCCTAAACTCTTTTTGATTCTCTATTTTATATTTCTCAATATTAAAATAGGAATCTCTTTAGTCGTCTTTTCCTTAGCGAGATTTAAACAACGTGCACAATGTCCTAAGTGTAGGGGAGTTTACTCCCACATGCTTAAACATTGAGGACAATGTTTATATTAAGTGTAGGGGGACTTCTATCGAAGTTAAGTGGCATTTTCCTTGTATTTGTCCTCATTTTAACTGGAAAATCAATTTTTCGACATTTTTCAAAATTTTTGATCTATTTTGGCCTATTAGTTTTCCCTTTGTATAGTTATTTTCTCTCTTTGTTAGAATAAATCTTTAATAAAGTGGTTTAAATTTTCAAACGTTGTGAATCTTTTGACTCAACCCGAGTTTACTTATCTAAGTTACTCTAGCTAGTATCCTTAACGTGTTTAAGTCAAGTTTTGCTAGGCTTTTATGTAGGGAGCTATAAAACGTGAAAGTCTTAACTCTCACGGGGTAAGTACAAGAACTTTTCGCAAGTACCTATAATTGATCCTAGAGAGTCGTTTATTAAGGGAACTTTAAAATGCGATTTCTAAACTTGAAAAAAGTCTAAGAATTTGCAAGATCCTATAGGCGACTCGAAAACCCAAAACTTTGAGTTAATAGGCTAAGCATCCACGAGTCTCATTCCTTGAGATTTTAAATTGTGGAGAACGAGAGATGATAGAGTCAATTATAAGTTTGGTATTCTTTCGTGAATTTATGTGAGTTAATTATAAGCCTATTCTCCCATCGCTTGCTAATAAATTTATCTGCAATAAATAAGGTTGTACGATTTGAAAAGTTACTTAGCTTCTAGCCCAAGATCGTTTAAAAGTTGCTCGGTATGAATTAGAGTTCATAGCCAAGGCATAACTTATTGAAGCGGGATGCGAAGATTGGCAAGTCCAAAAAGGTCCTAACAAGGCATGAGGGCTATATTTTGTTGCTAAAGATCCCAAGTGATGTGAAGAATCATTTATCGAAAATCAATATGAAGGATCGAGACACACGACGAAAAGTAAAAACTCCCCAAAAGTCATGGAGAAGTCTATCCGAAAAGGCCCTAACAAGGTATGAGGATAAATAGATCCAAGTCCAAAAAGGAGGCGGATCGTTGTATATCAAATTCCCAAATAAAGATTGGAGAAAAATGAAGAAGTCGTGGTCCAAGTATGAATCTCTCAAAACTTCAAGTGAAGAAATTCCTATTATGAAGAGAAGACCATAATCTCATGAACGTCTCTCAAGGTTTGAAGTATGAAGTCGCTGCCAAATATCGGTCTGAGAAAGGTCTCAAATCGCGAAGCGAGTTATGCCAAGATATGAACTTTATGAGGTTCCGAGAAGCAGTTTTAAAAGATTTTGTCCTTTAGCTAACTATTGATTAAATCGTCCCACTTTATTTTCAGCATAAATAACTATCGAAATAAGTCAACAATGATCCTCGTGATCATTCAAGACAATAATAAAATATAAGAGATACACCTAGGAATAAGGGAGTCTAAGTGAATAATTGGCCCACATGAGTTCGTGTTAGTTTGCTAACTTATAATAACAATGATCTCGTTTTTAAGCTTGTTTTGGAGAAAGTGAAAACTTGAGGATGATGATTATTCATGACATTTCCAAAACCAGGTATGTTTTGATTTCTTTACTTTGAATGTTTATAATTTTCTATCTCTTTAATAATGGCCAACGTGGATTGATTATGATGGAAAATGTAATCGTGCTTTGTAACTAATGCATTGCATGAGGGCATGGCAATGGTTAAGTGTAGGGGATTTGATAGGTGTGAAAACACCCATCCCTTTTACCACTTATTTCTTGCTAAAACAAAACCAAAACGCGTATTTAATGTCATTTGTTTGGAATTATGCGTGGTTTGTGTTTTTGTTGTGATTTTAGAATCAAAATGTTAAAAGGGAAGAAAACACGGCTTTCACGGGCTTTTATCGAAGAAAAAGACAAAAGACGAAGTCGAAAGATCAAAAGTGGAAAAAGAACGGAAGTCCAAGACCAATTCTGAAGATTTATCGAAGAAAAAGTCAAAAGACGGAAGTTTACTAAAATGCCGAAGAACTCAAGTCTAATTTATTGAAGATTACAAGACAAGTTTGAAAAAATCCCGAGACAAAGTCATTAAAGTCAAAAGATTAAAGAAGATTAAGGACTAATGATGCAATTAGAGAAAGAAAAAAGAGGGAGGAAGCTTCCACTAAGCACCTCCCTAATCCACTATAAATAGACCCTTAGGCTTTCATTTTTGAGTTGTTGGGTGGATTGACACCCCATCTCTTCCACCATTTTTATACCTTGCACTTAAGATTCTTGCACTTTAATTTCTTGTATTTGCACCTTTTAATTTCTAGTAAGTTTAATTTTAATGTTATTGAATCTTTATCTTTTCTTGTTTAATCTCCTTCTACCTTTCTTGTTTGATTTGTTCTTCATCTTTATTGTTCATGTTCTTGAGTTTTTATGGTTTTAATTAAGTGGGTTTTGATTATTTTGGTTATGATTGTTAGTTTTATTGATTGGGATTGATTGGTTATTGTTAGTAGATCATTTGTGGTTGTATTGGTTTAATCTTTTGGTTTATCTTGATTAGTTTTGGTTAAATTCGTGTTCTATTCCTTCTTCACTGTTCTTCGTGTTCATGTTTTCCCAGATTCCGGATCAAGCTAATCATTCCGAATCAATGTTGTTCATCCGGAATCTCCATTATTCCGGATCACGCTAATCATTCCGGATCAAAGTCCCTTTATTCGGAATATCATTTATTCCGGATCAAAGTTGTTTATTCGGAATATCTCAAATATTCCGGATCAAAGTTGTTTATTCGGAATATCTATTATTCCTGATCAATCACTTCATTCGGAATGTCTGTTATTCCGGATCAGCCACTTCATTCGGAATAATTGATTATTCCGGATCAAGTCTTTCATCCGGAATATTGGTTATTCCGGATCAAGGGCCGTATTCCGAATGAACCATTTTTCTCTTTTTATTCCGGATCAAACTTTTTATTCCGGATCAACTTCTTTTCTCACTTTATTCCGGATCAAACCTTTATTCCGAATCAAATAGTTTATTCCGGATAAGTGACATATTCCGGATGAACTGTTTTTATTCCGAATGAGTGTTTTCTAGTTTTTAGTTTTAAGCTTTATTTTTCTCGCCTTTTTCCTTATTTGCATTTTTACTTGCCTTCCTTTTAGTTTAAGTTTTAGTTTGCGTTATTTATCTTTATTGCTTTTAATTTCTCGTCATTTACTTTTCGCCAAGTTTTAATCTTTCTTTGTTTCTTCTTTTACCGTCTTTACTTTATTTTTATTTGTTTCAAGTCTTTATTTTTAATTAGTTTTAATCGACAACCCTTTCATTTGATTCACCAAGAACAACTAATCTCTTGCACAATTAGCCGGAAATCAATTCAAGAAGATACCGAGAAACGAACTTTTTCAACTAGTAAAATCCGTACAGTAGGTCCGGTTCATGGGTTTTAATCATGGGTCCGGTTCATGAATCATTTTTTTCAAGGTTTATGATTTTTACAAGTTATGTTATATTATTTTTTTACAAGACTTAAAATTATAAATTAATTAGGGCATGAACATGATTAATTTAATTTACATGACTTAGGTTATTAAGTTGATTATTAATTCATGAATTTTAACCTAAGTATTTATCTTTAATTAGACTATATAATTAATTAATTATTAAAACATGACTTATAATTAATTAATTTACATGACTTAGGTTATATTATTAATAGATAATAATACATGTTTTAACCTAAGTATTTTACCTTTATTTAATTAAAATCATGTTATATTTAATTAAATACTTTAACCTATAGTTTATTTAATTTACATGTAATAATTAATAAACTATACTATATAATCACATGACTTAGAATAATAATCAGTAAACACTTAAGCTTATATAATTAGCTTAATTATCCATCTTATATCTAATTATAGAAACTTTCTATTTTTAGAAACTTATTTAATTAAGGCAGCTAATCTTTTATGCAAAACTTTCTGTTTTTAGAAACTTATCTATTTTAAGTAGTAATTCTATTTTTCGAAACTTTCTATTTTTGGAAACTTTCTATTTTTGGAAACTTTCTATTTTTGGTAACTTTCTAGTTTTGGAAACTTTCTAATTTAGGAAACCTGCTATTTTTAGAAAGTTACTTATTATTACACAACAAATATTTTTTTTTTTGGTAAAAGGGTAACAATGACCCCGGTAAATAGAACCAAAAAAAGCGTTGAAGTATAAGGAATGTGGCTGAAATGCCACATTAACCGCAAGCTACAGGCAGCTTGTTAAACAAAATGTTTATGACAGGCCATAAACATTAACTAGTCTAGAATACTGGAAATAAATAAACTAGACAAGAACCAAGATGATAACATAAAGTTACAAGAAACATAATAAAATATCAACATGGGATCAGCCAGTAGGAGTGCTTGCCCCAAAATTAGTGTTGAGAAGATTCACCGATTCATCAAAGACGACCTCGACTCCCTCCTCATTATCTTCCTCGCTTAGTTGAACCCCTTCATCAATACCAGGCATGGACAAAGATGAAAATTTATTAGATGTAGAAACACTGCTCATTTGAGCTTTACCCTTGTTCGGACCATTAGGATTACTAGTCTGCTGCACCTGACCAGATTTAGTATTCAACTTTATACTATTATCACCACTCCTACTTGTAGTATCCAAGCGAGTTTTTGGACGAAAAACAACCGTCTTTCCTATTTGGGAACCCTTACTCAATGGAACACCTCTCGGAGCTTGATTCCCTAAATTACCTTTGTACTTCTTCCTCTTACTTTGCACTTGTTGGAATCCATCATTATCAACATGAGTTGTCACATTTTCAACCGTTGTAGGTTTAACATTTTTCGGACAAGAATCAAAGGAATGACCAAAAATATTACAAGTATGACATCTAGGCGGTTTCCATTCGTATTCAACACGAATTAATTCGTTAGTACAACCAGAGCCTTCAAGATCAGGGACACCAATAGTAACGTTATCTATAAACTACGAATCAGCGTTCATCTTAATAAGACAACGAGCAAAACTACACCGACCCCAAGACTCTTTGCACATATTATCAGTATAATTATCCATCATAATAAGCTTACCAAGAAACGAAGCAATTAAACTAATACCTTCCTCTTCAAATACCTGTAGCGGGACATCATGAAACTTGACCCATACCGGAATACGAGTTAGTTCCTCCTTTAGAAGATTCGTTTTCATAGTCCATTTCTTAAGAAAAATTGGTGAATTACGAACCATCCACGGACCACCTTACAGAACCGCATTAAGACCCTCACTAGACCCAAATTGAAAAAAGAAAAAACCTTTCTCATTCATCATGATACGCTTAATACCATGTTTTGCCCAGTTATTCTTAGCAAAATACTCAACCACAGGAAATGCAATCCTTTTACCAAGAAAGTAACCATATAAAGTGTTTTGGTAGCGAGTATTGACTTTTTCAACAACCTTCTTAGGAATAGAAATATTAACTCCTTCATAGACATTATCAGAATTAAACGAAGAAGAGACTGCATTAATACCTCCATTAGTAGACGTAACCATATCATCTTCAAATTTGCAAAGTAATTCCAGAATTTCTTTAGCACGGTCATGTGAGATCAATCCCCACAAAGGATGTTTCTTCATTCTTAATTCATGCATAAATTCACCCGCCTCACCAACCGTGCAAATCGTTACACCAAATAATTTCAAAACCTCATGTAGATTACACGGTTGCATACCATTAATTGTTGCAGCCTTAGCTGCAAGGTCCAAAGATACATCACAAGAAGAGGAAACATTTGGAATAGAGTCATCTGTTTCCTTAGCCATTTGTGCTGAGTGCACACTCGAACCACCTGAACTGAGTGAAGACGTTTTGCTAGTAAGATTCATATGGCGTTCACACAAAACTTCATAATAAAGCATAGTGGTCTCCTTAGGTAAGGTAGACCATTTAGGAAATTTGTTTGCCTTAACACCATTTGCAAACACTTCAATGTCACGCACAATATTCAAAGGAATAGAAAACAAATTAGATATCTCCTCTAACGTTACTAAAACATTAAGATTAGACACCATATCCCTATCATTCCAACCTGTAAACAATGGCTTATCACTTTCATTGCTCGAATCCATGTTCAATCAAACACAGCCCTAACCACGAAAAATAAACCCTAAACAAACAGTAACTATTTTTTTTATCGTAAAAACAAACGATAACCGAAACCCAGATTCAAAGACACCTAGGAAATTAATTAATCATACTGAGCTGACGCATGGTTTGAAAAAAAAAACCTAATTTTTCTCTCTCTATTATGGTGATTTCCGGCCACCTTATTCTTTAAATTCCGGCCACCTTGATCACTTTCTGTTTCGGATTCAATTTTGTTTTAATCTCTGTGATTATTCCTATCTGATTATAATACTCTTTGTGTTCTAATCGGATCTAGGGTTTTCATTTAAGATCTAAATCAAAACTGTTTTTGAACTAGGGTTTTAATAGGCGGCGGCTATTTATGATTCGGGTTGGTTTCTCCTTTTATAAATCGATCTCCTCCTTTGTTTCTGGATTCATATTACGTTTTTATTTAGGTTTGATTTAGGGTTCGTGTTTTTGAGTTATTGGTGGTGGTTTTAACTCCTGATCTAGGGTTTCATCCCTTTGATGGGTTTAATCATGTTCCATTATTTAATTCATTAAGACTAATCCTGTTGATTAGCCTTTATAGAACATTTTATTGTTTTTGCTACAAAGTTATTGATTTTGATTTTGTAAGGTTTTGATTCGGATTTCACGTAGTAGGAATTAGGGTTTTTTCTGTTTCTATTATTTTATGATTACTGGACACATGGATTGACGTGATTGGTTGCTGGTTTGAAGCTCTTATTTGGTTTTAGGGTTTCTTGGTGTCGGTTGGTTTTATTGTTTTGTTTTTGATGCGCACAGGAGAGATGGAAAATACCGGTGATAAGGGTAATATGGTGGAGGCTACTTCTGCACAGCCGATTGACTAGGAGGCACTGCGTGCACGCATGGCTCGGCTTAAACAGTCGAGTGAAACGGGGGTGTTTATCGATGACCCTAATAACGGATCGGGCCTGTTTGGTGATGTTTCTCAGACAGATCATGCGAAACGAGATACTGACTCGTCTGTTTTGCATGGGAGCAGAAGTGAGGTTAACGCAATATCTAGGCAAGCTGATGTAAGTACTCGTGTCGCTGATTCTGCTGGTTTGGTTCAATTACAGGATGGTAGTGTTCAGAATTCGTTGGGTGTGAATGATACAGGTTTGAAGGATGTGGCTGTTGCTGCATGGGGTCCTATTGGTTCTAAAATTAATAGTGTATCACAGCATGGTTCGCTTGATGATTCTGTTGGTGGTGTATCTATTAAACAGAATGGTGTACCTTCTTTTGCATCATTCTTACAACCTATACAAAAAGTTAAATCTATTCTAGTTAAGGAATTACATTGTGACGAGCAAGTAGTTGGGGCTGCTGTGGCTCTTCCTTTTGATGTTGTTGAAGAAGTTAGATCTAAATTAACGTATACGTTGTTTGGATATTTCATTGGAAAGCGGCTTGCGTTCCCCTTGGTTGAGAAGTTTGTCAAGAATGCTTGGGCTAAATATGGTTTAAAGCGTGTAAAGTTGCATGATGAGTTTTTTCTTTTTCAATTTCAAACTCAAAGTGGTATGAAAGGTGTATTGGAAAATGGACCGTGGCTTATTCGACAGGTTCCCTTGATTCTTAATGTTTGGTCTTCTAACACTGATTTGCAAAAAATGGAGATCAAGAAGGCACCGGTATGGGTTAAACTATATAGGGTACCTATTGTTGCTTACTCGGAAATTGGTCTTAGTTTGATTACTTCTCAGATTGGGAGGCCGATCATGCTAGATTCTTATACTAGCAATATGTGCATTGATCCATGGGGTAGGAGCACTTTTGCTCGCGCCCTTATTGAGGTTTCAGCGGAAGAATGTCTCAAAAAATCTTTGGTTGTTGCTATACCGGTAGAAAAAGATAAAGGGCATACTTTGGTGACTATTGATATTGAGTATGAGTGGACGCCTCCAAGATGTTCTAATTGCCTTATTTTTGATCATGTGTATACTAAATGCCCTAAGATTCCTAAACATGTGGTGGTTGAGAAGGTGGGCAACATGGAGGAAGCTACAACTGTTGATGGTTTTGAGGTTGTTAGGAGTAAGAAGAGTAAAAAGAATAAGAAGCAACATGTAGTTGCTGGTATTAAGCTTACTAAGCCTTCATTAAACATTCAATATCGTCAAGTTGAGAAAGGAGAAAGTTCTAAGATTTATCAGTTGAAGAAGTCTTCCCAAGGTAACCTCGTGTCACAGAGTGATCCCAAGAAGGATGGCCGACTTCTTAAGAGAGGTTTTTTGAATAATAAAGTGCTCAGATTAGATCCTAGTAAACCGGGTACAAGTAACCAGAATTCGTTTGGTGCTTTAAATGGTTTAGGAGATGGTGATACTGATTGGGAGGATGGTGGTGGTCGTACAAATGAAGTGATTAATGCTGATAGCGAGACTGACGAAGATATTGAGATTGATGATCGACATGGTTCTCGTCAGCCGGATGTTCGCACTTCTCATTTACCATGATTATTGCTTATTTTTATTGTTTATGCACCTTTAGGTGGTTTTTTCCTATTGGTGTAATATGCTTTGTAATTGGTTGTTAGTGATCATATGGCATGTCATATGATTTAGTGGTTGTTCAAGCTGTATGCTTGAGGTTAATGTAGCATTGCCGCTACATTCCATTGTACTTCATCGCTTTTGGGAATATATTTTAACGGGGATGAGACCCTTTTACCCAAAAAAAAGACACCTAGGAAATTAATAGCGACACTAAATTTAATTGCAACCTTAAATTAATGTCAGACCAAGAATGTCAGCCGCCAAGAACTTAATTGCACCACTTAAGAATGTCAGCCGCCAAGAGTCAGCCGCCAAGACTTAAAGTCAGCCGCCAAGAAAAGGTCAGCCGCCAAGAAAGGTCAGCCGACAATCAACCGGACCCACCAATCAAAGGACGAATTAAGTTTTTGCAAATGATAACAATACTGAAATAGCACAGTGAAACCCTAACACAGCAACAATCGAAACCCTAAAAAACAAAAAATGCGACACACTATTAAACAATCAAAACGAATTTACTTTGTCCAGGTAGCACCAACATATGCAACGACCAAAATAAAGACAATAAACCACCGACGAGAGAAACAAACAATCGCACAAGAATGACGGCCAAAAAAACAAAAAATAAAACCAATTTAATTTACCCTAAAATCAATCAACCAAATAAAGACTTTGTTAACTCAAGAATAATCAGTGATTATTCGAGAAAACAACATCATTATAAGGTATTCGGATTAAAGGAAAAAGAAAATTAGGTTATGAGAAGAAGGGATTTTTTGGCAGCCATTGATGTTTTTTAGGTTTTCTTTATACAAGTAATACTTAATCAGAATAGACAGAATATACGATAAACACAGTATAAAGCTTAAATCAATAAAACATGACATGAACATATAAAACAAGCTAAGACATGATATAAAATCAGTTACGTACTCAGTAATCAGATACTTATACACGTATGTATTTATGTAGCATTAGTGATACCGAAGTAGGACTCTCTTTCGTTCGTCTTCTTCGTTCACTGGACATAAGGTACGGATTCTCCGTCCTTTCAGTATGGACATTCTTTCCTTACTAGGATTCCCCGTATGTAGCCAACTGTTTTCCCTAGTATATGTTTTATATGTTTTGATTGCTTATGTTTAATTAGAATACCTAAAGCCATATACATGCATGACCAGTTTCACCTAGTTATGGAGGTACCATAACCATAACACTAGAGGCACTGGTGTTATGACTTCCCCACGGCGGAGTGATAGCTCGTGGCGTCCCTTTCAGCTTTTGGCCATTTATTATATTATCAGGTGGGGTGTAGGGTGCATCCTAGTTACATGTTTTTAGCAGATTACTCAGTGTGAATGTGGTGTGTGCCTTGCATCCTTCACAAGGAGCTGATCCCTCCTACCCAAAAACAGTATATTAAATAAGAGGTAGCCCCTCTAATTTGCATGACGAGGTCACCCCTCCAAGTATTCATGCACGTTGATATTTCATGACCTATATTGGCTAACGGTAAAATATGTTAAACAGTTTTCACAAGATAAACATAAGGCTTTTCAAACTATAAAACCAGTTTTACTAAGATATAACTGGGTTATCCAGGACTTAGTTTCTTCCGCTGTTTCATGCTTATATGCTTATATTATTCATGCTTTACTTGTATATCCGCGCACTGAGCGTATTGCCCAACCGTTTTCCTTTTCATGTTCCCAAAACGGCAGGTACCCAGGGACGCTCGTAGACTTTAAGCGTACGTGTATATGGATTAGAAGCTTCCTAGCCTTCTTTACTTTATGCATTTATCTATACTTTGATACTCATTTCATGGACATTGTTTAGTCCTTTCATTTACAGTACTTATGTTTGTGTGTGATGAGTTCTACTTTTGGACTACCGATGTTTGATTCCGGTATTTCCTTTATGGTCATGTAATGTTTAGACATTTATCCTTGTATGCTTTGATGACACGCCATAATCACGCGTGACATTCCTAGAACTGACAGTCGGTTTTCATGCATTCATCATTTTCATGCATACATATATATGTCATTGTTGCAGGTTTATGACTAAGTAATGGTTAGTACAGGACTGGCCCTATTTAGTCGCATGTGTTTTATCGAAACTTTTAAATTTGGGACCGACCCATAGGCGTCCCCTCTCCATGTCTTTTGTTTTTAGTGAACTGACCATAGGCGTTCACTCTCGCGCATACAAAAGTTTTCATAAAACTGCATCATGCATTCATGTACTAGTTTTCTTGTAGAAAATTTTTCTCATGATTTATTGGTATAATTTTTTTTCATGTATATAGTTTATGTTTGATCAGTTATTCATGTATTTTATGTTATACTGTCAAATGGTTCTCATACGCGAGCAGGAACAACTCAATGCAGCAATCCAAGCTGCAATGCAAGCTTTGCTTCCTCAGCTGAGGAACAACATCAGGGCTGAGGTTCAGGCTGCCAACAATCAGCAGCATCACCCATCACCTTCTCCTCCTCCTCCAGTGACATTGGCTACATGGCTGGAGAGATTCAACAAGATCCGTCCTCGAGCTTTCGAGAGAACAAATAGCCCCAGTGAAGTTGAAAGCTGGTTGGCTCACATCGAGAAGATCTTCGATGCTATGGGTTGTGACACCGTCTTCAAGTCGAGGTTGGCATGTTACCAATTCGAAGGCGATGTGTTAAATTGGTGGTTAGCATTGAAGCAGTCTGAGGGAGGTGATAATTGGGTGGCTGGTTTGACATGGGCTCAGTTCAGAGATAGGGTGATGGAGTAGTTCTTTCCCAAGGCTGAGCAAGACAAGCTGAAGAGGGAGTACCATGGGATCCGACAGAGAGCTGGGGAGAATAGCAACGAGTTCATGCAGCGCTTTCTTCGCTTAGCTGGTTTCTTTGGTGCAGCGGCAGGTACTCCTGAAGAGCAGGCACAGCACTTTAGGTGGGCTCTTCGCACATCGGTCGCAAACAACTTGGTCTGTGCTACGTTCAACACGGTAGCACAAGTGGCCGATGCAACACGTAAGCTGGAGATGCTGCAGGAGAGAGATGAGTTCGGGGAAGCAGAGAGACCCGATAAGAGGTAAACATTCATATTCAAGCGGTGACCAATCCGTATTCTTTCAATATATGTCAATTTTCATCTCTTTAAATTATATCTTCTAGGCAGAAGACTGGGGACCGGTCTCAGCCGGCTACTCAGCAGCAGCTTAATCAGCCCAAGGGAAACGGTCAGACTAACGACCGTTTTGCTACGGATAGGCGTGGCGGTAATGATAATTACCGTAACAACGCTGGACACTCCAACAGCAGCAGGTCCTTATAGTTACGCATTTTCTTATGATTACATGTTATAACTCTTAATTCTGACACATTAGCAAATCTTCTACCAGGAACCATGGAAACGGTAGGGACCAGAACCAGAGAGGTTCACAGCCTAGCCGTCTAGCTATTACTGGTATTCAATCTTACGATTATCCACATTGTCCTTTGTACCCTATTATCGTGTCTCATGTATAATGTTTTATCAGGTTCTCAGCCAGCCAGAGCACCTGCTGGAGGATATACTCATCCTCTTTGCTCTACTTGCCACCATAGGCACCCAGGGCCATGTCGCCGCGACAGTGACGCATGCTTCAAGTGTGGTCTTCCTGGCCATCGCATGAAGGACTGTCGCAAGGGCGAGATGGAGGGTACATCAGGACATGTTGATACCAAGTCGCCTCCTACTACTGGACGCGTTTACACGACATCTCGCGATCAGGCCAACAAGTCTACTGGTACCATCACTGGAATCTTGTATATGTATGGTCAAGCTACATGTGTTCTGTTTGATACGGGTGCCACTCACTCGGTCATTTCCACTACTTATGCTAAGAATGTTAGGATACTCCCCATCCCACTAGAGAATAGACTCAGTATTTCCACACCTTTGAGAGACTCTGTACTTATAACACATGTGTACAAGAGCCTTCCCCTAGAGTTTAATGATAAGGTTCGTCGGGTTGACGCACTTCCGCTGGGCATGAATGACTTTGACATGATTTTGGGCATGGATTGGCTATCCAAGCATCATGCTACCATAGACTGCCATTCATATCGAGTCATCTTCGGTGATGTTAATGCGCCAGAGTACATTCACAACGGGTTCGTACCCGGCAGGTCTATACAAATCATATCAATCCTGCAAGCACGTGCACTACTGTCACATGGGTGCGAGGGTTATCTAGCTACTGTTCATGACATGGATGCTGAATCCCTATCAATTCAAGATCATCCGATAGTGTCAGAATTTCAAGATGTATTTCCAGAAGAACTTCCGGGCATACCACACGTGAAGTGGAATTTAATATCGATCTCATCCCAGGAGCTGAGCCGATTTCCAAGGCTCCTTATCGCATGGCTCCCATAGAGTTAAAGGAGCTGAAGGATCAACTGCAAGAACTTCTAGAACGAGGTTTCATTCGACCGAGCGCATCTCCATGGGGCGCACTGGTCTTATTTGTTAAGAAGAAGGACGGCAGTATGCGTCTTTGCATAGACTATCGCGAGCTCAACAAGATTACTATCAGGAATAGGTATCCACTGCCACGTATAGACGATCTGTTTGACCAACTCCAAGGGGCCAAACATTTCTCCAAGATTGATTTAAGGTCAGGCTATCATCAGCTACGGGTTAAGGAGCAGGACATCGCCAAGACTGCCTTTCGTACCCGCTATGGCCACTACAAATTTGTAGTCATGCCATTCGGCCTGACCAATGCTCCAACAGTGTTCATGGACTTGATGAACATAATCTTCCATGAATTTCTGGACAAATTCGTCATTGTCTTCATCGATGACATCCTGATTTTCTCAAAATCTAAGGAGGAAAACGAAGACCATTGATAGTTGTAAAATTAGACACTTGCTTTAGGAAAAACAAGCACCTAAAATATAGGGTAAGTAAGCACGATGATTTAGGAAAACCGTGCACTAATGACCCTAAAAGTGAGTTCGTTCTCGAGGAGGCTAGTGTGTTGTGTAGTGAATTGATTTTAATTTGTGATTATATTGAGAAAAAGAAAAATAGAAATGGGGTGAGAAGAGAATGACGGTTACGAAGACGGATCGAGCTAAGACGAAAAGGTCGTTCACGTAAAACCGTAAAAAGCTACAAATTAAAAATTTTAAACCTAAAAATTAATTAAAAGTTAAAACTAAGTCTAAAATAATATAAATAAGAATAAAAATCCAACAAAAATATTTTAAAACCTTTTATTAATTAAATATTCAATTTTAAATGCTAATTAAAGCCCTAAAATTAAATATAATTAATCAAAATGTCCAAAATATTATTTTATTAAACTAATAAGTAACTTATATTATTTAAAGACTAAAAAGTATTTTTTCTAAATTTTCAAAACTATTTTTCTATTTTTAAATCACTAAAAACTATTTTTAAACTAAAATAATCATAAAAAATAATAAAATAATGCCAAAAATAATTTGGCAATTTTAAAAATCCTAATTTACTCTAATGAACAGTAGAAAAATGAAAAAGTTTGAAAAATATAAAATTTTTCACTAAAAGACAAAAACAATTTTAATTAATTCTAAAAAATAAATAAAAAGTGAACAGTAAAAACTTTTTAAACTAAAAATCTTAAATTATTTTTCTAAGTCTAATAAAATTTTTGAAATCTAAAAATATTAATTTTGTACACTAAAAGACAAAAATCAGAATATAAAAAGTAATTAAAAATAGCTATTAAATGTAAAAAATACTAAATGAATAGTAACAAAAAATCTAATTAAACAGAAAAATCAAAAATAAAATAAGAAAAATATAGAAACTGGTTTGAAACCCTAATTCTTGTTTTCAGTCACTAAAGACAAAAACGTGAATAAGCTAAAAGTGACATGTCAAGGACTTTGTCCTTTTGCTGAGCAGGGGAAACAAGTGCACAAGCAGGGGGAACTTTGTTCCCACTGTTTGTGTAAAATTTTGGTCAGTTGACCTTATAAGCTTAGGGAAGCTTATTTGAGCTTTTCTTTGGACAATGGGGGCACTCCCACAACCAGTTGGGTTGTGGGAAGTCAATTAAACAAGAAAAAACACAAGCCTTTCACAAAAATCAAACACAATAAGCCCTAATCAGTTACTGATTAAGCAAGGGGCTGTTGGGGGTGCTTTGCTGATGCAAGGTGCACTTGAGTGAGTTTTGGTTAGCCAAAACTTACTCAAGTCACTCACAAACTTACCCTAATCAAGCACAACTCTAATCCTAGCACAAATTCCAACTAGCTACAAGATTTGATGGCAAAAATCACACAAAAACATGCACAAAAAGCAGTTACTGATTTTAAGCTATGTTTTCACTTAAACTTGCATACAAAAATCACCAAAAGGTACCAAACCTAAACATATTAAACTGATAACACAAAAATCTACCAAGGCAAGTGGATTAGGACTGATTTTAAACCATAAGCTACTCATAATATGATTCTAAAACCAATATCCAAACACCCCTTAATATTCAGAAATTGAACTTTTTCAAACCAAATCAAGTCAAACTCAAACCAAACTAATTTCAAACACTTCTAATATGCATAACAAACAATAAGAGGCCTAAACAAGCAGATAAAACAAACAAATAAGCAGATTTTCACAAACTCATGAAAAATCACATAAAATTTGATTTTCAAGGGGTCAAGAACAATTTTACCTAGAGGGACCTACATCCAGGCCCCTCAATGGCTGCATAGCCATCTCCAACAAGCCCGAGCTTGTGCAGAACTTTGTTGGCTATTGGAGGTGTAGAGAGGACTTGGTACTGAGATGAATGACAAAGAACTTGACTTCCTTTCTTGTCACCTACACAATCAAAGCCAACCAAGAAAAAAAACTACAAGCTCATATAAGATAAGCTCATAAGCTGTGTGTCAAGCAGCTTATGATCTTAGGCTTATATGAGCAGTGAAAGGTTAGTAAAAAAAATGCAGACAATATATTTTTTTGAAAAATCAGAAACTTTGCCAAAAAGTTACAAATCAACTTAGCAACTTATGAATACGTTTTTTTTAAACCAAACTAGACTCAATATCAGAAAAACAAGGGTTCAATTCTACTTCCACTTCCTTGAACCTTTGAAATTTCTGAATATAAAAACCCCTTTTTTAAGACCTTTTGAAACTGCACTCAAAAACTGATGAAATAACTTGGAACTCAGAACTCTAGCTCAAACATTTACCAACTTTTAATTTATAAAAAGGAATTACGTTTACTATAAAATACCAACTTTTATATTGATTAAAAAGGAATTACAAGATTTAGCTAAAATTCTGGAACAAGGGCTTACACAAGTTGTAAGCTCCTTATATAGCACTGGATAGAAGATTCTAGTTACAAAAAACCCTAGTAAATGAAAGTCCTAAACTGCCCTTGGTCTTGTTGACTGATTTCTAGTCAAATTGGTTCCATGTGAAGGATGTTGACATGCCAGCTGTTGTTGGATGATCCTGGACGTTTATTAGTCCTTAGGGACAAAGGAATGGATGTGGGGCGTTTATCTGGTTGGGTTTAGGGGTTTGGGACGAAAGTGATGGGCAGGGGAGGGTCCCACAAGACACATGGGTGTGTCTGGGTCATGGTTTTGGTGTGGGTTTTGGTGACAAAGACCCCAATTAGCAATCTGGAAATAATTTGGCAAAAACCCTTTGTTTTGGCTTGATTTGATCCTGGGTTGTTCTAGGGTTTATAAGGGTGATTAGGGGGGGGGGGGGGGGGGGTTAATCCGTTTGGGGTTAATAGGTTTTTAAACAAGTGTTTGGTGGGAAATTAATAAACTGATTTATTAAATCAGATGGTGGAGTGTGACGTGGGAGGGTAGTGTGAGGTGGTGAGATGTGAGTGGATGGTGGGGGTGATGTGGAGAGATGATTGGTGGTGGTGAGTTTGAGTGTCTGGCAAAAACAGTCCCCCTACTCTCTTCCTTCTTTCATGTTGTAAATAATCAGCACAAACAACTTTTCCTTTGTTTACAACTTTGGGCAGTTGGCATTTTCAGTCCTTCCAAGTTATAGTTATGGAAACAAGGACTAATCTTGTAAACTTTAAGATCTTCAAGGGCCATACTTGTAAATTCTTGATAATTTAGGGACCCAAATGCAATAAATGAGATTTGAAAGGGTATAAATTGACAAGTCTTCAATTCTTGAGGGACCAAACTTGTACAATCTTCAAACTTCAAGGTCATTTTTGGAAATTCATGATTCGGGCCTGGTTCATTGTGCGGCTTCGTTTCCCGTGTTCGTTTTTGATTGATTCTTGTGATCTTTTTGTCATTTCCTCAATATCCGTACCTAAAATACACAAGCAACAAACACGAGCATATATTTGGCAGTTTTAATGATATTTAATGCATTTTAAGCCTGATTTGGACGATGAGACTATGTATAAAAGCAGTCTCATCAACCATCTTCGTACAGTACTATAGATTCTTCGCCAGAAGCAGCTGTATGCTAAATTCTCCAAGTGTGAGTTCTGGTTAGACAAGGTGGCATTCTTGGGTCACATTGTATCAGCAGAAGGAATCACTATGGATCCCGCGAAGGTTGAGGCTATTACTAAGTGGCCAAGGCCGACATCAGCGACTGAAGTCCGCAGATTTCCTAGGCTTAGCTGGCTATTACCGTAGGTTCGTGGAGAACTTTTCCCGCCTAGAACTACCATTGACCAAACTGATGCAAAAAGGGGAGAAATTCGTCTAGACTGAAGAACGAGAGAAGAGCTTTGAAGACCTGAAGAGTTAGTATCTGCACCTATTCTTACTCTCCCATCTGGTACGGGTGGATTTCAAATCTACAATGATGCATCGGGGAAGGGACTTGGCTGTGTTCTCATGCAACATGGGAAAGTGATCGCACGCTTCACGACAGCTTAAGCCTTATGAGGAAAATTACCCTACGCATGACTTGGAACTTGTTGTAGTCGTGTTTGCATTGAAGATATGGAGGCACTACTTATATGGAGAATCATGTGACATTTTCACGGACCACAAGAGCTTGAAGGATTATGACATTAATCTGCAGTATCATCCCGGAAAGGCGAATGTAGTAGCATATGCACTTAGTAGAAAGTCCGGAATGATCAACGGCATTGAGATTGAGGAAGAAATCATAAGAGACTTGGAGCGACTAGACATAGAGATCATGGTACGTGGACAACACGGTTAATGCGCTAATCTTAGAGTAGAAACCGAGTTACTCTCTAAGATCAAGGAAGCTCAGAAAGATGATGGAGAAATCTGGGCGATAATTCAGAATTTGGAGAAGCAGACAGAATTTCGAATAGATGCAGATGGTATCTTATGGCAGGGCACGAAACTTTGTGTTCCTGATGATCAAGAACTCCGGGAAGCTTTGTTAGCTGAAGCTCATAGCTCCCCATTCTCTATACATCCTGGTTCGACCAAGATGTACCATGACATCAAGCAGTACTTTTGGTGGAGTGGTATGAAACAGGATGTTGCCACTTACATCTCCAAATGTCTTACCTGCCAGCAGGTCAAGATCGAGCATCAGCGATCTGGCGGTCTTCTTCAACCGTTAGATATTCCAGAGTGGAAGTGGGACAAAATCACCATGGATTTTGTTACTGGTCTTCCGCTAACCAAGAGGAAGCACGATGCAATTTGGGTTATCGTAGATCGACTTACCAAATCAGCTTATTTCTTACCGATCCGCAAGGAAGATTCGGTCAGTAAACTCGCCGATACTTATAGAAGGGAGATCATGAGACTACACGGTGCTCCATCCAGCATCGTCTCAGACAGAGATCCTCGATTCACTTCGCGATTTTGGAAAAGTCTGCAGAAAGATTGGGGTACACAACTTAAGCTTAGCACGGCTTTTCATCCTCAAACGGACGGGAAATCGGAGCGAACGATTCAGACATTGGAAGACATGTTGAGGTCATGTGCGTTGGAATGGACGGGTGATTGGGACGATTATATCTGTTTGGTGGAGTTTGCATACAATAATAGTTGGCACGCAAGTATCAAGTGTGCTCCTTTCGAGATGTTGTATGGCAGAAAGTGTCGCGCCCCAATCTGCTGGGATCAGGTTGGTAAGCGAACACTTGAAGGACCAGAAATCATCGAGCTAACTAATGAGAGGGTCGTAGTAGCAAAGCAGAAACTTCAAGAAGCACGGTCACGTCAGAAGAGCTACGCAGACAAGCATCATAGGGACATACATTTTAACCTAGGAGATCACGTTTTCCTTAAGGTTTCGCCGGCACGTGGTGTTAGACGTTTTGGAATTAAAGGGAAGCTCAGTCCTCGTTTCATCGGACCGTTTGATATCATTGAACGAGTCGGTGAAGTATCTTACCGTTTAGCGTTACCTTCGCAGCTTTTGCATGTACACAATGTGTTTCGTGTGTCCTTACTCAGAGGGTACCAGTATCATCCCCTTCACATGGTTCAGTATCCACTAGAACAGATTCGTGAATATCTCACTTTTATAGAACAACCCGAACGAGTTCTTGACAGACAAGAACGAGTCATGAGAAGGAAGACGATTCCATTCATCAAAATCCTTTGGAGGGATCATACCGAGCGGTACGCCACTTGGGAAACAGAGGAGTCTATCCGGGCTTCTTACCCTCATTTCATATTTTGAATTCGGGTATGTTCTTCTTTTCCAGTTTACTTTATCTATAATTCAGGGACGAATTATTCTTTTTAGGGGGGAAGAGTTGTAAGACCCGCATGCTTTTACCATGAATAGTACCCTTAAGATCGTACGTAGATGATTAGAACTTTCCTTTTATAGCACGTTTACGTTTCACGAACAAGAATTAGTAGTATTACGTACGTGTTATAACACGATACATATTTATTACGTATTAACACACGATAATGATTCCATGAATAATTATAATCACGAACATACGAATATGAAATCATGAACGTAAATTAATCACGAGCTAATATTACGTATGTATATATATTTATTACGAACACGAATAAATATATTAAGTCACGATCGATAACTAATTAGAACACGTAAATTACGAACACGAGAACACACTATTATTTTTAGACACGGAAAAAGGTACGGGTTACCCCATGTGGGGCCCCCTACCCGCGGCTACACAAGAAACATGGGCTTAGCCCATGTAATTTTTACTAACTAGGGAATTTAGGAAAAACATGTGTCATTTATCACAAATTTTAGAAAACAAGAAAACCCTAGTTCTTCCTTTTGCTCCTTTTTGGCCGCCGGGTTCAAGAACACCAAAGGGTGATTCGGTTTGATTTTGATCTTGGAATTATTGCAAGGAATCGTGTGTGTTCATCCTTCTTGATCTCACGTAATCAGTATAACATTTAACCTTTTTTTTATGTTTTGATTTATATAATCACATAAAATCATGATGTTTTTGATAAACTAATTAAAAACAAGTAATATAAACATGTTCTAATCATGGGGTTAAATCAAATCAAGGGTTTAGGGGTGTTTATTGTCTAGCCGACGCCTAGCCGAGCCCCAAAGGGGTCTCGGCTTGGCTTATTTTCACACCACCGAGACGATATGGTCTCGGTATGGTGGTGGTGGTCTCACGGCAGCAGCAAGGGAAACCCCGACCTTGGTCGGGGTATGGTGATGGTTACGGGTCCGATTCATGGGTTTTAATCACGGGTCCGGTTCATGAATCATTTTTTCAAGGTTTATGATTTTTACAAGTTATGTTATATTATTTTTTAACAAGACTTAAAATTAAATTAATTAGAGCATGAACATGATTAATTTAATTTACATGACTTAGGTTATTAATTTGAATATTAATTCATGAATTTTAACCTAAGTATTTATCTTTAATTAGACTATATAATTAATTAATTATTAAAACCATGACTTATAATTAATTAATTTACATGACTTAGGTTATATTATTAATAGATAATAATACATGTTTTAACCTAAGTATTTTACCTTTATTTAATTTAAATCATGTTATATTTAATTAAATACTTTAACCTATAGTTTATTTAATTTACATGTAATAATTAATAAACTATACTATATAATCACATGACTTAGAATAATAATCAATAAACACTTAAGCTTATATAATTAGCTTAATTATCCAGCTTATATCTAATTATGGAAACATTCTATTTTTAGAAACTTATTTAATTAAGGCAGCTAATCTATTTATGGAAACTTTCTATTTTTAGAAACTTATCTATTTTAAGCAGTAATTCTATTTTTGGAAACTTTCTATTTTTGGAAACTTTCTATTTTTGGAAACTTTCTATTTTTGGAAACTTTCTATTTTTGGAAACTTTCTACTTTTGGAAACTTTCTATTTTTGGTAACTTTCTATTTTTGGAAACTTTCTATTTTAGGAAACCTGCTATTTTTAGAAAGTTACTTATTATTACACAACAAGTATAATAATACATGAAATACAAGTAATACTTAATCAGAATAGACAGAATATACGATAAACACAATATAAAGCTTAAATCAGTAAAACATGACATGAACATATAAAACAAGCTAAGACATGATATAAAATCAGTTACGTACTCAGTAATCAGATACTTATACACGTATGTATTTATGTAGCATTAGTGATACCGAAGTAGGACTCTCTTCCGTTCGTCTTCTTCGTTCACTGGACATAAGGTACGGATTCTCCGTCCTTTCAGTATGGACATTCTTTCCTTATTAGGACTCCCCGTATGCAGCCAACTGTTTTCCCTAGTATATGTTTTATATGTTTTGATTGCTTATGTTTAGTTAGAATACCTAAAGCCATATACATGCATGACCAGTTTCACCTAGTTATGGAGGTACCATAACCATAACACTAGAGGCACTGGTGTTATGAGTTCCCCACGGCGGAGTGATATCTCGTGGCGTCCCTTTCAGCTTTTGGCCATTTATTATATTATCAGGTAGGGCGTATGGGTGCATCCTAGTTACATTTTTCAGCAGATTACTCAGTGTGAATGTGGTGTGTGCCTTGCATCCTTCAGAAGGAGCTGATCCCTCCTACCCAAAACCAGTATATTAAATTAGAGGCAGCCTCTCTAATTTGCATGACGAGGTCACCCCTCCAAGTATTCATGCACGTTTATATTTCATGATCTATATTGGCTAACGGTAAAATATGTTAAACAGTTTTCACAAGATAAACATAAGGCTTTTCAAACTATAAAACCAGTTTTACTAAGATATAACCGGGTTATCCAGGACTTAGTTTCTTCCGCTGTTTCATGCTTATATGCTTATATTATTCATGCTTTACTTGTACATCCGTGCACTGAGCGTATTGCTCAGCCGTTTTCCTTTTCATGTTCCCAAAACGGCAGGTACTCAAGGACGCTCGTAGATTTTAAGCGTACGTGCATATGGATTGGAAGCTTCCTAGCATTCTTTACTTTATGAATTTATCTATACTTTGATACTCATTTCATGGACAATGTTTAGTCCTTTCATTTACAGGACTTATGTTTGTATGTGATGAGTTCTACTTTTGGACTACCGATGTTTAATTCCGGTATTTCCTTTATGGTCATGTAATGTTTAGACATTTATCCTTGTATGCTTTGATAACACGCCATAATCACGCGTGACATTCCATTTATCAAAATGAGGTGTTACAGATCAGCTATTTAATTTCCTTGTTTGACAACATAGTCCCCCCCGTACCAACAAGATTTAGCGTCTAACTCCCATGTGCAAATGACGACCCATTGTTTATTAATCTAACTTTTGTGTTTTGGATCACAAACATATACTTATATTTAACCTATCAATTCAAACAATTTGTGTGGTAAATATCTCTTTTCACTCAAATTTTTATTTGAGCCATTTAGGATAAAACATATCCAAATCGATAGAGCAATGGTCAAATCAACCCCTCTACCAAAACATAATGCATACTTTCCAAACACTATTCATTTATATATATTATATTATACGTTTTTTAAAAACTACCTTATATGTTTTTATATAGATATATTTAAACGTTTTCATGTTCTAAACGCGTTTTTATCCGTTTTATATACGTTTTAAACATGTATACACACTTTTATATAACCACAGATATACGCTTTTATATAGACACATATGTGCACTTTTATATATAAGATTATGTACACGTTTGTATCTGTTTTTATAAATGTGTTCATTATACGTTTGTATCCGTTTTTCTATAAGAACGTATAAGATGTATATAAAATTGGATATACAGTTTTTATCTGTGTTGGGTCTTTATCTGATAATGAAACAAATGTAAAAGTATGTTGTTATAACATGCGATTAACCTTTTAAAAAAAATTCGACATAGATCACTCTTCAAAGGCTAACACAAAACCATCATATTAACTGATACACCCGGGGTTGTGTGGGCCGGGCAGAACGGGTCAGTACTATCTATCTTAGGGTTAGGGTTTTATTATTATGTTTTATAAATACTATGCTATTGTTCTTAATGTAGTCAATCAATCAATCAAAGTTAATCAAATAAATATCTAGTTCTTCTCTTCTCCCGTTCTTAAGGAGCCAGCACACGCTTGAAGTGGTGCCCTATCCCGATACTACCCGAGAGGGTCGTATCAATTGATGCTTTCATTGAGAGCTCTCAATTCGTTGAAGGATTTTGATTCAGGTTTCCAATCATTTAAAAAACAGTTACTGTTCATCGAGATCACTGTCCATCAGACGGGGGTACTGTTCAGTAGGTGGTACTGTTCATCAGACGGTATTGTTCATCATGTTACTATTCATCGACGTTACTGTTTATCGGGTACTGTTCATCTGAAAAATATTGTTTTAAAATTGTTTTTTGGTTTCTATGACATCGAGAAACAACGATCTGGACGCACTATCTAAGCTCTTGCATAAAGGTACGGTGGCCGATTATGAGAGTAAGTTTATGATACTTGCAGATTGACTGACAGGGATGTCTGAGGATTTACTAACATAGTTTTTTTATATATGTGGCCTTAAACGACTCTTACAATGTGCACTCTTAAGATCATCACCTACAACTTTAGGAGAAGCCTTTTGCTTAGCTAGTATAATGGAGGCTCGTTTGAGACAATTGCAGGGAAAGAGTTAAGCACTGAAGAGAAACTAGGTACCGTTCTATCATGGCCACGTGAAGAAGCTTCAGCGAATATTAAAGGGTCCTTATCTTATGAAGATATTGGTGTTGATGAGGTTAGTAGGGCACTAGACGGTGTTGTCGATATTCGTAAGAGTAATGTGAAAAGCACGGAAGTTCGTAGTTAGTTTGACAAATTTTTAGAAAATAAAGAAAGTGTGGAAGAGGTTGAATGCGGTGGTTTTGATGATCGTTTGGATGAAAATCTAAACGAGGAATTAGGGAAAAATGGTGTTAGTCCTTCTTTGGTCACTCATGAAAGTTCGCGAGTTCGTCAATTATGGGAAAGAATTGGTATCAGTGATGTTTAAGAGCTCATGGATAATGGGTGCATCTAAAGATTTGATCAACCAAAGGCGTGGGAATTGATGTCGGACTCCCTATCGGCTTATTTTTCATATCACCTTGAGGGCAAGGAGAATTTCGAAGGAGTGAGAGTATTAGAGCTTGGCAGCGGAAGTGGGAAGAATTGTGTTGTGTTATGTCCAAGGTAGCGAAAAGAGGAAGAGGAAAAAGGGCGTTGCTTGTGGTAACGGAAGGCATGGTAACTGCGGAAGTGAAAGGCGAGGTTGCGATATTAGAGCTTGGGCAGAGGAAGTGGGAATAATTGTTTTGTGTTATGTCCAAGGTAGCGGAAGGAGGAAGAGGAAAAAGGGTGTTGCTTATGGTAGCAGAAGACATGGTAACCGCGAGAGTAAAAGACGAGGTTGCGGTATGATTAGGATATGGGATCCTGGAATCAAGTGTGCTTTTCAAAACATCACCTTGAGGGAAAGTTGTATTCGAAGGAGTGGGGAATGATACACTCGGGGTTGTGGGTCAGGCCGAACGGTCCAGTACTATCTATCTTAGTGTTAGGGTTTTATTATTATGTTTTATAAATACTATGCTATTGTTCTTAATGTAATCAATCAATCGAAGTTAATAAAATAAATCTCAAGTTCTTCTTATCTCGTTCTTAAGGAGCAAGTACACGCTTGAAGTAGTGCTATCTATCTCGATACGCCCTAACCGGGTCGTATCACTAACATGTCTGCGTTCAAGGCTCAAAAGTTAGATTTGTTGCGTCTTTTCGCACCGATTCAAAGAGCAACAGACCCAAAAAAAGTATCACTCACCGAAACTTGAAAAGGTATTGCTCCATGAAACTTGAAAAGGTATCGCTCTCCAAAACTCGCCATATAACTAAGATATAGAAGCAACATCTAAGGCCTCGTCTAGGGGTAGTAAAACACGTATAGAGATAGGTAACGTGTTTTTTATCTTTTTGAAAGGTGCTCATATTAATGGGTAATTCGTTAAAACATGCACGCTTTGTACAAGTCAAAACAAGAAGAAAATTTGGTTGGTTGACTTAAACACATTTTGTCCACTTTTTGTTAACTATAGAACCTGTTAAACACATCATGAATGTATCAAATCATAAAAAACTTGGTGTATTTATGACATAAATAGTAGAGTTCATATATTAATAATAACATTTAAATGAGAAAAGCTACAACTCCTAAGACTTGTTACGAGCCAAGTCATTTTTCAAAATGTGTTGACAAGTCTACCTATTTAATGGTAACAAGTCTTTGAAAAGATTTTCACAAAAACTCTCATTGCTGATGCTATTAGGGGGAATGTATGATGGAGAGGCAGTCGCTCTCCACTTTGATCCCACTGTTGTCACATTAGCGTTACATCATCACAAAACAACTAACCAAACAACCCCCTTTGTCATGTCATACACTTTGCTCTCCACTTTAGCCCCACCATTATCTTTATTTTTTTTTATTTTTATCTTCAAACAAATTTAAATTCATCTCATTAACTTAAAAATAAAAATACACTACGAAAATAAAAATAAAATCATAAATTAAAAATGTTTTAAAAAGTTACAAAATTCAGTAAATTTCAACCAAAAAATGATAAACAACAAACCATAAGGGTAAAAATTATAAAAATTAGAGATACGATAAACTGGAAAGACAAGGACGTGACGTGACTATGGTGAACATGGAACATGACGTGACTGGAGGGATCATGGAATGTGAAGTGGCTGAAAAGAACATATCTGAATTATGGAAGGAAAAAAGGATAAGAAATCCAGATGGATTCCTTCGTTTTCAGGTAGCTTCCCGCTAGGAACGGTTCCTCTAGACGGTCTTGACGAAGATACATAATCTTGGTCATCATGACTCTGTCATGACGGAACAACAAAGTTTCTGTTTATTAGCCTGAGATAGATTCATCTGCATCTTATCGAATGGATAAAACCTAATCATGTAAAGATACGTGAAACGATACGATACGAATAAACTGAAGTAATGGTATTAACAACCTCTGAGTAATGAATACACGAGACATACTGAAACGTAGTACGTGAACAATTGTGAACGTGATACGTGAACAATTGTGAACGTGATACGTGGAGATATGGTGCATGAAATATGAAGACGTATGGCGACTGAGAATGCGTGCAACATACCGTGAACGTGATATGAGAAACGTAGAGTGAACATGATATGGGATATATCGTGAACGTTCCATAACTGAGGAGGTAACACTAAACGATACGAGATGAGACGTGTGATGTGACGTGAACGTCTGTTCTAGGATGGAGAGTTATACTAAGCTTGAGTCTGGTCTCCCAAACTTTCTGCACATCTTTCCAAAACGAAAAGTGAAACGCAAAATCGTAAGATAGGATACGATCATGAACGTGAACGATGTCATGAACGTGGAAGTGAAAAGCCAATCATAAAAATGAAAAGGGATATAAACATGAACAAAGTCGTGAACGCTAACATGAGACGTAATTAGCGAGCTGAAATAGTCATATGGATGTGAACGTAAATAATGAATGCAAAACGTGAACCCTTATCTGATCTGATAGCTGAAAGAGTGTTGTGTAATCGTACGATCATCGGCTTGAAGATATCTGGTATTCTGCTACTGCGTATTTATTTCAGATGAAAGAAAACGTGTAGGCTAAATGGTCTAAAATTCTAAAAGTTGGAATGACTGCAAACGTGTTGGCGTTCTATCTTAACCTGCTGGTAAGACATGCATTTAGATATGAACGTAACTACATCTTGTTTCATAGAAACTGGATACATAGAAGTTTGGAACACCATGAGTCTTTGTAAACTAGACTTCCCGTAGTGTAGGATCCTCTGGAACCCATAATTTAGTGTAAGATTCTCTCTTTTACGCGTAAACTGTGTCATGGTAAGATTAACCATGAGAATCATTATGATTCAGCATGTCACTGTAATCAGTCAGAATTTGTACTGGAAAATTTCAAGGTGAAATTTCTTCTGTCGTAGAGTTTGTAACATAGTGCGCATATGGTCTTCATGCTCTTCTCTAGACTTAGAGAAAATTAAAATGTCATCAAAGAAAAAAATGAATCTGTTTATGAGTTCGTGGAAACTCAATTCATCAAATATATAAATGCTGCTGGAGCATTCGTGAGACCAACACAAAAATCATGAATTTAGCTTGACCAAATCGTGTACGAATGGCGGTCATGAAAATGTCCTGCTCTTTTATTCGTCACTGTTGGTAGCATGATCATGAATCGATCTTGGATAAGTTTTTAGCACCCTGTAGTTGATCGTATACGTCGTTAATACGTGGAGGATGATAACGGTTATGAAGGGTGATTTGTTTAAATCGACGATAGTCGACACATAATCTCATGTTAACATCCTTCTCCTTGAAGGTTCTTCTGGAATTTATATGGGAAGATTTTGGAATAATTGGCTGGTTATGAATAAAAGGAACTTCAGTAGTCGTGTTATAAATGATAGCTAGAAAATATTCGCAGCCATGGGCTAACAAAACACGTGCTTGTAAAGCATAGATAAATTTGTTCAGATTTTCCTGATGGAAAACCATGCTGAATGTATTCAGGAGCCTGAACATGACTGGTGTGCTATTCATAGTCCATTATCAGAATCATATTTAACTCGCATCTGTCCGAGGTAAGTGTGTTAGCAGATTGGATCTTATCATTAGACTGAAGGAAAAACCTTCGTACACATAGGTGATACGAATGACGTCCTTTATGGTCATGGATATATGCAATATGAAATCAAGAAATGAAAGTGTCATGAAGCAAACGTGACATATTTCACTGAATGTGTTTTTCCTGTCTCACGCAGGGCGAATCCTGCGTGTTCAAATGCGAATAATACGTCGGTGATGGTATTGAAATTCTTTTGGCCTGATTAATACATGGCACAACAAAATGGATATACCCCTTGGAGGGTACCCTGAATTTCTTAGGGCTGTTTCAGAAGATAGACGTGAGTCATGTGTCTTGACTCGTGTCTTGAGAAAATATGCTTATGACATGTGTCTTGACTGATGTCTTGACATGTGTCTCGCGGTGCGAAACGAATACAATTGAAACTCTTAGGTTATCATGCCAGAATTGGCGGATCGGTTGGACTGGTGACCTTTTGTATTTCAGATCACGTCCGTGGCTGGTGTTTTGTTGTGATTTCTATAATAGTTGTTGTTACAGTAGTGGTTACTATCGTCTTGTCAGTCAGTTCCATGATGGGTCGTTCTCATGACAGTGATTCATGTAACTATTCAGCTGAGTGGCCGGCTGGTACCGGTTCTCACTCATATGACTGAAAAGACAACTGAATGACGTGTGACATATAACTAAAAGGTAGGGACATGTATTATGATGGAAATCGTCTGGTGGTGAAGCATATTCTCGTCCGATTGCTTTGATCTAACGCCTTTGTCTTCGTCTTGTTGGATCTCCAGGTTGTGAACAACATCAACATCTTGTAGCATCCCAAATGATCAACAACATCAAAATTTAGTAACATCTCCCAGTTATGAGCGGCATCAGCATCTTGAAGAATACCAACAAGTGGAATACGCCTGAGATGATTTAGAATCGACTAGCGAATACTCGTGGAGTATTGTAAGTGAAATACACAGGGATTAAGGTACGTGCAATACACATGGGATATGGTACATGAAGTACACATGGAATGTACATGAAATGATCGGTATGGGGTCGATCATCTGACATGATTTTAAAGGAAAATAATTGGTTAAACGGTTAGAAAACTGAACTGGAATGAGTATCATGATAGCCTAGCAACTCCAACATAGGCATCATTGTGGTTGCATAGAGAAAACGCTTAAAGTGTGGTTAAACGAAATTTTAATGATGATTTTCATGAAAACATGAATAATGAGAACCAACCATGACTATCATAAAAGTAGGATTAAATGAAATCCATCAATGTCTAGCATGATAGCAATATCAACATGATGAAAGCATAATCAACATAAGAGACGTAAGATATAATCAGCATAAAGACTAAATCATCATGAAAAAACATGGAACAAAATTAACATGAAGGAGCATAAAACATAATCAGCATGAATGTGACAACCATGGTTTTTGGGGTTCGTCACTTAGAGTATAATTTAAGGTGTTTTGTGCAAATATGTGCTTTTATGTGCTTATGTGTTTATTTTGTGTGTTTGGAGTGAGGTTTGGATATCGTTTATGGGTATATGGTACTCATAAGTAAATCGAGGAATGGTTATTTCATGTTCATGAGCCCACATGGTAGTGACTATGAAATGAGATGGTGTTATTTAGTGGTTTACGTATACGTATATGTATTATAGAAAATCGTATTTTTACGGTTTAGGGTTTAGCATTTTGAGGTCTCGGATAAGGTAATTAGTCACGGAAATATTTTTCGGGATGGTTTTAAGTCATTTATGACTTAGTTATATAGTTTAATTCATATTTCAAGAGTTTTTATAAAACTATATATTTTTACGTCTTTTACGGTATACGCGTAAAACTGACTAGTTTTACGGTTTTGAGGTTTCGGAGGCTTTAGGAGCTGAAATAAATTAAGGAAAATTAAGGTAATATTATTAATACAAGCATTAATAATAAAAAGGAAAAAAAACGAAATTAAAGGGGTATAAGTCGGTTTGGTATGCAAGAAAGAAAAAGAAAAAGGAAAAAAGGAAAAAAAGGAAAAAGAGGAACCGGGCTTTTGTAATGGGCCAAGGACTTGTTAGGAAATTATATAAACACTTTTTATTAACCAAAACAAAACATAAAATCCCTGGAGATCCATCACAAGTCGATATCTATGGAGTAATTATGTTTTTTCATAATTTTTCATCTTCTATTAAAGTTAAGGTAAAACCTTTAATCCTCTTTTCAATTAAATTATTTTTAAACCATTATTAATCAATACATGATGGATTTAGTGTTAGTTTTATTATAAGATATGTAATTTAATGTTATCACAATGATATAGACATGATTAGAATAATTAGGGTTAACGATTAAACACGATGAGGGTAATTAATTTTGTTAATTATGTTAAATTCGTTTATAAAAACTGGGCAGAATTTTTGGGTCATGGTTTTGATCATATCTAGAGTTTTACAAACTTTTAATTTTTGAATCTTATATCCCTGGAAACGTAATTGAGTTGGATTTCAAATGCAAGAAACGAGAACTAAATTGGAGGTCTGGAAGTGGGTCAAAAATAGGTTACATCAGTCGGGTGTCAAAACAGTTTTTGGATCAACCTGTTTTCTTTTTATGTTTTGAATTGTTTGGGGTACTTAGGGTTATATTGGAACCTTCAAACGGACATGAGACTTAGATTATATATTAAATAAAATATCTGGAGAAGGTCTAAACAAATGGGTTAGGGTAAGACCCTTTGATCATAACAAACTTTTCATATGTTCAAAATCAGTAAATTCTGGATAGGTAAAAGTATATATATATATATATATATATATATATATATATATATATATATATATATATATATATATATATATATATATATATATATATATATATATATATATATATATATATATATATATATATATATATATATATATATATATATATATATATATATATATATATATATATATATATATATATATATATATATATGGAGGACTTAACAGTGTCTTCAAGGTTGTGGCCAAAGGGTAGAGTTATCTAACACATGTAAGGGCATAGGGTTTCTTTTACAGAGGAATTTTATTTGGTTAATGGGGTGTTCGACCCATAGTTTAAGGTATGAAAAACGGGATTGTTTTGGGTTAAATGTTAACGGGGCGAGTTATGAACTAAACTAAGTTAAGGGCTTCATAGAGAGATGTAATGAGATGCATATGGCATATAAATGGGGTTTAGTGGTAGTATAAGGTTATATATCCATCATAGATTGATGAGCCATTTTGGTATGTGGTTCATGTCTTGATTGTATACGTTTGTGTATTTAGATTTTGCTAGAGTGCGGGTACTTGGAGAAGCTTGTTCAGGTGAGTTTCATAGTCCCATGTTTTTATGAGCTATAAATGATTTGACTTCCAGATGGGATGGAAGAAACACTGTATGGTTTTATAAATAATGCTGTGAATGTTTTTAGGGTTTGTGATGGACCTATGTGTACACTTATGTGATTAACTGCTATGTGATTCTTGATTGTGCTTATGATTTGGATCGGGGGACACATACCGTCTCAGTTATTATGGTTTGACTTGGTACCAAGGGGACGTTGACAAGGCGGGGCCTTGGGATTGGTTCATAGGTGTATGGGCGCCTATGGGACCATGGTTATTGGTAAGGCTGGGAGCCTTGGTAATTGTCGTTATTGGTAAGGCTTGGTGCCTTGGAATTGTGATTGTATGGTTAATCTTGAATGATAGTTGTTAATGCATAATTGTAACACATTGTCCATATGTTCTTTTATTGATGGTTGTTATTCACAGCTTATAATTGATTTGGGGTTGGAGTCTAAACCTATGACTCTCACAAACTTTATGTTGACGTGTTTTAGTGTCTCTTTCAGGTGATATTATGGTTAAGCGTGAGAACATAAGTGGCTAGGATTTGGAGTCGCGTAGGAATGCATTTAGAAGTAGATCCCCGTTCCTTCTTAGTTTCTTTTGTTTATTTAATAAGTGATACTGTTGACACCTATATGTTTGCTTTGTTTATGTTAATTATTTGTCTCAGGTAAGTGGTAGAACTATTACCTACTTACCTAGACTCCTGCATTGTTGAGATATTGTCATGACATTTGTGTCACCATTTTATGACATTTCTTATCTCATTTAGTTATCTCTATAGACACGCCATGTTGTGATGATATCCATACGTCGCGCCCTATATTCCGCCATGGTGGGGTGTGACAGAATTGTATCCGAGATAATGGTTATAGAGAATTAGGTTGCCTAGTCTAGTTGCCTAGTCTATAGCTTAAGGGTCCATGCATGTAGGTGTACTAGGGGTATGTGTGCATTATAGTATATGGAGTGCTTAAGTGTTAATTTCGTTTTGGATATTTATTTACTTTCATACTTACTTATTGAGATATAATATATCTAAGTACATTCATTTATTTTCTATTGATGCGACGTATGAACCGGAAGTGTAGGAATCTGTTTAGTGTTACCCATGTCGCGTAGAAGAAGAGGTGCGCTAGGTAATATTAGGATAGTACCGATGTTGAGTCTGTGACTAGTAGTAGATTCGAATTTCCGCCTGAACGGTTATGGTCATCTTTTTAATGTTGGATATTTTATTGTTATTGATTTGATTTGGCGTTTGAGCCTCGAGTTATGAATGAAGTTAGGGTTGACGTATGAGATGTTCTTATTTTACCTATACGGTATATATATAGAGTGTATTTTATGTGGTAGATATATGTGTTCCGTGTAGTACTAATTTCTTATTAGTGTCGTCATAGGAGGGAGTACATGGGTAAAAGGGGACATATATAATTATGGAAGCCTACGTAATTATATACGTGCCACAACATCGATGGACTTCCAAGTATGGTTGCATGAAAAAGGGGTTAGTACATGCTTGTATATGACGAGATCTGTATTTTGGGTATTTGTACAATAAGGGTTTATGTAATGGTTGCCTGTGATATGGCTATGGTTTTTGTGTTATATGTTTTGGGTTATAGTCGTGTTGTGTGATTATGGGGTCACACGATATGGGTTGGTTTTGGTGATGGGTTTTATGCCTTGTTGTGGCATGGTGAGATGGTGAGATAGTGATTACTCTATGAAAAAACGAGTGTATGACGCGATCGATTGACTTGACATGTATGATAACGAGTATGTTTTGGGAGATTTAATAGGTATATATATATATATATATATGCGGAGGTATATATACTAGTAGATGTTATGTTATGATATACGGTCGTTCAATAGTTATTAAAACTTGAATGTACCTAGTGTTCTCTCGTGTTTAAATAGTTTATTAGTGTAACACCCCCACAAATGCTATGCGCAGCGGAACTACAACATATGGGTGCTACATAGTTATCATCACACATAAGCTATATTAAACGACTCAAAGAGACGTAAAAGTTCAAACATTATTAAAACATCAAGTCTACAGTTTTCCAAATCCCAAAAGAAATATTAAACAGAGTTTGCGTTTAGGTCCCCACTGAATCTCAACCAAAAGTACATTTTCATTCTCACGACAAAATATAAAAGAGTTTTAAGTGCAAAAGGGGAGGAAAACAAGTAGACCGCCAAGCCACAACAACTTCCATCCTCGCATGCTCCACTGCTATCAACCTTGATTACCTGAAACACATGCTTAAAATCGTCAACACAAAGGTTGAGCGAATCTATAGGTTTATCAAAACATCAGTTGAACATAAGTGTTAAAAACCAATCATGATCATTCAATAGCATTGTGGCCATACAATCTATTGTTCAAGAATATGACAATTGTGTTTAAGCTCATGACACTAATCCGTTAACTCAATCACCCGCGTAATAATTACCGGCGTGATTCAGATGAAACCAGTGCCCCTTCTAAAGGCATCAGTTGCAATTATACCTTATCTCTCATACAAGATAATCTACCGCAGAACTTACTCAACGTACAGCTTCTCGGCTAGCATTGGGTCGTTAGCCCCGTAGTACTACAAATTGTATAAGCGGCTATTTCCCCTTACTCGAGGGCAGGACAATAGTTAATAGTTCATGAATTTAGGGTCTTTGGCAACTTGGTACTCAACACAATTTCGAGGCAACGTTCGGGTCCAACAATCATTCAAGCCTTATGTTCATTTTCATTTAACTAGCATGTATCCCCCTCGCGGGTTAAAAACATTTGAATAAAGTAAAGAGCGAGGCTATAGACTCACCTTGCGTAGTAGTAGTAGTTCTAGCGAAGACGTAACGAGAAATGTCACCGACGACGTGGATGCCCGGGAAAATCAAACATTTGACCTAAAAGTCAAAGTACGAAAACCAAATCAATACACCGCGTACATAATTGTACTAAACACACGCAAATGCAAACACACTCAATGCTTATGAAAACTCACGCCAAAGTCAAACAAGTAGTTGCTACTAGACTTATACCATTTATCAATGTTATTAAAGTTACTATCCAATTTACGGTTTCGCCGATACTTACCAAAACTATGGGCTGTTTTACCATATTTAACCATACTTATAAAATTTAACAAAATTCTCAAAAATCCTATAAGACCTGTAGAAAACCCATTTTTAATCCCATTAAAATTTTTCGCTTCTACGACCCGTTACTCAACGCTTTTCAAAAACTACATTTTCCGGGCTGAAATTGTACTTCGACCAACTTGGACCTCTTTGACCTATATGAAATGCACCTTTGACTTCTTTGACTTCTAAGTCCAACTATAGACTCAATTACACAGGTTTGTGACCAAATTTTTACCCTTGACCATTTACCAATTCATACTTGTGGTCCTCGGGATTTGACTAAAACTATACATAAATTCGGATTATGAAAGTTCTCGTCTCCCGGTACTCGATTTTTAAAACCTCATAACTTTTAGCTCGTAATGAGTTAGAAGCTCATTCAAGCGGCAAATCGAAGCTAGAAGAATTCTCTATAAGTCCATCCTATTAGTTTCACCATTTTCAAACAGTAAGATTTCCAAAAATTACGTTTTACCCACTGGTCTAAAATGACTACTTAAAAATCATACCAAATCAATTTTTCAATCCATTCCAACAATTTCTATGGTCCTAATATCACCCTAATATCATCCTAACACATCTAATTAACCTATATCATCCTCAAATTCAAAAACCCAAAAATAAAAATTCAACTAGCAAACACCCCACTATGTAATATAATAATATTAACACCATACATAACCATAGAAATGGATTAAACACATGTTCTTCACCAAAAATTTGAAAGAAAAATAAAGTTTATGCATGTGTGTAAAAATCATACCAAAATGTAGCCCTTGAAAAATTAGGAGGTGGTCTTTAATTACTTTCTCTTGAATCAAACTAAAAATCAAATCTCATGGGGAAAAAGAGAGAAGAGAGATGATTTTCTAGTTTTATGAATTTTTAAATGAGTTGTGCTAGTGGGAAAAATATTTATAGTGTAAGGTTTGGGTTAAAGTTGCAATTTGTGCATTCTTTTGGCCTTGTTTAAAAACGACCCCAAATGTTTGCGGAAATGACTCATTAGTCAATTTGGAAAATTTACGGGAGTCGGGTTTCGCCCCGGCTACCTCAAAATGCTTTTAAATGGTTTAACGCACACAAAACGAATATACACATGGTTCCGACTCGACTTAACACGTAATAAAAATAAAATCTCGAAAAACTCAAATATCGATCAATCGATAATAAAAGGTAAATTTTGGGCATCCGTCGGTATCGTAGTCGTCATCGGTTCTTCTTAAATCGTCAAACATTAAAATTACGACCGTAAACGTTGGTTTCAACTTAAACCGTCAAATATATCGCAAACGAAATTTCTTAAAAATTTCAAAAATATACGTAAAATAGGATTAAATAAATAACGTTGGGCTCGGGATATCACATCCACAAGTGAGTCGAAACTTAAGAGAGATGCTCATACTGAACAACTCTTGAGATGATAACTTAGCATCATACGGCACTTTCACGTGTGTTACATCCTTCCCCCCTTAAAGGAGCGACGTCCCGGCGCTCTCTGGTTCTTATACTCGCATTTTGTACTTACTAGGAAGATAAAGGTACTTCTTCCTAAAGAGGTCTTCTCGTTCCGTTGTGGACTTCGGTTCACGTCTCGGATTCCATCACACCTTCACGATGAGTATTATACCTTACTTCAATCTCTTAACATCTCGATCCATGGTCTCCACTTCAATTTCCCAAAATTCTTCCCACGGGTATCAACACATCTCTTTCCACAGCTTCTCGCGGTTAGCATATAATTCTTAATCTACACCATTTCTTCCGTAGCCCCTCGAATCATTTCAAGTCCATTCAACTGACTTTTTCCTGCTTCATTCTATCCAACTGGTGATCTACCTTTTCATCCCATAATCCTTCAAATTCGACACATGAAGAGTATTGTCTTTTCCACGGAGTTCATCCAGCAGTTCCAACTAGTAGGCAACTGGTCCAACATACCTTTGGACCCACCTTTCTTATTCTCCAAAACGAATCACGCCCTTCCACGATCTCAACTTCCACCAAAATCAAACACATACGCTCGGAGCACGTCTTCCAACTTTCGAATCGTCCTTTCACTTGGTTCATCGTCTCATAAAAATAATTAATCATAAAGAAAATCACACGGGTCACACATAACCCCATCGGAAAACGTTCAAAATATAAGAGACGAAGTAATTATTACTAGTCGTACAAAATCACCTTATCGCAATATTACATACATACAACCCTAGTTCGTCAAAAACGAATTCATTGATACGGAAATCATCCGACGCATACATAACTCTCTCGAAAACGTCACAATCCAACCAAATACAAAATCCATTATGAAACACATACCACCAAATTACAACATGTTTGCAACATAGCCAAACCATGCCAAACCAATCAGTTCAATCAGTTAACCCACGCTTGCTAATCAGCCAAGCCAAGATAAAACAAGAATATTGACATAATTCTCGGATGAGTCCAGTCAAAAGAAAATTGCAAATTAAAGAAGGTTCAAGAGCTTGCTAGCTATGGATGCATATCCAAAAAGAAATAAAATACTTACATGTGTCATCGTGGGGTGCTCACACACGGATCCATACCCAAAAGATACTACAAGAACACCATCTCACTTCCGTCTCAAACGTGGTCAAAATCTTAATAAGCATCATCGTTCACAGTTAAAAAAAATACATTACATGGCACGTGTTCTCCATGATCGGACTTCATTGGACAATGTCGTCTCAAGTTCTCACAACTTACGATCACTCGACCAGATTACATACCACACAAATACATAAAAGGCAAGGGTTTACCACAAAAACATCAACTAGGGATATCTATCGTTTAACCATCGATAATCAAGGATGGTTGAGTCACGCAAAGAGGATTCCTCACTTAAATAAGCGAAAACGACAATGGAATTGTCTTCCAATTACTGATGCACAGTTGGTAAACTTCAACAGTTTATCGTGTGTCATAAAACATATCAAAGGAACAAGAAAGAAAATATATAAGGTACGATACATTCGATGTAGGAGAAGTCTTCGTTATTTCCCTTAGAGTTATTCGAACTCTGATTTCCTCTACTTCGGCATTTTTCCATCTTTATTAAAAACTCTTCTCCCGGTGACGATACGAGCCCCTTTGGTATTACATCAACGCCCTAGCGACTCCGATGAAATTCACACGCTACACACAACTCATAAAAACATTTCCCAAAATTACTCGGTCGCAGTGACTTACTAAGTCAACGCTAAACAAAAGAAAAGATTTCAACGAACACAAGAAAATTCAAAAATTTTCTTTAAAAATCAAAGAAAATACGATTACTTGCATAAGGATCCATCATTTTTAAAAAAAACGTTCTCATCCAAACATTTATCAAAACACTACAAGTTTCAAGATGACCAATTTATTTGACACGATAGTGCCCTTCCTAAACTATGCATAATTAGCTAGATCATGCATACTTGAGGATCAAGCAACAACAACCAACAAAACAGGACTCTTCCCGAATTATGCATAGTTAGCTAAGCTGTGCATAATTGAGGATCGAGTGACAACACAAACATTATTATTACATACCAAACACGACTATGGAAGTTTTCGACCTAATCTTCAAAATAATTAAACCATTTGAAATGAAATTTGAAATGGGAAAATATTGTTACCACCGGTTTAAGAAACACATCCAACATTTTTCGTTCACTTTGGAAACATACCTTTTGCTTTGCCTTTTTATGAGAAAATAAATAAATAATTAAATAAGTAAATCGTCACCATTTGCATTTAGTTCACCAAAACCTTTGACACACTCATACCTATTTTCACAATGGACTATTCACAAAATAACGGTAAGGTGGTTCATGATTAAAGATCATTGCAAGCACAACAAGTAATAAAATTAAGATTAATGAGATCGAACGAGGTAAACGAGCAATATAATTGCCAACAGAAATTAACTACATTAGAAATGAAAATACTTCAAATGTATGACGAAAGTCTCAGGATAATAACAGCGATCTACGAATACATGGAGTGAAAGTTGAATATCAACACAAGCGTCAAAAATAAAAAAAAAATAAAAATAAAACAACGATCATAATTCCCATCGTCTCGAGTTGCACACACATTCCACGAAGTGTATACGGGAAGAGAAGAATAATCACTTGGTTAAATAGAAACAATTTCACCAGAAGGATCGAGTTCTTTCACCTCTACAATTTGGTAAAGCGGCTACGCCTCCTCGCTTTTGTTAAATATAAATAAACAACCACTCTAATGAAGATTTATAGCATCATTCAAGTAAATACATAATTTTTGGTTCCATTAACCGAAAGAAGAAAGTTATGGCGTCCATGAACATGACAAAATACACCGGGTGACATACCCTCATCATCAAGTACTAGCGAAATAGTAGTTTTAAAATAGTTATAATAATAATGGTTTCATATCATGAAAAACGTTAAAATGAACAGTCTCATTACTACCCAAGTTCAGATATAGACTCGCAAAATCAAAGAACTGATGTTTTACGATCGAACCATCGTGACTCAAAACATTACATATACATCTTAAGAAAATAATATACAAGTAGGCGTGTGTTGTATAATCCAGTTGCGTATAATAATTAGTGTTACCTTGTACATTGTAAAACCGAACATTTACACATTTTTAATTTGGGTTACACCATTAAGTAATTTATACCTTTCATTTCTCAATCTATACAAAGTTTTCATTTCTGGAAAAAATTTCAATCTTTCGGAAATTATTAACATTAGTAGATGCGGTGACTCGGTTATCATAATTGACAAATCATTAGGTTTGAAAATCTCCATACTTGTGTCAAAACCTCATTAATGTTCATATCTTAAGTACCAAAAACATACGTAGTAAGAATTTTCAAAGTTTTACGTTTTTATTATTACTACTTATATTATCACAAATATACACGTATCCAACATGACTCAAACTAGTCCAATTAACTCTTAAAATCAACCTTTGACTTTTATTACACACATGTTTTCCCAAAACTGTTTTGTTAAATCATATTCGCGTAATTCGACTCAAATGATAAAGAGGTTTCACGTGGTATTATCTCGGATACTTACTGATTTTAGTCGAGACTTAAATCTCAATAATAATAATATAATAAACAGTCAAAATGCTTATCTCAATAATTTTAAAATATATAAAATTCAACTTTTAATCCTTAGCCCATTATCAAATGATTTTAAAATTAACACATCTCGTCGCGGAATAAAATAAAAGATTTTTCAAACGATTTTAAACAAGCATCATCAAATTACACATATTGATTCTCTATAACGACAATTAAACAAACAAATGATTTCCAATGACGTTCCATCAATGTTTAAAATTTTATTTCAAGCATTATAATTTCTCACTCAAGGTGTATATTCCGATTTTATCCCAGTTTATTTACTACAACGAGTGACGAGTTCTAGTTTACACCAATGCATACGTAAACATAACCTTATGTTTAAAATAAACCAATTTTTACAAAGTTTCTACCTCCAAAATATATGACCAATTTTTTTTCTACTCTATATTACAAATTATGCCAAAAGTTTGCTACATTGACCCGAAAATTAATTCATACTAAATCCGAAGCTACATATACTCAATAGTCATCTCGCAAATTTTATTATAACTCCTTTCTCGAACTAATTTAAACAAATTCTTAACAAGTCCATCACAATCTTTTAGTATCAAATTTTTAATATATGAAAACAAGGATTTTACGAGTAATAATAATCACTTATTACGATTTACCAACCAAGGTTGAAGGAAAATAATTTCACAATGTCCGTTTATTCTCTACACGAATTTTACTTGTTACAAAACACATCATACGTCATTTTTATCCGAAAGTTTCATTCACCAAATATTAAATATATAAAACACTTTATGTTTAAATCATTCAATCAACAAAGTTCGATGCTTACTTAACTTGCACAAATGCCGGACCTCGTCATGTAAAATATTAACTTCAAAATAATGAAACAACAAAACAAAATGAAATAAATGGAACGAGAATACGTATGTCAACTAAATGTTGTTATCGGCCTCGGATGAGTCTCGAAATCGTACTCCACAAAATTAACACAAAAACCAAACAAATTCCAAGTTATCGCGCTTGATCACAACGCCAGTCTATTTTAAAACACATCTTTAAAATTCAAGTAGAATAGTAAACTACGATTAAATGGCAACACGCCTCAACCACGTTTCATAATATACACACATGATTCGCCGCCCCAATGTACGCATCGTCGATTATACTTCGTCTATGTTATAGTTACGTGAACTAACATATCAAACCCATTAGGAATAAAGGAAATAAAGTAATACGTAAGTAAATTACGTTTCAAAAGAAAATGTCCAAGATGACACATCACGGTGCGATAACGACAATCGAGATCGACCTAGTCGATATAAAATATGTTACGAAGCATCATTTACGTATCTAGGATATCAAACGAGGTTCATATTCGGTTATTCGAACAATAAATTAATTATCAAGATTGATAATTAGCGGTAAGGCCGAATTCTCAATAAAACCGCATTATAACATGTACGATAATCACTCAAAGACCATTGCTTCACGTGCAATGCCTTTAAATACCATAGTATATACATACTTATACATACAACCATTCCTACATACACGTAGGATTACAACACGGTGTTGCCATGTAATGCAATGTAGCCCGTTATGCCAATTACATGCAACATATAAGATAATCTTACAAGAATTTGCAAATTACGATGATAAGTACTCAACGTACACAACAATATATCTCAATATATATCAAAGTATTTACTTACTAAATACTAGGGAATTCATATCAATTTTGAGGGATACATCTAAAATATAATGCAATGCTAAAGAAATCTTACCGGAGCCATGCAGGATAGTTGTGTGCTTGGACAATTTCTTACCAAAAGTTATAGTTTAGGATTTTTCAAAATGACCTAGTTCTCTATAACTCATGGCTCTGATTACCAATCTGTAACACCCCCACAAATGCTATGCGCAGCGGAACTACAACATATGGGTGCTACATAGTTATCATCACACATAAGCTATATTAAACGACTCAAAGAGACGTAAAAGTTCAAACATTATTAAAACATCAAGTCTACAGTTTTCCAAATCCCAAAAGAAATATAAAACAGAGTTTGCGTTTAGGTCCCCACTGAATCTCAACCAAAAGTACATTTTCATTCTCACACAAAATATAAAAGAGTTTTAAGTGCAAAAGGGGAGGAAAACAAGTAGACCGCCAAGCCACAACAACTTCCATCCTCGCATGCTCCACTGCTATCAACCTTGATTACCTGAAACACATGCTTAAAATCGTCAACACAAAGGTTGAGCGAATCTATAGGTTTATCAAAACATCAGTTGAACATAAGTGTTAAAAACCAATCATGATCATTCAATAGCATTGTGGCCATACAATCTATTGTTCAAGAATATGACAATTGTGTTTAAGCTCATGACACTAATCCGTTAACTCAATCACCCACGTAATAATTACCGGCGTGATTCAGATGAAACCAGTGCCCCTTCTAAAGGCATCAGTTGCAATTATACCTTATCTCTCATACAAGATAATCTACCGCAGAACTTACTCAACGTACAGCTTCTCGGCTAGCATTGGGTCGTTAGCCCCGTAGTACTACAAATTGTATAAGCGGCTATTTCCCCCTACTCGAGGGCAGGACAATAGTTAATAGTTCATGAATTTAGGGTCTTTGGCAACTTGGTACTCAACACAATTTCGAGGCAACGTTCGGGTCCAACAATCATTCAAGCCTTATGTTCATTTTCATTTAACTAGCATGTATCCCCCTCGCGGGTTAAAAACATTTGAATAAAGTAAAGAGCGAGGCTATAGACTCACCTTGCGTAGTAGTAGTAGTTCTAGCGAAGACGTAACGAGAAATGTCACCGACGACGTGGATGCCCGGGAAAATCAAACATTTGACCTAAAAGTCAAAGTACGAAAACCAAATCAATACACCGCGTACATAATTGTACTAAACACACGCAAATGTAAACACACTCAATGCTTATGAAAACTCACGCCAAAGTCAAACAAGTAGTTGCTACTAGACTTATACCATTTATCAATGTTATTAAAGTTACTATCCAATTTACGGTTTCGCCGATACTTACCAAAACTATGGGCTGTTTTACCATATTTAACCATACTTATAAAATTTAACAAAATTCTCAAAAATCCTATAAGACCTGTAGAAAACCCATTTTTAATCCCATTAAAAGTTTTCGCTTCTACGACCCGTTACTCAACGCTTTTCAAAAACTACATTTTCCGGGCTGAAATTGTACTTCGACCAACTTGGACCTCTTTGACCTATATGAAATGCACCTTTGACTTCTTTGACTTCTAAGTCCAACTATAGACTCAATTACACAGGTTTGTGACCAAATTTTGACCCTTGACCATTTACCAATTCATACTTGTGGTCCTCGGGATTTGACTAAAACTATACATAAATTCGGATTATGAAAGTTCTCGTCTCCCGGTACTCGATTTTTAAAACCTCATAACTTTTAGCTCGTAATGAGTTAGAAGCTCATTCAAGCGGCAAATCGAAGCTAGAAGAATTCTCTATAAGTCCATCCTATTAGTTTCACCATTTTCAAACAGTAAGATTTCCAAAAATTACGTTTTACCCACTGGTCTAAAATGACTACTTAAAAATCATACCAAATCAATTTTTCAATCCATTCCAACAATTTCTATGGTCCTAATATCACCCTAATATCATCCTAACACATCTAATTAACCTATATCATCCTCAAATTCAAAAACCCAAAAATAAAAATTCAACTAGCAAACACCCCACTATGTAATATAATAATATTAACACCATACATAACCATAGAAATGGATTAAACACATGTTCTTCACCAAAAATTTGAAAGAAAAATAAAGTTTATGCATGTGTGTAAAAATCATACCAAAATGTAGCCCTTGAAAAATTAGGAGGTGGTCTTTAATTACTTTCTCTTGAATCAAACTAAAAATCAAATCTCATGGGGGTTTTGTTGTTGATGGTGTACGGCCAAAGGAAGGGAAAAAGAGAGAAGAGAGATGATTTTCTAGTTTTATGAATTTTTAAATGAGTTGTGCTAGTGGGAAAAATATTTATAGTGTAAGGTTTGGGTTAAAGTTGCAATTTGTGCATTCTTTTGGCCTTGTTTAAAAACGACCCCAAATGTTTGCGGAAATGACTCATTAGTCAATTTGGAAAATTTACGGGAGTCGGGTTTCGCCCCGGCTACCTCAAAATGCTTTTAAATGGTTTAACGCACACAAAACGAATATACACATGGTTCCGACTCGACTTAACACGTAATAAAAATAAAATCTCGAAAAACTCAAATATCGATCAATCGATAATAAAAGGTAAATTTTGGGCATCCGTCGGTATCGTAGTCGTCATCGGTTCTTCTTAAATCGTCAAACATTAAAATTACGACCGTAAACGTTGGTTTCAACTTAAACCGTCAAATATATCGCAAACGAAATTTCTTAAAAATTTCAAAAATATACGTAAAATAGAATTAAATAAATAACGTTGGGCTCGGGATATCACATCCACAAGTGAGTCGAAACTTAAGAGAGATGCTCATACTGAACAACTCTTGAGATGATAACTTAGCATCATACGGCACTTTCACGTGTGTTACAATTAGTGCTGGAGTTTGATGGAGTTCCAACGACATTTTGAATGTTTTGAAGTGTGTCTACATTCAGGTATGTATTAGAACTGATGAGAACTACCAAATTTTCTTGCAAAGGAGTCTAGCTAATTAAAGGAAAATGCTTTTGAAAATACTTTGTAAGTGTACGGTATGATATCCTGACTTACATATCTTTTCTTTAAGTTTATTGGTAATAAGTTAAAAAAATATATTGACAATGAATGGATTAGTTTTCTAGGTAACATGTGATAGTACATATAAAGGGTAAAGAAATTTTACGATAATTTTCTTAAAAGTGGAGTTAAAATTTTAGAAGTATTTAAATAGACGGAAATAGTAAAAAGGAAGATTTTATTATAATAATGATAATAATAACACCACACCTTGTAAACGTGTAATAGTTCGTTATAACAAGCCCAAATGGATTATATAAATATTTATAATATAGAATAAAGTGAATAAAAACACCATATTTTATAAACACGTATTGGTTTCATAATAACAAGTGAAATGAGTTTAATGTGAGTAAACAAGATAATGGTTAGGATAACGTTATACTATACTAACTAGTGGATACCTTTGATAAAATAATTAAGATAAAAGATGAGTTTATTGTTAAAGGAGATGATATATAAAGTGAGTTTTAGTACACTAACTGAGTTATGCCCTTTGATAGTAACGAAGATGGTAAAATATGACTATGATTTCATTTATTGGTGTTAAAATATGGTCCTAATGTGAAGTAACTAATTGAGATGAAAATTTAAAATTTTTTAAGATATTGAAATTTGGTAATACTAATCGTGACGAGTCTAATATTTCGTTGTTGGCACACTCCATTGAATCTTTCAGATTACATTCTTTCGTTTTCAGTTGTTTTGGCTAGGGTTCGTTATGGTTGATATTTCGGTTTACCCTATATTTATTATGGGACACGACCGTTTGGAATTCTTTTGGTACACATCCTGGTTGATTTAGTTATGCGGTTGTGGAAACGTTAGGATGAGAGGATAGGGTTGGGTAGTATTACTTATGGATAGATATTAGAATGGAGAGATGTATTTTGGTTTAAAGGTTGTGTTTTTTTTTTGGTAATGGGTTACCCTGGTAAATATATTAACCAAAAAAGCGTTTAAATACAAAGGAATGTGGCTGAGATACCACATTAACCTCAAGCTACATGCAGCTTGTTAACAAAGACTATGAAACATCAAAAGCCCTAACCGAATCTAGAAGACAACAGTAAACTAGATAAAAACCAAGATGTGAACATGAAACCGCGCTCACTCTTCAGCATCCAATACCACCATGATAGGAGCAGGATGAATCCAAATGAGTCTGCCTCCTTAAAAACCTTACCAAAGGAAACCCAGTGGGAAAAACCTTGGACAAGGAAAAAAGAGTACAACACTCACCCGGCACACCTATCATGGAACAAATCTTGAGCTCGGCACCCTCCATTTGTCAAGCAGCAAACTTGACCTGGTAGATAATTTCTTGAAACGGAAAGAAATCAACTTCAAGCGAATAGTATCACATTGAATCTGAAATAACTGATCAACAGACATCCGCTTCTTCTTTAATAGTCTTGAGTTACGTTCCATCCAAATAAAATAAGCAGTAGCAGCCAACACAAGACGGGCAAGAATGCTTACACATGATTTCCCATTCGAAATTGAAATGACATGAGCTAATATATCATCAATACGAGGTGGGACAGTATCCATACCACACAAGGTCCGAACCTTAGACCAAACCTGCACAGAATAAGAACATTCAAAGAAAAGATGGTCATGGGAGTCCTGCACCAAACTACATAAAGGACACCGAAGAAGGCTTAAATCCACCAACGGGCCAACATCCCATTGCTTAAGCCTATCCTGTGTCTTCAATTTCCTTCTAACCACCAGCCAAAAATTAATAGAGTGACGAGGAATACAATGAGAAAACCAGACAGCTTTATACCAATTTACTTCCATAGCCCGATCACGTATGGAATCCCAAGCTAACGCTGAAGAAGGTTTAAAGGTTGTGTTGAAGGAATGATTAACATTTGTGTAGTTTTGAAACTTAGATTGGTTACGGGAATAAGGGAGTAAGTAAAGTTAGTTGACTAGTCGTGGGAACGAGATGTCATGCTATGAGAAGTTGGTTGAAGTACCATTGGGAGATTGATGAAAGTACTAGTGAATGTGAGGGTAGAGTAGAAAGTTTCTACTAATGGTAATGTGGGGCAAATAACACGCAAAGGAATTGGTATAGTTATGGAGGCAAGGTAGTAGTAGACACGTGAAGGAAAACATGGATGTGAAAGAATGATTGGTAGGAGGCTGATTAATGGTGAAGTACAACAAGTATGGAAGAGTGAGCCACTGAGGGGTTGAGGTACCTTTAGAAATATTGTGGTAGATGATTTGAAGTTAGAAGCTACTGGGTAGTGTGAAGTTCCTAGGTAACATCATAGAGACGAGAAGGAGTGCGTGAAGAGCTACATCGTGAAGCAAGGAGCTGAAAGGAATACGTGTCGGATGCTAGAAGGATGCAAGAGATTTCGAAGGAGTCACATAAGTTGCAAGGACTGGAAAGGTGGCAAGCACTATGATGGGAATCTTCGTATGGTTCGTGACGAAGAAGGACATATCGAGTACCGGAGTGGAGCTACAAAGAGCTGCACCAGTAGATCGTGATGAAGTGAATACATAACATGGGGGATTAAGAACTCGTGGAAATAACAAGGGGAGTCGAGTGACTACGCAGATAGAATTTTGTGGCAATCAATATTGAGGGATGAGAGTGTGATCCGCATGGGATCACATAAAACTCTAGTCTGTCTCTATTAGGATGGAGTTGGAGAACTAGTCGCGAGGAAAACAAGTGAAGCTACTTGGATAATTTTGAGGTATAGATGACTTGAAAGACGGGAAGCATAACATCGTGATGTATGCCATGAGCTGAGGAAAAAGAAGGAAGTCTGGATAGATGCGGATCATAAATGAAATAGGTCGAGATAGGAACCGAAGGTAAAATTTTGGTATAGCCTAATGAGTAGACTAAGGCACTAAGCATGCTAATATTGCTGTAGTGTGGAAAGGAAATGGCACTGACCTATACTGTTTGATTGGAAGGCTTAGTATCGATAATCGAATGGATAAGGAGTTATAGATGTTATGTGTCATGAGGGACGAAGGGCTTAGACTAACTGAGGCAAGATGAGGAGCATTATGACCTTGAAGGTAAGACATTGTGTAGGTATAAAGGAAGTGTTAGGTATAAAAAAATATATAAAAAAAATCTTTCATTGAGGAAAGTGAGAAAAGAAGTGTATGGGTGCTACTAATGAGCTATCCAAATTTAATGGAAGTAGTTGTAGCATGGATTTGGATGGCAGTTGATAGACTAACTGAGATAACTGTCCTTTTGGTGATATGTATAGATCATAGGCTGATTTGGATTTGAAGAGCCTTGTTATGATGAACTAATGAATATGTGAAACACCGTCATAGGTCACTTGTGTAAGGAAATTGGAATTTTTAAGTAGTTTGGTGGTATGGACTAAAGGGAGTTGATGAACATGATTGGATATGAGTATATCCAGCTACTTGGAAAAGGATGGACGAAGTGAGAAATTGCTACAAGTATAGGAGTCGTGTTGAGAGCTTGGGTGACTGATTTAGAGGGATGTGGGAAACTCGTTAGCGATGTATGAGTTTTCATATAATGATAGTTATCATACTAGAAGTCGATGAATGCCATTTGAGGCACTATATGGAAGGATAGGGTGTGTTTTCCTTATGGTGGACTAAAATTTGTGAAAGATACTACTAATGTGGAAATGGTGTTTGTGGGAAAGGATGAGAGCAACAAGATATGCTATGTTGAAAAGGATGAAACCACTAAAGTTTAGTGACAAAGTTATGTAGGAAGTTTCACCCATAGTAACGGGTGGTATGTTTTGGTAAAATGGAAAAGTTGATGTAGAGTTTTGTAGGTCCATTTATGATCTTTGGAAAGATCGGACCAGTAGCTTATGAGTATAGAATTACATGGGAGAATTGAGTGGTATACATGATATATTTCATGTATTAAGATTGGTAAATGTTGTTTGAGAATGCATATTTGCATGTTCGGTTATTCGGGATTTGTGTTAATAAGAGTCTTTGTTTTATCAAAGGGGTCATTTGTGAGATTTATTGGCTGTGAGGTCAAGAGTTTAGGAATGAATTTAAATATTGTTGGATTGTATATTTGGTATTTTGAGACTTGAACTAAAGTACACATGGAAATGAGAGGAGTTCATTTAGAACAAGTATCCTCATGTGATTTGTTGTTTGTGTGTTTGATCCTAAGGAGTAAATCTCGGGACGAGATTTCTATTAGGAGGGAGTGATGTGACAACCATGGTTTTTTGGGTTCGTCACTTAGACTATAGTTTAAGGTGTTTTGTTCAAATATGTGCTTTTATGTGCTTATGTGTTTATTTTGTGTGTTTGGAGTGAGGTTTGGATATCGTTTATGGGTATATGGTACTCATAAGTAAATCGAGGAACAGTTATTTCATGTTCATGAGCCAACATGGTAGTGACTATGAAATGAGATGGTGTTATTTAGTGGTTTACGTATACGTATATGTATTATAGAAAATCGTATTTTTACGGTTTAGGGTTTAGCATTTTGAGGTCTCGGATAAGGTAATTAGTCACGGAAATATTTTTTGGGATGGTTTTAAGTCATTTATGGCTTCGTTATATAGTTTAATTCATATTTCAAGAGTTTTTATAAAACTATATATTTTTACGTCTTTTACGGTATACGCGTAAAACTGACTAGTTTTACGGTTTTGAGGTTTCGGAGGCTTTAGGACCTGAAATAAATTAAGGAAAATTAAGGTAATATTTTTAATAAAATTATTAATAATAAAAAGGAAAAAAAACGAAATTAAAGGGGTATAAGTCGGTTTGGGATGCAAGAAAGAAAAAGAAAAAAGAAAAAGAGGAATCGGGCTTTTGTAATGGGCCAAAGACTTGTTAGGAAATTATATAAACACTTTTTATTAACCAAAAACAAACATAAAATCCCTGGAGATCCATCACAAGTCGACATCTATGGATTAATTATGATTTTTCATAGTTTTTCATCTTCTATTAAAATTAAGGTAAAACCTTTAATCCTCTTTTCAATTAAATTATTTTTAAACCATTATTAATCAATACATGATGGATTTAGGGTTAGGTTTATTATAATATATGTAATTTAATGTTATCCCAATGATATAGACATTATTAGAATAATTAGGTTTAATGATTAAACATGATGAGGGTAATTAATTTGGTTAATTATGTTAAATTCGTTTTTTAAAACTGGGCAGAATTTTTGGGTCATTTTTTTGATCATATCTAGAGTTTTACAAACTTTTAATTTTTGAATCTTATGTCCCTGGAAAGGTAATTGAGTTGGCTTTCAAATTCAAGAAACTAGAATTAAATTGGAGGTCTGGAAGTGGGTCAAAAATAGGTTACATCAGTCGGGTGTCAAAACAGTTTTTGGATCAGCCTGTTTTCTTTTTATGTTTTGAATTGTTTGGGGTACTTAGGGTTATATTGGAACCTTCAAACGGACATGAGACTTAGATTATATATTAAATAAAATATCTGGAGGAGGTATAAACAAATGGGTTAGGGTAAGACCCTCTGATCATAACAAACTTTTCATATGTTCAAAATCAGTAAATTCTGGATAGGAATATATATATATATATATATATATATATATATATATATATATATATATATATATATATATATATATATATATATATATATATATATATATATATATATATATATATATATATATATATATATATATGGAGGACTTAACAGTGTCTTCAAGGTTGCGGCAAAAGGGTAGAGTTAGCTGACACATGTAAGGGCATAGGGTTTCTTTTACAAAGGAAGTTGATTTGGTTAATGGGGTGTTCGACCCATAGTTTAAGGTATGAAAAATGGGATTGTTTTGGGTTAAATGTTAACGGGGCGAGTTATGAACTAAACTAAGTTAAGGGCTTTATAGAGGGATGTAATGAGATGCATATGGCATATAAATGGGGTTTAGTGGTAGTATAAGGTTATATATCCATCATAGATTGATGAGCCATTTTGGTATGTGGTTCATGTCTTGATTGTATACGTTTGTGTGCTTAGATTTTGCTAGAGTGCAGGTACTTGGAGAAGCTTGTTCAGGTGAGTTTCATAGTCCCATGTTTTTATGAGCTATAAATGATTTGCCTTCCAGATGGGATGGAAGAGACACTGTATGGTTTTATAAATAATGTTGTGAATGTTTTTATGGTTTGTGATGGACTTATGTGTACACTTATGTGATTAACTGCTATGTGATTCTTGATTGTGCTTATGATTTGGATCGGGGGACACGTACCGTCTCAGTTATTGTGGTTTGACTTGGTACCAAGGGGATGTTGACAAGGCAGGGCCTTGGGATTGGTTCATAGGTGTATGGGCGCCTATGGGATCATGGTTATTGGTAAGGCTAGGAGCCTTGGAAATTGTGGTTATTGGTAAGGCTTGGTGCCTTGGAATTGTGATTGTATGGTTAATCTTGAATGATAGTTGTTAATACATAATTATAACACATTGTCCATATGTTCTTTTATTGATGGTTGTTATTCACAGCTTATAACTGATTTGGGGTTGGAGTCTAAACCTATGACTCTCACCAACTTTATGTTGACGTGTTTTAGTGTCTCTTTCAGGTGATATTATGGTTAAGCGTGAGAACATAAGTGGCTAGGATTTGGAGTCGCGTAGGAATGCATTTAGAAGGAGATCCCCGTTCCTTCTTAGATTTTTTTGTTTGTTTAATAAGTGATACTGTTGACACCTATATGTTTGCTTTGTTTATGTTAATTGTTTGTCTCGGGTAAGTGGTAGGACTGTTACCTACTTACCTAGACTCCTGCATTGTTGAGATATTGTCATGACATTTATGTCACCATTTTATGACATTTCTTATTTCATTTAGTTATCTCTATAGACACGCCATGTTGTGATGATATCCATACGTCGCGCCCCATATTCCGCCATGGTGGGGTTTGACAATGAAAACGAAGTTAACCATGATAGTATGAAAACATACTTGACATAAAGAAACGTAACAAATAAATGAGGGGACATGAAAGAAATATAACTGCAATGAAATGAAATCCGAAAATATGCTGGTGTTGACGACCATGGGTCGGTTCACAAAATAGAACTGACATGAGTAAGGATGAACGCCTATGGGTCGGTTCAACAAAACAAAATTGACATGAGCAAGGGTGAACACCTATGGGTTGGTTCACCAAAACAAAATTCGAATGAAAAGCACATGCTACTAAATATGGCCAGTCCTGTACCAACCATTAATTAGTCAAAATACCTGCAACAATAATAAATGAAAATAAGTAAGTGAAAATCAACTGTCAAAACTTAACAGAAAACGTATGACCAAGTATGAACTATGGTGGTTCAGTCCATATTAGCCAAACTTCTCAAGGAACATGATGCATAAAATAGTGACGTGTAACTAAGTATGGATGACAGTTGTTCAACCCATATTAGTAAAAACAATTCCGAGGAAAACATCATGGTTAAAACATCAAGGTGCTGAAAATATCAATACGTAGAATAACAAGCGTTGGCTTAGGAAGCTCTTGGTGACTACCCACTAGTCACAGGTCGAGTTTTAGAGCCTACAGGTCGAAACCTTGTCTCTGATACCATAATTATAGCACCCCATTTTGATAAATGGAATATTACAGGATAATTATGGCGTGTCACCAAAACATGCAAGGTAATATGTACAAACATACATGACCAAAAGGGAAAACTAGAATCAACATCGGTTCCCAAACATAAGCCCAAAACATAACTAAAGTAAATGAAATGAGAATGACAAAACAAGTGTCCAAACAAGCATAAGTATATGAAGGCAAAAAGAGAAGAAGTCTAAGACAACTTCCATCCTATGCACGTGCTCTAAATGCTCAAGCCTGTCCTTGGGTACCTGCCGTTTTGGGACATGGAAAGGAGAATATACGGCGGAGCATTACACTCAGTGAACGGATATATGACATAGATATGAATGGCATAAACATAAGCAAGGTATGGAATGAAACGTAACAAATGAAAGTGTAGCGGAATAATGAAGTCCTAGAAAACCTGGTGTATGTTTATAAAACTGGTTTCATATTCTAAAAAGACTTATGTTTATTTTATACTGAAAACTGTATTTTAAATATGCCCAAGAGTCCGTATAGGTCATGTTATATCAACGTGCATGAATACTTAGAGGGGTGACCTCATCATGCAATTAGAGGGACTGCCTCTAATTAATATATAAAATGAGTGGAGGGATCAACTCCTGTAACGGATGCAAGGCACACACCACAGTTACCATGAAATCATACTACTTGTCCTAGGATGCACCCATTCGCCCCACATGATAATAATAACTTAGGCCAAAACTGTAAAAGGACCCTGCGAGCAATCACTCTCACCGCAGAAGAGTCATAACACCGGTGCCTCCAGTGCTATGGTTATGGAACCCCCATAACTAGGTGAAACTAGCATGCATGTATATAGCTCAGGCAATTTAAAATAATCATACATATACTGATGTGTTTAAGAGACTTAAACTACCAGGGGAAAACAGATGGCTGCAAACGGGAAAATCCTAAGTATAGGAAAGAAGTCCTTACTGAAGGACGGAATATCCGTACCTTGTGTCCAGTAATGTGAACGAAGAAGACGCGAAGAATCCTATTCCGACTCCACAAGTGCTACATAATAAATAGGGATGTGTATGAGTTGTCTGATTAACTTATACATAACTGATTATTAGTTTACTTGATGTGTTGTTACTTGTTTACTCATTCCTGTCTTGTTTTAAGTGTTCTGGACTTGTTTTATTTATTCATGTTTAATCCTGTGTTTTCTTAATGTTTCATGTGTTCTGATTAGTGTAATTCATGTTTCTATGTGTTAAAGTACTTGCTGTATCATAATGTGTAACTTCCTAAAATAGCAAGTTTCCTTAAATAGTAAGTTCCTAAAAATAGAAAGTTTTCATAATTAGTAAGTTTCTAAAATAGAAAGTTTCCATATTTAGCATGCTTCTATAATTAGCATGTTATCATATTTAATAATAAGCTTATTAAATAAATAAATGATATAAACTATAATTTTAATAAGCTTATTATAAGCCATGATTATTATATAGTAAAGTCATTTAACATTAGATACTTAGTCTTAACATATGATTATTAATTAATAATAATACATGATATTATAAGTAGTTATTAATTAATAATATAACATGATTTAATAATTAAGCTTTACCTTAAATGATCAATGTATATTAAATACAGTATAGTTATTAATTTAATTAAATCTTGGTTAAAAATGTAATTAATTTATTAAGGTACGTTCTTAAATAACTTAATTAAATGTACATGTACTTATAATATGAATAATATTTTAATAATTAATATAACTTATAGTTTATTTAAACGACCATGTTTAATTATAACCTAAGTCTTGTTTATTTGCTAATTAAATGTGCCATATTAAATTTCATGAACAACTATATAAAATAACCATTATTAGTTTATAATTAATTTAACTAATTATAACATGATAAATTTTAATATAATAATTAAACTAATTTTAATTAGCCCAAAACAATTTGGCCAGTTCATGATAAACTTCAGTGATTGTACAACCGGTTCATAGTCTTTCATGATTTACTTAAACCGGTTCAACAAGCCATGTTCAATTATACCTTCAGTTCAATAGTTAAACACTTTAATAAGCCCTTGATTAAATAAATAATTTAATTGTGGAGAAAATAAACCCAAACACCCCCTTTTGTTCCTCTTGTCAACTGACGAGACTGCAATTATACATAGTCTCATCGTCCAAATCGGGCTTAAAACGCTTAAAATATCATTAAAATACCCCTAAATATACTTGTGTTTGTTAATTGTGTATTTTAGGTACGGACATCGTGAAATTAACAAAAGATCACAAGAATCAAACAAAAACGAACATGGGAAACGAAGCCGCACAAAGAACCGAACCCGAACGATGATTTTCCATTGAAGTCCTTGAAGTTTGAAGATTTGGCAAGATTGGTCCATCATCTTTTGAAGACTTGTCATATTATACCCTTTCAAATCTCAATTATTGCATTTGGGTCCCTAATATTTCAAGATATTACATTGATGGCCCTTGAAGAATTCACTTATTGTATGAAAAGCCCTTGAAACAAATATTCATAACTTTTTGTGGAAAGTTATATGACAAAACAATGGGAAATGAAGGACCATTTATGGCAGACCAACAAAGTACTCCTAGCCAATCACTTGTCCAATTCACTCACCCCACCCAATTACCATTCACCACGTCATCATCCCCTTCCACGTCAACCTCCACTAACGAACTGATATTAATAATAAACTAACAAGTTTTTAAACATGCTATTTATTATTAATATTGGCGCTAAACAACAACTAAACCCCTAATATGGATTAAATCGTCCCTGTTTAACCATCCCCTCCCAACATAAACCCTAATTTCTAATTACCACAAATCAAAGGGTTTTCCCTTGATTAAGTACAGATTAGTGATTCATACTATCCTCACCAAAACCCACTCACATTTTTCTACTCCCCTTCACCCAAATGGTCCCCAAAGTGTTCCCTTATCATGCCATATATAGAAAAAATGGCATCTTTATACCAATCAATGGTCCAAGACCAAAACTTGGTCCCATAGGTTCCAAATGGACGTCTATGATCAACATTAATAGCTGGCCATCACAATCAAGTCACAAGATGCCAAGATTGACCAAGTTTGAAGAATTTTTCCAAGGGCAGCATTGACATTTCATGTTTAGGGTTTTAGTAGCACTAGAAGCTTCTATCATGTATTATAAAAGGGGACTTCGACATGTGAAGCCCATTTGTTCCAGTTTTCAAGCTTGTAAATTGTTTATTTATGAATAGTTAAAGTTTAGTAAAAAACCCTTGCAAGCTTAATACTGAGTTCCTTTTACTGTTTTTATTAGTGTAAACGTTTATTTTATTGCAAAGTTATTTAAGATTTTACAAAATGGATTTTTGGTTTAAGGACACTTAGCCAAAATTTGTTTAAGGTCTCAACTTATAGGAACTTGGATGCTTGATTGACTGACAATCAAGCAAGCATACCAAGTTTGTATAAGCTGATTGTTTGCTTAGTTTTCCAAAAGGTTTTCAAAAAGGTTTGGTTTTTAGAAAGGTTTTTTAAAAGTGGTTTTTCCAAAGGTTTTTGAGGTATTATTCCATAAGCTCCCCATCAGCTGCTGACAACAGCTTATGGGTAGCTTTTGAAGCTATATTGTTCTATTTTCTTGGTTTACTTTGTGTGTGCAGGTTCCAAATCAAGTCCTTACTCCATTCATCATTATCATTTTCATTAGAAGACATTGATACCCTTGGTTCAGTTGTTGAACCACAGCAGGGGTCCTCTACACTTCCATAAGCTCTCATAAGCTCTAAAAGTTCCAAGTAGAAGGCATTCAGCTAAGGTATATTCCAGGCTTGAACCCTATTTGTCATTTTTTGATTATGTGATTTGTGAAGTGTGCTATTTTGCTGTTATTGTTTCAAGTTTGTGTTATGATTTGTGTTTCCTGAATGATTTATGTTAGTTAATGATAGATTTAAGTAGTTTTAAGTTGTTTTGAATGCATTTGGTTTGTTAAATTTTGGTTCACTGAAACTTAAGGGGTGTTTGGGATTAGGTTTTTAGGCTAGAAGTTGACAACTACTTGGGTTAAAATCATTTTTAACACACTTTAATAGGTTAGTAATAGGTTGAATGGTAGTTTGGTTTGAGTAATATAGGAGAAAACAGGTTTTGCTTGGTAAGAAATTTGGTAAAAACTGACAGAAATAATTAGTAGGCTTGAACTAGGGTGTTTTAGTGTTATTAAGACTTTAAATTTTGGAATCAGTTAGATCTTGGGTCAAACTAGGGCTTGGATATTGTCACTTGTAGTTTGGGTAGCTTGTGTATGAGTTATGCTGGTTTGAATCTCACAAAAGTGCACATTGTATCAGCAATTTGTGCCCAGACCTGCTTGAACACATCAGTAACCTCTAGTTTACCATTTTTGTGACTTTGATTGCTTGAAGTTGTTGTTTTATTGTTTATTGTGACTCCCTACACTCAACTACGTGTAAGGGTGCCTTTGTGTACCAAGAACTCCAACAAACAACATCAAACAACCATAATCAAGTTCCCAAAATCATTCGGTGAACTTGTCTGTATCATCCGAGAACAACCATTTTTATTTGTTTTTTTAAGTATTGACCGATATCGGACAACACGTGGTTTGGAAGTTTTAAAATTTTTAAACTCTGTGTGGTTTTGATCTTTGCTTGTCCTTTAAAAAAAATTTTGTTTAAGTTTATTTATGTTTTTGGAGGTTTAAGTTACCAGTTATCAGCTTAGTTAAAAAGAAAAGTAAAAAAAAAGTTATAATTTTTTTTGGCGTGGCCAGGACTCGAAGCTGCGCCACCACTGCCAACACACACGCAACTACCACTGCCCTAGGGACTTTATCAGGTATATGTTTGCAAGGTTTGTTTTATAAGGGGTTTTGTTTTTAGCTTATATAAAATTAGTTCGAGCTTAATAAGCTGATTAACAGCTTATTTAGGCACAAGATTTTTTGCAACAAAAAGTAGATTTTTCACGTTTATAAATAAGTTTTTATTAATATTTTTAGTTTAAATTTTAGAAAGTAATTTAAAAATAGAAAAAAGTAGTTTAAAATTTTAGAAAAATAATTTTTAAGTTTTAATTAAAATATTTGAGGTTTACATCCAGTAAAAATTTCATTTTCACTTTTTATGCATTTTATTTAATTTTGAGTTTTTTTATTAAACTTTAAAAATTAATATAAACTTATTAAAAGGTTTTGGAAATTTTTGTTTTCATTTTTGTTTTATTCATATTTTTTAGCTTAAATTAAAAATTTGGTTAATTTTAGTGAAGTTTTATTTTTTGTCGATTTTACGATTTCACGTGTTTTACGTCGTAGAGTAGTTTTTAGCATTAATCGTCTTTATTTTTCTCTCTTTCACAACAAAAAATGACGCTAATCCAAACATTGTTTTATATTATATTGGCTCACATATACACACCTCCGCCGAGAACGAACTCGCATTTATCGATTCGTCGGTTTTCCTAAACCGTTGAGTTTTATACTTGCCGATTATACGCGTTTTTCCTAAAACGTCTACGATTATACCTACATCAATTTTGGCGCCGCTGCCGGGGAGGTGTTTTTAGTGCCATTATACATATCGTGTTTGTGTGAGTAGTGCGTTTTTGCTTTTCATTTTTGGAAAGCGTAAATATCGTACATACTCATTTTTGTTATTTTTTCTTACTATATTATAATATCCAAATAAATCATGTTAAGTTTTCCTAAATTAAACACAAAACAATCATTTACTATATTGTAGATATACTGGTTTTCGTTTTCTTTGTGAATATTATTAATATATTGTATACGTATCAAAATAAATTTACAATATCTCCAAAAGCGTGAAAATGCAACCTTAATTGGGATTTCATCACTCAATTATTGTATTCGAATCCAAAGCAAAAGTTTAAAGGCAAAATAGATAAATACTTTCGTGAGGCTGGATTTTGATTAACACAAACTATAAGGTGGGTATAAGGCGGTTGTATTTCACGACCTAAGGGAAAAAGGCTCTTAAGTGCTTAGTGCCGCCTCAGTTTCCCCCGCTTGTTTGTGCGTGTTTTGAGAAAGAGGGCTAATCGAGGGTTTGCCGCCCAAGTATTATCTACGTATATTATATTTTCTTGTTTTCAAGATTAAACCCTCTTGAACGTTTTGGTGTTCCACCAACGTTCTAAAGTCATCGAAGGCGTTCACTCCACGTGATCGTTTTCATTCCTTGAGGCTCCTTTAATCGAGAAATTGATTCGAGGATAGATTTGTAGATTTGAGTCTACGTAATACACAAAAATCCAAAAAATTAAAAAACAATCAAAAACCAAAAAAATTGAAAAAACGAAAAACTCCAAAAAGAATTTTCTTTGCTACCCCCATTCTACGCTTAGTGCATGCACACTCGATCGAAGGATTATTCTAATTCTAGCGACGCTTCGAATCGACGCAATCGAAATTGAAGGAATCGACGACGTAGACGAGAATTAGAAACCGACGTTCCTAATATCATTGTTGAAGAGACCGTAGACGAGATGGACGACAATCGTTCGATGATGGAATTGCTCCAAGTGCCCACCGAGGGTTATGGAGACACGATCGTAATTCCCGCTACCGAAGCGGAGAATTTTGAGATTAAGAGCAGAATGCTTTCGTTGATTCAAGCTACGAAGTTTCGAGGTCGTGAGGCGGATAATCCTCACGATCACATTCGGAATTTTGATCGTCTTTTGGCCACGAGCAAGTTTAAGAACGTCAACACCGATGTCGTCAAACTTATGCTTTTTCCGTACTCACTCGATGGTGCCGCTAAAGATTGGTACGAGAAAGAGCCACCTAATTCCATAATTACGTGGAAGGATCTTGTTTCCAAGTTCGTTAATCATTTTTTCCCACCATCTAAGACGACGTTTTTCAAAAACGAGATTACGAGATTTGAGAAAAAACCGAATGAATCTTTTAGAGACGCGTGAGATCGTTTTAAGGAATTGCTTAGGGAATGTCCTCACCATGGATTTTCCGAGTTGCACCAAATCGATACGTTTTACAACGGTCTTAATTTCTAAGAACAAGATTCGTTGAATTCCGCCGCCGGTGGCAACTTTTTGTGTAAGACTCCAAAAGATGCATTAATGATTATCGAGAATCGATCCAAGGTTTACCAACTCCGCAACGCACCGAGTGATGCCAATGTCGCCAATGTTAGTAATTCTAATCGCGACATTGAGAGGGTTGATGCGAAATTCGATAAGTTGACGAATGTGTTTACGTCGTTCTTAATCGAGATGCAAAAGAAAGACGCTCCCGCTACGGTGAAAGCGGTTGAGGCATCGTGTATGTTGTGTGGTGGACCTCATAATTATTACGAGTGTGCGGCTACGGATGGCCAAACGTCGAGTGTTAACGCGTTAAATAAAAATTTTCAAAATCAAAATAACGCGGGTCCAACACAAGGAAATTATAACCAAGGCAACAATTTTTCGAGTCAAAACCAAAACAATATTCAAGGAAATAATCAACAAGGGAATTTTCAAAATCAAGGTTATAATCAAGTCATAATTTGAGTTGGCAAAATCGAGATAATAATAACAATCAAAACTCGAATTTTCAAACAAAAACAATCAAGGTAACAATTTTTTCAAATGGTAATCAAGGAAATTTTCAAAGAAGTAATCAAAACCAAGGGAACTTTAATGCTAATCAAAATAGTTCGTCAAACGATTTTCAAGAATATATGAAAACGAATGAGCCTAATATGAGACGTTTAGAGGGACAAATTGGTACTTTGAAAAACGACTTTTCTAATTCTTTGAAAAATCAAAACACGAAAATTGAACAAGGACAAATCGACATAAAAAAGATTTTTCCGGCTATTATGAACAAAGCCTCGGGTGCGTCATCGAGTTCGTTACCTAGTGACACCGTTGCTAATCCGAAGGAACAATGTAAAGTAATACATGGCTTTTACACCGAGTATAAAATCTTATCGTCTGAATCTCTTCGAATTGACTATTGGTTCAAAGTGCGACTCAATTGTTCTTGGTGGAAATGAAAATGGTTTGGTTGATTATCTATTTTAAACTAATAGCAAATAAATGTAAATGTCGTTAAGTAAAAAGAGCTTTAATGATTAAACTAAAATGACGAGTTAAAAAGAAATACTTGGAAACTTAAGACTAGATTAGAAAAAATACTTGAACACTTAATAAAACTAACACTTGGAAACTTTGTAAAAACAAGAAATTAAAACCATTTGAAAAACAGGTCAAAACCTGATCGGAATATTTGGTCGGAAAGTGCAATCGGAATGTTGGAAAAGGTGGCTGATCGGAATGCATAAAAGACTACTGATTGGAATGATGTAAATGGTGCAATCAGAATGTGGGAAACAAGCACCAATCAGAATGTTGCCAAAACCGACAATCGGAATATCTTAGAAATAATGCCAATCGGAATAACTAGAAACAATGTCAATCGGAATAATACAATATCCACCGTCGGAATATTAAACCCTATTCCGATCCAAGGTGATCGGAATATAAATGCTTAAATCGGAAAACACAAACCCTTTTCCGATCTATGTGATCGGAATGAGGGAGTGGGTGCTGGTCAGAATGTAGCGATCGGAAAGGGGTTTAGACCCTTTCCGATTTATGTGGGATTCGAAATAAGCCAAGCTATAAGCTATAAGGAATAAGCTCAAACTAAAACTTGCACGAATCTAAAGTGAAAAGGACTCAATAAGCACAAACAACAACTTTTTCAACTTAAACTAAACAATCTTCAAAATCAAACTATAAAAAGATGAACTTTTTAAGAAAACTTTTAAAAAGTAAATAAGCTAAACATGTAAATAAGCCAATAAGCACAAAGATCTTAAAGCTTATTCATATGAAAACTTAAGTAAGCATAAAAAGATTAACTTTTTAAGCACGAAATCATTAAGAACAACACGGATCAAATGAAATTCGCACCAAAATCAATCTAAAAATTAAAGAAAGGTAGAAAGAGATGAAAGATTAAAAGCTTAACTAGAACTTGATCAATGAAATCAACAATACACAAATGTTTAATCTTGAAATATTAAAAGAAAGAAAGATGAAAATTTAGTGAGAGAAAGTTGAGAACTTTCTCTCTCTAAAACTAGAAAGAAAAGTGAAAAATGAAAAAACTAAAAAGTAAAAACTAACCACCCTCCTAATGTGTATTAGGAGGGTATTTATAGGGAAAATGGGAAGGAGTGAATGTGTTGCCTCTTCTTTCTTTCTTTCTTCACGTCTTCTCGACTCGATTTAATTCTTTGTCTTTTCTTGACGTCGTCTCAGGATTCGAACTTGTCTTAATAATTTTCTCCTTTAATTTAGACTTAAGTTCTTCGACTTCATTAAACTTCCGTCTTTAGACTTTTTCTTCGATAAATCTTCAGAATAGGCCTTGGACTTCCGTTCTATTTGCACTCTTGATCTTTTGACTTCGTCTTTTCCCGTTTTCTTCGATAAAAGCCCGTGAAAGCCCGTGTTTTCTTCCTTTTTAATCTTTTGGTCCTAAAACACAATCAAAACACAAACCACGCATAATTTCGACTTTTACGACATAAAATACACGTTTTGGTTTTGTTATTATTGGAAATAAGTGGTAAAAGGATAAGTGTTCTCACACTTATTAAATCCCCTACACTTGACCATTGCAATGCCCTCATGCAATGCATTAATTTTAAAGCACGGTTTACATTTTCCATCATAAATAACCCACCTTGGCCTTTATTAAATACTAAACATAAAAAAATAAAAACAATTAAAGAAATTAAAGACTTACATTGGGTTTTGGATGCCATGAACGTTTATCATCCTCAAGTTTCACGTTCCCCATACCAAGCTTAAAAACGAGATCATTGTTATTATAAGTTAGTAGACTAACACGAATTCATGTGGGCCAATTATTTACTTAGACTCCCTTATTCCTAGGTGTATCTCTTATATTTTATTTTTGTCTTGAATGATCACGAGGATACATTGTTTGACTTATTTTGATAGTTAGTTAGGCCGAAAATAAATTGAACGATTTAATCAATAGTTAGCTAAAGGACAAAATCTTTTAAAACTGCTTCTCGGGACCTCATAAAGTTCATATCTTGGCATAACTCGCTTCACGATTTGAGACCTTTCTCGGTCCGATATTTGGCAGCGACTTCATACTTCGAATCTTTGAGAGACGTTCTTGAAATTATGGTCTTCTCTTCATAATAGGAATTTCTTCACTTGAAGTTTTGAGAGATTCTTCATATTTGGACCACGACTTCTTCATTTTTATCTAATCTTTATTTTGGACTTTGATATACAACGATCCGCCTCCTTTTAGGACTTGGATCTATTTATCCTCATACCTTGTTAGGGCCTTTTTGGATAGACTTCTCCATGATCTTGAGGGGAGTATTTGCTTTTCGTCGTGTGTCTCGATCCTTCATATTGATTTTCGATAAATGATTCTTCACATCACTTTTGGATCTTTAGCAACAAAATGTAGCCCTCATGCCTTGTTAGGGCCTTTTCGGACTCGCCAATCTTCGTATCCCGCTTCAATAAGTTATGCCTTGGCTATGAACTCTAATCCATACCGAGCAACTTTTAAACGATCTTGGCTAGAAGCTAAGTAACTTTTCAAATCGTACAACCTTATTTATTGCAGATAAATTTATTAACAAGCGATGGGAGAATAGGCTCATAAGTAACTCACATAAACTCATGAAAGAATACCAAACTTATAATTGACTCTATCATCTCTCGTCCTCCACAGTTTAAAATCTCAAGGAATGAGACTCGTTGATGCATAGCCTATTAAATCAAAGTTTTGGGTTTTCGAGTCATCTATAGGATCTTGCAAATTCTTAGACTTTTTCAAGTATAGAAATCGCATTTTAAAGTTCCCTTGATAAACGACTCTTTAGGATCAATTATAGGAACTTGCGAAAAGTTCTTGTTCTTAACCCGTGAGGGTTAAGACTTTCGTGTTTTAAAGCACCCTATATAAAAAGCCTAGAAAAACTTGACTTAAACACGTTAAGGATACTAGCTAGAGTAAACTTAGATAAGTAAACTCGGGTTGAGTCAAAATGTTCACGACTAAGAAAAAATTTAAAACCACTTTATTTTAGCAAGGAAAGAAAAATAACCATAACAAAGGAAAATACAACTATACAACTAGGCCAAAATAGGTAAAAAATTTTGAAAAATGTCGAAAAATCAAATTTTCCGGTTAAAATGAGGGCAAATTCATGGAAAAGACCACTTACTTCGATAGAAGTCCCCCCTACACTTGATATAAACATTGTCCTCAATGTTTGAGCATGTGGGAGTAAACTCCCCTACACTTAGGACATTGTGCACTTTGTTTAAATCTTGCTAAGGAAAGGACAACTAAAGTGAATTCAATGTGAACATATAAGATATGAAATATTGAATCACGACAGTTTAGGATAGAACCGGGAAGATGGGAACACGGTATCACGGTTCAGCAAAAGTCATCAAGATGCTCTTTGAAGCTTTAATCCCTGCACAGCAAAAGAAACAAGACAACAAACACATACGGGGCTCCCCCTACACTTATTATGAAAGCAGTAAAGGATAGATCACGGGTTGCCTCCCGAGAAGCGCTTGTTTTTTTAACCGAGTCACGAGCCTGACTCGACCCAAATTTAGTTCATGGGAAACGTGGTGAGGGATGGAATCATCTCATGAGAGATGTCCTCACCAAAGTACAGCTTCAAACGCTGGCCATTCACCTTGAAATTGGGCCCATTTGGCTGAGAAATCTCAATGGTCCCATATGAAAAGACTTTGGCGACGGTGAATGAACCAGACCAGCGGCTCTTCAACTTGCCAGAGAAGATCTTCAACCGAGAGTTAAAAAGTAAGACTTGATCACCAACGTGGAACTCTCGGTTCTTAATTCTTGCATCGTGGATGATCTTGGTCTTCTCCTTGTAGATCAGTGAGTTCTCGTAAGCTTCATTCCTCAGTTCGTTGAACTCGTTGAGTTGAATCTTGCGAAGATCACCGGCTTTGTTGATGTCGAAGTTAGCCCACTTCAAGGCCCAGTACGCCTTGTGTTCCAGCTCGATAGGGAGGTGGCATGCTTTCCCGTACACAAGACGATAAGGAGTACAACCGATCGACGTCTTATATGTGGTACGGAAAGCCCACAGAGCATCATCTAACTTATCGGCCCACGCGGCGCGATGCTCTCCCACAGTACGCTCCAAAATTCGTTTCAAACCACGGTTGGATATCTCAGCTTGACCGTTGGTTTGGGGATGATAAGCGGTGGAAAGATGGTGATTAACACCATACTTAGTCATGACTCTTGCAAATTGATCATTGCAAAAATGAGTCCCGCGGTCACTGATAATAGCACGAGGAACACCGAATCGAGCAAAGAGTTGCTTCAAAAAGTTCACAACCACCCTCGCATCGTTCGTTGGGAGAGCCTTAGCTTCAACCCATATAGAAACTTAGTCAACGGCGACGAGGATGTACTTGTTCCGTTTAGATGATGGAAATGGCCCCATAAAGTCGATGCCCCATACATCAAAGATTTCACATTCTTGTATGAAATTTTGAGGCATCTCATCTTTATGTGTGATCTTGCCTTGTCTTTGGCAAGCATCACAATGTTTTACCATATCGTGAGCGTCACGATAAATGGTGGGCAAATAGAATCCAGAGTCGAATACTTTCTTCGCGGTGTAATTAGGACCAAAGTGACCACCAGTGGGTCCTTTATGGCAAGCGTCAAGGATTTGTACCGCTGCCGGCCCGTCAACACATCGACGAATAACCAGATCCGCACATTGTTTGAAAAGGTAAGGGTCTTCCCAGAAATAATGTTCAATATCCTTAAAGAACTTTTTCTTTTGTTGAGACGTGAGCCCTTCCTTGAGAATCCCACCCGCTAAGTAGTTTGCAATGTCCGCAAACCACTGGGTGTCATCGAGATTAGGATTGATAGACATCAAGGCCTCAAGGGGAAAAGAGTCATTGATTTCTTTGTTCGGATGATCCCCTTGATAAGGATCCTCAAGTCTACTGAGATGATCCGTGGCTAGGTTTTCCGCTCCCTTCTTGTCACGAATTTCAATGTTGAATTCTTGAAGGAGCAAAACCCAACAAAGAAGTCTTGGCTTAGCATCTTGCTTAGTCATTAAGTACTTCAACGCGGAATGATCGGTATACACGATGGTGGTAGAAAGGACAAGATAGGGGCGGAACTTTTCAAAAGCATACACTACAGCTAAAAGCTCTTTTTCGGTAGTGGTATACTGCAATTGAGCCCCCGTCATTGTCTTGCTAGCATAATGGATTGGTTGGAAGTGTTTGTTCACTCTTTGGCCCAAAATCGCTCCAATAGCAAAGTCGCTAGCATCACACATCAATTAAAAAGGTAGCTCCCGATTAGGGGTAACCAAGATCGGTGCCTTAGTTAGCTTATCCTTGAGAAGATTGAAGGCTTCAAGACACTCTTTGGAAAAGATGAAAGGAGTATCTTTTTCCAAGAGGTGGGTCATAGGGCGAGCGATTTTGGAAAAATCTTGGATGAATCGACGATTGAAGCCCGCATGACCGAGGAAACTTCTCACACCCTTCACAGTTGGAGGTGGAGGCAATTTTGCAATAACATCGACTTTAGCAGGGTCCACTTCAAGACCAACTTTAGAGATTTTGTGTCCTAGCACGATGCCCTCTTTTACCATGAAATGTCATTTTTCCCAATTTAGAACAAGGCGAGTGTTTTCACACCGCTTAAGCATACGTTCTAAATTAGCAAGGCAAGCAGAGAAAGAATCACCATAAACCGAGAAATCATCCATGAAGACTTCCATAGTTTCTTCAACCATGTCATGGAAGATAGCCATCATACACCTTTGGAATGTCCCAGGAGCATTGCACAAGCCGAAAGGCATTCTTTTGTAGGCAAATGTTCTGTAAGGACAAGTGAATGTGGTTTTCTCTTGGTCTTTGGGATCGATGGGAATTTGAAAATACCCAGAGAAACCGTCTAAAAAGCAGTAATAGTCATTACCCGCTAGACGTTCAAGCATTTGGTCCATGAAAGGAAGGGGAAAATGATCCTTTCTCGTAGCATCATTGAGTTTGCGGTAGTCTATACAAACTCTCCACCCAGTAACGAGACGAGTAGGAATCAACTCGTTGTTTTCATTGGAAACAACGGTGATTCCGCCCTTCTTAGGCACACAATGGACGGGACTAACCCACGGTGAATCCGAGATAGGATAGATCACGCCCGCATCAAGAAGTTTGATAACCTCTTTTTTGATTACGTCATGGATCTTAGGATTCACCTTTCTTTGGCTTTGAATAGTGGGTTTAAAGTCGTCCTCCATGAGAATTTTGTGTGTGCAGAAGTGAGGATCAATTCCACGAATATCTGAGATCTTCCAAGCAATCGCTTTCTTGTGATTCTTTAGCACGGCGATAAGTCGAGATTTTTCTTCTTCTTTCAAGTCCTTAGCGATGATGACCGGTAACGTCTTGTTTTCTTCAAGGAAAACGTACTCGAGATGAGACGGAAGATCCTTAAGCTCTAAATCCGGAGGATTTTCGATGGACGGCGTAGTCAAATTCGGTTCATCGGTAGAGATATCCTTAGGAGCTGGTGGAGAAGTTTGGTCCTCATTGAGAAGTTTCTCAATGGTACGAATGTCTTCATCCCAATCGGTGGGAGAACCATCATACTTAAGATTGAGAGGACCCAAGCTAGCTTCAAAATCATCTAAGTCACTTTCTCCAAAAGGAGTCAATGACGGAGCAATTGAGGCAACGGTCTCAACATTGGGTAGAGAAGAAGAACCACTTTTACAAGCGTCTTTGAAATGTTCTTCACAAGCCTCATCAAGAACATCAATGAAATTAACACTCTCGTTATCTGAAGGTTGTTTAGAAAGTTTACCCATGTTGAAGACGATTTTATCGTCACCAACTCTCATGATTAATTCGCCAGCGGCTACATCGATGAGAGTGCGACCGGTCCTCAGGAATGGACGTCCAACGATTAATGGAACACGGGGGTCCATCTCGTAGTCAACGACAACAAAATCCACCGGGAAGGTGAATTTGTCAACGCCAACGAAGACGTCTTAGGCTATCCCCACTGGATAAGCAACCGTACGGTTGGCTAATTCCAAAGTCATTCGTGTGGGGACTAGCTCGGGGAGAAATAATTGCTTCCAAACACTTAACGGCATTAAATTAATACTGGCACCTAGATCGGCGAGGGCCATGCAATTCTCTACTCCCGGGAAGTTGCAAGGAATCAAGAAACGACCCGGATCACCAAGTTTGGTGGGCAATTTCCTTAAGAGCACCGCGGAGCAGTTCTCATTAAGTTGGGTCTGAGCAATATCGAGAAGTTTCTCCTTATCACTGAGAAGATCTTTAAACATTTTAGCGTATTTGGGCATGTGAGCGAGAGCCTCAGCAAAGGAGATATTGAAATTCAGTTGTTTGAACATTTTAAGAAAGTTCGAAACCTGAATATCATCCTTGTTCTTCAATTTCTCTTTCCTCAACCTCGAAGGATAAGGTATATTGGGCTGAGATGAAGGCTTTGGGATAGAATTCGCACTCACATCCTTGGGTGGTGGAGGGGTAGAAGTAGAAGGTGGTGGAATTGGAGAAGTAGAAATTAGAGGAGTAGAAGATGGAGGATTCGGAGAAGGAGACTCGTTTTCCTTTGTCACAATCACCGGTGTAGGTGTAGGAAGCTCGGGTTCCTTTAAACCTTTTTCACTGCGAGTGGTGATTGCTTTCATCTCCCATCTTGGATTAGCAACGGTGTTACTCGGAAGAGAACCCGATCCAGAGGCTTGATTACTAGGGAAAAAACTAGCCATCATGTTTCTCAAGTCATTCGTTTGACTTGCCAAAGTGTTTTGCATATCAGCCCGAAGATCATTCCCTTGCTTAACCATATCTGCTTTCATGTTGGCCATTTCTCGCTGGAGATTTTGTACGATCACATCGTTCGTCCTCATGTAGGTTTCAACATCTTGGTGTAAAGTTGTTGGTTGGTTGAGAGGAGGAGCATGGTAGGCGGGTGGTTGATAAGCAGGTTGTTGATAAACTTGGTTGTTTCTTTGAGGTGGATATGGGTTTCTTTGGTTTGGATATTGATTTGAATCACGAGGTTGGTTTTGATTGTTGCGATTAAGGTTGTTTGGGTTTTGTGGGGGAAAACCAGGTGGTGAAAGAAAGTTGTTTGAGCGATAGCTGAGCAAGTTGCGGTCACCTTGAGGACGTGCTTGATAGCCTCCTGTAGCATAGGTACCGTTGGTGGCATACACATTTTCTGGATTGTCGTGAGTCGAAGGACAATTGGTGTATGAGTGAGATCCCCCGCATATATCACAAGAGTGGCTCAAAACATTAGCTTGGGAATTGAATTGTTTGGCATTGTTGGCAGTTTGTAAAGCAAGCGATTCCACAAGCGAAATAAGCTTATCAATTCTTTTGTCGGCATCACTAGTACTAGCACTTGCTACATTAGTTCTAACACTCTTGGTTAGAACTCTAGATTTGTTCTCAATAATATCCCAAGTAGCATTAGAAGACTTAACCAAAATATTACCCCCCGAGGCACTGTTTAGTGAATCTTGGTCATTCATGCTTAAACCATTGTAAAAAGTATTGATTGGATGTACTTTTGTTAAACCATGTTGTGGACACTTTCTTAAAAGTTCCTTAAAACGGTCCCAAGATTCACTAAAAGACTTACCGTACTTTTGTTCAAAGGTAATAATTTCATTCCGCAAAGCGGTAGTACGTGAGGGTGGGAAAAAATAGTTGATAAACTTGGTCTCTAAATCCGTCCACGTAAGAATACTTTGTGGTGGTTCCTTATCAAGCCAATTACGGGCTTGTCCCTCTAAGGAGAAAGGAAAAAGTTGCAAGCGAATCACTTCTTGTGATACCCCATTGTACTTAACCGTATTGGTAAGCTGAAGAAACCTTTTAATGTGGTCATGAGGATCATCAAGTGAGCGGCCCAAGAAGGGTTGAGCAGAGACCATTTGGATAAAGCCAGATTTGAGTTCAAAGTTATTGTCTCCAATCTCAGGGATAACAATTGCATCGGTGTTGCCTTCTACGTGCGATTGCAAAAGCTCGATCATTGGTTGATCGTCTATGGTGACAATTGGTTGAGTAATGACTTCGGCTTGAGCTACTCTCTTCTTACGAGCACGAGTACGCATGCACACCTACAAAAGGATTAAAAATTAGAAAGGAAATATTTTTGGTTTTTATGGTTTTTCAATTTTTTTGTATTTTTGAAGATTTTATTTTTTTTAGGATTTTTGAAAATTTTAAAGCAAGGAAAATAACGTTCAAAGATGAACGGATCCCAAAATCCAATGCGTCTCTCAATAAAAACCTTTAATCTTAACGAAAAGAGCCGGCAGCGGCGCCATTTAATACATGGCTTTTACACCGAGTATAAAATCTTATCGTCCGAATCTCTTCGAATTGACTATTGGTTCAAAGTGCGACTAAATTGTTCTTGGTGGAAATGAAAATTGTTTGGTTGATTATCTATTTTAAACTAATAGCAAATAAATGTAAATGTCGTTGAGTAAAAAGAGCTTTAATGATTAAACTAAAATGACGAGTTAAAAAGAAATACTTGGAAACTTAAGACTAGATTAGAAAAAATACGTGAACACTTAATAAAACTAACACTTGGAAACTTTGTAAAAACAAGAAATTAAAACCATCAGAAAAACAGGTCAAAACCTGATCGAAATATTTGGTCGGAAAGTGCAATCGGAATGTTGGAAAAGGTGGCTGATCGGAATGCATAAAAGACTACTGATCGGAATGATGTAAATGCTGCAATCGGAATGTGGGAAACAAGCACCAATCGGAATGTTGCCAAAACCCACAATCGGAATATCTTAGAAATAATGCCAATCGGAATAACTAGAAACAATGTCAACCGGAATAATACAATATCCACCGTCGGAATACTAAACCCTATTCTGATCCAAGGTGATCGGAATATAGATGCTTAAATCGGAAAACACAAACCCTTTTCCGATCTATGTGATCGGAATGAGGGAGTGGGTGCTGGTCGGAATGTAGCGATCGGAAAGGGGTTTAGACCCTTTCTTATTTATGTGGGATTCGAAATAAGCCAAGCTATAAGCTATAAGGAATAAGCTCAAACTAAAACTTGCACGAATCTAAAGTGAAAAGGACCCAATAAGCACAAATAACAACTTTTTCAACTTAAACTAAACAATCTTCAAAATCAAACTATAAAAAGATGAACTTTTTAAGAAAACTTTTAAAAAGTAAATAAGCTAAACATGTAAATAAGCCAATAAGCACAAAGATCTTAAAGCTTATTCATATGAAAACTTAAGTAAGCATAAAAAGATTAACTTTTTAAGCACGAAATCATTAAGAACAACACGGATCAAATGAAATTCACACCAAAATCAATCTAAAAATAAAGAAAGGTAGAAAGAGATGAAAGATTAAAAGCTTAACTAGAACCTGATTAATGAAATTAACAATACACAAATGTTTAATCTTGAAAGATTAAAAGAAAGAAAGATGAAAATTTAGTGAGAGAAAGTTGAGAACTTTCTCTCTCTAAAACTAGAAAGAAAAGTGAAAAATGAAAAAACTAAAAACTAAAAACTAAAAACTAACCACCCTCCTAATGTGTATTAGGAGGGTATTTATAGGGAAAATGGGAAGGAGTGCATGTGTTGCCTCTTCTTTCTTTCTTTCTTCACGTCTTCTCGACTCGATTTAATTCTTTGTCTTTTCTTGACGTCGTCTCGGGATTCGAACTTGTCTTAATAATTTTCTCCTTTAATTTTGACTTAAGTTCTTCGACTTCATTAAACTTCCGTCTTTAGACTTTTTCTTCGATAAATCTTCAGAATAGGCCTTGGACTTCCGTTCTTTTTGCACTCTTGATCTTTTGACTTCGTCTTTTCTCGTTTTCTTCGATAAAATCCCGTGAAAGCCCGTGTTTTCTTCCTTTTTAATCTTTTGGTCCTAAAACACAATAAAAACACAAACCACGCATAATTCCGACATTTACGACATAAAATACACGTTTTGTTCTTGTTATTATTGGAAATAAGTGGTAAAAGGATAAGTGTTCTCACACTTATTATAAAGCCTCCTCGTCTCGTGAGAAAAGTCGTGTGGTTACCCCTACCCTTGATGGATTTCGAGTTGTTCCTTCTTCTCAACCCTCGACTTCTAAGACGCCTTCATGTTCTAAAGTCGATGGGGTGAACGTGGCGATCAAGGAAAAGAGTGCACACCCTCGTGTACCTCAAATTCCAACCACGGTTCAAAAAGAGAGCTTTATCAACCTCACCAAAGTAACCCTTGAAGAAACTTGTGCTTCGATCCTTCTTAAAAAACCCAAAAGGCAAATGCCGAGAAAGGAAGAGGATCCGGGCCAATTTCTATTACCTTGTGATTTTTCCCAGATGGGATGTTTAGCCCTTGCCAATTTAGGTGCTAGCATCAATCTCATGCCTCATTCTCTTTGGAAATTGATGAGATTGCCTTAACTTACCCCCACAAACATGACAATCGAGCTTGCAAATTGTACACCTTTAAAACCAATTGGCATAGCCGAGGATGTCTATGTTAGGATTGGAAAATTTGTTTTTCCCACGGATTTCGTCATTTCCGATTACGAGTGTGACCCTAAATGTCTCATTATTTTAGGTCGAACATTTTTATCGACGACTCGAGCCGTAATCGACATCCACGAGGGGAGATTAACTATGAGATATGGGGAGGAACGGATGGACTTTTTCGCAAATAAATTTCAAGTTTCAAATGATCATGATAAAACCGAGGTTTCAAAACCTAATGTTTTAAATTCTAATGATTTCAAAATGTTAAATTTAGCGGAAAATATGAGGCTTGATGCATGTTTTAAAATAATTAAAATGAATGGTTTTAAAGAGGACGATTTTAATGATAAAGAATACGTGTACTTAATTCAAAAGGGTATTCGTAGATTTATGGATGAAAAATCACTTTGGGATGTATTTGGCGAAACAAGTGAACAACCAATTCCGAAGGGTGACGTTAGTGCCATCACGACAATGACCAAAATGGACTCACCACCTTCGAAGGACCACGTCTTTGAGGCATCAACTTCTAACTCCATCGGAGTGCCTCCATTTCCTAGCCCAACAAACTTTGAGGCTAAAGGTTTTATCGACATCAATCCTCTCTTTTTAGAAAAGTCACCTAAGCATAGCCCTAAGGCTTGTAAGACCATGGTTGTGAGTGCTCACATCGACTCTTTCTTTGACGATGACGATGGTGATATTGTCGAGATTGATCACGTGCTTAAAAATCCACATGCAATTTTTGATTCTCCTAAAAATAACTCTAAGTGTGGTAAGTACGAAGATTACGACTTTGATCCCGAGATTGAGGAAATTATCAAACGAGAGCTAGCTCTTTTGCCTCCACTTCCACGTACGAGTGAGTAGATCTTTCCAAAATCGAGGATGAACTTAATGAGTTGGAACGTCTAATTTTTTATGACGAACCAACTCACGTGGCCCAAAACTCCATTCTCGAGGAGTTACCTAATCAATACTCCTCCCTTATGAATGATGATTTTGTGCTTGATCGTGATGTCTTCGAGAGAATTTCAAATATCATTAATGAGGATTATGAAGAACTTTGGTTCGATAAGCCTATTTACGATGAGGAAATCGATGAGATCGACGATCATGAGGATGACGAATATGTTGACCCCGAGGGGGCGGTGTTCTTTGTTGATCGATGTTTTGAGAACTTATACAATCCACCACCCCCTAACCGCGACTTAAATGTGAGGATTTTTAGCGTGACTAATCTTGAGTTTGAAACGCCAAATATATTCGACATCATAAAATCGGGTTTTCATAGAGAGTTTTTGAACGATGAAAAAGGAAAGGATTTTAAATGTGATTTCAAAGATTTTTCTACAACTTTAACTCCGTCATCAACGTGTTGTATGAGTGCTACCACCTTGTCTGCTCATTTTGACAACGACTGGTGTGGTTTTAGTGTGGGGGAAGCCCCTTATGTTCCCTCACATTTCTCCACCGAGGACGAGATATTCGATCCCGAAATTGCTTGTAAAGGGAAATCTCGGTCTTCCACCGATGCAATAGATGGAAAATCTTTTTGTTTCCTTGGTTTGAGTCTACCTCGAGTAGCACATGATTGTGCCCCACCCATTGTCCCACCTTTCTATTTCTCATCTATTTTCTTTGACCCTCTCAGGTTTTTGGTTGGAGTAGCGTTGTTTCGTCTTTCATCCGAAAACGAGGACGCTATCTTTGACCCCGGTATACGTTTATCGGGTTTTTAAAATACTCCATGTACTTTTGGGAATTGTTTATCATGTAAGCCCCACCAAAAATGACCAAACCATGATTATCCCTAAATGTTCACATTTATGGGGATTCGAGTCGAGCTTTTGACTCAGTTATAAAAAACAAGGTGCCTCGTGGGGGATTCTCATGCTTATCCTTGTAAATATTATCGCTTTCTAATAGTATAACGAGGGGACTTGTGCTCTTCCAACCCTTGTTTCGTGGTTGTTTGTGATGGTGATTCATTAGGTTCATCGTCATCATTGAAGCCTCTCGTGTTCGTTTTACGGACCACTCGAGCTTCGATCGTTTCCTTTGAAGATTCCGATATCCGATGATATCCTTTTATGTTCTAACGTTTATCTTATTAGCATAATTCATAAACGGCTTTTAGGTTATTCGTTTTACCCTTTCCATGCTCGAGATTAAGCATTCGACTACGTCTCTAGTATATGGGTGTTTCACCCGTAGACTCGAAACATTGAGGACAATGTTTAGTTTTAGTATGGGGGGTGAGTAGATACTTCACCTTGCTTACGTCACCACGCAATCCAATTTTCATCTTTTTGTTATTGTTTTATTGCAAAATAAGGCTAAAAATGGCCAAATTTTAAATTTTTCTTATTTTTCATAAGTGTTTAAGACACGAATGTTGGTTTTTCGATGGTAAAAATAAGAGTAATTTGTGACTCGACCGTGCATGTTGAGCACTTAGCTTCGATTCCTTAACTTTTTAGGCTAATCTCTTAAATGAGGACGAGAAATGATAGAGTTAATTATAAGTTACGTAATCTTTCACAATCTCATGTGTAGTAATTATTAGCTTATTCTCCCCATGCTTTTGTTTAAATAAACGCAATAAGTAAGGTCGCACGATTTAAAAGGTTACTTAGCTTCTAGCCCAAGATCGTTTAAAAGTTGCTCGTGTTCGAATAGAGTTCATAGCCAAGGCATAACTTATTGAAGCGAGATGCGAAGATTGGCAAAGTTCCAAAAAGGCCCTAACAAGGCATGATGAGCTCCATTTTGTTGCTAAAGATCCAAGATGATGTGAAGTATCATTATTCCAAAATCAATATGAAGGATCAAGACACACGACGAAAAGCAATACTCCCCTAAAGATCATGGAGAAGTCTATCCAAAAAGACCCTAACAAGTAATGAGGATAAATATATCTAAGTCCGAAAAGGAGGCGGATTGTTGTATATCAAAATCCCAAATAAAGATTGAAGAAAAATGATGAAGTGGTGGTCCAAGTTTGAAGAAATTCCATATATGAAGAGAAGACCATTATTTCAAGAACGTCTTCCAAGATTTGAAGTTCGAAACACATGCCAAATATCAGTCCGAGAAAGGTCTCAAATCGTGAAACGAGTTATGCCAAGATATGAACTTAAGGAGATTACGAGAAGCCGTTTTAAAAGATCGTGTCCTTTAGCTAACTATCAATTAAATCGTGCTACTTTATTTTCGGCCTTAATAAAAATATCGAAATAAGTCAATGATGTATCCTCGTGATCATTATGACAAAAATAAAATATAAGAGATACCAATTAGGAATAAGGGAGTCTAAGTACGTAATCAACACTCATGATTAATGATTGTTTTGCTAACTTATAATAACAATGATCTCGTTACACGCTTAGCATGGAATTGGGTGAAAATTGTAACACCCCTAAATATTCACATTTCGAATCAGTGGAAGAGTCGTTGGTGTTATGGGATAGCACATTACTCAAATCATAGACAACGCTTAAAAATCGCGTCGTTTAATGACAAACCATTTTCTATTCATAAATATCAAATTACATAGGTCCTCAGGTCAACATATGTCTTAAAAATTTACAAAACATTTGAATGGAAATTTTTATTTTAATACGGGCCATAAACTCTTGTCATATTCCTGAGAATTACCTTCAAGTACCTGAGATAAAACATGTTAAAAGTCAGCAAAACGCTGAGCGATCATTAACATAAAACTGATATATAGTCATTACCGAAGAAACATCTTTGTACAATTCTTTTTCATAGACCGTAACATAGGCCAAAAACATTTTATACGAATCATTGTCGTAAATCATAACTTAGGCCAAAAACATTTTGATACGAATCATTGTCCTAAATCATAGCTTAGGCCAAAAACATTTTTATACGAATCATTGTCGTAACAGCACCATTCAATGCGTTTTATAACGTTGTTTATAGTATAATAAAAACCGTTATATAAAACAGTTATGTAAAACCAGAACACGGGTATAATAATAAATAAGACCCTATTTTGCTAGTCAGGCAATATATTATAATTCAAATCGTATATCATACACTATTCTTGAGACCGCAGCCTCAATATTACCATTATCAGTATTATTATCGGATTATTATAAGCCGTATGACATTGTTACCTTTCTATAATATATATATCGGGTAGCTAGCCCGGAACACATTTACCCATTTAAAACAGCGTGCCGTCACAATAATCACGCTAAATATACCACTCTCATACATAAATTCGCTTGCCAATCAATGTGACACAACAAGGATCAGCCGTCAAGACGCGAACTGGGGTGATATTCCCCAAATAATACTATTATATGCATAAGCGTCTACCCACTCCCGGTAGTTCACAATTCATGCTAATGGTACTTATAGTGACATAATCTAACTAATAATAATCCATTTCAATCATTCATTGGGTCATTCAATCAATCGGGTCCATATCAATAAGCATACAATCAGGACCACTTGTGTTCTATTTTTATTTAAAACTAGCATGTTATCTCCCTCGCGGGTTTATAAAATATTTCATAAAACTTTTAAAAGAGTGCGAGGCTATGAACTCACGTTGGTTGGGACAGGCGGGTTATCGGCAATTAGGATGTACGGTACGTGCCTCGATCACGGGAAACCTAAACAAATAATACTCGATCTTAGACTATGTCAAATAATATTTATAAAATGTTGTTATGTATATGTAATGATGTCATAACATGATGATCAAGTAGGGTTTTATTACCTTATACAACATTATTAGTTGCTAAGTATTAGTTAACTTTGTCTGATTATACTAGTTTTAGCCCATGTATATGTTAAGGCCCAATAGGCCCATTAAGAGTCCAATATCTTTTTTATTAGTCCATTTATTCTTTAAAGACCAGGCCTATACTCATATGTTGAGCCCAAGTGGGTTAAGCCCATGAGTAAGTCCAATAGTGTTAAGCAACACTAGTTGGGCCTAGTAGTCCAACAAGGCTAATTTGGTCCAATATGGTCCATAAGTTACAAAGCTCGGTTTTTTCGATTTTTACTTGTCAAATGTGTTTACTTATCAGTATATGTTTTATAAAAATGTTACGTTAGACGGGTCCGACCATCTAAGTTTTATTTGGCGAAAACGCCATTCTTTCGGTTTTAGCCGAAAAGACGTAAAATTTATATATAGTTTGTAGTTTAGGAAAACATTTGAGTTTTATTTTTATAAAATGTAATATTTATTTATTATAGTATATAATATAATAGTTATTATCATTTATTAACTTTAATATACTTATTTTATATAGTATTTATTTCAAGTGGCATTTTAGTATTATATACTTTAAAGTCAAATCTGATAAGAAATCTCATGTTCACCATTTTGATCATATCTTAAGTTCTACAATGAGTTGGAACCCCAAGTTTTTACTGTATAAAATTCATGATATGTGCTACAAATAACTCTTCTATAGCTCATTCTCAAACAGCCTCTGAATATTTGTTTTAATTCGTCCAAAACAGACCAGAGAGATTAGTACCACAAAAGTGTTTTGGCCATATCTTGCTCATTTTTAACATTCCATTGTGTGGCCAATTCATCACTTATGTAAAAATCATTTATCTATCATTATAGCAAATAATATAATCCATTTAACCAAGTAAAAATATTGAAAGTTACTGTTTTTAACAGCCTACTTATCTAGTGATGATTTTAACATCTTTTACTTGTAGATTTAGCCTCATCAACTTAATCTAATAACATAATATCCCATGCAATTACTTGATCATCATTCATAGATCTCTTGCATATACATTTGAAAATAAATAGACAAGTACATTTACAAAAATAATAGGATGATAGAAAGAAAACAATCTTTATACCAACCAAAGTGACAGAAATGATGAGATTTTGGATGAACAAGTTTGATCTTTGTACCCAAATCTTTAACCTTTCAAGACAACTTTTGATGATCTTCAAATATATGAACTTCTTCTTGAAAATCTGCCCTAGGACTCCATGAAAACTTCTTTTCACAATTAATAATCACCTCCAAACATGCTCCTTTTAAGTGGTTTTCAACATAGATTGAATATGTATTAAGTTGTAGGTTGAAAATTGATGAATATGGTGGTGTGGTGGTGGTTATGGACGGCACAAGAGAGGAGAGGGAGAGGATTTTGGTGAAGCTTTCTAGTTTACACATGCAAGTGTGTGTGTGTCAGAAGATTTGAGGTGTTAAGTATCTAGTCAAAGTATGAGACAAGTGTCTCATACACTTTGCAAGATTTTGACACCAAAGCTCTTGTGAGCTTGTTATTGCCGCCACATGTATGGGGGTGGGACAAGTGTAAACTTGTTTCAATCCTATTATTTTACGGGTACTCCTAGATTCTAGTTTCCACGATTTACGTGCCCTCGGGTCGATTTACGAAAAACGTTTTTATAAATTATGAATCTACGGCACAAAAAGATTATAATAAAAATTTTCTTATAAAAAACGGAGCACAAAAGCGTAAATACATAAACCTAGGGTTCCCGGTTAAATCGAAAAAGACGTTAAATTATGCACGTAAGCCCTAATTTCATCCCGTAAATATGTGAGTTCATGAACCAACATTAAAGTAAAATATAAAAATAATATACGAGAATAAATTTGCTACCTGAAAATGTCCGGTTTTCACACGAACAGAGTACGTAAACGTACACACGTAACGTAGAGCTTTCCGGTTTAGACGTAGACGATGCTAATTTAAGACGTGAACTCTAATTTCTTCCCAAAAATGAGTGAGTTCATAATCTAAAAATAAAATAATGATTATAAATAATACTTGAGAGTAAAATAACGACCTCAAATTGACTGACTGTCACAGCATTTTACCCTAAAGAGGATCTTTGTCCTCAAAGATCAATTCATCTTACTACTCGCTTCTTATAGAGTCAAAGACATGTGGTCGTTTGCTCCACATTCGGTCTTTTCTCTCAAGCGTGGTTATAATACGCGAGTTTCATCAAACATAACTACGGGAATACGATCATGCTTAAGTTGACTTACTTTCACTTTCCATGATGTCCACGGGTTTTCGATGAATGCAAATTTTCGCCGACCCAAACTTCATTAAGAAATAATCAGATTTTCACTTTATAGATATTTTATCAAGTTCGATATACATAACATATTTCATGCAGCCCTTGAAGTCCTAGGGTAGTCTAGCTTATATGCCTCTCAGAACAACTCTTTACATTATCTCAATGGTCCCATACAACGGGGGCTTAGCTCCCCACGATCTTTCAGATCATCAATTCACCTTTCCACGATGAAAATTCTCGGCATAACTTTGCTACCCATCCTGCACTTCAAGAGCTACATCTCATATTAACATAACCCCCTTCCCACTACCGGCAGTCAATAATCAGATCCTAATTTCCACAATCATTTCAGGTCTCGTGGGTCGGGTATCTTCATCCCAACTCCTACCTACAGATGCTCTTAAACTTTTCTTTATATAGATCCTCGCAAGGTTCGGTCTCAATCCTAAAGCGATAATTATCAATGATAACCTATCCAAAGGAAAGTGCTTATCCTGTTCATTACCAAAGGTCAATCATACAAGCATAAAACAAGCCTTCTAGTTTCTGTATCGTTCTTTCATCTTATCCCTCCGATTGGGGGTGGTAAGCAGTACTCATATTAAGATTTGTTCCCAATGACCTCTGAAGGAATATCAAGAATTTTGATGCGAATTGAGGATCTTGATAGAGATGATCGATACAGGCACACCATGCTTACACAACTCCTTTAAATACAAATGAGCCAACTTCTCCATCGACAACCTATCATTAACTAGAATGATATGAGCAGATTTGGTCAGTCTATAGACGATGACCCAAATCGAATCAAATCCAGATGATGACCTTGGAAGATTTGTGATAAAATCCATGGTGATTCTATCCCACTTCCAAACCAGAATAATAAGCTGTAAAAGAAATCTTGATGGATTTTGGTGTTCAACCTTGACCTTCGCAAAAGTTAGATATTTACTAACGTATGTGGCGATGTCTGCTTTCATATTTGGCCATCAGTACAACTTCTTTAGATAAAGATACATTTTATCAAAAATGGCATGAATAGAATACTTAAACTTATGAGATTCCAACATGACTAAATCTCGAAATCCTCCATATTTAGGCAACCACAAACGACCTTTTAACACTTAACGCCATCGGCTCCCATCTCTAATGGTTCTCATTAGCCGCGAAACCCTTCATCATCTATATTATCCTTCTTACCAGCATCGAAAATTTCTAAATTGCTCGGGCAAATGATTCTGCATGGTCATTATTAAGGAACACATCGTAATTGGTTCTTTATCCTTTCTACATAATGCGTTAGCAACTACATTCACCTTCCCCGATGAAATAAATATCATGACCATAATCACTCAGAAATTCTTTCTTCATATTTTCTAAGTTTTAGTTTCGTCTCAACTATTCTCTTTATTAGGTTTGCCCAGTCTGACGTTTAAAATGTCGATAAATATTACTAGTAATTAAATAATACATATTTAATTTATGAAACGTAAACGTAAAATTTTTATATTTCTCAGTTCGTCCAATTATAGGAAAATGTTCAAAATAAATTTGAATTTAGTTAACACGAACTTCGTTGATTTATCGAAAATAATTAACAAGATCCGTAAATGTTCAAAAAAAATATTTGTTTTAAACTTTGGACAAAATTTTCTTAGTTGAAGAGCAAAAATTGCCGCTCCAAATTCCAAGTCATGGCTTATATGGTTTCCTCAATTCCTCCTAGGTTGTATTGAGGTAAACACAAACATCTACTCCTAAGGAAGTTTACTTAAATGATCTGGGTATGAGGGAATAATTCCTTAATAATCCTTCGATAAACATCTGTCAAACCCAAACATCTTCGCACTTCCTTTTTGGTATAACCCAAAGCCATAATGGCTCCGATCTTTGAAGAGTCAACATAGATTCCACTACCATTAATCACATGGTCAAAGAATGTAAGGGATCAAGCCTAACTTCCCACTGTTAATATTTAACGCACAATGTTTCACATCTCAGCTAGATAAGGGTAGTCTACAAATTATTACTAAGCTCCTTCTTATACTTGGAAACAAGCAGGTTGTCCTTAATGATCACTAGCATGAACTTATCAAAATACAGCTTACACATGCGATTCATCAAATTCATTAATGCTACATGTGCATTGATCAATCCAAACGACATCACATGAAACTCATAATGTTCATTACAAGTTCTGGATGTAGGGATTGGAATAGATAGTCTTCTTTGCGGACGCGAATCTGATGATAACCATGCCGTAGATCAAATTTTTGAATATACGCTAGAAACTTGTAAATGATCGAACATATCTTTCATCTTGGGTAATGGATATCAATTTTGATCGTCAGTTTATTCAGTTCACGGTAATCAATATATATAAGGGATGATAACACCATAGCTCTTCATGATGACGAGCTCGGTAGAATAAAAGCTTTCTCCAACAACTCTCTCAGTGTATGGTAACTCTTTTGATTCCGATGGTGCTGACGTATAGTGCACATTCCACAGGTGCAGCACCAGGAATATAATCAATACCAAATTCAACTTGCCTTATTGGCGGAAGTCTAGGTAATTCATCAGCAATACCTCTGAAAGACTCAGATAACAGGAACATTTTCATATTTAATTCACCCTAGGTTCTTTCTAGATTACAAGATCTATGACTAGTTCACAACCATTCATGGTATAATTTCAAGCCTAAATGCAGGATACAGTCACCCATCGGGAATTATTTAGATCACCTTTGATAGTCAACATCTTATCTTTTATCGGAATTCTACTCGTGTTCCCATCAATTAAGACAATGACATCATGTCATAATCAACCAATCTATCCTAATGGCATTGCCAACTTTCTAGTTTCATTACTGTTGATAAGACGAGAACTTCCTGAAGACTAAGAATAACTAGTAACCCTTCACAAATCAAGGATATCTGGAGCCATATCTAACATTAAAAGAGTAAGGTCAACGCATGATTTACGCGAGAGAATTTCAAATTAGACAAAGACGAAAACATTAACGAATATGGGTATATCCCTTATCTTCATGATTTGTGTATGCATCCGATAGCACTTCGGATCGTTACCCACGTCATTAAAATGGTATCTAATCAAAAGAGATGATAAGAACATCGATACACCCAGTCGGGTATCAACACTCGATAGTTAGAAAAGCTTTCAAAGAATCTTGCCATGAAAGAATTGAACAAGAAGGGGTGTTAATTGTCAAACAATACAATATCCACAGATGAGTAAATTCAAGTCGGAAAAATGGTACGGGCACATATGTAGGTGTCCCTAACAATATGTCCCTTTTTTGCACACATTGCAGATCTCATAAAAATTTAATCTTTCATAACTATAAAGAAAAATGTAGTGTTTATTAACAACTTCATGGCGACTACCAATCAGCCTTGCATGGTCCCTTCCAAATTGTACGTAGGCGCGCTTCTATGTACAACTTAGGATTAACGATGCAATACTCAGTTCGTCAAAATTTTGTCATCGTATTTAAAATATATATTCATGTTTAATTATGGAATATAAATAAAAATGATTTTACCGAAATATTCATCATTATGAAAGCATTTCTATTTACAAGATGTTTAATAAAAAAACTTTATTTCGTCAGTAATTACTAATAGTACCGATTTAAATAACTCATATGAAAATAAGAATTTCATATTTTCCCCAGATGGTATTGTATTACTTATAAAAACAATGAGTGATATGCAAAAGAGTGATGAAGAGTTGTTCACCAAGAACTAATTACAATATGATTGGAAATGAGCTTAGCCATATAATCATGAGGTTCATGACATCGGTGGCACTCAGGAATATGAAAAGAAGAATCTACAACACAACTCTATTCGAAATGAGTATTCATTCAATGGTTGCATCAATAATATAATAGTTAGAAGAAACAAGAAAATATAGATAACAACGATACATGTAGAATTTAGCAATCGAATATAGTCTTTTCATTAATCACAAACAAGTCAAAAGTTGTATCGTCACACATTACATGTCATCATGTAATGTTATACAATTCCAAGGAATTGTCTTACCAACTGATATCTCAGTTAAGTTAGTGATTTTAAAAGATACTATAATGAATACTAATCTACAAGAGTCATTAGGTGTTCCACGTGTCCCGAAAGATCCATCGGTCCCAATTCAGAAGGAGATTTCTTCAGTTTATTTCTTGGACACTGGGCATCCTCGTTATTGGACAATGGCCTAGGAACAACCTTTAATCACGAACCAACAATCATTTAAAACCTTATGATCCAACCTCAGGACTCAACGACTTTCTCTTAACAATCTCGTATTCCATACGAGTTAAATTTGACTTTATTCAAGTTTCAACCAACTTATACTCAATGCGACATCCTACCTCATTCTCCAATACTTTCAACCTTATTCTTAGACCTTGAAAGGGCAATAAAAGCTCGACATGAAAAACACTTAATTTCCAATTCTATAGCTCTTATAACAATAATTATCAAATGAGTCACGAGTAGGAAAGGACTCACACATTCAATTAGACTTCTCGGAAAGGTACAAGTGGCATGAGGCTTTTGGGTAAAGGTTCCAATGACAGCCTCAAGTGCAACATTTACTCTTTTCGATTTCAAATTTAAGAATTGGGTGACATCGAATCAGATGACACCTTTCTAGGTGGTGAGGTTTTGTCAAACTCCACTCTATAAGGAAAGATCGTCATGACATCGATATCAGATTTAATCTCGACAATTCATTTTTAATATCACAATCAACTAATATCAACATTTCTTGGAATATCAACCATTTCGTTGGGATCGTAAACATCCACAACTTGGTTTAGATCTGGAATAGCTAGAATTCCTACAGAAATAGCTTTGATTGATTTGCTAGAAGAGTTAGGGTTCCTTGTGACAATCTACGTCGTATAAATATCTCGTATAAGTATTAGAATAATCATTAAAAAATCATGTAATCAAATTACAACATATATATATATATATATATATATATATATATATATATATATATATATATATATATATATAATCCAAGTTATATATTAAAATAACACTTCTTAGTCTGGCCTTGTCGGTAACTCGAGAATGCTTCGACACCGTTATAGTCAAAAGATTTTTAAACATCTTACTCAAAATATTTATTTAAAAATATTTGTGGTTAAAAGATTTTGCAAATGTTTTATTCAAAACCTTGGTTTTAAAAATCTTTCGTTCTCTATAACGAGAACTCTGGTACCAAACTGTAACACCCCTAAATATTCACATTTCGAATCAGCGAAAGAGTCGTTGGTGGTACGGGATAACACATTACTCACATCATAGACAATGCTAAAAAATCGCGTCGTTTAATAACAAACCATTTTCCATTCATAAATATCAAATTAAATAGGTCCTCAGGTCAAAATATGTCTTACAAATTTACAAAACATTTGAATGGAAATTTTTATTTAAATGCGGGCCATAAACTCTTGTCATCTTCCCGAGAATTACCTTCAAGTACCTGAGATAAAACATGTTAAAAGTCAGCAAAACGCTGAGCGAGTCCATAGAGTTTAATAAAAATCATTAACATAAAATCGGTATATATCATTACCGAAGAAACATGTAACACCCACATAAAGCGGGTATGTCTTACAAATTACATAGGTCCTCAGGTCCAAATATGTCTTACAAATTTACAAAACATTTGAATGGAAATTTTTATTTAAATGCGAGCCATAAACTCTTGTCATCTTCCCGAGAATTACCTTCAAATACCTGAGATAAAACATGTTAAAAGTCAGCAAAACGCTGAGCGAGTCCATAGAGTTTAATAAAAATCATTAACATAAAACCGGTATATAATCATTATCGAAGAAACATGTAACACCCGCATAAAGTGGGTATCACAGTGGTGGATCGATGAGCAAATAGCTTACGAAGCACAAATCATAATTATATGATTTTTGAAATACAATTGATGTAAACATTGATTTGGTACAATCGTGTAAATCGTTGAATAACACTTGTTATGAATATCCTATTAAAAGATAATCCCCCGTCATTTTTATGCTTCTAAATGATGCTCAATCCATGCTCAAATAATCTTGCTAAATAACCTGGGAAAAACATGCTTAAAACGATCAACATAAAGTTGGTGAATTCATAGAGTTTTGTAAAATAATCAAGTTTAGTATATTTAATACTACCATTTCAGTATTTTACTACAAAGTGTAAAATAATCAAGCTTAGTAAGTTTTACTAAGTAGTGTAAAGTAACAAAGTTTAGCATTTCCATTATGCCCATTTTAGTGTTTGCTAAGTAGTATATGATTATGTTTAGTAACGCAAACCTTATAGATAGTAGCAATGCACAAAGCATATATACAAAAGATAATTACATTTTCTATTAATCAAAACTGAAGCTTAACCTTCCATAGTTCTCAACAGATGAGAACCCAACGCCTTACAAAAAGGCGCCAAACCCAGTTTCCAACATGGTATACATCTTTTGTCCCGGCCAAGGCACAGTGAATGCTACTCACCCAGATGGGGATGGTCAATCCCAAATAGATCTATTTATAACATTCTGGCGATTTACAACAATTTAACAGTTTCAATAATAATAGACAATCGTAATTAAGAGTACCATTCAATTTACGTTCTATAGTATAAATATCTATCAATCCTATAGTCAAAACAGGTTACACTTCAATTTACATTCTATAATTAAATTATAGTCATATTGTCAAAACAAGTTGCAGTTATTTAATAGCATGTCTCCCCCTCGCGGATTTGAAAAATCATAAAAGATTTAAAAAGCGAGGCTATGAACTCACCTGATACGATCGTCACAATAGTTAATAGAGAATGAACGTCAATCAAGAATAAATGGCAATAGTCGATACACGATCACACGAGACGAGGCTTTATCAAAGTCGTGGTACTAGTGAGTGATGCATGCAAGCAAACTGTGAGGACCATTAGGATATGCATGAGACATGTTAGGAAAGGATATGCATATCAGTTTTACACGTTTTAGTTAATGATGTATTAGGTTTCCTTGTAGTATAAAAGGAACCTTAGGCAGAAGGGTTTGATATACCTTCATCAAATACAATTCTAGTTCTGATTAATATTAGAAATCCTTAGAAAAGGATCAAGTCGTTATAGTTATTCTGTTCTTCTTATTCATAGTATTTGTATTCCGCACTTATACTGTGTGATTTGTATAGAGTCTCTCTGTGAATAGACTTGTGATTACAGAAGTCGTTCACCGTTCCTGACAGGCTGCAAGATCTACATCTAGTAGACCCATCAAGTGGTATCAGAGTCTGGGAGAGTCTCCGTAACAAGAAGAATCAATTTTTCTCATTACTAACATTTTTGTTTAATTATGTCTGCCTTAAGTTCTACTCAAACAGGAGAAGATAGTACCCCTAAAACTCAGCAACCTCAGCAGATCATTGCTACGGTTTCCAACACAAATGGTAAGTTTCCTCTTCTGAAAAAGGATGAGTATGATAGCTGGGCGATGAAGATGGAATGTTGGATCACCAACACATATCAAGACCTTTGGAAGATTATTCTGAATGGAAACAGCAGGAAGTTGACTGGAAGAGACAATAATGGAAGTATTATTCTTCTTGACCCTAAAACTCATGAAGAAATCACAGCTGTTCAGAAGGATATCAAAGCAAAAACTATTTTGCTTCAGTCTCTTCCTGATGATCACATGGGTGACTTTTATCATCTGGACGATGCTAGAGAAATCTGGAATGGAATAAAAGCAAGGTTTCGTGGGAATGAGGAGTCAAAGAAAATGCAATGATCCATGCTGAGAGATGAATTCACAGACTTCAAGATCTCAGAAATTGAAGGTATCCATCAAGGGTATGACATGTTCCAAAAGATACTGAGCCAGTTGAATCAACTTTGGTCAAAACCTGAAAATGGTGATATCAATGCAAGGTTTCTTAGAGCCTTACCCTACTCATGGAATCAGGTGGTAATCTCTCTCAAAGAAAAAGGTGGGCTTGACTATCTTAATTTTGATGACTTGTTTCATAAGCTCAAAACCTTTGAGCCTCATGTGATGGGATACTCAAGTGATTCTTTTCCTACTCCTGCTAACTCTGCCTTTGTGAGTTCTACGGGATCTAGTCCCATGTCCTATGCTAGTAGCCCAAGCAATACTGTGTCTTCTCAACATACTTTTCAGCATACTTCTACTCCTGAACCAAAAGCCAAGTCTGGTAGCATGGTAGAAGCTGTTCTTCACTCTTTTGTTGCTGACATAGATGCTCAACAGGAACTTGCTTTTGATGACTTCAAACAGGTTGATAAACTTGACCTTGATGAAATGGATCTAAAATGGCAGATGGCCATGATCACTCTTAGGGTTCACAAATTTGAGAAGAAAGCCGGTCGAAAATTTAACTATAACCCAAGAGAGCCAACAAGATTTGATAGAAGCAAGGTTAGATGCTATAACTACCAGCAGAAAGGTCACTTTGCAAGGGAATGCCCTAACAAGCATGACCAAGAGAAGAGCAGATATTCATCTTTCAAGATTCAGGAGGTGAAGGATGACAAGAAGGCGTTGGTGTCTGTTGACTCTATGGTCAACTGGAATGATCATCAGAATGCTACCCTGGAAACAACTGAACCTTCTACTGACGTGTTTGCAATGATTGCTGGGAATCTGTCTGATGCCGAGGAAGCAGAAGAGTTTGCCCTTATGGGCATTTCACCTCAGGTAAAACATTGTCCTCTTGGTTGTCATGATAAATATTCAGAATTGTTGTCTCAATATAATGACTTAAATGATCAGAATGATAAGTATTTTTTGAGGTTCAAGCATATAAGGCTTCTTTAAAAACATTGGAACAACAAAAGAGGTGGCTTCAAGATACTCAACGAGAGTACGAGGATAAAATTAGGATTCTGAACATTGATTTAGAAAACACAACAAATATGCTTAAATACCCTGAAAAGGTAAAAGATGACAGTATCAAAGATAAACAAGACATGAAGGAAAAATTAGATGCTACACTTTTAAGATTTGAAAAATGGCAAAAGGCACCTAAGAATCTTTCCAAATTAATTGATAGTAGTATGTCTGGTAGGACTAAAAGAGGGTTAGGATTTGATAAATATATTGATTCAGAAGATGTGTTTGATTTATCTTTTTCAAGTGTCTTTGATCCTGACAAGAAGGAAGAGGGAACACCTAGCTACAATAGGTTTAAACCAGCAGCAGAAATGCACGCTGTCCCTCCACCTCTTACAGGAACTTTCATGCCCAATACTAGGCATAATGACTTGGATGGATCACAGATGCATGAGTCCCCAAAACGTTCTACTAATACTAATGACTTTGTCTCGTGTACTTTCAGTGACAAAGCCAGTGACTCTGCATCATGTGGGTTAAGTGAAGAGTCGAGACCTGCAAGCTCCAAGTCAAATGACCATGCTGCTCCTAGTGCTAGGAAGAGTGAAGAGAGAGTTGCTTTCACTTCAACTGTGTCTAGTCCTGGTTTATTGAGTCCTAGGAAGAATGTTTCTCCTAGAATTGTGTGTAATAAGGTTAGCAGTATGAAACAATTTCATTCTAATAAAAGGTCGTTTAAAACATGCTTTGTTTGTGGGAGTGAATTTCATTTGATTAAAGATTTTTTTATGACAAACATTCTTCTGTATATCAAGCATTTCCTACTCCTGGTCCACCAGGAGTTGTTCCATATTCTTCTAGAAGACTAAACCCATGTGCCCTATCTTTTTCTTCTTCTAGAAGGACCTCTTCATTAGCTTCTGATCATTGGAGAAACAATGGATTACTATCAAATAGACCAACCAGCAACTATTTTCAGACTTTTAATCCAAATTATGCATTTAATTTAGACCACATGTATTTTGGGTTGGGAAATATGGGAACTGCTGTTAAGCCCTTAACAGGTTGTTCTTGGTCAAACAATAACACCCGTATGACGAACAGGTAACCTAAGAACAATGGTGGATCTCATCAATCTTCTTGGCTAACTACTAAAGATCCACAAGGCAGGCTCAAACCTGAAAAGGTTTAGGTCCCCTTAAGACACTAACTTTTGCATATCTCTTTTCTTGTTGTTGTAGGTTACTCCATACCAAGATCATACTCTAGGAATTGTTGATAGTGGATGCTCTAGGAGCATGACAGGAAATAAAATTCTTCTATCTAACTTTGTACCATTTCAAGGCAGAAAGGTCTATTTTGGAGGAGGTGAAGGACGGATCACTGGCAAAGGAACGATTCAGACGCCTAATCTTAATTTTGAGCAGGTCTACTACGTGGAAGCACTTCAACACTTCAACTTGATATCTGTCTCTCAGATTTGTGACAAGAAGCAGTTTGTCCTCTTTACGGATACTGATGCACTAGTGTTATCCAAAGACTTTAAACTCCCGGATGACTCATAGGTTCTGCTCAGAATCCCTAGAAGACACAACCTCTATAGTATCAAGCTGAATGAAGTCAATCCTACTGGTCAACTAGCATGTTTGGTTGCTAAAGCCTCAGAAGATGAAGCCACTAAATGGCACCAAAGGATGGGACATGTGAACTTCAAGAACATTCACAAATTAGCAAATCTGAATTTGGTCTCTGGTATACCTCCCAAAACTTTCAAAAATGATATCAATTGCCTTGCATGCAGCAAAGGCAAACAACATAAAGATTCCTTCAAGGCCATTACTGCTCTCAGCCTTATAACTAAACCATTGCAGCTACTACACATGGATTTATTTGGTCCTACCTCTATTAGGAGCATTGACCACAAACAATTCTGCCTTGTGGTAACTGATGGGTATAGCAGGTTCACGTGGGTTTCCTTCATGGCTGCCAAGAGTGAGACCTACTCAATTCTCAAGGACTTTATTACACTTATTGAGAATCAGTTGTCCAAAAAGGTTAAAGGTATTCGATGTGATAATGGAACGGAATTCAAAAATGCAGACCTCATCGCACTTAGTAATTCTAAAGGCATCAAAAGATATTATAGTGCAGCAAGAACTCCTCAACAGAATGGCGTGGCAGAAAGAAGAACAGGACTCTAATAGAAGTTGCGAGAACAATGCTTGCCGATTCCAAGCTTCCAACCATGTTTTGGACAGAAGCTGTCAATACTACAAGTTATGTTTTGAATAGAGTTTCTATTACTAATCCCCACAAGAAGACTCCCTATGAGCTACTAATAGCTAAAGTACCAAACATTTCTCATTTGAAGCCATTTGGGTGTCTTGTCACCATTCTGAATACTAGTGACTATTTGGGGAAATTTGATGGTAAGGCAGATGAAGGATACATTGTGGGATATTCAGCTCACTCTCGGGCTTATCGTGTCTACAATCTCCAAGCCAAGCGAGTAATTGAAACTATAAATCTCAGGTATTTTGAGGAGAAGTCAAACATACAAGGCAAGGGTCCTGAATGGTAATTTGATCTTGATTATCTTAGTGATTCATTGGGATATTTTCGTTTCAAAACTAACCATGATGCAGGCCCACAAGTGTTTGCAACTTCTAGTGCAGGTTCTCATTCTAGTCTTTCAGACTCAGATGACGAGGATGATATTTTTGTTGTTCCATCCTATTCCACCACAGTCTCTCCTACTACTCCTAGTGATGCTACTCTATCAGACATTTTGGACTCACAAGGAGCTCTTGACACATTGCTCAAGCAACAACTAGAGGCTACTACATCAGCTGCTCAAGGTGGCTTTGAGTTTCCTTTGAATATTTCTGCTGACAAAGCCACTCCTAGTACTCTAACTGTTCCTCCTAGTGCTAGTTTAACACCTATTGGTAGTTCGACTAGTGATTCCACTTCCTCTACTAGATTCTCTAGTCCTTCTGACCTGGGAAACTATCAATAGAAGTCTTCTACCAAGCTAGATGATATTCATAAGCAACCAATAGATGGCATTTTCGACTCTGCTTTATATGATGATGATTTTGTTGGGGATCTTAATAATTTGGCACCAGAAGTGGACGTAGCTTCCAATCCAGTGTTGCAGTCACACAAAGACCATCCTACTACTCAAATCATTGGAGATCCTGGTTCTGCTGTCAAGACTCACATAATGCATAAGAAAGCAACGTCTGATCATCATGCTCTTGTGAGCTATATTGAGGACCAAAAGCGAAATAATCATACGGACTTTCAACATTGTTTGTTTGCTTGTTTTCTTTCACAGGTGGAACCTAGATCAGTCTCTCATGCTCTTGAGGATCAAAGTTGGGTGGAGGCTATGCAGGAGGAGATGCAGCAGTTCTTGTTTCAGAATGTTTGGATCCTAGTTGATTTGCCAGATGGGAAAACGACAATTGGTACCAAATGGATTCTCAAAAACAGAAAGATGCAAGGGGAATTGTGGTGAGAAATAAGGCAAGGTTGGTTGCACAAGGTCATACATAACTTGAAGGCATTGACTACACTGAAGTTTTTGCTCCTGTTGCAAGGATTGAGGCCATTCGTCTGTTTTTGGCTTTTGCTTCTTATGTGGGCTTTACGGTTTTTCAGATGGATGTCAAGAGTGCATTACTCTATGGCAAGATTGATGAGGAAGTTTATGTTACTCAACCTAAGGGCTTTGTAGATCCACTTCATTCTAAGAATGTTTACAAGGTGGTCAAAGCTCTCTATGGACTTCATCAGGCTCCTAGAGCTTGGTATGAGCGTCTTTCCACTTTCTTGTTGAAACATGGCTATAGAAGAGGCACAATTGACAAAACACTATTTCTTAAGAGGCATACCAAGGACATTATCCTTGTTCAGGTCTATGTGGACGATATTATCTTCGTTTCTACTAAAAAGGAATGGTGTGATGAGTTTGAACAACTGATGAATGGCAAATTTCAGATGAGTGCTATGGGAGAGCTTACATTTTTCCTTGGTCTTCAAGTCAAGCAACAGTCGGATGGAATCTTCATAAGTCAAGATAAATATGTTCATGAGATCCTTTATATGTTTGATATGGATCCTTTTAGACCAGCAGCAACACCTTATGAAGTTGCTAAAGTCAAACTCAAGAATGAGCCGGATCCTCCGGTAAATGTTCACATGTACAGGTCAATGATTGGCTCACTCATGTATTTGACTGCATCACGTCCAAATATTATGTTTGCAATAAGTGCTTGTTATAGACATCAAGTGGATCCAACGGTTTCTAACTTGAATGCAGTCAAGAAGATTTTCAAGTACATCAAGGCTCAACCCAAGTTAGGCTTGTGGTATCCTAGAGAATCACCTTTTGTTCTTGAAGCATATAGTGATAGTGACTATGCAGGTGCTAATAATGACAGAAAATCTACTACTGGTGGTTGTCATTTTTTGGGTCGACGGCTTATCTCATGGCAATGTAAGAAACAGACGATAGTAGCTACTTCTTCAACAGAAGCTGAATACGTAGTTGCTGCTAGTTGTTGTGGACAAGTTTTGTGGATACAAAATCAGATGCTTAATTATGGGTTCAACTTTATGAACACCAAAATTTTCATTGACAACCAAAGCACTATCTGCATTGTGAAGAATCCTGTTTTTCATCAACGTACAAAACATATTGAAATTCGGCACCACTTTATCCTGGATGCCAATGAGAAGAAGTTGATACAGGTTCTTAAGGTTCATACGGATGATAATGTTGCTGACCTATTGACTAAAGCCTTTGATGGTCCTCGGTTCAACCGCTTGGTGGTTCACATTGGAATGGTCAATCCTTGAGTCCTAGGATTGAGGGGAGGCTAAGCCTAAGTGGAGGCTTAGTGTACATATTTACTTGCACAGATTAACATCTTGGTAGTTTTTAACAACAGATTATATGGGTATTTGCGATGTGTGCTACTTCTAGTGGAGGATTTTGCTCACTTCTGGTGGTAGTCTTCAACTTCTAGTGGATAAAAATCCTTCCTTATCATTAATGGTTGGCTTCTAGTCTTGGTTTGGGTCACTGTTCACTTCGTTGACTTCTGTTGACCACATTGTGCTTCTAGTGTTGACCCTTATGCGTTTTGACTTTTAGTGAACGAAAGCTAATTCTGGTATATATCATATTATTTAACTTCGGTAATTGGGATTTGCAAATAAATTTATAAGGGGTAAGTGGTTACTTTTGCATTAACTGCCTAATTTGAAAGGGCAACCCACATTATTAGGGGTCAATGAATAGTTACAAGACCATTATTTATGGTCAATTACCCCCCTTGACTCATTCATCACAACCATAACACACACATATGCTCCTACTCTCTCAATCTCTAATCAATCACCTTCCATCACTTCCAATCATCATCAATGGCTGCTCTGTTCTACAAACCCAATCACAATAAGGTAGCGTATCTGGGAGATGGTCCTAAGCGTGACGAATTCACAGACATCCTAGAGTTTATTGAGGCTTCTAACCTCAGGTATGCTTTTACTGTTTGCCCAATTGTCTATGTTAGTGTGATTCGCCAGTTTTGGGATACTGCCGAACTTGTGGCTGTTTTGGGTCGCCCACTTGAACTCCATGCTACCATTGATGGACGTCCTTATGTGGTTTCTGAAGCTTCTATTAGGAGTTCACTTCATCTTCAAGATGAAGGTGGTGTTGTTTCCATCCCCAATGCTGAGGTTTTGGAGAGGATGGCTGATATTGGTTATAACCATTTGGGGGAGTTTAACTTCCAAAAGAATAGGTTTTCCCCCTAGTGGAAGCTTCTAGTGCACTTCTTGATTCACTGCTTAAGCCCCAAGTCTGGGAGTTGGGATGCCTTTCCCATTCCTTTGGCTACTGGCTTGATCTTCATAGCACAGGGTCGGGTGTTTAATTTTTTTCGCTATTTGTTTGATGGGATGGTTAGCAATCTGAGTAGTACTGGATCTAGGAAGAAATTTTTAATGTATCCTAGGTTTTTGCAGCAGATACTTGTGTGTATACCTCGTAATAGGGAAGAGTATGAGACCCCTAAGCTTAGTTCTAAAGTTTACTCCAACATGGCTCTAGGGTTTAAGGGGGATTGGAGACCCCTTACTGACGCTATGCTAGGCCTTGCCCAAGGTCCTCCTGATGTTGTTCCTCCGGCTGCCGAAGCCGAGGAGGAACTTCCATTAGGAGATGATCCTATGGAGGAGGAGTATCCTGCTGGTGGTGCACCTCATGTGGTGGTGGAAGAGCCAGCTGAGGAAGTGGTGGTTGAACTGCCATCCACTTCCAAGGCTGCCCCCTCTTCTATGCCACATCCGTCTCCATTTGTGGATACTCCCCCTCCTAGTCCAGCACCTCACTCTGCTGAGAAGCCCTCTGGTTCTCGTGCTCATGATGATGACCCCTTTATTGCTTCTAGTTCCAATGAAGCCTTCCCAGATCCAATTTCTCTTGGTGGGAAAGCGAAGGAACCTGCTACACTGACTTCTTTGCTTGATCTCATGCACAGGTACCATGAAAGGATTCTTTCTTTGGAGGCAGATTTGAATCAGCATTGTAAGCTTACCAGGGAATTTTTTCTTCCAATGGCTGACCGGATTAAAGCTATGGAGACATAGCAGAGGAGGAGGAGGAAGAAGCATGTTGTTCAGTCTGATTCTGATGAGGATGTTGAGGATCTTGTGGAGGATGGCTTTAATTTGCTGGCGAAAGCTGCATTTACTGATAAGCCATATGCTGATTTGCCTATTCCTCCTACTTCATCAAGCATCCCTCCTACTACTGCTACCCCTAGAACAAAGGAGGATCTTGCTGGTTCTTCTGCTGGTACTACTGCTGGTCCAACTGCTGGGCCGTCTCATGATCCTAAGGGGAAAGCCCCTATGACTGATGCACCCTCACCCCCTCGCAAGCGTACTCGTAGACAACTTGAGGAGGACATGTTGGAGGAGGAGGCTGCACAACGAATACAGGCGGAGATTGATCAAGCTGCTAGGGCTGAGGAAGAAGCTCTTCAGAAGCAAAGTCGTGAACAGTTGCAGCATGATGCTATGCATTGGGATGATAATGATTGGATGCGGGTGCTCACTATTCTTACATCTGATTATTCGCAGTTTACTGATCTCTTAGGTGCTGATGTGAATGAGGAGAATTGTATTCCCCGGGCAATGGCATTAATGCGTACGCAACAATTATCTCTTGCTGCTCAACTGCGTGAAAAGCGTTGGAATAGACCTTTGACAAGAACCAAGGAGAGAAAGTTAATGTAGAGGTATGTCAAATATCAGTCGGGTGCTCACTTTACTGTTGGTTGGACATGGGATCGGGTTAGGGCATTGTCTTTTGACGAGCTTAAGGATCTATACCAAAGGATGATCAAGCGTCAGAACATACCGGTTCCAGAGCGTTTCATCTATCGTCCTCCTTCACGAGTGGTTCCTACTTCTCAACCTGCTGTTGCTCCTGGTTCTTCATCGGGTGTTCCTCTTGGTTCTACTAGTATCCCATCTGTTGTTGATGTTTCTACTTGTAAAACCCGCATGCTTTTACCATGCATAGTACCCTTAGGATCGTACGTACTAGATTAAAACATTCCTAATATAGCATGATTACGATTACGTGTAAGGAGTTTACGTATTACGTACGTGTTAGAACACGATAAGTAGTTACTACGCACGATCATGTAATAATTATTTGACGATAATTAATCACGAACATGCGATCATGAAATCATGAACGTAATTAAAACACGAACTATTATTCATAACGTATATATATTTATTACGAGCGTAATCAAATATATTAGATCACGGTATTTACGTAACAAGAACATTTAAAACACGAACACAAATAATCACAAACGTTTAACTTAATAACGAGACACGGAAAAAGGTACGGGTACCCCAAGTGGGGTCCCTACCCGCGGCAACAAGGACAAATGGGCCAAGCCCATTTGTCAAATTTACTAAAAGGGGGTTATTATTATTTTTACTACTCAATTAATCTTTACAGAAGATTTTTAAGAAAACCTAAAAACCCTTCTTCCTCTTCTCCTTTGTGCCGCCACCCTACAACCACCATAAGAGGTGATTTGTGATCTTGGATCTTGAAGTTTTAGTAATTGATCGTGTTGGTTCTTCGTCCTTTTGATCCACGAATTCGGTAAAACCTTTTTAAACCTTTTCTTTTGATTTAATCTTTTTATAAATCAAGAACATGTGTTGTTTTTATAAAAACATAATAATTAAACATGGATCTAACATGATTTGGTGTTAAATAAAATCAAAAGGGTGTTTTAAGGGGTGTTTGTTTTTAGCCGCAGGCTGCACCGAACCCGAATGGGTTTCGGTTTGCCAAGCCGACCACCACCAAGACCATACGGTCTTGGTTGGTGCGTGTGGGTCCCACGGCAACAGTAAAACACGGGGCACCCCGAGTTAGATCCGGTTCATGGTGTATGTTAGTTTTTTTTGTGTTTATGATCTTATGTTAAAATTAAATTAATAAAATGATGTGATTAATTTAATAACATGACTTAGGTTATTTAATTATTAATGATCATGAAATTATTTTAACCTAAGTATTTATATATTTAAGACTTATAATTAATTAATTATTTTAAAACCATGGATATAATTAATTAATTAACATGACTTAGGCTATATTATTAATATATAATAATACATATTTTAACCTAAGTATTTAACTTATTTAATTAAAAACATGTTATACTTTAATTAAATATTTTAACCTATAGTTTAATCTAATTACATGAAATAATTATTAAACTATACATTATATCATATGACTTAGAAAATAATCATGAAAACACTTAGGCTTATATAATTAGCTTATTTAACTAGCTTATTTCTAATTATGGAAACTTTCTATTTTTACAAACTTAATTAAATAAGGCATCTAATCTATTTATGGAAACCTTCTATTTTTAGAAACTTATTTATTTCAGGCAGCTAATCTATTTATGGAAACTTATTTAATTAAGGCAGCTAATCTATTTATGGAAACTTTCTATTTTTAGAAACTTATCTATTTTAAGCAGTAAATCTATTTTTGGAAACTTTCTATTTTTGGAAACTTTCTATTTTTGGAAACATTCTATTTTTTAAAACTTTCTATTTTTTAAAACTTTCTATTTTTGGAAATTTTCTATTTTTGGAAACTTTCTATTTTAGGAAACCTGCTATTTTTGGAAAGTTACTTATTATTACACAGAAGTATTATAACACATGAAATACCATAAATACTTAATCAGATTAAACAGAATATAAGATAAAACACAATTTAAGGCTTTAAAACAGTAAAACATGGTAGGAACACGTAAAATAAGCTAAGACATGACATAAAACCAGCTACGTATTTAGTAAGCAGATACTTATTCATGTACGTATTTATGTAGCACTAGTGATTCGGAAGTAGGATTCCTCGCAGTTCATCTTCTTGGTTCACTGGACATAAGGTACGGATTCCCGTCCTTTCAGTATGGACATTCTTTCCTTATTAGGATTCCCCGTATGCAGCCAACTGTTTTCCCGTAGTATAATTTACGTGTTTGATTGCTTATATTTAATTAAGATTACCTATAGCCATATACATGCATGACCAGTTTCACCTAGTTATGGAGGTACCATAACCGTAACATTAGAGGCACTGATGTTATGACTTCACCACGGCGGAGTGATTGCTCGTGGCGTCCCTTCAGCTTTTGGCCATTTTTATTATATTTATCATGTGGGGCGTATGGGTGCATCCTAGTTACATGTTTTTATTCAGGATTTCATGGTGAATGTGGTGTGTGCCTTGCATCCTTCACAAGGAGTTGATCCCTCCTACCCAAAAACCAGTATATTAAATTAGAGGCAGCCCCTCTAATTTGCATGATAAGGTCACCCCTCCAAGTATTCATGCACGGTGGATTTTCATGACCTATATTGGCTAATGGTAAAATATGACAAACAATTTTTATAAGATAAACATAAGACTTTCAAACTATTAAACCAGCTTTATTAAGACTTAACCAGGTTACTCGGGACTTTGTTTTCTTCCGCTGTTATTATGTTATATGCTTATCCTATTCATGCTTTATTGTACATCCGTGCACTGAGCGTATTTGCTCAGCCGTTTTCCATTTTTATGTTCCCAAAACGGCAGGTACTCAGGGACGCTCGTAGACACTAAGAGTACGTGCATATGGACTAGAAGTTGTCTAGCCTTCTTTACATTATGCATTTCCTTTCTTATGATACTTATGCTTTGGACATTGTTTAGTCCTTTCCTTTATTATACTATGTTTGTGTGTGATGAGCTTTACTTTTGGACTACCGATGTTTGATTCCGGTATTTTCCTTTTATGGTCAAGTAATGTTTAGAAATTTTTCCTTGTATGCTTTGATGACACGCCATAATTTCTGTGATATTTCCGTTTCAAAAATGGGGTGTTACAATTATGGTATCAGAGCCAAGGCTTCGACCTATAGGCTCTCAAATATGACCTGTGATTAGTGGGTAGTCACTACGGTCTTCCTAGAACTGACAGTTGTTTTCATGCATTCATCATTTTTAAGCATACATATACATGTCATTGTTGCAAGGTTTTTGACTAAGTAATGGTTGGTACAGGACTGGCCCTATTTAGTCGCATGTGTTTTATCGAAACTTTTAGATTTGGGACCGACCCATAGGCGTCCCCTCGCTATGGCTTTTGTTTTGGTGAACTGACCAGAGGCGTTCACTCTCGAGCATACAAAAGTTTTCATAAAACTGTATCATGCATTCATACACAAAATTTTCTTGCATAAAATTTTTTTTTCGTGAAATTTTAGTATAAATTTATTTTCATGTATATATATATATATTTTATGTTTTGATATTGTTAATGCAAGTGATGCCTAAAAACATTATTAGTGTTAAATAATCTTTCTTAGTTTTGATCACAACAAACCATACAACACATTTAGTGTAAAACACAAAATGAATTATTTAACTAACACTATCATCAAGGTAATAATCATATCACTAACCTTTCTTAATCATACTTAGTGATCATCAAAATGATTATCCTTAAAACTCACTTTTGTTAATATGACAAAAGACTTTTTAATAAGCTTTCTTTTTTAGAAAATGTTTTATTAAAATGGAAAATGAAAATTTGAAAATAGCATATTCCAAATGCTGTTAGAATATCCTTTGAAGGATTCAAATACCTCAGATATTCCCACCCCACTAAAAGACAAAAAACGGAGCGGAGTCTAGTGGCGGTACCTTAAGTACCTACGCGGTACCTTAGCGATATGGTACCGCGGGGTGAGAAAAGGTACCGCGCATAGATAGCCGTTATAGATCCGTTATACTTTGTCTCCTTTAAATAGTGGGTCAAATCTCATTTTCTAGTAAGCCTCTTGGACGTTTTTCTCAGCCCTCTTTCTATTTTCTATAGCATAATCATTAGTAAATGATCACTTAAATTGTTAAGGATGTTTGCATATGATTATCCTCTTGATCCCATCCTTTACCTTGTCCAGTGAGAAGATCACTCACTCACTAGTGTTGTGATAAAGATGAATCTATGAGCTAGTCATATTCATCATGATACCCTTTTTGTTTTAGGTCAATCCAATGTATTTATGAATACTTGGACTAGTTGTGTTCATCCAAGTTATTTGTGGATACTTGGATTTGTTGTGTACATCCATTGCATATGTGTTTGCTTGGATTTGTGTTGTGTAAATCCAAGCTACATGTGTGTACTTGGATAAGTCTAGTTGAGTTGTAATAGATTTGATTAGGAGTTCTCACTAAACTATAAAGTGATGTGGTTGTGTCTTGTGAGTTCTCACTAAACTTTAAAGTGATTAGTAGTTGTGTTGTGTGAAGTTCTCACTTAGCTTCAAAGTGAAGAGTCGTGAAGATTGGTTCTAGCTTTCGATTAGAACTCGACATCTAGCCTTGTGTCGTAAAATGGTGACGTAGGCAACGTCGTGAAGATTGGTTCTACCTTAAGATTAGAACCCGACATCTAGCCTTGTGTCGTTAAATTGTGAAGTAGGCAACGTCGTGTAGATTGGGCCTAGCTAAAGATTAGGTCTCGACATTTAGCTTAGTGTCGGAAAATAATGTAAGCAACGATGTAAGGTTTTCTCCGCCGAGAAGGGAGCTTGTGGATATAGTGGAAATCTCGAGTAGGTGTACTCGAGGAGTGGAGTAGAAACGAGGATAGAGCCTCGTTGTCGAACCACTATAAATCTTGGTGTCTTCCCACTAGGTTGTCTCTTTCCTTACTCTTTACTTATTTCATTATCATTATACTTACCTATTATCCTTGCTAGTGCATTTGAATTGAACCTAATCATTATGCAACTTAGTCTCAAGTAAAAGATAGTTTTGATACAAACTAAATTGAAAGTAATTTTAATTTGGTCACCAATCGAAGAGAAACTATTCAACCCCCCCTTCTAGTTTCTACAATTGGTATCAGAGCGATGGTCACTCAAGATCTTTGAAGTATATTGTACTTTGAAACTTGGATCGATCCATTGTCTCCTCAAATTAGAAGGTCTAGTTGTACTAAATTTTCTCTTTGGTCAAAACTATGTTTTCTTTGAAAATAGGTCTTTTAATTGATAATATTGCATCCCACTTAAGATTAGTAGCCTTTATGTATTTTAGATATACTCTTGAAATGTATCTACTAGTTTGCATCTTGCTTTGTGTAGGTACTCATGAAGATCAATCAATTATTGGTTATGGATTGAGTTACTTGCACTTATAGAAGAATCATCTTCATTGATCTTTAACATCTTTGAATGATGATACCAAGATGATTGGGAATGATACTAGTCCTTGAAGACTTAGTACTCATCATAGTCATTGATTGGGCATAGCACTTATTCCTTCATGGATTGCTCTTTGTGGCCAAGGTACGCTTTCGTTCTTCCACACGCCCTTTGATCATTCTTTTGATCATTACTTGACTATGTGCTTGTTCTCTGCATCCTTGCCTTGACATTTATTTGTGGTTTGTGTTTCTTTTCTTTTATCCTCTTAAACCTTCATTTCTTGGATACTTGACTCACTATGGTGATGTAGAGTGAGTTAGTAGAAGCTTAAAGTATCAAGCATGATTTCCATGGTTTGCACCCATACGGTTAGTAGGCCCTTTGTGGGAGAGAAAGTGAATTAATACCTTGCTCATATTTTGGTTTAGACTAAGACTATTATTGAAAGTGATCTTAGTCTATACTTGAATAATTGCTTTGTGCTTATTCATTACCAAAGCCGTTTAACGTTTCGCCGGAAAGGCACGTCTTAAACCACTATATATGACACAAGCTCTTCGCTACAACTATTTGAAGATTGTCATTAATCCCTTGAGCATTGGTCCTAGTCTTGATTCACTTCCCTTGACTTCTCTCCACTTAGTCGTTTTGCTACGAGTAGTCGTTTGTCCGTTTCGGTTCTTTTCGATCTTGATTTAACTCGTAATCCTTCGTTAAGGCATATTGCTTAGTGTTATGATGATCCAATGATATTCTAAAAAGCTCATGATTTAATCTTAAGTATTTTAGAAAAACTTGATTTTCAAAATTTGGCGTTTTTCATAGATAAAAACCTGCCTCTGTAGGCGGTTCCTTATCTACGCGGATCAAACCCGCGGTTCCTTATCGATAAGGTACCGCGGGTAGTAAGTCTTGTCAGAGCGCCAGTTTGAGTTTTTTATTCTTTTTCAAACCAAACTCTCTCTCTCCCAAAAACACACAGCCGACGGGTTTTACCTTTTACACCATTGTTGAAGCTTCCAAAACCTTCAATCACTCAAATTAACTGATTCCAAGTTGTGGCTTTCACTCATCCTTCATCTAACGTCAATTAATTGTAAGTATTTTCTTTCAATTTCGTCTATTTTGTTCTAGGGTTCATCCTTTCATAATTGGGGATTTTTAAAATTGAAATTGAATTAAAACCTTAATAGGAATGTGGGTTGACATGGTTATTTTACTATGATTCCTAGGTTGATATTCATTAAGATTTCACTAAAACCCACTTGTAGAACAAATCTGAATTTAGGCTAAATATTTTTGGTTGAATGATGGATTTGAGATGAACCCATGAACAAGTAGGTAATGACATTGTTAATGCTTACCTAAAAACCTTGTTTTGAAAAATTGATGTTCTAATCCATTGTTGATCTAACATAGATCATGTGTTCTTGGTTAATGATGGAATAGACACATTGTGAACATGAAAATGATATGGATTCAATCCCATGTTTGTCAAGAAATTGATATAACACATTTTCATTTTTCGTTTTCCTTTTTGATTTTCATATGAGTGATTGGAAATATTTTTGTTTGTATTTAGGTATTTAATCATGCCTTCTCAATATCAAAAAGATCATCAATACACTAGACAATACATGCCAAACCTCTCCCAAACCTATGCTTCCCCCCAACTAACGCTTTTGCATCCCTTTCCACTCGTTGTTTTCATGAGGGTAGAGTCGTTGACAAGGAAATAACGGGTTATGACTATATCCAATCTATGTTTGAGCTTTCGGGGTTTGATTGCTTGCTCAACATAGAAGAAGATATTTACCCCTTATTCCTTCTTGAATTCTTTAGCACCTACTCCATGCTTGAATACAATGGAGAAATCTTCATTCGTTTCGTGTTGAATGATCAATTGATTCAATACTCCCTCGAAAACTTTGGTCAAATTCTCGGTGTGCCATATGAAGGAACTTGTCGTTTTACGGATAAATGGAGACTTGATGCTCTCTCAGAATCCTTCGATAAACCTCCAAATGACCTCACCGAAATTGATCTAGAGTTCATCCTTGACATCATCTCGAAAGAGCGTGATGGAAACGTTGTGAGAAGCCTTCATTCAAATGTACGAAATGTGAATCGATATGAAGTGCTCTCTAGCGACCTTAAGGATTTTATGGTCCAATGGGCCAATATCCTTAGGGAGAATGTCTTTTGTCTTGGTGGAAACCAAGATCGTATCCCGGCGTGTATGGTGCATATGTTGAGTTGCATCTTTACATCCACCAAGTACAATTTGGCGTTCTATATCGCTCGACGAATCAATTATGCCCTTTCGAAGCCCAAGACAAACCTTCCCTATGGTATGCTTCTAACTCTCCTTTTCAAAAGGGTTGCTCATGATTTTCCCCACCTTGATCTTTCTCGCTTCTACCCGGTTCATCGGGTTATGTTGCCTATTCAAGAGGCATATGCAAGAAAGACAAGAAGTGATCCGAGGATCGAGAAAATCTGATCATCAAGAGATGGATGATGAGGACATGGACATGCCAACAAGTGATGGTGATGGCATAGGTACTAGTTCTCATTTCCACTCTTCGAGTAATTCCCATCCATCCTCAAACCCATTCGAGGATGAATTTGAAGACTTAGCTCCTCCTCATCATCATTCTAGTGAAGTACCGGAAGATCTTAATATGGAGCATGTTTACCGTGAAAACCTTAGAACTCGATGGGAATTGCACGAACACCGGGTTGAATCAAGAAAAGGTTTCAAGTTCTTGGGGAATATGATCAAGGGATTGGGGAAGAAGAGAAGGTGATATCTTTGAAGCTTTTCAAAGAATACATGTTGGTAAACATGTAATGTTGAACATTTTATTTTATCTTGGTTGTGTAATAACTTATGATTGCATGTTTGAATTATCATTTATCTTGATCCTTGTTAATTATGCCATCATGTTTGTGTTTTACATAGCTTTGTGCATGCCTTTTGATAGTTAGCTTATTAGATTATGATCTGTAGTTAACTTTGGCTTGTGAATCCTTTGGGAAAAATCTGGGTTTATCAAAATCTGGGATGGGAAATTTTTGTAAACCCACTGGTCGCGGTTCCATATCGACCCGCGGTTCCTTATCGATAAGGTACCGCCGGTCCTAGATAAGGAACCGCCGGTCACTGTGCACGACAGCATCTTTGCTTTACACTGTTTTCTTAAATTTGTGTAAACCTTGCATGATTTTTAGTAATAAACTGCACATTTCCTAAACTAGGTTACCTAAATTCATTATTCACCTAATATGATTTTAACCCATTACTAGTTTGGATCATCCCCTCACCCATTTAAACCCATCTTGTTTGCCATGTTCTTCACACATCAAACATACTTGCCTAAACCTTAAACCACCTTAATCAACCATGGTGTGCACCAAAACCTCAAACACTTCCAAGACCTCCACCCCAAGGAAAACACTCAAAATAAGGGTTAAGGTAGCTAAGCCTAACTCCTCACCTTTCCACACACCTAAGAATGAGATAGCTCCTATCCTCATTTCTTCATCACCTTCCCCACCTCTTGCACCATGCAAGACATCATCCACCCATGGTACTAACCACTCCATTGGTTCTACCTCCTCTTCATTCATCTCAAGAATGAATGAGCTCTCTTCACCCTTCACTCCAAGTGCACCCTTGGAAGTGACCACACAACCCCAACAAATCCAAAGCATTCCTTTTGTGAATGACTTTGATGACACTTTGGTGAATTCACCATTTACCCCTCTCAACTCACCTATTTCACCAACCTTGGAGAATTTACCTGCACACTCACCCATTTCCCCTTTAGGGAACATGCCTCCACTTTCACCCACATCACCCTTGGAGAACATGCCTCCTCCACCTCCACCTAACTCAAACATCCCAATTTTGGGTGTTCCACTTTTCCTCCTTTTGGGTGATCCATACTATGGGTTTCAACAAACTCATGGTCCTAGTTGTCCATGTTGTCTTTACAACCACTACATCATCCATAACCTAAGGATGGATATGTATGGACTACATAGGAGGTTGCAAGAGTTCTTGATTGCCTTGTTCTCCATGCCTCCTAGGAGATGAATGATGGAGTTTTCATAATAAGAGTTTTCAACAAAACCAAGCCAAAGAAAACTACTTATCTAGATTTAATGTTAAGCTAGCTATGTATTAGTTAGTTTTTTATTTTGTCTTTGTACTTGCCTCCTTAATGAATGTTTCATGTTGTTGACTTATGGATTTAGCTTTGTGTGTCTGTATCCTTTTGTGCACACTAATCAACTTTAATTTGAAATTAAAATTGAACCTAAATCTATCACAACCCTTAAACTTGACTAAAATTGGTTCAAAATGATATCTAAATTATTTTGTCACCCTTTATCAAGACATTCTTTGTGAATGTGTTGCTTTATGCAACCCTAGCATATTTTGGTGCTAATAGAGGTAAAATTCCAAGATTTGCAACTTTTTGAAAAAGTCTTAGTTTTTCCCAAAACCCAGGAAAAACATGGTTTAAAGTCCACTGGACGCGGTTCCTTAAAGTCCCGCGGTTCCTTAACGATATGGAACCGCCGGTCCCTATAAGGTACCGCGGACAGTAAGTGGCTTTTGACGAATTTTTGGTCAAAACTTTTAAAACCCTATTCCCTAGATTCCTTGTTTACTCAAATTGACTAAACATTCCTTGACACTACACATTTTGTATTCAAATTCTTACCTTGATTACATTTTACTTATACCCCAACCCTGAGATTTCATTCTCACACCTTCCCAAACCTTGAGAATTTATTCTCACATAACCTTGAGATATCATTCTCACACTCTCACAATGCCTAACTCCTACATTCCTAACCTTGACATCTCTTTGTCACAACCCCACTCACCCAAAGCTTCCTCATCCAAGCTTTCAAAGAAACCAAAAATTTCGGTTCGACCTATTTGGGTTAAGAAGAATGAACCATCTTCATCCAAACCACCCAAAAACCCTACCTTCTCTCCAATCAAGTATTGGAATGAGACTTATACCATAAACCCCATCACCGGAGCAAAAGAAAATGTTCCCCCACCACCACTATCCTTCAATACCCCTCAACTCAATGACCTTTCAACCTTTCCAAACCTCACAAGGCATTGTGAAAACATTCCCAAACCCATAACCCCACCACCACCAAACCCTAAGTTTGATGCCATACCCCCATCAAACGATTTTGTGTTGCATCATGGATCCTCGTGTGCTTGTTGTCGATTTCAACAAATTAAACTTGCTCATGTGTATGAGAAGTTAAATTTTCTTGAATTCCTCCTCACTCGACCTCCTCTTTCAAGTTTTCGTTCCGGTGGACAAAACTTCGAATGATGCATCGTCGTCTTTTTAGTTTTTTTTTTGCAATCTTGGAAAATAACACTATTAGACTAGCTTATGCTTAGTGGTTTACTTTCCATATCTATTGCTTTTAGATACTCATATTGTGTGTATGACTATCTTCTTTGTTGTGTCTTTTTTCCTTTTATGTAACCTTTGTGTTATTTATGTGCTTTTTCATTTGTTCTATTTTGAGTTGATCATGGTTAATTTTTACAATTGCTTATGGGTGATTCCATCAATTCTAAGCTTTAACCCATTGACAAGCTTATCATCTTCATTGGATTGAAGTTTGATTTTGTCAATTACCTCTTTGGACATACTTAGCAAAATACTTACTTCTAATTTGAGATTTCTTCTCTTTCTCCTTCTCAAGTTACTTAGTAGGTAGTGATCATATATACATTGGTGTTTCTTTCCTTTCTACTAACCTTTGTGTAGCATGTCACCTTAGCTCACAAACTTGGTGCCCCAAGCAAGGGGGAGCAACCACCAAGGGGAGCTACTAGCAAAGTTCGATGTTCTTCAAAGACTTGTGCTAACCTTTTTGCTACGACAAAGGGGGAGAAATGATAGTGATAAACTAGTTAATAATTCCATATTTTGTGTTTCTACGTAAATGAGTTTATCGTTTGTCGTAATCAAAAAGGGGGAGATTGTTAATGCAAGTGATGCCTAAAAACATTATTAGTGTTAACTAATCTTTCTTAGTTTTGATCACAACAAACCATACAACACATTTAGTGTAAAACACAAAATGAATTATTTAACTAACACTATCATCAAGGTAATAATCATATCACTAACCTTTCTTAATCATACTTAGTGATCATCAAAATGATTATCCTTAAAACACACTTTTGTTAATATGACAAAAGACTTTTTAATAAACTTTCTTTTTTAGAAATTTTTTTATTAAAATGGAAAATGAAAATTTGAAAATAGCATATTCTAAATGCTGTTAGAATATCCTTTGAAGGGTTCAAATACCTCAGATATTCCCACCCCACTAAAAGACAAAAAACGGAGCGGAGTCTAGTGGCGGTACCATAAGTACCTACGCGGTACCTTAGCGATATGGTACCGCGGGGTGAGATAAGGTACCGCGTACAGATAGCCGTTATAGATCCGTTATACTTTATCTCTTTTAAATAGTGGGTCAAATCTCATTTTCCAGTAAGCCTCTTGGACGTTTTTCTTAGCCCTCTTTCTATTTTCTATAGCATAATCATTAGTAAATGATCACTTAAATTGATAAGGATGTTTGCATATGATTATCCTCTTGATCCCCTCCTTTACCTTGTCCAATGAGAAGATCACTCACTCACTAGTGTTGTGATAAAGATGAATTTATGAGCTAGTCATATTCATCATGATACCCTTTTTGTTTTAGGTCAATCCAATGTATTTATGAATACTTGGACTAGTTGTGTTCATCCAAGTTATTTGTGGATACTTGGATTTGTTGTGTACATCCATTGCATATGTGTTTGCTTGGATTTGTGTTGTGTAAATCCAAGCTACATGTGTGTACTTAGATAAGTCTAGTTGAGTTGTAATAGATTTGATTAGGAGTTCTCACTAAACTATAAAGTGATGTGGTTGTGTCTTGTGAGTTCTCACTAAACTTTAAAGTGATTAGTAGTTGTGTTGTGTGAAGTTCTCACTTAGCTTCAAAGTGAAGAGTCGTGAAGATTGGTTCTAGCTTTCGATTAGAACTCGACATCTAGCCTTGTGTCGTAAAATGATGAAGTAGGCAACGTCATGAAGATTGGTTGTACCTTAAGATTAGAACCCGACATCTAGCCTTGTGTTGTTAAATTGTGAAGTAGGCAACGTCGTGTAGATTGGTCCTAGCTAAAGATTAGGTCTCGACATTTAGCTTAGTGTCAGAAAATAATGTAAGCAACGATGTAAGGGTTTCTCCGCCGAGAAGGGAGCTTGTGGATATAGTGGAAATCTCGAGTAGGTGTACTCGAGGAGTGGAGTAGAAACGAGGATAGAGCCTCGTTGTCGAACCACTATAAATCTTGGTGTCTTCCCACTAGGTTGTCTCTTTCCTTACTCTTTACTTATTTCATTATCATTATACTTACCTATTATCCTTGCTAGTGCATTTGAATTGAACCTCATCATTATGCAACTTAGTCTCAAGTAAAAGATAGTTTTGATACAAACCAAATTGAAAGTAATTTTAATTTGGTCACCAATCAAAGAGAAACTATTCAACCCCCCCCCCCTTCTAGTTCACAATATATGTTTAATCATACGTATTTTGTTATACTGTCAGATGGCAAACGCAAACAATATATGGGCAATATTTGCAGCTGCTGATGCAGAGATGCAAGACGCTCTTCTTCATAACGACGGTTATCCTCCCCCGCCTAAAATATTTCCCATGGAAGGAAGGAATCGGCTCATGAGGGAATACTATACCCTTAGACAGCGACCTGACGAAGACAAAACTGACTTCATGCAGCGTTTCCTTCGCTACACGGGCGTCTTGAGAGCAGCTGCAGGCACCACTGAAGAACAAGCATTACATTTCCGTTGGGCTCTTAATCCAAGGATCGCAAATAACTTGCCAGGTGCTCTGTTGGATACGGTAGCACAAGTAGCCGATGCAGCACGTAGACTGGAGATGCTGCAGGAGAGAGATGAGTTCGAGGAAGCTGAAAGACCCGGCAAGAGGTAAACCTTCGTATTCAAGCGGTGACCAATCCGTATATTTTCCATATGTCAATTATTCATCTCTTAAATGTATCTTCCAGGCAGAAAACTGGGGACCGGTCTCAGCCGGCTACTCAGCAGTAGCCTCATCAGCCCAAGGGAAACGGTCAGACTAACGATCGTTCTGCTACGGATAGGCGTGGCGATAATGACAATTACCGTAACAACGCTGGGCACTCCAACAGCAGCAGGTCCTAATACTTACGCAATTCCTTATGTTTTATGTTATAACTCATATTCTGACACTTTAGCAAAACTTCTACCAGGAACCATGGAAACGGTAGGGACCAGAACCAGAGAGGTTCGCAGCCTAGCCGTCCAGCTATCACCGGTATTCAATCTTACGATTATCCGCTTTGTCCTTTGTACCCAACTATCATGTCTTATGTAAAATGTTTTATCAGGTTCTCAGCCAGCCAGAGCACCTGTTGGAGGATACACTCATCCTCTTTGCTCTACTTGCCACCGTAGGCACCCAGGACCATGTCGCCGTAATACTGATGCGTGCTTCAAGTGTGGTCTTCCTGGCCATATTATGAAGGATTGTCGTAAGGGCGAGATGGAGCGTACATCGGGACATGCTGATACCAAGCCACCTCCTACTGCCGGGCGTGTCTACATGACATCTCGAGACCAGGCCAATAAGTCTACAGGTACCATCACTGGAATCTTGTATATGTATGGTAAAGCTGCATGTGTTCTTTTCGAAACGGGTGCTACTCACTTGGTTATTTCTACTGCTTATGCTAAGAACATTAGGATGCCTCTCTTGCCACTAGAAAATAGGCTTACTATTTCCACGCCTTTGAGGGACTCTGTATTAATCACCCATGTATACAAGAGTCTTCCCCTAGAATTTGATGATAAGGTTCGACGGTCGACGTACTTCCGCTGGACATGAATGACTTCGACATGATTTTGGGCATGGATTGGCTATCCAAGTATCATGCTACCATAGACTGCCATTCATATCGAGTTATCTTCGGTGATGTTAATGCACCAGAGTACATTCATAATGGGTTCATACCCGGACGGTCTGTACAAGTCATATCCACCCTGCAAGCACGTGCACTACTATCACATGGCTGCGAGGGTTATCTAGCTACGGTTCACGACATGGATGCTGAATCTCCATCGATTCAGGATCAACCTATAGTGTCGGAATTCCAAGATGTGTTTCCAGCAGAACTTCCGGGCATACCACCTCCACGAGAAGTGGAATTCAGTATCGAGATGGTTCCAGGAGCTGAACCAATCTCCAAGGCTCCTTATCGCATGGCTCCCATAGAGCTGAAGGAGCTGAAGGATCAACTGCAAGAACTTCTTAAACGAGGTTTCATTCGACTGAGCGCATCTCCATGGGGCGCACCGGTCTTGTTTGTTAAGAAGAAGGACGGCAGTATGCGTCTTTGCATAGACTATCGCGAGCTCAACAAGATTACCATCCGGAATAGGTATCCACTGCCACGCATTGACGACCTGTTTGACCAACTCCAAGGGGCCAAACACTTCTCCAAGATTGATCTTAGGTCAGGCTATCATCAGGTACGGGTCAAGGAGCAGGACATCGCTAAGACTGCCTTTCGTACCCGTTATGGCCACTACGAGTTTGTAGTTATGCCATTTGGCCTGACAAATGCTCCAGCAGTGTTCATGGATTTGATGAATAGAATCTTCCATGAATTTCTGGACAAGTTCGTCATTGTCTTCATCGATGACATCCTGATTTTCTCAAAGTCCAAGGAGGAACACGAAGACCATCTTCGTATAGTACTACAGATTCTTCGCCAGAAGCAGCTGTATGCTAAATTCTCCAAGTGTGAGTTCTGGTTAGACAAGGTGGCATTCTTAGGTCACATTGTATCAGCAGAAGGAATAACTATGGATCCAGCGAAGGTTGAGGCCATTACTAAGTGGCCAAGGCCGACATCAGCGACGGAAGTCCGCAGTTGCTTAGGCTTAGCTGGCTATTACCGTAGGTTTATGGAGAACTTTTCCCGCCTAGCACTACCATTGACCAAACTGATGCGGAAAGGGGAGAAACTCGTCTGGGCTGAAGATCGAGAGAAGTGCTTTGAAGACCTAAAGCAGAAGCTAGTATCTGCACCTATTCTTACTCTACCATCTGGTACGGGTGGATTTCAAATCTATAGCGATGCATCGGGGAAGGGACTTGGCTGTGTTCTCATGCAACATGGGAAAGTGATCGCGTACGCTTCACGGCAGCTTAAGCCTTATGAAGAAAATTACCCCACACACGACCTGGAACTTGCTGCAGTCGTGTTTGCATTGAAGATATGGAGGCACTACTTATATGGAGAATCATGTGACATTTTCACGGACCACAAGAGCTTGAAGTATATCTTCACTCAGCGTGAATTGAAAATGAGGCAGAGGAGATGGTTAGAGCTGTTGAAGGATTATGACATTAATCTACAGTATCATCCCGGAAAGGCAAATGTAGTAGCAGATGCCCTTAGCAGGAAGTCCGGAATGATCAACGGCATTAAAATCATAGAGGAAATCATCAGAGACTTGGAGCGACTAGACATCGAGATCATGGTACGTGGACAGCACGGTTACTGGGCTAATCTTAGGGTAGAACCCGAGTTACTATCTAAGATCAAGGAAGCTCAGAAGGATGACGGAGAAATCTGGGCGATAGTACAGAATTTGGAGAAGCAGACAGAATTCAGAGTAGATGCAGATGGTATCGTATGGCAGGGCACTAGACTTTGTGTTCCTGATGACCAAGAACTCCGGGAAGCTTTGTTAGCTGAAGCTCATAGCTCCCCATTCTCTATACATCCTGGTTCGACTAAGATGTACCATGACATCAAGCAGTACTTTTGGTGGAGTGGTATGAAACAGGATGTGGCCACTTACGTCTCCAAATGTCTTACCTGCCAGCAGGTTAAGATCGAGCATCAGCGATCTGGCGGTCTCCTTCAACCGTTAGATATCCCAGAGTGGAAGTGGGACAAAATCACTATGGATTTTGTTACCGGTCTTCCGCCTACAAAAAGGAAGCACGATGCAATTTGGGTTATCGTTGACCGACTTACCAAATCAGCTCATTTCTTACCGATCCGCAAGGAAGATTTGGTAAGTAAACTCGCAGATACGTACAGACGAGAGATCATGAGACTCCACGGTGCACCATCCAGCATCGTCTCAAACAGAGATCCTCGATTCATTTCGCGCTTTTGGAAAAGTCTGCAGAAAGCTTGGGGTACACAACTTAAGCTTAGCACGGCTTTTCATCCTCAAACGGACGGACAGTCGGAGCGAACCATTCAGACATTGGAGGATATGTTGAGGTCATGTGCGTTGGAATGGACGGGTGATTGGGACGAATACATCTGTTTGGTGGAGTTTGCATACAACAACAGTTGGCACGCAAGCATCAAGTGTGCTCCATTTGAGATGTTGTATGGCAGGAAGTGTCGCGCCCAATCTGTTGGGATCAGGTTGGCGAGCGAACACTCGAAGGACCGGAAATCATAGAGATGACCAATGAGAAGATCGCAGTAGCTAAGCAGAAAATTCAGGAGGCACGGTCACGTCAGAAGAGTTACGCCGATAAGCATCGTAGGGATATACACTTTAACGTAGGAGATCACGTCTTCCTTAAGGTTTCGCTGGCACGTGGTGTTAGACGCTTCGGGATTAAAGGGAAGCTCAGTCCTCGTTTCATCGGACCGTTTGATATCATTGAACGAGTCAGTGAAGTATCTTACCGATTGGCGTTACCTCCGCAGCTTTCGCATGTGCACAATGTGTTTCATGTGTCCTTACTCAGAGGGTACCAGTATCATCCCCTTCACATGGTTCAGTATCCACTGGAACAGATACGTGAAGATCTCACTTTTATAGAAGAACCCGAACGAGTTCTTGACAGACAAGAACGAGTCATGAGAAAGAAGACGATTCCATTCGTCAAAATTCTATGGAGGGATCATACCGAGCGGGAAGCCACTTGGGAAACTGAGGAGTCTATCCGGGCTTCTTACCCTCATTTCATATTTTGAATTCGGGTATGTTCTTCTTTTCCAGTTTACTTTATCTATAATTCGGGGACGAATTATTCTTTTTAGGGGGGAAGAGTTGTAAAACCCGCATGCTTTTACCATGCATAGCACCCTTAGGATTGTACGTACTAGATTAAAACTTTCCTAATATAGCATGATTACGATTACGTGTTAGGAGTTTACGTATTATGTACGTGTTAGAACACGATAAGTAGTTACTACGCACGATCATGTAATAATTATTTGACGATAATTAATCACGAACATGCGATCATGAAATCATGAACGTAATTAAAACACGAACTATTATTAATTACGTATATATATTTATTATGAGCGTAATTAAATATATTAGATCACGGTATTTACGTAACAAGAACATTTAAAACACGAATACAAATAATCACAAACGTTTAACTTAATAACGAGACACAGAAAAAGGTACGGGTACCACAAGTGGGGTCCCTACCCGCGGCAACAAGGACAAATGGGCCAAGCCCATTTGTCAAATTTACTAAAAGGGGGTTATTATTATTTTTACTACTCAATTAATCTTTACAGAAGATTTTTAAGAAAACCTAAAAACCATTCTTCCTCTTCTCCTTTGTGCCGCCACCCTACAACCACCATAAGAGGTGATTTGTGATCTTGGATCTTGAAGTTTTAGTGATTGATCGTGTTGGTTCTTCGTCCTTTTGATCCACGAATTCGGTAAAACCTTTTTAAACCTTTTCTTTTGATTTAATCTTTTTATAAATCAAGAACATGTGTTGTTTTTATAAAAACATAATAATTAAACATGGATCTAACATGATTTGGTGTTAAATAAAATCAAAAGGGTGTTTTAAGGGGTGTTTGTTTTTAGCCGCAGGCTGCACCGAACCCGAATGGGTTTTGGTTTGCCAAGCCGACCACCACCAAGACCATACGGTCTTGGTTGGTGCGTGTGGGTCCCACGACAGCAGTAAAACACGGGGTACCCCGAGTTGGTTCGGGGTACGGTGTTGATTTCATGTCCGGTTCATTGTTTTTAGCTTAGATCCGGTTCATGGTGTATGTTAGTTTTTTTGTGTTTATGATCTTATGTTAAAATTAAATTAATAAAATGATGTGATTAATTTAATAACATGACTTAGGTTATTTAATTATTAATGATCATGAAATTATTTTAACCTAAGTATTTATATATTTAAGACTTATAATTAATTAATTATTTTAAAACCATGGATATAATTAATTAATTAACATGACTTAGGTTATATTATTAATATATAATAATACATATTTTAACCTAAGTATTTAACTTATTTAATTAAAAACATGTTATACTTTAATTAAATATTTTAACCTATAGTTTAATCTAATTACATGAAATAATTATTAAACTATACATTATATCATATGACTTAGAAAATAATCATGAAAACACTTAGGCTTATATACTTAGCTTATTTAACCAGCTTATTTCTAATTATGGAAACTTTCTATTTTTAGAAACTTAATTAAATAAGGCAGCTAATCTATTTATGGAAACCTTCTATTTTTAGAAACTTATTTATTTCAGGCAGCTAATCTATTTATGGAAACTTATTTAATTAAGGCAGCTAATCTATTTATGGAAACTTTCTATTTTTAGAAACTTATCTATTTTAAGCAGTAAATCTATTTTTTGGAAACTTTCTATTTTTGGAAACTTTCTATTTTTGGAAACTTTCTATTTTTGGAATCTTTCTATTTTTGGAAACTTCCTATTTTAGGAAACCTGCTATTTTTGGAAAGTTACTTATTATTACACAGAAGTATTATAACACATGAAATACCAGAAATACTTAATTAGATTAAACAGAATATAAGATAAAACACAGTTTAAGGCTTTAAAACAGTAAAACATGGTAGGAACACGTAAAATAAGCTAAGACATGACATAAAACCAGCTACGTAATTAGTAAGCATATACTTATTCATGTACGCATTTATGTAGAACTAGTGATTCGGAAGTAGGATTCCTCGCAGTTCATCTTCTTCGTTCACTGGACATAAGGTACGGATTCCCGTCCTTTCAGTATGGACATTCTTTCCTTATTAGGATTCCTCGTATGCAGCCAACTGTTTTCCCGTAGTATAAGTTACGTGTTTGATTGCTTATGTTTAATTAAGATTACCTATAGCCATATACATGCATGACCAGTTTCACCTAGTTATGGAGGTACCATAACCGTAACATTAGAGGCACTGATGTTATGACTTCACCACGGCGGAGTGATTGCTCGTGGCGTCCCTTCAGCTTTTGGCCATTTTTATTATATTTATCATGTGGGGCGTATGGGTGCATCCTAGTTACATGTTTTTATTCAGGATTTCATGGTGAATGTGGTGTGTGCCTTGCATCCTTCACAAGGAGCTGATCCCTCCTACCCAAAAACCAGTATATTAAATTAGAGGCAGCCCCTCTAATTTGCATGATGAGGTCACCCCTCCAAGTATTCATGCACGGTGGATTTTCATGACCTATATTGGCTAATGGTAAAATATGCCAAACAGTTTTTATAAGATAAACATAAGACTTTCAAACTATTAAACCAGCTTTATTAAGACTTAACCAGGTTACTCGGGACTTAGTTTTCTTCCGTTGTTATTATGTTATATGCTTATCCTATTGATGCTTTATTGTACATCCGTGCACTGAGCGTATTTTCTCAGCCGTTTTCCTTTTCTATGTTCCCAAAACGGCAGGTACTCAGGGACGCTCGTAGACACTAAGAGTACGTGCATATGGACTGGAAGCTGTCTAGCCTTCTTTACATTATGCATTTCCTTTCTTATGATACTTATGCTTTAGACATTGTTTAGTCCTTTCCTTTATTATACTATGTTTATGTGTGATGAGCTTTACTTTTGGACTACCGATGTTTGATTCCGGTATTTTCCTTTTATGGTCAAGTAATGTTTAGACATTTTTCCTTGTATGCTTTGATGACACGCCATAATTTCTGTGATATTTCCATTTCCAAAATGGGGTGTTACACTACTGTTGGTACCACATCCACGCCTTCGGTTGCTCATCCTGTTTCATCTTCGGGTCCTACCACCACCACCTATGCTACCACTACCACCACCACTGCTACTCCTGTTAGGGAACAATCCTCACCACCAGTGACTGACCCTCAACCTATCCCTTCTCCTGGTGCAGCCACCGTTGATCCTTTGGTTGGTCAACGTGTTGATTCTACTCCTGCTGATCCTATTCCTGCTGCGAAGGTAAAGGTTGAAACCTCTTCTGGTGTTCCAACTCCTCGTCATTCCATTCGCAAGAAGATGGATAGACGTGGTAAGTCTGTTCCTTATGAGAAGCGTGCTCCTGAGAACCTTATTGATGCAGCTTCAGACAGTGACTCAGACTTGCCAATGGGTACGGGGTTTATTACTGCTTGGACGGTTAAGCCATCCACGACTATTCCTGGTACTTTCACCCATATGATTTCCATCAGTGATGGTTATGTTCGTTATGCTTCGGGTTTGCAAGGTGTTTTGACTTGGGTGGATCGTAGAGATCTTATGTCGTTGTATGGGTTTGTGGATGCTGGTATGCCTACTCATCCTAGTGAGGTGGCCACCTAGCCTGGTCTGACAATGTGGGCTGACTTAAAGATGATACCTGATTCTCCTCCACATGCTCCACATTCTTGTGTCTGGAAGGACCAGCCACGCTGGGTAATAAAGAGATGGAAGCTGTATGCTGGCTGTGGAGTGCATATCTTGGAGCTGGAGTCTGGTGCCATGGTTTTCATGCTTATGGATATGGATTATCCGTTAACTATTGCTACTATGGAGGCCATGCTCACATGTCACTTGCAGATCTCCAATGCCCCTTCAGGGAATGAGACTTCCATGGCTACTACTCTGGTGGAAGGGATACAAGCTCGGTTGCAAGCTGACAAGGTGGCAGCGTCTGGTATGTGATGGGTATGTTTGTATGTTTTTATGTTTTTGTGTTTATACTGACATTCGTTTCACCAATATGTATAGTGATTGGTGACTTATATTATAGTTAGTTAAAAGAAAATAAAAAAAATATAATTTTTTATATAATATCTGCTTATACTTTAAACAAATGGTGGATTTCACACTTGTGCATAATATAATATCTGCTTATACTTTTCCAAAACATTGGGTTTCATTTGACTGTTTCACACTAGTGCTGGTTTGAAGTTTCATCTGGTGTTGGACCTGGTCCACACAACAAATGGTGCTCAACTCACCATGTCTCACAGACAAGAAAGAGTTGATTCACCATGAGGGTACGACTCTGGTGTGATTCTCAAATCTGTTGATGGTTGCCAGGTTACCCAAAACTGGATGGTTTTCACTTGCCATGGTCCTAGACTGAAAAGTGGCTAATCCAAGGGGGTACGACTCTTGGTAAAGATTTTATCAAATCCGTTGATCGCTATAATAGCTTGCTCAAAGCTATAGGGTTTTCAACTCACCGATGCTTCATTGCTAAGAGTTGGCGAGTCCAGAAGGGTACGGCTTCTGGTAAAGACATATCAAATCCGTTGACGGCTGTGATGATTTGCCTAAAATCATCAGGGTACCCCCACTCACCATTGATTCACGTTCTAAGAGTTGGGCTGGGTTCTGGTCTCCCAAGGTGATGCTTATTCCACCATAATGACTGGCTAGCCCAAGAGCGAGCAGCTACTTGGTAAAGGCTCATAAAATCTGCTCATGTTGCTGTGAAGATTCAACACGATGCAGATTTGTTTCAAGCTTTTAATAAGCTTCTAGGTGTTCATTGTTGCAGCGGTCTTTATGTTCTTTATGGTTCTAATGCTGCTGTTTCTTTTGTTGTTCCAATCCTCAAGCTTTGTTGCACGATTTACCAGGAAACTTGAACTCAACAGGTCAAATTCAAGTTTAGGGGAGGATTGTTAGGACCATTGGAATATTTATTTGTAATAGGTAGACTATGAGGTATGTAGTTCCTCCTGGTCATAGTAGTAGTAGAAGCAAGTCGTGCTCCTGGTCTTATAGAAAGTCAAACTTTATTATTTAAATATTATTCTGTTAGGATATGCATGAGATATGTTAGGAAAGGATACGCATATCAGTTTTACACGTTTTGGTTAATGATGTATTAGGGTTTCCTTGTAGTATAAAAGGAACCCTTAGGCAGAAGGGTTTGATATATCTTCATCAAATATAATTCTAGTTCTGATTAATATTAGAAATCCTTAGAAAAGGATCAAGTCGTTATAGTTATTCTGTTCTTCTTATTCATAGTATTTGTATTCCGCACTTATACTGTGTGATTTGTATAGAGTCTCTCTGTGAATAGACTTGTGATTACAGAAGTCGTTCACCGTTCCTGACAGGCTGCAAGATCCACATCTAGTGGACCCAACACAAACATCCAATCTTGTCAACACTTGATGCAACCACCATGCATGGATAGAACCGGGCTAGATCTACAAGTTTTACTTGATGAATGTATAGATCCGGGCTAGATCTACATATTTTACTTGATGCATGTATAGATCCACCATGGAAAAAAAAATCTTGAAAGTTGATGCATGTAGGAGATTTTTATACCAAAATGTAGATCTTGAGATTTCCAAGATGGGTCTTTGATTAGATTTTGAAGATTCAAGCTTGATCATCAAATTTTTGATGATCTATGGTGTTGGAAGCTCACGGCAAAAGAAAAAGAAAGAAAGAAGGAAAGAGAGTTTTTGGTGTGTGTGTGTTTTGTGTGAGAGAAATGAAGAGTATGAGTAGACAAAGCCCTTATATAGGGTGAGAGGAAGTGTGACAAGTGTCACTCACTTAGACTTTGTCCAATGAGAAGCAAGAAGGTGGGTGGACATGATGGACATGTGTCACCAACCTAGAGTTGGCACAATGGGGAAGTGAGGTGTGTTGGTGGCTTGTCTAGTGGGCCAAAAGAGTTGTTGGGCTTTTTAACTTCTTATTGGGCTTATTAAGCCCATTACTATCCAAAGTTTAATAGTTGGGCTCATAAGGCCACAAGTGGGCCTAAAGTGTAACTTGTGTTATAACTTTCGTTAATACACGGTTCGGGTCACATTCGTGGTTTATGAATTTTGATTCATCTTACGAGGATTGCGTAGTTGATCCAAAAATCATTTTTCCAATAAAATGGAGTATTTATTTTACGTATAAATACGAAGAACGTGTTTGTTTATTTAAACGACAAGTATTTCTCATTTATCGTTTTTATAACGTAAGTATCGTTTTAATAGAAACACTTCTCGTTTAATCCCTCCGTAGATAAATGTAATAATAAACAATTTAATCAAATCGTTTATCAAGTATCTCTCGAAAATAATTTATGAAATTAAATTATTGAGTTTTCGGTATGCGGGTTGTATGACTTTTGTCAAATTTTCAAATCCGATGATTTTTGTATGGTTCAAAAAGGGTTTTGAAACATACTTCATTATTATTTAATGAACGAAAAATCTTGGGTTTTACACCATCCACATGCCATCTTGAGTTTCGTCCTCGAAACTTGATTAGTATTACAAGGTTGAGAAATGATCTAGGATCATTGAGTAGATTTTTATTACATTATTCTTATGGTAAAATCATGGATTTTACAGCACCACCCCGTTATTTTAGCTTCGTCCTCGAAGCTATTAAAAACTTTGTCATCAGTTAGGGTATAGATGTCATAGATCTAAAGGTTCGTCTTAGAAATGCTTAGAAACGAATGGTGCCAATAATGTAAGGAGATAGTTATTCAGATTGCTCTATAAGTCCGATTGGGCAGTATCTGAGTGATGCTACCATTACGGATGGACAAAAAGCAATGCAAAGAGATTTTTATCCGGGTCGCCCTATACATCCGATTGAGCAGTATTTGGATGCTGCTATCAATTACGGATGGATAGAATTATCCGCAAACAAATAAGACAATTTATAGAGGACACTCTAGGAGGTTATCAATTAGGGAAAAGTCGATGCAGGGTTCACTACATTTAGTTGGTTAAGCTCACGACGATTGATGTTCATCTAGAAACTTATGAGTCAAGTTTTGAGGTCGTAGAGGGTTCCAAAACTGGACATGCTGATCCTGTTCAAGTTCGGATTGCTGCTTTGGCCATGAGCCAGGAGCAGAACATGACGGACGTCCACAGCCTGTTGATAGCAGGCCAGGTGGAGTACACTGCCATGCATGAGCGCATAGACTCTCTCTCTTGAACCATATGGGTAAATACCCAGATAGCACGAGGTTATTGGGCCACGAGGCCTTGTAGTGATTGTTGGAGGAGAACTACTACCTCCATTGGCATAATCACACCTTGGAGGGGGCCTTCAGCATAAGACCCACACTTCTCCTACTGCACAAGGGCAGTTCTTGTCCACTTTCTTTGATATTGCAGTTGTTCGTCACGAGGGAGTGACAACAGAGACCGCCTACCTTCGAGGAGTCGTTGGCAGACTGCGGTCCCAGTTGCTGATGGTACTCAGTTTGCTTAAGGGGTCCTTATTGGCTTATAGAGGCATTGCAGTGTACCCTGTCGGCACCTGCAGCCTTACCAGCCCTACCAGTACCAGCAGACTTGCTAGACAAGATTTGAGTAGACGTACTAGGTCTTTTGTTCACCATGATAAGCTTTCGGGATGTATTCAAGCTATCATGCACAATTCATGAGTCATTTAGAAGTTTAAGAAATCATTCGCCAAAACACAGTAAGTCCTGTGATGGTATGTTGTAATGGTAGTTCATTACAATATGGTATGATGAATGGTAACAATAATGAAGTTGATGACATGTGTAAATGCCCAAATTTATAGGGGTTTTACACCACCCCGTTATTTTAGTTTCACTCTCGATGCTAAAGATGAAGTTACTTGTTCAGGGAACAAGTGAGGGCACTTTTCCTTAAACGTGTAATCTTGTGAACTCGAGTTCTAAGTTTACAAGGTTGGGTTGACTAGGACAAATTCGTCTTAAGTCTTGGTTTTCATTGGATGTGCCTCCGGGGCCCCAATGTGTCTTGATGAGCATAGATAACAGTTCATTAATGTTACTACTAGTTCTTCAAGAGATTTTTAAGTGTATTAAGCTTTAATAGGCTTATGCGATGTCAAGTTGGAAATAGTTTTGGCTGCTACCGCTCTTGCGTCAACAATTTTCACGCGAAGGGCTTCCCGATATACTTCTAGCCTGTGGAAGGCAACATTATCTTGACACCAAGATTCTCTTAGTGATAAGGCTAAGATTATCATTGGTGTTACTTGGGTAGGAAGATACAAAGAATCTGCTTCATTTGTGACTGAGCTGGGGCATAAGTTGCATAGAGAAGAAGTACTTTAAATGATGGAAATCAAAGAAGATACCAAGAATAAAGAAGTGTGCATCTTGTGTGATGCTGGAAAGGTTGTGCGTTCAATGTAAGTGGTCCAAATTTTGCACAAATTTTGACATCTAAAAGGGGGAAGTCATTTATTTCAAGGCTAGTTGGACAATGGTATTGTCGAACTAATTGGATTCGAAGAGGAAAAAGATTGTCCAAAAGAGTTTTGGACATCAAATAACGCTTTTTGGGTGATGACGAACATAACCCTACAAAATACACCCATTGAGAGTTGGGCATGTCTTTTATGCTTGGGTTTGTCTTCCTCGCCGTCTTAAGAAATGTGGGTTAAGAAGATAGAGCATCCTCTTACCAAGTATTTATGGGCTTCGGTACAAGAGATGAAACTAAGTCTAGTGTCGATAAAGTATTAATTACCGTCTCCTCGAATGATCGAGGTTTAATTTCCTTATGGAAAATGTACCAGCTTTATTTTCTATGACACCCCGAAGGGGTCAAATGAAACTGAAGTGGGTACTCCTGAAAAGGTTTCAAAATTGCAGTGGAAAAGAACTCTCCCAAAAAGGGTTGAATGCAGCGGAAAAGAACACTCTTTGAAAGGGGTCAGATGCATCGGGAAGTAGACACCCTCAAAAGGTTCAAATGCAGCAGAAATGGACACTCCCAAAGGTGTTTAAATGCAACAGAAGTGGACACCCTCAAGGGGTCGAATGCAGCAGAAAGTGGACACTCCCAACGGGGTCAACTGCAGTGGAAGTGATATTTGGGTTAAGGATATACCAAAAATCAAGAGCACAAAGCTATGATCCAAAAGAGATGAATACTAATCTTCCTTAGGTTTCTAGATGATGATGATGCAATAACGATAAGATATTACGGGAGGAAATCGCGAGTCAAGGAGGGATACGTTACATAGCTGGCTATATATAAAATTATATCAATAATGAGTCATGTCGAATATATTTAAGCTCATGTGATTATAAATTTATATTTGCATCGATAAGCGTCCTTATCCATGTAAGGTGAAATTTACAACTCCATTCGGTGACCTATGATTTCTTTATTCAAATGAACAAGCGTCCTTACTCGTTCAATAACGATTTCATAGCCCACCTTACCTAAATATTCCCGGAAAGTCTTATTATTTAGGATAAATATAACATCTAAGATAATAGATATTATTAAGATACTTTACAGCCCGTTTAGTTATAACTTTCGTCTTCGGGCGTCCCATTCCACCGTGATATGAATTTTATAAGTAAACTTCTTGTCCGGTGGCTTATGATTTCACCTTTAGACGTCCCATTCCGTCTAAAGACGTAATCATAACTAACTTAGGATCAAGAGTCTCAGGTCCCATATATAAAATATAGAATCATAAGTACCTTGATTTAGGGTTCCACCGCATCATTTAAAGATGCAAATTTATCCAAATAACATCACATGATATTAGTAAAAGTACGCGTATATGAGTCGTTAATAAGTCGTGTTCCGTAGATATACGTACAAAATCATAAGCGAGAGAAAATACATGTTGATGCGCGATAACGTGCGCAAGAGTACGCATCAAACAAGGAGTTCATATGTATAATATAATATAATAATATATTACAATCATAAGCATAGGCATTATATCATATAATTCCTTCTAATAAGGTATATATATATATATATATATATATATATATATATATATATATATACATAATAACAAGTTCAAACATTTAATAAAATGTAGTACGGTAGGTAATGCTTCCTAGTCTGTTTTTAGAGATTCCAGTATGTATGTTTGTTGTAAATTCGTTTACATTAAGTGGCCTGTCAGTTATCCTAGTGGTTAGAATAGACTAACCAGTTCCTATACATCGAATAACTATGTAAAGATAGTATGCTCAAGTTTTAATACATTAAATGAAATAAAGGTTCTAGGGTTTGCTTAAGTTTCAGCTATTGGCAAAACAAGTCCCTCTATATTTTACCAAATGTACACTTTCCGGTTCTTAACAGCTTTAGTCCTTAGAGTTTCTAGTATTTTCGGGAGATGGCGAAAATAATCCCTCAATTTAACATTAGGTTTTATAACTTCCAATAAGTGGTGAACTAACGCTTAAGGCTTATAATTGTTTCGGCTGATTACAACATTAGTCCTTTGAGTCATAAAATGACGATCTAACTTCCAAGAATTTAAAAAAGTGGTCCTTAAGGTCTAATAAGTCACGAATGGCATTTATTAATCTCTACACTTTCAAATATTTACAATATTAGTCCTTGTAGTTTCTGTTTTATCAAGACAAGTTTCAATTGTCATGGTTTTAATCCATAAGTCTTATAAACTAACGTTCTTATTCTAAAAGTTTTTATAAGTTATATCTTCGGTATAAAAACTTTACTTAAGTGTAAAATCACTAAGTGAGCTTATTAAGTGTACCAAAAGAGCTAATGGGCTTCCCAAACCCTTATTGAGCTTACAAGATCCATTAACAATTCTTATGAGCTAAGGATTTCTTAATGGGCCTAATTACATTTTTAGATCCATCAATGTTAGAGTTTTACTACATAGGTCTATAAGACAATAAATGGGCCTAATGGTCTTTGATATGAGTGATTTTACTCATATCAATATTTTCTAAAAACGATGAATAAATGCAATAAATGTTTAAATATGGCCTTGTATTCGTTTGTTTGTCGTTTCATGTGTGTAGGTACCGAAGATCGTGAAAATCGGCGAAAACAACACGAGTTTGAAGAAAAAGATCAACAAAGCTGATAACAAGTCGTTTTATTTACGGATTTATCAAGTTTGATGACAAGTGGGTCCCACATTTTGGAAAACGGGCTTAAAAAGCCCATTTAAAGTTCATGAAAGTTTACTATTTGGAAAAAGCCCATCACTAGCCCATATTACAAGTTTACTTAACTACATTGGATCATTGGCCCATGACCAAGTCAAATAAATGGGACGGATGTGTGCAAACTGGGCTTCAAGCCCAAATCTTTTCACAAGTAATGAAAATGGACGATTCTTATTTGGCTTTGAGAATTGGACGTGTAAAGATATACACGTTTTATTTCAACTCACTTTTCCACCACACAATAGCTTTGGATACTCTCAATGTATCTCACTTCTATCCTTTCTTCCCCAAACCAAAATAAACCAGTAACATATTTTTACCCTAACCCAAATCACTGTTACTCTTAACCCTAGCTTAAATCAATTTTGGGGTTTTTAATTAATTAAAGGGCATGATAACATGCGCGCCTTTAATTAATTACCCCTCTTTCCGGAGCTAGAAGATGGAAGAAATCAGTGACGTGTTCCCTTTTCATTGGTTGTTACACCTCACTCCCACCAATCATCCAATAAGGAGATGACAAATCAACTTACAAGAAGCACAACTAGCACACCTGATTGCCAAGTTAGCAATCCGTGTGCTAGTGTGATATTTACAACCGCAAGATCAATCAAAGAAAGAGAAGATGGGTTCAACGGTCGAGATGGATTTCAGCTTCAACAACCTCCCCTCAACAGCCTCGGGGGTTGGTGATGAGACTGCTTTTATACATAGTCTCATCGTCCAAAAAGGGGTTAAAATGCATTAAATATCATCAAAATACCCATATATATGCTTGTGTTTGTTGCTTGTGTATTTTAGGTACGGATATTGAGAAAATGACAAAAGATCACAAGAATCGTGCAAAAACGAACACGGGAAACGAAGCCGCACAATGAACCAAGCCCTAATGAAGAAGTTTCCCAAGACATCCCTTGAAGATTTGAAGAATTATGAAGAAGGGTCCTCCAATATGGATGAATTGACACTTTACACCCTTGTATCCTCATAATTACAAGTTTGGTCCCTAAAGTTTGTCAAAATTACAAAAAGGGCCCTCCACTTTGAAGAATTGACAAGTTTAGCCCCTCAACAAGCTAAATTGTCAACCATTATGTCAATTATATCATGAAGTCCTTCAAAGTACAAGAAATTACAAGTTTGGTCCTTTGAAAATCCCAAAATTACAAAAAGAACCCTTGACTTTCAACATTTGGCAAGAATGGTCCCTCATCAAAAAAGACTTGGCAATTTCAGTCCTCCAAAATGCCAATCATACAAGTTAAGACCATAATCCATCAACAAAATGCCAAAACAGCCCCTTAAGAATCACAAAATGGCAAGAAATACCCCTGAAAATACTTTGGAAAAGTATTTGTGGCCAAAGTGTGAAAACTGAAAGTTTATTTACAAAGGGAATTCAGTTTTTTGTGATTATTTACAAAGTGAAAGGAAGAAAGGAGTTAAGGGACCAAAAGAGGCAGACAGCCATACTTACCTAGACCAGTGACAACATGCCACGTGCCCCACTACCACAAATCACCCAATCACACTTCACCTTTCCTCCACCTCAGCCTTCCACTCACCTGGGTTAATTAATAAATTAACCTTGGCGCCTTAACACCAATTTAAACTTAATACACCCTTAAACAAGATCAAAACCTGTGTTCATCAACTTAAGAACACAATTAGGCATTCCTTAATTATTATGAATTAGGGGCTAATTCTTTCCAGAATAATGATTAAGGGTCCTATTATCACAACCCAACCTTAAAACCTGCCACCTCATCATCCCTTTTGTCACATGCTACCTCCCCTGCCCCACCCTTCACGTCCAAACAAGAATGAGCCAGAAGATCAACGCCCCAAAGCCTTGCTTCCTTTTCAAGCATAGAATGGACGTCCAATATTACATATCCACCACTGGCATCACATGTTCCTTCACAAACATACAAAAATCAGTCACATGAAGCCAAGGTATTAAAATTTTCAAAGGGCAAATTGGGGACTTCACAACTAGGGTTTATGTTACTTCTCAGCTTCCTTAGTCTCATTGTAGCCTATATAAAGGCATTAGGTCTTTACATTTTCAGCTGCTTTTGGTGTTTCCTAGTTCAACTACTTGTAAATCCTCTTTTCAATTTATGAAAGTGTGTTGAGTTTTGTTGAAGAAATACCAAGTGCCACCTTATTTTAAGCTTGTTTATGATATTTGTTAACTGTAATTGGACCCTAAAACGTTTTTCAAACCTTGTGTAAGAAATTACACATTGGATCAAAATTTGATATTTTGCTAAGTTCTTGTTTCAACCTTAGAATTCTTGGGTTATAGGGCTGATCCTAGCATCCTAATTGTGATATTAAGGTGTGGTGAGGCTTATAACTTGGGGATAATCAAGTGTGGGGTAACAAGGTTGCATCAATCAAGTTTATTTTCCAAAAAGTCACCTTTCTGTTTTTGATTTTTGCTTCTAACCTTGTTGAATCTTAGCAGGGTTGTTATTGGAAGCTTGTGCTTGTTCTAGGTAGCACGTAAGCTCATAAATTCGTGGGTGTGGATGTACATCCATGAGGTTTGTCTTGAAACCTTGAAAATCTGATAAAAATTGGATTTTTTGTGGATTTGTGCTCTACTACTGTTCTTGTTGATTTCTTGGCTTAAATCTGCTTAGTCTTGCATGATAATGTTGTTTATATGCTAGATTGATCATTGGGTAAACTGAATCACACTTTTTCTTGTTTAAAATTGGATTTGAAAAGTTAAAAGGGTGTTTGGTACTACCTGTTTAAGTTTGAATCTTGTTATTGTGTTGTGGAAAGTTTGTGTTTGTGCTCTATATCTGATATATGCTTGGTTGAGAGTGTTTTGCTGCAAGTTTTTAGGTTTGAAACTTCAAATCATACAATCTGCTATAACTTGTTGGATTTAACTGTTTTTGACCTAAGATTTTGGTGAAATCTAGTATTTGTGCATGCTTAGGGTTGAAAGTTGTTAAAACATCATTATTATAACTTATTTGATAGATCTTGAGGTTTGAATCTGGCTTATTGGTCAAATACATCAGCAAAGTGTAAAACTGCATGTTCTTGTGTTCATCAGTAACTTAAGGTGCTTGAATCTTGCTTAATACTTTGAATCATTGCATGAAACCTGTTTAGACTTGTTCATTGAGTTTATAATAGCTTGTGTATGCATTTGGTTGAGTTTGGCTGGCTGAATATTGCTCTAAGTGCTTATTGAACCTGTTCTGCTTATTTGTTCATGTCTGTGCTTGATCTGATGCTTTATTGATTAAACTGTATCAATTGGGTGATTGTGGTTGTGATTTTTTGATTGTTATTGACTCCTTTTGATCCAAAGATCATTTGGGTGCCTTTGGGTAATCTGAATCTCCAAAAAGTTCACTAAAGACAAAAAGTCAAACAAGTCAAGCAGTGGAAAACGTTTCCACTGCTCAACACCCAAAATTAGCCCCTGCTAGTGTTATTTTGTCATCAGCATATCAATAATCTATTTTAGCTAATCCAGACTTGCAACAACTTATTTTTTGTGATAGATCTTCATTATTTGACCCATTTGATTAAACTGGAGCTTATTGGACTTTGACTTTGACTTTTTGCTAGAAAACCAACTTATTTGACTTTTACATAAGTGCTTATTTGCTTTTTCCAGCTTATTGAGTCAGCTTATTTGAAAACTCTTTGTTGATTTTGCTTAATTAAGTCATTTAAAAGCTTTAGAAACTTGAATCAGCTTTTGGGGTGGCCTAGAACTCAAAAACGACTATTTTTGTCGTTTTCTATAGATTGCTTATTGCATTTTCAGGCTTATTTCTTGGGCTTATTTCAAATTTATTTTTACAGAAGTCTTATTTAGGACAAAAGAAGCTTGTGTGTCTAATTTGAGCTTATGGCATTGGCTTATAGCTTATAGCTTAATGGGCCAAAAAGCCCATTAAGAATAAGCTGTTTGGTATAAGCTAGCTTATTTCACACTTTCAGCTTTTGGGCCTTTGGAAAAAGTTGTTTAAAATCAAATTTTGAGTCAAGTAGTGCTTTTTGGGCTTATTTTGGACACTTTTTCATTTTGGGCCCAATTTAGCCCATTAAGTGATCTGTTTTGGGTTTAGCCCATTTTCTAGGCCCATTAAGGGTATTTAGGTAATTTCAAGTTCATTTCTGAGTTATTTAGGTTAAATTAAGCTAGTTTGCAACTTTTTAGCATTTTTTATGATTTTTGGATTTTTAATAATATTTTAATATTATTTTATTGTTAAAAATTAAAAGTCTGCTTTTCTAAGTTTTTATATTTTTCCTAAATAGTAGACACTTAATTAGGAATTTTGAAACTTTCCAAATATTTTTAAGGTCTTTTAATTATTTCTAGAATTAATTTAAGTTTTAATTGATTTTAATAGTTTTTAATTGTTTAAAAAATAGTTTTTAGTGGTTTTAAAATTCTGAAAAATAGTTTTTAGCTTAATTAGGTTATTTTTGAGGTTTACAAACTTTAAAATCTTGTTTTGGACTTTTTAATAGTTAATATTGATTTTTAGGGCTTTAATTAGCATTAAAAAGTCATTATTTAATTAATTAAAAGGTTTTGGCAAGTTTGGATTTTTTGTAAACTCTTAGAATATTTTTGTGGATTTTTAGTGATTTGTTAGGAATTTTAGGGTAAAATTTTAATTTAGGTGCTTTTTACGGTTTTACGTGTACACCTTTTTCGTCTTAGTTTAATTCGACATCGTAACCGTCATTCTTTTCTTATCCCATTTATATTTTTCTTTCTCACAAAGATAATCAATTCATTACACACACACTAAGCCTCCTTGAGAACGATCCCCATTTTGGGTCATTTGTACACGGTTTTCCTAAATCGTCGTGCTTAATACTTGCCACTTTTGCTCTCTTTTCCTAAAGAGTAGTAAAACCACTACATCATTTTGGCGCCGCTGCCGGGGAGGCGTGTTGTGTTTTGATTTGGAATTGTTGTTTTTATATACTAACCAAAATAGTATTGGTATTAGTAGCACTCTACTAATACGTATTATCGGTTTTCGATTTTTGTGAATACTATTACTATATTGTAAACGTAGAACAATAAATTCACAAATACTCCAAATACGTGAGAAATCACAACCTTGACTTGGGAGGTCATTACCCAATCATTGTATTCGAATCTCAAACCAAAGAAAAAGGAAAAAATAGATAAATACTTTCGTGAAGCTCAATCTTGAAAAATACAAACTATAAGGTGGGTATAAGGCGGATATTATAAAATATATCCTAAGGAAAAAGGCTCTTAAGTGCTTCGTGCCGCCTCGTTTCCCCGCTTGCTTGTGAGTATTTGATTTTGAGAGCTAATCGAGGGTTTTGCCGCCCAAAGTATTACTAAGTATCATATATATTTTCTTGGTTTCAGTTGATTAAACCCTCTTGAACGTTTTGGTGTTCCACCAACGTTCTAAAGTCATCGAAGGCGTTCACTTCACGTGATCGTTTTCATTCCTTGAGGCTTCGTTAATCGAGAGATTTGATTAAGGAGGAGATTTGTAGATTTGTGTCTACTCAATACATTCACCAAAATCCAAAAAGGGTAATACAATCAAAAACCACAAAAAAATTGAAAAATACAAAACACCAAAAAGAATCTTCTTTGCTTATCCCCTCGTTGTACGTGACGTTTATGCTAACTCGTAATCAAGCAAGACGTGCACGTAAACGAAAGAACAAAACTCCCACTCCTAATCTTTCTAGTGAGGAGTCTCCTATTGACGAACCCATTGTAAGAGAAGCACCAACCATGGCGAATCGAACTATGATGGAGTTACTTCAAGCACCCACCGAGGGTTATGGAGAGGCTATTGTTATTCTCGCTATCCTTGCGGAGAATTTTGAGGTGAAAACGGGTTTGTTGTCGATGATCCAAAACAACAAATTCCGTGGTGATGAGAAGGACAACCCACACAACCATATCCGCCAATTCAATCGTCTTACCGCCACTTGTAAGTTTAAGGATGTCTCGAATGACTCGATTAAGATGATGCTTTTTCCGTATTCGTTAGCGGAGCCCGCTAAAATTTGGTTAGAGAAAGAGCCACCCAATTCTATATTGACGTGGAAGGATCTCGTGTCTAAGTTTGTGAACCAATTTTTTCCGCCCTCTAAGACTACACATTTGAAAAACGAGATTTCAAAATTTTCACAAGAGTTTAATGAAAGTTTTTCAACGGCTTGGAATAGGTTTAAGGAGATGTTACATGAATGTCCTCATCACGGTTTTTCCGACTTGCATCAAATTGACACGTTTTACAATGGACTTAATGATCATGAAAGGGATTATTTAAATGCCGCCGCGGGTGGTAATTTTTTGTGTAAAACGTTTGAGGAAGCTTTGGTGATAATTGAGAATAGATCAAAGGTGTATAGTCCTCGTAGCACGTCTAGTGTTCGTAAGGCTTCGTCTTCGGCTTCACCTTCTTTGTCTACTACCATCGATGCTTGCCAAATTGAGGCGAACTTGGAAAACAAGATTTTTGATAAACTTAAAGGACTTTTGATTGAGTTTAAAGTTGGTGAACCAAGTGCTCCCGCTACGGCTAAAGCGGTTGAGGTTTCGTGCATGCATTATGGTGGAGGTCATGATTTCTCCGAGTGCATTACCAACGGTGGTAACACTTCGATTGCCTACGCGGCCACGGGAAATTACAACCAAAACGGTCAAGTTACCCACTCTAATCAATTGACTCCACCGGGTTTTGGTTCATATCAAAATGCTAACAACAACTATCGCAACAATCAAGTTGGTTTCAAAAACAATTTCAACAAAGGAAACTATGGTAATCAAGGGGCTAATAATCAAGTTTCAAACAAGAATCAAAATGATTTTCAAAACAACAACAAAGGGTTGCAAACGTTGAAAGATCTTCCAAATGAATTTGTTGAATACGCTAATGGGAATGATGCTAGGTTTGACAATATTCAAAGAGAAATCATTAGCCTATGATCCGAGTTTAAGAACGACTTGAAGAAAGAGTTGAAAAATGAGTTAGCTAATGAACTTAGAATCCACACCAACAAGATGGAAGGAAATGTAACAAGGTTACAACAAAACCAACAAAAAATGGAACAAGGGCAACATGAGATTAAACAAGAAATGATTAAAGCCGAGAAGAGGCAATCCGTGTTTGAAGATAAAATCTCGTCTATGTTTGAGGCAATAATGTGTAAACCGTCTTCGAGTAGTCTTCCTAGCAACACCGTATCAAACCCTAAGGGTGAGATGAAAGTGATTACCACACGTAGTGGTAAGACACTTAAGGAACCGACTCCTCAACCAATTGCTCCTACGGAGGAAGCAATTGAGGAAGAACCCGAGGTGGTGGTCCAAAAGGAGCATGTCCCAATCCCACGAAGTACCGCTCATGCCACACCTACGGTTGACCCTTTACCAACATTGGAACCCGAGATTCCAAAGGCTATGCCTATGCCTCAACCCACACCACCTTTGCCCTATCCATCGAGACTTAGAAAGGAGAAACGTCAAGAGCGCGACAATTACCAATTTGAGCTTTTTATGAAAATGTTTCGTGATTTGCACTTTAATGTGAGTTTCGCCGGTGCTTTGGTCATGATGCCTCGATTTGCCGCTAACTTTAAGAGTATGTTGAACAAGGAGAAATTGCACCAATTGTCTAGTTGTTCGTCGGTTTATCTTAATCGCATACCTCAAAAATTCGGTGATCCCGGTAAATTTTTGATCCCTTGTGCAATCCAAGATATGGAGGAATGCTTCGCCTTGGCCGATCTTGGTGCTAGCATTAACTTGATGCCACTTGCAATCTTTAAGTCGCTCAATCTTCCTAATCTTACTCCTTCACTAATGTCTATCGAGTTGGCCGACCATTCCACGATTCCCGCATGTGGATTAGCGGAAGATGTTTTTGTGAAAGTGGGGAAGTTCTACTATCCCGTAGACTTTATCGTTGTTGATATCCCCACGGATCCTCAAGTTCCTCTCATTTTAGGTCGTTCGTTTTTAGATACGTCTATGGCTTTGATCGATGTTCATGCTAGAAAGATCAACTCTCAAAATTCTCATGTTTATTCCGTTGAAACCATAAACCTCGTTGATATGATCGACGTGGTTTGCGAGGAATTTTCACAAGAAGTTCTAGGTTTTGGTGATGAAGAAACTAGTGGCAATCCCACTATGTTAGATCCAATTCTTGATAATTTGACACCAACCTTCACTCCATTTGAAGGTGGTGGTTTTACGCTGGAAGAATTCGATGTTCCACGTACTTGTAACGAAGACCTCGACAACGATGAGGACTTCTCGATTATCAAGGATTTTCTTAACGATTTCCCATTTCCTCCACCCGAGGAGGTTATGAGTATCAAGCCCAAATCTTTACTTGAGGAGCCACCTATCCTCGAGTTGAAAGATTTACCTCCTCATCTCGAGTATGTCTATTTGGAGGAGGGCGACAAGTTGCCAGTTATTATTGCGAAGGAACTTTCGAATGATGACAAAACCGCACTTGTCGATGTTCTAAAGGATCACAAAGGGGCAATTGCGTGGAAGTTATCCGACATTAAGGGGATCGATCCTAAATTTTGTACCCACAAAATCTTAATGGAGGAGGATTACAAGCCCGCAATCCAATGTCAAAGGAGGGTGAACCCCAAAATTCACGACGTCATCAAAAAGGAAGTCCTTAAACTCCTTGACGTGGGAATGATTTACCCTATTTCTGATAGCCCTTGGGTGAGTCCTATTCATTGTGTCCCTAAGAAGGGAGGAATGACCGTTGTGCCCAACGATGCCAACGAGTTAATTCCCACTAGACTCGTGACCGGATGGAGAGTGTGCATTGACTATCGTAAGTTGAATGAAGCCACTCGCAAAGACCATTTTCCCTTGCCCTTCATGGACCAAATGTTGGAGCGTCTTGCGGGAAACGATTTCTATTGCTTTTTAGATGGTTTTTCCGGTTACTTCTAAATCCCCATCGATCCTCGTGATCAAGAAAAAACTACGTTTACGTGTCCATATGGAACGTTTGCCTATCGTAGAATGCCATTCGGACTTTGCAATGCACCGGGAACCTTTCAAAGGTGCATGATGGCTATTTTTCATAACATGATCGAGAAGACGATGGAAGTCTTCATGGATGACTTTTCCGTGTTTGGTAGTTCGTTCACTTCGTGTTTGTCGAATCTTCAGAGAATGTTGAAACGTTGTGAGGAAACCAACCTTGTGCTCAATTGGGAAAAGTGTCATTTTATGGTTAAGAGTGGAATCATCTTAGGGCACAAGGTCTCGAAAGCGGGGATTGAGGTAGATCAAGCTAAGGTAGACGTCATCGCCAAATTACCTCATCCCAAAACCGTTAAGGGAGTTAGGAGTTTCCTAGGCCACGCGGGATTTTATCGTCGATTCATCAAGGATTTCTCAATGATCTCTCGACCCATTACACATCTTCTTGAAAAAGAGGCACGTTTTGTCTTTGACGAAGATTGTGTACGAGCCTTTGAAATCCTTAAGAGGAAACTTACCGAAGCTCCCATTCTTGTTGCTCCCAATTGGAACCTCCCCTTTGAGCTCATGTGTGATGCTAGTGATTACGCTATTGGGGCCGTATTGGAGCAACGTCATGAAAAGCACTTCTTGCCTATTCACTATGCTAGCAAGACGATGACCGAGGCTAAACTTAAATACACTACAAAGGAGAAGGAGTTCCTTGTCGTGGTGTATGCATTTGAGAAATTTCGACCTTATCTCGTCTTGACGAAATGCATAGTGTATACGTATCATTCGGCTATCAAGTATCTTATGGCTAAACAAGATGCAAAGCCGAGATTACTTCGTTGGATTCTCCTCCTTCAAGAATTGGACCACAAATGTGTTGACAAAAAAGGAGCCGAGAATCTAGCGGCCGATCATCTTTCTCGTTTGGAAGATCCTTTCCAAAGTGTTTACGAGCCCAAGGAAATCACTGAAACATTTCCGCTCGAGACACTTGGTGTAGTGAATTCCAAGCTTGATTCTTCCACCCCATGGTTTGCGGACTTTTCAAATTACCATGCGGGTAACTTCATCATCAAGGGCATGACGACTCAAGAAAAACGAAAATTCTTTCGTGACGTCAAGTTCTACTTTTGGAACAACTCAAGAAAAACGAAAATTCTTTCGTGACGTCAAGTTCTACTTTTGGAACGACCCTTACTTGTTTCGAACTTGTGCGGATCAAATCATCCGACGTTGTGTATTTGGCACCGAAGCTTCTAACATCCTTAGAGCTTGCCATGAGGGACCCACGGGTGGTCACCACGGTGCTAATCTCACGGCTAAAAAGGTGTTTGATGCCGGCTTCTTTTGGCCTACTATTTACCGAGATGCACAAGATCTTGTGAAGTCATGTGATTCATGCCAACGACAAGGAAAAGCCTCACAAAAAGATGAAATGCCACAAAATATCATCCAAGTGTGTGAGATCTTTGACGTTTGGGGTATAGACTTTATGGGGCCGTTCCCATCATCTCGTGGTAATAAGTACATCCTCGTTGCGGTTGACTACCTATCTAAGTGGGTGGAAGCTAAGGCTTTACCCACCAATGATGCTCGTGTGGTAGTCAAGTTTTTGAAAAGCTTGTTTTCTCGGTTTGGAACCCCTCGTGCGATCATAAGCGATCGTGGAACCCATTTTTGTAACAACCAATTCGAAAGGGTCCTAAGGAAATATGGGGTTACACATCGGCTTTCTACGGCTTATCACCCACAAACGAGTGGGCAAGTCGAGGTTTCAAACCGAGCGTTGAAGAGGATCTTGGAGAGATCCGTTGGAGAAAACCGACAATCTTGGTCGGATAAGTTGGACGATGCTTTATGGGCCTTTAGGACCGCTCATGAGACGCCCATTGGGTGCACTCCCTATAAGCTTGTGTATGGGAAAAATTGTCATTTGCCCTATCGAATTAGAACACAAGGCTTATTGGGCCCTAAAGCATTGTAATGATGATATGGAGACCGCGGGAAAACACCGGAAAATGCAATTAAATGAATTGGATGAATTGAGGGACATTGCTTATGAAAATTCATTGATTTATAAAGAAAAACTAAAAGGTTGCATGATTCTAAAATTAAAAACCGGGTTCTTAACATTGGGGATCAAGTTTTGGTTTTTAATTCTCGCTTGAAAATCTTTTCCGGTAAGTTGAAATCCCGTTGGTCCGGTCCATTCACCGTGACTCAAGTATTTCCATATGGGACCATCGAGCTAGCTCAAAATGATGGCCCCAATTTCAAGGTGAATGGACATAGGTTGAAGAACTACTTTGGCGGGGAAGTTCCATCCTTGAACTACCTCGACCAAGTCACCTTCCCCAATGATAATTAGTATTGAGGGGATCGAGTCGAGCTCATGACTCGGTAATCAAAAACGAGGTGCCTCGTGGGGGAGTCCCATGCTTATCCTATGTACATATTATCACTTTCTAATGTAGTTAATGTGTGGGGATTTGTGCCCTTCCAACCTTTGTTCCGTGGTTGTTTGTGAATTGTGGACTTTAGATGATCATGATCTTCACGATTGGAGCCTCTCGTGTTCGTTTTATGGGAGCACTCGATCGTTTGCTTTGAAGACTTTCTCAATATTCATGATATATCCTTTGATGTTCTAACCTTAGGTTTATAGCACACTTCATAAACGGCTTTAAATTTAACGGTTACACCCTTTCCATGCTAGATTAGGCATTCGACTACGTCTCTAGTATGGGGGTGTTTGCACCCCTAGACTCGAAACATTGAGTACAATGTTTAACTTTAGTATGGGGGGGGTGAATAGATACTTGCCTTGCCAAACCTTCACGCTTTCCAAAGTTTATCTTTTTGTTTATCGTTTTGTTGCAAAATAAGGCTAAAAATGGCCAAATTTTAAAAACTTTCTCATGTTTTATAAGTGTTTGAAGACACGAATGTAGGTTTTCCGATGGCGAGAATAAGAGTAATTTTTGACTCGACCGTGCCTGTTGAGCACTTAGCTTTGATTCCTTAACTTCACATTAGGCTAAGTCTCTTAAATGAGGACGAGAAATGATAGGGTTAATTATAAGTTACTATGCTAAACGTAGAGTATTCGTATTCTTTCAAAAACTCATGTGTTCTCGTTGTTTGCTTATTCTCCCTTCGCATGTAAATATTTTTTGCTTAATAAATATTGACTTAGCGGTTTAGTTGGGATTGTTGGGTTTCTAGTCTTTTCTAGTAGCTTCCGTGTAATTAAATTGGGAAGACATTAAGGTATCGCCAGCGTCACGGTTTTGAAGTATTGGCACCCAAATAATCAAAAGCTTCACCTAATAATAAGATTTCAAGTGCTCACCTAAATCAAGCAAACAATTTGAAGTCCCACAAGGCCGAAAAATCTATGAAAAATTGAAAGTGAATCAAGCCTTAATCTTCGAAGCTTTAAAGATCCATAATTCGCCTTAGCGTGAGGATATACGTCTTTGGCTAATAAAACTACCGACGAGGTGGATAATAAAAGGCAAGGCAAGACCGAAGTCATAATAAAAGCTTCATGGCGAAGTTGAATAAAAGATGGAGGTAAACCAAACATAATAATGCCCTTCCGTTAGGGGGCGTATAAAAGTCTTGGTAATAAGTCTCATGTTCAAAACCGTTATAAAACCGTGTTTTTCGATTCTTCTTGTTGACTTAATTTTTTGACATCGTTGTCTATTGGGAGGGGTTATTAATTTGATGGTCTTAGTTACACCGTTAGGACTCTATTTTTAGACCTAAATCTCTATTATCGCATAAGTCAAACAATGTATCCTCGTGAAACATTCAAGACAAAATAAAATATAAGAGATACAACTTAGGAAAATGGGAGGATAAGTACGTGATTAGGGCATATGAGTAGTGTTAGCATTACTAACTTATAATGACAATGATCTCGTTGCACGCTTGGCATGGAATTGGGGTGAAAATCGAGGACGATGAAATTATTTCTAACGAAGCATTCACGTGTTCTTATTCTATCAACCTAAACGTCCCATTTTGCGATGAAAATCATACATTATGTCTTAAACTCAAGTAGTAGTAGCAATAGTAATAGTGTAGCTAGTTTATATTCAATAAAGTGAATAAAAATGAATTTTGGAGGTGCTACGATACTTTATTCTAGCATTGCGTGAAGGCACGACAATGGTTTAGTATGAGGGAGTGATGAGACTGCTTTTATACATAGTCTCATCGTCCAAAAAGGGCTTAAAATGCATTAAATATCATCAAAATACCCATATATATGCTTGTGTTTGTTGCTTGTGTATTTTAGGTACGGATATTGAGAAAATGACAAAAGATCACAAGAATCATGCAAAAACGAACACGGGAAACGAAGCCGTACAATGAACCAAGCCCTAATGAAGAATTTTCCCAAGACATCCCTTGAAGATTTTAAGAATTATGAAGAAGGGTCCTACAATATGGATGAATTGACACTTTATACCCTTGTATCCTCATAATTACAAGTTTGGTCCCTAAAGTTTGTCAAAATTACAAAAAGGGCCCTGCACTTTGAAGAATTGACAAGTTTAGCCCCTCAACAAGCTAAATTGTCAACCATTATCCTCCACAAAGTCAATTATATCATGAAGTCCTTCAAAGTACAAAAAATTACAAGTTTGGTCCTTTGAAAATCCCAAAATTACAAAAAGGACCCTTGACTTTCAACATTTGGCAAGAATGGTCCCTCATCAAACACGACTTGGCAATTTCAGTCCTCCAATATGCCAATAATACAAGTTAAGACCATAATCCATCAACAAAATGCCAAAACATCCCCTCAAGAATCACAAAATGGCAAGAAATACCCCTGAAAATACTTTGGAAAAGTATTTGTGGCCAAGTGTGAAAACTGAAAGTTTATTTACAAAGGGAATTCAGTTTTCTGTGATTATTTACAAAGTGAAAGGAAGAAAAGAGTTAAGGGACCAAAAGGGGCAGACATCTATACTTACCTAGACCAGTGACAACATGCCACGTGCCCCACTACCACAAATCACCCAATCACACTTCACCTTTCCTCCACCTCAGCCTTCCACTCACCCGGGTTAATTAATAAATTAACCTTGGCGCCTTAACACCAATTTAAACTTAATCCACCCTTAAACAAGATCAAAACCTGTGTTCATCAACACAAGAACACAATTAGGCATTCCTTAATTATTATGAATTAGGGGCTAATTCTTTCCAGAATAATGATTAAGGGTCCTATTATCACAACCCAACCTTAAAACCTGCCACCTCATCATCCCTTTTGTCACATGCTACCTCCCCTTGCCCCACCCTTCACGTCCAAACAAGAATGAGCCAGAAGATCAACGCCCCAAAGCCTTGCTTACTTTTCAAGCATAGAATGGACGTCCAAGATTACATATCCACCACTGACATCACATGTTCCTTCACAAACATACAAAAATCTGTCACATGAAGCCAAGGTATTAAAATTTTCAAAGGGCAAATTGGGGACTTCACAACTAGGGTTTATGTTATTTCTCAGCTTCCTTAGTCTTATTGTAGCCTATATAAAGGCATTAGGTCTTTACATTTTTAGCTGCTTTTGGTTTTTCCTAGTTCAACTACTTGTAAATCCTCTTTTCAATTTATGAAAGTGTGTTGATTTTTGTTGAAGAAAGACCAAGTGCCACCTTATTTTAAGCTTGTTTATGATATTTGTTAACTGTAATTGGACCCTAAAACGTTTTTCAAACCTTGTGTAAGAAATTACACATTGGATCAAAATTTAATATTTTGCTAAGTTCTTGTTTCAACCTTAGAATTCTTGGGTTATAGGGCTGATCATAGCATCCTAATTGTGATATTAAGGTGTGGTGAGGCTTATAACTTGGGGATAATCAAGTGTGGAGTAACAAGGTTGCATCAATCAAGTTTTTTTTCCAAAAAGTCACCTTTCTGTTTTTGATTTTTGCTTCTAACCTTGTTGAATCTTAGCAGGGTTGTTATTGGAAGCTTTTGCTTGTTCTAGCTAGCACATAAGCTCATAAATTCGTGGGTGTGGATTTACATCTATGAGGTTTGTCTTGAAACCTTGAAAATCTGATAAAAATTGGAGTTTTTGTGGATTTGTGCTCTACTGTTGTTCTTGTTGATTTCTTGGCTTAAATCTGCTTAGTCTTGCATGATAATGTTGTTTATATGCTAGATTGATCATTGGGTAAACTGAATCACACTTTTTCTTGTTTAAAATTGGATTTGAAAAGTTTAAAGGGTGTTTGGGACTACCTGTTTAAGTTTGAATCTTGTTATTGTGTTGTGGAAAGTTTGTGTTTGTGCTCTATATCTGATATATGCTTGATTGAGAGTGTTTTTCTGCAAGTTTTTAGGTTTGAAACTTCAAATCATACAATCTGCTATAACTTGTTGGATTTAACTGTTTTTTACCTAAGATTTTGGTGAAATCTAGTATTTGTGCATTCTTAGGGTTGAAAGTTGTTAAAACATCATTATTATAACTTATTTGATAGATCTTGAGGTTTGAATCTGGCTTATTGGTCAAATACATCAGCAAAGTGTAAAACCGCATGTTCTTGTGTTCATCAGTAACTTAAGGTGCTTGAATCTTGCTTAATACTTTGAATCATTGCATGAAACCCGTTTAGACTTGTTCATTTGAGTTTATAATAGCTTGTGTATGCATTTTGTTGAGTTTGGCTGGCTGAATATTGCTCTAAGTGCTTATTGAACCTGTTCTGCTTATTTGTTCATGTCTGTGCTTGATCTGATGCTTTATTGATTAAACTGTATCAATTGGGTGATTGTGGTTGTGATTTTTTTTATGGTTATTGACTCCTTTTGATCCAAAGATCATTTGGGTTCCTTTGTGTAATCTGAATCTCCAAAAAGTTCACTAAAGACAAAATGTCAAACAAGTCAAGCAGTGGAAAAAGTTTCCACTGCTCAACACCCAAAACTAGCCCCTGCTAGTGTTATTTTGTCATCAGCTTATCAATAAGCTATTTCAGCTTATCCAGACTTGCAACAACTTATTTTTTTGTGATAGATCTTCATTATTTGACCCATTTGATTAAACTGGAGCTTATTGGAATTTGACTTTGACTTTTTGCTAGAAAACCAACTTATTTGACTTTTACATAAGTGCTTATTTGCTTTTTCCAGTTTATTGAGTCAGCTTATTTGAAAACTCTTTGTTGATTTTGCTTAATTAAGTCATTTAAAAGCTTTAGAAACTTGAATCAGCTTTTGGGGTGGCCTAGAACTCAAAAACGACTATTTTGTCGTTTTCTTTAGATTGCTTATTGCATTTTCAGGCTTATTCCTTGGGCTTATTTCAAATTTCTTTTTACAGAAGTCTTATTTAGGAGAAAATAAGCTTGTGTGTCTAATTTGAGCTTATGGCATTGGCTTATAGCTTAATGGGCCAAAAAGCCCATTAAGAATAAGCTGTTTGGTATAAGCTAGCTTATTTCACACTTTCAGCTTTTGGGCCGTTGGAAAAAGTTGTTTAAAATCAAATTTTGAGTCAAGTAGTGCTTTTTGGGCTTATTTTGGACACTTTTTCATTTTGGGCCCAATTTAGCCCATTAAGTGATCTGTTTTGGGTTTAGCACATTTTCTAGGCCCATTAAGGGTATTTAGGTAATTTCAAGTTCATTTCTGAGTTATTTAGGTTAAATTAAGCTAGTTTGCAACTTTTAGAATTTTTTATGATTTTTGGATTTTTAATAATATTTTAATATTATTTTATTGTTAAAAATTAAAAGTTTGATTTTCTATGTTTTTATAATTTTCCTAGATTGTAGACACTTAATTAGGAATTTTGAAACTTTCCAAATATTTTTAGGGTCTTTTAATTATATTCTAGAATTAATTTAAGTTTTAATTGATTTTAATAGTTTTTAATTGTTTAAAAATAGATTTTAGTGGTTTTAAAAGTTTGAAAAATACTTTTTAGCTTAATTAGGTTATTTTTGAGGTTTACAAACTTTAAAATCTTGTTTTGGACTTTTCAATAGTTAATAGACGATTACCCGCGCATAGCGGTGGAATTGCCTGGCGGCAGAAAATTAACGATAGATATATCGTGGTGAAGTAGAAGTAAATTTTATGGGATGTATTTTATAGGTATTTATTTGTACGGTGGGATTTTGTAGTATTATGGTATGGAATATTTTTTTAGGTTTTGAATTTTGATTTGGTTTAGAGAGAGATTAAAGTTTGTGTGTGTGTGAATTAATTATGTTTGTGTATTAGGGGGCTGGCCACAAGGAATAATCAATATTTTTCAACATTTTAGTAGGATCCACATTTTAACTTTCAACTTTCAACATTTTAACTTTCAACCAAAGGGATACACCCTTTATAATGTAGTAAAGATATTGATTTTTAGGGCTTTAATTAGCATTAAAAAGTCATTATTTAATTAATTAAAAGGTTTTGGCTAGTTTGGATTTTTTGTAAACTCTTAGAATATTTTTGTGGATTTTTAGTGATTTTTTAGGAATTTTTAGGGTAAAATTTTAATTTAGGTGCTTTTTACGGTTTTACGTGTACACCTTTTTCGTCTTAGTTTAATTCGACATCGTAACCGTCATTCTTTTCTTATCCCATTTCTATTTTTCTTTCTCACAAATATAATCACAAAGATAATCAATTCATGACACACACACTAAGCCTCCTTGAGAACGATCCCCATTTTGGGTCATTTGTACACGGTTTTCCTAAATCGTCGTGCTTAATACTTGCCACTTTTGCTCTCTTTTCCTAAAGAGTAGTAAAACCACTACATCAGTTGGCTATATAAACCCCCAAAATAATTGTAATCTTTATCCCAGTTTTTCTTTAATGTTATAATGTTAGATTAAATGTAGGTTAAATTGTATTTTCATTTTTATAAGCTTTGTAATATTTTATTGAAATTAATGAAAAGTTATTTGTGATTCACTGATCTTCGAGGGATTTAAATCTTGTTAAATTTATATCAGTTTTAATCTATCATTTTATTTGATATTATTAATGTTAGAATTAAACTGTGAACAAAATCAAACCCTAATGGTTTGATTAAATTGAAACCATAAGAGTGTTATTAATGGAATTGGTTCGAAGTACTGTTCGAGTGGGTTAACTTGTTCGAATGAATGGTGGAAAATGGTGGTGTAGATTCGGTTAACTAGGTCAGCTCAGCGCTGCACCTCTTCTCAAAGGTTATCTACAAAAGGTTAGAAGTTCATTTTAATTTTCATAAGTTTTAGATGTTAAGTGGTTTTATGACTATAATGATGTTTAGACTGCGTAGTTGATTAATCCGAATCTGATGCTCTTTTATTTTATTTTTGTCTGATTATTTACTGGTTCTAATAAGTTTGAATGAAGCTGTTGTTGGTTTGATAATAGATTAGTATTGTAAGTTTGATATCATTGTTTAACTGTGGAATAGATATTGGTGTCTGTCTGCTGAATATCTTACTGATTTAATAGGGTCGTTTTTAGTAGCTGAAATTAAAAATTTGGTTAACTTTAGTGAACTTTTATTTTTTGTCAGTTTTACGATTTCGCGTGTTTTACGTCGTAGAGTAGTTTTTAGCATTAATCATCTTTACTTTTCTATCTTTCACAACCAAAAACGACACTAATCCAAAAACTATTTTATATTATATTGGCTCACATATACACACCTCCGCCGAGAACGAACTCGCATTTATCGATTCGTCGGTTTTCCTAAACCGTCGAGTTTAATACTTGCCGATTATACGCGTTTTTCCTAAAACGAGTACGATTATGCCTACATCAATTTTGGCACCGCTGTCGGGGAGGTGTTTTTATTGCCATTATACATATCGTATTTGTGTGAGTAGTGCGTTTTTACTTTTCATTTTTGGAAAGTGTAAATATCGTACATACTCATTTTTAGTGCTAAACACACCCTTAGCACACTCACCACAGCACCCACCAGCTGTGGCTTGTATGCCACCGGATGTTGCCGGTTTCCCCTGCTGCACAAAGTTTCCACCAAAAGTGGTGGCAAGCCACCGTCTATTCAACCTTCCAGCTGACAGCAACAGCTCCCCACCGAGACCGTAAGGTCTCGGTTGCTAGTGCTATGCCAAACCTCCCACTGCCTTACTTGATTTGCGGCAGACAGTTTTAAAGGCACCACCGCAGCCCTGAGGTTGCAGCTGTTAAACCTTCACAGCCATTGTGGCTGCTTTGTTTGGCCAGAAAATCCATATCAACCATGCCCACAACCCGATCCCACTTGGTTTCTAATTAGAATGACATGTTCTTTTCTTACCTAGATAGATGGATTTAAACCATGAACAAACACGTACTCCCTTGTATTATTGGAGATCAAAACACCTCCTTGCTCCATTTTTTTCCTTTAAAGCCGGCGGCCATTAATCCCCATTAGGGTTTCTCACTAAATTTTCTGTTTGTTGAACAAAATGAGGAGGAAAATAGGCCTTGGGCCCTTTCTTTGTTTCTTTTTTATAAGTCGACCAAACAGCCCCTATATATATTTTCGTTTGTTTTTCCTGCTTAATAATTTATCACGTGTGTTTGTGTTGTAGTGTCATTTTTTATTTCTTGTTATATTTCATACATGTTCTACGTAATTACATATCGTATTAAATTGATATACGTTGTAATCGTGTTAAACATTCGTGTCGAGTGTAGTATATTAATGAGTCGTAAAGTTTAAATTTATACGTAATTTCGTGTAAGTAATGTTCTAGGGATTTTAAAGCGGGTTTTACAAAAAGTATCACTCTCTCTCTCTCTCTCTCTCTTCTTCGTGAGCTCGCCATCTGGGCGACGAATTCACGGTGAGAGAGGAGGGTGGGTGTGGCGACGAACCTCGGCGAAGGCCGGCGAGGTGGCCACCTCAGCTCGGCGAGCCCCTCCCCCACCGTGATACCTTCCCCTCTTACTACCTCTAGTTTTTCAATAGATAAGTTTAATGTGAAAGTCTTCAAATTTGGACGTTTACATGATGACTCTTAATGATTCGAAATTCCATAAGGTTATGAGTTATCATTTATTTTATTCAATTCGTGGGATATATAATTTAAACTGAAAGAATACCAACAACTTTATAGCATTCATGACTATATATGACATCCAAATTTACTCTTTTATCTTCTTAACTAACTCAATATTAATAATTTGGAAAGTCTATTCATATGAATAGTCCTTTCATATTCACAAGTTATAAAACTTGTTTAGTTATAAAATTACTTTATCCATGCTTCTCACTGTCAACAACCAACAATAACTAAAACTAACATACGCAATCACTTCAACATAAATGTTGTCCCATATATTATGATGATATAACACGAATTAAAGAAAGAAAATAGATGAAGAAGATGAATTCTAGAGAGAGAAAATAGTGAGAGAAAGTAGAGAGAGATGATTAACTTGTTGAATATTAGATTAGAATAATGAGAGTACTAATAACCATCCACCCTTCCTAACATGCTAGGAAGGGCTTTATATAGCCGGGCTTACATGTAATCATAAGGGGCTATATAGTTTGGACCGGGCTTGTCTTTTGGGCTTTAAGTAGCTTAAATCCAAGCCCGTGAACCACGACTATTTAACTAACTATTACAACGTTCTACTAAATATTACAATAGAAACCTATGACCGAACATTCTTGTATGACTCAATATTTTGAGGCTAACAATCTCCCCCAATGTGAGGTCATTCCTCTTCGATATTTGGATTCCAATGGAGATTTATGAATTTCGTCATGAATGAGTCTTGAACGTGTAACAGTAGTTTTGTTCCTTCATGCTGTGATCTTTGAGCCTTTGTCATTGTCTTTCGACTTAGTCTTTTTATCTTGGGATCTTCAAATCATTCTTGACTTGTCTTTGCCATCTTGCGATCTTGTGTCTTTATCCACATGCTCACACTATTAATTGTTGAACAAATCTTTGGGCATGAATATGTGGTTATGAATCTTTGACTTTGCTGAGTACACCGTGATGCCACCTTCTCGAGACAAAACATAGACACGGACTGAATGGCTTTGACATTCGTCCTAAATCGGTAGCGTTTTACCTCCGGTCGGTGAAGACCGTTATACGATATTAAATACCGTACCTGTGATAGGTAGATTCAATTAAGAATCTCCTTGACAGGGTTTCGTGGCTGTACTAGCCATTCTCTTTACTCGACCGTCTCAAAGCAAGACTGCGAACATAAAGAGTGAATCAATTGGATAAATATCCGCTTGATTAAAGTCATCAATTCAAATTCCTAGAACAAGTTTGATTCATTAAGAATCTTACCATTGTTGCTTTCCAGTTGACACAAGTTTGATTCATAAGAATCTCACAAGTCACCTACCGTAGCGCTGTTTGATGTTGACGCTAGAAGGATTTCCATTCGTCACTGTGATTATTAATAAATATCACTCTGAATGTTCTGGCAAGACCATAAAGATATTGCGTAGAAACCTAAAACGAGTTTGAATCAATTCAGAATCAAACCACTGTTGCTTTTCAGTTTTATATGTGTTCAATTCATAAAGAATCTTACACATGACCTACCGAAGTGCTGTTTGATGTTAACACTGGAAGGATTTCCACTCATCATTGTGAATACTAAGTACTATCACTCTGAGTGTTCTAGCAATATCACAAGGATATAGCGTAGGACTCTCTTGATCTTCAGCCGTGTGTCCTAACGAGATTTGATTGATCTCTTGGCTCTAGACTCGATTTGTGCACTTTTAGTGGTCGGAGGCTGGAGCAGATGCCACCTATTCAATATCAACTATCTCGGAGTGAGAAAGTCAAAAGAAGTCGTGTTGATCTCCGTGACAATAAAACAAACTTCTTTTGAGAGAAACCTGAGTAGCTAGGAAAGGGTTGTGCTTCACATCACTGGGTCCATGATGAGTTATCTTCATGATGTGTTGACCCGGTTTCTGCCTAAGTTGTATGGAGGGCTTCTTTCTTTAGACCCTTTATCCTTACATTTCTTTTTCATTCTTCAACCCCTTCAATGCTTACCAAGACATCATTAATAGCACCTTGTTGTGATTGTTCCAGTGTTATCATCAGTACTTAGTCGGCATTCAGCTTCGTTCACATTCTACTCCATCTTTCCTAAGGACTTCTAATAATCTATTGGATTGTCCCTGGGAAGATCCCTCCGGTTCTGGTTGGATCATAGGACTTAAACCTAACCACCCTTTTGACACCAATAACATCGTGAATTAAAGATGTTGTGGGTATTTGATCGTAACCATGAGTGCTTGAGTCTTTTAGATCACATTTTAATCACATTTTCTCCCCCTATCTCTAATATATAAAATCTTTTGATATTAGAGGTACCAAATTTGATTAAAATATATTTTGAAAAATAGTCTTGAAAATCTTCGGGAGAAAGATGTGTCAAACTTAGCATGAATTTTGGAAAACTCCCCCTCAAAAATTGATCCAATGAAATTGTCATTACGAGGATATGAGCCACATTAAACTTTTGAGGATAGGAGTTGTTGAACACACAATTTTTGAAAGATTTTGAATATCATTGAGAAATCCTTGATAAATTTTTTTTTTTTGTAAACGGGTAGCAATGACCCCGGTAAATAGAACCAAAAAAGCGTTGAAGTACAAGGAATGTGGCTGAAATACCACATTAACCGCAAGCTACAGGCAGCTTGTTAAACAAAATGTTTATGACAGGCCATAAACATTAACTAGTCTAGAATACTGGAAATATATAAACTAGACAAAAACCAAGACGATAACATAAAGTTACGAGGAAAATAATAAAATATCAACATGGGATCAGCCAGTTGGAGTGCTTGCCCCAATATGAGTATTGAGAAGATTCACCGATTCATCAAAGACGACCTCGACTCCCTCCTCCTCCTCATTATCTTCCTCGCTTACTTGAGCCCCTTCGTCAATACCAGGCATGGACAAAGATGAAAATTTATTAGATGTAGAAACACTGCTCATTTGAGCTTTACCCTTGTTCGGACCATTAGGATTGCTAGACTGCTGCAACTGACCAGATTTAGTATTCAACTTACTACTATTATCAGCACTCGTACTTGTAGTATCCAAGTGAGTTTTTGGACGAAAAACAACCGTCTTACCTGCTTGGAAACCCTTGCTCAATGGAACACCTCTCGGAACTTGATTCCCTAAATTACCTTTGTACTTCTTCCTCTTGCTTTGCACTTGTTGGAACCCATCATTATCAACATGAGTTGTCACTTTTTCAACCGTTATAGGTTTAACATTTTTCGGACAAGAATCAACGGAATGACCAAAAATATTACAAGTATGACATCTAGGCGGTTTCCATTCGTATTCAACACGAATTAATTCCTTAGTACAACCAGAGCCTTCAAGATCAGGGACACCAATAGTAACGTTATCTATAAACTCCGAATCAGCATTCATCTCAATTAGACAACGAGCAAAACTACAACGACCCCAAGACTCTTTGCACATATTATCAGTATAATTATCCATCATAATAAGCTTACCAAGAAACGAAGCAATTAAACTAATACCTTCCTCTTCAAATACCTGTAGCGGGACATCATGAAACTTAACCCATACCGAAATACGAGTTAGTTCCTCCTTTAGAAGATTCGTTTTCATAGTCCATTTCTTAAGAAAAATTGGTGAATTACGAACCATCCACGGACCACCTTCCAGAACCGCATTAAGACCCTCACTAGATCCAAATTGAAAAAAGAAAAAACCTTTCTCATTCATCATGATACGCTTAAGACCATGTTTTGCCCAGTTATTCTTAGCAAAATACTCAACCACAGGGAATGCAATCCTTTTACCAAGAAAGTAACCATATAAAGTGTTATGGTAGCGAGCATTTACTTTTTCAACAACCTTCCTAGGAATAGAGATATTAACCCCTTCATAGACATTTTCAGAATTAAACGAAGAAGAGACTGCATTAATACCTCCATTAGTAGACGTAACCATATCAGCTTCAAATTTGCAAAGTAACTCCAGAATTTCTTTAGCACGATCATGTGAGATCAATTCCCACAAAGGATGTTTCTTCATTCTTAATTCATGCATAAATTCACCCGCGTCACCAACCGTGCGAATCGTTACACCAAATAATTTCAAAACCGCATGTAGATTACACGGTTGCAAACCATTAATGGTTGCAGCCTTAGCTGCAAGGTCTGTTTCCTTAGCCATTTGTGCAGAGTGCACACTCGAACCACCTGAACTGAGTGAAGAAGTGCTGCTAGTTAGATTCTTATGGCGTTCACACAAAACTTTATAATAAAGCATAGTGGTCTCCTTAGGTAAAGTAGACCATTTAGGAAATTTGTTTGCCTTCACACCATTTGCAAACACTTCAATGTCACGCACAGTATTCAAAGGAATAGAAAACAAATTAGATATCTCCTCTAACGTTACTAAAACCTCAAGAGTAGACACCTTAACCACATCCATCCAACCTGTAAACAATGGCTTATCACTTTCATTGCTCGAATCCACCATAGCTTCAACAAATCGATCAAACGAACCACTAAATAATAACCCAACGCACTAGTAACAAGAGCACAGATTATTAAAAACAAAATAATGTCAGCCGACCACTAAATTCAATGCCACGTGAAATTTGAAACGACGGACAAAACTTGCGATTAAATAATACCGAAACCCTAACACTTAATAACACAATAAATAATCAGCCGCCCCAATTTATTAATCAAATTTAAGGTCAGCCACCACTCCAATTCAATGCCACAGATGTCAGCCGACCACTCCAATTCAATAAATGATCAAAGTCAGCCGACCAAAAGTGCTTTGTCAGCCGACCAATTTAAAGCCAATGGCAGCCGTCCAAACCTAACCCTAATTTACGATAACACATGAAAACAAAATAGCAACGATCGTGTAGGTACACAGTGAACAAACACACGAACCGACCTAGAACAAAGCAAATTCGCAAGCAGCAATGCGGATCAGAAAAATTAAAAAAAAACAATAATCTAACTCTAAAAGCGTGCAACCTAATAAGGACTGTGTTAACTCAATATTAATACAAGATTAAATGAGAAAACATCATCATTAGAAGGTATTTAGATTATAGGAGGTTAAAAAATTGATTCAAACAAGAAGGGATTTTTTCTGCCACCATTGTTGTTTTTTTAGGGTTTTTTTTAATCCTTGATAAAATTGTGTTCAACGCTTTTTGAAAAAGAAATTCTTTTTGTCGAAAAGGTTTTTATAAAGCATAAACATGAGTTCATAGACTTTGAATGTCTTGACGAATCCACTCAAGTGTAAGAAGATTTAACTTCTTTTGCTAAGGGTAAGAGCACGAAATCATACACTCCCCCGTGAATATAGTTCCGGGTTGCAATCTGAAAGTGATTACAAGCCATTGTGTTGAGCTCAAAACGTTGAATGTTTTGTGACAAACTCAGCCCAAGATAGATTGCTCTACCCGTTGTTTGGAAATATTGTCCAAAATAGACAATTTCCTTTATTAAAAGAAGAAGACTTGTTTTGAAAAATATTTACAACTTTCATTCGAGCTTTATGTACACACCCGTGTCGTTATTGAGCGACATTTCTAGGTACGTCTATATTATCGATACTGAAAGACATGTCGAGAAGAATATTTTTGGATTATCAAAGATTTTTTAATTTTGTATTTTGCTTTTTCACTAATATTTACAAGTAGATGTTTGATAGATGAATCAAGCAGGCTTCTTTGCCAGAACCTCCAGTTCTGCTGGAGTCAAACATCTCATACCAATTTGCCTAACTAGATACGCCAGTTCCAACAAAGTATAATTCAACAATACCCTTTTCAACTTGTTCCTACTGAAGTGATATCTGACATCAGTGTGCTTCGTGCGGGAATGCTATACCGGATTGCAGGAGATGGCTATGGCAGACTTTGAGTCAGAGTATATAGGTACTTTATCAAAGTGGAAGGCATAATTCGTGAGTTTTGTTCTCATCCAAAGAACTTGAGCACAACACGCAGATAAAGACACATACTCCGCTTCGGCTGATGACAATGATGTGCAATCCTGCTTCTTGGAAGACCATCCCACAAGCTTATCTTGTCATAGAGATTGTGCACCACTAGAAGTACTTTTACGTGTATCAAGGCACCCTGCATGATCAGAATCTGAATAGGCCGTTAGAAAGAAACCGGTTTCCCTCAAATACCAGAGTCCCATGTGAATGGTATTCTTAAGGTACCGAAAGATCCGTTTAACCTCCTTGAGGTGCTTTTCAGTGGGGCGTGCTTGATATCATGCACAATAGCATGTAGCATGATGTATATCAGGTCTGCTTGATGTCAAGTACATGAGGGACCCGATCATGGAACGATATCTCGTTTGATCTATGGGTAATCCCTCCAAATCAACATCTAGGGATGTGGTTAATAATGGTGTCCCAACGGGGTCACATGATGTCATACCATGCTTTGTGATTATCTCTTTACAATACTTAGCTTGGTTAATGAAGATACCACTTGGGGATTGGTGAACTTGAATTCTTAGAAAGAATTTTAGTTCGCCCATCATAGACATTTCAAATCTGCTGTGCATTACTTTTTCAAACCATTTTGAAAGTTTTGGGTTTGTAGACCCGAAAATAATGTCATCAACATAAATTTATACAAGCAAAATGTCATCCCCATATTTATAAGTGAACAAAGTTAGATCAATGGAACCTTTTGAGAAACCTTTGGAGACCAGAAATTTTGAGAGCTCGTCGTACCACGCCCTTGGAGCTTGCTTGAGTCCATAAAGTGCTTTGTGGAGACGATACACCTTGTCAGGATAATGAGGATTAACGAATCCTTCCGGCTGCGTGACATAGACACTACTACACAAAAGGCTATAAACATCTCTTAATAAAGACTGGTTTTAATAAAACCAATTTCTATTGTTAGAAAGTAGAGAGCATGAAAGACACAAACACCATTTTTCTTGAAATACCCGGTCTTTATAATCTAAAAACCATATAAACTGGTTTAGTTGTTAGAAAATCAGTCTCCAAACACAAATATAAAAAAATTAAATAAATGTGAATATTTGGTTGTAAAACGAAAATTTATATGTAAATTTTTGTAACCGGCCAATACCCCCGCCCATGTTTTCCCAAAAAATCAAAACTCCTTCGCCTATGTCTTTCCCCAAAATCAAAACCGTAACTTTTATTTTCACCTCCTTGTTTTTTCACTTTCACCAAATATTTTATTTCTTTTTCATATCTCGAGTTTATTCAAGATCCACCAGTGACAAGTGACAACTAACAAGGTATTCTAAATTCGGGTTAAATCTTATTTTTACATCAATATTTTTTGCTTTAATTTTCATGAATAATACAATATAAATCTATCATCTGTTGTTTCTTCTATGGGGATTTTACAGGATCTGTCATACCCACCAACCATTTGATGGAGTGTTTGAATAAAAGGAGTGTTTTAGTGTAACTTTGGGCTAAATTATAAGCAAAAAAGGTATATTTGTCATTTTTATATTGACTTTCTAGTTTATTTTCATCTAGCTTCTAGCGTTATTAATACTAAGATTTTTACTCGTTGAAAAAGTTCGTTTTCTCGGTATCTCTTCGAATTGATTTCTGGTTAATTGTGTGAGATTAGTTGTTCTTGGTGAAACAAATATTTTTGGTTTTGGAATGTAAATGAGCAAGACTTAATAATAAATGACGAGAAATTAAAACAAGTTAAAAATGTAAACGGTACGATATTTAAAACTTTGAAAATAAATGACGAGAAATGAAAGGACGTAAAATTAAAATTTAACAAAAAGTAAATGACGCAAATAAAAACTTAAACTAAAAGAAACGTGAATAAAAATTTAAATAAATAAAAAGGCGGGAAGAATCAAACTTGAAATTAAAAGAAGAAAACTTAAAAATAAAAACAGAAAGAACCTTGATTCGGAAGTTTAAAACTTCCGAATGAACAGGCTTCATTCGGAACTTTTGACTTCCGGATGAACAGGCTTCATTCGGAACTTTTGACTTCCGGATGAAGCTTGCTTCATTCGGAAGTTTTGGACTTCCGGATGAAGGTTGCTTCATTCGGAACTCTAGGACTTCCGGATGAAGGTTGCTCACTCGGAACTTTAATACTTCCGGATGAAGGTTGCTCACTCGGAACTTTAATACTTCCGGATGAAGGTTGCTTCATTCGGAACTTTAATACTTCCGGATGAAGCTTGCTTCATTCGGAACTTCAAACTTCCGAATGAAGCTACCTGGGGATGATAAGATACAGAAACCACAAACCCGAAGAACAAGGGAATATACAGTAACACGATTTTATCCACAAATTAATCAAAATCAAACAAAAGATTAAACCAAAACAACCAATAAGCATCAACAAACAATAATCAATCAAAACAAATCATCAAAACTAACAAACATAACCAAATCAATCAAAACCCACTTGATCAAAATCATAAAAAAAACTCAAGAACATGAACAATGATGAATAAGAACAAATCAAACTAGAAAGGATGAAGATGATGAATTAAAAGCTTGATTAAAAAGTAAAGATCCAATAACAAAAGCTTAAACACAAATTAATCTAGAGAGAGAAAGCATAAGTTTAGAGAGAGAAACTACCTACTCCTAATCTAATCCTAAAACTAAAACTAAAACTAACCACCCTCTCACATGTAGTGAGGGTGGTATTTATAGGAGAGGGGAGTGGTTGGTGGCTTCCTCTTTCTTTCTTTCTTGGTCCTCAGTCTTTCGGTCTTTCAGTCTTCTTAAATTCTTTGACTTTTCAGACTTCGTCTCGGGATTTCTTTGAACTCGTCTTGTAATTTCTTCATAATTTAGACTTGAGTTCTTCGGCTTTTAGTAAACTTCCGTCTTTTGACTTTTTCTTCGATAAATCTTCAGAATTGGTCTTGGACTTCCGTTCTTTTTCCACTTTTGATCTTTCGACTTCGTCTTTTGTCTTTTCCTTCAATAAAAGCTCGTGAAAGCCGTGTTTTCTCCACTTTTCACCTTCTCGACCCTGAAACACAATAAAAACACAAACCACGCATAATTCCGCCATTTACGACATAAAATATACGTTTAGGTCCCGTTTTAATGTAATTAAGTGGTAGAAAAGATGGGTGTTTTCACACCTATCAAATCCCCTACACTTAACCATTGCAATGCCCTCATGCAATGCTTAGCAATAAAGCAAGGTTTACACTTTCCATCATAATCAACCTACCTTGGCCTTTATTAAACAACTAAGGAAAATCAAAAAGATAGAAAATAACAAGATGCAATCAAGGAAGAAACATGTAAAGAAATCTAAGACATACATTAGGGCTTGTGTGTCATGAATGTTTATCACCCTCAAGTTTCACGTTCCCCATGCCAAGCTTAAAAATAAGATCATTGTTAGTACAAGTTAGCATAACAAACATTTACTCATGCGGTTCAATTAATCACTTAAACTCCCTTATTCCTATGGGTATCTCTTATATTTTATTGATGTCTTGAATGATCACGAGGATGCATTGTTGACTTATTTCGATAATTTATTTAGGCTGAAAGCAAAGTAGGACGATTTGATCAATAGTTAGCTAAAGGACAAAATCTCTTAAAACTGCTTCTCGGGATATCAAAAAGTTCATATCTTGGCATAACTCGGTTCACGATTTGAGACCTTTCTCGGGCCGATATTTGGCATGTACTTCATACTTCATATCTTCGAGAGACGTTTTTGATATAATGGTCTTCTCATCGTTAATAGAGTTTCTTCACTTGGAGACTTTTGAGGGGTACTCCAACTTTGTTGACCACGACTTCATGATTATTTCTTCAATCTCTATTTGGGATTTTGAGATACAACGATCCGCCTCCTTTTCGGACTTGGATCTATTTATCCTCATACCTTGTTAGGGTCTTTTCGGATAGACTTCTCCATGATCTTTATGGGAGTTGATTGCTTTTCGTCGTGAGTCTTGATCCTTCATATTGATTTTGGGAATAATGCTTTTCACATCACTTTTGGATCTTCAGCAATAAAATGGAATCCTCATGCCTTGTTAGGGCCTTTTCGGACTGGCCAATCTTCGCGCCCCGCTTCATAAGTTATGCCTTGGCTATGAACTCTTATCATTACCGAGCAACTTTTAAACGATCTTGGGCTAGAAGCTAAGTAACTTTTCAAATCGTACGACCTTACTTATTGCAGATAATTTATTAGCAGGTGATGGGAGAAAAAGATCATAATTAACTCACATAAGTTAATGAGAGAATACCAAACTGGTAACCAACTTTATCATTTCTCGTTCTCCACAATTTAAAATCTCAAGGAATGAGACTCGTGGATGCTTAGCCTAATAAACCAATTAAGGTCTACATGGTTAAGGATACTAGCTAGAGTGAACTTGGATAAGTAAACTCGGGTTGAGTCAAAAGATTCACCACGGGCCTAATATATCTAAGATATCTAAACTTGCTAAAACCATTTTATTAAAATGCTAGAAAGTAACAAAAATAAAGGAGACTACAACTAGGCCAAAATAGATTAAAAATTTTGAAAAATGTCGAAAAATTGATTTTCCGGTTAAAATGAGGACAAATACAAGGAAAAGGCCACTTAACTTCGATAGAAGTCTCCCCTACACTTAATATAAACATTGTCCTCAATGTTTAAGCATGTGGGAGTAAACTCCCCTACACTTAGGACATTGTGCACTTTGTTTAAATCTCGTTAAGGGAGAGACAACTAAAGAGATTCCTATTTTAATATTGAGAAATATAAAATAGTGAATCGAAAAGAGTTTAGGATAGAACCGGGAAGAAGGGAACACGGAATCACGGTTCGTCAAAAGTCATCAAGAGTGTGACTTTGAAGCTCTAATCCCTGCATATGAGAAGAAAGAGAACAAGAAACACCAACGGGGCTCCCCCCTACACTTATGATGAAAATAGATAGATAATTGGGTTGCCTCCCAAAAAGCGCTTGTTTTTGTTGACCGAGTCACGAGCCTGACTCGTCCCCGAATTAAATGGTCCATGGGGAAGCCTCGAATGTAATACCGGGATCAAAGACCTTGTCCTCGTTCCCGGTTGACATCAATAAAGGAGAGGTGGGGGGATAAGTCTTGAATGGGAGAAAGGTTCGTTCAACATACGAGAAGTATGTGAAATCAAGATCCACTGGAGGTGGGTTGGGTAAAGTAAGCACATTGTCATCCCCCAAAGACAATGGATGTTGAGCACTCGGCAAAGCCGTGAGGGTATCAATTATAGAATTGTCATTGTCACCTCCTGGGTCAAAGCACTCATCCTCATTTCCCGGTATGAAACGAGGAGAGGAAAAGTGATACATCACCCGCTTGGGTGTGCACGTGGTAGGATGAGGTGGCAATATAATATGAGAATTATGAGAACAATTACCTTCCACATGCGTCTCGTTTTCAGTAGATTCACGTCTTTCTACCTCTGGGATAGAAAGAGGTGTGGCTAACAAAGTATGCTCATTAATAGCAAGAGAAGCAGCGCTATCAATGTCCTCAATCCCTTCGTCAAAGAGCGGATTCACCTCACTAGATATGTAGGCGTCATCAAAATCAAATAAAGGGTTCGAATAAATCTTGAAAGTTTCATGCAGAACTTCTTCATCGGATAGTGACTCGTCATCACTAGAAGTAAAATCATCATCTTGATCGAAAAGAGGATTAGAGAAAGCCAAAGAATCATCTCCCAAAGTGTTGGTGGAAGGAACATCATCATTAAGAGCGACCTCATCCGTAAGCTCCTCAAAAGTTAGCACATCACAAACCTCATGAAAGAATTTATCAAGACCAAAATCACTAATCTCACTCGAAGTATCACAATCCTTAGAGGCGTTGGGGAAATTGAGAGGAGGGATGACAATAGCACTAGGACATTGAGCAGTAAGATCATTCCAAGAAATAGTAGGCTCATCGTCATCATCATCGTAATAGTATTGATGCACAAGAGGAGGGGTATAATCATTAAGATTAGATACTTGCTCTTGTTGCAGTCGCTTTTCCTCGTCCCTAAGTTCTTTAAGCAAAACAACGGCTTCTTGAAGTTGCAAAACAATGGAGTGTGTTTCATCATTCAAGGTATTGAGTTGTGGGTCAAGATTAATTCGTTGAGAGGATTGATGATTGAGGGTGTGATGTGGGGGCTCAAAGTGTTGAAAACCTGAATTATAGTAAGGTTGTGGCTCATAGTTGTTCATCGGTTGAGAAGAATTAGAAACCGGGTTTGGTTCATAATAATCCATAGGTGAATAAAACTGAGGATCCGGATTTTGCTCATAACAATTCATTGGTTGACAATAATAAGTATCGTGAGGACCCCCACAGTTGTTGCAAACCGGGTATGGAGAAAAATCAAGTGCGTCTTGTGGATAGCTATTATCATTGTCATAATTCTACCCCGGTTCTTGCCCATGACCATACGGGTATCGAACCGGGCACGAAACATGCCAATGAGAATCGCTTCCACAATAGATGCACGGGGGAACAGGAGGTGGGTTCAAAAAGAGTGAATTAGTCGAGTTGCACAAGGGACAAAATTCGAATTGTGTGTAGTCGATATCGTTTCCGCACCGCTCACATGTACACCATTGACAAGAGTTGTTCCCAGATAATTGTTTCCCACACCGGACGCAATGGACATAAGAATCCATAAAGAAAGATAGATAAGAAAGAAGAATATTTTTGGTGCAAAACTTTGAAAAAGAAATGCTTTTTATGATTTTTCAAATGTTTTTGGATTTTTTTTTTTGAAAATTTTTGACAAGAAAAATAACGTTCACAAGTGAACGGATCCCAAAATCCAACGCGTCGCTCACAAAAAACCTTCGATCTTCACGAAAAGAGCCGGCAGCGGCGCCATTTTAATACTAAGATTTTTACTCGTTGAAAAAGTTCGTTTTCTCGGTATCTCTTCGAATTGATTTCCGGTTAATTGTGTGAGATTAGTTGTTCTTGGTGAAACAAATATTTTTGGTTTTGGAAAGTAAATGAGCAAGACTTAATAATAAATGACGAGAAATTAAAACAAGTTAAAAATGTAAACGGTGCGATACTTAAAACTTTGAAAATAAATGACGAGAAATGAAAGGACGTAAAATTAAAATTAACTAAAAGTAAATGACGCAAATAAAAACTTAAACTAAAAGAAAGGTGAATAAAAATTTAAATAAATAAAAAGGCGGGAAGAATCAAACTTGAAATTAAAAGAAGAAAACTTAAAAATAAAAACAGAAAGAACCTTGATTCGGAAGTTTAAAACTTCTGAATGAACAGGCTTCATTCGGAACTTTTGACTTCCGGATGAACAAGCTTCATTCGGAACTTTTGACTTCCGGATGAAGCTTGCTTCATTCGGAAGTTTTGGACTTTCGGATGAAGGTTGCTTCATTCGGAACTCTAGGACTTCCGGATGAAGGTTGCTCACTCGGAACTTTAATACATCTGGATGAAGGTTGCTCACTCGGAACTTTAATACTTCCGGATGAAGGTTGCTTCATTCGGAACTTTAATACTTCCGGATGAAGCTTGCTTCATTCGGAACTTCAAACTTCCGAATGAAGCTACCTGGGGATGATAAGATACAGAAACCACAAACCCGAAGAACAGGGGAATATACAGTAACACGATTTCATCCACAAATTAATCAAAATCAAACAAAAGATTAAACCAAAACAACCAATAAGCATCAACAAACAATAATCAATCGAAACAAATCATCAAAACTAACAAACATAACCAAATCAATCAAAACCCACTTGATCAAAATCATAAAAAAAACTCAAGAACATGAACAATGATGAATAAGAACAAATCAAACTAGAAAGGATGAAGATGATGAATTAAAAGCTTGATTAAAAAGTAAAGATCCAATAACAAAAGCTTAAACACAAATTAATCTAGAGAGAGAAAGCATAAGTTTAGAGAGAGAAACTACCTACTCCTAATCTAATCCTAAAACTAAAACTAAAACTAACCACCCTCTCACATGTAGTGAGGGTTGTATTTATAGGAGAGGGGAGTGGTTGGTGGCTTCCTCTTTCTTTCTTTCTTGGTCCTCAGTCTTTCGGTCTTTCAGTCTTCTTAAATTCTTCGACTTTTCAGACTTCGTCTCGGGATTTCTTTGAACTCGTCTTGTAATTTCTTCATAATTTAGACTTGAGTTCTTCGGCTTTTAGTAAACTTCCGTCTTTTGACTTTTTCTTTGATAAATCTTCAGAATTGGTCTTGGACTTCCGTTCTTTTTCCACTTTTGATCTTTCGACTTCGTCTTTTGTCTTTTCCTTCAATAAAAGCCCGTGAAAGCCGTGTTTTCTCCACTTTTCACCTTCTCGACCCTGAAACACAATAAAAGCACAAACCACGCATAATTCCGCCATTTACGACATAAAATATATGTTTAGGTCCCGTTTTAATGTAATTAAGTGGTAGAAAAGATGGGTGTTTTCACACCTATCAGTTATGTTAAGTGATAATTATTTGGCTTTATTTTAATTAGCCTACTTTAAACAGATCATGATTGGAATACTCTACAACATTGTGACTTTTAAAGTAATTGTTGCTTGTTATGAAACATTATATGTTTGTTTGCTTTGCGGAAGTTCTACATGAATGGGAATGCTTTAAGTTTTGCTTATATAAGTATACATATGAATGTACTTTTGTGAAAAAGGGGAGAAGCCTTTTATTTGAGACTGAATCATGGTTTAAGTTTTGTAGTACATAGATCTTATTTGCCCAAGATACTAGAGTTGGTTGCTATCAATGAATTTCATGTTGATCAAAACAAAAGTTCACACGATATATAATTAGAATATAATGAATTAAATTCTGGATTTAAGCGCTAAGGAATCTATGTGAAATGGTACTACTATCATAGTTGATCACTTGAAGATTTTGAAAAGGTTTGTTGTTGGTGGTGACTTGCTATATAGCTTAACTCTCATTGTGCGACCCAAAAAACTTTTCTATTTTTAGATACTAAAATGACTCGTGTAGGCAAGCTAGATAGAGTTGATTGTCAGTGTCTCAGTGATATATATCTCTTCGATTTAAAGCATTTGATATTATTTAAAATTTGATGTTATGTGCATATTTGATTGTATGTGTTTATGAGGGCAAGAAGTTTCAAGAGTTGCTCTTGACACATAGAGTCTTGAGGATAGCCTTGAGTTCGGGAAACTTGCTGATAAGCTGATTGTGTTCCCCTAACTAGCTACAAGTACACATTCTTTATCTTCACTTTGACCTTTCTATTTCCTTCTTTACATACTTGGTTTTGCTTTCCATAATAATCTTCTACATGATTGAAGGAAAGTATGGTACCTTTAACAAATCGTCGAAACAGGTGGTTGCTGGTGGTGGTGCAACAGAGGCTGCTTTATATGTATATTTCGAGTATGTGTGCTACATTTTAGGATCTCGGGAACAGTTGGCAATTGCATAATTTGCTGAATCGTTCTTGATCATCCTACGGTTTGTTTTGGCCAATGACTTTAGAATGCAGTTAATAAATATTATCGTATTCATCAGTTAGACCAATCTTAATTTTTATGTTATAGAACAAAAGCTTTAGATATTTAATGATCCAAATTCTTGTTGTGAATGGTGAGCAATACTTAATGCGCAGGTGGATATAAATGTTAATTCAATACCAACACACTTTTCATAGAAGTCATTCGTATTTACGAAAGCATGCGAAAATTACCTAATAAGCATAATGAAGCGTGTGTAGATGTGTTCCCATCACAGTGGGCACGTGCTGGTTAATTTGTCGAGCAGTTTGCTTTGCCTAATAATCTGAGTTTAAAGATAGGAACTCCGATGCCACATCATAAAAAGACGAAGAAAGTAGGTATTTAATTTCATTTTCATGACTAGGATTCTTTATCAACTCAACCCACGTGTTCTTACCCAGAAATCGCTAGTGCCGAAGATAGTTACCCATTTGATGAAAACAAATTTTCGGTTAAGTCTAGGGTAAGCTGATTTATTATTATTGCCATTGTCCCTTTTTTTTCAATATAGCGTGATTTAAGTATCTTGAATAAGAAACAAGATTATGTTCGTTTGTCCTTTCTTTGTATATGTAGCTAGTTAAATGTGATTACAATGATTATATTACTAAAATGTTGGTTAAATAGTTACTTTTTTGTAACGCTTTATCTTTTAAGATAGGGAAAAATCCATAAATGCTTAATGTACTTTCAAAAAAGACTATCTACATATTGTATTTTTTATTGTCATTATTCTTACCCAGCTCTAATTTTCTTTTCATTATACATATTGTATATAAATTTCAGTCTATAGAATGAGTCTTTCGACTGTTCTCTAAGTTCTCAAGGTTCACTATGGCTGTTATTTGTCTGCACTCACATCTCTTTTGGTTCTGCTCATTTTGTGTGGCTGTCATTGTGCATGCTTTGTTATTCTTTGTCAAATGTTGCCTCATCCTTTTGCTACTGATTGTTGGATAGCTAGGCACATATGACTATAGCTAGGTTTCATGTGATAGTATAAATGTAGATTGGAGTGACCAGTCCTTCTTCAGTGAGCAATACGTCGGTAGCGGGAATTCTCTTGGCAAGAGAGAGTGGGAGTTTTCGTGAGTGGTTTGGTTGCTTTCCGGCAAAGTGTTGCCTTTTCTAAAAATTATTTTCTTATGAATTTTAATATTGAGAAAGGTAGAATTATATAAAGTATGTATAATGAAAACAAAGTTAGAGTACACTTTGTAGAATGACAATAAAAAAAGTACACTATGTAGAATGAGTTATTTTTTAGATTACATTAAGCATTTATAGCTTTTTCCCTTTAAGATATTACATACTTTAAATTTGCTGATTTGATCAAAATGGCCCCGTATGCCCAAGGTTATAGCCAAATAAACCCATTCACACGTGATTGGGCAAAATGGCCACATATTGAAACCTTTTCTTAAGAACGAAATTAGATACTGAAAATGCCTTCAAGATACGCGTGTTTTACTAATATAGTAGTATAAGCTAAAGTCTAATAGTGATGAGGATTGACACAAATAGGTAACTGTAACTTTAAAGCTTCAGTTTTTGTTTGAGAATTTTGGTTGATATTAAAAGGCTTTGATTACTATAAGAGATAGATAGTATCTCGTTGTATATTCATGAGTTGGTAAACGTTGTTTGGTGTTGTTGTGGCACTTCTAACCAGGTGACTAGACACATGAAAATGGTAGCGTTGGAACAGCTTTGCCAATGGTTACTAAGGATTATGGTTTTGCTTCTCGTGGTGATCACGTGAACCATATGTAAGTTAATGGCAATCTTATTTTATCCTTTAACCTGATCTGGCCAGTTAAATGGTCTTACTTTATGTTAATGCTTTAACCTCCTATTAGAGATAAAAAAATTTATTGACCCATTAAAAGGTTGTCACAAACTGGATTCGAACAAACACCTTTGGGAGTAAAAGTCAGGCTATGGGTTGAATTTTTCATCTATATTCTTACGTACTGCAAATGAGACTAAGAATTCTTTCCCTATATATATTCCAGGCGTGTTTCCCGGTTATAGACCCTGATCCATACTATCGTGGGATGGTTTATATGTGTGCATTTGTTGTTTGTTTATGTTTTGCGACTTTTTCTCCTTAACATATGAATAATATTAGGATGCTTAAATATAAATTTAACGATAAGTTGTTTTTTCCTAATAAGCAGGATGAGACATGGCTTTTACTAGATTGAGGTACTACTTGGCAAGATTGCCCACTAAGATGATATTAATGGTAACTATTATAGTAGCGATGGAGCTGAAGCGCTGCTAAAACTCAAAAAGGAGATAAAAGGATAGCAGCGAGAACTCGTAACGTAAAGAAAAGGACTACATGATCGAATATCACTAGCTCGTAATTGTGTATTAGTTGTTATGTTTGTTTAACAATAAGAAGTGACGTGAAACCATGGTTATAGTTGGTGATATTAGCTTTAGTTGTGAATTTGCATTTTGATACGTTGGATATTCCTGTATTAGATTTCTAGAAAACAGAAATTTAAGAATTTTTTTTTTAAACGTTGGTTCGCAGTAAGAGTGGTTCTTAGACCAACACTAGTTTCATTACTTTATAATAGAGAGGCCTTCTTACGGAAAAACCAATTTTGATGCTTCTATTAAAAACCGGTTGTGTAACCAGTTTCTGTAAGTTTTAGTCATAAAAATACCCCCCGCCTAGACCGGTTCTAAAACCAGTCTTCATAAGCTATTTTAACCGGTGTTTATGAACTTTTTTGTAGTAGTGAGACTTCTTCCTTCAAAGGACCGTTAAGAATCGCCGTTTTTACGTCCATTTGATAGACAATGATCCCTTATGTGCAACATAAGCAAGAAAAATCCTAACCGCTTCCATTCGAGCTACTGGTGCAAATGATTCTTCAAAATCAATACCCTCTTTCTGTCCATACCCCTTAGCCACTAGCCCAGATTTATTCTTGATGATCGTGTTCTCTTCATCCATCTTGTTTTTCCAGATCCATCGAAGATTTAATGGTATTACATCGTATGGTCTGTCAACAAGTTCGCAGACTTTAAATCTTTCAAATTGTTGAAGTTCATCCGTCATCGATTCAATCCAAGCGTGATCAGCCATGGCTTCTTTGATGTTTTTCGGTTCAGCTGAACTAACTGCGAGTGCGAACATACAGACATCGCCATCGGTGTGAAGCTGTCGTCTTGTACGAACGGGCTGTGAAGGGTTTCCAATTACATGAACCAAAGGATGATCTCGGGTCTAATGATGTGTTGAAGGATGTCGTTGGTAGAACGTATGCATATTTGACGGATCAACATAGCGAGTAGAAGACTCTCCAGTTTCGTGTACCAGTGTACCGAATGGGTTGATAAATTCGTCTTCGTCAGATAATGTATTGTCTTCTTGATTTGTGTTCTCTGGAGCAATGAAAGTAGTTGTGGATGTTGTAGGATCGATTGTTGAAGTGATATTCTGAGAAGGTAAATCTACAGCAACCGGTGTTGAAGTAGATGAAGTTGTATCCTTTTGTTGACGATGATTGGTATCATCATTCTTATCATGAGTGACAACGGAAGACTTCGATACAACTTGTTTCTCCCCCATGAAATATTCATCATACATTGGTCCATATAACATTTCCAACTCTTCAATTGTCGTGTCGACTGTCATATCAGCTCTAGGAACATTTTCTGGAACCAGCGTTGAACTTGACGGTTCATTGTTGTGGTCTTGAGTTCCGAGTTCTGTGCGGTTGTGAACGGAATTCGTTTGTCTTTGTGGATCGGGACTTAAACTGTTTTGTTCAAGTGTCATTTCTTGTAATTCATCAAATCTGATGTGAATAGTCTCGACTATCAATTTTGTTCTCTTGTTGTACACTCTATATCCCTTAGACCGAGTTTCATATCCCACAAGAATACATGCATCACCTTTCTATTTCATCTTGTCCAGATTTTCACCATCTCGAATAATGTAACACGTACATCCAAAAACATGAAGGTGAGTGAAGGTTTTCGATCATGAATTATGTGATATGGTGTCTTTTCGTGTCTTGGGATAATTAAGGATCGGTTTTGTGTGTATCATGCGGTTGACACGGCTTCGGCCCAAAAGTATAGTGGTAGTTTTGAAGCGGATAATAATGTTCGAGCAGCTTCAACTAAAGTACGGTTTCATCTTTCAACAACGCCGTTTTGTTCGGGTGTTCGAGCAATAGATGTTTCATGTTCAATTCCTTCGGCTTCAAAATAGTTTCTCAGAGTTGAATTCAAAAATTCTGTGGCTCTGTCAGTTCGAACCACTTTTACTTTAGCTTGAAGACCACGTTGTATCAGTTTAAGGAAGCTGATGAGAAGTTCGGGTGTTTCATCCTTGGACCTCAAGAAGTGAGTCCATGTGTACCTTGAGTAATCATCGACAATTACTAGAATATATTTCTTTCCATTGATACTATGAACACGCATGGGACCACACAGATCCATATGAAGAAGATCTAACCGTCCTTTAGAGCTAGGTGTAGTCTTTGTTTTGAAGCTACTTCGTTTAGCTTTACAAAACTCACAAGAAGAACAAAGATGATATTCGATTAATTTCAAACTTGGAAGGCCTCTCACAATATCTTTCTTGGAAAGCAAGTTGATGGTATCAAAATTAAGATGAGATAAACGTTGATGCCATACCCATGCCTGAGTCGTTGAAGCTTTAGACATGAAGCAAATTGGAGTTGATGAAGTTGTGTCTTGAAGTGAAATTGTGTAAAGATCAGTACCCCGTGTACCGGTAAGTAAGTCATTCCCATCATAATCACGAACAAAACATGTCTTCTTTTTGAAAGCAACCTCCAAATCCGCATCACAGAATTGACCAACCGAGAAAAGATTGTGATTGAGCCCTTCGACGTAGTATACCCTTTTGATTGTAATATTCCCCTGAACCAAATCTCCATATCCTAGGATCGGTGCAAATTGATCATTTCCAAATCGGACCGTACCCAGGAACTTCTCCACGAAGTTAATTAGAAGCTTGAGATTCCCCATCATGTGCTTCGTGCATCCGGAGTCCAGTATGAAGAGAATTATTTGTATCACCTGAAGAAGAGTTAGAACACGAGGGAGCATTTGCTAAATTGGATACCACAGTAGTTGTGATTATAGAATCATTAGTCTCCTTAGCAACATTTAAAGGCATACTAACACTCGTTTTCACATTTTCTGTTCTAGCTTTAGGCATCCATTTATATCCTAGAGGACATTGATTAGCAAACCACCATTTGCAAGTCTTACTAGCAGACTCATATAATTCCTTAATTTTGCTTCTAGGGTTTTTAGTGGTGGAGTCTGATGCATTACTTTTCTTAGTAGGGGTTGCACCAGAATGGTTCACTTTGCGTTTGGGTTTACTAGCTCTAATAGGCATTGCAACTTGCTTCTTAGTTCTAGTATCTACGCCTTTGACTTTATTCATAGCACACATAGAATGATTAGCATTAGCACACTTTCCACATTTGACACAAACAAATTTCACATTCATAGCATTCAAATCATTCACAGCATTCAAATCGTCATTACATGCGATTACAGACTTTTTATTCTTAAAAACATTCAAATTCCTAGGGTGTTCTTCTACTTCCTTCATCTTCCCTTGATTCTTTTGTTTCCAGACCTTATCATTCACTTGAGTGCGCTTAATCTGAGGCCCGCTAACACTAGTAGTGGAAACTATTCCTGTAGTAGAAGACACACGAATATTAGTGTTTCTAGAAGTCTGAGGCGATTGAGTAACTTTGTTTGTGGGCTTAGTGGGCATTCGATACATCCCTGGTTTAATCACATTATTGTGCCTAACGCTTGGTGCTATAGTATTCCTTATGGGTTGATTCTGTGGTAACCTTTCCTTTCCATCCATCTTGGGGGCAAACACAGGTTTTGCAAACGAGGAATTTGATAAAGCAGATGGTTTTCCCAAGATAGAGGATCTATTCACTTTAGAGGAATTGGGTTGTCTAACAACAGGTTGCTTAATGCTAGGTTCCACGACTTTCCCACCTATTTTAGCAACGAGTTTCTGCAACTCTGCTATCGCTCTGTCCCTGTCTTGTAACTCAGCTTTCAACCCTTTAATTTCCAAATTCTATTCATTCATTTCTCGAAACATTTGGGAAAGTTTTTCTTGCAATTTATTATCATGTGGAAAACTACCAACGTCTTTTTGCAAAGCAAGTTCAAGAGAATGACAATGTTTTTGAAGGAAATCATTTTTTTTTGAAGTAACTCAAAAGCCTTTTTATCAATATTTTCTTTACGTTTCGAAAGCTCAATTTCAAGACGTTCACATTCTTTGATCTTATCAAGATATTTGCATGCAACATCAGAATATTCATCAATATCAGCACAAGATGTAAAATAAGCACACATAACATCTATAGAAACGCATTCTTGCAAGAGTAAATCATATTCATCTGAAAAATCAGACTTCTCCATTTGAAGATCATCAATGTGTTTCTCAAGAGATTCAACGTATTTTAAATCATCATACATTTCAGTCCGAATGAACTCCTCAAGTTGAAAAACAGTTTCTTTAATCAACGCCGTGTTTGGAATTAAGAGTTCTTTCACAAGGAAGGTAATATCTTGAGGAATCGGGCGTTTCCACTCAGCATTTTCACGTTTTGTCCAATCTCTTTCAACAATAGATTTAACATTATCTATGTGGTGTTTAAGAATACCTAATATTTTCCTACTCTTGCTTTTAGATTCATCTAGAGGGAGGTAGTTTATGTATTTGTAAACATTCGATTTCTTAGGGGCAAATGCTTTCTTCCATTGAATTCGCTTTTGTTTGCATTGTAGAAACACTTCCTCACGAGTTTTCTGAGTTTGTTTGTTGAAAAGACCATAAAGACTATTCTCATAAGCATAATTATATGGTTTTACAAACTCCTTATTGACAAGATGTCGACTATCATCATCCCAAAGGGCAGTCTCTTCACTATCGGCACTAACAGGCATGCAATCAAGATCAGTCCTTTCAGTCTCATCAAGCTAAAGACACGGGTCCGTAGCTTGAGCTTTGGCAAGGTACTCAGGACTTGCAAAGCTAGCTTGACCCTTAAACATCGACGGAGGTGCTATCATTCTTATGGATTGAATAGAATCATGCGTTTTATAAACAACTTTCTTCAAAAATTCGACTTGTTCTTCTACTTTCGTTACTTTTTCGGTTTCTTTGTCATATCTACTTTTGAAGTCTTGTTTTAACGCATCTACCTCTTGTTTCTTATCCTCGAGAATTTTAGCAGAATCGGTAGTGGTCATAGAGAGCTTTTGTTCAAGTTCATTAACTTTGGTATTGGCAAGGTACGTTTTTTGACGTTCATCCATTAAGAAAACATTATATTGACGCTTCTCTTTGGCTAATAACTCAAGAGTTGTATTATATTTGTTTTCAAAATCGCCCTTTTGACTTTTTAACGCACTACCCTTGTACCCCTCAAGCTCTTTGGTTTTCTGAAGGAGCTCATCTCTATAGCTTTCAGTCATCTCAGTAGATTTGATAAGAGCAGCTTTGCATTCTTCAAAATTTTGAGTGAGTGTAGCGTTTGTCTTCTTTAATTGCTTTTGACTCTTTTTATTTTCAGTGACATCTTTTTGTAAAGTGGCAATTAAATTATCAAGCGCAATACGTTCCTCTTCATCATATTCATTTGCATGTTGATCATCCTCAGACTCATTATTGCACATATCTGATGAATCGGGTGTGGTATTGCTATCAACCGTTTCCATCATACACGTGTCATTAATGGCATTGGGTAGATCAATATGCTCATGAATATCACCAAACATATTATATTCATCAGTATTGTGTACCTTATCGATTGGCTCAGTGTCAAAGATAGGACCGTTGTCATCTTCAATGACTTTGAGAACTTCTTCAACCTTTGCCATGTACGAGTAATGTGCATCAAGTTCTTGATCGGAATCTTCATCATCAGTGTCATCAAGCATTGCTCCTTCCTCAGCTGACAATTTAACCCCTGCTTCCATCTTCTTGCATAGCAACATCTTTTCCTTGTGATAGCTGGAGTCTCTAACCCTTTTCGGCTTCCTGCATTCCTTTGCCATATGCCCATAACCTTGGCAATTAAAACATTGAATCCCACTCTGCTGAACCACTTCACTTTCAACAGTTTCCCTATACCCAGTAGCAGCAACAATCCTCTGAGTATCATACTTGGTAGTTTGTCGATCATACCTTGCAGAACCCCCAACATGCGTTGGATTATGTCGATCATACCTAGAAGGACTTTCACCACGTCGACGTGTGTCATACCTTGGAGGACTCTCAACATATTGATTATTTGTGTTAGATGATGTTCGAAGATTGTTGTTGGTGGGTTTGTAGATTTTCTTGTAAGTCTTCATTATGAAAGCAATTTGTTGTTTCATCTCACGATTCTTTTGAGCTTGGTCTTCATCACTATCTTCTTTAGATGATGACTCAGATGGTGGTGATGGTGCTCTTGGCACTTTGCCTCGTGATCTTGTGGATGATGAAGACTTAGATGATGTGGAATATCGTGGTGATGATGATGTAGTGGAGTATGGCTTAGGAGCACGAGAGCGATGATCTTGAACATGTTGAGTGGTAGTCACTAAAGCAAGTGGATTAGCCGTCTTTGCAACACGTTCAGCTCGAATCTCATTTGCTTCATTCTGAAATTGCTTCAAGATATCAAAGAGTCGATGATATGAGACCTCGTCTAACTTTTCTTGTTGTTTCACTAAAGTGACGAATCGTGTCCACTCGGGTTAAAGTTGTTGAAGAAATTGAACATTGACTTGCATGGTGGAGACTTGCAGGTTATTTCTTGTTATGTCATTCATCATTTTATAAAACCTGGAGTAGTATGAATCAGTTGATTCTCCATCCCTTGAAGTAAACTTGCCAAAATTCCAAAACAAGTTTGTTTTGACATCTTGTTTGTTGAGTGATTCTCCTTGTTGCAAGCGTTCAATAGCAGTCCACATTTCATGTGCTCTCGGGCATGCATCAACCGTGGAGTAAATATCATCTCCAATCCCACTTAAAACCATATAGATGGCTTCCTTCTCTGCATCATGCCAAGCACAATTTTCAGGTGTAAGATCAGCTCTTGTTTCATCACGTTCACTTGCGGGTATTGGATCAGTAGTATATGTGGCTTGTCTTGGAGGAATTGAGATCTTCTTGAATATATATGGTCCATGAGTAATACATTTCCTCAAGGCATCACCATTAGGTCTTGTATCAAGGTATCGTATGAAACGTGATTGCCATTGAGCATACCGACCAGATACAAGCATTGGTGGTCTCTCTTTGTTACCCGCCACCATTATGTTGTTGTTCGTCACACAATATTCGGCAGTAGGATCCATAGGATTATTCTCTGAAATGATGAAGTGAATATGGATCTTAAGTAGATTTGTTGTGATTGTTGTTGTGGTTTTAATTCCGAAAATTGCAATTTTTCTTCAGTCCGACAATAAATTCCCAGTCCGACAAAACGGTAGACCAAAAAATTTTGTAATCGCCAAATTTGAAATCGAGCTATAAATGTCCTAAAACTAGTATGGAAAAAATTTGAATTTACTTGACGGAAAAATTTTAACTCTTTTTTATTTTTTTTTAATTTTTTTTATTATTTTTTATTTTTTTTAATCTTCGTGTAAACGATATTTCGAAACTAGTCTAGATGGTGGCTAAGTCTAAAAAATACTCGAACAAAATTTAGCAAAAGATAGCATCGGAATGTCCATCGGAATGTGCCCTAATCTGAATAACCTTGTCGGAATGTCCTAATCGGAATACCCAAATCGGAATGTCCCCTAATCGGAATACCCTTGTCGGAATGTCCTAATCGGAATACCCAAATCGGAATGTTCCCTTATTGGAATACAATCGGAATCCCTTCGTCGGAATGATGTCGGAATGTCCTAATCGGAATGCAATCGGAATCCCTTTGTCAGAATGATTGCGGAAAGAACCTTGTCGGAATACCAAATCGGAATGCAATCGGAATATGATCGGAAAACTGGTCGGAATGTTTAAACCCTTTTCCGATGCAACTGATCGGAATCACTAAACCCTTTTCCGATGACACTGATCGGAATAATAGTACTGTTTCGAGATTTTTAGGTAAAAATATGAGATTTTCGACAAGAAATCCGTGATTTGAACCAACCAAATGCGACCAAATCCCTACCACAACTATGTAGAAGATTTATATCAAGATTTAGAGCAAGGAAAACACAAAAAAATCTTGAATTCGAGATGATTATAAGAGAAAATCACACGAACCAAGTAATATCAACAACGAATCACAAAACTACTCCATGGGGATTGATACTAATTGTTGTCCCATATATTATGATGATATAACATGAATTATAGAAAGAAAATAGATGAAGAATATGAATTCTATAGAGAGAAAATAGTGAGAGAAAGTAGAGAGAGAGATGATTAACTTGGTGAATATTGGATTAGAATAATGAGAGTACTAATGACCATCCACCTTTCCTAACATGCTAGGAAGGGCTTTATATAGCCGGGCTTACATGTAACCATAATGGGCTATATAGTTTGGATCGGGCTTGTCTTTTGGGCTATAAGTAGCTTAAATCCAAGCCCGTGAACCACGACTATTTAACTAACTATTACAACGTTCTACTAAATATTACAATAGAAACCTATGACCGAACATTCTTGTTTGACTCAATATTTTGAGGCTAACAATAAATGAAACCACATAGGTAAATAACTCAAAGATCTAGTCTAATAACTCAAGAACAGATCTCGAACTTCAAAAAAAAGAAGACCGAAATAAAAAATGACCTCAAAAAATGTGTACTGAGTGTTTTTTCGTGGTGTACAATTAATAATCAAAACCTTCAAAAGATCCACGAAATAAAACCATCGATCTTAGTTGAGTAAACATATCTTTTAAATACTAATTTAAACAATTACACCCTACCTGAGACCGTGTGTCATACCAGAAGCTAAAGAGCTACAAAATAGGATTTAAAGATTATCTTTGTATCATACTTAGGCATAATGAATATATAGTATGTGTTTTATATTCATTTATGTTTAGATAAAAATTTTGGGTTGTTGCTTTGAGATAGGGAGAGACAAGGAAGGTTTTGGTGTGACTGTGTATTGATTTAAGAGTGAAGAAAAAAGAGGCGTATGGCACTATCTAAAAGTGAAATATTAGGGTTATGATAAGATGTAGCTCTATATTCTTAAATATAAAGCATTTGGGACTATTTATAACCAGAAAGTCTGAGTTTTTAGACATCTTCACCTTTCTTGTTATGAAAATTTCAATCAACAACTAGCCTTATAAAAAGTTATTGATATCTCATTTATCTATATACCATCAAAACACACCAATCCCCACCACCACCGGATGTCACCGCTCCATCACCGGACCTCACCACCTCTGAACCAAACACCACCACTAAGTGATTGGAACCACCTCCAAAACTGCACCTCCACTAAGTGATCAGAATGTTCACGAATTAATTTCATTATAAATCGGGATTTATTTCATTAGGATTTGCTCGTATTGCACCTCAATTCTTTTTCTTCATCAACTTTATTTCATGTAGGTGAAAATTGAAAACTACGTTTGGTGTAGATGTTGAAGGTAGAAGATGCCTAAAATGTGTACAGGTCTCACCCAATAAAAAGAAAATAAAGTGACCTAAAGGTGTATTTGGACTCATAAAAAGTAAAACTACCTAAATAAGGTTATCACTTTTATGATATAAATTTTAAAACAATAAAAGAAGTTAAATTAATATAAATAAACAAAGATATCTATGAGCAACTTAAGATCACTTTCTTTCTTTCGGGTGAAATTACCACAGGGTCGAGATTTCAAGTATGTACTAAGTTGTAATATAAGGGAAACACCAGAGTCAATTAAACTATGATACTAAAGATGAAAATTAATAAAACTACTTTGCCACAAGTATTAACTCGAAATATTACTTATTATTAAAGTGAAAATTTATATTTAACATTCAATTTTTAGTAGTTGGATATGTCATAGCAATAACATGTAACGAAGACCCGCGCTTCGCTACGACGGGTTTTTGTTTTTCCTTTTTATTTTGTGTGTGTATATTCATTAAATCATCTAGGTTTGTGTTTACTGGTGTTCTCGTTTTTCTTTTTTGCTTTGCGTGTTTAAACTTGTTGTAGGATATTGTAAATCTATGTATAATCTAGAGAGAGAAAGAGATAGAAATATGGTAAGAGCACACACACTTTGAGAGAGAAAGTGTAGAAAACACACTTTTAACTATGTGAAAATATGTGAACCAACACCCTCTCCAACTAAGGAGAAGGTTTGTATACCCAAGCCCATGAAATGGGCTTGGGCTTACATTGGGCCGTCGGCCTACACAAGTTGTAGGCTTGGCTTGGCCTTGTTTGTTTACTATTTAGATAACTAAACTACGAGCTACTACTTAGACTATTGTTGGAGTGACCGATCCTTTCTAATACGTAAAACGTATTTCTAACAATCTCCCCCTAAGGGAGGTCACTCCAAACAAGGGCGTTACCCGAGTTACAATAAAAATAAACCTAGCATTCTATGCTTGTCTTGAGCTCGTAGTTGTAACACCCCCATAAAGCGGGTATCACAGTGGTGGATCGATGAGCAAATAGCTTACAAAGCACAGATCATAATTATATGATTTTTGAAATACAATTGATGTAAACATTGAATTGGTACAATCATTTAAATCGTTGAATAACATTTGTTGTGTATATCCCAGTAAAAGATAATCCCCCGTCATTTTTATGCCCCTAAATGATGCTCAATCCATGCTCAAATAATCTTGCTAAATAACCTGGGAAAAACACACTTAAAACAGTCAACATAAAGTTGGTGAATTCATAGAGTTTTGTAAAATGATCAAGTTTAGCATTTCCATTATTCCCATTTTAGTGTTTGCTAAGTAGCATATGATTAAGTTTAGTGACGCAAATCTAATAGATAGTAGCAATGCATAAAGTATACAAATATATATACAAAAGATAATTACATTTTCTATTAATCGAAAATGAAACTTAACCTGCCATAGTTCTCGACCGATGAGAACCCCATATCCTTACAAAAGGCGCCCAACCCAGTTCCCAGCAAGGTATACATCTGTTGCCTCGGCCAAGGCACAGTGAGCGCTACTCACGCAGATGGGGATGGTCAATCCCGAATATACCTTGTTATAACATTCCGACGATTTACAACAATATAATAGTTTCAATAACAATAGACAATCGTAATTATGAGTACCATTCAATATGCATTCTATAGAATAAATATCTATCAGTCATATAGTCAAAACAGGTTACAGTTCAATTTACATTCTATAATCAAATTATAGTCGTATAGTCAAAACAAGTTGCAGTTATTCAATAGCATGTCTTCCCCTCTCGGGTTTGAAAAATCACAAAAGATTTAAAAAGCGAGGCTATGAACTGACCTGTATAATACAACTCGAGGATGATCAAGTATACAATCACTAAGCACACAGTACATCAAATATCTAAGCAATTAAGTATGTCTCAGTAAATGCATAAATAAATGCATGCAGTCTAATTGGCCATACGCTCATTTGTGTCCTTAATATATCATAGTATATTTAATTATTAATTATACTGTTATGAAGATGGTTAAGTGTGCACGTTGTTTATCCACTGTTTCCTTGTATTCCCGATGTTTATAAACATGTATTATATTGAAAAATAAAATATTAAATTTATTTAATAATTTATTGTATTCCAAAATTAATTAATAAATTATTATTAATTAAGTTTGGATTTAAGAATATGTCTCCCGTTGATAATATATATATATATATATATATATATATATATATATATATATATATATATATATATATATATATATATATTTTATTCTAAAACTATTTAAAATAGTTCTTGTGTACCATGAGTAGCTAATAAAGCTAATAGTGGGACTTTTATTAAAGCAGTGGGAATATCATAAAAGTAGTGGGTAGGTTAGTCTAACGGTGGTAACTATTAAGCTAACAATGGAAACTGTTAAGCTTAATAGTGGAAAGTGGGAACAGTATAGCTAACAGTGGGAACTTTTAGGTAGTTTAATATTAACGGTGGTAAGTTTTTAAATGGCCAGTTGGTGTATATATACTAACAGTAGGAACATTACAACTATCGGTGGGAATACTACATGCATGTCTACATCTTTCAACATAAACATAAGTATACCCCTATCGTTACAACTCCGGATCTAACATGCATTAGTCGTTATCAGCAGTTCCAAACGCCCCCTTATCAACATGCATGTTATCAGCAGTCTAAAACAGCCCTTTAAGCCTTCTGCAGTCCCAAACAGCCCTTTAAGCCTTCTGCAGTCCCAAACAGCCCTTTAAGCCTTCTGCGTCCCAAACAGCCCCTTATCAGCAGATCCAAACGCTCCTTCTGTCTGCTGTAAAACACAGATCCAAACACCCCTACTGTCTGCTATTAAACGCAGATCCAAACACCCCTACTGCCTGCTGTTAAATGCAGATCCAAACACCCCTACTGCTGGCCTCACCGAAGATCTAAACACCCCCACGGTGGGTCTTTCAAGCAGATCCGAACACCCCCCGACGTCTATGTTGATCACATGGTGGTGGGTCACGTGCATGGCGGCTGTTGGCCACGAAATGGTGGCTAGTGATGCATGTGGCAGCCATGGGTGGCGGCTGTGACGGATTTCAGATCTGGTGGAGGAGGAGTATACGATGGAGAGGATGGGGCTGCAAATGGAGATGGTGGCAGCTACTGGATGGTGGCGACGTGGTTTACCACCACGAACATGGTGGTTCGGGTGATGCATGCATATAGATCTATAAGATCTATGGATAAAAGGTGGCGGCCGCGGGGTTTTGGCCACAACAATGGTGGTACACATTATAGATCTACTAGATCTACATGATAAAAGTGGCGGCCAAGATCTAAGGTGGCCGGAAAATGGTCAAAGAAAAGGCGGCTGCCATTTTTAGATGGAGAAGTGTGTGTGTGGAGGCTAGGGTTAGTGTGTGTTAGGGTTAGGGTTAAAAATGAAAAGATGAAACCCTAAAACACATATATATACCCCTTGAAAGATATAAAACCCATTTGCCAAGTTCCTTATAGTTTAGGGCTAGTGTTGCAATTATTTTGCAAGGGCTTAATGTGTAACATTTGTTATACATTTGTTAATAAACGGTTCGGGTCACGTTCGTGGTTCATGAATTTTGATTCATCTTACGAGGATTGCGTAATTGATCCAAAAATCATTTTTCCAATAAAATGGAGTATTTATATGACCTATAAATATGAAGAACGTGTTCGTTTATTTAAACGACAAGTATTTACCATTTATCGTTTTTATAACGTAAGTATCGTTTTGATAAAGATTCTTCTTATTTAATCTCTCCGTAGATAAATGAAACATTAAACAATTTAATCAAATCATTTATTAAGTATCTCCCGACAATAATTTAAGTAATTAAATTATTAAATTGTCGGTACGCGGGTTGTACGACTTTTGTCAAGTTTTTAAGTCCGACGATTTTTGTATTGCTTCAAAATAGGTTTTGAAGTATACTTCGTTATTATTTAATGAACGAAAAATCTCGGGTTTTACACCATCGACATGCCATCTTGAGTTTCGTCCTCGAAACTCGACTACTATTACTAGGTTGAGAAATGATCTAGGATCATTGAGTAGACTTTTATTACATTTTTCTCATGGTAAAATCATGGATTTTACAGCACCACCCCGTTATTTTAGCTTCGTCCTCGAAGCTATTAAAACTTTGTCATCTGTTAGGGTATAGATGTCATAGATCTAAAGGTTCGTCTTAGACATGCTCAGAAACGAATGGTGCCAACAATGTAAAGAGAGTTATTCGGATTGCTCTATAAGTCCGATTGGGCAATATCTGGGTGATGCTACCATTACGGATGGACAGAAAGCAATGCAAAGAGATCTTTATCCGGGTCGCCCTATACATCCGATTGAGCAGTATTTGGATGCTGCTACTACTATGGATGGATAGTATTATCCGAAGGTTTGACCTTTAATCCGATATAGCAATAGAAGCTCGCGGACCAATTAATGATGATTAAGAGAGGGCAAACTTTGGAAGTTGTTAACTAGGAAAAGTCGATGTAGTGTCAACTATACTTAGTTGGTTAATCTCTTGACGATAGCTTGTTCATTTTAAAAACCAACAAACCAGGATTTGAGGTTTGAGAGGGTTCCGGAGCTAGACATGCTGGTCCTGTTTAAGTTCGGATTGCTGCTCTGGCCATGAGCCAGGAGCAGGACATGACGGACGTCCACAACCTGTTGATAGCAAGCCAGGTAGAGTACACTGTCATGCATGAGCGCATAGACTCTCTCTTGGACCATATGGGCAGATGCCCTGATAGCACGAGGTTTTTAGGCCATGAGGCCTTGCAGTGGTTATTGGAAGAGAACTACTTCCTCCATTGGCATGATCACACCTTGAAGCGCGGGGGGGGGGGGGGGGGGGGTCTTCAGCGTAAGACCCACATCTCTCTTACTGCACAAGGGCGGTCCTTGTCTACCTTCTTTGATCTTGCAGCTTTTTGTCACGATTGAGTGACAGCAGAGACCGCCTACCTTCAAGGAGTCGTTAGCAGACTGCGATCCCAGTTGCTGATTGTACTCGGTTTGCTTAAGGAGTCCTGATTGGCTTATAGAGGTATTGCAGAGTACCTTGTTGGCACCTGCAGCCTTATCAGCCCTACCAGTACCAACCCTATCTAGCAGATCTGCTGGGCAGGATTTGAGTAGATGTACTAGATCTTTTGTTTACCATGATAAGCTTTCGGGTTGTATTCAAGCTCTCATGCACAATTCACGAGTCACTTAGAAATTTAAGAAATCATTCACCAAATCATAGTAAGTCTTGTGATGATACATTGTAAAGGTAGTTTATTACAATATAGTACGATGAAAGATAACGCTAATGAAGTCGGTGACGTGTGTAGAAACCCAAATTTTTGGGGGTTTTCACCACCCTGTTATTTTAGTTTCGCTCCCGAAGCTAAAGATGAAGTTACTTGTTTAGGGGACAAGTGGGGCACTTATTCCTTAAACGTGTAATCTTGTGAACTCGAGTTCTTAGTTTACAAGGTTGGATTGACTAGGACAAATTCATCTTAAGTCTTGGTTTTCATTGGATGTGCCTCCGGGGCCCAAATGCGTCTTGATGAGCGTAGATAACAGTTCATTAATGTTTCTACTAGTTTTTCAAGAGATTTTTATTCTATTAAGCTCTAATAGGCTGATGTGATGTCAAGTTGGAAATATAGCTTTGGCTGTTACCGCTCTTGCGTCAAAAATTTTCACGCGAAGGGCTTCCCGATATACTTCTAGCCTGTGGAAGGCAAAATTAGCTTGACACCAAGCTTCTATTAGTGATAAGGCTAAGATTATTGTTGGTGTTGCTTGGGTAGGAAGCTACAAAGAATCTGCTTCATTTGTGGCTGAGCTGGGGCATAAGTTGCATGGAGAAGAAGTACTTCAAATGATGAAAATCAAAGAAGATACCAAGAATAAAGAAGTGTGCATCTTGTGTGATGCTGGAAAGGTTGTGCGTTCAATGTAAGTGGTCCAAAACTTGCACAAATCTTGACTTATAAAAGGGGGAAGTCATTCATTTCAAGGCTAGTTGGATAATGGTATTGTCGAACTAATTGGATCCGAAGAGGAAAAAGATTTTCTAAAAGAGTTTTGGACATCAAATAACGCTTTTTGGGTGATGATTACACCCATTGGGAGTTGGGCATGTCTTTTATGCTTGGGTTTGTCTTCCTTGTCGACTTAAGAAATGTGGGTTAAGAAGATAGGACATCCTCTTACCAAGTATTTCTTGTCTTTTGGTACAAGAGATGACACTAAGTCTAGTGTCAAACAGTCTGTGTTAACATCACCTCGAATGATCGAAGTTTCATTTCTCAATTGCAGATGAACCAACTCTCTTTTCTGTGACACCCCAAAGGGGTCAAATGAAATGAAAGTGGGCACTCCCGAAAAGGGTTCAAAATGCAGCGGAAAAGAACTCTCCCTGAAAGGGGTCAGATGCAGGGGAAAGTAGGCACCCTAAAAAGATTCAAATGCAGCGGAAAATGGACATTTCTAAAGGAATCAAATGCAACGGGAATGGACATCCCCTAAGGGGTCGAATGCACTCCCAACAGAGTCAACTGCAGCGAAAGTGATATTTGGGCTAAGGATAAACCAAAAGTCAAGAGCACAATGCTATGATTCCAAAAGAGATGAATACATGTCTTCTTAGGTTTTCTAGATGATGATGATGTAATAACGATAAGATATTACTAGAGGAAATCGCGTGTCAAGGAGGGATACGTTACATGGTCGGATACATAAAATAATATCAATAATGAGTTATGTCGAATACATTTAAGCTCATGTGATTATAATTTTCTATTTACATCGATAAGCGTCCTTATCCTTGTAAGGTGAAATTTATAACTCCATTCGGTGACCTATGATTTCTTTATTCAAACGAACAAGCGTCCTTACTTGTTTCAATAACGATTTCATAGCCCACCTTACCTAAATAATCCCGGCAAGTCTTATTATTTAGGATAAATATAACATCTAAGATAATAGATATTATTAAGATACTTTACAGCCCGTTTAGTTATAACTTTCGTCTTCGGGCGTCCCATTCCACCGTGATACGAATTTTATAAGTAAACTTCTGGTCCGGTGGCTCATGATCTCACCTTTAGACGTCCCATTCCGTCTAAAGACGTAATCATAATTAACTTAGGATCAAGAGTCTCAGGTCCCATATGTAAAATATAGGATCATAAGTACCTTGATTTTGGGTCCCACCGCATCATTTAAAGATACAAATTTATCCAAATAATACCACATGATATTATAAAAAGCACGCGTATATGAGTCGTTAATAAGTCGTGTTCCGTAGATATACGTACAAAATCATAAGCGAGAGAAAATACATGTTGACGCGCGATAACGTGCGCGAAAGTAAGCATCAAACAAGGAGTTCATATGTATAATATAATATATAATAATATATTATTATCATAAGCATAGGCATTATATCGTATAGTTCCTTCTAATAAGGTATATATATATGTATATATACACATAACAAAAAATTCAAATATTTAATGAAATGTAGTTCGCTAGGTAATGCTTCCTAGTCTGTTTTTAAATATTCCAATTTGTATGTTTGTTGTAAATTCGTTTTCATTAAGTGGTCTGTCTGTTATTCTAGTGGTTAGAATAGACTAACCAGTTCCTATTCATCGAATAACTATTTAAAGATGGTATGCCCGAGTTTTAATACCTTAAATGAATTAAAGGTTCTAGGGTTTGTCTAAGATTCGGCTATTGGCAAAACAAGTCCCTCTATATTTTACTAATTGTACACTTTCCGGTTCTTAACAGCTTTAGTCCTTAGGGTTTCTAGTATTTTCAGGAGATGGTGAAAATAGTCCCTCTATTTAACATTAGGTTTTATAACTTCCAATAAGTGGCGAACTAAAGCTTTGGACTTCTAATTGTTTCGGTTGATTACAACATTAGTCCTTAGAGTCATAAAATGACAACCTAACTTCCAAGAATTTATAAAAGTGGTCCTTAAGGTCTAATAAGTCACGAATGACATTTGTTAATCCCTACACTTTCAAATATTTACAATATTAGTCTTTGTAGTTTCTGTTTTATCAAGACAAGTTTCAATTGTCATGGTTTTAATACATAAGTTTTATAAACTAATCTTCTTTGTCTAAAAGTTTTCATAAGTTATATCTTTAGTATAAAAACTTTACTTAAGTGTAAAATCACTAGTTGAGCTTATTAAGTGTAGCAAAAGAGCTAATGGGCTTCCCAAACCCTTATTGAGCTTACAAGACCCATTATCAATTCTTACGAGCTATGGATTTCTTAATAGGCCTAATTACATTTTTAGATCCATCAATGTTAGAGTTCTACTACATAGGTTCATAAGACAATAAATGGGCCTAATGGTCTTCCTAATGGGCCTAAACATATTTTAGTCCATTAATAATTCAAAGTTTGCTAAGTGGGCTTACTAGGAATTGGATAGCCGAATAGGCTTAGTTAATGGTTTGGCTATATTGTCTTGGCTTAACTAGTCTGTTAATAATACTTAACCATTTATCTAGGTGTGAAGTTTATGAAACCTTACAAGCTTATTGGTTCTTAAAGGTTAATTCAAGATCTCCAAAGAAAATTTTATAAAATCAAATTTTAGATGTCCCCGAACATTTTATTAGATTTTTCAGTATTTATAAAATCTAATTAGGTTTACTAAAGATTTCCTAAGATTGAGTAAAATAGATAGATCTATTTAGATTTTTAGAGACTAAAAAAATCTTCTTAGATTTTCTAACGGGTTCTAGATATTCTGTTAGATTTCTAATGTTCCCAAAGTTTTTATTTAAATTTCCATTTAAATATTTCCATGTGTCTGTTATGTATTAGATTGTTCGTGGTTATAATGCATTGTTCGGGCCATCATACTTCAGAAGCCATTCTATAAACGTTTGAGGAGCTAGGGCACTTTAAATCGTAAACCCAACCCCTCAGTCAAAACGTAATATCGAGATGTAACATCTTTAGTATAAAGCTCCCTACTAACATGGCATGTTTATTTGTTTTATTAAGTATCTTGAGTATCTAATATTTCTATAATAAATATTAAATAGTTATATTACGTAAATACCTACAAGTTAGCATCTAATACAATCAACAATTACGAATGCATAGAATAATGATTGCGCACTTAAATCGTATAGTTATGCATGCTCTCTATGCTATATTCTTTCTAAGTATGTCCCAAAAAAAATCCCCAAAAGATTTTTATAAAGTTATAGTCCAGTTTTAAATAAAAGAAAAATATTTTTATTCTTCTTTTATTTAAAAATTAATCTGGTTTGCTATAACTAAATCTCTGATACCATTCTCTATAACACCCCCATAAAGCGGGTATCACAGTGGTGGATCGATGAGCAAATAGCTTACAAGGCACAGATCATAATTATATGATTTTTGAAATACAATTGATGTAAACATTGAATTGGTACAATCATTTAAACCGTTGAATAACATTTGTTGTCTATATCCCAGTAAAAGATAATCCCCCGTCATTTTTATGCTCCTAAATGATGCTCAATCCATGCTCAAATAATCTTGCTAAATAACCTGGGAAAAACACACTTAAAACAGTCAACATAAAGTTGGTGAATTCATAGATTTTTGTAAAATGATCAAGTTTAGCATTTCCATTATTCCCATTTTAGTGTTTGCTAAGTAGCATATGATTAAGTTTAGTGACGCAAACCTAATAGATATTAGCAATGCACAAAGTATACAAATATATATACAAAAGATAATTACATTTTCTATTAATCGAAAATGAAACTTAACCTGCCATAGTTCTCGACCGATGAGAACCACATAGCCTTACAAAAAGGCACCCAACCCAGTTCCCAGCAAGGTATACCTCTGTTGCCTCGGCTAAGGCACAGTGAGCGCTACTCACGCAGATGAGGATGGTCAATCCCGAATATACCTTGTTATAACATTCCGACGATTTACAACAATATAAGAGTTTCAATAACAATAGACAATCGTAATTATGAGTACCATTCAATATGCATTCTATAGAATAAATATCTATCAATCATATAGTCAAAACAGGTTACAGTTCAATTTACATTCTATAATCAAATTATAGTCATATAGTCAAAACAAGTTGTAGTTATTTAATAGCATGTCTTCCCCTTGCGGGGGGTTTGAAAAATCACAAAAGATTTAAAAAGCGAGGCTATGAACTCACCTGTATAATACAGCTCGAGGATGATCAAGTATACAATCACTAAGCACACAGTACATCAAATACCTAAGCAATTAAGTATGTCTCAGTAAATGCATAAATAATAAATGCATGCAGTCTAATTGGTCATACGCTCATTTGTGTCCTTAATATATCATAGTATATTTAATTATTAATTATACTGTTATGAAGATGGTTAAGTGTGCATGTTGTTTATCCACTGTTTCCTTGTATTCCCGATGTTTATAAACATGTATTATATTGTAAAATAAAATATTAAATTTATTTAATAATTTATTGTGTTCCTGAATTAATTAATAAATTATTATTAATTAAGTTTGGATTTAGAATATGTCTCCCGTTGATAAAATATATATATATTTTATTCTAAAACTATTTAAATTAGTTCTTGTGTACCATGAGTATCTAATAAAGCTAACAGTGGGACTTTTATTAAAGCGGTGGGAATATCATAAAAGTAGTGGGTAGGTTAGTCTAACGGTGGTAACTATAAAGCTAACAGTGGAAACTTTTAAGCTTAATAGTGGAAACTGTTAAAGCTAGCAGTGGGAACTGTATAGCTAACAGTGGGAACTTTTAGGTAGTTTAATATTAACGGTGGTAAGTTTTTAAATGGTCAGTTGGTTTATATATACTAACAGTAGGAACATTACAACTATCGGTGGGAATACTACATGCATGTCTACATCTTTCAACATAAACATAAGTATACCCCTATCGTTACAACTCCGGATCTAACATGCATTACTCGTTATCAGCAGTTCCAAACGCCCCCTTATCAGCATGCATGTTATCAGCAGTCCCAAACAGCCCTATAAGCCTTCTATAGTCCCAAACAGCCCTTTAAGCCTTCTGCAGTCCGAAACAACCCTTTAAGCCTTCTGCAGTCCCAAACAGCCCCTTATCAGCAGATCCAAATGCTCCTTCTGTCTGCTGTAAAACACAGATCCAAACACCCCTACTGTCTGCTGTTAAACGCAGATCCAAACACCCCTACTGCCTGCTGTTAAACGTAGATCCAAACACCCCTACTGCTGGCCTCACCAGCAGATCTAAACACCCCCACGGTGGGTCTTTCAAGCAGATCCGAACACCCCCGACGTCTATGTTGATCACGTGGTGGTGGGTCACGTGCATGGCGGCTGTTGGCCACGAAATGGTGGCTAGTGATACATGTGGCGGCCATGGGTGGCGGCTGTGACAGATTTCAGATCTGGTGGAAGAGAAGTATATGATGGAGAGGATGAGGCTGCAAATGGAGATGGTGGCAGCTACTGGATGGTGGCGACGTGGTTTACCACCACGAACATGGTGGTTCGGGTGATGCATGCATATAGATCTATAAGATCTATGGATAAAAGGTGGCGGCCGCGGGGTTTTGGCCACAACAATGGTGGTACACATTATAGATCTACTAGATCTACATGATAAAAGTGGCGGCCAAGATCTAAGGTGGCCGGAAAATGGTCAAAGAAATGGCGGCTGCCATTTTTAGATGGAGAAGTGTGTGTGTGGAGGCTAGGGTTAGTGTGTGTTAGGGTTAGGGTTAAAAATGAAAAGATGTAACCCTAAAACACATATATATACCCCCTGAAAGATATATAACCCATTTGTCAAGTTCCTTATAGTTTAGGGCTAGTGTTGCAATTATTTTGCAAGGGCTTAATGTGTAACATTTGTTAATAAACGGTTCGGGTCACGTTCGTGGTTCAGGAATTTTGATTCATCTTACGAGGATTGCGTAATTGATCCAAAAATCATTTTTCCAATAAAATGGAGTATTTATATGACCTATAAATATGAAGAACGTTTTCGTTTATTTAAACGACAAGTATTTGCCATTTATCGCTTTTATAACGTAAGTATCGTTTTGATAAAGATACTTCTCATTTAATCTCTCCGTAGATAAATGAAACATTAAACAATTTAATCAAATCGTTTATTAAGTATCTCCCGACAATAATTTAAGTAATTAAATTATTAAATAGTCGGTACGCGGGTTGTACGACTTTTGTCAAGTTTTTAAGTCCGATGATTTTTGTATTGCTTCAAAATAGGTTTTGAAGTATACTTCGTTATTATTTAATGAACGAAAAATCTTGGGTTTTACAGTAGTCTTCATCTTTCTTTTCTTTTTTTTTTCTGGTGAACATGTTGATGTGATCTTAGATATCAATCTTGAGCATTAATCTCTTGCCTTGATCTTGTGCATCCATCACTTGTGATCTGCGCCTCTTCGTGACTTCACGTCCCACATGCTTATACCTTTGTAATTCTTCAAAGCTTCAGAGTTCGATACAACAGAAGACTTTACTATTAGGCTTTCTTGAATTTGTTGAGGTAGAAAATATAAGAATGTGGGGACGACTTCATCTCGGACTCCGCAACGCCACCGTCTTCAAATGCCGCAACATAAGTAGACACGTACGAAATGGCTTTGAACATTTCATTCTAATTCGGAAGCTTTTTACCTTCGGTCGATGAAGACCGTTGGACGATATATAATATCATTCTTGTGGTAGGTAGATTTAATTAAAAATCTCTTTGACAAGATTTCGCGGGTAAACCCGTTCTCTTTACTCGACCGCCAAATCTGACTGCGAACGTAAAGAGTGAATCATTTGGATAGAATTATCCGTATGATTGAAGCTGTCAATTCATGTTCCTGGAACAAGTGAAATTCAATTATGAACCGCACTATCGTTGCTTTTCAGTTGTCACGAGCTTGGTTCGTATAGAATCTTGCAAGTTACCTACCACGTGCTGTTTGAGGTTAACACTAGAAAGATTTCCACTCATCACTGTGAATACTAAGGTATCACTCTGAGTGTTCTGGCAAGATCACTGCGATATTGCGTAGAGGCCTGGAACGTGTTTAAAATCAATTAAGAATTAAACAACTGTTGCTTTCCAGTTATTACAAGTTTGATTCATAAAGAATCACACAAGTCACCTACCATGAGCTTTTTAATGTTCGCTCAGAGTGTGAGGAAACAAGGAAATATGGAAGTGTGTCCTAATGAGATATTTGATGATCTCAAATGGCTCTAGACTCGATCGTGCATTTTGGATTTTAGTGATCAGAGGATGGAGAGGAGTGCCACCTTTTCAATATCAATATATTCGGAGTGAATAAATTGATAGATAATGCGTTGTCTCCGTGTGAACAAAACAAATACCTTTTGAGAGATATCTGAGTTAGCTGGGATGGGTTGTGCATTGCATCACTAGGTCCATGATGTCTATCTTTAATATCGAGCATCATTAAAATGATCTCAATAGCATATGTGTTGACCCGGTTTCTGCCTAAGGTTGTAAGGAGGGCTTCTTTCTTTACACACTTTATCTTTACAATTCTTTTTCATTCTTCAACCCCTTCAATGCTTAGCAATACGTCATAACTAGCACCTTATTGTGATTGTTCCAGTGCTAACTTAAGTACTTGGTCGGCATTCAGCTACGTTTACAATGTTTCTCCATATTTCCTAAGGACTACTATTTCTAGCTATGGAATGTCCTTGGGAAGATTCCTCCGGTTTTGGAAGAATCATTGGACTTAACCTATCATACCATCCTTATGACACCACAATCTTCATCGTTGTGAAATAGATGGGTTAAGGGTAAGTATATGTCACCATGAAATCCATTTTGCTCCCCCTTAACATATGCCACGTTATTCGAAAACATTTCGCACATGTCGGGATGAGCTATCACGTTAAGTCAAACCATTTTTTATTAATCATTTCCCATATTAAATAACATTTTCTCATATTAAAAATATTGACCCAATCGATGTTTTTAATATCAAATGATTTAATGAAATTTTAAGAAAGTTTTTGGGAAGAAAAATGCAAGTCCATTTTATCTTCATGATACCAATGTGTGAGATATGATGCCGATTTGTAAAATAATCACATATTCACCATATAAGAGTAAATTGACAAGGTTGGACCTGATTGATGAGAACATCATATGATAAGATCAAATGGTTCTTGTCAGAAGATGTTGGTCGCCTCGTCACGTCTGAAGTCATCTCTTGACACCACATGTATGATTGGTATTGTTTTCTTGACACCAACTTATGAACTTGGCACTTTCATCATCAAAGATTCGGAATGCTTGACAATTGCTCCCCCTCAATTGTTGACCCGTGTTCTATTGAAAGAGCTGTAGTCGTCGGTGTTGGGAATAAAATATAGCCAGTACACTTAGATGCTGACAAGAGCAATCGGGATGTTGATAAGAAGAAAACAAGCGTTGACAGAACAAGCATTGTCAGGAAGATGTCAAGCGTTGATAGGATGAAGTCAAGCACTGATAGAAGACTTAGTCTACACGTATTATGTTTCTAGTTTGTTTTTAGTAAAGATATGATCAACAATGTATTTTCTATGTTTATCTTTACCTAAAATAGCTGATACGTAGACTCTTATACAAGCCTTCTTATGTCTATAAAAGGAGACCTTTAGGTTTATGTTTCATAGACGTTTAACACTTTCATTGTACGCAAGTTTGTTTTATCAATCAAGTGAAAGTTTGGTTTACATTGTTTGTGTGTTCTTGTTTAGGTATTAATTCCGCATAATACTTAAATTGTTTTATACACAATAAAGTTTCTCTACGTGTTTAACTTGTTTTAATCTCGTTTACACAAGCTAAATCGATCTAAGTTTAGGATCAACAAGTGGCATCAGAGCTTGTTGAGAAACTTTGATCTAAAGAACACAAGAACCCTAAATCGCCAAAAACCCTAATTTTCACGAAACCCTAAAAACATCATGTCTACCCCAGAAGTAAACTCCTCCTCCTCCTCAACCCCCAACATCAAGATTCCCATGCTAGACCCAGACAATTTTGAGCTGTGGAAGTTTAACTTTGAACAGTATCTACAAATCCATGACTACACCCTATGGGAAATTATTGAATATGGAAACACATTCAATAAAGCTCATAAGATTGCAGCTGCCATCTTACAAAGAACAAATGTTCAAGGCTCTACTGAAGAGGATCGAAAAGAAAAACCTGAAGATGGTAGAGTTGTCTCAACTGAGGACATAGCAAAGAGAAGGAGTGACATGAAAACCCTAAGCATTCTGAAACTCTCTTTGGGACAAGAAAATCAGCACAAATATAGAAGCTATCAGTCTGCAAAAGATCTTTGGGCAGGCCTTGAAGTTGCTTATGATGGTAATGTTGATACTGTACAAGAGAAAAAAAAGCAACTCTTGCATGAGTATGCTGTTTTTAAAGCTCAACCCAGTGAGAAGTTAAGTGGAGTGAGAAGCAGACTTCTTGACATTACAAGCAAGCTGTCCTTCATAGGAACAGTGCTTGGTGATGTTGATATTATCACCACTTTTCTTAAAAGTCTTGGTGATGCATGCAAAATTGAAGTGAGATCTATAATTGCTAATAGCACTCACAAAAGTTCTACTTTTGATGATGTTTACAATAAACTGAGGCTGGTGGAGAATGAAACTCTTTTGGATCATGGAAGCAAGTCTACCAATGGAAACATGGCCTTCTTCTCACATAGTGAAGGTCAATTTGATCAAAAGGAGTCATACATGCACCCCATTACTGGATCAACTTGTGTCAACGCTGGATCAAATCCTGTCAACGCCTCACATTCAGTCGCTGACACATACAAAGTTGACTCACCAAGAGTTAAGCCTGCTGGTATTGATCTAGATATTGTGTGTGCATATATTGCTTCATTTCCCAATGGTTCAGTGATTACATATGAGGACCTTAAGCAAATTAGTGATGAGCATTTGGAGGAGATGGACATAAAGTGGAATATGGCCCTTGCAAGCATAAGGGCAAATAGATGGAATAGAAGATTCAAGAAAAAGATGACTTTTAATGCTAAGGACACTGCTGGATTTGATAAATCCAAGGTTGAGCGTTACAATTGTCATCACATGGGACACTTTATGAGAGAATGCAGATCTCCAAGAAGATCTGATGCTGGAAAACCCTCAAGCCAAATCATTAAGGCTCAGGATTCCAAAGCCATGGTTGCAATGCAAGAAATTGATGGTGTTGGATGGGATTGGAGCTACTTGGCCAAGGATGAGGAAGAGAACAAAGCGTTGGTTGCAGAAAAGGAAGAAGAAGAGCATGTTCACTATGCTCTCATGGCACACTCCTCATCTTCATCAGACAATAAGGTATATGATGATGCATTTTGTAGTAAGGGTTGTCGTCTAAACACTGAAAAACTTAACAAAGAAGTTTAAAAATTGACAACAGATGTGGTTAATGAAAGATGCACGTTATCTAACTATCAACTTTCCCTTACTCAAACTGAAAAAACTGTAGCTGAGTATAAGAAAATGGAGCTTGGCCTAAAAGATCAAATCATTATTTTAAATCATGATTTAAATGCTAGTATTGATATTAGAAACATCATGGAGAGAGTCAATGCTGATTTACAGGCTAAGTTAGATGAGGCTATCAAAAATAAGGATAATGTAGATCTTAAAATTCAGTGATTTGATAAAGCCTCACAAACCCTCGAAAAATGTGTTAGTGAACAAAAGGGATTCTAGGGATATGACTGGGATTGGGATGAAAGAGTATGCTTGTGTTCCACCACCTGCTGGGAACTTCTATGGTGTCCTTAGAAAGGACTTGTCTTGGAATGGTTTACCAGAACTCCAAGAAGAGGAATTTATTCTTCCACAAGAGTTCTTACCCCAGTAGAGGAATACAGGCAGAAGTTGACTGATTTGGACCAGTGGAAGAAAGCCAACCCTACCTTGTTTGTAAAGGGTGGCATGCTTAGTGATAGCCCAAATGAGTCTACACCCATCAAAGTGACCAACCCAACCACTGGCAAGACTGTTGACCTTGGCTTAAACGTTGATAGAAAACCTAGTATTAAATATGCAGAAATGTATAGAAAACCTAGGTCACCAAAAATCCAAATTAGTGATAATGGAACAGGTTTCTTTTCTTCTAGACCTAGAGTCATATCTAGAAAAGCCTGTTATACTTGTGGAATTTTTTCACATTTAGCCTATAAGTGTGTAAATGCTTCAAAGGTCAACGTTGATAAAAAGTCAAACACTGTCAAACCCAAACTTTTTGTCCAACAAAGTCCACAAGTTGCTAGACCAGCCCCATTCTTTACTAAAGGGTCTAATACTTATGGACAAAGACCTTTTCAGAACACCAATACATGGTCTAATAGACAATGGGTTCCTATAGCAAACCCTAGGTTCAACGCTGATAAGGGTAATTTTAGCGTTGACAAGACCAAATTAAACGCTGACAGAAACGTTGCCAGACCAAATAATGGTAAATATTTGCAACCAAAGGGAAAGGGGTCTAAAGCTTCTTCTAGCTTGACATGGAGACCTAAGCAAGATCAAAACCATAATTCAGATGGGATTTCTATGACCTGTAACAGATTTCATTATATTTCAAAGGTCATAACAAAACAAATTGGGGTTAACTGGGTGTTTAATCCAAAAAGGGATGAACAAGGGCTTGTCATAAGGTCTAAGTATGTTCTTGTTGAACAACCAAATGAATCCAAGTCTGCTTAAGCTTGGGTTCCCAAAGAAAACTAATTAGTTTTCTTTATGTGCAAGGCATTCAAAAGCAGGTTAATGATTATGGCTATTGGGATAGTGGATGCTCTAGGCACATGACTGGGAAGGAAGATTATCTCACAAACTTCACTCCCATTAAGGATGGTGACAAAGTTTACTTTGGAGGCGGATATGGAACTATCACATGCAAAGGAACTCTTCTCACCAACAATTTGCGTTTTGAAGACGTGTTTCTGGTAAAAGAACTTGACTAGAATCTGTTTAGTGTATCACAAGTTTGTGATAACAAAAATAAAGTTCTTTTCACTGATACTGAATGCTTGGTGTTGAGCAAAGATTTTAAAATTCCAGATGAGAAATTCATTGATTATAGAACACCTAGGCATAAGGACATTTATAATGTGAATCTTAATGGAATTAGGATGAATAATAATTTTTCATGTCTATATGCTAAGGCTTCAGTTGATGAGAGTAATCTTTGGCACAGGAGATTAGGGCACATTAATTTTAAAAATATAAGTAGACTTGTGAGACATGGATTGGTTGATGGTTTTCCTGAAAAGGCTTTCCACAATGACCACTCTTGTGTTGCATTCCTTAAAGGCAAACAGCACAAGGTCTCATTTAAGTCTAAACAGGTGCACTCTAGTTCTAAACCACTTCACTTGCTGCATATGGACTTGTTTGGTCCAAATAATATAGAAAGCTTAAATGGTAAATCTTACTGTTTTGTCATCACTGATGATCTTTCTAGGTTTACTTGGACTTTCTTTTTAGAATTGAAAAGTGACACTGCTGATACTTTGATTAACTTTATTACCCAGATAGAAAAGAAGTCTGGTAATGAGGTTAAAATACTTAGAAGTGATAATGGTGGTGAGTTTAGAAATAAGTTGTTAGATGATTTTTGTGCCAAGAAAGGGATTACTAGACAGGTTAGTGTAGCTAGAACCCCACAGCAAAATGGGGTAGTTGGGAGAAAGAATAGAACTCTCATAGAAGCAGCCAGGACTATGTTGGCTGATGCTCACTTTCCCATTGCTTTTCGAACTGAGGCTGTGAATACAGCTTGTTATGTTCAGAATAGAGCACTAGTCAACAAGATTCACAACAAAACACCTTATGAGTTACTTTGGGGAAGAAAACCTAATATTGGTTTTCTTAAACCTTTTGGATGTCATGTAGTTGTGCTGGATACTAGTGATGCCTTAGGTAAGTTTAGTGCTAAAGGTGATGAAGGCTACTTCATGGGTTATTTTGTGCAGAGTAGAGGATATAGAGTTTACCTTAAGAAAGAAAAACGTATACTTGAAAAAGTACATGTTAGGTTTTTAGAAAGTAAACCTAGTGATCCTGAAAGTGGTCCAAATTGGTTATTTGACTTGGAACCTCTATCTAGTACTTTGAATTATATGCGTGTGATGAGACTGTATTTATACATAGTCTCATCGTCCAAATCGGGCTTAAAACGCTTAAAATATCATCAAAATACCCAAAAATATGCCTGTGTTTATTCATTGTGTATTTTAGGTACGGATATCGTGAATTCACCAAAAGATCAAAGGAATCAAGCAAAAACGAACACGGGAAACGAAGCCGCACAAAGAACCGGACCCGAATCATGATTTTCCTATCAAGTCCTTGAAGTTTTGAAGATTGACAAGATTGGTCCCTCAAGAATGGAAGACTTGTCATTTTATACCCCTGTAAATCCTCAATATTGCATGTGGGTCCCTAAAATGATAAGATATTACAATATTGGCCCTTGAAAATTTCATTTATTACACCATTGGTCCTTATTCAAAGTTTGGAAATTACTTGTGCCATTTTGACAACATGCCCATCGTTATTAACAAAGGGAAAGTACTAATATGCTGTTTAAATATGAAGTGACGCAAATCTGGAAGACAGGGGGTCACTGTTGCCATAAACCAAACCTAAACCCGACCCAAATCCACCAAATACCCCACAAAACCCACCAATAGCCCAAGCAATCACCCTATACCCGGCCCAAGTCAAACCACCCAGTCACCAAGTCAACCCCATTAACTTTTTAAACGGGATTTTATATATTAAATAGGAGAGGGAAACGTGCACTGTTGGGATTAAATCCCCTAATCCATTGTTCATTATCTCCATAAACCCTAGAACCAACCCAGGCCTAATCACCCTCTCCCCTCACTAAAAACCCAATTAACCTTGGGTAAAATGTTAATTACCCAATCCCCAACACTCCCTTACACCCAGAAAGTGACCACACGTCCTTTTGTCCCCCTCCAGCTCACATCATTCACATGTTGTCACTACCATCCAAGATTGTTTGACCCAACAAATGGCTGTGATGGAATTACTTGTTCCCTACTCCAATCCAACGGATGAGAAGCCCCAAGTACACTGTACCCATCACATGGCAACCAAGAACAAGCTTCAAAAATCAGCATCTTCAAGGCATCTTCAAAATATTCGTTCAAGGGAAAGAATGGGAATTCAGACATTAGGGTTTTAGTTGTAGTCTTCTTTAATCATGTATATAAATACCAAAGTCGCATGTGACTTGGTTTTCTTTGTTCCAGAATTTTGTAAATTTTTTTCAAGTGAATGAATAGTTAAAGTATCCCTTTTAAATCTTGCAAATAATCTGTGTTCCATTATTTATTTACTGTTTTAGTATAATTTGTTAGTATAAAAGTGTTTTTCATCCAACTGGTTTCAAAAAGAGGTTGAGTCAACGATACTTGCTCATCTTCCTTTTGAAGCCTGTTTAGGTTATAGAAGCATATAAAGCTGCTTGGTTGACACCCAAGCAGTTTTGTTTAGCTTGTATAAGCTAATATTGTTTTTTCCTTTTAGTCTCAAGCTTGTTTTTCAAAGGTTTCAAATTCTTGTGAAATTTCAGAAAATTCGTTTTTTTATATAAGCAAAATTCTTGGAGATAGCTCTTTTCTAGGCTTGAATCACTCAACAAGTTGAAGTGATAGTGGAGATTTGTTGAAGTGTTTTCAAGTTTATGTGGGTACTAGTTTTCATTTTAACATTGTTTCAAAGAAAGGTTTGCCAAATTCAGTTTTTTTTATATAAGCTATAAGCCATAAGCCAACTTAACCAATAAGCTCAGCTATTGCTCATAGCTCTTATTATCAGGTTACTTTACTTGTTTGTGCAGGAACAAAGAAGAACTTCATCCATTTCATTGCATTTCATCCTATTAGAAGATATAAGGGGGTGTTTGGGACTGCTGTAGTCCCCACCTTGCCATTTCTCTACATCAACACACTTCTCATAAGCTCACACAAGCCCTCAAACCAATTCCAGTAGAAGGCATCAGCTGGTTAGTGGCTTAGAATCCTATTGGACCCTTTTTTTGAGTTTCATGTGAAAATTATGTGATGTTGTGTGATTGTGTTCATATGATTGTTTTATGATTGGATTCTGCTTATTAGATGATTATTTGCATATTAGAGTAATTATTGTTCAGTTTAAGTTGATTTGCAAGCTTTTTGTTTGTTAAATTTCATTTTCTGAAAATATAAGGTGTGTTTGGATTTAGGATTTAAGGTAATATTGTTGTAGGATTTTGGCTTAAAAATGTTTGAACACACCAAGTTCAGTAGTCTCATGTGTTATTAGTCTTTAGTTGTTAGTTTGGTAAAGTTTTATTGGGTTTTGTATGCTAATAGTTTGTTAAAAATCAGTAATATCAATCAGTTGCCCTTAACTGCTTGTTTTTGGTGTTTTTGACCTCCAACTTTTGTAGATTGCTAAGGTTGGGTAGTACCTAGGGTTTAGTCCTGGTTGGTGGAGTATTTTTGAGTAGATTGGGTGAGATTTTGTGAGCCAAAACTCACCCAAATGACCAATTAGATCAGCAAGGATCATCAGACCCCTATAGTATATTACAGTAACTGATTTGTGCCCCATTGAGTGTGATTTTGTGTTGTTTGTTGTGGTTTTTCTTGTTTGCATAGACTCCCTACACTCCACTGAGTGTAGGGGTGCCCCTTTGTCCAAGAAAAAATCAAAGCAACAGCTTTCCTAAGCTGAAAACCCACCAGACACGTTTTCTTTGTTCAGTCAGTGGGAACAAGGTTCCCACTGCTAGTATAATTGTTTCCCCTGCTGTGCAAAAGGACAAACAGCCCACATGTCACTTTCATTCTTCTTGTTTTTTTTGTCTTTAGTGGTAAAAAATAGGATTTAGAACTTCATTCTTTTTTCAATATTTTTCTTTTTTTAATTCTTGATTTTTCTGTTTAATTAGTTTTCATTTTACGGTTTATTTTATATTTTTTAGATTAAATTGCTATTTTTATTGTTTTTAAACTTTCTGTTTTTGTCATTTAGTGTAAAAAAGTATTATTTTTCAGTTTTAAAATTTTTCTTAGATTTAGAAAATTAATTTAAGACTTTTAGTTTAAAAATATTCACTGTTCACTGTTTTAATTATTTTTTATAATTAAATTAGGTTAATTAGGGTTTTAATTATTAAATTGTTTTGTCTTTTAGTGCAAATTTTTACCTTTTTCAAACTTTTTCAATTTTCTACTGTTCATTAGTATAATTTAGGATTTTTAAAATTGTTAAATTATTTTTGCCATTATTTTATTATTTTTTATGATTATTTTAGTTTAAAAATAGTTTTTAGTGATTTAAAAATAGAAAAATAGTTTTTAAAATTTAGGAAAAATACTTTTTAGTCATTAAATAATATAAGTTAGTTATTAGTTCAATAAATTAATATTTTGGGCATTTTGTTAATTATATTTAATTTTTGGGCTTTAATTAGCATTAAAAATTGAATATTTAATTAATAAAAGGTTTTAAAATATATTTGTTGGATTTTTATTCTTATTTATATTATTTTAGACTTAGTTTAAACTTTTAATTATTTTTTAGGTTTAATTTTTAATTTTGTCGCGTTTTTCGTATTTACGTTCGCGTTTTATGTCAACGTCGTAGTTTAAATCGTAGTCGTAGCTCGTCTTTACTTTTTCTCTTCCAAACCAAAAACGTCACTAATCCAAACATTGTTATTTTATATATATTGGCACATTAATACACACACCTCCTTCGAGAACGAACTTGGAATTTATTCATCTTCACGTTTTTCCTAAATCGTGTCGATTAATACTTACCGCATTGATACTCGTCTTTCCTAAGACTTGTATATCTATAAAAACTACTACATCATTTTTGGCGCCGCTGCCGGGGAGGTGTTTAGTGTGCCATTATTATTAGTATCGTGTTTGTGTGAGTAATGCGTTTTTGCTTTTCATTTTTTTGAAAAGCGTGAATATCGTACATACTCATTTTTGTTATTTTTCATTATTATATTATAATATCCAAATAAATCGTGTTTAGTTTTCCTAAATTAAACACAAATCAATCTTTACTATATTGTAGATATATTGGTTTTCGTTTTTATTGTGAATATTATTACTATATTGTACTACGTAAGAACAATAAATATACAAGTACTCCAAAAGCGTGAAAACGCAACCTTGATTCGGGATTTCATCACTCGATCATTGTATTCGAATCTAAAGCAAAAGTTTAAAGGCAAAATAGATAAATACTTTCGTGAGGCTTAATTTCAATTAACACAAACTATAAGGTGGGTATAAGGCGGTTGTATTTCACGACCTAAAGGAAAAAGGCTCTTAAGTGCTTCGCGCCGCCTCGTTTCCTCCGCTTGCTTGTGCGTGTTTTGAGAAATAGGGCTAATCGAGGGTTTGCCGCCCAAGTATTATCTACGTATATTATATTTACTTGTGTTTTCAAGATTAAAACCTCTTGAACGTTTTGGTGTTCCACCAACGTTCTAAAGTCATCGAAAGCGTTCACTCCACGTGATCATTTTCATTCTTTGAGGCTCCTTTAATCGAGAAAGTCGATTCGAGGGGAGATTTGTGTATTTGTGTCTACGTAATACATTCAAAAATCCAAAAAAAATTAAAAACAATCAAAAACCAAAAAAAAATTGAAAAATTGAAAAACCGTATCTTGCAAATGTACTAATTTCCAATTCAAAAACATGCAAAAACCTTGCGATTCTCTCTAATGGCGGCTGAATTCCCTTGTTTCATGCGATCCAATTAATCCTTATTCTAGTCAGCTCCTAACTCCTATATCTATCTTTTTTATATCTTGTCTTTGCGATTTGATATTAAAACGATTTTGTTGGGGTGACGTCTGCTAGTTAGGGTTTTTTTTTGGTTTGTTTTTTTAGGGTTTCGTGGCCGGTCAGTTTTTTAGGGTTTATTATTCTGCGTTGCATTAATTATTTTGTTTTGATTCGTAATCATGGAGGTGGGTTAGGGCTTGTTTTGTAATCGCGTGGGATTCAACCCTAATTTTCTAGGGTTTTGTCTTGTGGGGTTCTCGGGGCCTTTTCTTTCTAGGGTTAGGGTTTTTTTGTTTTGTTTGTGGGTTAGAGAGATGGAGATGTCTGGTGATAAGGGTTCTCATAACAACTCTGGTTCGGCTGGGGTTGATGTTCGTCATGGTAGTCAGGAGATTCAAACCAATTCGGGTAAAGGAACTGGTGTGGATGTGAGATCACTTGCGAAGACTGTTCTTAACAAACCTGGAGGGTCGTTTTCACGTAAACCGGTTAGGGCTTTTGGAGGTATAGACGATACTACACCCTCGTTTGCGTCCATTGTCCAGGAACAACAGCAGAAGAAGGTTGTTAAAATAGGAGAGCTGCGCAGTGAGGAGGTGGTTCCAGGGGCAACGGCTGTTCTTCCCATGGAGGCAGTGGAAGAAATTAGCTCCAGATTTGAGCATACGTTGTACGGTTATTTTATTGGAAAAAGGCTGCCGTTCCCTTTGGTTGAAAATTATGTGAAGAATACCTGGGCTAAGTATGGCTTGAAGCGTGTGCAACTGCATGAGGAGTTCTTCCTGTTTCAGTTTGAGTCGAGTGATGGAATGGATCGAGTTTTAGAGAATGGCCCGTGGTTAGTTCGGTTGGTTCCGTTATTCTTGAATATTTGGACCCCTACTACATTACTGAAGAAGGACGAGGTTAAAAAGGCACCATTGTGGGTCAAACTTCACCATGTTCCTATAGTGGCCTATTCGGAGATTCGATTGAGCTTGATCACAACACAGATTGGAAAACCGATTATGTTGGACTCTTATACAAGTAATATGTGTGTGAGTTCATAGGGCCGAAATACATATGCACGTGCTCTTGTTGAGGTGTCAGCTGAAAAGGATTTGGTAGACTCGGTGGTGATTGCTATCCCGCGTGGGGTTGGGGAGGGGCATTCTCTTGCTACTGTTGATGTGGAGTATGAATGGACTCCACCTCGTTGTGCTACTTGTATGGTGTTGGATCACAAGAATGAGGTTTGCCCACGGCTGCCTAAAACAGTGGTTGTGGATAAACCGGCTGCGACTAGAGGGGATGGTTTTATTAATGTTACCAGAAGAAGGAATAATACTTATCGTCAGTCGCGGGCTATTTCTGGTATTAAACTGGGTAAGCCAGCGCCGAATTTTCAGTACCGTCGTGTGGAGAAGGGAGAATCATCTAAGGCTAAATCTAATAATAATGCTCAACAAGCTACCTCATCTGTCGGGACGTCAAAGGATAGGATTATTCCTAGTAGTCAGAGGGTTGGTAAGGATACAGATGTTGTTCTTGGGAATAAATTTAGTGCGTTGGATAAAGATGGGGATACGGATTGGGAGGATGCTAAGGCTAAGGGAGACATGGTAAATGATAGCGATAGTGAGGTGGATGAGAATCTTATCATGGAGGGTCCGGATGCTAAACAGGGGACTTCTTCATCTCCAGGGGCAAGCACTCCTGTTATGGTGGTTCCTCATGATTAATGTCGCTTCCTGGAATATAAGGGGTCTGAATTTCTCCCCTAAACAAAGTGAAGTTCGTCAAGTGATTTCTGAGAATAATTTGTCCATTTGTGCTATTCTGGAATCACACGTCTCTGACTCTAATTTGGTGTCGTTATGTTCTCGTGTATTTCGCCATTGGGATTGGACATCTAATGGTTCGTTATGTGTGAAGGGTGCTAGAATCATACTTGGGTGGAATCATAATGACGTTGATGTTGTGGTAATTAATATGGATGATCAAACCATTCATACTCGTGTATGGTTAAAGCTTGAGAGGAAGGAGTTATTTTGTTCGTTTGTGTATGCTCACAATAGGTATATTCAGCGTAGAGGCTTGTGGAGTAATCTGGGCATCCATAAGTTATACGTTCGTGATAGACCATGGTGCTTATTGGGGGATTTTAACGCTACTCTTCAGCTTGATGATTCGTCTGCGGGTGGGTCTTATATTGATATTGCTATGCGTGAATTTAGGGAGTGTGTTGCTGATATAGAGGTCTCAGATGTTCAGCATGCTGGGTTACATTTTACATGGAACCAAAAACCGCAAGGTCAGGGTGGTTTACTTCGTAAGATTGATCGAGTTATGGCTAACTTGGAGTTTGGGGTTTCTTTTGTGGGATCTCATGCTGTTTTTAAGCCTTATAGAATTTCGGATCATTCTCCTGCTGTGCTTAATATTCCTACATTAACGAAGCCTAAACCTAGACCGTTCAAGTTCTTCAATATCTTGACTCAAAGTGATCGGTTTAAGGAGGTGGTTCTGGATGGGTGGTCTTTGCAGGTTTGCGGGTTTTCTACGTTTCAAGTGACGCAAAAGCTTAAAAATCTTAAGAAACCTTTACGGAAGCTACTGATTGATAAAGTTAATATTCATGATAATGTTACGAAGTTGCGGGAGGAACTTGATAGATTACAGGTTGCTTTGGATGTGGATCCTCAGAATGTTGATTTGCGTGAAATGGAAGCTACGGCTGTTGGGTCTTTCAATCAGGCGCTTCTTATGGAGGAGCGTTTTTTGAAGCAAAAGGCTAAAATTACTTGGCTGAAAGAGGGGGATACGAATTCTGCTTATTTCCATAAGGCTGTTAAAAGCCGTATTAGTAGAAGCCGTATTGATGTTATAACTAAACTAGATGGCACTATTTGTGAGAATGAGCAGGTGGCAGTGGCTTTTGTTGAACATTATGAATCTTTTCTTGGTCTTGCGGGTGATACGGGAGGTTTTAATACGATGGACCTGTTTAATTCTAGGCTTTCTGATGAGGATGCATTAGACATGGTCAGAGATGTAACCAGTCAGGAGGTTAAACGTGTGATGTTTGATATGGGTAATGACAAATCGCCAGGTCCGGATGGGTTTACCGCTGCGTTCTTTAAGGAGTCATGGGAGATTGTTGCCAATGATGTAACTAAAGCGGTTTGTGAGTTCTTTTCTAATGGGAAACTGCTTAAGGAGGTAAACCATACGATTATTGCACTTATTCCCAAAACTAATGCCCCTAATAGGATTAATGATTATCGGCCTATTTCTTGCTGTAATGTATTATTTAAATGCATTACCAAGATTATTGCTAATCGGATTAAGGGTAGTTTGAAGTACCTTGTTAGTCTGAACCAATCAGCATTTGTTCCGGGACGTCATATTGCTGACAATATTCTACTTACACAAGAATTGATGCATAATTATCATTTGGATCGGGGGAGTCCTAGATGCGCATTTAAAGTAGATATTCAGAAAGCCTATGATACTGTGGATTGGAATTTCCTTTGTGAGGTCCTTATTGGGTTTGGGTTTCATCGTCGTATGGTGACTTGGATTATGGAATGTGTGACTACGGCATCGTTTTCTATTAGTATCAATGGTTCGCTGCATGGTTATTTTAAAGGTAGGAGAGGTCTTCGTCAAGGTGACCCTCTTTCCCCTTATTTGTTCACATTGGTTATGGAGGTTTTAACGCTTATGCTCAAACGGAGGGTTCGGGATGCTGAGTCTTTCAAGTTTCATAGATACTGCTCGAATATGGAATTGATTAATCTATGTTTTGCTGATGATTTATTCTTATTTTCGCATGGAGATGTTAGTTCGGCCATGGTTATTAAGGAGGCTCTGGATGAATTTCAACATGCTTCGGGGCTTACGCCTAGTCTTCCTAAGAGTACTGCATTTTTTTGCAATGTTCTGAATCATGTTAAACTCTCTATTCTTCAGGTCTTACCGTTTGAGGAGGGGCATCTTCCAGTAAAATATTTGGGGGTTCCCTTGGTTTCATCTCGTCTAATTATTAGAGATTGCCAGGATCTAGTGGATAGGGTGCGGACTCGTGTGCAGGATTGGAAGAATAAAGCTTTATCTGCTGCAGGTAGGCTGCAATTGGTCCAATCTGTTATCGGTTCTATGCATGTCTATTGGGCGTCGGTGTTTGTGCTTCCTTCTCGTGTCTTGCTTGATATTGAGCAGATTATGCGTGGTTTCTTATGGTGCCATGGAGATATGAGGAAAGGTAAGGCGAAAGTGGCTTGGGAAGTGGTGTGTCTTCCTAAGGATGAAGGTGGTTTAGGTATTCGTCGTTTGGATATCTTTAATAAGGCTCTTATGGTCTCGCATATTTGGAAGCTCTTAATTCTCAAAGAATCTCTTTGGGTGAAATGGATACATGAATATAAGCTTAAAGGTAGGAATTTTTGGGAGATTCCTTGTCGTGGTAATATGACGTGGGGATGGCGCAAAATTCTTCAATTAAGGCCTATTATTAGGGAATTCATTTGGTATAAGATAGGTGATGGGTCCAAGATTTCGGTTTGGTCGGATATGTGGTGCCCGGAGAGTCCGTTAGCTAAAACTATTTCATCTAGGGATATTTATCGTGCGGGCTTTAATTTCGATACTAAAGTTAAGGATGTCATTCGTGATGGTCAGTGGTTATGGCCTGGTTTCATTAGAGGTAAATATCCTTTTCTTGATAATATTGGTATACCAGTTATTCGTGAGGGTGTTTTGGATAGTTTGCTATGGAGGAGTGAAGGAAATGCTCTTAAACCATTTTCGGTTTCTAATGTATGGTCTTCGATTCGTCCGCGGGATCTAAAGGTGCCTTGGTATGATCTTGTGTGGTTTTCTTGTTGTATTCCGCGGCATTCTTTTAATTTGTGGTTGGTGATTAAGCAAAAGCTCAAGACGCAGGATAAGGTTTATTTGTGGGATGTTTCGGGTGCTTTGGCTACTTCGTGTTCTTTATGTGATATGCAGCCGGATTCCCATGATCACTTGTTTTTTGAGTGTTCGTTCTCACAGCAGGTTTGGAATAAAGTTCGTATGGTTGCTGACTTTGGATGCTCCAGTCCGCAATTCAGTCAAATTATGGCGCACATTCTTCCTTGGGCAAGGCGGAGGACTACTAGGAGTGTCGTCTCTAAGTTGATTTTGGCTGCAGCGGCGTATTTCATTTGGCAGGAAAGGAATTGGCGCTTGTTCAAATCGGTGAAGAGGACGGTGGACCAACTTTGTGAGTGCATTATTTCAACAGTTCGGTTAAAGATGCTTTCGTGCCGTTTTAAACAGTCTAGAGATGGGACTAGATTTACCCATCTCTTAAGTTTACCGGAGTCTTATCTTATTTGATGTTTGGTTTTAGGTTTGTTGGTGTATGTTCCATTAGGTGGTTTTTCCCTATTGGTGTTATTGGTTATGTAGTTTGTTAGATTCATATGGCATGTCATATGAATTAGTGGTTGTTCAAGCGTTTGCTTGAGGTTAATGTGACACTTCAGTCACATTCCATTGTACTTAACTGTTTTTTGGGATTAATATATTTTACCGGGGTGAAGTCCCTTTTACCCAAAAAAAATTGAAAAACCGCAAAAAGAATCTTCTTTGCTACCACCCATTCTACGTTTAGTGCATGCGCACTCGATCGAAGGATTATTCCAATTCTAGTGAAGCTTCGAATCGACGCAATCGTAATCGAAGGAATCGACGACGTAGACGAGAATTAGAAACCGACGTTCCTAATATCGTTGTTGAAGAGACCTTAGACGATATGGCCGACAATCGTTCTATGATGGAATTGCTCCAAGCGCCCACCGAGGGTTATGGAGACGCGATCGTAATTCCCGCTATCGAGGCGGAGAATTTTGAGATTAAGAGGGGAATGCTTTCATTGATTCAAGCTACGAAGTTTCGAGGTCGTGAAACCGATAATCCTCACGACCATATTCGGAATTTTGATCGTCTTTTGGCCACGAGCAAGTTTAAGAACGTCGACGCCGATGTCGTCAAGCTTATGCTTTTTCCGTACTCGCTCGATGGTGCCGCCAAGGATTGGTACGAGAAAGAGCCACCTAATTCTATAGTTACGTGGAAGGATCTCGTTTCCAAGTTCGTTAATTATTTTTTCCCACCGTCTAAGACAACGTTTTTCAAGAATGAAATTACGAAATTTGAGCAAAAACCGCATGAATCTTTTAGAGACGCGTGGGATCGTTTTAAGGAATTGCTTCGGCAATGTCCTCACCATGGTTTTTCCGAGTTGCACCAAATCGATACGTTTTACAACGGTCTTAATTTTCACGAACAAGACTCGTTGAATTCCGCCGCCGGTGGCAACTTTTTGTGTAAAACTCCGAAAGATGCATTGATAATTATCGAAAACCGAGCCAAGGTTTACCAACTCCGCAACGCACCGAGTGTTGCCTATGTCGCCAATGTTAGTAGTTCTAATCGCGACATTGAGAGGGTTGATGCAAAAGTAGACAAGTTGACGAATGTGTTTACGTCTTTTCTAGTTGAGATGCAAAAGAAAGACGCTCCCGCTACGGTGAAAGCGGTTGAGGTTTCGTGTACGTTTTGTGGTGGACCTCATAATTATTACGAGTGTGCGGCTACGGATGGCCAAACGTCGAATGTGAGTGCGTTAAATGGAAACAACAATTTTTCAAATCAAAATAACGCGGGTCCATCACAACAAGGCAATTATAATCAAGGCAGCAATTTTCAAAATCGAAACAATTTTCATGGAAATAATCAACAAGGAAATTTTTCGAATCAAAATCAAGGAGGTTATAATCAAGGTCGTAATATAACTTGGCAAAATCGAGATAACAATCAAGGAAACAATTTTTCAAGTGGTAATCAAGGAAATTTTCAAAGAAACAATCAAAACCAAGGGAACTTTAATTCAAATCAAAATAGTTCGTCAAACGATTTTCAAAATTACATGAAAACGAATGAGGCTAATATGAGACGATTAGAGGGAGAAATTGGTACTTTGAAAAACGACTTTTCTAATACATTGAAATTGCAAAACACGAAGATTGAGCAAGGGAAAATTGATATTAAAAAGATGTTTTCGGCCATAATGAACAAAGCCTCGGATTTGTCATCAAGTTCATTACCTAGTGACACCGTTGCTAATCCGAAAGAACAATGTAAAGCCGCCTCGTCTCGTGAGAAAGGTCGTGTGATTACCCCTAACCTTGAAGGATTCCGTGTTGTTTATCCCTCTCAACCCTCGACTTCTAAGACATCTTCTTGTTCTAAAGTCGATGGGGTGAACGTGGCGACCAAGGAAAAGAGTGCACACCCTCGTGTACCTCAAATTCCATCCACGGTTCAAAAAGAGAGCTTTGTCGACCTTACGAAAGTAACCCTTGAAGAAACTTGTGCATCGATCCTTCTTAAAAAACCCAAAAGGCGTATGCCGAGAAAGGAAAAGGATCCGGGCCAATTTCTACTACCTTGTGATTTTTCCGAGATTGAGGGATGTTTAGCCCTTGCCGATTTAGGTGCTAGCATCAATCTCATGCCTCATTCTCTTTGGAAATTGATGAGATTGCCTTCACTTACCCCCACAAACATGACTATCGAGCTTGCAAATTGTACACCTTTAATACCAATTGGAATAGCCGAGGATGTCTATGTTAGGATTGGAAAGTTTGTTTTTCCCGCGGATTTCGTTATATCCGATTACGAGTGTGACCCTAAATGCCCCATTATCTTTGGCCGACCATTCTTATCGACGGCTAGAACCGTAATCGACGTTCACGAGGGGAGACTTACTATGAGATATGGGGATGAGAAAATAGACTTTTTCGCTAGAAAATCCCAAGGGTTTAATGAGAATGAAAAAACCGAGGTTTCAAAACCCAATTCAAATTCTAATGATTTCAAAATGTTTACTTTGGCGGAAAGAATGAAGCTTGATGCATGTTTTGAAAGAATTAAGAAAAACGGTTTTAAAGATGATGATTTTAATGATAAAGAATACGTGTACCTAATTCAAAAGGGTATGTGTAAATTTATGGATGAAAACTCACTTTGGGATGTTTTTAGCGAAACAAGTGAACCACCAATTCCGAAGGGCGACGTTAGTGCCATCACGACAAAGACCAATATGGGCTCGTCTTCACCACCTTCGAAGGACCATGACTTTGAGGCCTATACTTCTAAACCCATTGAAGTGCCTCCCACTCCTAGCCCCAAATCCATTAAGGCTAAGGAAGTGGCCCAACCCAATGCAATCTCACCCATCATAGAAATGTCACCTAAGCATAGTCATTCGGCTTGTAAGTCTATGGTTGTGACTCTCGAGAAATCCACTCGAGAACTTGCTCACATCGACACTTTCTTTGATGGCGATGGTGATTTTGCCGAGATCGAGCATATACTTGCTAATCCGCCATCCATCTTCGAGGATTTACCCTTTGATAAATCTTCAAATGAAGAGAACGATCTCATGTCAGAAATTTCTTATGATGATGAGAATGACGACACTTTCACAACGTACTCGAATTCCGTATACGAACCTATTTTTCGTCATAATCCCATTTTTGATGATGAATTCGAGAACGTTGATGACCATATCATCGATCCTCCTTCGTTTCAAAATTGTGATGATGAAGAATTCTTTAAGGAGGTCGATGATTTTCTTGCTATAGACACAAGTCCCATTCTCGAGGAGTTACCTTATAAACACTCCTCATTTGAGAATGACGTTTACCACATTCATGAGGATCTAACTTATCAACGATCCCCACAAAAGAATGATGGTTTCGTGCGTGATCGTGATCTTTTCAAGAGAGTTTCTAAGATACTCAAAGAGGGGAATGACAAACCATGGTTTGACAAGCCTATCTATGACGAAGAAATCGACGAGATCGACGTTCATGAAGATGACGAGTATGTAGACCCCGAGGGGGCGGTGTTCTTTATTGATCGAAAGTTTTGAGAACTTATATAATCCACCACCCCCTAATCACGACTTAAATGTGAGGATTTTTAGCGCGACTAATTTTAAATTTGACACGCCAAATATTTTCGACATAATTCAATCGGGTTTTCATAAAGAGTTTAAAAACGATGAAAAAGGAAAAGATTTTAAAAATGTTTTAAAAGATTTTTCTACATGTTTAACTCCGTCATCACCGCGTTATATGAGTGCTACCACCTCGTCTACTCCTTTTGACGACGGTTGGTGTGGTCTTAGTATGGGGGAAGCCCCAAATGTTCCCTCACACTTTACCACCGAGGACGAGATTTACGATCCCGGAATCGCTTGTAAAGGGAAATCTCGGTCTTCCACCGATGCAATAAATGGAAATCTTATTCGTTTGCTTGGTGCGAGTCTACCTCGAGTAGCTCATATGTTTGACTTACCCATTGCCCCACCTTTCTACTTCTTATCTCTTTTCTTCTACCCCATTGGGGTTTGTGTTGGAGTGGCGTTGTTTCGTCTTTCATCCGAAAACGAAGAAGCTATCTTTGACCCTGGTATACGTTTTTCGGGTTTTTAAAGTACTCCATGTACTTTTGGGCCTTGTTTATCATGTAAGCCCCACCAAAAATGACCAAACCAAGATTATCCCTAAATGATCACATTTATGGGGATTCGAGTCGATCTTTTGACTCGGTTATCAAAAACAAGGTGCCTCGTGGGGGATTCTCATGCTTATCCTTGTACATATTATTGCTTTCTTAGTTTAATGTAACGAGGGGACTTGTGCTCTTCCTACCTTTGTTCCGTGATTGTTTGTGATTGTGATTCATTAGGTTCATCGTCATCATTGAAGCCTCTCGTGTTCGTTTTACGTAGCACTCGAGCTTCGATCGTTGCCTTTGGAGATTCCGATATCCGATGATATCCTTTTATGTTCTAACGTTTATCTTATTAGCATAATTCATAAACGGCTATAGGTTATTCGTTTTACCCTTTCCATGCTCGAGATTAAGAATTCGACTTCGTCTCTAGTATGGGGGTGTTTACACCCCTAGACTCGAAACATTGAGGACAATGTTTAGTTTTAGTATGGGGGGGGGTGAGTAGATACTTCACCTTGCTTACGTCAACACGCAATCCAATATTCATCTTTTTGTTATCGTTTTGTTGCATAATAAGGCTAAAAATGGCCAAATTTTAATAAAATTTCTAGTTTTTCATAAGTGTTTAAGACACGAATGTAAGTTTTCCGATGGTGAGAACGAGAGTAATTTTTGACTCGATCGTGCGTGTTGAGCACTTAGCTTCGATTCCTTAACTTTTTAGGCTAAGTCTCTTAAATGAGGACGAGAAATGATAGAGTTATTTATAAGTCTCGTAATCGTCACGATCTTATGTGTAGTAATTATTATCTTATTCTCCCAATACTTTTGCATAATAAATTGTTAATAAATATTGATTTGGCGGTTTAGTCACTATTGTTGGTTTCTAATTTGTTTTGGTAGCTTCCATGTAATTAAATTGGGAAAACATTAAGGTATCGCCAGCGTCACGGTTTTGAAGTATTGGCACCCGAATAATCGAAAGCTTCACCTAATAATAAGATTTCAAGTGCTCACCTAAATTAAGCAAAAATTTGAAGCTCACAAGGCCGAAAAATCTATGCCCAAATTGAAAGTGAATCAAGCCTTAATCTTCGAAGCTTTAAAGATCCAAAATTCGCTTTAGCGTGAGGATATACGTCTTTGGCTAATAAAACCACCGATGAGGCGGATAATAAAAGGCAAGGCAAGACCGAGTCATAATAAAAGCTTCATGGCGAAGTTGAATAAAAGATGGAGGTAAACCAAAGATAATAAGGCCCTTCCGTTAGGGGGTGTATAAAAGTCTTGGTAATAAGTCTCATGTTCAAAACCGTTATAAAACCGTGTTTATCGATCCTTCTTGTTGACTTAATTTTTTGACATCGTTGTCTATTGGGATGAATTATTGATTTAATGATTTTTGGCTACACCGTTAAAACTCTATTTTTAGACTTAATCTCTATTCACGCATAAGTCAATGATGTATCCTCGTGATCATTAAGACAAAAATAAAATATAAGAGATACCAAGTAGGAATAAGGGAGTTTAGGTTCGTAATTAACACTCATGAGAAGTGATCGTGTTGCTAACTTATAATAACAATGATCTCGTTACACGCTTAGCATGGAATTGGGTGAAAATCGAGGACGACGAAATTATTTCTAACGAAGCATTCACGTGTTCTTGTTCTATGATCCCAAAAGTCACATTCTCGTGATGAAAACAATACATTATGTCTAAAACACGTGTAGTAGTTTATATAAGTTTATGTCATCAATAAAAGTCATCATAAAATGAATTTTGGAAGTGCTACGATACTTAATTCTAGCATTGCGTGGGGACACGGCAATGGTTTAGTATGGGGGAGTGATGAGACTGTATTTATACATAGTCTCATCGTCCAAATCGGGCTTAAAACGCTTAGAATATCATCAAAATACCCAAAAATATGCCTGTGTTTGTTCATTGTGTATTTCAGGTACGGATATCGTGAATTCACCAAAAGATCAAAGGAATCAAGCAAAAACGAACACGGGAAACGAAGCCGCACAAAGAACCGGACCCGAATCATGATTTTCCTATCAAGTCCTTGAAGTTTTGAAGATTGACAAGATTGGTCCCTCAAGAATGGAAGACTTGTCATTTTATACCCCTGTAAATCCTCAATATTGCATGTGGGTCCCTAAAATGATAAGATATTACAATATTGGCCCTTGAAAATTTCATTTATTACACCATTGGTCTTTATTCAAAGTTTGGAAATTACTTGTGCCATTTTTGACAACATGGCCATAGTTATTAACAAAGGGAAAGTACTAATATGCTGTTTAAATATGAAGTGACACAAATCTGGAAGACAGGGGGTCACTGTTGCCATAAACCAAACCCAAACCCGACCCAAATCCACCAAATACCTCACAAAACCCACCAATAGCCCAAGCAATCACCCTATACCCGGCCCAAGTCAAACCACCCAGTCACCAAGTCAACCCCATTAACTTTTTAAACGGGATTTTATATATTAAATAGGAGAGGGAAACGTGCACTGTTGGGATTAAATCCCCTAATCCATTGTTCATTATCTCCATAAACCCTAGAACCAACCCAGACCTAATCACCCTCTCCCCTCACTAAAAACCCAATTAACCTTGGGTAAAATGTTAATTACCCAATCCCCAACACTCCCTTACACCCAGAAAGTGACCACACGTCCTTTTGTCCCCCTCCAGCTCACATCATTCACATGTTGTCACTACCATCCAAGATTGTTTGACCCAACAAATGGTTGTGATGGAATTACTTGTTCCCTACTCCAATCCAACGGATGAGAAGCCCCAAGTACACTGTACCCATCACATGGCAACCAAGAACAAGCTTCAAAAATCAGCATCTTCAAGGCATCTTCAAAATATTCGTTCAAGGGCAAGAATGGGAATTCAGACATTAGGGTTTTAGTTGTAGTCTTCTTTAATCATGTATATAAATACCAAAGTCGCATGTGACTTGGTTTTCTTTGTTCCAGAATTTTGTAACTTTTTTTCAAGTGAATGAATAGTTAAAGTATCCCTTTTAAATCTTGCAAATAATTTGTGTTCCATTATTTATTTACTGTTTTAGTATAATTTGTTAGTATAAAAGTGTTTTTCATCCAACTGGTTTCCAAAAGAGGTTGAGTCAAGGATACTTGCTCATCTTCCTTTTGAAGCCTGTTTAGGTTATAGAAGCATATAAAGCTGCTTGGTTGACACCCAAGCAGTTTTGTTAAGCTTGTATAAGCTAATATTGTTTTTTCCTTTTAGTCTCAAGCTTGTTTTTCAAAGGTTTCAAATTCTTGTGAAATTTCAGAAAATTCGTTTTTTTTATATAAGCAAAATTCTTGGAGATAGCTCTTTTCTAGGCTTTAATCACTCAACAAGTTGAAGTGATAGTGGAGATTTGTTGAAGTGTTTTCAAGTTTATGTGGGTACTAGTTTTCATTTTAACATTGTTTCAAAGAAAGGTTTGCCAAATTCAGTTTTTTTTATATAAGCTATAAGCCATAAGCCAGCTTAACCAATAAGCTCAGCTTATTGCTCATAGCTCTTGTTATCAGGTTACTTTACTTGTTTGTGCAGGAACAAAGAAGAACTTCATCCATTTCATTGCATTTCATCCTTTTAGAAGATATAAGGGGGTGTTTGGGACTGCTGTAGTCCCCACCTTGCCATTTCTCTACATCAACACACTTCTCATAAGCTCACACAAGCCCTCAAACCAATTCCAGTAGAAGGCATCAGCTGGTTAGTGGCTTAGAACCCTATTGGACCCTTTTTTTTTAGTTTTATGTGAAAATTATGTGATGTTGTGTGATTGTGTTCATATGATTGTTTTATGATTGGATTCTGCTTATTAGATGATTATTTGCATATTAGAGTAATTATTGTTCAGTTTAAGTTGATTTGCAAGCTTTTTGTTTGTTAAATTTCATTTTCTGAAAATATAAGGTGTGTTTGGATTTAGGATTTAAGGTAATATTGTTGGAGGATTTTGGCTTAAAAATGTTTGAACACACCAAGTTCAGTTGTCTCATGTGTTATTAGTCTTTAGTTGTTAGTTTGGTAAAGTTTTATTGGGTTTTGTATGCTAATAGTTTGTTAAAAATCAGTAATATCAATCAGTTGCCCTTAACTGCTTGTTTTTGGTGTTTTTGACCTCCAACTTTTGTAGATTGCTAAGGTTGGGTAGTACATAGGGTTTAGTCCTGGTTGGTGGAGTATTTTTGAGTAGATTGGGTGAGATTTTGTGAGCCAAAACTCACCCAAATGACCAATTAGATCAGCAAGGATCATCAGACCCCTATAGTATATTACAGTAACTGATTTGTGCCCCATTGAGTGTGATTTTGTGTTGTTTGTTGTGGTTTTTCTTGTTTGCATAGACTCCCTACACTCCACTGAGTGTAGGGGTGCCCCTTTGTCCAAGAAAAAATCAAAGCAACAGCTTTCCTAAGCTGAAAACCCACCAGACACGTTTTCTTTGTTCAGTCAGTGGGAACAAGGTTCCCACTGCTAGTATAATTGTTTCCCCTGCTGTGCAAAAGGACAAACAGCCCACATGGCACTTTCATTCTTCTTGTTTTTTTATCTTTAGTGGTAAAAAATAGGATTTAGAACTTCATTCTTTTTTCAATATTTTTCTTTTTTTAATTCTTGATTTTTCTGTTTAATTAGTTTTCATTTTACTGTTTATTTTATATTTTTTAGATTAAATTGCTATTTTTATTGTTTTTAAACTTTCTGTTTTTGTCATTTAGTGTAAAAAAGTATTATTTTTCAGTTTTAAAAATTTTCTTTGATTTAGAAAATTAATTTAAGACTTTTAGTTTAAAAATATTCACTGTTCACTGTTTTAATTATTTTTTATAATTAAATTAGGTTAATTAGGGTTTTAATTATTAAATTGTTTTGTCTTTTAGTGCAAATTTTTACCTTTTTCAAAATTTTTCAATTTTCTACTGTTCATTAGTATAATTTAGGATTATTAAAATTGTTAAATTATTTTTGGCATTATTTTATTATTTTTTATGATTATTTTAGTTTAAATATAGTTTTTAGTGATTTAAAAATAGAAAAATAGTTTTTAAAATTTAGGAAAAATACTTTTTAGTCATTAAATAATATAAGTTAGTTATTAGTTCAATAAATTAATATTTTGGGCATTTTGTTAATTATATTTAATTTTTGGGCTTTAATTAGCATTAAAAATTGAATATTTAATTAATAAAAGGTTTTAAAATATATTTGTTGGATTTTTATTCTTATTTATATTATTTTAGACTTAGTTTAAACTTTTAAATAATTTTTAGGTTTAATTTTTAATTTTGTCGCGTTTTTCGTATTTACGTTCGCGTTTTACGTCAACGTCGTAGTTTAAATCGTAGTCGTAGCTCGTCTTTACTTTTTCTCTTCCAAACCAAAAATGTCACTAATCCAAACATTGTTATTTTATATATATTGGCACATTAATACACACACCTCCTTCGAGAACGAACTTGGAATTTATTCGTCTTCACGTTTTTCCTAAATCGTGTCGATTAATACTTACCGCATTGATACTCGTCTTTCCTAAGACTTGTATATCTATAAAAACTACTACATCAGCGTGTTACTAATCTAAACATTGTGAAGGTAACTTCAAATGTTGTGGAAGAACCAGTTGTTGATGTTTCAGGTAAACAGGTTGATGAAGAGGTTGGATCACAAGCAGGCAAATCAGCACCCATACTTGAGTATGTTACTATTACTATATGGACAGATGCATTTGCTACTGCTGCTGCTGCTGGAAAGGAAAAAGGTGGTCCCCAAGTATCACCAGTTGACAACATGCATGATCTTTCAGGCGCTGACAAAGGAAATTCTAGTGCTGACAAGATAAATTCAGGCGTTGATGGCTCAAACGTTGACAACCTTGGTCCAGGCGTTGACAGCTCTTTTGACCATATTTTCTCTTCCAATAATTTTGAACAAGGTGAAACTTCAAACAGAAATGGAGAGGTTCATTCAGATAATGATGGAAGAGAGTCTGAAGAGGATATTGGTAACATGGAAGATGATATTGAGGACAACACACTTATTAAGGAAGGAGTGCTTTACTTCTACTATCAGAAATCACCCTCCTTCTCTAATTATTGGTGATGCGATGACTCCTGTTCAAACTAGAAGATCTCATCAGAATATTGGTGGATTTATTGCCAATATTCACAAGAAGGTTGATACCCCTCTTGTTCAAGCATGTTTGTTTGCCTGTTTTCTGTCACAACAGGAACCCAAGTAGATTTTTGATGCTCTCAAAGAACCAAGTTGGGTGGAAGCAATGCAAGATGAGCTTCACCAATTTGCTATCCAGGATGTTTGGGAGTTGGTTGATTGTCCCAGACATGTCAGACCTATTGGGACAAGATGGGTTCTTAGGAATAAAAAGGATGAAAGAGGTATTGTGGTCAGAAACAAGGCACGTTTAGTGGCTCAAGGATATACACAAGAGGAAGGGATAGACTATGAGGAGGTCTTTGCACCAGTTGCAAGGATTGAGGCTATAAGGATTTTCTAGTCTATGTTTCCTGCATGGGTTTTACACTCTATCAAATGGATGTGAAGAGTGCTTTTCTTTATGGCACAATTGCAGAGGAGGTTTATGTAATGCAGCCTCCTGGTTTTGAAGATTCAGAACATCCAGACAAGGTGTATAGAGTGAAGAAATCTATGTATGGACTTCATCAAGCCCCATGAGCATGGTATGGCACATTGTCCACCTATCTAGTGGAAAATAGATTCAAAAGGGGCACCATAGACCAGACATATTTACAAAGAAGACTGGTAAGGATTTCTTACTTGTTCAGGTCTATGTGGATGATATCATTTTTGGCTCTTCTAGTCCAAAGATGAGTGAAGACTTTTCCAAGTTTATGACAAACAAGTTCAAGATGAGTGCAATGGGGGAGACGAACTTCTTTCTAGGGTTACAAGTTCAGCAGAAAGAAGATGGTATCTTCATCTCTCAAGATAAATATTTAGTAGAAATCTTGAAGAAGTTTAGCTTTTCTCCACATGAGAAAAGGGCTAGCACTCCTATGGATAGAGAACACCCTTGGGGAAAAGTTGGAGATGGAAAAGAAGTGGATGTCAGGCACTATAGATCAATGATTGGTTCATTGATGTATCTCACAGCTTCGAGACCTGACATTATGTTTGTTGTGTGTGCATGTGCACGTCATCAAGAGACTCCAAAAGAGTGTCATCTTCATCCTGTTAAGAGGATCTTTAGATACCTTAGATGTTATCCAGACCTGGGATTATGGTATCCAAAAGATTCACCATTGGAGCTTATTGCATATTCAGACAGTGATTATGGTGATGATAAATTTGATAGAAAATCCACAACTGGTGGATGTCAGTTTCTTGGGAGTAGATTGATATCTTGGCAATACAAGAAACAAACAGTGGTGGCCAATTCTACAATTGAAGCAGAGTATGTTGCAGCAGCTGCTTGTTGTGGACAAGTCTTATGGATTCAGAACCAGCTGTTGGATTATGGGTATAATTTCATACATACCAAGATTTTTGTAGACAATAGCAGTACTTTATGCATTATTAAAAATCCTGTACATCACTCTAAAACAAAACACACCGAAATTAGACATCATTTTATAAGAGACTGTTTTGAAAAGGGTTTAATACAACCAGATAGGGTTGACACATATGACAATGTGTCTGATTTATTAACTAAACCTTTTGATACTGAAAGATTTCAATACTTGGTAACAAGTATTGGAATGATCAATCTCACTTAATATGTGTTTTGGGATCATAGTGTAAAAGTATGTACAGGATATGCAATGTTATTGGTCTTTATGAGAAGTTAATTTTCCACTTTATTTGTCTAACGCCGACAAAGGTTATCTTAACGCCGATGAGGGTTATCGTGACGTTGTCAGCAACATGTTAGTTTTGTGGTTTTTGATCTAATTTTGCAGGCGTTGTTAGCATTGTACCATTGGATACAGAGTTGCTTATGGATTCTTGGAGCATTATTGGAGCATGTTTTAATTTATGGATGATGGTTGGATTATTTATATTCCTAACTTGACATAAATTTTTTATTTACATGCATATTATTTGGCAACTTTTGTATCATAGTTTAAGGGGAGGTTTAGGAACCTTTTAGGACTTTTTGGGTATTCTTATAATACTATTATCACATTTCTAGATTGTGTGTCCACTGGTGAGTATGAGTTAGTTTACTATCTCATGAGGCACTGTAGCATGAAAAGTTGATATACTATGCATGCTGCCAAGACCTTTTTTGCCTAGAATTGGATGTGGTCTGTTGGGAGACTTGGGTATGATTTATATTGGGATTACCTGGGAAGTTACAAGGGATTTTATGAGATAACTTAACTGTTAAGAACCTTGGTTAGTAAGGACACTAGAGGACTGTTATTTCTATCTTGCATAAGCAAGTGTGCATGATTGGACAGTGCTTGCCACCCTATGGTAATTTTCAGTTTATAGGTTATCTTCACTAGGATAAATTAATTTGTTAAGGTCCTTTTTCATTTTTATTATATTTAGACGTTGACATGGCTTTTACCAACGTTGAAAAGAATATAGCCGTTGGGCGTTGATGGGTTATTTTTTACCGTTGACACTCATTGGGTCCTACCCAGTTGTTATTTTTGACGAAAATTGGGGCCGTAATTTTGGGAGTTGATAACTTTTAATTAATGCACAAGATAACTTATTTTCTTTTCAATATTTTCATCATTATATTTTGAAAATACTTGCCTCATTTTTGACCAATCACATGTGCCTATCCTTCCTATAAATTTGGATCCTTCTTTTTAAACATGGTACTCTCATATTCTTGTCTAACAACTTTTCTCCTATAATTCATCTTTTATAATCTTTCACAAACAGCTTTCTACATCAATGGCGCCTAAGTTTAAACCAAGTGACTTGGTATTGGGATTCAGAAGTCAGCATAATATGATTGCTTAATTGGAGGCTGATGATGCTCTGTTTCCTCAATACACCAAGATGGTGGCGTATTTAAATGCATATCCATTGCGGTATGCTCTTTATCATGCTCCTCTCATCCATGTCACTCATATTAAGCAGTTTTGGAACACTGTAAGTTCCTCAACGCTTAATAATGTGACTACATTAACAACTATTGTCCATGGGAGTTCTTGGGTGGTTACTGAAGCCTTGGTTCGCCAGGCTTTACATCTTAATGATGCAGATGGTATAACCACTCTACCCATTGGTGAGATAGAACAAGGCCTCCAAGATTTGGGTTATCCTTTCCCTGAAGAGGGAACTTTAAATAAATATAACAAACAGGAATTTCCCCCAGCTTGGAAGTACTTAATACATGTCATTCTTCAATGTTTGAGTCCCAAATGTACTGCACATAACGAAATTAACAGATCTATTGCTAGTGCAATTGTGTGTATTACAAATGGGCAAAAGTATAATTTTTCTAAACTGATTTTTGATGGCATGTGTAAAAACAAGGGTAATAAGATGACTTTGGCTTACCCAAGATTTTTACAAATGATTTATGATGAGCAAGGTATTGCACCAGGGATCATGATGATTTTTATGCGATCCCTGTGCAAAAGAAAGCTATTTTTAGTAAGATGAATTCACCCCCTCACAGAGACTTACCCCTTACCCAAGCCATGCTTGCTGTTATTGCAACAACACAACCTCAAACTGACCTACAACCATTGCCTGAACCTTCACCTTCATCTCAACATATGGAACTTGACCAAGATTCCTTCAACGCTAACATGTTACATGTTGGCGTTGACACTTCAAATCCAGACGTTGACAACTTTTTACAACAACCCCAACCACCCCTTAACCTTCAAACTACCACCCAATCCACATCATCTTCTACACCACCTGAATTTAGGTTGGTAAAACGCCCAAGGACAACTGGAGTGTTCTCCTCTGGTGGTCCTAGCCATGTTGCAGAGAGAACCACCACCACAAGTGTGGTTTGTGCTATGGATGAGGCTGGGACTATTGGTACTCGCTTAGATGCAGGCCAAGCCAGTCCTAACATCTTTAAGACCTCATCCATGCCCCATGACTCTACTTTGGGAGGTCAAATACCCACTCTAGAGGAGGGCAGATTGGAACCATACACGTTGTTGGAATTGACGGCTGTTTGCATTAGCTTGCAAAAGCAAAATACAGACTTGGTACATACTGTCTCTACCCAAGGCCTTGAACTCAAGCAATTGAGGGAGAGGATTGTTGTTTTGGAAACTGTTGAATCTAGGAGAAGGCAGACAAGAGTCCTTTCATCAGGGGAGGATTCTTACAAAGGGGAGGAAGCTGCTACAAAGCCTGTTAATTTGAGTGATAAAGGCTCACATGAAGCTGCTACAGAGCCAATTGATTTAAGTGGCAAAGGCTCATATGATGGAGAATCTTTGGGTGTGGCTGAAGCTCTTACTGAATTGAAGAAGCAACCAGGTTTTGATGTATCTTTGGTTACTCCTACAAATTTGAACTTATCCTTTACAGCAACGATGAAGCAGTTCACAAGAAGTGCTGACAAGAATAAGGTGAGCGTTGACAAGCAGATTTTGGACGCTGACACACCAAGCGCTGACAAGAGTAAGATGGGCGTTGACACACAGAATTCGTACGTTGATAGACCTGCATATATGGTTGATGTATTCCAGTCATCATCTATCATCAAGGAAGTGTCTTCACAGTTACTATCATCATCTTTACCCATGGTAGAAACAGAGGTTCCAAAGGATGCAGCACAAGTAGAGTTTGATTCAAAGTTTGCTGCACAACTTATGGAACAAGAAAAGAAGAAGATTGGTGAGTCACCATTTGTAGTTACTTCTGAGGAGCAAGAAGGAAGTAATGATGAAAGTTCAGATTCAAGTGTTATGATAATTGAAGAACCAGAAAGACTTGAATATGGTGATGAGTTGGCAAGGGAGAAACTTGTAGAGTTAAAAATGAAGATAGATTATGATATGCCAGAAGTTGCTCAGATGTACCATGCTTGGGAGAATAGGGTTATCGAGAATCCAGATATAACTATTTCATATCAAATTTGGGGTTTGGAGATTCTTCTAAGAGTTCAAAGAGATTGCAAGGTAATTCTGAAGCATAAGGCTAGCAAAGTTTTCTCACTGCTGAAGAGAGATAGAAGGGAGCTTTATTACATGTTGCTCAAATGTCATCAAACAGGATGGACCTTTTAGAAATTGCAGGGATTATCCTTTGAAGAATTGGAGTATAAGGCTTATCCCATTTGGGCAAGTGTGCAAGAGATGAACACTATCAGACTTCTTTCAGATGAAAGGAAAGAAGAACTTGTAGAAGAGATGGAGACTCAAAAGGCTATGATTGTTCCAAGGCCTTTGAAGAAGGGAGTTCCGCTTGAGTTTCCTAAAGATTTAAATAAAGTGACTCCCAGTGAAGCTGTTATTAGAAGGAGCATTAAGCTCTCACCCATGAAAGCTTCAGATATGGTACAAGTGCTACCTCTTGATGCCAGAAGCCCTATCATTAGCTATGAAGAAGATGCAAGTGGGTTTTGGGTGATTGGCAGATATGGGAAAGACGTACACACATTTACTACTCTTATGTCTCAATTTGCAAGTATGGATAGGGAAGACTTGGTAGACCTTTGGAGGTTATTGCTGGCCAAGTATGAGACTGAAGCACCTACTTCAGTCAATGGAATAAAGCTTTGGTCAACATTCAAGAGAATGTGTGCACCAGAAGAAGAAGATCCTGTTTGGAAGGATCTTGAGGATGATATCAATGGACTTCAATGGCGTTTGTATTCAGCTGCTGGTGTGTATTATTTGAGTTCTACAAAGTTTTCTGAATATCTTCTTGTGGATGCTGAGTATCCCATGTCCAAAGAAGTTTTTGAAAAGATGAAGACAACACAGCTGGAGATTGACTACTCAAGTGACGTGGCCAAAGATTTGATTAGGCATGTTTATTACCAATTTGATAAGATTTGTAAGAATCCTCCTAGTTCTTAGTTTTTATTCAGAAACTTGATTACTAGAGTAGATATCAAGTTTAAGGGAGGATTGTTGGGAATAAAATATAGCCAGTACACTTGGACGCTGACAAGAGCAATCGGGACGTTGATAAGAAGAAAACAAGCGTTGACAGAACAAGCATTGTCAGGAAGATGTCAAGCGTTGATAGGATGAATTCAAGCACTGATAGATGACTTAGTGTACACGTATTTGTTTCTAGTTTATTTCTAGTAAATATATGATCAAAAATGTATTTTCTATGTTTATCTTTACCTAAAATAGCTGATACGTAGACTCTTGTACAAGGCTTCTTATGTCTATAAAAGGAGACTTTTAGGTTTATGTTTCATATACGTTTAACACTTTCATTGTACGTAAGTTTGTTTAATCAATCAAGTGAAAGTTTGGTTTAATTGTTTGTGTGTTCTTGTTTGAGTATTAATTCTGCATAATACTTAAATTGCTTTATACACAACAAAGTTTCTCTACGTGTTTAACTTGATTTAATCTCGTTTACACAAGCTAAATCGATCTATGTTTGGGATCAACAGTCGGTTGAATAGTCGCATCGTCGAGTATGTAGATACCAATTGTAGATTGCTATGGTTGTAGAGATGATAACTTCATAAAAAGAAGATTTCTCTTGTTGTAACAAATAAATGCACTGATGCGTACATATATCCGTGTTAGATTGTGTTATAACATAAACACAAGCCCTTACATGGTTATAAAGTAAACCATGCCCAAGAAAATGAATTCTCGTTGTGAGCCAAAGCTTTCATAAGAAATACTTGACTTTACTATGAAAAGCGGGTTGCAGTCAGAAATAACTACAAGCCATATGGGCATGTTTTATGAAATATTTACAACTTTTGTACGAACTCTATTTATGGCGCCGTGTCAATATTAATCGACATTTCTAAGGCCGTAAATATTATCGTACCAAAAGACATGCCTTTGAAAAAAAAGTAAAAATATTTTTGGATTTTCTAAATTTTTCAATTTTTATGGTTTTTATATGATATTATATTTTTGTATTTTGGTTTTGTAAATAAAAATATAAACAATATATACAGATGATCACCAAGGATACGGAGAATAGTTTACCACCACTATTCTTTCGCTTCATCTGCCAATTCCTTTAGAGTTTCGGGCGAGAAAGTTCTCAACCCTAGCTTGTTGGCCGAAAATTCCATTCGAGCGCGATCTAAATCCTTCGTGAAAATATCCGCCAATTGATACTCAGATCGGACAAAGTAAAGCTCGATCACTCCATTTTCCACTTTCTCCTTGATGAAGTGGTAGCGAATGTGTTGTCCCATATATTTGTGATTATTCTACAAAAATAAAGAAGAAAAAAGGTAGATAAAAAATGGAAGGTTTCTAGAGAGAGAAAGTAGTAAGAGAAAGTAGAGAGAAGTGTGTGTTAAATTTTTGTGAGATTAGATTAGAAAATGAGACAACCAACACCCTTCCTAACATGCTAAGAAGGGTATTTATAGCCTTTGCCTACATGTGGCTTAATGGGCTATATTTTGATTGGGCGGGGCTTGAATAAATGCTTAGTATCTTGAAAGACGCCTTTTAAGCTAGCTATCAAGCCCATAATGTCACGACTATTTTAACTAACTATTACAACGTTCTACTAAATTTTACAATATAAACATATGACCGAACATTCTTGTTTGACTCAATATTTTGAGGCTAACAATCTCCCCCAATGTGAGGTCATTCCTCTTCGATATTTGGACATCAATAGAGATTACGAATTTCGTCATAAATGAGTCTTGAACGTGTAATAGTAATCTTGTTCCTTCATGCTGTAATCTTTGAGCTTCGTTGTTGTCTTTCGACTTTGTCTTTAAACTTGAGATCTTCAAATCATTCTTGACTTGTCTTTGCCATCTTGCGATCTTGTGTCTTCATCCACATGCTCATACTTTGCACTATCTTGAAAGCTTGCTAACAATCTCCTTTGAATAGAGGTCATTCCTCTACTTTAGTTGTTAAGGAAGATTATGATCATCAGAGTTGTAGAAGTCTTTAGCTTTCTTGATTGTTGAATGTTCTTGGGTATGAGAATGTGGTTGTGAATCTTCGACTTTGCTGAGTACACCGTAACGCCACCTTCTCGAGACAAAACTTAGACACGGACTGAATGGCTTTGACATTCGTCCAAAATCGGTAGCGTTTTACCTCCAGTCGGTGAAGACCGTTACACGATATTAAATATCGTACATGTGATAGGTAGATTCAAATAAGAACCTCCTTGACATGTTTTCGCGGCTGTACTAGTCGTTCTCTTTACTCGACCGTCTCAAAGCAAGATTGCGAACATAAAGAGTGAATCAATTGGATAAATATCCGCTTGATTAAAGTCGTCAATTCAAATTCCTGGAACAAGTTTGATTCATTATGAATCTTACCATTGTTGCTTTCCAGTTGACACAAGCTTGATTCATAAGAATCTCGCAAGTTACCTACCGTAGCGCTGTTTGATGTTAACGTTAGAAGGATTTCCATTCGTCACTGTGAATATTAAGGAATATCACTCTGAATGTTCTGGCAAGACCATAAAGATATCGCGTAGAAACCTGAAACGAGTTTGAATCAATTCAGAATCAAACCACTGTTGCTTTTCAGTTTTACATAATGAATCTTACACATGACCTACCGCAGTGCTGTTTGATGTTAACAATGGAAGGATTTCCACTCATCATTGTGAATACTAGGAAGTATACTCTGAGTGTTCTAGCAATATTGCAAGGATATAGCGTAGGACTCTCTTGATCGTCATCCGTGTGTCCTAACATGATTTAATTGATCTCTTGGCTCTAGACTCGATTTGTGCACTTTTGGTGGTCGGAGGCTGGCGCAGATGCCACCTATTCAATATCAACTATCTCGGAGTGAGAAAGTCAGTATAAGTCATGTTGATATCCGTGACAATAAAACAAACTTCTTTTGAGAGAAGCCTGAGTCAGCTGGGGAGGGGTTGTGCATTACATCACTGGGTCCATGATGTGTTGTCTTCATGATGTGTTGACCCGGTTTCTGCCTAAGTTGTATGGAGGGCTTCTTTGTTTACACCCTTTATCCTTACATTTCTTTTTCATTCTTCAACCCTTCAATGCTTACCAAGACATCATTACTAACACCTTGTTTTGATTGTTCCAGTGCTAGCGTCAGTACTTAGTAGGCATTCAACTTCGTTCACGTTCTACTCCATCTTTCCTAAGGAATTCTAATAATCTATTGGATTGTCCCTGGGAAGATCCCTCTGGTTCTAGTTGGATCATAGGACTTAAGCCTAACCACCCTTTTGACACCAATAACGTTGTGAATTAAAGATGTTGTGGGTAGTTGATCGTAACCATGAGTGCTTGAGTCTTTAGATCACATTTTAATCACATTTTCTCCCCCTATCTCTAATATATAAAATCGTTTGATATTAGAGATACCAAATTTGATTAAAATATATTGTGAAGAATAGTCTTGAAAATCTTCGGGAGAACAATGTGTCAAACTAGCATGAATTTGGAACGCTCCCCCTCAAAAATTGATCCATTTGAATTGTCATTGTGAGGATGTGATCCACATTTCACTTTTTGAGGATAGGAGATGTTGAACACGCAATTTTTGAAAGATTTTGAATAATCATTGAGAAATTATTGAATTTTTTTTTGTGTTCAACGCTTTTTGAAAAACTCTATTTCTTTTTGGCGAAAAAGGTTTTCTAAAGCATAAACATGAGTTCATAGACTTTGAATGTCTTGACGAATCCACTCAAGTGTAAAAAGATTTCTCTTCTTTTGCTAAGGGTAAGGGCACTAAAGCGTACACTTCCCAGTGAATATAGATCCGGGTTGCAATCTGAAAGGGATTACAAGCCATTGTGTTGACCTCAAAACGTTGAATGTTTGTGACAAGCTCAACCCAAGATAGATTGCTCTACCCGTTGGAAAAATTGTCCAAAATAGACATTTTCCTTTAAAAAAATGACATGTTTTGAAAAATATTTACAACTTTCATTCGAGCTTTATGTACACACCCGTGTCGTTATTGAGCGGCATTTCTAGGTACGTCCATATTATCGATACTGAAAGACATGTCCAGAGGAATCTTTTTGGATTTTCAAAGATTTTTTAATTTTTATGTTGCTTTTTTTATTAATATTTACATGTAGATGTTTGATAAATGAATCAAGCAGGCTTCTTTGCTAGAATCTCCAGTTCTGCTGGAGTCAAACATCTCATACCAATTTGCCTAACTAGATACGCAAACCTCTTTTTCGAAAGAGCTTTTGTAAACAAGTCAGCTAATTGGTAATCCGTTCCAACAAAGTACAGTTCAACGATACCCCTTTCAACTTGTTCCTTTATGAAGTGATTACTGACATCAATGTGCTTTGTGTGGGAATGTTGTATCGGATTACAGGAGATGGCTATGGCAGACTTTGAGTCATAGTACATAGGTACGTTATCAAAGTGGAAGCCATAATCCGTGAGTTGTGTTCTCATCCAAAGAACTTGAGCACAACACGCAGATAGAGACACATACTCCGCTTTGGCTGATGACAGTGACGTGCAATCCTGCTTCTTGGAAGACCATCCCACAAGCTTATCTTGGCCTAGAAATTGTGCACCACTAGAAGTACTTTTTCGTGTATCAAGACACTCTATATGATCAGAATCTGAATAGGCCGTTAGAAAGAAACCGGTTTCCCTCGGATACCAAAGCCCCATGTGAATGGTATTCTTAAGGTATCGAAAGATCCGTTTGACCTCCTTGAGGTGCTTTTCAGTGGGTCGTGCTTGATATCGTGCACAATAACATGTAGCATGTGATATATCTGGTTGGCTTGCTGTTAAGTACATGAGGGAGCCGATCATGGAACGATATCTCGTTTGATCTATGGCATCTCCCTCCAAATCAGCATCTAGGGATGTGGTTGATAATGGTGTCCCAACGGGGTCACATGAGGTCATACCATGCTTTTTTATTATCTCTTGACAATACTTAGCTTGGTTGATAAAGATACCACTTGGGGATTGGTGAACTTGAATTCCTAGAAAGAATTTTAGTTCGCCCACCATAGACATTTCAAATCTGTTGTGCATGACTTTTTCAAACCATTTTGAATGTTTTGGGTATATGGACCCGAAAATAATGTCATCAACATAAATCTGCACAAGCAATATGTCATCCCCATATTTATAAGTGAACCAAGTTAGATCAATGGAACCTTTTGAGAAACCTTTAGAGACCAGAAATTTCGAGAACTCGTCGTACCACGCCCTTGGAGCTTGCTTGAGTCCATAAAGTGCTTTGTGAAGACGATAAACCTTGTCAGGATAATGAGAATTGACGAATCCTTCCGGCTGTGTGACATAGACTTCTTCCTTCAAAGGACCGTTAAGAAACTCCGTCTTTTCGTCCATTTGATAGACAATGAATCCCTTATGTGCAGTATAAGCAAGGAAAATCCTGACCGCTTCCAAACGAGCTACTGGTGCAAATGATTCTTCAAAATCAATACCCTCTTTCTGACGATACCCTTTTAGCAACTATCCTAGCTTTGTTCTTTATGATTATGTTTTCTTCATCCATCTTGTTTTTCCAGACCCATCAAAGATTTAATGGAATTACATCGTATGGTCAGTCAACAAGTTCCCAGACTTTAAGTCTTTCAAATTGAAGAAGTTCATCTTTCATCGATTCAATCCAAGCATGATCAGCCATGGCTTCTTTGATGTTTTTTGGTTCTGCTGTACTCACGGCGAGTGCGAACATACAAACATCGCCATCGGTGTTAAGCTGTCGTCTTGTACGAACGGGCTGTGAAGGGTTTCCAATTACTTGAACAAAAGGATGATCTCGGGTCCAATGATGTGTTGAAGAATGTCGTTGATAAAATGTATGCATATTTGACGGATCAACATGGCGAGTAGAAGACTCTCCAGTTTCGTGTACCGGTGTACCGAATGGGTTGATAAATTCATCTTCGTCATTTAATGCATTGTCTGCTTGATTTGTGTTCTCTAGAGCAGTGACAGTAGTTGTGGATGTTGTAGCAGCGGTTGTTGATGTGATATGCGGTAAATCTGCAGCAACCCGTGTTGAAGTAGATGAAGTTGTATCCTTTTGTTGACGATGATCGGTATCATCATTCTTATCATGAATGACAGCGGAAGACTTCGATAAAACTTGTTTCTCCCCCGTGAAATATTCATCATACATTGGTCCATATAACATTTCTAACTCTTCAAGTGTCGTGTTGACTGTCATATCCGCTCTAGGAACATTTCCTTGAACCAGCGTCAAACTTAACGATTCATTGTTGCGGTCTTGAGTTTCGAGTTCCGTGCGGTTGTGAACGGATGTCGTTTGTCGTTGTGGATCGGGACTTAAACTATTTTGTTCAAGTGCCATTTCTTGTAATTCATCAAATCTGATATGAATAGTCTCGACTATCAGCTTTGTTCTCTTGTTGTAAACTCTATATCCCTTAGACTGAGTTGCATATCCCACTAGAATACATGCATCACCTTTCTCTTTCATCTTCTCCAAATTTTCACCATCTCGAATTATGTAGCAAGTACATCCAAAAACATGAAGGTGTTTGAGTGAAGGTTTTCGATCATGGATTATGTGATATGGTGTCTTTTCGTGTCTTGGGATAATTAAGGATCGGTTTTGTGTGTAGCATGCGGTTGACACGGCGTCGGCCCAAAAGTATAGTGGAAGTTTTGAAGTAGATAATAATGTTCGAGCAGACTCAACTAAAGTACGGTTTCGTCTTTCAACAACGCCATTTTGTTCGGGTGTTCGACTAATAGATGTTTCATGTTCAATTCCTTCGACTTTAAATAGTTCCTCAGAGTTGAATTCAAAAATTATGTGCCTCTGTCAGTACGAACCACTTTTATTTGAGTTTGAAGACCACGTTGTATCAGTTTAATGAAGTTGATGAGAACTTCGGGTGTTTCATCCTTGGACCTCAAGAAGTGAGTCCATGTGTACCTTGAGTAATCATCGACAATTACCATAACATATTTCTTCCCATTGATACTATGAACACGCATGGGACCACACAAATCTATATGAAGAAGATCTAACCGTCCTTTAGAGCTTGGTGTAGTCTTTGTCTTAAAGCTACTCGTTTAGCTTTACAAAGCTCACAAGAATAACACAGATGATCTTTGACGAATTTCAAGCTTGGAAGGCCTCTCACAATATCTTTCTTGGAAAGCAAGTTGATGGTATCAAAGTTGAGATGAGAAAGACGTTGATGCCATAACCATGCCTGAGTCGTTGAAGCTTTAGCCATGAAGCAAATTGGAGTTGTAGAAGTTGTGTCTTGTAGTGAAATTGTGTAGAGATCAGTACTCCGTGAACCGGTGAGTAAATCATTCCCATCATAATCACGAACAAAACATGTCTTCTTCTGAAAGCAACTTCCAAATCTGCATCACAGAATTGACCAACCGAGAAAAGATTGTGATTGAGCCCTTCGACGTAGTATACCCTTTTTATCGTGATATTCCCCTGAACCAAATCTCCATATCCTAGGATCGGTGCAAACTGACCATTTCCGAATCAGACCGTACCCAGGAACTTCTCCACGAAGTTAATTAGAAGCTTGAGATTCCCCGTCATGTGCTTCATGCATCCGGAGGCCAGTATGAAGAGAATTATTTTTATCACCTGAAGAAGAGTTAGAACACGTTGGAGCATTTGCTAAATTAGATATCACATTAGTTGTGATTGTAGAATCATTAGTGTCCTTAGAAACATTTAAAGGCATACTAACACTTGTTGTCACATTTTCTGTCCTAACTTTAGGAATCCATTTATATCCCGGAGGACATTGATTAGCAAGCCACCATTTCCAAGACTTGCTAGCAGACTCATCTAATTCCCTAATTCTGCTTCTAGGGTTCTTAGTGGTGGAGTCTGATGCATTACTTTTCTTAGTGGGGGTTGCATCAGAATGGTTCACTTTGCGTTTGGGTTTACTAGCACTAATAGGCATCACAACTTGCTTCTTAGTTCTAGTATCTACGCCTTTGACATTATTCATAGCACACATAGAATGATTAGAATTAGCACATTTTCCACATCTGACACAAACAAATTTGACATTCAAAGCATTCAAGTCATTCAAGGCATTCAAATCATCATTATACGCGATTACAGACTTTTTATTCTTAAAAACATTCAAATTCCTAGGGTGTTCTTCTACTTCCTTCATCTTCCCTTTACTCTTGTGTTTCCAAACCTTATCATTCACGTGAGTCCTCTTAAGCTGAGGCCTGCTAACACTAGTAGTGGAGACTACTCCTGTAGTAGAAGATACACGAATATTAGTGTTTCTAGAAGTCTGAGGCGAGTGACAAACTTTGTTTGTGGGTTTAGTGGTCATTCTATACATTCCTGGTTTAATCACATTATTGTGCTTAACGCTTGGTGCTACTATATTCCTTATGGTTTGAGTATGTGGTAACCTTTCCTTTCCATCCATCTTGGGGGTAAACACAGGGTTTGCAAACGAAGAATTTGAGAAAGCAGATGGTTTTCCCAAGATGGAGGATCTATTTACTTTAGAGGCATTGGGTTGTCTAAGAATAGGTTTCTTAATGCTAGGTTCCACAACTTTCCCACCCATCTTAGCAACGAGTTTCTTCAACTCTGCTATAGCGATGTCTTTTTCTTGTAACTGAGCTTTCAAATCCGTAATATCAAGACTTTTTTCGTTTAGTAATCGACATGACTCAGATAATTTTACTTCCAAAGGTGTATCATTTGAAAAGCTTCCAACTTTCTTTTGCAAAGCAAGTTCAAGTGAGTGACAATGTTTTTGAAGATAATCATATCTATGTTGAATTAACGAAAACTCTTTTTTGTCAACTTTATTTGAAAGCTCAGTTTCAATAAGTTCACACTCTTTTACTTGATCACGATATTTGCATGCAACATCAGAATATTCATCAATATCAGCACAAGATGTAACATAAACACACATAATATCTTTTGAGAGACATTCATCTAAGAGTAGATCATATGCTGTAGAAAACTCGTCTGTTTCAGGTTGATGGTCGTTCACTTCTTGTTCACGAGATTCCACATAGTTCAAATCATCAAACATTTCTTGCTTAATTAATGTTTCAAATTCCAGAATATGTTTTTGCGGTCTTTCCGCAAGCGGAATCAAAATACTTTTCACAAGGACAGTTATATCATGAGGAATTTCTTTGTCTCTTTTCGAAAGTTCACTTTTTTCCAGTCATCATCAACAACCTTTTTGAAAATTTCAATGTTACTCTTGAGAATATTAAGTGCTTGCTTACTCTTGCTTACAGAAGCTTTAAATGGCAAGTACTCAATAAATTTGGAACATTAGTTTTCTTAGTGGCAAAAGCTTGTCTCTATTTAATTCTTATTTGTTCACATTCGAAAAATATTTGCTCACGAGTTTTCGGTGTTTGTGGTTAGAAGAGACCATAAAGACTGTTTTCATAAGCATAATTATATGGTTTAACAAATTCTTTATTAACTTTTGGTCTACTCTTCTTCCAAATCGTTTGTCTCTTCACTATCGGGCCTAGCAATAAGGCAATCAAGATCGGTCCATTGGGACTCATCAAGATATAAGTGCTGATTCTCAGATTGAGCTTGCTCAATGTACTTAGGATTAGCAAAACTAGGTCGATCCTTAAAAAACGAACGAGGTGCCAACATTATCATGGTTTGAACTGATTGATTAGTTTTGTATACAATTTTCCTGTAAAAATCAATTTGAGTTTCAAGTTCCACCATTTTGTCGATATTTTTCGCTTGTTTAGTTTTGAAATCCTTTTCCAACTTTTCAACCACAACTTTCTTTTCATTAACAAGTTTAGTTTTATCCTCTTGAAGAAAACCATTTACTTGAGTTAGCTCATTGACTTTGATGGTAGCAAGATACGTTTTGTGACGTTCAGTACTCAAAGAGGTGTTATAATTACGTTTCTCTTGTTCTAGAAGCTTAAGAGTTTCGTTATATTTCTGTTTATAATCGTCCTTTTTGATGTTAACTAAACACCCTTTGTACCCCTCAATCTCATTGGTCTTTTGAAGAAGCTGAGCTCTATAGCTATCAATGGTCTCACTAGATTTGATTGGAGCAGCTTTGCATTCTTTAAATTTTGAGTGAGCGTAGCGTTTGCCTTCTTTAATTTCTTTTGACTCTTTCTAGTTTCTTTGAAATGTTTTTGTAAAGAAGCAGTTAAGTTAGCAAGCGCAATACGCTCCTCATCATCATCATACTCATTTGCATGTTGATCATCCTCAGACTCATTATTGCACATGTCTGATGAATCGGGTGTGGTATTGCTATCAACTGTTTCCATCATACATGTGTCATTAATGTCTTTGGGTAGCTTACAATGCTCATGAGTATTACCAAACACATTATATTCCTCTTCAGTGTGTACCTTATCAATTTGCTTAATATCAAAGATAGGACCATTGTCATCTTCAGTGACTTTGAAAACTTCTTCAACCTTTTCCATGTATGAGTAATGTTCTTCAAGTTCTTGATTGGAAGCTTCATCATCAGTGTCATCAAGCATGGCTCATTCCTCAGCCGACAATATAACCCCAGCTTCCATCTTCTTGCAAAGCATCATCTTTTCCTTATGATAACCAGAGTCCCTAACTCGTTTCGTCTTTCTACATTCCTTTGCCATATGCCCATAACCTTGATAATTAAATCATTGAATCCCACTTTGTTGAACCACTTGAGTACCAACATTGTCCCTATTCCTAGCAGCAGTAGCATTCCTCTGAGCATCATACTTAGCAATTTGTCAATCATACCGTGCAGAACCCTCAACATGTCTTGGATTACGTCGATCATACCTTGGAGGACTTTCATCACGTTAACGTGTTTCATACCTTCTAGGAGTCTCAACATATTGATTCCTTGTATTTGATGATGTTCGAAGATTGTTGTTGGTGGTTTTGAATATTTTCTTATAGGTCTTCATAATGAAAGCAATTTGTTGCTTCATCTCCCTATCCTTCTGAGTTAGTTATTCATCACTGTCCTCTTCATCACTATCCTCTTCGAACTCAACTTGAAAATCATTTAGACTGACAAACCAACTAGACCAACCCAAGTTAGACTCGACCAACTCATCACAAATCATCTCGTCAACAAAGACTTTTACAACTTTAAATTTGCCTCGTCACAAACACACCCCACACACCCTCGACTCAAAATGTTTTTTTATCAAACACAAAACTAAACAAAAACTCACCCAAAATCAAGAAACCTGACTCTCCATCCTAATCCCTTCGTCACATTTAACAACACAAAACACTCACACAACATGACTCAGACATCGACCCTTGACTCAACCCATCAGACTCTCACACCATCAAAGCAAACACAGACCCAAGACTACACCATATGACCCAAGTTTAATCTTTCACAGCACCCACACAATTCACATAACAGACTCGACCACACCTCTCGATTCAACAACATAGACTCGAAAAACAACATTCGACTCGACTCCACAACCAACTCAATCATTCTTGACGTGAACAGACTAGACTCGAAACGACACAACAAACAAGATCTCAGTCTAACCCACCATCGATCGACGAATCTAACCAAAAACACAACAAAATTAAACATTACAGTTAACCTTACCCGAGATCTTTACAAGATCTTGAAGCCATAATAACATTGTGTTCTTCAAAGGATTGTTAGATTCAAACCTAAGTACGTGTTTAATTAGGTTCTTCGTGTTACGTTAATGAGATAAATGATACTTATGATTTATTTCGTGGATGTTTAGAGATGATTTGAGTTACGAGATTCGTTTGATCAAGAGATGGGGATTGAAGATTAAAGGATTCTATGACTGTGATTTAGGGATGATTCGTGTGAGAATATGAGATTGAGTATTGGATTATAAAACTCGTGGATGAAGGAGATTTGGTTTTGGATATCTTTGTTGTATGTGATGTAAATGGTTGAAGAAAGAAGACGGAGGTTACAAGATTGATTGGTTGATTGTGAGAATTATTTAGGTGAGAGAAGGGCGGAGATGTTTAGGAGAAGAGAGGTTAGGGTTGCTTAAATTTAGGGTAAGTTTAGTTTATATAAATCCCAAGTGGGTCACACGTCCTTTCCTTCTTTTTTGACTGCCAAAACGTGGCAATATTGAGAGTTTTTTAGGACACGTCCTGCTTCACCAATTTATTCACTAAGTTGTATTTAGACGAATTTAATAACTAAATTGGATTAGCTTCACCAAGTTATTCACCAAGTTTTCACCAAGTTGTGGAAAGTTTTTAGACAAATTTAGGTCGTATTTAGTATTAGTGGGTCAATGTATTTTTTATTTGGACTCCGGTTTAATTTATCAACGGAATCGTTGAATTCGATATTTCAAGAGGGAGAATTGCATCTACTACAAGACATAGCTAGAGAAAGTGGTATTATTTCGTTTCGACTTCTTCAGTCTCATCTTGTGAACATTTCATGGCTTCAAGGAGGGAGAGAATTTGTGACACTCTTTGGTCAAGATCGTCATATATTCATGGAATCCATATTCCTCAACTTGAACCAACTAGCTGAGCAATTTCATAAAGAAGAATTTAATCACTCTGCATCGGCACTTGCATATAAGGCTCTTGTGACACAACTCACGGCTTTCCTCCATTTCAATATTGTCAAGTCTGAAAGTTCAGTGATTTGCTAGTCATTTCTTCGAGACACACATACCGAGCTTCAAGTTTTTCGTGGTACACTATTGAAACTCATGACATAGGTCTCGTCTTTGATTTATGAAAGATCCCGACTTCAGCAAGCGTGTGATAATGGAGTGCAAGATTCTATGATGCAAGAGCAAAATGGTCATACGACTAACGAATTGGAGGCTGCTGAAGATTGTAAGGACATGGAATCAACAGTTAAGCATGACATCAGCAACACGTCAGGGAATGTTACAGACATCTCTTATGATGACACTATACCCGTTTATGACGAAGAGCCTACAAATATGGTACAATGTAATGTTGTATATGATGTCTATGCCGATGACCTACCGCATGTTGAGCATTTCGAACCTAATTATGACAAACATGGGATGGAAAAAGGTGATAGTTTTACCACTTTAGATTCATCTGATGTGCGTCATAATGGGGGAGAGATTGTTCAGAATGCTATAGTACATCATGATAAATACTTTATGACTGCCTCGTTAACTGATTCCGATTCCAAGATTAAAGAGCTCGAAACGATCGTAGCTCAGCAATCAAAAGATCTTGAGGATGCCAAACTAGAATTTTCTAAAAGAACTAACAAGTTTGAAACATATTTTGAAAAACTTGAAAAATAAAATGTTATTCTTGAACGAAAATTGGATCAAACAATTCTAGATTCTAAAGCTGAAAAGGATAATCTTTTGAAACAAATTAAGTTGCTTGAATCTAAGTTGGCATCCCAAGATGAATTTCTCAAAGAAAATGATACTTTAAAGGCTCAAGTACAGGAAAAGGTCTTTGCAATAGCTACGTTGAAAAATGAATTAAGGAAAACTAAAGGAACTAGTGTGGACACTAAGCTTGAAAAACCATCAATCTTCGGAAAACCGCCTCAAATTCAGTCTGTTAGACAACCGACTGCATTTAGATCCGAGCGACTACAATCCTCGAGACCGCGGTTTGCCTCCCAAGTTGATACGGCTCATATTTCTAGAACAGTCACTCCACCAACTAGGGCCAATGTGACTAAAACAGCTTTTGCAAGACCTAATCACATGATTGCATCTAGTCTCCCTAGACATAGTCCAAAGAACACGTCTCGAACTAGTTCAAATGACGTTCGCCATAAATTTGGTCTAAGGGAAGCTATTCAAAAGACACAAGTAAGAGATAGGATTTTCAAACCTAGTCAGATGCCTTCTAGATTACCCAACACTACTAACCGTAGCATGTCATATCATAGGAGCATCAATCAATCACCTAGGAATTCTAGATCTTATTCGGACTTGAAATATGCTACTTGTAAAACATGTAGGAAATGTGTATTTGAAGCAAATCATGATTCTTGTGTCAAGAAATTACTTAATGAGGTGAACTCCCATGCTAGACTTAGGACCTAGTGGGTAGCTAAAATCAAACCCATTGGTAAAATGTGGCGCCCCACTGGTATTACTTTCACTCTTGTAGGAAACGAGTGCCCTTTAACTAGGATAGGCTTCGATTCTACTAAGACTACTAGGGAGGAAATTGAAAAGGATGATACATCACTTAAGCCTGAACTTAAGGTTTTCTATAAAAGGAAACATTTGCCAGCTAAGACAAGTGAATCATCTCCTCAGGTCACCTCTGGCACAAGAATAGAAAACTGTGAATCCCCACTTTCTTCTAAGATAGATATCGCTAACCCACATCAAAGCATAAAACTTTCTAATGAGAATGCAGGTACCAAAGTTAATGTTCAACAAGAACACAACGGTCCAATCTTTGTATACCGTACAACTAACTACACTCTCAGAGTTTGGTTGCTGAAAAAGCTGATATCTAAGAAACAAGTGTCTTAGGGAACTCGCAGTTAAGATGTATAAAAGGACTTATAGTCACATCACAGACTGTAACTCGTTCATCAAAGAAAGGAATGTTTATCGCCGATGATAAACTTATCCTTACGACGAGAAATTAATTTTTCTCGAGCATGAGCTTATATAAAAAATATTTCAATTTTTTAAGCTCATGCACAATGGGTCACAGTCAAATCACAGTCTGTGACCCGAACTTCAGAGAAAGGGAAGTTTATCTCGTCAACGGTAACTTACCCTCACAATGAGAAATTAAATTTTCTCAGACACGAGTTTAGTTTAAAACTATTCAAAGGTTTTAAACTCGTGTATATGGTTCATTGTTAAATTTCAGACGATGACCCGATCTTCAAAGAAAGGAAAGTTTATCGTCGATGATAAACTTATCCTCATTAACGAGAAATTAAATTTTCTCGGACGCGAGCTTACATTAAAACTATCAAAAGTTTTAAGCTCGTGTAAATGGCGTATAATCACATTTCAGATTATACCTCGGACTTCAAAGAAAGGAAAGTTTATCGCCGATGATAAACTTATCCTTACAACGAGAAATTATTTTTTTCTCGGGCATGAGCTCATATTAAAAACATTCGAAGTTTTTAAGCTCATGCACAAAGACTTACAGTTAAATATCATACTATAACTCGGACCTTAATTTTAGGAAAGCTTATCTTTAAAGATAGCTTATCCTCGTAACGGGAAATTAATTTTTCTCGGTCATGAGCTTGTATTAAAACATTCCAAGTTTTAAGCTCAGAAAGGAAAATGTATCTTTTAAATAAGAGAACTTTTCCTCATAACGAGAAATTCACCTTTCTCGGTCATGAGCTTTACGTTAAAACATTCAAAAGTTTTTCAAGCTTATGAAAACGACTTCTATGTAAATGTCAGCTTAGAACTCGCTCTTCAGTTAAAAGGAAAGTTTATCTCCGATGATAAACTTATCCTCACAACGGGAAGTTTACAACTTCTCGGACTTGAGCTCGTTTTGTAAGATACTCAACATCTTAAGCTCAAGTAATTGGTTTTCAAAACTTTGAACAAAATTTTTCGAGAATTTCTCAAAAGGTTTTTCTAAATCTTTCAAAATTGTGTGTTCAAAAATGTTTTGATAAAAAGAACATGTCTTCTGCAATCGATAATATTTACGAACCTAGAAATGCCGTTCAATAATGACACGGGGTTGTAAGTAAATTTTGAACAGAAGTTTAAATGATTTAAAACATGTTCAAAATGGTTTGCTATTATTTTAGATAGTAACCCGCTTTTCATATTCGAGTCAAGCATTTCACCGGAAAGCTTTGACTCAACAACGGGAATTAATTTTCTCGGGCATGGTTTACTTTATAACCATGTAAGGGATTGTGTTTACGTAATAACACAATCTAACAAGAATATATGTACGTGTCAGTGCATTTATTTATTAAAACAAGAGAAATCTTGTTTTTATGAAGTAATCATCTCCACCAATCATAGCAATTTACAATTGATATCTACATACTCGACGATGCGACTACTCAAACGGCGACTACAACTCTTTCAATAGAACACGGGTCAACAATTGAGGGGGAGCAATTGTCCAGCATTTAGAATCTTTGACGTCGAAAGTGCCAAGTTCACATATTGGTATCAAGACATCGATATCAATCGTACACATGGAGTCAAGAGATAACTTCAGACGTGACGAGGCGACCAACATTCGTGAACAAGAACCATGTGATTTTCTTTTTGGGTAAAAGGGAAATTTATTCCCCGGTAAAATATATTAATCACCCAAAAACATTAAGTACAATGGAACACGGCAGAGATACCGTGTTAACCTCAAAGAAAACTTGAACTACCAGATTATATGACATGCCATATAATCAATGCATAAAATACGCTAAAACACCTATAGGAAAGAACCATCTATAGGAGCATGAACAAAATAAAACCTCCATAAAGAAAACTAGCTAATCAACCGAGCCGATAGCCTCCATTTCTGCACCAAAGCTGAGACGCTCCGAGAATGTTTCCAACGGCATGACATGAGCTTGAGCCGAACATAATTTTTAATAACCTCAACAACCTGGGCAACCGTCCTCTTAGAATTCTTAAAGATTCGATTATTTCTCTCCTGCCATATAAAATATGTTGACGCAGCCAACACAAGTTTTGCCACAACACTTCGGGTAGACTTTTGACGAGCAATCGGAAATAGAGCATGTACCACATCTTCTATAGCAAGCATGGGATAAGGAAAGTCAGCAACTCTTCTAATTGTGTTCCAAACTTGAGTAGAAAACGAACATTCGAAAAACAAGTGCTCATGCGAATCATGCGTCGCCTCACAAAGAGCACATCTTAACGTAGACAGATCAATATTATCCCAATCCCTTATTCGATCTTGGGTCTTCAGCCTACGCTTAATAATCAACCATAACGTAAATGCATGCCGAGGCATACACCCTGAAAACCAAACAACGTGATACCATGCAACCTTAATCTCCCTGGGCCTCAACAAATTCCACACAGCAAGCGTAGAAAAAGGTTTCGGACTCCCGTCCCCATCTCTCCATTCCAGAATATCAGCATTACCTTCAAGTAAATTTGGAACTGCAATATTGAGTAACAATGGGTATTTATGCACCCATTCATTAGGCCAGTTGAACTGCCCCTCCGTAATAAGATCCCGGACCATAGTCTGTTTATTAAACCCCGATCGAAAGATGTCCTGACTAGATATAATATTAGCAAGTGGACTAAGCGAACACCAAGAATCATACCAAGCCAAAGTAGTATTGCCATCACCAATTTTATGCCAGATTGAGGAACGAAGCAACGGTCTTAACTGGAGGATTTTACGCCAAGCCCATGTCATGTTTCCACGAATAGGAACATCCCAAAAACTCCGATTCTTTAGCTTATACATATGCACCCATCTCACCCACAAAGAGTCCTTATTCGAAACAAGTTTCCAAACATGGGACACCATAAGGGCTTGATTAAATGGAGAAAGACGACGTATACCAAGACCTCCTTCTTTCTTTGGTAGACAAACCATATCCCATGCAACTTTAGACTTCCCCACACCCGACCCACCTTGAGACCATAAGAAACATCTCATATGTTGCTCAATATTCGCAAGGATTCTCGCGGGCAGAATAAACACAGCAGCCCAGAAGACATGAAGAGAACCCAAAACCGACTTAATAAGTTGCAAACGACCTGCTCGAGAAAGAACTTTATTCTGCCAGCCATCAATTCAAAGTTGGATTTTATCAACCAACTCCTTACAGTCCCCATACATAAGCCTCGACGAAATCAAATGCATACCAAGATGCTTTACCGGCAGTTTACCTTCTTCAAATGGCAGAAGCTGGAGAATAGCATTTTTCACTGGGGTCATGGTGTTACAAAAATAAATAGTGCTTTTAGGTAAACTCGGAGATAAACCAGACACATTCTTAAACTCCCCTAAGCACTCTTTAATCACCTTAGCCGAACTAACATCCCCGTAAGTGAATAAGAAGAGATCATCCGCAAAACATAAATTTACCAATTCTAATCTTTCACAATATCGATGATAAGAAAATCTATCCACTTCTCTAACTCGTCTTCGAAGCATAAGAGTTAAAATCTCCATAACAAGAGTGAACAAATATGGAGAAAGAGGGTCTCCTTGACGTAAGCCCCGCCTCCCCTTGAAATGACCATGAAACATGCCATTAAGACTAATCGAAAATGAAGTCGTTGAAACACATTCCATAATCCACCCAATAAATCTTGCATGAAAACCAAATCCAATCAAAACCTCCTTAAGAAACGACCAATTAACTGTATCGTACGCCTTTTGAATGTCCACCTTGAAAGCACATCTAGGCGGACCACGATTCAAGTGATAATTATGCATGATTTCTTGAGTAAGAAGGATATTATCAGCAATACTTCTACCCGGGACAAACGCCGACTGATTCAGACTAATCACCTCTTTAAGACTATCCTTCATTCTATTAGCAAGTATTTTGGTTATACACTTGAACAGAACATTACAACATGAGATCGGTCTAAAGTCCGTAACCCGAGTAGGATTACTAACCTTCGGAATAAGAGCACGCACGATATGGTTTACTTCCTTAAGGAGTTTCCCATTAACAAAAAATTCCCGAATAGCAAGTATAACATCATGACCAATAATATCCCACGCCCCTTTAAAAAAACCCGCAGTATAGCCATCAGGACCCGGAGACTTATCATTTCCCATGGAGAAAATAGCATCTTTAATTTCACCATCAGAAACATGATTAATCATATCAACAGCCAATCCCGCATCAATACGATTAACAAATAAATCTTGGTCATTTAATGCCATCACCTCCTCCTTCTGCCCTAAGAAACCTTCATAATATTGCACAAAAGCATCAGCAACATGATCATTAGCAAAAATTTCCCCTGTAGCACTCATAATAACATCAATTCTATTACGCTACGTTCTATTTTTCACAACTCTATGAAAGAAAGCAGAATTATTATCACCATCCCTAAGCCAATCAATTTTAGCCTTTTGGCGCAAAAAACGTTCCTCCATAAGACTAGCATGATTAAAAGCTTGTAAGTATAGCATCTGCTCCTCCCTAAGTACTTCATTAAACGGTTCTCTGTCAAGGTCCCGCTGCACCAAATCAAGCTCATGCCTAAGGCGTTTCACATTCTCATGCAAATTCCCCTGTTCATAAAATAGACGACGAAGAGGCTTTTTAAGACCCTTTAACTTTCGCACCAACGTGAACATATGGAATCCACTCCCAGTCATTGTCCATCCAGCATTAACAGTGTCCTTAAAATGCTCATGCATCACCAAGCTATTAGGAAATTTAAAAGGTCGAGGTCTCTTCCTTACATCAGTAGGGATACATAACACACCAGGGGTATGATCCGAGATGCGGTATGGTTTAAATATAGCATGGCAGCCCACAAACACATCCAGACAAACCTCATTAGCCATAATCCGATCAAGTTTTTTCATCAAACCGTCACTACCATGAGGCTTCTGCGTCCAAGTATAGTTCAGCCCCGTATACTACACATCCTTAACCTCCAACATGTTAACACACTCACGAAATTCCCGCATAGAAAGAACAATATTAGAAGATCTTGTAACCACATCAATAAGATTGAGAGCTGCGTTAAAATCTCCTAGCAAACACCATGGCCGTTGTCGAACATAAGCTTGAAATTTAGCAAGATCATTCCAAAGTTCACGCCGATGAATATACAGATTATGAGCATAAACAAAGGAACAAAATAATTCTTTTTTTATCATTTTTTAACCACAATCTCCTATGATCACTTGGGCAGATTGAGTAATCACACTAACATCCACATCATTCCTATTCCATCCCAGAATAATCCGAGACCCCTTATTACACCAAACAGCATTAGAAGTCCAATCCCACTGCCGAAATATATATGAACAAAGCTTCATCAATTTAGAATCAGTAACATGAGATTCAAGGACTGCACATACAGAAAGTTTATTATCATCAATCACTTGTCGAACCTCCTTTTATTTAAGGGAGAAGTTCAGACCCCTTATATTCCATGCAACAATGTTAAACATTGATCACTGAATTAACAGGAGTGCTTGCTCCTTTATTTGAATTTTGCTGAGAATTCTCCATGACTAAATGTTCATCAATTTCCTCGCCTTCACTGTCATCATTAACAACGCCATCCCCTAAGTGGTCTTTGCCTTCCTCATCAGATAGCACACCAAAAGAGTTCTTTAAAATCACCTCTTTTTCAGCTGGCTTAGCCACCACGTCTTTAGCTTTTGACCCTTCCCCTTTATCAAGAGCATATTTTAGTTTCAACTCAGACCGAGGTATAAAAACACCCTGAGACTATTTATTCTTACCTTTATTCGTTTTCTTGTTCTTATGCTTTTTAGTAGTAACCTTAATGAACCCATCTTGCGACTCAATAAGATCAACTCCCTGGTCAACAGTAGTAGGAACCGGTTTCTTAGGAACCATGTGATTCTTTCATATGATGTTCTTCATCATTCAGGTCCAACCTCGTAAATCGCTAATCTTGTGAATACATTATCATATATGATCTTTGCACGTGATAAATACCTTACACTTGTGTCTAAAAGGTATTTTATTTACGTTTCAAGTGCACCCTCATTAATTTGAGGGGGAGCTTGTGTATATCACGAAGATAATTAGATTTGCATTTTTCTTCCCAACTTTTCTTAAAATCTCATTAAATCAATTGATATTAAAAACATCGACTGGGTTAATATTTTTAATATGGGGGAGAAAATGTCATTTAATATGAGATCAATTAATTCAATGGTTTGACTCAATGTGCTGGCTCATCCCGACATGTGCGAAATGTTTTCGAATATCATGGCATATGTTTAGGGGGAGCAAAATGGATTTGGATATCAAAATAGATTTCATGGTGACATACACATACCCAAAACATCTCTATTCATGACGGTGATGATTGTGGTGACATAAGGATGGTACGATAGGTTAAAGTCCAATGATTCTTCTAGAACCAGAGGAATCTTTCCAAGGACATTCCATAGCTAGAAATAGTAGTCCTTAGGAAAGATGGAGAAAATTGTGAACATAGATGAATGTCGACCAAGTACTTAAGTTAGCACTGGAAAAATCACAACAAGGTGATAGTTATGACGTATTGGTAAGCATTGAAGGGGTTGAAGAATGAAAAAGAATTGTAAAGATAAAGGGTGTAAAGAAAGTAGCCCTCCTTACAACCTTAGGCAGAAACCGGGTCAATACATATGCTATTGAGATCATTTTTAATGATGATATTGAAGATAAGACATCATGGACCCAGTGATGCAATGCACAACCCATCACAGCTAACTCAGATATCTCTCAAAAGATATTTGTTTTAATCATACGGAGACAACGCATTATCTATTGATTTATTCACTCCGAATAAATTGGTATGGAAATGGTGGCACTCCTCTCCAGCCTCTGATCACTAAAATCCAAAATGCACGATCGAGTCTAGAGCCAATTGAGATCATCAAATATCTCATTAGGACACACTTTCATAATCCCTTGCTACTTCATACACTATGACAAGTAAGAAAGATCTTAAGAGTCCTACGCAAAATCTTCATGATCTTGCCTGAACATCCGAGTAATACAAAAGTATTTACAATGAAGATGGAAATACTTCTTGAGCGAACATCAAAAGGCTCATGGTAGGTGACTTGTGCGATTCTTTATGAATCAAACTTGTGATAAATGGAATGCAACAGTTGATTAATTCTTAACTGAACTTAAACACGTTCCAGGCCTCTACGCAATATCTCAGTGATCTTACCAGAACACTCAGAGTGACACTCTATAGTGTTTACAGTGATGAGTGGAAATCCTTCTAGTGTTAACATCAAACAGCACTTGGTAGGTAACTTGCAAGATTCTGTATGAATCAAGCTCGTGACAACTGGAAAGACGATGGTGCGGTTCTTAATTGAATTTCACTTGTTCCAGGAAAATGATTTGACGGCTTCAATCATACGGATAATATTATCCAAATGATTCACTCTTTATGTTCGCAGTCAGCTTTGGAAGGTCGAATAAAGAGAACGGGTTTACCCGCGAAATCTTGTCAAGGAGGTTCTTAATTGAAACTACCTGCCACAAGTACGATATTTTGTATCTTCCAACGATCTTCACCGATCGGAGGTAAAATGCTACCAAATTAGAATGAAATGTTCAAAGCCATTTCGTTCGTGTATATGTTTTGTTGCTAACTGTCTTATGCAGCGTAGCGAGAAGGTGGCATTGCGGTGTACAATCCAGAAGAAGTCGTAAACACATGCTTATGCTTTCTGCACTTAATACTTCAACAAATTCAAGAAAGCCTAAAAGTCAAGTCTTCCGCTGTATCAAACTCTAAAGCTTTCAAGAATTTATAAAGGTGTAAGTATGTGGAACATGAAGTCACGGAGAGGCAAAAATCACAAGTGATGAATGCACAAGGTCAAGGCAAGGAAACATGATCAAGACTAAAGTCAAAGATCACATCAAGCATATTCACAAGAACAAGATCAAAGACTCAAGCATAATATGATAGGTTTATGATTTTGTAAAATGCTGTGACCTCCCTTAGGGTGAGATTGTTGGAAATATGTTTTTTCCAAAGAAAGTCTCGGTTACATCATTGTTAGCATAGATCACGAGCTATAGACTATTTAGGACATTTTAACTTGGAGTGACCTCCCTTAGGGGGAGATTGTTGGAAATGCGTTTTTACGTATTTAGAAAGGATCGATCACTCCAACGATATATTCAAGTATTGGGCTCGTGATCCAATATATTAACATATAGCCCATATAGCCCAAATGTAGGGTGGGCTATATATACCCCTCCTAGCATGTTGGAGGGGTTGAGCACTTAGTTATATTTTTCTCATTTCCATCTTTCTCTCATTCTCTCCTTTCTCTCTCTAGTTCTTTATCTTCTTCCATTCATTAGATTAATCAAACACATATACAATCCTAAGAAACTATGATTCTACAGTGCTCTTGGTTCTTTGTCTCGTGATCTTATGGGAGCTGAATACTTAGATAAGTGGAGTATCTTGGTGAAGAGGATGTGGTGGAGTATCTTGGTGATGAGGATGTAGTGGAGTATGATTTTGGAGCACAAGAGCGATGATCTTGGACATGGTGAGTGGTAGACACCAAATCAAGTGGATTAGCAGTCTTTGCTACCCGTTCAGCTCGAAGTTTATTTGCCTCATTTTGAAATTGTTTCAAAATGTCAAAGAGTGTATGATAGTTGACCTCGTCCAACTTATTTTGTTGTTTCACCAATGTTACAAATCGTGTCCACTCGGGTTGAAGTTGTTGTAGAAACTGCACATTGACTTGCATGGTGGAGACTTGCAGATTGTTTCTTGTCATGTCATTCATCATCTTGTAGAACCTTGAGTAATATGAATCAATTGATTCCCCATCCAATGAAGTAAACTTACCAAAGTTCCAGAACAAGTTATTTTTGGCATCTTGCTTGTTTAGTGATTCTCCTTGTTGCAAGCGTTCAATGGCAAACCACATTTCTTTTGCAGTAGAGCATGCATCAACCGTTGAGTAAATATCATCTCCAATCCCACTTAGAATAAAATAGATTGTTTCTTTCTCTGCATCAATCCAGGCACGGTTCTCTTTCGAAGTGTTCTCATATGTTTCTGTAATTGTTTGCTCATCAGAACAGGACGTCGAGTCGGTTGCTGGAACTGTAGGAATGGTTATTATAGTGAGATTATAGGGTCCTTCTTTTATGCAACGTTGAAGAACATCACCATTGGGTTTAGTGTCAAGATATCGAAGGAATCGTGATTGCCATTGTGCATATCTACCAGTCACAAGCATTGGTGGTCTCTCTTTATTACCCGCCACCATTATGTTGTTGTTCGTCACACGATATTCGGCAGTAGAATCCATCTCAAAATTCTCTGAAATGATGAATTGAATGTGGATCTTAAGTAGTTGTGTTGTGATTGTTTTGTTGTTGAAATTCCGAAAGTTGCGATTTTTCTCAGTCTGACAATAAATTCCTCAGTCCGACAAAACGGTAGACCTAAAAAATTGGTAATCACCAAATTTTGAAATCGAGCTAGAAATAGCCTAAAACTAGTATGGAAAAATTTTGAATCTACTTGACGGGAAAATTTTAACTCCTTTTTTGTAAATCTTCGTGTAAACTACGTTCCGGGACTAGTCTAGATAGTAGCTAAGTCTAAAAAATACTCTAACAAAATTTAGATGTCCATCGCAATGTCACCCATCGCACTCTTAGATTGCAAGTCTGATCGCACTCGTTGATCGTAAGTCTGATCGCACTCTTAGATCGCAACCCTGATCGCACTCATAGATCGTAAATCTGATCGCACTCTTAGATCGCAACCCTGATCGCACTCATAGATCGCAACCCTGATCGCAAGTTGGATCGTAACACTGATCGCAAGTTGGATAGTAACCCTGATCGCAAGTTGGATCGCAATGGTAGATCGCAAGTTGGATCGCACTCTTAGATCGCACGTTGGATCACAATGCTTGATCGCAAGTTGGATCGCAATGCTGGATCGCAAGTGCTAGATCGCAAGTTGGTGATCACAGTCCACGATCTCAAGTAGAAACCTCGAGGGCTGTTGCGATCGGAATAGACGATCGTAATGAATAAACCCTTTCTGAGACTTAAAACCAATAAAGAATGGAGATTTCTAACCTTGTAATCGGAGATAGAAAGCAAACCACAATAACCAAATCCTTACCACACATATGAAAGATGTAGAGATGTATAGAGGAAGATTTAGAGCACGGAAAACACAAGAAAAAACTTAAATCCGAGTAGATTTTATGTTAAAATCACACGAACTAAGTAGTAAATCAACAACGAATCACAAAACTTCCCCATGGCGATTGATACCAATTGTTGTCCCATATATTTGTGATGATTCTACAAAAATAAAGAAGAAAGAAAGGTAGATAAAAGATGGAAGGTTTCTAGAGAGATAAATTAGTGAGAGAAAGTAGAGAGAAGTGTGTGTTAAACTTTGTGAGATTAGATTAGAAAATGAGACAACCAACACACTCCCTAACATGCTAGGAAGGGTATTTATAGCCTTTGCCTACATGTGGCTTAATGGGCTATAGTTTGATTGGGTCAGGCTTGAATAAATGCTTAGTACCTTGAAAGAGGCCTTTTAAGCTAGCCATCAAGCCCGTAATGTCACGACTATTTTAACTAACTATTAAAACGTTCTACTAAATGTTACAATATAAACCTATGACCGAACATTCTTGTTTGAATCAATATTTTGAGGCTAACAGAATGTCAATATGCTTTGAGCGGGAGAATTGAACATTGTTGCAGCATAAGGCAATTGCACTTTTGTTGTCGTAGTACATCATAATTTTGTTGAAACCTAGACCATAGTCGGTTAATTGTGATCTCATCCAAAGAATTTGAGCACAGTAACCGGACATAGCTATGTATTCTGCTTCCGTACATGAAATTGCAGCACTTTTCTACCTTTCGATGCCCAACTGATTAGTCGATCTCCTAGTAGTTGCAAAGTTCCACTCGTGATACGCCTTGTATCTTGACAACCCGCGTGATCCGCATCTGCATATGCCATAAGTGCAATCGAAGAGTCCTTCGAATACCAAAGTCCCATTTAATGGTTCCTTTAAGATACTGAAAGATCTGTTTAACAATAGCTAAGTGTAATTCAGTATGTTGAGTTTGATACCGAGCACACATACATATTGCAAATTGAAGATCAAGTCGACTAGCTGTGATATACAGAAGGGTACCGATCATTCCATGATAAAGTGTCGGATCAACAACAACTCCATGTGGATCTGCATCAAGCTTAGTTCGTTCCACCATTGGAGTATCCACGGGGTCGCAAGATTCCATCTTATATTTCTTAAGCGATTCAAGGGCATACTTGGATTGATTGATAAAGATGCCTCTGGGACTCTGAGACATCTGAAGACCTAAGAAGAATGATACCTTGCCCATCATTGACATCTTAAACTTGGAAGACATGAGTATCCCAAACTCATCGGATAAGGTTTGGGTCGAGGCTGCAAATAATATCATCAACATATATTTGTACCATAATCATATCTTTACCTCGTTTTTGAATGAACAGCGTGGGATCCACCTTGCCTTTAGCGAAGCCTTGCGTAATGAGGAATTGTGACAATAGATCATACCATGCGCGTGGAGCTTGCTTCAACCCATAGAGAGCCTTCTTAAGCTTGTACACATGATTAGGATATTTAGAATTCATAAAACCATCCGGCTGTTGAACATAGACCTCTTCCTTGATTTCACCATTAAGAAATGCCATCTTCACATCCATCTGATATACGATCATATTCATGTGGGCTGCATAAGCAAGGAATAGTCTAATAGCTTCCAAACGGGCAACAGGTGCAAAGGATTCCATAAACTCGATGCCCAATAATTGCTTGTATCCACGAGCTACTAGTCGAGATTTGTTCTTCAGTATTCCACCTAACTCATCGAGTTTCACCTTGTAAACCCATTTCAAAGTGATTAACTTTACTTGATGCGGGCATGGGACAAGTTCCCATACATCAAGACGTATAAATTCATTAAGTTCATCTTGCATAGCTTCTATCCAACAGGATTGGGCAAAAGCTTGTTGCAACGTCTTAGGTGCAACTTCACCGAGAAAAGCATCAAAATGACAAAACATTGCACTTTCTTGTAACTGACTTCGTGTGGATACCGGACGATTAGGGTCACCAATAATAGAATCTATAAGATGATCCTTTGTCTACTTGCTGTCATGTTCACGAATCCGTGCATTAGAGTAGACCGTAGTAGGAGCTTCCTCTGAGGTGGACGACCCGGCTTTATTAGAGTCGGGAATTGGTACACCAAAGAATGGAAGTTCACGTATTTCAGCGAATTCCAAATCGTGATCATCATCATCCTCTTCATCATCGATAAGTGTGACATGGGTAGTTGATACATGTGTTGGTTGAGAATTACTCGTTGAAGGTATATCTTGACCACTTGTAGGTGTAGACATATCTGATTGTGCTTCGGTTGTTGGAGCGACAACTTCGTAGACCGGAGCTATTACTTCAGGTTTTGGAGCAACAATACTTGGAGGAGTAAAAAATTCATCAAAGAACGGTTGAAACAACGTATCCCATTCATTCCTAGAAGGTGGTGTAAATGATGATGAAGTGGGGTTGTTTGGGACAAGACCAGAGCTAATGTTACTGGGTCCCATTCATGAAGTGTGGGTTCAGAGCTGCTTTGCTCAGAAGCCATTGCCGTAAGCTCATCAAAATCAACATTCATAGTTTCGAGGATCTTACGAGAAATACGATTGTAGATTCGGTATGCCTTCTTTGTGGGTGCATAACCAATGAAAATACCAATATCAGCCTTTGGTTGAAGTTTTCCCAAATTGTCGCTGAAATTGAGTAAATTGAAGTTTGTTTCTCTCGATTCTTAACCAATTGAAAGTCCTATCAATATCAAGTTTATTATTGTTTTTGGTTGATAGGGTTTTTTGGATTTCTATGTCTATTTAACCAAGCACATAAAAATGGTGAAAAATATTAAGCTACGTAACCGTAAAACACTTAGCAATTACCAATCAATATTCACAAAAGGACAAAATTGTAAAAGCATGGAAGTAATGTGCCAAAAATTTAAAGTAAATGAAAGTTCTAAGCTTGAAATGTAAATTCTAAAAAGTTAAAGGACTAAATGTGTAAATTCTAACAACTTTCTAACTAATTTTAACAAACTTGAAAACTAACTAACTGATTATGACAAGTAGTTAAAAGTATAAGGATATAAATCTTGCAAACCCTAATTATTAGCAAGTTTAGCAGCTATTGAAAACAGTAACAAACTTCAAGGACCACAATGCAATTAAAAAGACAAATTTATCAAAAACAGGCACAAGTAAAAATAAGCTCGTATGAGCTTATTACTGAACCAAATAATCTCAAACCAATTTCAAAAGACTTAAAATTGAAAATAAGCTAGACCTGTCTAAGGAAAACGCTTAAAACTTAGTAAAACTCAAATAAGCTCAAACCAATAAGCCATGAATAAGCTAACTGAAAATTTAGACATGCACATTCAGATTTTTAAGCTCAATCTTGTTAAACAACTTAATGATAGTTTGGAATGTCTTTTCTTTTGGAAAATGTTCAAGTGAATAAGTAGGAAAATGCAATTAAGCTGAAACGTAGCTTATTTGACTTTTGTTGACCAAAAGTTGAAAAAGTTGAAAAGCTCAAATTTCACTCAGAACATGTTTCTAAACAAGAATTTGGAAGAAAATAAGCACTTTTGTGAAGTAGATTTGGCTCTACAAGAAAAAAGTCAGCTCAATTATCATAGAAACTTGGCTTTGCCTAAGAGCTTATGAAAAAGCTGTTTTCTAGCTGAATTTGGAAAGCTGTATGATATCCTTGCACATAATCAATCTTTGGATGTTAAGGCACAAATAGGAACTAGTTTCAATGAAATTGGTTAAGAAATGAACAGATTACAAGAGATTGAAAACAACTAGTTTTCTGATGAACATTTAACAAAGACTTGAACCTGAACTATTTTCTAGTCAATTGCCTGTTTGACTTCAACTCAGACTTCAAAACTAACCAAAATTTTTTCAAAGGACCTAGTGAATGAGAATGAACAATTCTTAACAGGTTTAACACATTTGAATGCCAAAAGTGTGCAGATCCAAACACTAGTTATGAATATCTGATATGAACTTTTATGAAGGAATTTTTAGTAACAGATTTAATTAAACTTTGACTGATATCAAAATATGTTTGATGAGCAAAATGAAGAATTTTAAGACTAAAGACAGATTTGTAAACAGGTTTGAATACAAATTGCAATAACAAGCACTTAACTGATGACATAAAGGACAATATCAAGTAAAATCACACTAGAAACTATAAAACTACCAACAAGCAATCAAATCAAACCAATTAAGCTAAAACAGATCCAAATCACATGATCAGAGCAACATAAAAGGTTTACACTAGAATTCAGCATGCATTCAACAATTTAGTAGAATTTAAAAATAGGATTTTGCAAACTTGTGAGCTTAGGCCTCCTTTGATGGAGGAGTGTGGTGCTGAACCAACTCAAAACTACAAAAATGCCATAAGATCATCACCATAAACCATATAATCACCTCTAAATGATCTTTCTGAACAAAATCAACCATTTGCTACAAAACTGCTTCAAAAGACTAGAAATGACTGATTCTTTGGCTAGAAAACGTGTTGTAAACTCCAAAGTTCTCAAACAAACTTCATTAATCTCTTAAGATCAAATGGAAGCACAAGCATCAACAGAATAGAAGGATTGAGTATGTGAATTGAGAATGATAAGAGGAAATGGATATTTTTGCGTTTTTATTGATTGAAGAAGGTAAAACAGTTACAACTGCCTAACTAATTCTATAACTAACTCTCAAGAGTGTGTCAAACTCTTGAGAGAAGTTCACTACTGAATGAATAACAAGAATGGAGAGAGAAATCTAAGGTATGTGTGTTTTTACACACTTTTCTACTTGTTACAAATGAGAGTCTAGAGCCCTATTTATAGAGGTTAAGATGAAGTGAGGTGAGTCTCAGTGACGTGTTCCCACCAATTAGAGGTTGCCAGGTGTCCTCAAACTCTTGATTGATACTAGCCGTTATGAACTTGAATTTGGACTTTTCTGATTGGTTGACTTTCAAGCTTATTGAGCACGTGGGATGAATTCGTTGTCCAAAAACGAGTACTTTTCATGTTGACAACTTTTCTTGAAACACATTGTAGATGAATCCAAGTTCTGGGTTCGTTTGAAGAAGAAGGTGATACGTGTCTTGATGTGGTTGGATGTTTTTGTGTCACACGGATTGTTATCTAAAACTGGATAAAGGGATTATTGCATGGCAAGTTTCTATTGGTCCAAAAATGGATAGTGGACTTTGCTGTAGCAGATACGGCTCAATAAATGTGTTGGTGAGGTGGCATATGAGGTGGTGATCCGTGTGTAATGTTTCTTGTGTTTTGATTGGCCCATAGCAAGTAAACATGGATCAAGACCAAATTTGGAGTAGTTTCGACACTTTCAACCCCTTAGCTTTGGCAGAATATCAAAATAAGCCATAATCTTCCAATGTCATTTTCAGTCCTTCAACTTGCATTCTTGTTTATTTTGTCCCTTTGACTTGGTTGACTAAGAGTTTGACCAGATTTGACTTGAATCTTGACTTTGACCAAATTTCACTTTAAGTCTCTCAACTTTGGGATGTTGTCAAGATAGGTCCCTCATCTACAAAGTCTTGTCATCTTTGATCCTTCTTTGTCTTTTTAATCACAAATAAGCTTGATTTCTTCTTGTTTGCTTGAAAACGTATCCTTGTTACCTATTTAAGCACAAATACAAAACATACCACATAATTCCGCATTATTGCACAAAAGTTAGGTATTTTCCATGTGTTTTAGGGTGATTTGTTGATTAATTGATATGAGATTTTGCTCATATAAAATCCCCTACACTTGAACATTGCCATGGCCTCATGCAATGCTATATTTTAAAGCACAATTTTATATTTTCCTCATAAATAACCCACCTTGGCCAATATGAAATGCTATTACACTATACTACTCTATATGATGCATGATTTTGATTTTGTACAATGCAATGCAAAGAAAACAACTATATATATATATATATATATATATATATATATATATATATATATATATATATATATATATATATATATATATATATATATATTTATATATATTTTATTTTTCTTGAAATGGTTTTGATGGAAAAATTCGTCAGGAAATCAATGACTTAAATTAGGGCTTTGGTACCACGGATACTTATCACCCTCAAGTTTCACTTTCCCCATACCAAGCTTTAAAATGGGATCATTTTATTCATAATTAAAAAGTGTATCAACTTATTCATGACAATTAAATGTAGAACCGGTTATTATTTGAGCAAATTGCTTGAAGGCAAATTTGTCATTATTTGAAGCGTGAAATATAAGAAATGTAAAATCCAAAAATAAGGAAGCACGGTTTTAATCCTAAGTAATCCTCTCATCCATTACTTGAAAGACCGCTCACAATTAATATAAGTCAGTTTCAAGAGTAATAAGTCATTCGCCTTATGTGTAAAATCCTCATGTCATGCATTAATAAGTAGCTACACACTCGCTAATGAAAGAAAAATAAAACTCACGCAATAATTTACATCCTCTGCCTTTTTGAGACTTTGGATCTTCAATCCCGCAACCCGTCAAGGTAATATTGGATTGGAGCAACTATTAAATCCCCGCAACCCGTCAAGGTAATATTGGAATCTAATAGTTACTATAATTAACACTTCACTGCCCATCTTGGGAGTCTTGTATAAATTTTTTTTTCTTTTTTTCTTTTTCTTTTTTTTTCTAGCCACTCATTTTTTTGTAACCCGCTAAATATTAAGCATGACATAAGTCTGGTACACATAAAACGTTCTAACTTAGAATCTTAAGACGTACTTATACCAACCATGAATGATTAGACAAAATTGCATAAGAGATTACAAACCGATTAAAACCATTCTTGATTATTTATTAACATATATACATGCGAAGAAATTAGAGAAAAAGGAAGAGAAGGGTTTAGCCACAAGTATTTATCATGAAGTTTATCTAGCCCTTTTATACTTGCTTCAACTCTATCATCTCCCATTCTCCACAAATTTAAAATCTCAAATAATGAGATTGGTGGATGCTTAGCCTAATAGACCAATGAAGGACTACATGGTTAAGGATACTAGCTAGAGAATGCTTAGATAAGCAAACTCGGGTTGAGTCAAAATATCCATGGCGGGCCTAATATGTCAAAGAAGTCTAAATTTGTTAGCCATGTTCTTATTATATTTTTCTATCTTTTTCAACTTTTTATAAAGAACAAAAGAAGAAATATATGCAATGCAAATGTGTTATGCAAATGAAAAATGATTGATGCAAAAATTATGAATGCATATTTTTAGTGGCCAAAGTAGATCAAAAATTTGAAAAACATTTGAAAAATTAATTTTCCGTGTTATCATGAAGGTCAATGACAAAGTCTAGGTAAGGTCACTTTGATAGAAGACCCCCCCAACACTTAAGCTAAACATTGTCCTTAATGTTTAAGAGCATGGAAGTAGAAACTTCCCCTACACTTATGACAATGAATAGACTTTTCTCAACCCAAGCTAAGGAAAGATCAACTATAGTGAATTCATTTTTTAAGCATAATGTGTCTATGAAAAATCACAATAGTAACGAAGTGAACCGGATACAAGGGCCTCCTCCATAAGCTCCAAAGCACATGATGAGTGAGAAACCCTACAACAATATGAAGACAAAAGAAGGTCTCCCCTACACTTCTCATCAACTCTCCATCTTTATTTCTAACCTACAACACTCTAAGTATAAAACTTCTAAACCTAGTTATTCAAGCTTGATTTAAGGAGTCTCTAGGTCGACTCTTCCCACAATGAATTAATTCATGGGGAAAATAGGGATCTCTTGGACCATTTCCACGGAAATGTCCTCCCCAAAATAGTGCTTAACACGGTGACCATTCACTTTAAAATTTGGACCATCGGGTTGTGACAACTTAATAGTTACATATGGAAATACTTGAGCAATAGTGAATGGACCAGACCATATTGACTTAAGCTTGCCCGCAAAGAGTTTCAACCTTGAGTTAAAGAGGAGAACCGGCTCTCCAACTTTGAACTCACGGTTCTTGATAGTAGCATCATGCAATTTCTTAGTCTTCTCCTTATAAAGCAATGAGTTCTCATAAGCATTGGCTCTCAATTCATCCATTTCATTAACTTGGTCCTTTCTATGTGAGTCGGCTTGGTTTAAATCAAAGTTAGGCCACTTGACAGCCCAAGAAGCTTTATGCTCTAACTCGAATGGGAGGTGGCATGCTTTTCCATAGACAAGCCTATATGGAGTAAAACCAATGGGTGTCTTAAAGGCTGTCCTAAAAGCCGACAAAGCATCATCAAGCTTATCCGACAAAGAAGCTCGATGCTCTCCCACCGTTCTTTCCAAAATTCTCTTTAAACCACGATTTGTGATATCGGTTTGACCATTGGTTTGAGGGTGATACGCGGTAGAAAGTCTATGATTAACTCCATACTTCTTCATAACTCTCATGAATTGATCAATACAAAAGTGAGTACCACGATCACTTATGATGGCCCGAGGTATACCAAATCTAGGAAACAATTGCTTCAAAAATTTCACTACAACTCAAGCATCATTAGTAGGTAAGGCTTTGGCCTCAACCCACTTTGACACATAATCCACCGCTACGAGTATGTACTTATTTTCCTTGGAAGATGGAAAAGGTCCCATAAAATCTATTCCCCACACATCAAAAATCTCACACTCTTGAATGAAGTTTTGTGGCATCTCATCACATTGAGTAATTTTTCCTTGTCTTTGACATACATCACAAAATTTCACCATCTCTTGGGAATCTTTGTATATGGAAGGCCAATAGTAACCCGAATCAAAGACTTTCTTGGCGGTATAGTTGGGCCCAAAATGTCCACCCGTAGGTCCCTTATGACAAGCTTATAAAATTTTAAATGCCTCGGGCCCATCTACACACCGTCTAATGATTTGGTCCGCACATTTCCTAAAGAGGTAAGGTTCATCCCAAAAGTAATACTTCACTTCCTTAAGAAATTTATTCTTTTGTTGGGAAGTGAGACCCTCTATTAGCACATCCCCCACAAGATAGTTTGCAATATCCGCAAACTAAGGGGTGACATCCTCTTGAGAAGAGATAGACATGAGCTCCTCTAATGGAAAGGATTAATTGATTTCCTTATGAGGAAAATCTCCTTGAAAAGGATGCTCAAGTCTACTCAAGTGATCCGCCGCTAAATTCTCGGCTCCTTTCTTATCTCGAATCTCTATCTTAAACTCTTGGAGCAATAAAACCCATCTCAAAAGCCTAGGCTTAGCATCTTGCTTTGTCATGAGATATTTGAGAGCGGAATGATCCATATACACTATGGTTTTAGATAGCACAAGATATGGTCTAAATTTCTCAAAGGCATAGACTATAGCAAGCAACTCTTTCTCAGTGATAGTATAATGAAGTTGTGCTCCCGTCATGGTTTTACTAGCATAGTGTATAGGTTGAAAATGCTTATTCACTCTTTGTCCTAACACGGCCCCACTGCATAATCACTAATAAGTGTGAAAACACTTATCCTTTTACCACTTATTTCCAATAATAACAAGACCAAAACGTGTATTTTATGTCGTAAATATTATGCGTGGTTTGTGTTTTTATTGTGTTTTAGGACCAAAAGATGAAAAAGGAAGAAAACATGGTCTATCACGGGCTTTTATCGAAGAAAAAGACAAAAGACGAAGTCAAAAGATCGAGAGTGTAAAAAGAACGGAAGTCCAAGGCCTATTCTGAAGATTTATCAAAGAAAAAGTCCAAAGACGGAAGTTTAATGAAGTCGAAGAACTCGAGTCTAAAAGAAGAAGAAAATTATAAGACAAGTTCAATTTACATCGACAAATCCCGAGACGACGTCGAGAAAGACAAAGAATTTAAATAGAGTCGTGAAGAAAGAAAGAAAGAAGGAAACTCATGTACCTTTCCATCTCCTATAAATACCCTCCTAAACACATTAGGAGGGTAGTTAGCTAGTTTATTTTTCTTTCTTTAGTTTTAATTTTAGAGAGAGAAAGTGTTTAGCTTTCTCTCACTAGAACTTCATCTTTTCTTTTCATGTTTAAGCTTTGATTTGATCTTGTATTTTGGAATCATTAATCTATAAGTTCAAGTTAAGTTTTTTATCTTTAATCTTATTCTACCTTTCTTTATTTTTAAGTTGATTTTGATCCGTTATAATCTTTGATTTTGCTTAGATTGGATGTTTATGTGATTAAAAAGTTTATCTTGTTAATCCTATATAAGATTTTATACGATTAAGCTTAAGGCTTGTTATGCTTTTTGGCTTATTTACTATTTAGCTTATTTACTTTTTTAAGTTTTCTTAAAAGTTTAGTGTTTTTAAAGTTTGTTTTGAAAAGTTGCTTATTTAAAGTTTAAAAAGTTCTTAATTTATGCTTATTAGTTCGGCTTATTATTAATTCGATCAAGTATTGGTTTGAGCTTATTAAAAATAGCTTAAAACTTGGCTTATTTTCGGATACATACCATCGGAAAGGGTAAACCCCTTTCCGATCTTGCATTCCAATTTGGGCTCTTTATTCCGATTTGGATCATTTGTATTCCGATCACTGGACCGGATTAGGGTTTAGCATATTCCGATTAAGGCTTCTTGTATTCCGATCAAGGATCGGAAAAGGGTTTTGTTTATTCCGATTGGGATTCCTTTGGGATTCCGATAGGACCTGTTTTTTAATTATTCTGATAGCTTATATAATCACTTATTCCGATAGCTTGCATTTTCAACATTCCGATTGGACTTTCTGACCAGCTTTCCGATCATATTCCGATTGCTTTCTGACGAGTGCTTTCCGATCAGATTTCGACCAGGCATTCCGATGGGTTTAATTTCTTGTTTTTACAAAGTTTTCAAGGTTTATAATCATTACGTTTTAATTTTTTAATGCTTATATTTTACTCAACGACATTTTCATATTTAGTTTTAGTTTAAAATAGATAATCAAACAAACCATTTCCTTTTCCACCAAGAACGACTGAGTCGCACTAATTAACGGTAATCAATTCGAAAAGATCGGAGGATAAACTCTTTCATAACTAAGTGAAAACCTAGTTATTCTGCCGGCTCTTTTCGTTAAGATTAACGGTTTTTAGTGAGAGACGCGTTGGATTTTGGGATCCGTTCATTCGTGAACGTTATTTTCCTTGCTTAAAAATTTTCAAAAAAATCCATAAAAATTAAAAAATTTCAAAAATACAAAACATAAAAAAATCATAAAAAGCATTTCTTTTCCAAAGTCTTGCACCAAAAATATTTTATTTTTACAAGCACATATATATTCTTTGTTTCTTTGGTTTCTTTCTTTTGCAGGTGTATGCGTACTAGATCTTCAACTTATCCAGAGCCCGAGACTCGTGAAGATTTAGATATGGCTGGTGTGCACAACAACAATAACAACCCACCTCTACCCAATTTAAATAATAATAACAACAACAACAATGTTCCCCCACCCGACCTACGAACAATGGAGGAGCTTTGTCAACCAACCATGAACGGACGCGGAGGACCAATTGCGCCGATGCAAATCACGGCTCTTGAATTTTCGTTGAAGCATCACATGATCCAGCAAGTTCAAAACGCTTGTCCTTTTCGCGGATTACCCGATGATGATGCCAACAAACACCTCGACAAATTCATTACCGTCACCTAAAGCATGAAACTTCCCGGTGTTACTATGGATTTCCTTCGCCTACATCTCTTCCCACACATTTTATCCCACCATGCCGAGAAATGGTTTGATCATCTTCCCAAAAACTCAATTCATACATGGAATGACATGACTCAACGCTTTTTGTCGCGCTACTTTCCACCATCCATGGTCACTAGTCTTCGCAACCAAATCTGTGGATTTACTCAAGAACCTGATGAGTCGCTTTTTGATGCTTGGGAACGTTATAATGTCTTGATCGACCGTTGTCCGAACCATAACATGCTCCCTGTTACTTTGATTGATACCTTCTACAATGGTTTAACTTTTCGTGATCGTGATACGATTAATGCTGCCGCCGATGGTACATTCATGAAGAGAAGACATGAGGAGTGTAGAGAGCTTATAGAGAACATGACCACTCACCACAAAAATTGGAATTCATCCGCATCCTCAAGATCAAACCCGAGAGTCAATGTTTCTTCTACTTCTTCAAACCCAGATATGACCGAAATGTCCCGCGCAATAGTCGAAATGAGCAAAAAGATTGAACTTTTAGCCACTAACCAATTTCAACAAGCTAAAGTTGTAGCCACGTCTTGTGAGATTTGCGGGGATTCTCATTCATACACCGATTGTCCTTATACTCATGACAATCCGGAAAATGTGTATGCCGCCAATGGTAACTTTTTTATGGGAGGCTATCAAGCACGTCCTCAAGGTGACCGCAGTTTGCTTAGTTATCGTTCGAATAACTTTCTTTCACCACCCGGTTTTCAATACCATAATAGACCACCACCACCTCAATTTAACAACACACAATACCCACCAAGGAACCATGGCCAAAGAAGTAACTACCAAGGGAATTCTTCTAATAATCAAAGGAATTATAACTCAAATCAAGGGAATTTTAATAATCATGATCAAGGGGCTTTTAATGGACAAAACCAAGGGTTTCAAAATAACAACTTTAACCAAGGTTTTAATAATAACAATTCTTATCAACAACAATATCCAAACCAAGGTTTTCAAAATCAAGGGCAAAACACGAATAACCCTTCAATGGACTTGGTTCTTCAAAAGTTGACTGATAAGTTGAGTGAGCATGAGAAAATCATGTCTGCTATGCAAGAATCGAGTGATAAGAAATTTATGCTAATGTTTCAAGCCATTAATCCCCAAGGCCCACCCCAAGGTACTCTCCCTTCTAACACCGTGACCAATCCTATGGCCAACGTTAATGCCATCACTACTAGGAGCGGTAAGATCATCGTTGAACCTTCTTCTTCACCAACTAACCAAGGACTCGAGATTCCTTCTACTTGTGATATACCACCCGTTATGCCTTCGTCTGCACCTTATGTCCCACCGATACCTCAAGTTTATACCACACCTTCGGTTCCAAAACCGGTTCCTCCACCTTCCACTTCTACCCCTCCACCACCCAAGGATGTGAGTGAGAATTCCATTCCAAATCCTTCCTCTCAACCCAATATACCTTATCCCTCAAGGTTGAGGAAAGAGAAGTTGAAAAACAAGGATGATATTCAGGTTTCTAACTTTCTTAAAATGTTTAAACAACTGAATTTCAACATTTCTTTGTTGAGGCTCTCGCTCACATGCCTAAATATGCTAAGATGTTTAAGGATCTTTTAAGTGAAAGAAAAATTGCTCGACATCGCCAATACCCAATTAAATGAGAATTGTTCTGCCCTTCTTTTGAGAAAACTTCCAGTTAAGTTAGGAGATCCCGGTCGCTTTCTATTCCCTTGCAACTTCCCCAGGGTAGAGAATTGTATGGCCCTAGCCGATATAGGTGCTAGTATCAACTTAATGCCTTTAAGCGTTTTGAAACAATTATCTCTACCTGAGCTAGTCCCCACACGAATGACTTTGGAATTAGCTAACCGTACGGTTGCTTATCCAGTCGGGATAGCTGAAGATGTCTTCGTCGGTGTCGACAAATTCACCTTTTCGGCGGATTTTGTTGTCGTTGACTACGAGATGGACCCCCGTGTTCCTTTAATCGTTGGACGTCCATTCTTGAGGACCGGTCGCACTCTCATTGATGTAGCCGTGGGCGAATTAATCATGAGAGTCGGTGACGAAAAAATGGTCTTCAACATGGGTAAATTTTCTAAGCAGCCTTCTGAAAACGAGAGCGTTAATTTCATTGACGTTCTTGATGAGGCTTGTGAAGAACATTTCAAAGACGCTTGTAAAAGTGGTTCTTCTTCTCTACCCATTGTTGAGACCGTTGCCTCTATTGCTCCATCACTAACTCCATTTTCAGAAAGTGATCTCCTTTTGAAAGAATTTGAAACAACTTTGCGAGATGTGGACTTACAATATGACGATTCTCCCTCCAATTGGGATGAAGACATTCGTACCATTGAGAAACTTCTTAATGAGGACCATATTTCTCCACCATCTCCTAAGGAAATCTCTATCGATGATCCGAATTTGACTACGTCGTCCATCAAAAATCCTCCAGATTTAGAGCTTAAGGATCTTTCGTCTCATCTCGAGTATGTTTTCCTTGAAGACAATAACAAGTCACCCGTCATCGCAAAGGATTTGAATGAAGACGAAAAATCCCGACTTATCCCCGTGCTGAAAAATCATAAGAAAGCTATTGCGTGGAAAATCTCTGATATTCGTGGAATTGATCCTCAATTTTGCACACATAAAATTCTCATGGAGGACAACTTTAAACCCACTATTCAAAACCAAAGAAGGGTGAATCCCAAGATTCATGACGTTATCAAAAAAGAGGTTATCAAACTTCTTGATGCGGGAATGATCTACCCTATCTCAGATTCACCATGGGTTAGTCCGGTCCATTGTGTGCCTAAGAAAGGCGGAATCACCGTTGTGCCCAATGAAAACAACGAGTTGATTCCTACTCGTCTCGTTACAGGGTGGAGAGTTTGTATAGATTATCGCAAACTCAATGATGCTACGAGAAAGGATCATTGTCCCTTCCTTTTATGGACCAAATGCTCGAACGTCTAGCGGGTAATGATTATTATTGCTTCTTAGACGCTTTCTCCGGGTATTTTCAAATTCCCATCGATCCTAAAGACCAAGAGAAAACCGCATTCACTTGTCCTTATGGAACATTTGCTTACAAACGAATGCCTTTCGGCTTATGCAATGCTCCTGGGACGTTACAAAGGTGTATGATGGCTATCTTCCATGACATGGTTGAAGAAACTATGGAAGTCTTCATGGATGATTTCTCGGTCTATGGTGATTCTTTCTCTCATTTCTTTGCCAATTTGGAACGCATGCTTAAGCGGTGTGAAGACACTCGCCTTGTTCTAAATTGGGAAAAATGTCATTTCATGGTAAAAGAAGGCATTGTGCTTGGACATAAAATCTCAAAAGCCGGTCTTGAAGTGGACCCTGCTAAAGTGGATGTCATAGCCAAATTACCTCCACCTTCAACCGTGAAGGGTGTGAGAAGTTTCCTTGTCATGCGGGCTTCTATCGTCGATTCATTCAAGATTTTTCTAAAATTGCTCGCCCGATGACCCACCTCTTGGAAAAAGATACTCCTTTCATCTTTTCTAAAGAGTGTCTTGAATCCTTCAATCTTCTTAAGGATAAGCTAACTAAGGCACCGGTCTTGGTTACCCCTAATTGGGAGCTACCTTTTGAATTGATGTGTGATGCTAGCGACTTTGCTATTGGAGCGGTTTTGGGACAAAGAGTGAACAAACACTTCCAACCAATCCATTATGCTAGCAAGACAATGACGGGGGCTCAATTCCATTATACCACTACCGAAAAAGAGCTTTTAGCTGTAGTGTATGCTTTTGAGAAGTTCCGCCCCTATCTTGTCCTTTCCACCACTATCGTGTACACCGATCATTCCGCGTTGAAGTACTTGTTAACTAAGCAAGATTATAAGCCAAGACTTCTTCGTTGGGTTTTGCTCCTTCAAGAATTTAAAACTGAAATTTGTGACAAAAAGGGAGCCGAAAACCTAGCCGCGGATCATCTAAGTAGACTTGAGGATCCTTATCAAGGGGATCATCTGAACCAAGAGATCAATGACTCTTTTCCCCTTGAGACCTTAATGTCTATCAATTCCGATCTTGATGACACCCCGTAGTTTGCGGACATTGCAAACTACTTAGCGGGTGGAATTCTCAGGGAAGGGTTAACGTCCCAACAAAAGAAGAAGTTCTTTAAAGACATTGAACACTATTTTTGGGACGACCCTTAACTTTTCAAACAATGTGCTGATCTGATTATTCATCGGTGTGTTGATGGACCCGCAGCTTTATACATTCTCGAAGCTTGCCATAAAGGACCCACCGGTGGTCATTTTGGTCCCAACTACACCGCGAAGATAGTGTTTGACTCGGGATTCTATAGGCCCACCATTTATCATGACGCTCATGAAATGGTTAAACATTGTGATGCTTGCCAACGCCAAGGCAAGATCACACATAAAGATGAGATGCCTCAAAATTTCATACAAGAATGTGAAATCTTTGATGTATGGGGTATCGAATTTATGGGGCCATTTACATCATCTAAAGGGAACAAGTACACCCTCGTAGCTGTTGACTACGTTTCCAAATGGCTTGAAGCTAAGGCTCTCCCTACGAACGATGCGAGGGTGGTTGTGAACTTTCTGAAGCGACTTTTTGCTCGATTCGGTGTTCCTCGTGCTAAAATCAGTGACCGCGGGACTCATTTTTGCAATGATCAATTTGCTCGAGTCATGGCTATGTACGGTGTCAATCACCGTCTTTCCACCACTTATCATCCTCAAACAAATGTTCAAGCCGAGATATCTAACCGTGGATTGAAGCGAATTCTTGAGTTAACTGTGGGAGAGCATCGTGCCTCGTGGGCCGATAAGTTAGATGATACTTTATGGGCTTTCCGTACCGCTTATAAGACCCCGAGTGGTTGTACACCTTATCGTCTTGTGTACGGGAAAGCATGCCACCTACCTATCGAGCTGGAACATAAGGCATACTGGGCTTTGAAGTGGGCTAACTTCGACATTAACAAAGCCAGCAATCTTCGGAAGATTCAACTCAACGAGCTCAACGAACTAAGGAATGAAGCTTATGAGAACTCATTGATCTACAAAGAGAAGACCAAGATCATCCATGATTCAAGGATTAAGAAACGAGAGTTCCATGTTGGTGATCAAGTTTTACTCTTTAACTCTCGGTTGAAGATCTTCTCGGGAAAGCTGAAGAGCCGCTGGTCTGGTCCATTCACCGGCACCAAAGCCTTCCCATATGGCACCATTGAGCTTTCTCAGCCAAATAGGCCCACTTTTAAGGTGAATGGCCAGCGCGTGAAGTTGTACTTTGGTGAGGACATCTCTCATGAGATGATTCCATCCCTCACCACGTTTCCCGTGAATTAAGTTCTGGGCCGAGTCAGGCTCGTGACTCGGTTAACAAAAACAAGCGCTTCTCGGGAGGCAACCCATTGATCTATCCTTTACCGTTTTCATAATAAGTGTAGGGGGAGCCTCATATGTGTTTGTTGTCTTGTTTCTTTTGATGTGCAGGGATTAAAAGCTTCAGAGATCCATTCTCGATGACTTTTGACGAACCGTGATCCCGTGTACCCGTCTTCCCGGTTCTATCCTAAACTGTCGTGATTCAATATTTCATATCTTATATGTTCTCATTGAAATCACTATAGTTGTCCTTCCCTTAGCAAGATTTAAATAAAGTGCACAATGTCCTAAGTGTAGGGGAGTTTACTCCCACATGCTTAAACATTGAGGACAATGTTTATATCAAGTGTAGGGGGACTTCTATCGAAGTAAGTGGTCTTTCCCATGAATTTGTCCTCATTTTAACCGGAAAAACTGATTTTTCGACATTTTTCAAAATTTTTAATCTATTTTGGCCTAGTAGTATAGTAGTGTTTTCCTTTGTCATCGTTATTTACTTTCTTTGCTAGGATAAATTTTTAATAAAGTGGTTTTAAATTTTTCAAAGTCGTGAATATTTTGACTCAACCCGAGTTTACTTATCTAAGTTTACTCTAGCTAGTATCCTTAACGTGTTTTAGTCAAGTTTTGCTAGGCTTTTATTTAGGGAACTTTAAAACGCGAAAGTCTTAACTCTCACGCGTTAAGAACAAGAACTTTTCACAAGTTCCTCTAATTGATCCTAGAGAGTCGTTTATCAAGGGAACTTTAAAATGAGATTTCTATACTTGAAAAAGTCTAAGAATTTGCAAGATCCTATAGATAACTCGAAATCCCAAAACTTTGATTTAATTGGCTAAGCATCCACGGGTCTCGTTCATTGTGATTTTAAATTGTGGAGAACGAGAGATGATAGAGTCAATTATAAGTTTGGCGTTCTTTCGTGAATTTATGTGAGTTGATTATAAGCTTTTTCTCCCATCGCTTGCTAATAAATTTAACTGCAATAAATAAGGTTGTACGATTTGAAAAGTTACTTAACTTCTAGCGCAAGATCGTTTAAAAGTTGCTCGGTATTAATTAGAGTTCATAGCCAAGGCATAACTTATTGAAGCGGGATGCGAAGATTGGCGAGTCCGAAAAGGCCCTAACAAGGCATGAGGGCTACATTTTGTTGCTAAAGATCCCAAGTGATGTGAAGAATCTTTTATCAAAAATCAATATGAAGGATCGAGACACACGACGAAAATCAAATACTCCCCAAAAGATCATGGAGAAGTCTATCCAAAAAGGCCCTAACAAGGTATGAGGATAAATAGATCCAAGTCCTAAAAGGAGGCGGATCGTTGTATATCAAATTCCCCAAATAAAGATTGGAGAAAAATGAAGAAATCGTGGTCCAAATATGAAGAATCTCTCAAAAACTTCAAGTGAAGAAATTCCTATTATGAAGTGAAGACCATAATATCAAGAATGTCTCTCAAGATTTGAAGTATGAAGTCGCTGCCAAATATCGGTCCGAGAAAGGTCTCAAATCGTGAAGCGAGTTATGCCAAGATATGAAATTTATGAGGTCCCGAGAAGCAGTTTTAAAAGATTTTGTCCTTTAGCTAACTATTGATTAAATCGTCCCACTTTATTTTCGGCCAAAATAAACTATCAAAATAAGTCAAACAATGCATCCTCGTGATCATTCAAGACAATATTAAAATATAAGAGATACACCTAGGAATAAGGGAGTCTAAGTAAATAACTGGACCACATGAGTTCGTGTTAGTTTGCTAACTTATAATAACAACGATCTCGTTTTTAAGCTTGGTTTGGGGAACGTGAAACTTGAGGATGATGAACATTCATGACGGTCAAAACCCCAATGTAAGTCTTTGATTTCTTTACTTGTTTTGTACATATTTCTATCTTTTTAGTTTCCTTAAAGTTTATTATTCAATAAAGGCCAAGGTGGGTTATTTATGATGAGAAATGTAATTTGTGCTTTGAAACTAATGCATTGCATGAGGGATTGCAATGGTCAAGTGTAGGGGATTTAATAAGTGTGAAAACACTTATCCTTTTACCACTTATTTCCAATAATAGCAAGACCAAAACGTGTATTTTATGTCGTAAATGTCAGAATTATGCGTGGTTTGTGTTTTTATTGTGTTTTAGGACCAAAAGATGAAAAAGGAAGAAAACATGGGCTATCACGGGCTTTTATCGAAGAAAAAGACAAAAGACGAAGTCAAAAGATCGAGAGTGTAAAAAGAACGGAAGTCCAAGGCCTATTCTGAAGATTTATCGAAGAAAAAGTCTAAAGACGGAAGTTTAATGAAGTCGAAGAACTTGAGTCTAATAGAAGAAGAAAATTATAAGACAAGTTCAATTTACATCGACAAATCCCGAGATGACGTCGAGAAAGACAAAGAATTTAAATCGAGTCGTGAAGAAAGAAAGAAAGAAGGAAACTCATGTACCTTTCCATCTCCTATAAATACCCTCCTAAACACATTAGGAGGGTAGTTAGCTAGTTTATTTTTCTTTCTTTAGTTTTAATTTTAGAGAGAGAAAGTGTTTAACTTTCTCTCACTAGAACATCATCTTTTCTTTTCATGTTTAAGCTTTGATTTGATCTTGTATTTTGGAGTCATTAATCGATAAGTTCAAGTTAAGTTTTTTTATCTTTAATCTTCTTCTACCTTTCTTTATTTTTAAGTTGATTTTGATCCGTTATAATCTTTGATTTTGCTTAGATTTGATGTTTATGTGATTAAAAAGTGTATCTTGTTAATCCTATATAAGTTTTTATACGATTAAGCTTAAGGCTTGTTATGCTTTTTGGCTTATTTAGTATTTAGCTTATTTACTTTTTTAAGTTTTCTTAAAAGTTTAGTGTTTTTAAAGTTTGTTTTGAAAAGTTGCTTAAAGTTTAAAAAGTTCTTAAATTATGCTTATTAGTTCGGCTTATTATTAATTCGATCAAGTATTGGTTTGAGTTTGTTAAAAATAGCTTAAAACTTGGCTTATTTTCGAATACATACCATCGGAAAGGGTAAACCCCTTTCCGATCTTGCATTCCGATTTGGGCTCTTTATTCCGATTTGTGTCATTTGTATTCCGGTCACTGGATCGGATTAGGGTTTAGCATATTCCAATTAAGGATTCTTGTATTCCAATCAAGGATCGGAAAAGGGTTTTGTTTATTCCGATTGGGATTCCTTTGGGATTCCGATAGGACCTGTTTTTCAATTATTCTGATAGCTTACATAATCACTTATTCCGATAGCTTGCATTTTCAACATTCCGACTGGACTTTCTGACCAGCTTTCCGATCATATTCCGATTGCTTTCCGACGAGTGCTTTCCGATCAGAGTCCGACCAGGCATTCCGATGGGTTTAATTTCTTGTTTTTACAAAGTTTTCAAGGTTTAGATTCATTACATTTTAATTTCCAAAAATTGCACGCTTCCCGTAATCTCTGTTTTTACCAAGTGTTTATCTAATAATTTTTAGTTTAATTTTTTAAAGCTTATATTTTACTCAACAACATTTTCATATTTACTTTTAGTTTAAAATAGATAATCAAATAAACCATTTTCTTTTCCACCAAGAACGACTGAGTCGCACTAATTAACGGTAATCAATTCGAAAAGATCGGACGATAAACTCTTTCATAACTAAGTGAAAACCTAGTTATTAATCACTAGCGTCACACATAAGCTCAAAAGGCAATTCCCAATTTGGAGAAACCTAAACGGGAGCCTTTGTCAACTTTTCCTTAACTATCTCAAAAGAATCCAAACACTCTTGGTTGAAAATGAAAGGAGCCTCTTTTTCCAAGAGGTGGGTCATCGGTCTAGCTATCTTAGAGAAATCTTGTATGAAACGTCTATAAAACCCCGCATGACCCAAAAAACTCCTAACTCCTTTCATCGTGGTGGGTGGGGGAAGCTTAGCAATCAAATCTATCTTAGCACGATCCACTTCTAAACCTTTGTTTGATATTTTATGTCCCAAGACAATCCCCTCTTTAACCATGAAATGGCACTTCTCCCAATTAAGAACAAGACGTGTTTCTTCACACCTCTTTAGCATACGTTCTATGTGGGAGAGACAAGAGGTGAATGAATCTCCAAAAATCGAGAAATCATCCATGAAAACTTCCATAGTTTGCTCAATCATATCATGGAAAATTGCCATTATACACTATTGAAATGTCCCCGGTGCATTACACAAGCCAAAAGGCATTCTCTTGTAAGCAAATGTACCGTAGGGACAAGTGAATGTGGTCTTTTCTTGATCCTTAGGGTCAATGGGTATTTGAAAATAACCCAAAAATCCATCTAGAAAGCAATAGTACTCATTTCCCGCTAAGCGTTCAAGCAATTGGTCCATAAAAGGCAATGGGAAATGATCTTTCCTAGTATCCTCATTGAGCTTCCTATAATCAATACAAACTCTCCAACCTGTAACAAGTCTCGTAGGAATAAGCTCATTGTTCTCATTGGGCACTACGGTGATTCCACCCTTCTTAGGAACACAATGTACCGGGCTAACCCATGGAGAGTTGGAAATGGGGTAAATCATGCCCGCATCAAGGAGTTTGATAACTTCCTTCTTAATGACCTCATGGATTTTAGGGTTAACCCTTCGTTTGCTTTGAATAGCGGGTTTGTAATCATCCTCCATGAGATTTTTGTGGGTGCAAAAATGTGGATCAATTCCCCTTATATCGGATATTTTCCATGCTATGGCTTGCTTGTGTTTCTTAAGGACTTCTATGAGTTTCTCTTTCTCATCCTCTTTCAAATATTTAGCAATGATTACGGGTAATTGGTCTTTTCCTTCTAAGAAAGCATACTCTAGGTGGGATGGAAGGTCCTTAAGTTCAAGTGGAGGTGTACTCTCTATGGAAGGCTTCACTATGGATGGATCATCGTTGGTTACTTCTTGTGGAATGGGTGAAGGAATGGGGTCCTCATTGAGCAACTTTTGGATAGTGAGAATGTCTTCTTCCCAATTAATGGGAGAATCATCATTACCAAGGAAGTTGGACTCAAATTCCTCCAAGAGGAAATCACTCTCTCCAAAAGGTGTTAAGGAGGGAGAAATTGAGGCCACGGTCTCAACATGGGGCATATCTTCAATATTACTCTTACAAGCGTCATGGAAATGCTCATCACACACCTCATCAAGTACATCAACTATGTTAATCGTTTCACAAGCTTTAGACTTCTTAGTCACTTTCTCATCACACACTTTTCCTAACTTAAACACCACTTTTTCATCCTCAACTCTCATAATTAGTTCTCCCTCCGCCACGTCTATTAGAGTACGACCCGTTCTCAAAAATGGTCTACCAACAATCAAAGTAACTCTCGGATCCATGTCATAATCAACCACTACAAAATCGGCCGGAAAAGTAAATTTATCCACACCTACAAACACATCCTTCGCGATACCTACCAGGTAAGCTATGGTACGGTTGGATAACTCAAGTGTCATCCTAGTTGGAGTGAGCTCGGGAAGAGAGAGTTCTTTCCAAACCGATAAAGGCATGAGATTTAGGCTTGCCCCTAGATCCGCCAATGCCATGCAATTTTCCACCCCGGGAAAATTACAAGGGATCAAAAAGCGCCCCGGATCTCCAAGTTTTGTAGGTAAGGTTTTGAGCAACATGGCGGAATAATTTTCATTAAGGGATGTGTTGGGCAAATCAACGAATTTTTCCTTGTTGGAGAGTAGATCCTTGAACATCTTAGCAAATTTTGGCATGTAAGCAAGGGCTTCCGCAAAAGAGATGTTTATGTTGAGTTGCTATAACATTCTTAAGAAGTTTGAGACTTGTATATCATCCTTGTTTTTCAACTTGTCCTTTTTCAATCTTGTAGGGTAAGGAAGATTTGGTTTAAGTGTAGGTGGAGTAGGTGTTGTAATAGAAGATTTTTCTTTGTTAGCTTCTTCATTGGGAGTTATGGAAGGTAAAGGAGAAGTGAGTATAGGTTGAGAAGGTGTTGGTGGTGAAGTAGTAGAGTTTGGAGGTGGTGAAGAGGATGTATGATAACGCTCAAATCCAACATATTTTCTTGAGCATTATCCGTATATTTTGCATGGTTTTTCGTTATACTAACGAGCTTTATAGCTCATATATGTGTAAAGTTGTGTTTGTATTGTTAGTTAGCCAAGAACAAGAAAAGTGAAGAAAAGAAAGAATAACTGACGATTCATGCATATATGAAGGAATCCCGACTAGCTACAAGCTTTGAAGATCAATTCCGGATTCAAGAACAAATGTTTCCAAGGAGCATACAAGTCACTCAACATGGAAGTTGCCACTGGCGAAATACAAGTTGCCACCATCAAAACACATCCAACTTGCCACCATCACATTGGAGCTGATTTGCCTCCATCATGAGTGAAGTTCCCACCAACATTTGTCTAGACAAAATTGTGTCCACATTCATGCAAGCTTCTTTGGTGCATTCTAGAACAACTATGGCTCCAAGCAAACTCCTTTGGCTCCAAGTATTATTCTTTGGCTCCAAGTTCATACATTGATGACCAAGGCCTTAACTCCACTATAAATAAGACCCATAGGGTCATTGTAACATATCTTTTTTCATAACCAACTCCATTATTCATCAAGGGAATTCTCCCAACCTTGGTGAAGACACCAATTCCCGGATTTAATATTGGTGTGCCAAAAAGTGACATTTTTGAAGCTCCAATCATCAAAATAACCTTGCCAAACTCTAAGGGATCATTACCCTTATCATTGGTAGTGTTTTTTGATACCTAAATCACCACCAATCTTCACCAAACCTCTCCAAAACCAGCCTCAAATATCAAATACGAATTTCATATACATAACCCAAAAGACCACATAACTTGTAGTCAATTGGAGGCCTAAGGATTGCTCTAATTCCTTCATTTACTTATTGTAATAGCACTTTGGTAAACTCTTTTTATTATTTCAAGAATGATTATGAATGTCATGAATATTATTCGTATGAGTTTTGTTGAAATAATTATGGAGTAGTTTCATATACACTTGTTTGGATGAAGTCGTGACATAAGGATTGTTTATGTTTCATTATTGTTTTGATCACTTTCAGGTTATGTTTGAAATCCAATTGTGCTTAAGTTTCGTTCTATTTGCTTATCATACTTGATTAGTTGTTGATTATTTCATAGGTTGAAAGGGTTATCATTCACCAACTAGTTATAATCGTTTTGTCTATGGATGATTATCTATTGTAATGACCATATCTTTAGTGGTATGATTATGCAAAGGATCATAAGTGTAATTGTTAATGATTTTGTGAAACGACCGTGAATCAAACTTGTTAAACTAAACATAGTCTTGAATTGGTTGTGACAACCCAAAATCGAGGTCATTGCTTAATCTTATTTTACGAATATTTTTGAAATTTTTGGATGAGTTTGAACGATATTTATTTTTGGAGGTTTAAGTTTAAACCGATGTTGGAAGGTGTATATATAATATTTATTAAGTATAAGGAGTATTAGCAAGCGTGATGTCGATGGATGCCAAATATTTTACGTTTTATTGTCGGTTGTTCGATTTTTATTATTTTCGAGGTTTTATTTTAAATGACGTGTTAAGTCGAGTCGAGAGTCGATATTACTATTTTTGAGGTACGTTTTAAATTTTTAAAAGTATCTTTATGAAACCCGAGCCCCGTAAATATTTTGAAAATTGACTAATAGTTATTTCTCGCTTTTTAGCTAACTATTTACATTTCTAGCCACAACTTTCATTAAATTGCAACCAAGTCCCTACCCCACTATATATAAACCACAAACACACACACACTCTCACAATTTTCATTTCAAAAAATTTACTTCCACTCTCTCTCTCTCTCTTCTCTTTGCCGAAACCCACCACCATCACCAAAACAAAATCAAACTTCAAATTTTCTTGAGTTCTAGGTTGAATCAAGCTAAACTAACACTAGAACCACCCTTATTTTTGATCAAGGATCACATTGGTGTAAGAATTTCTTACATGCAAGCAACTTTTTTTTTGATGTTGGTAGGTAGGAGATATGATCATGCATGGCATTATCATGATGACCCATGGTGGTTTGTGCTAAAAATCTTGTTAGAAACTTCATTTTGATCTTATGATTTTTATTTTGATTATGATTTTGATGTTATGATTAATGTATGATGATATTAGGGCATAGTAATGATCATTTCCATGGTTGGTTTTTATCAAAAAGTTGATTTTGTACAAGTTTTGAGTAGTCATTTTACAACAGTAGGTAAAAGGTAAAATCCGAATTTTTATGTTTTAAAAATGGCTTAACTTATAGCCTAGGGTTGTAGATAATTTTCTTAGCTTCGATTTGATATAAGGTAGAGCTTCTAGCTCAAAAGGAGCGCGAAGTTATGATGTTTTGAATGATCGTGTACTGGGAGACGAGTATCGGCACTACAAGTAGTTGTTGTCGATATTTGGATCGAATCTCGGGGACTCTAAATGGATGTTTTGAAAAATGTAACCTACTGATAATGAGGTGTTTATTTTATAGGTTGAGTTTACTTTAAAACCCGTGTGTCGGTTTTGTAAACGGAGTCGTTTAAATAAGTTAAAACGGTTGTATGAAAAATTAACGTAAATCTGTCCGGATTTTGTAATTTGAGAATGAGTCGGGTATTTTTTTGGTAAAAGGGTAACAATGACCCCGGTAAATAGAACCAAAAAAAGCGTTGAAGTACAAAGAATGTGGCTGAAATGCCACATTAACCGTAAGCTACAGGCAGCTTGTTAAACAAAATGTTTATGACAAGCCATAAACATTAACTAGTCTAGAATACTGAAAATATATAAACTAGACAAAAACCAAGGCGATAACATAAAGTTACTAGGAAAATAATAAAAAATCAACATGGGATCAGCCAGAAGGAGTGCTTGCCCCAATATTAGTGTTGAGAAGATTCACCGAGTCATCAAAGACGACCTCGACTCCCTCCTCCTCCTCCTCATTATCTTCCTCGCTTACGTGAACCCCTTCGTCAATACCAGGCATGGACAAAGATGAAAATTTATTAGATGTAGAAACACTGCTCATTTGAGCTTTACCCTTGTTCGGACCATTAAGATTGCTAGACTGCTGCAACTGACCAGATTTAGTATTCAACTTACTACTATTATCACCACTCGTACTTGTAGAATCCAAGTGAGTTTTTGGTCGAAAAACAACCGTCTTACCTGTTTGGAAACCCTTGCTCAATGGAAGACCTCTCGGAACTTGATTCCCTAAATTACCTTTGTACTTCTGCCTCTTGCTTTGCACTTGTTGGAATCCATCATTATCAGCATGAGTTGGCACATTTTCAACCGTTTTAGGCTTAACATTTTTTGGACAAGAATCAAAGGAATGGCTTCCATTCGTATTCAACATGAATTAATTCCTTAGTACAACCAGAGCCTTCAAGATCAGGGACACCAATAGTAACGTTATCTATAAACTCCGAATCAGCATTCATCTCAATAAGACAATGAGCAAAACTACAACGACCCCAAGACTCTTTGCACATATTATCAGTATACTTATCCATCATAATAAGCTTACCAAGAAACGAAGCAATTAAACTAATACCTTCCTCTTCAAATACCTGTAGCGGGACATCATGAAACTTGACCCATTTGATAAAGTACTTTAAAAGTAATTTCATTTGATAAACTTGTAAGAGGACTTTCTATATATAGTAAGTTAGTTTATCGAGTCGTTTCATAAACGGTTGACGAGTTTAAAAGGGGTAAATAAGCTAGTACATGTAGTATGTACCGGCGGACTTTGTAAAAAGTATAAAATGGTTTAGTAAAGGTGTAGTAAAGTATAATGAAGTTATGTATATCGTTTTCTCTCGAGTTTATCGTGACTTTATGAATTTGAGTTTGATGTTGTTATGTATGATTTATTTCTCGAGTCATTATTAACGAACGCGTCTTATTTGATAGGTAGCGGTAAAAGACCCTAAATTCATGAGCCGTTAACTATCTTCTTACTTGATGTTGTGAGTCGGGAATAGCCGCTTATTCTAATGATAGTACTATTGGGTTGACCACCCTATTTGAGACAAGGGCATTACGTTGAGTAACCCACTGGGAAGGATAATTTTACGTGAATAAGATTGTGGTATTCTAGAAACTATACCCTAGAGGGGCAATAGTTTTATTCTAGTCATGCTGGCATTTGGCGTGGGTGACTATTGGTTAAGGGGTCGGTGTCATGAGCTTAAATACAATGTTTGTTTATCATTATTATTACTGCCTTGAATATAGATTGTGTGTACGACAATTCTATAAATGATTATGATTGATTTTCTTCTTGTGTTCAAATGTGATTTGATAAACCTATAGTCTCGCTCAACATTATTCTTGACTCGTTTTATGCATGTATTTCAGGTAATAGGAAGTGATGGAGCATGGAGCTTTGTTGTGGAGGTTGTGGCTTGGCTTTTGGAAGAATGTTGGTCTAAACTGTTTTCTACCTTTTAATGTTGAACCATTTACTTTATGTTGATGTATTGTACTAAACTTGTTGGTTGTTGGTCGAGATCCATGGGGACAAAATGCTTTACGCTGGTATCGTGTCAGTACAATTTGGGTTGAAATCTATGTTTTAGACCATTTATGAAAATCTTGTTTATATTTATGTGTAAACGTCTCACTTTTGAGTCGTTCAATATATCTTGTGTGATGATGCTTGTGTCTAGCACCCAATTGTGTATTTCCGCTGCGCAATGTAAATTGGGGGTGTTAGAGATTGGTAATCAGAACTGTAAGTTATAGAGAACTGGGTCGATTTTGAAAATTGTCCTAAACTATAACTTTGGTGTCGAAAGTATTTATTCTTCAAAAGCACACAACTCCTCTGCAACGCTCCGGTAAGATCACTTTTAGTTTTGTTTTGCATTGTAGATGTATCCCTCATAACTGAAATGATTTCCCGAGTATTTATTAAGTAAATACTAGGATATTGTATTGGAATTATTGAAAGTACGTTGAGTGCTTGTCAGTATCATATTTATTTATTTTTGCGAGCATTGCATAAACATCATTTGCATTGTGTTGCATAGCATGGATAATGTATGACATTTGCATGAGCATTGCATACTAATTATTATTTTATTAACGATGACCTTAAGTATCCTAAACCCTTATAATTGTAGAGAATGGCTGGTTTACCTCGTGCGGATGGATGGATTGATTTGACTAATGTAGTGGATGGTGAGGAAGTAGATAACTTTGGTGCTAGTGACGATGAGGAGCCTTTTGAGTTTTTAGATGATGGGATTCCACTTACTGCAGTTGGTCAGACAGAGCCTGAGTTGATACAAGGTAGTCATGTTCCAAGGGTCAATGTTGTGCCACAGACTGTTCCAGATTGTCAGCGACCGGTTGTTCGTTCTTCGACTCCTACTTGTGATGCTTATATTAGTAGTTTGCCTGGGATTGCATTTGCTAGGGGTGATGTTCCTGTTGAGTCGAGTAGGGCTGCTAGTGCTCGATCTATTCATGATATTATTCCTAAGGTTTATTGTCCAGGTCCTAGGTCTTATGATGATATTTTATGGTTTCTTAAGAAGTTTGATAGGTCTTTGTTTGAGAGTTATTTGGTTGAGACTCGTGTGATTAGGAGGTTTGAGATGAATGAGAAAAAGTTTGACAGGTTTGTTGGTAGTGTGAGGAGATCAGAGTTTGTTAGGGCAATGGAAATGGATGAGGTTGTTAGATTGAGATCTATGGTGCTGAATTTGAGTGGGCAAGTTGAAAGGTTGCGTAGGGAGCAAGAAAGGAATGCTAGGTTGAGTGTGTGGGGTTTGCCGATGAGATATTTTCCTAGTCATGGTGTTGTGATTCGTGATGTGCCGAATCAGGTTGAAGCTCAAGTGTCGGTGAAGCCGAGTGAAGGAGGTAGTCGTAAAGGGAAGGAAAAAGTGGAGGAAGAATCAGAGGATGTTGATAGCAACAGTGATGACGAGCCGATGTACAAGAAGCTGCGAGGATGTGATGTTTAGTTCTTTCTGTTGTTGTTTTTATTTGGACATGTTGTAATAGAACTTATGTAGACTCGTACTCTAGCTTGTGATGAAACTTAATGACTTTAAGTTGTTGTGATGAAGGATTGTAGTGACATTACTTGTCACAATTTTGTGGAGATTTCAAAAGCAATCCAAATTACCTTCATGACTTATGATTTGTCTTATTAGTTCTCTTGTGTGAATTGGTTAATGATTCATTGTGAATTGTGTTGTTGGTGCATGTAGTATCCATGTTACATCTTGATAGAGAAATCCTTCTTCTTATCTTGATATGAATACTTACTTGTTCTTTTTCTGTTATGGTGACAGGAAGGAGTTGGGAGGCATTTTTCTGACTTTACTAAATTACTGTTTGGTTAGTTTCCTGTAAACATGCCGCCTAAATTGACGACTGCTACTGTTAATACCATGATTGAGCAAGCTATCGCTAGAGCTTTGGAAGCTGAACGTGCTGCAAGGAACCAAGAGGCTGAGAATAGGAATGCTGCTGGTCAGGTTGGAGGGAATGTTGGAAATCAGGCTGGAGGAAATGCTGATGAACAAGCAGAAGGAAATGCTACGGGACAAGTTAGAGGTAATGATGCTGTTCAGCAGGTTCAAAAGGAATGTTCTTATGCTAGTTTCATGAAATGTGGACCTACCCAATTTCGTGGTACTGGTGGTGCATTGGAATTAAGGAGGTGGATTGAGAAGATTGAAAGTACTTTTGAAATCAGTGGATGTTCAGAAGCTAGTAAGGTAAAATTTGTTGCAGCTACTTTTCAGGATGATGCGTTGAGTTGGTGGAATAGTCAAGTAGCTACTGTGGGATTGGTTGAAGCTAATGCTAGAACATGGACTGTGACTAAGGGACTGTTGACTGCTAAGTTTTGTCCTGAGGAAGAGTTAGGTCAGTTGGAAGATGAATTGAGGCATTTGGTGTTGAGGAATAATGATATTGTAGCTTATACAAGGAGGTTTTCTGATTTGTGTTTGTTGTGTCCTGATGCGTTTGTTGATGACCGTAAGAAGATGAAGTAGTATATTCGGGGTTTATCTAGTAATATCAAGGGAGAAACTACTTCGTCGAAACCCAAGTCATTTGATGAAGCTGTTCAAATAGCTCATGCTTTAATGGATGTAAAGCTACAGGATCGAAAGGATAGTATTGCTGAAGGAAATAAGAGAAAGTGGGAAGCTGCACACTCAAGTCAAGGGCAGAATCGAGGTGGTTATCGTAATAACAATAACCAAGGACCGAATAGGAATCAACAATACAATTTGAGAAGGAATGATGGTGTTTGTGCTGCTACAGGAAATCAAGGTAACAAGGTGAACCCGAAGTGTGGTCGGTGTAATCTGTATCATGTTGGAAATTGTCCACCTGCTTGCAACAAGTGTGGGAAGGCCGGATATAAGATGGCAGATTGTAGAAACAAGGGTGTAGCCACTGGGGCTAATGCTGTCAAGGTAGTTTACTGTTCTGGATGTGGAGGCCATAGACATAAGCAGGGGAACTGTCCGAGGGATGGCATACAACAGGGAGGCAATGTTGCTGTTGTTGCTGCTGGGATTGCTGCTCCAGCCTATGTCGTGGGAGATGCTGACAAACCTCAAGGGCCGAACGTGGTGACTGGTACGTTCTTACTTGATGCTTGTTATGCTAGTGTGTTGTTTGATACTGGATCTGATAGAAGTTTCGTAGATGTTAGATTCAGTCAGCTATTGGATAGAGAACCAGTGAGATTGACAACTAGTTATAATGTGGAGTTAGCTGATGGTAAGGTTGTAAGCACTAGTTCAATACTGAAAGGTTGTTCCTTGAAGTTAGGTAATTATGTGTTTAGTATTGATTTGATGCCCATAGAATTAGGATCTTTTGACGTGATTGTTGGAATGGATTGGTTAGTTGGTAATGGTGCAGTAATTGTTTGTGGAGAAAGATTAGTTCAGATACCGCTAAGGAATAGGGTATTGACTGTGAAAAGAAGATGAATGTACGTCTCGTGTGAGAGTTGTTCTTGTTTAAAGATGATGAGGTATATAGAAGCAGGTTGTGATGTGTTTCTTACACAGATAAGTGATGATGGTGTGAATGAAAGGAAATTGGAGGATGTGCCTATGATTAGAGAGTATCCTGAGGTTTTCCCTGAGGAATTGCCTGGATTACCGCCGCATCGTGAAGTTAAGTTTCGTATTGATTTAGTGTCGGGTGCTGCTCCTGTTGCTCGTGCACCGTATCGTTTAGCTCCATCTGAGATGAAGGAATTATCTGATCAATTGAAGGAATTGATGGATAAGGGATTTATTAGACCAAGTTCGTCGCCGTGGGGTGCGCCTGTTTTGTTTGTTAGGAAGAAAGATGGTTCTTTTAGAATGTGTATTGATTACAGAGAGCTTAACAAATTGACTGTCAAGAATCGGTATCCACTGCCGAGGATTGATGATTTGTTTGATCAGTTGCAAGGGTCATGTGTATACTCGAAGATCGATTTGAGATCTGGGTATCATCAACTGAGAGTTAGGGAAGAAGATATTCCTATAACAGCTTTCCGTACTCGATATAAACATTTCGAATTTCAAGTGATGCCTTTTGGGTTAACAAATGCGCCGGCTGCATTTATGGATTTGATGAATCGTGTATGTAAGCCGTATTTGGATGAGTTTGTTATCGTATTCATTGATGATATTCTCGTTTACTCCAAGAGTGAAGAGGAACATGAGAAGCATTTGAGAACAATTTTGGAATTGTTGAAGAAGGAGAAGTTGTATGCAAAATTCTCTAAGTGTGAATTTTGGTTGAAATCAGTGCAATTTTTGGGGCACGTGATTGATAGTGAAGGTGTTCGTGTGGATCCTGCTAAGATTGAAGCAATTAAGGATTGGTCAGTGCCGAAGACACCGACTGAAGTTCGCCAATTTCTTGGTTTGGCTGGGTATTATAGAAGGTTTATTGAGAAGTTTTCGCTGATTGCTAAGCCGTTGACTAAGCTTACGGAGAAGAATCGAGTGTTTGAATGGGGATTGGAAGAGGAATCTGCATTTAGTATGTTGAAGGATAAGTTGTGTTCTGCGCTGATATTGTCTTTGCCAGAAGGATCTGAGGATTTTGTAGTGTACTGTGACGCATCTCATAAAGGATTTGGAGCTGTATTGATGCAAAGGGAGAAAGTAATAGCGTATGCGTCGAGACAATTAAGGAAGCATGAAGAGAATTACACTACGCATGATTTAGAACTTGGGGCTGTTATTTTTGCTTTGAAGCTGTGGAGACACTACTTGTATGGAACCAAGTGTGTGGTTTTCATTGATCATAAGAGTTTACAGTATATTTTGGATCAAAAGGAATTGAATATGAGGAAAAGGAGATTGGTTTAGTTGCTGAGTGATTATGCCTGCGAGATTCGTTACCATCCTGGTAAAGCGAATGTGGTAGCTGATGTACTTAGTAGAAAGGAAAGAGATAAGTATATAAGAGTTAGAGCTTTGACGATGTTGGAAAGTGTTGATTTGACAGAAGCAATATTGTAAGCCCAAACTAATGGATTGAAGAAAGAGAACGTTGAGGCAGAAAATTTGGGTAGAATGTTGAAGCCTTTGTTTGAAGTAAGGCCAAATGGATTGAGGTATTTTAAGAATAGGATTTGGTTACCGTTGTGTCCGTCTGAGAAAGATTCGTTAGGGGTACGAGATTTGGTGATGAATGAATCTCATAAGTCGAAGTATTCGATACATCCTGGATCGGACAAGATGTATCAAGATCTTAAGAAAGTTTATTGGTGGCCGAATATGAAGGCAGATATAGCACGGTATGTTAATAAGTGTCTAACTTATGCGAAGGTGAAGGCTGAACATAAGAAACCGTCTGGATTATTAGTGCAACCTGAGATTCCTGAGTGGAAATGGGAGAAGATTACAATGGATTTTGTGACAGGTTTGCCAAGGACTGCAAATGGTTGTGATATGATATGGGTGATAGTAGATAGATTGACTAAGTCTGCTCACTTTTTGCCGATGAAGAAGACAGATAGTATGGAGTGGTTAACGACGGTGTATGTGAATGAGATTGTTTGTCGACATGGTGTGCCTTTGTCGATAATTTCTGATTGTGATAGTAGGTTTACTTCAGAATTTTGGAAGTCTTTGCAGAAAGTGATGGGAACGGAGTTATATTTAAGTACAGCATATCATCCGGAAACTGATGGACAAAGTAAAAGAACGATTCAAACGTTAGAGGATATGCTTCGTGCATGTGTGATTGATTTTGGAAATGGTTGGGATAAGCATTTGCCATTGGTTGAATTTTCGTACAACAATAGTTATCATTCAAGTATTAAAGTCGCTCCTTTTGAAGCTTTGTATGGACGTAAGTGTAGATCTCTAGTGTGTTGGAGTGAGGTAGGAGAAAGTCAATTGACTGGGCCTGAAATGATATTTGAGACGACTGAAAAGATTGTGCAAATTAAGAAGCGTTTGTTATCTGCCAGAAGTAGACAAAAGAGTTATGCTGATAACAGAAGGAAACCGTTGGAGTTTGAAGTAGGAGACATGGTTATGTTGAAGGTATCTCCATGGAAAGGAGTAATACGTTTTGGAAAGAGAGGAAAGTTGAGCTCGAGATTTATTAGACCATTTAAGATTATCCAAAGGATTGGATTGGTGGCTTATAAGTTAGAATTGCCTGATGAGCTTAAGGCTATTCATAATACTTTTCATGTGTCTAATCTGAAGAAGTGTTTAGCTGAAAGGGATGTGGTGATTCCATTAGAGGAAATTCAACTTGATGATAAGTTGCATTTTATAGAGGAACCTATAGAGATAATGGATAGGGAAGTTAAGAAGTTGAAGCATAGTAGAATTCCGATTGTGAAGGTGAGATGGAACTCTAGACATGGTCCAGAGTTTACGTGGGAACGTGAGGATTTGTTTAAGGACAAGTATCCTCATTTGTTTAGGAAGGATTAAGCGCCGCGGACGTCGCTTCTTTTAAGAAGGGGGATGTGACAACCCAAAATCGAGGTCATTGCTTAATCTTATTTTACGAATATTTTTGAAATTTTTGGATGAGTTTGAACGATATTTATTTTTGGAGGTTTAAGTTTAAACTGATGTTGGAAGGTCTATATTTAATATTTATTAAGTATAAGGAGTATTAGCAAGCGTGATGTCGATGGATGCCAAATATTTTACATTTTATTGTCGGTTGTTCGATTTTTATTATTTTCGAGGTTTTATTTTAAATGACGTGTTAAGTCGAGTCGAGAGTCGATATTACTATTTTTGAGGTACGTTTTAAATTTTTAAAAGTATCTTTATGAAACCCGAGCCCCGTAAATATTTTGAAAATTGACTAATAGTTATTTCCCGCTTTTTAGCTAACTATTTACATTTCTAGCCACAACTTTCATTAAATTGCAACCAAGTCCCTACCCCACTATATATAAACCACAAACACACACACACTCTCACAATTTTCATTTCCAAAATTTTACTTCCACTCTCTCTCTCTCTTCTCTTTGCCGAAACCCATCACCATCACCGAAACAAAATCAAACTTCAAATTTTCTTGAGTTCTAGGTTGAATCAAGCTAAACTAACACTAGACCCACCCTTATTTTTGATCAAGGATCACATTGGTGTAAGAATTTCTTACATGCAAGCAACTTTTTTTCTTGATGTTGGTAGGTAGGAGATATGATCATGCATGGCATTATCATGATGATCCATGGTGGTTTGTGCTAAAAATCTTGTTAGAAACTTCATTTTGATCTTATGATTTTTATTTTTATTATGATTTTGATGTTATGATTAATGTATGATGATATTAGGGCATAGTAATGATCATTTCCATGGTTGGTTTTTATCAAAAAGAGTATTTTGTACAAGTTTTGAGTAGTCATTTTACAACAGTAGGTAAAAGGTAAAATCCGAATTTTTATGTTTTTAAAATGGCTTAACTTATAGCCTAGGTTGTAGATAATTTTCTTAGCTTCGATTTGATATAAGGTAGAGCTTCTAGCTCAAAACGAGCGCGAAGTTATGATGTTTTGAATGATCATGTACCGGGAGACGAGTATCGCCACTACAAGTAGTTGTTGTCGATATTTGGATCGAATCTCGGGGATTCTAAATGGATGTTTTGAAAAATTTAACCTACTGATAATGAGGTGTTTATTTTATAGGTTGAGTTAACTTTAAAACCCGAGTGTCGGTTTTGTAAACGGAGTCGTTTAAATAAGTTAAAACGGTTGTATGAAAAATTAACGTAAATCTGTCCGGATTTTGTAGTTTGAGAATGAGTCGGGTAAAGTACTTTAAAAGTAATTTCATTTGATAAACTTGTAAGATGACTTTCTATATATAGTAAGTTAGTTTATCGAGTCGTTTCATAAATGGTTGACGAGTTTAAAAGGGGTAAATAAGCTAGTACATGTAGTATGTACCGGCGGACTTTGTAAAAAGTATAAAATGGTTAAGTAAAGGTGTAGTAAAGTATAATGAAGTTATTTATATCGTTTTCTCTCGAGTTTATCGTGACTTTATGAATTTGAGTTTGATGTTGTTATGTATGATTTATTTCTCTAGTCATTATTAACGAACGCGCCTTATTTGATAGGTAGCGGTTCTCGTATTTGAAAGGCATCCATTACCATCGACGATCATCTCGCTAGATCTCTTATACTAAGGTGAGTCTATAGCCTCGCTTTCTACTCGTTTTGATGATTTTAATACCCGCGAGGGGGATACATGCTATTTGAAAATAAATGAACACAAGTCATGAGTAATTGTTAGACCCGAATGTTGCCTAAAATTGATTTCATTGTATTGAGTAACTTGTTGCTAAAGACCCTAAATTCATGAGCCGTTAACTATCTTCTGACTTGATGTTGTGAGTCGAGAATAGCCGCTTATTCTAATGATAGTACTATTGGGTTGACCACCCTATCTGAGACAAGGTCATTACATTGAGTAACCCGCTGGGAAGGATAATTTTACGTGAATAAGATTGTGGTATTCTAGCAACTGATACCCTAGAGGGGCAATGGTTTTATTCTAGTCATGCTGGCATTTGGCGTGGGTGACTATTGGTTAAGGGGTCAGTGTCAGGAGCTTAAATACAATGTTTGTTTATCATTATTATTACCGCCTTGAATATAGATTGTGTGTACGACAATTCTATAAATGATTATGATTGATTTTCATCTTGTCTTCAAATGTGATTTGATAAACCTATAGTCTCGCTCAACATTATTTTTGACTCGTTTTATGCATGTATTTCAGGTAATAGGAAGTGATGGAGCATGGAGCTTTGCTGTGGAGGTTGTGGCTTGGCTTTTGGAAGAATGTTGGTCTAAACTGTTTTCTACCTTTTAATGTTGAACCATTTACTTTATGTTGATGTACTGTACTAAACTTGTTGGTTGTTGTTAATCAATATATTCTTGCTACTTGTTTACTTATTTTGCTTAATTATTACTTGTATGGTAATTTTGGGAGTGACAACGATTTTTACCACAAACGTTACATTGTTACAAAGATACTTTACAACCGAAAACACCCAAATCCTAGTGAACGACATGGGCTTACCACAACAAGCTATCTACAAACGAAAGAGTCATACTTGCCCGTGTGTTCTTAGCTTATTCGGTAATCCTTGTATAAATTTAAAACTTGTGTGTACTCACAAAGAACGCATCAAGTTTTTGGCGCCGCTGCCGGGGATTTGTGTTTTGTGCTTTTCATGTTTTGAATCTTTGTTGCATATCGTGTATCGTTTAATCTCCTTAGCGCTTTTAAAGTTTGGTTAGATTACACTTTTTAGTTATTAGTTCATCACCCCAACAAAATTTCTTTTAAGTGTTGTTAAATATTGCAAAAAAAAAATCATTTTTTTAGCAGCAGCCAAGTTGCCGCCGACAGAAGCAAGTTACCGCCGGCAACTGCTCATCAGAAGCAAAGTTGCCGGCCGGCAACCCATAATTGCCGCCGGCAACTGCTTAACAGCTATGATTTTGCCGGCCGGCACCCCAAAGTTGCCGCCGGCATCTCCTGAAACTTAAAAAAAAAAATTAAAAAAAACATTTGTTTTTTTCTTTTATTTTAACTGAGCCTTACCCAAAACCCGTTCCTAATTGTGTTTTAACTCGTTTAACATCCGTTCTTCGAGTTTAAAACCAATTACTCTATTTTTCTCATAACCCGCCCAACCACCCCGTTTTATATTTTGTGCCTCGTTCGTATTTCTATTCGCCTCGGTTTGATCCCAAACCCCGTGGATAGAACCCGAAGTCATTCGAACCGGATATTCTTAAGAGGGGTGGATGGATCTATTATTAAGAGGGGTTTCCTTAATAATAAGGTTTTGGCTCCTGATTCTAGTCAAACGGGGACAAGCAACAAGAATTCCTTTGGTGCTTTGAGTGGTATGATGGAAGATGGCACTGATTGGGAGGATGGTGGTGGTCCAACAGATGATGTGTTGAATGCTGATAGTGAGACTGACGAAGATATAGTGATTGATGATCGCCATGGAACTCGTCAGTCGGATATTCTCACTTCTCACGCATCATGATGATTTCATTTGTTCATTGTTTATGCACGTTTAGGTGGTTTTTTCCTATTGGTGTAATTTGTATTGTAATTGTTCGTTAGAGATCATATGGCATGTCATATGATTTAGTGGTTGTTCAAGCTGGTTAGCTTGAGGTTAATGTAGCATTTCCGCTACATTCCATTGTACTTCATCGCTTTTGGGAATATATTTTACCGGGGATGATGCCCTTTTACCCAAAAAAAGTCATTCGAACCGTCCGGTTTGATTGATTTGCTACAATAACTCGTTTACGTTTTCATTTTTATTTTCTTTTGTTTCTTTGTTTGTTTTATTTAGTTTAAAAAAATGCAAAAAAAATTTCTATTTGAGTTCCTTAATATTTTATTTATGTTATCTTTTTTATTTTTAGTTGTTAATAAATTTTTCGAATTATTTCTATTTTTCATAAACCCACGTCTTAGATGTAAATTCCTCGTTAATAAATTCTATGAGCTTAAGCGTAAGTTCAAGAAGAAGACTTGTGAACCCGATAAAACCAAATTTTACATCGAGTCACCCGAACCGTTCACCGAGGAATGTGTTGTCATAATCGACATACTCGAGTCGAAATTCGAAAACCCATTCCATACCGAAGGAATCTTCACCTATGAAACCGAATCCGATTCCTCAACCATTATTACCATTGATCCCGATAATCAACCAATGTGGTCAAACACTAGGATCGTTGCTCCAACACCTAGTTCCTCTATTGTTAAAATCCCTATTTTGAAAAATTTCACTATCATGAGTACCCACATGAAAATGATTCGGGAGAACCAATTTGATGGACAAGTCCTATTCGATCCTCACCGACATGTTCTCGATTTTCTTGAGATTAGTAGCCTTTTCCAATATGGTGAAAATCAAGAGGAAGCGATTAACTTGAGGATATTCCCATTCTCATTAACCGGAAAAGCTAAGATTTGGTTGAATGAACTAAACGAAGGAACAATTACTTCGTGGAACGAATTAAGAGAAGCTTTTATAAGCTGATTCTTTTCATCCGCAAAATTTAAACGTCTCCTAAACGACATTCATAACTTTCACCAACTCGATAACGAGACTCTCGTTGAAGCTTGGCTCCGAATCAAAGAAATGATTCGCGCTTGTTATGGACATAATCTAACCACGAGAACGATAATAGAAACATTTTATCGTGGCTTAGACGATCCAACTCAAGTATCCCTCGACGCCGGAGGAATTTTCCTCTATAATACTCTAAACGAAGCTTTCCAAATACTCGAGGACAAGGTCCTTCTCAAGCTCGAATTTTCGAAGGATTCTCATATCCACCCTAAACCAAAAACCGTTGTTTCCGCCGGTGGAAACAACCTCATCTCCGATCACACCGTGTTGATGGAGAAATTCAAAGCTCTCGCTAGGCTTATCGATTCCCAATTCCTAATCATAAGGAATGAACTAAAAGATATGCGAGACGATCGTAGAAACGAGCACGATCCAAAAACAACCATGAAGGATGACACACCGATGTGAGAACCGCATGAAGCGAATTATGTCGAAGAGTATCACCAAGGATATCACGACCAAAATTCGAGTAAATCACATTCCTATCTTACCCTAAACCCGAACCGTCCCATTCCTCAATTTCGACCGCGAGATGTGACGACATACTCATCACAATATCACCAAAAACCCGAAACCTCAACGGAGGAGATGATGAGAGAATTTATGGCTTGGCAAACGGAAGAAAATGAACGTGTCAAGAACAATTTGGTTGACTTGGAGTTTCAAATCAATCTAAACTTCTGGAACTATACAGCCATAATTGAAGACTTGAAGACAAAAACCGATCGAGTCGAAAAGTTCATCCAACAAACCAAGTCCCTTCCTCAAATCACCAACACCAAATCAAGATACGATCTACCCTCTGTCTGAAAATAGAGTGATAAGGGTGATGTTGCTTTTATTGAGGAAGAAGAAGAACCTATTCCAACCGTGCAAAAACCGAAACCTATTAACATGATGTAATGTCAATTCATGACGCGGAGTTGAAATCAATGAATGGCGTTGGAAGTAGAAGAATGATAAAGAAGGACGACAATGATGTGCCAAAGAAGCCTTTCAAAGTTTGGAATATGAACGACGAATTGCTTCCTTTCAATGAGTACAACTATCAAGATCAATGGCACCCAAATGGAGTTCCCCACTTATGCCGTATCGTCAAAGAATCTTAACATCGAGGGGAAGAGTCTAGCTGAAGACTCAATAATAAATTAAGCGCTTCTCGGGAGGCAACCCGTGCTTTAATTGTTTGTGTGTTTTATTTTGTGTGATTTGAATAAATATGTAAACCCCAAAAGTATTTTTCTAACTTGAAAGATCTTAAGTGTGAGGGGGTGTACATTGCTAGTAGTAGGTTTTATATATCTTTGTGTGCTTGCGTGTTTGTTTGTTTGTTTTGTATTGTGTGTTTTGTTTGAATAAATGCAATAATAGGTAATGGAGGATGCATACATGGAGAAGGAATGAAGTATCAAGAACCGATTGATCTCACAAGCTTATGGTGTAGCATCTTGTCATATGGAGATCAATTGCAATTTCTAAAACCCGGGAAGTTTCGTTTCTCTTTGACTATTTATTTATTTCCTCACTTTTCATGCTTTAAAGTTTATTTTTAACATTGAGTCCAATCCAAAACTTAAGTGTGAGGGGGAATAAATCGGAAAACGAAACCAATTTTTGTTATACAAAAAAATAAAGGAGAGTTGTACACTTGTTTGCCCTTAGGATTTAAATGTTTTCACACGTTTGTTTGTAAATATATTTCAATAATTGTTCCCACAAAAAAAAATATAAAAAAAGTTTTAGTGAGATCACACTTGTGTGATATGAGTGTATATGCGTGACAAGAGGCAACCTTAGGAATAAAACCCAAATAGCCTTTTCCATTTATTTCGTAGCTAGTTTTAGCTAACCACCCATACTAACCCTTTTGTTAACACTCTCGTTAGTGTTAGATACCCTTAGAACACCCGTTGAGCCATTCCTGTCATTTTTGTTAAATCCACTAAAAAGAAAAAAAAATTAACATTACAACTTAGCCTAACCCATGTCAAAGTCTAAATGGTGGGTTGCTAGTTGCTTAGTATGGTGGATCGTTTTTTATGATTATTAGTTATGCCACACTTCGCCATGTGTGTGTGCCATTGTAACAAAGATGGAGACGGCCACTTCTATTTGTATTTTTTTTGTAGTGTGTGCTCAAGCGAAGTGTGAGGGGAGCATGTTATGTATGTTGAAAAAAATGAAAATAAAAATAAAAGAGGAGGATGAGAAAATAAAAAAAAAGAATAAGTCATCGAAAAAAAGTAAAAAAAAAATGATGACAAAAAAATAGCCAATGAGCTATATTATGAAGATGAAGGAAGAAGAAGTATGTTTAGATATCGATTAGACAATGTGCTAAGACGTGATATATATTTGTGTTGATCGATATGTGTTGAATAAATCTCGTAACGATAATCATTTTTGGGCTTGTGATTTGTTCGGTAACTAGCAACATGGGACTTAGACTTCTAACTTGTATATTCGTGATACACCTCTCATAAAATATCCCATGTCTTATTCATACCCCATTAACCCAAAGCCTTAACCTTACAACCTAATAAAAGTCCTCTTTAGATGTATATACGAGGTCCTCACGCTATTTCATTTAGTTTTTTTCACTTTGTAGATTTGCATCTTCTTTTTCAATAAACCATTTTTATTCACCATGTGGGAAGTATTCATTTTACTTGCTTGAGGACAAGCAACCTCTTAAGTGTGAGGGGGTTTGCACCTTTAGCGATTTCATAAAAAAAACAAAAAAATTTTCTTTTACTTGCTTGAGGACAAGCAACCTCTTAAGTGTGAGGGGTTTGCACCTTTAGCCATTTCTTATAAAAACCAAAAATATTTTCAATTTTTCATAGAATTTTTATTTTTTCATATAATTTAAAAAAAATAAAAAATTTCTTTTCTTTTAGAACCTAGGTATTTAGTTTCTAACTTTATTTTTACTTTTATTTGCTTGAGGGCAAGCAAAGTTTTTCTAATACTTGCTCGAGGATGAGCAAAACTTAAGTGTGAGGGGATTTGATAACGCTCAAATCCAACATATTTTCTTGAGCATCATCCGTATATTTTGCATGGTTTTTGGTTATACTAACGAGCTTTATAGCTCATATATGTGTAAAGTTGTGTTTTGTGTTGTTAGTTAGCCAAGAACAAGAAAAGTGAAGAAAAGAAAGAATAATTGACGATTCATGCATATACGAAAGAATCCGGACTAGCTACAAGCTTTGAAGATCAATTCCGGATGCAAGAACAAATATTTCCAAGGAGCATACAAGTCACTCAGCATGGAAGTTGCCACTGGCGGAATATAAGTTACCACCATCAAAACACATCCAACTTGCCACCATCACATTGGAGCTGATTTGCCTCCATCATGAGTGAAGTTGCCACCAACATTTGTCTAGACAAAATTGTGTCCACATTCATGCAAGCTTCTTTGGAGCATTCTAGAACAACTTTGGCTCCAAGCAAACTCCTTTGGCTCCAAGTATTATTCTTTGGCTCCAAGTTCATACATTGATGACCAAGGCCTTAACTCCACTATAAATAAGACCCATGGGGGTCATTGTAACATATATTTTTTTCATAACCAACTCCATTATTCATCAAGGGAATTCTCCTAACCTTGGTGAAGACCCTAATTCCCGGATTTAATATTGGTGTGCCAAAAATTGACATTTTTGGAGCTCTAATCATCAAAATAACCTTTCCAAACTCTAAGGGATCATTACCCTTATCTTTGGTAGTGTTTCTTGATACCTAAATCACCACAAATCTTCACCAAACCTCTCCAAAACCAGTATCAAGTATCAAATACGAATTTCAAATACATAACCCGAAAGACCACATAACTTGTAGTCAATTGGAGGCCTAAGGATTGCTCTAATACCTTCATTTACTTATTGTAATAGCACTTTGGTAAACTCTTTTTATTATTTCAAGAATGTTGTCTCATATATTCGTGATGATTAAACAACAAAATAGATGAAAAAGATATGATTTTTAGAGAGAGAAAGTAGTAAGAGAAAGTAGAGAGAGAGATGATTAACTTGGTGAATATTAGATTAGAAGAATTAGAGTTACAAATGATCATCTACCCTTCCTAACATGCTAGGAAGGGCCTTATATAGCCGGGCTTACATGTAACCATAATGGGCTATATTGTTTGGACCGGGCTTGTCTTTTGGGCTTTAAGTATCTTAAATCCAAGCCCGTGAACCACGACTATTTAACTATCTATTACAACGTTCTAATAAATATTACAATAGAAACCTATGACCGAACATTCTTGTTTGACTCAATATTTGTAGGCTAACAATCTCCCCCAATGTGAGGTCATTCCTCTTCGATATTTGGAGTCCAATGGAGATTTATGAATTTAGTCATAAATGAGTCTTGAACGTGTAACAGTAGTCTTGTTCCTTAATGCTGTGAGCTTTGAGCCTTTGTCATTGTCTTTCGACTTAGTCTTTTATCTTGAGATCTTCAAATCATTCTTGACTTGTCTTTGCCATCTTGCGATCTTGTGTCTTTATCCACATGCTCACACTATTAGTTGTTGAATAAGTCTTTTGGCATGAATATGTGGTTTTGAATCTTTGACTTTGCTGAGTACACCGTGACGCCACCTTCTCGAGACAAAACATAGACACGGACTGAATGGCTTTGACATTCGTCCTAAATCGGTAGCGTTTTACCTCCGGTCGGTGAAGACCGTTATACGATATTAAATACCGTACCTGTGATTAGGTAGATTCAATTAAGAATCTCCTTGACAGGGTTTCGCGGCTGTACTAGCCGTTCTCTTTACTCGACCGTCTCAAAGCAAGACTGCGAACATAAAGTGTGATTTAATTGGATAAATATCCGCTTGATTAAAGTCGTCAATTCAAATTCCTGGAACAAGTTTGATTCCTTAAGAATCTTACCATTGTTGCTTTCCAGTTTACACAAGCTTGATTCATAAGAATCTCACAAGTTAGCTACCGTAGCACTGTTTGATGTTGACGCTAGAAGGATTTCCATTCGTCACTGTGAATATTAATGAATATCACTATGAATATTCTGGCAAGACCATAAAGATATTGCGTAGAAACCTGAAACGAGTTTGAATCAATTCATAGTCGAACCACTGTTGCTTTTCAGTTTTACACATGTTCAATTCAAAAAGAATCTTACATATGACCTACCGCAGTGCTGTTTGATGTTAACACTGGAAGGATTTCCACTCATCATTGTGAATACTAAGTAGTATCACTCTGAGTGTTCTAGCAATATCGCAAGGATGTAGCGTAGGACTCTCTTTATCTTCATCCGTGTGTCCTAACGAGATTTGATTGATCTCTTGGCTCTAGACTTGATTTTTGCGCTTTTAGTAGTCGGAGGCTGGAGCAGATGCCACCTATTCAATATCAACTATCTCAGAGTGAGAAAGTCAATAGAAGTTGTGTTGATCTCTGTGACAATAAAACAAACTTCTTTTGAGAGAAGCTTGAGTAGCTAGGAAAGGGTTGTGCTTCACATCACTGGGTCCATGATGAGTTTGTCTTCATGGTGAGTTGACCCGGTTTCTGCCTAAGTTGTATGGAGGGCTAATTTCTTTACACCCATTATCCTTACATTTATTTTTCATTCTTCAACCCCTTCAATGCTTACCAAGACATCATTAATAGCACCTTGTGATTGTTCCAGTGCTATCATCAGTACTTAGTCGGCATTCAGCTACATTCACATTCTACTCCATCTTTCCTAAGGACTTCTAATAATCTATTGGATTGTCCCTGGGAAGATCCCTCCGGTTCTGGTTGGATCATAGGACTTAACCTAACCACCCTTTTGACACCAATAACGTCGGGAATTAAAGATGTTGTGGGTATTTGATTGTAACCATGAAAACCACTTTAAATTCTAACAAAGTGTTTGAAAAACATTTAACACATTGCTAGTTTTGTCGTTTCAGAAATGCTCCCCCTTCACATGTGCATTGAAATGTGAAAGAATTTAAGTAGACATTTTGCACATGTGGCTAAGAGTTAAAGTCCTTGAGTCTACAGATCACATTTTAATCACATTTTCTCCCCTATCTCTAATATATAAAACTGTTTGATATTAGAGATACCAAATTTGATTAAAATATATTGTTAAAAATAGTCTTGAAAACTTTCGGGAGAAAAATGTGTCAAACTTAGCATGAATTTTGGAACGCTCCCCCTCAAAAATTGATCCAACGGAATTGTCATTACGAGGATATGATCCACATTAAACTTTTGAGGATAGGAGTTGTTGAACACACAATTTTTGAAAGATTTTGAATATCATTGAGAAATTCTTGAAAAAATTGTGTTCAGCGCTTTTTGAAAAATCAATTCTTTTTGGTGAAAAGGTTTTTCTAAAGCATAAACTTGAGTTCATAGACTTCGAATGTCTTGAAGAATTCACTCAAGTGTAAGAAGATTTAACTTCTTTTGCTAAGGGTAAGGGCACGAAAGCGTACACTCCCCCGTGAATTTAGATCCGGGTTGCAATCTGAAAGTGATTACAAGCCATAGTGTTGAGATCAAAACGTTGAATGTTTTGTGACAAGCTCAACCCAAGATAGATTGCTCTACCCGTTGTTGGAAATATTGTCCAAAATAGACAATTTCCTTTAGAAAAGATAAAAATGACGTGTTTTGAAAAATATTTACAACTTTCATCCGAGCTTTATGTACACACCCGTGTCGTTATTGAGCGACATTTCTAGGTACGTCCATATTATCGATACTGAAAGAGACGTCGAGAAGAATATTTTTGGATTATCAAAGATTTTTTTTAATTTTGTATTTTTCTTTTTCATTAATATTTACAAGTAGATGTTTGATAGATGAATCAACCAGGCTTCTTTGGCAGAACCTCTAGTTCTGTTGGAGTCAAACATCTCATACCAATTTGCCTAACTAGATACGCAAACCTCTCTTTCGAAAGAGATTTTGTAAACAAGTCAGCTAATTGGTAATCAGTTCCAACAAAGTATAGTTCAACAATACCCCTTTCAACTTGTTCCTTAATGAAGTGATATCTGACATCAATGTGCTTCGTGCGAGAATGCTGTACCAGATTGCATGAGATGGCTATGGCAGACTTTAAGTCACAGTACATAGGTACTTTATCAAAGTGGAAGCCATAATCTGTGAGTTGTGTTCTCATCCAAAGAACTTGAGCAGAACACGCAGATAGAGACACATACTCCGCTTCGGCTGATGAAAGTGACGTGCAATCCTGCTTCTTTGAAGACCATCCCACAAGCTTATCTTGACCTAAAAAATGTGCACCACCAGAAGTACTTTTACGTGTATCAATATACCGTGCATGATCAGAATCTGAATAGGCCGTTAGAAAGAAACCGGTTTCCCTCGGATACTAGAGTCCCATGTGAATGGTATTCTTAAGGTACCGAAAGATCCGTTTTACCTCCTTGAGGTGCTTTTCAGTAGGTCGTTCTTGATATCGTGCACAATAACACGTAGCATGAGATATATCTGGTTGGCTTGCTGTTAAGTACATGAGGGAGCCGATCATGGAACGATATCTCGTTTGATTTATGGCATCTCCCTCCAAATCAGCATCTAGGAATGTGGTTGATAATGGTGTCCCAACGGGGTCACATGAGGTCATACCATGCTTTTTGATTATCTCTTGACAATACTTAGCTTGGTTAATAAAGATACCACTTGGGGATTGGTGAACTTGAATTCCTTAAAAGAATTTTAGTTCGCCCATCATAGACATTTCAAATTTGCTGTGTATTACTTTTTCAAACCATTTTGAAAGTTTTGGGTTTGTAGACCCGAAAATAATGTCATCAACATAAATCTGCTCAAGAAAAATGTCATCCCCATATTTATAAGTGAACAAAGTTAGATCAATGGAACCTTTTGAGAAACCTTTGAAGACCAGAAATTTTGAGAGATCATCGTACCACGCCCTTGGAGCTTGATTGAGTCCATAAAGTGCTTTGTGGAGACGATAGACCTTGTTAGGATAATGAGGAATGACGAATCCTTCCGGCTGCGTGACATAGACTTCTTCCTTCAAAGGACCGTTAAGAAACGCCGTCTTTATGTCCATTTGATAGACAATGAATCCCTTATGTGACGCATAAGCAAGAAAAATCCTGACCGCTTCCATTCAAGCTACTGGTGCAAATGATTCTTCAAAATCAATACCCTCTTTCTGTCCATACCCTTTAGCCACTAGCCTAGATTTATTCTTGATGATCGTGTTCTCTTTATCCATTTTGTTTTTCTAGATCCATCGAAGATTTAATGGTATTACATCGTATGGTCTGTCAACAAGTTCCCAGAATTTAAGTCTTTCAAATTGTTGGAGTTCATCCGTCATCGATTCAATCCAAGCATGATCAGCCATGGCTTCTTTGATGTTTTTCGGTTCAGCTGAACTCACGGTGAGTACGAACATACAAACATCGCCATCGGTGTTGAGCTATCGTCTTGTGCGAACATGCTGTGAAGGGTTTCCAATTACTTGAACCAAAGGATGATCTCGGGTCAAATGATGTGTTGAAGGATGTCGTTGGTAGAATGTGTGCATATTTGACAGATCAACATGGCGAGTAGAAGACTCTCCAGTTTTGTGTACCGGTGTACCGAATGGGTTGATAAATTCGTCTTCGTTAGATAATGCATTGTCTGCTTGATTTGTGTTCTCTGGAGCAATGACAGTAGTTGTGGATGTTGTAGGAGCGATTGTTGAAGTGATATTCTGAGGAAGTGACTCTGCCGTAACCGGTGTTGAAGTAGATGAAGTTGTATCCTTTTGTTGACGATGATCGGAATCATCATTCTTATAATGAGTGACAGCGGAAGACTTCGATAAAACTTGTTTCTCCCCCGTGAAATATTCATCATACATTGGTCCATATAACGTTTCCAACTCTTCAATTGTCGTGTTGACTGTCATATCAGCGCTAGGAACATTTTCTGGAACCAGAGTTGAACTTGACGATTCATTGTTGTGGTCTTGAGTTTCGAGTTCCGTGCGGTTGTGAACGGAAGTCGTTTGTCCTTGTGGATTGGGACTTAAACTGTTTTGTTCAAGTGCCATTTCTTATAATTCATCAAATCGAATATCAATAGTCTCGACTATCAATTTTGTTCTCTTGTTGTACACTCTATATCCCTTAGACTGAGTTGCATATCCCACAAGAATACATGCATCACCTTTCTCTTTCATCTTATCCAAATTTTCACCATCTCGGATAATGTAAAAAGTACATCCAAAAACATGAAGGTGTTTGAGTGAAGGTTTCCGATCATGAATTATGTGATATGGTGTCTTTTCGTGTCTTGGGATTATTAAGGAGTGGTTTTGTGTGTAGCATGCGGTTGACACGGCTTCGGCCCAAAAGTATAGTGGAAGTTTTGAAGCGGATAATAATGTTCAAGCAGCCTCAACTAAAGTACGGTTTCGTCTTTCAACAACGTCGTTTTGTTCGGGAGTTCGAGCAATAGATGTTTCATGTTCAATTCCTTCGGCTTCAAAATAGTTTCTCAGATTTGAATTTAAAAGTTCTGTACCTCTGTCAGTACGAACCACTTTAACTTGAGCTTGAAGACTACGTTGTATCAGTTTAAGAAAGCTGATGAGAACTTCGGGTGTTTCATCCTTGGACCTCAAGAAGTGAGTCCATGTGTATCTTGAGTAATCATCGACAATTACCAGAATATATTTCTTTCCATTGATACTATGAACACGCATGGGACCACACAGATCCATATGGAGAAGATCTAACCGTCCTTTAGAGCTTGGTGTAGTCTTTGTTTTGAAGCTACTTCGTTTAGCTTTACAAAGCTCACAAGAAGAACAAAGATGATCTTTGATGAATTTCAAGCTTGGAAGGCCTCTCACAATATCTTTCTTGGAAAGCAAGTTGATGGTATCAAAGTTGAGATGAGAAAGACGTTGATGCCATAACCATGCCTGAGTCGTTGAAGCTTTAGCCATGAAGCAAATTGAAGTTGATGAAGTTGTGTCTTGTAGTGAAATTCTGTAAAGATCAGTACCCCGTGTACCGGTAAGTAAGTCATTCCCATCATAATCACGAACAAAACATGTCTTCTTTATGAAAGCAACCTCCAAATCTACATCACAAAATTGACCAACCGAGAAAAGATTGTGATTGAGCCCTTCGACGTAGTATACCCTTTTGATCGTAATATACCCCTGAACCAAATCTTCATATCCTAGGATCGGTGCAAATTGATCATTTCCGAATCGGACCGTACCCAGGAACTTCTCCACGAAGTTAATTAGAAGCTTGAGATTCCCTGTCATGTGCTTCGTACATCCGGAGTCCAGTATGAAGAGAATTATTTGTATCACCTGCAGAAGAGTTAGTACACGATGGAGCAATTGCTACATTGGATACCACAGTAGTTGTGATGGTAGAATCATTAGTGTCCTTAGCAACATTTAAAGGCATACTAACACTCGTTGTCACATTTTCTGTCCTATCTTTAGGCATCCATTTATATCCGGGAGGACATTGATTAGCAAACCACCATTTCCAAGACTTCCTAGCAGACTCATATATTTCCTTAATTCTGCTTCTAGGGTTCTTAGTGGTGAAGTCTGATGCATTATTTTTCTTAGTGGGGGTGGCACCAGAATGGTTCACTTTGCGTTTAGGTTTACTAGCACTAATAGGCATCGCAACTTGCTGCTTAGTTCTAGTATCTACGCCTTTGATATTATTCATAACACACATAGAATGATTAGCATTAGCACATTTTTCACAATTGACACAAACAAATTTGACATTTGTAGGATATGTAAATCTTGCTTATGTTTTAGAGAGAGAAAGAGATAGAGAGATGATGGAGTTCACACACTTCTAGAGAGAGAAATAAAAGATTACTATGTGTAAATTATGAAAACCACCACCCTCTCCATCAAAGGAGAGGGTTTATATACCCAAGCCTTGTGATGAGCTTGGGCTTAAAATATTGGGCCGGCCTACACATGTTGTAGGCTAGGCTTGGACTTGTTTGTTTAATAAAGATATCTAGACTACGAGCTACTACTTAATATATTGTCGGAGTGATCGAATCTTCCTAAATACGTAAAAACGTATTTCCAACAATCTCCCCCTAAGGGAGGTCACTCTAAACAAGGGTATTACCCTAGTTACAATAAGAAAATAAACCTAGCATACTATGCTTGTCTTGAGCTCGTAGTCTTCGTCTTTCTTTTCTTTTTCTTTTCTGGTGAACATGCTGATGTGATCTTTGATATCAATCTTTAGCATTAATCTCGTGCCTTGATCTTGTGCATCCATCACTTGTGATCTTCGCCTCTTCGTGACTTCATGTCCCACATACTTATACCTTCGTAATTCTTGAAAGCTTCAGAGTTCGATGCAACGGAAGACTTAACTTTTAGGCTTTCTTGAATTAGATGAGGTATTAAGTGCATAAAGTATAAGCATGCGGGGACGACTTCATCTCGGATCCCGTAACGCCACCGTCTTCAAATACCGCAACATAAGTAGACACAAACAAAATGGCTTTGAACATTTTATTCTAATTCGGTAGCATTTTACCTCCGGTCGGTGAAGACCGTTGGACGATATAAAATATCGTACTTGTGGCAGGTAGATTTAATTAAAAATCTCCTTGACAAATTTCGCGGGTAAACCCGTTCTCTTTACTCGACCGTCCAAAGCTGACTGCGAACGTAGGATACAATTATCCGCATGATTGAAGCCGTCAATTCTGATTCCTGGAACAAGTTTGATTCATTAAAGAATCGCACCATCGTTGCTTTCCAGTTGTCTCGAGATTGATTCATATTGAATCTTGCAAGTTACCTACCAAGTGCTGTTTGAGGTTAACACTAGAAGGATTTCCACTCATCACTATGAACACTAAGGTATCACTCTGAGTGTTCTGGCAAGATCACTAAGATATTACATAGAGGCCTGGAACGTGTTTAAATTCATTTAAGAATTAAACCACTGTTGCTTTCCAGTTATCACAAGTTTGATTCATAAAGAATCGCACAAGTCACCTACCATGAGCTTTTTAATGTTCGCTCAAGAAGGATTTCCATCTTCATTGTAAATACTTTTGTATTACTCGGATGTTCAGGCAAGATCATGAAGATTTTGCGTAGGACTCTTAATATCTTACTTTTCACAGTGTGTGAAGAAGCAAGGAATTATGGAAGTGTGTCCTAATGAGATATTTGATGATATCAAATGGCTCTAGACTCGATCGTGCTCTTTGGATTTTAGTGATCGGAGGCTGGAGAGGAGTGCCACCTTTTCAATACCAATTTACTCGGAGTGAATAAATTGATAGATAATGCGTTGTCTCCGTGTGAATAAACCAAATACCTTTTGAGAGATATCTGAGTTAGCTGGGATGGGTTGTGCATTGTATCACTAGGTCCATGATGTCTATCTTCAATATCGAGCATCATTAAAATGATCTCAATAGCATATGTGTTGACCCGGTTTCTGCCTAAAGTTGTAAGGAGGGCTTCTTTCTTTACACCATTTATCTTTACAATTCTTGTTCATTCTTCAACCCCTTCAATGCTTACCAATACGTCATAACTAGCACCTTGTTGTGATTGTTCCAGTGCTAACTTAAGTACTTGGTCGGCATTCAGCTACGTTCACAATCTTTCTCCATCTTTCCTAAGGACTACTATTTCTAGCTATGGAATGTCCTTGGGAAGATTCCTCCGGTTTAGGAAGAATCATTGGACTTAACCTATCATACCATCCTTATGACACCACAATCATCATCGTCGTGAAATAAATGGGGTTTGGATAAGTATATGTCACCACGAAAATCCATTTTGATATGCAAATCCGTTTTGCTCCCCCTTAACATATGCCACGATATTCGAAAACATTTCGCATATGTCGGGATGAGCCAGCACATTAAGTTAAACAATTTGTGATAATTTCCCATATTAAATCACATTTTCTCCCCCATATTAAAAAAATTAACCCAATCGATGTTTTTAATATCAATTGATTTAATGAAGTTTTAACAAAGGTTTTGGGAAGAAAAATGCAAGTCCGTTTTATCTTCATGATACCAAATGTATGAGATATGATACCGACTTGTAACATGATCACATATTCACCATATTAGAAAAAAATTGACAAGGTTGGACCCGATTGATGAGAACATCATATGATAAGATCAAATGGTTCTTGTCAGCATATGTTGGTCGCCTCGTCACGTCTGAAGTCATCTCTTGACACCACGTGTACGATTGGTATTGTTGTCTTGACACTAGCTAGTGAGCTTGGCACGTTCGGCATCGAAGATTTTGAATGCTTGACAATTGCTCCCCCTCAATTGTTGACCTGTGTTCTATTGAAAGAGCTGTAGTCATCGGTTGAGAAGTCGCATCGTCGAGTATGTAGATACCAATTGTAGATTGCTATGGTAGTAGCGATGATAGCTTCATAAAAACAAGACTTCTCTTGTTTTAACAAATAAATGCACTTGAACGTACATATATTTGTGTTAGACCAAGTTATAAAGTAAACTTGATCTCTTACAAGGCTTTAAAGTAAACCTTGCCCGAGAAAATTAATTCCCGTTGAGAGCCAAAGCTTTCATAAGAAATACTTGACTTTAATATGAAAACCGGGTTGCAGTCAGAAATAACTACAAGCCATTAGGGCATGTTTTATGAAATATTTACAACTTTTGTACGAACTCTATTATTGGCGCCGTGTCAATATTAATCAACATTTCTAAGGCCGTAAATATTATCGTACCAAAAGATATGCCTTCGAAAAATAAAGTAAAAATATTTTTGGATTTTTCTGAATTTTTCAGTTTTTATGGTTTTTATATGGTTTTATATTTTTGTATTCTTTTAGTTCCTTTAGAGTCTCAGGCGAAAAAGTTCTCATTCCTAGCTTGTCGGCCAAAAATTCCATTCGAGCGTGATCTAAAGCCTTCGTGAAAATATCCGCCAATTGATACTCAGATCGGAAAAAGTAAAGCTCGATCACTCCATTTTCCACTTGCTCATTGATAAAGTGGTAGCGAATGTCAATGTCCTTTGACCGGGAGAATTGAACGTTGTTGCAGCATAAGGCAATTGCACTCTTGTTGTCATAGTACATCGGAATTTTGTTGAAACCTAGACCACAGTCGGTTAATTGCGATCTCATCCAAAGAATTTGAGCACAGCAACCAGACATAGCTATGTATTCTGCTTCCGTACTTGAAATTGCAGTGCTTTTCTGCCTTTTCGATGCCCAACTGATTAGTCGATCTCCTAGTAGTTGCAATGTTCCACTCGTGCTACGCCTTGTATCGTGACAACCCGCGTGATCCCCATCTGCATATGCCATAAGTGCAATAGAAGAGTCCTTCGAATCCCTAAGTCCTCGATTAATGGTTCCTTTAAGATACCGAAAGATCCATTTAACAGTAGCTAAGTGTAACTCAGTAGGCCGAGTTTGATACCGATCACACATACATATAGCAAACTGAAGATCAGGTCGACTGGCTGTGATATACAGAAGAGTACCGATCATTCCACGATACAGTGTCGGATCAACGGCAACTCCATGTGGATCTGCATCAAGCTTAGTTCGTTCCACCATTGGAGTATCCACGGGGTCGCAAGATTCCATCTTATACTTCTTTAGCGATTCAAGGGCATACTTGGATTGATTGATAAAGATGCCTCTAGGACTCTGAGATATCTGAAGACCTAAGAAGAATGATACCTTGCCCATCATTGACATCTTAAACTTGGAAGACATGAGTTTCCCAAATTCGTCAGATAAAGTTTGGGTCGAGGCTGCAAATATAATATCATCAACATATATTTGTAGCATAATCATATCTTTACCTCGTTTTTGAATGAACAGCGTGGGATCCACCTTGCCTTTTGCGAAGCCTTGTGTAATGGGGAATTGTGACAGTAGATTGTACCATGCGCGTGGAGCTTGTTTCAACCCATAGAGAGCCTTCTTAAGCTTGTACACATGATTAGGATAATTAGGATTCACAAAACCATCCGGTTGTTGAACATAGACCTCTTCCTTGATTTCACCATTAAGAAATGCCATCTTCACATCCATCTGATAGACGATCATATTCATATGGGCTGCATAAGCGAGGAATAGTCTAATAGCTTCCAAACGGGCAACAGGTGCAAAGGATTCCATAAAGTCGATGCCCAATAATTGTTTGTATCCAAGAGCTACTAGTCGAGCTTTATTCTTCAATATTCCGCCTAACTCATCGAGTTTCACCTTGTAAACCCATTTCAAAGTGAGTAACTGCACTTGATCCGGGCATGGGACAAGTTCCCATACTTCAAGACGTATAAATTCATTAAGTTCTTCTTGCATAGCTTCTATCCAACAGGATTGAGTAAAAGCTTCTTGCCATGTCTTAGGTTCAACTTCAGTGAGGAAAGCATCAAAATGACAAAACATTGCATTTTCTTGTAGCTGACTTTGTGTGGATACCGAACGATTAGGGTCACCAATAATAGAATCTATAGGATGATACTTTGTCCACTTGCTGTCATGTTCACAAATCCGTGGATTGGAGTAAACTGTAGTAGGAGCTTCCTCTGAGGTGGACGACCCGGCTTGATTAGGATCGGGAATAGGAACACCAAAGAATGGAAGTTCACGCATTTGAGCGAATTCCAAATCGTGATCATCATCATCCTCTTCATCACCAATAGGCATGACATGGGTAATTGAAACAGGTGTAGGTTGAGAATTACTTGTTGATGGTATATCTTGACCAATTGTAGGTGCAGATGTGTCTGATTGTGCTTCGGTTACTGGAGAGACAACTTCGGTGACCGGAGCTATTACCTTAGGTTCTAGAGCAACAATACTTGGAGGAGTAAAGAATTCATCAAAGAACGGTTGAAACAACGTATCCCATTCATTCCTAGTAGGTGGTGTGAATGATGATGAAGTAGGGTTATTTGGGACAAGACCAAAACTAATGTTACTGGGTCCTATTTCATGAAGTGCGGGTTGAGAGCTTCTTTGCTCAGAAGCCATTGCTGTCAGCTCATCAAAATCAACATTAATAGTTTCGAGGATCTTGCGAGAGTTACGGTTGTAGATTCGGTATGCCTTCTTTGCGGGTGCGTAACCAATGAAAATACCAATACAAGCCTTTGGTTGAAGTTTTCCCAAATTGTCACCATCATTATTCAGATAGCAAAGAGAACCAAATACATGAAGATATGATAAATCTGGTACTTTTCCATGGAGAAGCTCATAAGGTGTTTTACCATGGCGTTTACGAATTAGTGACCGGTTTTGGGTGTACACTGCTGTAGATACTGCTTCTGCCCATAAAAACAATGGAGCCTTTGCGTAAATTAACATCGTTCGAGCAGCTTCCATAAGTGTGCGATTTCGCCTTTCAACGACACCGTTTTGTTGTGGAGTGCGTGCAACGGATGTTTCATGAGATATGCCAACTTCTTCATAATAATCACGCAAGATTTGATTCACAAATTCGGTTCCATTATCTGCACGAATCCGTCAAACAGTAGTGTTGAGACGCACTTGAATCATCTTGAGAAATCCTATGATGAATTTAGGTGCCTCATTTTTTGTTGTAAGAAATTTCACCCATGTAAACCAAGAGTAATCATCGACAATTACGAGGATGTACTTTTTGCCACTAAGACTTTCAACACACATTGGCCCACAAAGATCCATATGCAACAAATAAAGTTTCTCTTGGTTGGTGTCTTCAGTCTTGGGTTTGTATGATTTCTTAGTGCTTTTCCCATTGTACACGCGGAACACAAATGATCCTTGTGAAATGAAAGTTTAGGAAGACCACGAACAAGTTCGTTTTTCGCCAAATGATTAATAGCGTCAAAGTTAAGATGAGATAACCGTCGATGCCATAACCATGACTTAGTCTTCAATGCTTTGGAGAGAAGACATATGGGAGAAGCGGACATCATGTCTTGTAGAGACAAAGTGTACAAATTATTTCCTCGAGTACCTTTCAATAAATCAACCCCTTCCAAATTACGTATGAAGCAGGTATGCTCTCGAAAAGCAACTTCTAGGTTTGCATCACAAAATTGTCCCACGGAAAATAAGTTGTGACCGAGACCTTCCACATAATACACTCTTGAAATTATAACATTCCCAATATGATATTCACCATAACCCATTATCTTTTCAATATGATCATTTCCAAATCGAACCGTACCAAGAAACTTGCTGACGAAATTTCTGAGCTGAGAGCGATCTCCGGTCATATGCTTGGAGCAACCAGAGTCCAAATAACAGAGAACAATTTGTACCACCTGTTTTCAATAGAAACAGTAGACAATGCATTGGAAACTATTGGTTCCGGAGTGTTAGCAGATACAAATATAAGATTATCAGAATTGCTAACATTTGTGTGACCCTTAGATTTCCTGCGTTTTTTAATGTGAGTTTTAGCACTAACAGGTTTTACAGTTCCAACTTTCTCAGGTTTTGGATTATTCGCGGGCACTACAGTGGGAGTAGACCTATTTAAAGGGCACTTGGTTCCTTCAATAGTGTCAGTGTTCCTAGTTAAAGGACACGTTTTTGTTTTGGTAGCCTTGGTACTCCTAGTTAAAGGGCACGCTTTCTTCGCTTTAGTGGGAGTGATCCTAGTTAAAGGGCACGCATTTCCTACTATAGTGAAAGGTCTACTAGTGGGGCGCCACAACCAACCAACTTGGGTTAACACTTTCCCAGTCGGTTTCCATTCTAATCCATTTTTCCGGGCATTCATCTCATTCACATGGTCGATAAGGCAAGAATCATGACGACTAGAAAAAAATACATTCATTGCAATTCCAACATTTCAAATTAGAATTCACAGTAGGCTTAAAACACTGCACAACCGTAGAGCCTTTAGGTTTAACTACATGATTCTTTTTATTCAAAACAGAAATAACATTCCTAGGATGGGCTTCTACTTTCTTCTTTTCTTGACTACTAGATGGGGGCAAGATCCTATCATTCTTCTTGTTTCTTTTAAGCTTAGATCTTTGAGCCTTAGTAGTGGTGCTTACTCCTGTAGAAGGCAACACGGGAATATTAGAAGCTGGTTTTGATTCCGCCTTATCTTTAGTGACCAAAGTTTGAGATGGTTTAGTCCTAGGGCCCTTATTAGATGGTGTGACGGCTATAAGGTTCCTTTTGATTGCACTAGAGGACGATGCTGAGACAGTGGTTGCGTTATCCACAACATTCTTACCTTTTAGAGTACGAAGTGTTTCCTTAAACTCAGCCAAAACTAGATTCTTATCACAAATTTGTTCCTTCAAATCAGATATTTCAACCGACTTTCGATTCAATTGTTTAACCAGTGATTGATTCTGTGCAGTGGTATTAGCACATGCGGGCTTTATTGAATCGAAGAGTCGTGTATCTTTCTGTTTTAAGTTATCAACTTTAGACAAAATCTTGGAAACTCGATTATCTAGATCAAGTTTAAAATTCTCAGCGGCCTCAAGTACGTTCACACAGTTAAGCTCCTTAGATTTCTCTATGTCTATCGGCAAAGATTTAGCAACTTTGTCACTTGGCTGACGTTGTTTTGAATGTAAATTCAATCGAAAATTCTTTTCAAAGTTTGCATCATCGATATTAACACCTTCGAATGACGTTTCAAAGATTTCTTGAATAAATAGTTTCTTGCATTCAAGAGAAATACAATGTGTTTGAATCTCATCAAAACGTTTTGAAAGCGAAGAATATGAATCTTGAAGCTTTAAAAATTCAGCGTTAGATTCGTGACAAGTAATATCTACCACATTATCCACAGATTCAACATTATGCACAATAGAATCATTATCAACACTTTTATTCACACAGACGGAAACTATATCATGAGACATCACTTGTTTCAGAAGCTGATCATTTTGGAGAGAAACCCGTTCTATTTCAAGTAAACTGTTTTCATAAGCATCATCCATTTCATTCAAAACACGTTTAACTTATTCTATTTCCAAACGCAAATCTTGATCAAGATTACTAAGACAAGTTTTAACATTCTTTACAAACAGAACTATTTCGTCTCGGAACGCAGCTTTAGTGTGCTCAAAGTTCCATTCACCTTCCGTTATGGTCGTGGCCATCGTACGTTCCAAAATGACCTTGTCAAAATCGGTTAAGTGTTGGTGTACCGCTTTTAAATTAACGGACGCCTTACTTACCGGTGGAAGTAACTTCGTTAAATCCGTTTTGACGAGTGTAGGAGACGTACTAGGAGGGTTTTCATTTGACAAACTTGGGGGCACAAGAACTGTTAGTTCAGCTAATTCCTTTTGTAAGAGAATACGTGTCTTTTTAGAAATTTGATCTTTATTATGCTTATCATAATCAATCGTATGGAATTTTGAAGACATTTTAGAATGAGTTTCTTCCATAAGTAATTGTGTCTCCTCAGAACTACGAACATAAGGTGCTTCTTTCGATTTGCCAATTATTGTCATATCATAAAGACCGGGAATATATTCTTGAGCTTGTTTTGCATAACCAGGATTAGGTGGTAAATTTTGAAGACGCTTAAGTTCGAGTTCTTTAAATGATTTAGTTAAAAGATGAACCTTTTCTTTGGAAGCGTATTGTTTTAAAAGTTGTTGTTCCTTGAATTTAAGAAGTTTGGTAGCATTAATTTCTGATTCAAACTTTTTAGACTCGAGATTTTCGAAATCGATTTTAAGTTTCTGAAAATCATTGACAACCTACTCTTTTGCTTTTAATTCATTGGAAAGATTAGCTTTTAATGATTCTATTTCTTTCAAGTGTTCAATCTTTTCACAACGAAATTGGTCAAATTCAGAACATGTTATTTTCTCTGCTTGAGGGACCATTTTAAAAGTTTTGACCTTTTCTTTATGCAACGCAAGCTCAGCAGTTAGGGTGGAATTCGTATCTACGGATTGTCTGAGAGCCATATGCATTTGATCAATAATATGTTTAGGCACCATGACCAAATCATGTTGAGCATAAGATTCCATACCCGTCGTAGCATTTGGTTGAGGTTCACTCAAATGTGTAGGATTGGGTACCACATCATTTGAGTTACTAGTTCCCGAATGTTGTTCGAGGTTGTCATTTTCATGCCCAACTTGATGTGGGTTATCATCATTACCAAGATTGGTTGTGGTGGGTACCTCACTGACGACATCAGAACCGTAGTGAGAGAGATTAGCAACGAGAGCAACTTGGGCAGAGTGAATGTCATCACAATCCGAATCATATGCGTCAAGATCATCTGCTTGATAAGCTACATTAGAAGTGGAAACGACTGCAATGCCTTCAGTATCTGCTGCCCCTGGGTCTGCAAGAAATGCTAACTCCTCTGAATCCAAAATCATTCCCTTAGACTGACCATCAACCAAATACATTTTCTCACAAAAACACGCTTCATCCCTTCTCCTTTTCGGTTGAGTGCATTGCCTAGCCATATGACCTTGTCGTCGGCAATTGTAGAAAGTCACAACCTTTTGAGGACCAATGGGGCTTCCATTTCCATTAGGTTGATAATTCACAGCTTGAGGATTCACAGTCCTTGTAGGAGGTCCAAATGAATTTTACCTTCCCTGAATAGGTTGCACTATTACTTGACCATCTTGAACAGTAGCTTGTTGTCGAGGATTTGAAGTGGTGCGGAGCTGATTGTTTGTTGGTGAAAATCCTCTAGTTGCAAGAAGTTTTGACAATTAGGCAGTGAGATGGTTTAGAACATCAGCTGGCGTATCATTTGGAGTAAAGACCGGTGCTTGGATTGGTGGAAGTTAATTAGAGTAGAAGGCTTGTGCTGGTTGTGCTTCAATTGGAAAGTATCCTTGCTGAGGAGTATAGCCCATTGGAGAAGTGTTGGTTTGTGATGGTGATGTCTGATATGGTGGTTGCTGTGGAAAAGATTGTTGATGAACACTTTGTTGAAATGCTTGGTGTGGCATCATTGATGGTTGATAAGATGGTTGTTATGGTTGCTGATAGGTGTGTGGTGGTGGCTGCTGCAAGTATGATGGTTGTGTATAAGTATAAGCCATGTTTTGTTGAGAAGCATACATGGCAAGTAGATCATGAACTTGAGGTTTAGACAACCGAGCCTCGATCACATGGCATTCGTGTTGTTGAAGAAAATCTTGAAGTTGATCCACATTGGTGTTATGCAAGTCCTTAGCCAATTTAACATCCGTCACGTACTTTTTCCATTCTGAAGGAAGAGTGTTCAAATACTTGGTGTTCAATTGAAACGTAGGAATTTCCATGCCATAGATATTTAGCTCATTCAACAATAGGGTAAATCTCAGATACTAGTCATTGAGAGTCTCCCCTGGCACATAGGCAAACTTATCAAAAGTATCATAAAGCTTACACTCTCGTTCTTGTTTAGTTAACGAGGTGCCTTGCATTAGAACATGAATTCTATCCCATAACTCTTTGGAAACTTTATGTTTGCTGACGAGTTTGTAGACATCTGGAGGAAGGGCTTGGAGAATGATGTTTGTAGCATACTTATTACATTTGTCTTGAATCTTCATATCTCCAGTCAATTCACCCGTTGTACGAGGACGAGTAGTTGTACCTTCTGTCACTGTACCATAATCTAATGGTCCATTGAGCACTGATGCCCAAATGAGATGTCCATTCTCTTTGTTCAACATGTAAAGTTCCATTCGGGAAGTCCAATCCTCGTACATAGATTTCTCCAACATTGGGACGATTATCCGTACCCGTGAGGATGGACTTGTCCGTAAGAGATGTGTACTCCATTTCGATAAGTTAAGATTTACAAATATTGATCGAACAATGAGAGAAAGTAAATGTGTTTGTTGTTGTGAGTTGAAGTCGAGAAACAATGTTAAAATCCCCTAAAATATGTTCTCGATAAACTAAAAATTGCAAGTCAAAATTACACACGATTCGAAATTTTTTAAGGAATAATTTTTGGGTTGTCGGAATGTTGATCGGAATAAAGATCAGAAAACTGTCGGAATAAGCCTATCGGAATACCCTTGATCGGAATGTCCCTAATCGGAATACCCTTGTCGGAATGTCCTAATCGGAATACCCTTGTCAGAATGTCCTAATCGGAATACCCTTGTCGGAATGTTCCTAATCGGAATACCCTTGTCAGAATGTTCCTAATCAGAATACCCTTGTTGGAATGTCCTAATCGGAATACCCTTGTCGGAATGTGCCAAATCGAAATGTCCCTTATTGGAATGTCCCAAATCGGAATACCCAAATTGGAATACTCGGAATGCAATCAGAATCCCTTCGTCGGAATGTGATCGGAATCCTTAAACCCTTTTCCGATGACACTGATCGGAATAACTTTTTGAATCCTTTAAACCCTTTCCCGATGACCCTGATCGGAATAAATCCCACTTTTCTTGGAGAAAACTCAACCAATTCGAGATTTTAAGCCAAAAAATGATCAAAACACCCAAAAATGATGTGTTTTTAGCCAAATTAACTATACCAAATCTCTACCACAACTATGTAGAAGATTTGTATCAAGAAAAAACCATAAAAAACACAAAAAAAATTGGTTCGTGTAAAATGGATCAAAATAGGCGTATGAATCAAGATAACAAACACATAAACAATACAATCATCCCGTCGCTCTTGATACCATTTGTAGGATATGTAAATCTTGCTTATGTTTTAGAGAGAGAAAGAGATAAAGAGATGATGGAGTTCACACACTTCTAAAGAGAGAAATAAAAGATTACTATGTGTAAATTATGAAAACCACCACCCTCTCCATCAAAGGAGAGGGTTTATATACCCAAGCCTTGTGATGGGCTTGGGCTTATAATATTGGGTCGGCCTACACATGTTGTAGGCTAGGCTTGGCCTTGTTTGTTTTATAAAGATATCTAGACTACGAGCTACTACTTAATATATTGTCAGAGTGACCGAATCTTCCTAAATACGTAAAAACGTATTTCCAACAACATTCATACCATTCAAATCATTCAAAACATTCAAATCGTAATTACACGCGATTACAGACTTTTTATTCTTAAAAACATTCAAATTCCTAGGATGTTCTTCTACTTCCTTCATCTTCTCTTGACTCTTGTGTTTCCAGACCTTATCATTCACTTAAGTGCGCTTAAGCTGAGGCCAACTAACACTAGTAGTAGAGACTATTCCTGTAGTAGAAGACACACAAATATTAGTGTTTCTAGAAGTCTGAGGCGAGTGAGTAACTTTGTTTGTGGGCTTAGTGGGCATTCTATACTTCCCTAGTTGAATCACATTATTGTGCTTAACGCTTGGTGCTATAATATTCATTATGGGTTGATTGTGAGGTAACCTTTCCTTTCCATCCATCTTGGGGGCAAACACAGGTTTTGCAAACGAGGAATTTGATAAAACAGATGGTTTTCCCAAGATAGAGGATCTATTCACTTTAGAGGCATTGGGTTGTCTAACAACAGGTTTTTAATGCTAGGTTCCACAACTTTCCCACCCATTTTAGCAACGAGTTTCTGCAACTCTGCTATCGCTCTTTCCTTGTCTTGTAACTGAGCTTTCAACCCTTTAATTTCCAAATTCTGTTCATTCATTTCTCGAAACGTTTTGGAAAGTTTTTCTTGCAAGTTATTATCATGTGGAAAACTACCAACGTCTTTTTGCAAAGGAAATCAGTTTTATGTTGAAGTAACTCAAAGCCTTTTTATCAACATTTTCTTTACGTTTCGAAAGCTCAATTTCAAGACGCTCACATTATTTGATCTTATCAAGATACTTGCATGCAACATCAGAATATTCATCAATATCAGCACAAGATGTAAAATAAGCACACATAACATCTTTAGAAACGCATTCTTGAAAGAGTAAATCATATTCATCTGAAAAGTCAGACTTCTCCATTTAAATATCATCAATGTTTTTCTCAATAGACTCAACATATTTTAAATCATCAAATGGAAGAACAGTTTCTTTAATCAACGTCGTATTTGGAATTAAGAGTTCTTTCACAAGCAAGGTAATATCTTGAGGAATCGGGCATTGCCACTCAGCATTTTCACGTTTTGCCCAATCTCTTTCAACTATAGATTTAACATTATCTATGTGGTGTTTAAGAATACCTAATGTTTTCCGACTCTTGCTTTTGGACTTATATAGAGGAAGGTAGTTCATATATTTGTAAACATTAGATTTCTTAGGGGTAAATGTTTTCTTCCATTGAATTCTCTTTTGTTTGTATTCTAAAAACACTTCCTCACGACTTTTATGAGTTTGTTTGTTGAAAAGACCATAAAGACTATTCTCATAAGCATAATTAAATGATTTCACAAACTCCTTATTGACAAGTGGTCGACTATCATCATCCCAAAGGGCAGTGTCATCACTATCGGCACAAATAGGCATGCAATCAATATCGGTCCTTTCAGACTCATCAAGATAAAGACGCGGGTTCGCAGCTTGAGCTTTGTCAAGGTACTCAGGACTTGCAAAGCTAGCTTGACCCTTAAACATCGACGGAGGTGCTATCATTCTTACGGTTTGAATAGAATCATGTGTTTTATAAACATTTTTCTTCAAAAATTCGACTTGTTCTTCTAGTTTCGTTAGTTTTTCGGTTTCTTTATCATATCTACTTTTGAAGTCTTGTTTTAACGCATCTACCTATTGTTTCTTAACCTCAAGAATTTTAGTAGAATCGGTAGTGGTCATAGAGAGCTTTTGTTTAAGTTCATTAACTTTGGTATTGGCAAGGTACGCTTTTTGACGTTCATCCATTAAGAAAACATTATATTGATGCTTCACTTTGGCTAATAACTCAAGAGTTGTATTATATTTGTTTTCAAAATCGTCCTTTTGACTTTTTAACGCACTACCCTTGTACCCCTCAAGCTCTATGGTTTTCTGAAGGAGCTCATCTCTACAGCTTTCAGTTATCTCACTCGATTTGATAAGAGCAGCTTTGCATTCTTCAAAATTTAGAGTGAGCGTAGCGTTTGCCTTCTTTAATTGCTTTTGACTCTTTTTATTTTTAGTGGCATCTTTTTGTAAAGTGGCAATTAAATTAACAAGCGCAATACGTTTCTCTTCATCATACTCATTTTCATGTTGATCATCCTCAGACTCATTATTGCACATGTCTGATGAATTAGGTGTGGTATTACTATCAACCGTTTCCATCATACATGTGTCATTAATGGCATTGGGTAGATCACTATGCTCATGAATATCACCAAACACATTATATTCATCAGTAGTGTGTACCTTATCGATTGGCTCAGTGTCAAAGATAGGACCATTGTCATCTTCAGTGACTTTGAGAACTTCTTCAACCTTTGCCATGTACGAGTAATGTGCATCGAGTTCTTGATCGGAATCTTCATCATCAGTGTCATCAAGCATTGCTCCTTCCTCACCTGACAATTTAACCCCTGCTTCCATCTTCTTGCATAGCATCATCTTTTCCTTGTGATAGCTGGAATCTCTAACCCTTTTCGGCTTCCTGCATTCCTTTGCCATATGCCCATAACCTTGGCAATTAAAACGTTGAATCCCACTTTGCTGAACCACTTGACTTCCAACAGTTTCCCTATTCCCAGTAGCAGCAGAAATTCTCTGAGTATCGTACTTGGCAGTTTGTCGATCATACCTTGTAGAACCCTCAATATGCGTTGGATTGTGTCGATTATACCTAGAAGGACTGTCACCACGTCAACGTGTGTCATACCTTGGAGGACTCTCAACATATTGGTTCTTTGTGTTAGATGATGTTCGAAGATTTTTGTTGGTGAGGTTGTAGATTTTCTTTCAAGTCTTCATTATAAAAGCAATTTGTTGTTTCATCTCTCGATTCTTTTGAGCTTGGTCTTCGTCACTATCTTCTTCAAATGATGACTCAGATGGTGGTGATGGTGCTCTTGGCACTTTGCCTCGTGATCTTGTGGATGATGAAGACTTAGATAATGTGGAATATCGTGGTGAGGATGACGTAGTGGACTATGGCTTAGGAGCACGAGAGCGATGATCTTGAACATGTTGAGTGGTAGTCACTAAAGCAAGTGGAGTAGCCGTCTTTTCAAAACGTTCTCGAATCTCATTTGCTTCATTCTGAAAATGCTTCAAGATATCAAAAAGTCGATGATATGAGACCTCGTCTAACTTTTCTTGTTGTTTTACTAAAGTGACGAACCGTGTCCACTCGGGTTGAAGTTGTTGAAGAAATTGAACATTGACTTGCATGGTGGAGACTTGCAGATTATTTCTTGTCATGTCATTCATCATTTTATAAAACCTGGAGTAGTATGAGTCAATTGATTCTCCATCCCTTGAAGTAAACTTGCCAAAACTCCAAAACAAGTTTGTTTTGACATCTTGTTTGTTGAGTGATTCTCCTTGTTGCAAGCGTTCAATAGCAGTCCACATTTCATGTGTTGTAGGGCATGCATCAACTGTGGAGTAAATATCATCTCCAATCCCACTTAGAACCATATAGATGTCTTCCTTCTCCGCATTATGCCAAGCACAATTTTCAGGTGTAAGATCGGCTCTTGTTTCATCACGTTCACTTGCGGGTATTGGATCAGTAGTATCTGTGGCTGGTCTTGGAGTTTGAGATCTTCTTGAATATATATGATCCATGAGTAATACATTTCCTCAAGGAATCACCATTAGGTCTTGTATCAAGGTATCGTATGAAACGTGATTGCCATTGAGCATACCGACCAGACACAAGCATTGGTGGTCTCTCTTTATTACCCGCCACCATGATATTGTTGTTTGTGACACGATACTCTTGAGTAGAATCCATATCTAGAGACTTGAAATCGATGAAGTGAAAATGGATCTTAAGTAGATGTGTTGTAATTGTTGTTGTCGATGAAAAAGGTTAAAATCCCCTAAAAATTGTCTTCACAAGAAACCAAAAATTCGAAGGCGAAAAGTCACACGAATTAAAAATTTTCACTTTTATGAAAATCCCATTTTCGGAATAATGACCTTTCTTCGGAAAATTGGAACTTATTCGGAATATTGTGATGTTTTCAGAGAAACGAGGATTAAAAGTAATGTTTTTAGAGAAACGAGGATTTTCGGAATAAGTGATGTTTTCAGAGAAACGAGGATTTTCGGAATAAGTGATGTTTTCAGAGAAACGAAGATTTTTGAAATAAGTGATGTTTTCAGAGAAACGAGGATTTTCGGAAAAAGTGATGTTTTCAGAGAAACGAGGATTTTCGGAAAAAGTGATGTTTTCAGAGAAACGAGGATTTTCGGAAAAAGTGATGTTTTCAGAGAAATGGAGATTTTCGGGAAAATTGATGTTTTCAGAGAATTGGTGATTTTAGGAATAATTGACTTTTTCAGAAAAATGGATATTTTCGGAATAATTGTCTTTTTCAGAGAAGTGGATTTTTTCGGATAATAAGAGTTTTTCGGAGAAATATCTTCGGATAAACCACTTTTTCGGAAAGTTGTACCTGAAATTTCCGGAATGAGCAGATTCTTCGGAATTACAACAAATCTTCGGAATAATAAACCCTTATCCGAAAATCTTTTTCGGAATGTTCTTGAAGCAGTTAATGAAGCGTAACTCAAAAATCTATCCAAACACCTCAAAAACTTGCGATTTTTACTACAAAAACCGAACCAACTCCCTACCAAATTGATATAAATGAATTATATCAGGATTTATAGCCCGAAAAAACTAAAAAAAATTAATTCGGGATGATTTAGATGGAAAAATCAACCGAATCAAACTAAAACCAAACAACCAAACACAACCGTGGCGATTGATACCAAATGTTGTCCCATATATTTGTGATGATTAAACAAGAAAATAGATGAAAAAGATATGAATTTTAGAGAGAGAAACTAGTGAGAGAAAGTAGAGAGAGAGAGATGATTAACTTGGTGAATATTAGATTAGAAGAATTAGAGTTATAAATGATCATCCACCCTTCCTAACATGCTAGGAAGGGCCTTATATAGCCGGGCTTACATGTAACCATAATGGGCTATATTGTTTGGACCGGGCTTGTCTTTTGGGCTTTAAGTAGCTTAAATCTAAGCCCGTGAACCACGACTATTTAAATATCTATTACAACGTTCTAATAAATATTACAATAGAAACCTATGACCGAACATTCTTGTTTGACTCAATATTTTGAGGCTAACAAAGAATGATTATGAATGTCATGAATATTGCTCGTATGATTTTTGTTGAAATAATTATGGAGTAGTTTCATATACACTTGTTTGGATGAAGTCGTGACATGAGGATTGTTTATGTTTCATTATTTTTTTGATCAATTTCATGTTATGTTTGAAATCCAATTGTGCTTAAGTTCTGTTCTATTTGCTTATCATACTTGATTAGTTGTTGATGATTTAATAGGTCGAAAGGGTTATCATTAACCAACTAGTTATAATCGTTTTGTCTATGGATGATTATCTATGGTATTGACCATTTCTTTAGTGGTATGATTATGAAAAGGAACATAAATGTAATTGTTAATGATTTTGTGAAACGACTGTAAATCAAACTTGTTAAACTAAACATAGTCTTGAATTGGTTGATTTGTCTTAATGCTTGATTTGATTGTGTTATGATCAAACGCGTTGGTTATATACTTTAAAATCAAATATTGGAATTTGTGACCATCATCTTCTTTACTTGTAATCAATTTTTCAAAACCATCCTCATATGAACAATCCAAACGTTATGAACTAATCTAAGCAAGTGTTGTCTTTAATCTTGTTGAATTAGCTTCATCATTGTATTCTTGCTACTTGTTTACTTATTTTGCTTAATTGTTACTTTTATGGTAATTTTAGGAGTGACAACCAGTTTTACCACAGACGTTACATTGTTACAAAGATAATTTACAACCGAAAACATCCAAATCCTAGTGAACGACCTCGACTTACCATAACAAGCTAGCTACAAACGAAAGGGTCATACTTGCCCGTGTGTTCTTAGCTTATTCGGTAATCCTTGTATAAATTTAAAACTTATGTATACTCACAAAGAACGCATCAATGTAGAAGGGTTATCACATGTTGGAACCAAAGTTGGCTTAGCAATAGAAGGTGTAGGAGTTGAATGATAATTGGTTGTTTTTCCACTTCTTGTTGTAATAGCATTGACATTTGCCCTCGTGTTTGTTTGTGTGTTAGATGTAAAGCCCCTTGTGGTCTTTGATTAAATGCCATTAAAAGCCTCTTAGGTTACTCCTCCGCAATAAGTTTCATTGGCTCTTGCATTCTTTTCTCACTTTCACGAATTCTCCTCTGAACATACTCATGATTATCATATGGCACATATCCTTGATTTTAAACTTGAGGGTATCCTTGATTTGGGAAGGGTGGTGGTGGGTGAAATCCTTGATTTGGTGGATGAAAATTATTTCCTTGATTTTGAAAGGTGTTAGGTGCCTTGTAATTGTTCCCTTGGTATTGTGGTCTTGGGCCTTGGTTCCTTTGTAACAATTGAGGTGGATTGGGTTGAGTAATGGTGGGTGGATGGGGTGGGAATCCCGGTGGAGCAAGGTAATTTTGAGACTTGTAAGAAAGGTTGTTTGGATTTATGTTGGGTTTGAAATGTTCTCGATGTTCTTCTTGGTAAGCATAGCACTCCCCTTGATAACCTTGCACCTTATCATATTGTTGGTAGGAATGGGGACCTCCACAAGTCTCACATGAAAGAGTAATAGCATGTACATCATTGGTGGAATTGTTCAAGAAAAGGCCCTTAATAGATTGGATCAATTCTTGACTTGACTTAAGATGCATCTCATGATCCCTATCTATTCTTTGAAGTATCTCTTGGTGACTCTTGAGGAATTGGTTATCACAAGGTGTTTGAGAATTATTTTGGATAACATGAACCCTTTCTTCAAATTGAGTGTTAGTTTGCACCATTGCTTTGGTCTCAATAATGTCTGAAGCTTCTTGAATGGATTTAGCAAGAATATTTCCACCAGCGAAAGCATTAAGTGAATCTTGGTGGAGTGGTCTCAATCCATTATAGAAAGTATTGATTTGGTGAACTTCATCGAATCCATGGTTTCGACATTTCCTCAATAACTCCTTATACTCCTCCAAAGCATCACTAAAGGTTTGACTAGGTTTTTGTTGAAAGCCTATAATTAAGTTCCTCAAAGTCGTGGTCTTAGATGGGGGAAAGAAATTGTTCAAAAACTTCTTAGTGAAACCATCCCATGTGGTAATGCTCTCGGGTGGTTGTGTATCTAACCAATGCTTAGCATGACCCTCTAGTGAAAATTGTACCAATATAAACTTAATGGCATCATGGGGAACTCCATTGTACTTAATGATGTTGCAAAGAGCAAGAAATTTCTTAAGGTGATCATTAGGATTATCATTCTTGTTCCCAAAAAATGGTGTATTTGAAACCAAGTTAATCATGTATGTTTTTAGCTCAAATGTGTTTGTGGGAATATCGGGTATCTTGATAGCATCGGCATATCCTTGCACATTGGATTGCAAGTGCTCCATCAAAGGTCGAGTGTCAACTCCGGCCATGGCTTCTTGTTGTGTGTGGATCAAAGCACGATTCTCGGGATCAGCTTGATGGACAGTGGTGTTCCTACTCTTTCTCTTTTTCTTCCTTTTTGGAGGAAGGGGTTGTACACCAATCGGTATTTGTGCATGCCCGCGAGTGAGCATGCAACTCAATACAAGGAACGAGAGAAAAGCTCTCGTTCGACTTTGAAGAAGAAGGGATTATCCTCTTCGAGAATCAATATGAAATATACACAAGAAAGTATAATATACGTATGTATTACCTAGGTGCAAGACCCCCAATGAAGCCTTCCTTCTTAGAATACGCACTAGTGAATGGGAGGTTAGGTGGCGCGAAGCACTTAAGTACCTATTGACCCTTAAATGGCATTTTATAGAACATCGCCTTTCTATTCACTTTATAGTTTGCATTCTTCGAATTATTGCCTATTGGAAGTATTTATCTATTCTTGCTTTAGTGAATTTGATCGATACACGTGTCAAGGACCGGAACGCCCCCTAACACGGTGTATTCAATACTTATGGAAGATATGTGTATTGGTTGTTCTTACACGTATATGTATCTACATATAATAATATAGAGAAAATATTTTTGTATTTATTGGGGTTTTTTAAAGAAAATACTATATGTACATAAAAACGGAGGAAATCCAATAATATATATTTTTGGGTGCAATCTCTTAGGAAAAAGATTGCTTTTTGATTTTTTATTTTTTTTGGTCAATTCTTTAGGACAAGAATTGTTTTTGTTATTTTTTAGCTTTTATATTTTTATATTTTTTATTTTTTTATTTTTTGATTTATGATACGTAAAAATAACGTTCACGAGGTGAACGGATCCCAAAAGCCAACGAAAACCGTCAATCGATAGTCTCTCGTAAAGTCAAAGAACCGGCAGCGGCACCATTTGAAATTGAGTAAATTGAAGTTCGTTTCTCTCGATTCTTAACCTATTGAAAGTTCTATCAATATCAAGTTTATTATTGTTTTTGGTTGATAGGGTTTTTTGGATTTTCTATGTCTATTTAACCAAGCACGTAAAAATGGTGAAAAATATTAAGCTACGTAACCGTAGAACACTTAGCAATTACCAATCAATATTCATAAAAGGACAAAATTGTAAAAGCATGGAAGTAATGTGCCAAAAATGTAAAGTAAATGAAAGTTCTAAGCTTGAAATGTAAATTCTAAAAAGTTAAAGGACTAAATGTGTAAATTCTAACAACTTTGTAACTAGTTTTAACAAACTTGAAAACTAACTAACTGATTATGACAAGTAGTTAAAAGTATAAGGATGTAAATCTTTCAAACCCTAATTATTAGCAAGTTTAACAGCTATTGAAAACAGTAACAAACTTCAAGGACCACAATGCAATTAAAAAGACAAATTTATCAAAAACGGGCACAAGTTAAAAATAAGCTCGTATGAGCTTATTACTGAACCAAATAAGCTCAAACCAATTTCAAAAGACATAAAATTGAAAATAAGCAAGACCTATCTAAGGAAAATGCTTAAAACTCAGTAAAACTCAAATAAGCTCAAACCAATAAGCCATGAATAAGCTAACTGAAAATTTAGACATGCACATTTAGATTTTTAAGCTCAATCTTGTTAAACAGCTTAATGAGAGTGTGGAATGTCTTTTCTTTTGGAAAATGATCAAGTGAATAAGCAGGAAAATGCAATTAAGCTGAAGACCAAAAGTTGAAAAAGTTGAAAAGCTCAAATTTCACTCAGAATATGTTTCTAAACAAGAATTTGGAAGAAAATAAGAACTTTTGTGAAGTAGATTTGGCTCTACAAGAAAACAGTCAGCTCAATTATCACAGAAAGTTGGATTTGCCTAAGAGCTTATGAAAAAGCTGTTTTCTAGCTGAATTTGGAAAACTGTATGATTTCCTTGCACATAATCAATCTTTGGATGTTAAGACACAAATAGGAACTTGTTTCAATGAAATTGGTTAAGAAATGAACAGATTACAAGAGATTAAAAACAACTAGTTTTTTGATGAACATTTAACAAAGACTTGAACCAAATTATTTTCTAGTCAATTGCCTGTTTGACTTCAACTTTGACTTCAAAACTAACCAAAATTGTTTCAAAGGACATAGTGAATGAGAATGAACAATTCTTAACAGGTTTAACATATTTGAATGCCAAAAAGTGTGTAGATCCAAACACTAGTTATGAATATCTGATATGAACTTTTATGAAGGAATTTTTAGTAACAGATTGAATTAAACTTTGACTGATATCAAAATATGTTTGATGAGCAAAATGAAGAATTTTAAGACTAAAGACAGACTTGTAAACAGGTTTGAATATAAATTGCAATAACAAGCACTTAATTGATGAAATAAAGGACAATACCAAGTAAAATCAAACTAGAAGCTATAAAACTACCAACAAGCAATCAAATCAAACCAATTAAGCTAAAACAGATCCAAATCACATGATCATAGCAGCATAGAAGGTTTACACCAGAATTGAGCATGCATTCAACAATTTAGTAGAATTTAAAAACAGGATTTTGCAAACTTGTGAGCTTAGGCCTCCTTTAATGGAGGAGTGTGGTGCTGAACCAACTCAAAACTACAAAAATGCCATAAGATCATCACCATACACCATATAATCACCTCCAAATGCTCTTTCTGATCTAAATCAACCAACTACTACAAAACTACTTCAAAAGACTGGAAATGACTGATTCTTTGGCTAGAAAACGTGTTGTAAACTCCAAAGTTCTCAAACAAACTCCATTAATCTCTTAAGATCAAATGGAAGCACAAGCATCAACAGAATAGAAGGATTGAGTATGTGAATTGAGAATGATAAGAGAAAATGGATATTTTTGTGTTTTTATTGATTGAAGAAGGTAAAATAGTTACAACTGCCTAACTGATTCTATAACTAACTCTCAAGAGTGTGTCAAACTCTTGAGAGAAGTTTACTACTGAATGAATAACAAGAATGGAGAGAGAAATATAAGGTATGTGTGTTTCTACACACTTTTCTACTTGTTACAAATGAGAGTCTGGAGCCCTATGTAACACCCCTAAATATTCATACTTTTGTTCAGCGTAAGAGTAGTTGGTGTTACGGGATAACACATTACTCAAATCATAGACAACGCTGAAAAATCACGTCGTTTAATAATAAAGCATTTTCCATTCATGAATATCAAATTTACATAGGTCCCAAGTCATAGTATTTCTTACAATTTTACAAAACATTTGAATGGAAATTGTTATTTAAGTGCGGGCCATAAATTCTTGTTGTCTTCCCAAAAATTACCTTCAAGTACCTGAGATAAAACATGTTAAAAGAAAAGGTCAGCGAAAACGCCGAGTGAATTCATAGAGTTTAATAAACCATTAATAAATCACCGGTATAAATAATCATCATCAAAAATCATTTTGTACAATTCTTTGTCGGAGGCCGTAAAATAAGCCAAAACACTTTATACAAATCTTTGTTGTAAATCATACTATGGGTTGTTGCCTTCAAAACCATTATACGAACCAATGTCGTAAAAACATCATACAATACGTTTTATAACGTTGTATAGAGTTAAATAAAAACCGTTATATGAATATGGTTATGTAAAACCAAAACACGAACATAATATTAATAATAAGACCCGTATTGCTAGTCAGACAATATATTGTAATTCGTTGCGTATAGCAGTATTTTCGTTATTGTATTATTATAAGCCGCATGACATTGCTACCTTACTATAACAAACAACGGGTAGCTAACCCGAAACTCATTTTCCCATCTAAAACGGCGTGTCGTCACAATAATCACGCTTATATAAATCTCCTCATACATAAATTCGCTTACCAATCAATGTGGCACGACCGGGATCAACCGTCAAGGCGCGAACTGGGGTGATCTTCCCCAAATAGTACTATTATATGCATAAGCGTCTACCAAATCCCGGTAGTTTACAATTCATGCTAATGGGACTTTTAGTGACATAATCTAACTATAATAATCCATTTCATTTCGTACATCGGGTCATATAATCATTCGGGTCCAAATCAATAAATAAACAATCAGGACAACTGGTGTCTTATTTTATTAAAACTAACATGTTTTCTACCTCGCGGGTTTATAAAATATTTCATAAGACGTTTAAAAGAGTGCGAGGCTATGAACTTACGTTGATGTGGGAAGGCGGGTTATCGACAATTTAGATGTATGGTACGTGCTTCATTCACGGAAACCTAGACAAATAATATGTGTCTTAAACTCTTGTCCAATGACTTTATAAAAACAATGTCTATGTATGTATGATGATATCATGAGTATGATGATGATCATGTGGGAGTTTATATCTTTATACACATTATAGTGTTATGTGTTAGTCAAATTTTTGACTAGTTATACTAGTTTCAATCCAATTCCATATTGAGGCCCAATAGACCGATTAAAGCCCATTAAGAGTTAAACTTTTTATATTAGTCCATTTATACTTTTATTATCAGGCCTATACACACATGTTGGGCCCAAGTGGGTTAAGCCCAATGAGTAAGTCCATTAGTGTTTATTCAAAATAGTTGGGTCAATAGTCCGATAACGCTACTTTGGCCCGTTAATGTCCATAAATTATAAAGCTCGGGTTTTATCGGTTTTTACTTGTAATATGTACTTATACATCAGTATATGAGTTATAAAAAGTTTACATTAGACGGGTCCGACCGTCTAAGTTTTATTTGACGAAAACGTTAGTTTTACGGTTTTAGCCGAAAAGATGTAAAACTTATGTTTATAGTTTTATAACTTGTAAACTTATCAAATTGTCATTTTTATAAAATGTCTCATTTATTCATTAAAGTATATATTTATTTATATGTAATATATAAGTTAGTGGGTTTTAAGTATGCATTTTATATAATATTTACTTGAGTGCTAATATTATACTATATACTTTTATTTTACAAATCTGATTATTATTTTCACTTTCACCATTTTTACCATATCTTGAGTTCTACAAGGAGATAGAAGCTCATCATTGGTCGCAACAAACTACATATTATTTTCTACAATTAACTCAGTTTTAGCTACTGCTTAATAAATCTCTAAGTGTCTCTAACAGTTCGTCCAAAACAGACTACTCAAATTTTAACTTCAATATTATTTTGATCATATCTCACTCATTTTATGGATTCAATTGAGTGTCCAACTCTCACATATGTAAAAGTCACTTACCTTACTGTATATTATATTATCCAAGACACTTTAACAAGTTATCATCTAGTTATTTACTGTTTAATACAGCCTACATTTTTAGCCATGATTTTAACATCTTTTCATGTAGCTTTTAATCTTTTTAACCAAATTTATCAACACCAAATCACCACATAATATTTTGATCATCATTCATCATCATATACATATACATAATTAAAGAAAATACAAGATTACATATTCAATATAACAAGATGATAGGAAGAATTAATCTCTATACCAATCAATAGAATGAAAGATTAAGATTTTTTGATGAACAAGACTTGGTTTTGACACCAAACCTTATGAACATAGCAAGACCATTGTTGGAAGTCTCCAAGCAACTAAACTCCTTCTAAAATCAGGCCTTGATATTCATGAAAATTCCTTGAGAAATCAGCCCCAAACTCCCTTGAAAACTCCTTTTCACATGTTAAGATCACCTCCAATCTTCATATCTTCAAAGGGTTATCATCTTGTGCAAGTTAAACACATGATTCATGGTTGAATTTTTTATCAAGTGGGGTGTTTTTGGGTGATATGGGAAGGACAAAATAGGGAGAGAAAGAAAGATTTTTGGTTGTTTGCATGTATGTGAGAAAGTTGTTTTGGTTAGCTAGTTTTTGTGTTAGTGGTATTGGTAGGACTTATGGGACAAGTGTTCCAAGTCTTAATATTAACTTGAAACCTCAAAGGAGTGTGTTGGTGAAGCCTTAGACGTTAATAAGTAGGGGTGGGACAAGTGTCCCACTTGTCTCATCCCCATTAATTTACGGGTACTCCTCGATTTACGTGTCCTCGGGTCGTTTTACGAAAAACGTTTTTGTAGATTATGAATCAACGGCACAAAACGAATATAATAAAAATTATCTCATCAAAAACGGAGTTTAAAAACGTAAATACGTAAAACTAGGGTTTCCGGTTTAGTCGTCAAGGACGTTAAATTATGAACGTAAGTCCTAATCTCTTCTCGTAAATTTGTGAGTTTATGAACCAACACAAATTTAAAATCCCAAAATAATATTCACGGAAAAACGTATTTCCTAAAATGTCGGGCTGTCACCAAAAATGGTGTATGTAAACGTAAGCACGTAACGTAGAGTCCTCTGGTTTAGACGTAGTCGATGCTACTTCAAGACGTAAACCCAAATTTCTTCCCATAAATGAGTGAGTTCATAATATAACATTAAAATAATGTTTTTAAATAATACTTGAGAATAAAATATCAACCATAAATTGACAGATTGTCACAACATTTACCCCTAAACAATATCTTTGTCCTCAAAGATCAATTTATCTTACTACTCGCTTCTTATAGAGTTAGAGCCATGTGGGTATTTCCTCCACATTCGGTCTTTTCTCACAAGTGTAATTCATTACAATACGCGAGTTTCATCAAACAAAACTACGGGAATACGATCAGGCTTAATGTTGGCTTACTTTCTCTATCCATGATATTCACGGGTTTTTGATGAATGCAACTTTTCACCGATCTAAACTTCATCAAGAAACAATCAGATTATCACTTGATAGATATTTCATCAAGTTCGATATACGAAACATAATTCACGCAGCCCTTGAAGTCCTAGGGTATATCCAGCTTATATGCCTTTCAAACCAACTTTTACATTATCTCAATGGTCCCATACAACGGGGACTTATTTCCCATGATCTTTCAGATCATCAATTCATTCTTCCAAGGTGAAATTTTTTTGGCATAACTTCGCTACCCATCCTGCACTTCAAGATCGACATTTCATATTCACAAAACCTCCTGCCCACTACTGGCAGTCAATAATTAGATCCTAATTTCAACAATCATTTTAGGTCTCTCAGGTCGGGTATTTTGTAAGGTTAGGTTTGTCATCATAGGCAACCTCAACCCTAAAAGACATGTTCAACTCACAATGGGTGTATGTCGGGTGTCTTCCTCCCAACTCCTGCTTACAGATCCTTCCATATTTAGATCCTCACAAGATTCGATCTTAATCCTAATACGATAATTATCAATGATAATCTCTCCAAAGGAAAACGATTATACGGTTTATTACCAAAGGTCAATCATTCAAACATAAAACAAGCCGTCTAGTGTTTTGTATCGTTACTTTACCTCGTCCCTTCGATTGGGGTGGTAAATAGTACTCTCATCAAGGTTCGTTCCCAATGACTTCTAAGCAAATCTCTAGAAATTCGATGCGAAGCGAGGATCTTGATAGAGATGATCGATACATGTACACTATGTTTACACAACTCCTTTAAATACAAACGAGTCAATTTCTTCATCGATAATCTATCATTAACAGGAATGATATTAGCAGATTTGGTCAGTCTGTCGACGATGACCCAAATCGAATCAAATTCAGATGATGACCTTTGCAGTAGTTAGACGTTTACTAATGTATGAGGCGATGTCTGCTTTCATAATTTGCCATCAGTACAACTTCTTCAGATAAGATACATTAAATAAAAAATGGCTTGAATAGAATATTTAATCTTATGAGATTCCCACATAACTAAATCTCACAAACCTCCATATTTAGGCAACTACAAGCGGCCTTTTGAACATTTAACGCCATCAGATCCTCAATTCTAATGGTCCACATTAGCCGTGAACCCCTTTTATTATCTATATTATCCTTTTTACAAGCATTGGTTATTTTTAAATCGCTCGGCAATTTATTTTGCACAGTCATTACTAAGGAACACATCCTAATTGATTCTTTATCCCTTTTTTACATAATGCGTCAGTATTTACATTCACCTTTCCTGATGATATAATTATCATGACCACAATTCATTCAAAAATTCTTTCTTCATATTTTCTAAGTTTTAGTTTCGTCTCAACTATTATCTTTATCAGTTTTGCTCAATCCGACGTTAAAAGCGTCGATAAATATTACAAGTAATTAAATAATAAATATTTATTTTTTATGAAACGTAAACGTAAAAAGTTTTAAATTTTCCCAGTTCGTCCAATAATAGAAAAATGTTCAAATATAAATTTGAATTTAGTTAACACGATTTTTGTTGATTTATCGAAAATAATTAACAAGATTTGTAAATGTTAAAAAAAATCTTTGTTTATACTTTGGTCAAAATTTTCTTACTTGACAAGAAAAAATTGTCGTTTCAAATTTCAAGTCATGGTTTAAATGGTTTCCTCAATCCCTCTTAGGTTGTCTTGAGGTATACACAAACCCCTAAAGGAGTTTAGTTAAATGATTTGGGTTTTAAGGGAATGATTCCTTAAAATCCTTTGATAAAATATCTGTCAAAATATTTTTGCACCTTCTTTTTGGTATAACCCAAAGCCTTAATGGCTCTAATCTTTGAAGAGTCAATATAGATTCCATTATCTATTATTCATATGGTCAAATAATGTAAAGGATTAAGCCTTAAATCTACTCAAGGTTCAGGTTTTCATTGTTCGGCCAATTCAGGGCAGTCTACGAATTAATACTAATTTTTTCTTATTCTTAGAAACAAAAGAAATGGTCCTTAATAATCACAAGCATGAATTTATCAAATTACAACCTACACACATGATTCACCAAATTTATGGATGCTACATGTGCATTGGTCAATCCAAACGACATCACGTGAAACTCATAATGTTCATTACAAGTTCTGGATGTAGTGATTGGAATAGATAATCTTCTTCGCGGACGCGAAGTTGATAGTAACCATGTTGTGGATCAAATCTTTAAAACATACGCTAGAACCTTGTAAATGATCGAACAAATCTATCATCTTGGGTAATGGATATCGATTTCGATCGTCAATTTACTTAGTTCAAGGTAATCAATAAACATAACGAATGATAACACCATAGCTCTTCATGATGACGAGCTAGGTAGAATAAAAGCTTTCTCCGACAACTCTCTCAGTTGTACGGTAATTCTTTTAATTCAGATGGTGCTGACGTATAGAGCACATGCCACAGTTGCAGCACCGGAAATATAATAAATACCAAATTCAACTTGCCTTAATGGTGAAAGTCTAGTAATTAACCAGCAAATACCTACGAAAGTTTCAGATAACAGAAACATCTTTTAATAAATCCACCTTAGGTTCCTTCTAGATTACAATATCTATGACTAGTTCACAACCATTCACGGTATACTTTCAAGTCTAAAAGCAGGATATGGTCATCCATCAATAAATATTTAGATCACTTTTGATAATCAACATCTTATCTTTTAGGGGATTTCTACTCGAGTTCCCATCAATTAAGACAATGACATTATGTCATAGTCAATCAATCCATTCTACTGGCACTATCAACTTTCGTGTTTCATTACCGTCGATAAGATGTGAACTTCTCAAAAGACTAATAATAACTCATAATCCTTCACAAATTTAAGGATATATGGAGACACAACTATCATTAAAAGAGTAAGGTCAACACATAATCTACGCGAGAGAATTTCAAATCAGATACAGAAAAAAACATTAACGAACATGGATATATACCATGTTTTCATGATTTGAGTACGCATTCGAAAGCTCCTCGGATCGTTACCCAGGTCATTCAAATGATATCTAATCAAAAGAAATGATAGGCACGTCGAAACATCCAGTCGGGTATCAATACTCGATAATTAGATACTTTTCCAAAGAATCTCATCATGAGAGACTTGGACAAGAAGGGGAGGTCAATTGTCAAATAAGACAATTTCCACAGATGATTAAATTCGATTCAGAGGAATAAATAGTACGGGCACATATATAGGTGTCCGTAACACTATGTCCCTATTTTTGCACTTCTTGCAGATCTCATAAAATTTAATCTTTCAAAACTTCAAAGAAAATTTTGAGTTTATTAATACTTTCATGGTGACTACTAATCAGCCTTGCATGGTCCATTCCAAATTATATGTAGGCGCGCAACTATATACAATTTTAGGATTAACGATGAAATACTCAGTTCGTCAAAACTTTGTCATCATGTTTATAATAAAAATATTTTCATGCTTAATTCTTGAATAAGAATCAAAATAAATTTACGGAGATGTTCTTTCTTATGGAAACAATTAAGTTTTCCAAGATGTTTCATAAACAACTTCATTTCGATAACGATCATTTATAAATCTCACTTTAAATAATCCTTACGGTGATGAAAGTTCAATCTTCTCAAGGGATACTGTTTTAACTTATAAAAACAGTGAGTGATCTGCAGAAGAGTGATGAAGAGTTGTTCACCAAGAACTAACTACAATATGATAGGAAATGAGCTTTAGCCAAATAATCATGAGGTTCATGACCTCGATGGCGCTCAAAAAGAATACAAGGAGAAGAATCCACAAGTAACTCAAATCGAGATGAGTACTTGTTCAATGGTTGCATCACTAATGCGAACATTACGATGAAGCAATAAAAAATAGATAACATCGATACATGTAGGATTTAGCAATCAAAGGCAGTCTTTTCATTAATCACAAACAAGTCAAAATTGTACCGTAACACATTACGTGTTGCCATGTCATACAATTCCAAAAACTCATCCTACCAACTGATGTCTCAGTTAAGTTAGGGATTTTTAAAAGATACTACAATGAATACTAATCTACAAGAGTCATTAGGTGTTCCACATGTCCCGAAAGATCCATCGGTCCCAATTTCAGAAGAAGATTTCTTCGATTTATTTCTTGGACAGTAGGCATCCTCATCATTGGACAATGGCCTAGGAACAGCCCTTAACACGAACCAACAATCATTTAAAACCTTATAATTCAATCACAGGACTTAACGACTTCCTCTTGACAATCTCGTATTCCATACGAGTTAAATTTGACTTTATTCAAGTTCCAACCAACTTATACTCAATGCGATATCCTACCTCATTCTCCAATACTTTCAACCTTATTCTTAGACCTTTATAGGGCAATAAAAGCTCGATATGAAAAACACTTAATTTTCAATCCTATAGCTCTTACAACAATAGTTATAAAATGAGTCACTAGTATAAAAGGACTCACACATTCAATTAGACTTCTCGGAAAGGTACTAGTGGCATGAGGCTTTTGGGTAAATGCTCCAATGACAGCCTCAAGTGCAACATTCACCCTTTCGATTTCAAATTTAAGAATTGGGTGACACCGAATCAGATGACATCTTTTTAGGTGGTAAGATTTTGTCAAACTCCACTCTATAAGGAAAGATCGTCATGACATCGACATCATATTTAATCTCGCCAATTCTTCTTCAAGATCATAATCAACTAATATTAACATTTCTACGAATATCAACCATTTTGTTTGGATCATAAATATCCACAACTTGGTTTAGATCTAGAATAGCTAGAATTCCTACGGAAATAGCTTCGATTGATTTGCTAGGGTAGTTAGGGTTTCTTGTGACAATCTACGTCGTATAAATACCTCGTATAAATATTAAAATAATCATCAAACAATCAAGTAATCAAATTACATCATATATATATATATATATATATATATATATATATATATATATATATATATATATATATATATATATATATATATATATATATATATATATATATATATATATATATATATATATATATATATATATATATATATATATATATATATATATATATATATATATATATATATATATATATATATATATATATATATATATATATATATATATATATATCTTTATATATTATATATAAGAGGAGGGATATGCCACATAAGCATCCCATAATGCCATGTCATCAATTTTTTTATTAACTTTTTTTTAAGATTTTCGGTTTTATATTATTGTTTTTGAAATTTTTGAAATTTTCGAAATTTATAAAAAATGGCTACACTAAGATTCGAACCCTGAGTTTGCAATCAAAACTAAAGTGCCTCAACCACTGGACCAGACCGACAATTTTGATTACTCAGAGCATAACCAAATTAATATACTCAATTACATACTTTCTTTATCATTAGCAGACAAAATCCGAATATAATTCATTCTAAACCCTAAACCTAATCTACATAACCTACGATTAACAAAGCATGTTGTGAATAAAGGCTGCGAAGAAGAAGTATGAACTTGGACAAGGAAAAAAGTTATTCACCTTCGTATTCATCATAAACCCTAATCATTCGGTGAGTTTGGTTCTACAGGTTATATTTTTTTCTTAAACCCTAATTACATTCATTCGTTGTTTATGTTTTAGATTGCCTACGCATATGGTCCTTTGATCTTATGTTGCTTTGTTTTGTTTTGGTTCTCACTATTCGTTGCTTATATATGCTTACTTCTTCTTAAGAAGTGAAATTTGGACAATTCATAAAACCACTGTAACCTCACTTCTCTGGTTAAATATCCTCACTTCAACTCAATGTAGGTATGTTTTACTCAAAGTGATAATCAATTTTCTATATGATGTATGCAAATCTGAATTATATGTTCGACATAGGGGTAATATCTAGTTTTAAGGGTTTTATGCACAATCAAATGAGGAATGTAATGATTCACCTATATAACGAGACAATTTGGTCAATGAATGTATTATTTATGTTAGGTTTTTATACACATAAACTTTGTGTGTGTTTAGATTAACATACTTAGCCGGTTTAGCGTATTGTATACATCTGGAATAGCTTATGGCTTACTTAAATCCATAAATGTCCGCTTGATAAGCTTATAAGCCGCAACAAGATGCTCGCAATCCGCAACAAGTTGGGTTGTAAGCTTTTCCAAATTCATATAAGCCCATCCTCCGACTATTTTTTATATACTAACATGTCGTATTTTATACGACCTCCTGAGAACTTGATAATTCGAGGAAGTTATTCGATAAGCAAGCAACATTTGCAGGTTAAGGCGCAGCTGGTATGTCAACCATTGAAGTTATCTAATTATGTGACATATATAATGGGTATCGGGTGGGCTTTCTCTTTCGTATTATGTAATATTTTGTTTACAGATAATTATAGGTCAAATGAGACACATATGTGAATAAATGATCTTCATTAATTTTACATTTTAGTATCAGTAACTTATTTTTAAGTTGTTTCAAACCTGTTAATAACTTATTTCTGTTACAAGAATATATAGCTAACTGGTGAATTATAGTAGTAACAATAGAAAAAAGTGGGTCGATTCAGGTAACAGCTTTTAGATCAAGTCAAGCAAGAGAGATTAATGAAACAGATAGATAGAAAATGGGACAAATGGGCCGAACAGGTTGATATCACCTGGTGTATTTTCTTACATGAAACCTTTAGAGTCAGAATACTCAACGAATTGTATTATAATTTAAATGATATAGCTTATTACATATTGACCTCCCGGCCCATAAGGTTAGACCGGGATTCTTACTTACTATAGCAGCTCTTTGTTAGTCGAGAAAGGAGACCATTGCAGCAATACTGATAGGTTTTGATTAGTGTGTTGCTCACTTGCTGGTGCATCATGAAGGAGGACGTTACTTGGAAGACCAATATGTTGATGACACCACGGGGATGTTCTACTAGATTCCTAGCAACATCACGAACCATGGGCTAATAATTTATCTTCATACGAAACGTGTGGCAAGCAGTGCCAGCCTTAAGCATGGGGTTCTCATTTCGTCCTCGAACAGGAACTTGACCGATCATAGCACGACATTTCAGCCACATGTGTATGGATTTTGGGTTCGCATATTCTTGGGATGCTTATGTTTATTGGAGCATGTGTATCCTCTAATTCATTTTTGGATATCTAGAGAAAAATGCTGTGACAGGTTATTCATTATTATATTCATTAGTATAAGGGCATACAAGGGCAGTTGACAGAGTCAAACTTGAGACTTATGAGGTGAATGTGAAGTTCAGGTTGCCATTCGACCCTCGTGTCAGCGCTCTGTATATCTACTTTAGTCCCCTGATTATTGCATCTCTCCGTGAATACTTATACTTCCTTAATAATTGCTTATAAGTTAATATTTGGCTAATTCCTTGCCATAAGGTAATCACTTAACTGTTGTAATAGGGTGTTTCGAATTGTTGTTGACCAAAAGCAGCAGCTAGAGTACCTGCAGTCATGACATACACCTGTAATGAAAAAATTCTTACTGATGGAACACAATACAAACTTGAATAACCCAGAGTAAGAAACTATTGTGTCAATACTTTAGCTATAGGCTTACATATTTTGTTTATGTATGTTACCTTTATTAAGAATTTCACTATTAATGGTTAATTAGTTACGTTTAATTCGTATATTCAAGTAAAGTACAACACAGTAACATGCAAGTTCTATTCAACAAGAATGCTAGACTTTCATCGTAATTATGTATTACATGTTTGTCAAATTCGATGATATGGTTATTAGTTTAGTTATAAGCTTTAATTTAAAGAAGAACAATTAATTTAGTTTTTTTGCAAACAGTGTCAAACGATTTTGTTCGACCAAGATCTCTAATACTTATTTTTCTTGAGAGGTTGTGCCCACTTAACTTTCAAAGTAATGAATGATATGTCAGCAATACATCACTATCAACACACCACTTGAGTGGTTAAACTTAATGACCTTGGTGGAACAATGGTGAACTTTGATTTGTATGTACTTGCATTTTTCTTGTCAAATATTGTATGGTAACTTTATCTTTTTCCTAAAATATGGCAGGCACTTGGTGTTCATTAAGATAATGTTATAAATAGTTAATTAGTTTATAACATGTTAATTTGTTATTCCATACAAGCAGGACCAGTTCATTGAAGAACATTAAAGTGGCATCACAGAATGAGAATGGCACTTGAGAACCCGTAAACATTTAGCAACTCCCCCTACATACCAAGAACAAAGTCAAGCTTTGGCAGCTTTAGGTTATGACTCAAGAATACCAATCAGATGGTATACACTCTTCATTTTTGCAACGACATTACGTCGTCAATATATTTTATTGTACGGATTTACATTTGTTAAATGTATAGGCAAACTTACCTATAAAAGTGTCATCTATGCGTTTGGAGTTGTATATCTAAAGCTTTTGCAGGAAGAAGACCCGTAGAGAAAATGTTACCATCTCTGATCCAGTCTATTTTCACATGGGTAAGCATTTTTTTCTTGATCAGAAGTTCATAACTCACATTTTGATTTTGGTAAACAGATTTTATAAAGAGGTGGTTTAAGCTTTGGGTAGTGAGATTGTAATGTGAGTGATGCAAAGTTCCTGAAATAAGTTAACCATCAATTGGTTGTAAGAGAATAGCTTATTCGCTACAAATAAATTTTAATCTGTCCCCAAAAAATGTTTTTAAAGTAGATGGAATTCATATTTCTTAGTACTATTCCTAAGCCATAAGCTGATCTAATTACTATTTAAATGTTTTCATGGTACTTTTTGGTAGAAAATAAAGGTTGTCATTAGCAATCGTTGTACGTTATTCTATTTAAAGTTATTTTTCATAAATCTAACCATGCATACTAACATTTGATTTTCGGATGATTGGGGTGTTATTGTTGTGTCACTAATCTTTTGTAAAGTTGCAACTATCGTCTGTAATACAGTAGCTCAAATATATTTATTTTGTTATAATAGGATGGGAAGGTTTGGCCTCTACCGCCACCCTTTCCTTCCTATGGTTATGGTAGAGATCATCCTGGGCCATGATACGTGAGTTTCATTCATGGGCAAAGTCTGTGAGTTTCATTCATGGGCAAAGTCTCTGAGATGTTGTCATCACAGGTCAAGCTCTTTATTATTTCTAGACACTCTAAATTCATTTTACATGGAGCTAATACCGAGTTTCTTAACCATTGATGGATAAGGTGTAATTTGGTGGAAAAGGTATAGGCAAAAGGTTCTTAACCACACAAAGGGCCGCTTGTGCTGATTATGTATTCAATTGAAACTTTTATATCTTTAATATCTCTTTATGTAATTCATCTTTTTGGACACTCCATCCATATGATTGTAAGACTCACAATTGGTCCATGGTATGCAAACCGTTATCTTATCATTATTTTTCTTGATTACCAATTATTCGGGCTCAATCTAACTATGCTTTCTATAATGTATTATTTCGAGAAGGTTGATCTTTGCAAACTTGAGATTTTGTGAAGATATTGGCGCCATTTTCACCTCACGAGTGTATTAATATAAAGGCAAATGAATAACTTAATGGAGATTATATGAAGGTTTCAGAAGATATTATCCCTATCAGTAGTAATAATAAGGAAGCAGGTAATCGTCAGTTTATTTTTAATGGACCATCGGGTTAAAAAAATATGAAGCCTAACCCACAACTTGACCCTATAAGAAATTATGTTTGCAGGTTCGGGCCTACCAGGTTGCTGGTAGTCGGGTTGAGTTGTGACGTGATATTTTCAAAGGCTGTTCGGTCTCCAGGACGAGGACTTCTATTATTTGGCCCCCTGGTAAATGCTATTTACATGAGTATTAGTTTCTGTTATAGGTGGCAATATGGGTCCATCTACTTATGAGCGGTCCCGTTATCCAGTTCTGGTTATATTTACTTCTAATGGGTCAATGGGCAAAGTCAAATAAGTTAGTAGTTGATAAGTAAACTGATCAAAGGGGTTGAATGTGTCAAGTAGGCTGGAAGTCCCCCACAATGTGAAAATAAGATTATTATTGAAATAGTTAGTTTTTAAATTCTCTCGGATACATTAAAAGTTTATCAAATTTTAATTCCGGGGTTAGAAATGAGTCAGGTCAATTTTACATGACCCGTTTCAACGGCTACAAAATATCCATTTTGAGTTGTTTGACCTTCCGATAAAGCCGTAATGCCACCTATAGTTTGAATATCGCAACAAATGTAAAAAACAGTTATGTAATCCTATATGTTTCTTGTTTTATGGAACAGGTAAGACAATGATAGATAAAGCTATTGCTGGAGAGGCTAGAGCAACATTTTGAGTTTCTACATATCTGCAAGTCCACTAACCAGCAAATGGGTACGTCTCAACTATTTTGGGTAAATATTTTGCAGCCTTACACATAAGACCTTTAATTTCAGCACACGTGAAAGAGTATCTCCATTGGCGTGATAATTTGAATGATAATATGAATTTAAGAAAGTATATTTACCAAGATCAGGACAATAATGATTATACTTATTAAAACGGACTACCAACCTACGTACATTGCTATTCTAAGACATTATCCTTTGATTTACCAAAAAATGTAAATTAATGTTCTTGCTTTTTTAGATATACAATTATAAGATTTTGCCCTGTGACACTAATGGCCGAACAAAGGTAAAGCATATATCTTACATTTAGTACAAACAACTGATAAGTGTGTGTCTCTATATCAAAGTATAATTTTTTCAAGACTAGGATGATTAAAAAAGTAGTTCTAAACTTCTAAATATAGGATGAAGGATTTATTATTTTTTCTAAGTCTACGATTATGTATATCTTTTAATTATCTGTCACGTGCACGTGACTTGGAAAGCAACTGGAGAAACAGCTGTTACATTATTGACTCTACCAAGACCCAAAAGATAGGTACTCGATGCCAAGCATTTCAAAACGCTAAAGACATATAGGTACTATACTGTTAACCATGTATATGGAAGTTCCAATAATAATGAAGCAGGCAACCTGCAATTTTATTGGCGCCATAAGTTTTATAAATGGTTATTAGTTGAAATAAATACAAAGTATAAGATACGATACTATCATCCTCCTCATAAGTTGTATGAATAGCTAAAGAAGCCAGAACGATATAGAATGTAATACTCTGTATACTTGAGACATCAGGTCGTTTAGACAGAATGTATTACACTAATATTCTGTATACCTTAGAAAATTGTTGTATGAATACGTAAAGAAGTCGAGTAAAAAGTAAAAATTATGACAGTAAAAATCAGACACCATGAAATTTTTATTTTCTTTGGGTCTAGAACAAATAGAGTAGCACTAGAAAAAATCTCCCTATTGTAATGAGGCATTAACAAGGAAAGATTCTCTTTCTATAAATAATATACTAAGTGGAGAATATCAGAGAATCGAAGGATACAACAAAACAATCTAAGTACCCCTAACTGATGGGCGCACATGCATAAGTTAAGGCACAACCACATTGACTACGTTTGGAAGCGAGAGTGATCGTGTAATAGAGAGATCATGAAGTGAGGTATGTGCATGTCCGTCTTGGGAATTCAGGTTCACAAGCTATGCTATAGTATTTAAATATAAAAACATTGACGTGGCAAAATGGGCGCATCAAATAGTGGACTAACTGTGTAAATTTTTGTAGATATGGTTGACCCAAAATACCTTTCTCTAAATTTGCTATATATTTTATACATGGTTACAGTCTCGAATAGTCACAACATATATTGTGCTACTCACATTTAACTTCTTTTTTGTTAGTTACATTTCCTTTTGAATGGACCAGGTATAACATATGTTGTGCTTCTCACATGAAATTGGGTGAGGTTTACTGTGGCAGTGGAAACATCTTTAAAGACAAGTTATTGTGAGACTTTTGCTGTCGTATATCATTTTCCATACTTATTCTGAATCAAGTTAGTTCTCCAATAACAAATTATTCATTCGTCCTACATAGAAAAATCATCAATAAAAATGCAAGGGCATAAGCTTTTGCCCAAACGCGTGTGATCCGCCAAAAGAAGACGAGGCATCACAACTTGAATTTGCTTCAAAAATAGATGTCGAGCTCAAAAAAGCGAGAGATGAAAAAAAAAACTGATGTCAAACGGGTTACGAGGAACGTTGATGTACGAAACACACCAATAGACATTGTATTGATACAAGAGAATATTGATTGGTGATCCATTAAATGGTCCTAAGATGGTTAGAGAATCTACAATGCTTAAAACACCCAAGACTTTTTACAATTTTAAAAAGCTATTGGAAAGGCTTTTTAGTTTTTACCATTATAGAATTAGGTTTTGAAAAGACTTTTTACAAATGACTTCACTAACACCAAGCTTTTATAAAAAGCTATAAGGTATAAATAACTTGAGCATTGATTGAATTAAATGAAAATTGTATGACTTAAATGCAAAAAGTATTTAAAAGACTTTTACCATTGGGCATGCTCTTACCCTTGGTATTTTAATTAATTTAATCCCGTTTCACGTATACTATTATTTCACATTAAAACATCTAAACGAACTATAATGTCACTAACATGAAGGCCTGTTTGTTAGAGTTTGCATTTTCAAAATTTATTTAAGAAAGTACGTACTACTGAAAGTATTTAATAAACCATGGTACTTAATTTACTAACAAAAGCACAAAGCCTATCAATATGAGAAAATAAACAGACTTAGAGGGTGTTTGGGATTGCTTATTCAAAATAGATTATGCGTTTTATAAATGAATAATCAGATAATCAGCGGTTAGATAACGTGGTTTTTAAATTTAGTGTTTGGATTTGATTATGCTTTAAAATAATTTTTTAAGTGTTTGATAAATTGAATTATCTATTTTTTATATGTAAAATGACCAAACAAGACAACTGTAAAATATGATTCATTTTTTTAAATGTAACCTTTTTCTTTTTACAAAATTCTACATACAAAAATAACTTAACATTATACAAATCACAACAATACAATCTTTTTTTATCCATTCAAGCACCTCATTTATTTCATCTACGAACTCCATTTTGTATCACCTACGACTCATCTCTATTCTTCATTCACCAAATTTTATCACCATTTTCTTTTTACTGATTTTGGGTTTTTTATCACACTCAATCTTAACCCAACAAGAACACACATATACATGTACATATCCCAGTTTTATCAATATGCTGGGAACACGATATCAGTAAACAAAAATCAAACAGTTTGTTTTATCCATGTATTTAGAACAAATTATGTTCACGAAGAAAGAAGATGTAATTTAGCAAAGATGGGTATCCGGGGTAATTATGTAATTTAGCAACATGGGTGAAACATGTTTTGCAAAAAGCATGTAGGCGGTTACTTTTTCAAACTAGCGTTTTGTTGGGTTCAAAACGCTGATAAGTGATTTTCCGCTTCTCCCATCCAAACACTATCTCCTAGATTATTGCGATATGAAACTGAAATAATTAGATAATCACCTTGAAAACGCAAAGCCAAACACCCCCTTAATCATCTATCACCCAACTGTTGGAACGAGTGTCTTCATTTTTGGCACCATCTTACTCACGGTAGACTAGTGTCTTCATTTTTGGCACCATCTTACTCACGGTAGACTTTGCCTTTTCAAATTTTCAACTATTAAATAAGTATTCATGTAACAACAAACTAAATAATCAATATTTTCCTTGAAGAAAACTAAATAATCTTGCTCCAGTACAATTTTGGTGATGACGCAAGACTTTTCGGAGGGATTAATCCCGAAGGAACGAGTAATCTTACGTGTAAGAACACATAAAATATGATAACATACACGACACACATCGAACTATGAAACTGATTTTCAGTTTCTTCCATAGACTTTGAGCTTCACTAATGACAGTTTAGTGAGTTCTAACGAATAGATGTTTGGAGTTTTAAGCAATTGAAATTCTAACATCAGAAACGAATTAGAATTTTTGAATTAATTAATGTCTAGATGAAATAAAGCAAATGACGTTAAAGGTATAAGATGTGTTGCAAATTTAACTTCCACTAACTCATATGAGCAATTTGATTAATGAAGTTCTTAATATGTGAATTTTGTCTCCTTCATATACTATTATTTCATCTAGACAAGATGAAATATACTATTATGTATGTGGTGACATTTGATAAGATACAAACAAAACTTCATTTTCGTAAATAGTTTTAAAAGTATGTATTATTTTAAATTATTTTTAGAAGTACAATGCTCATCTAAAAAACCCATGATTACATTAAATACCCACTTTATATGACGCATAAAAAAAAGATTAAGGGTCCGTTTGGTTTATAGGTGGGTTTAGGATTGAAATTAGGTTTGGGTTAGAAGTTGGATTTAATCTTTTGATTTGGTTTATGGGGAAAATAAAAAAATATGAAAAACAGCATTGAATTATTAAGTTTAGAATATTTTAATTATTAAAATTGTAACTGTAAATTTTAGTGGATATATAAGTATACAAATATAGAGAGTAAAGTTATGTGAGGCCTATCAAAATTTATAAACCCACCAAAATGATAGCTTTAGAAAATATGGCTGTCACAAGGCATGATGCCTAAAATAAAAACCTAAATTGATAATCAAACAATTTTTAAACTGATTCTTTCCGCCTAAAGGGGTATAAACCACATACCAAACGCACGCTAAGTTATGTATGTTTTTAATCTTTGACTAACCCTCAGATAAACATATTCACACAACTAGAAAAAAACATAAAATGACATAAAGACGTTAATTAGATTGACGATTTTACCAATCGATGACTTACAATGAACATCATATATTGCTGTCAATTGGACATTGCAAACAAATATTTTTCAAATAAAAAAAGTTAAACGGCAATCAGAAATTATACCCGTCCAACGGACGGGTTTTGCCACTAGTATATATATGTATATATATATATATATATATATATATATATATATATATATATATATATATATATATATATATATATATATATATATATATATATATATATATATATATATATATATATATATATATATATATATATATATATATATATATATATATATATATATATATATATATATATATATATATATATATATATATATATATATATATATATATATATATATATATATATATATATATATATATATATATATATATAATCTAAGTCATATATATATATATATATATTAAAATAGCACTTCTCAGTCTGGCCATGTCGGTAACTCGGGAATTCTTCGGCACCGTTATAGTCAAAAGATTTTTAGACATTTTGAGAAAAATGTTTATAGTTAAAAGATTTTGAAATATTTTATTCAAAACCTTGGTTTTAAAAATCTTTCGTTCTCTATAACGAGAGCTCTGGTACCAAACTGTAACACCCCCAAATATTCATACTTTTGTTCAGCGGAAGAGTCGTTGGTGTTACGGGATAGCACATTACTCAAATCATAGAGGACGCTTAAAAATCGCGTCGTTTAATAATAAAGCATTTTCCATTCATGAATATCAAATTTACATAGGTCCCAAGTCACAGTATTTCATACAATTTTACAAAACATTTGAATGGAAATTTTTATTTAAGTGCGGGCCATAAATTCTTGTTGTCTTCCCAAGAATTACCTTCAAGTACCTGAGATAAAACATGTTAAAAGAAAAGGTCAGCGAAAACGCCGAGTGAATTCATAGAGTTTAAAAACCCATTAATAAATCACCGGTATAAATAATCATCATCAAAAACATTTTGTACAATTCTTTGTCGGAGGCCATAAAATAAGCCAAAAACATTTTATACAAATCCTTGTTGTAAATCATACTATAGGTTGTTGCCTTCAAAACCATTATACGAACCAATGTCGTAAAAACATCATACAATACGTTGTATAAAGTTAAATAAAAACCGTTATATGAATATGGTTATGTAAAACCAAAACACGAACATAATATCAATAATAAGACCCAGTTGCTACCTTACTATAACAAACAACGGGTAGCTAACCCGAAACTCATTTGCCCATCTAAAACAGCGTGTCGTCACAATAATCACGCTTATATAAATCTTCTCATACATAAATTCGCTTACCAATCAATGTGGCACGACGGGGATCAACCGTCAAGGCGCGAACTGGGGTGATCTTCCCCAAATAGTACTATTATATGCATAAGTGTCTACCAAATCCCGGTAGTTCACAATTCATGCTAATGGGACTTTTAGTGACATAACCTAACTATAATAATCCATTTCATTTCGTACATCGGGTCATATAATCATTCATCGGGTCATATAATCATTCGTGTCCAAATAAATAAATAAACAATCGGGACAACTGGTGTCTTATTTTATTAAAAGTAACATGTTATCTCCCTCGCGGGTTTATAAAACATTTCATAAAACATTTAAAAGAGTGCGAGGCTATGAACTCACGTTGATGTGGGAAGGCGGGTTATCGGCAATTCGGATGTACGGTACGTGCTTCAATCACGGAAACCTAGACAAATAATACTCTTCTTAGACTCTTGTCCAATGACTTTATAATGTGACAACCTAAACCCGAGGTCATTTATTTAATATTATATTATATTATTTTACGACTGATTTTGAAATTTTTGATGAGTTGAATGGTATGACGGTTGATGGTTTTATTTAAAACCGACGTTGGAAGTCTTATTTTTATCTTTTTACTAATAGCGAGGATTATTAGTGACCACAATATCGACGGATGCCCGAGATTTTATGTTTTATCATTTGTTGTCTCGATGTTTATATTTTTTTGACGTTTTTATTTTAAGTTCGTATTAAGTCGAACCGGGATCATATTATCATCATATTTTGAGTGCGTTTTAACTTTTAAAAAGTATTTTTACGAAACCCGAGCCTCATAAATATTTTCAAAATTGACAATTTACATTTCTACCCTTACAACTATTTAATTGCATTTTGGACTAAAACTATGCACAATTGACAAAATAAACACTCCACCCCACTATAAAAGGTTTTTCCACTTAGAAAAACACACACAAAATGTGTGAAAAGAAAATAAAACCCACCTCCCCTCCTCTCTCTTGTTTACCGTCACCCACACCACACCACAAACCAATTTTTGGTTTGATTTCTACTTTGATCCAAGCTAAAACAAAACAAGTCCCATCCTTAGATTTTCAAGGGCTTTCTTTTGGTACCAAATTTAGCAACATGCATGAAAGTTGACTTTTCAAGAGTTGGTAGGTCAAAATTATGATTATGCATGTGTTGTTGGTGATGATAAAGAGATGATCATGCCAAAATTTTGTTAAAAAGTTGTTTTTGATTTTTGATTTTTGATTTGAACTTGAATCAAAAAAATCTAACAAAAGACCATATTTGGAAATTTAATTGTGCATCTTTTGGTATAAAATTTATACACATGCACCAACTTTTTTATGATCCATGGTGACTTGATCTATTTTTATTAAGTGGGTATGTTGTTAGTGTTGTTATAATTGATTTTTGAGAATTGCATGTTGGAAATTTTGAGTGGGTAAAATTTTGGATGATCATTCAAGGGTGTTATGGGTTAGTTAAGTTGTTTGTGATGATATTAGGGTAATATTAGGAGTATGAGAATGGTTAAAATGGGTTGAAAAATTGATTTGACATGATTTTTAAAGTGGTGTTTTAGATCAGTAGGTTCAAGCCCAATTTTGGGTACCTTACTGTTTGAAAATGGTTTAACTAATAGCATAGGGTTGTAGAGAATTCTTTTATCTTCGATTTGATATAAGATAGAGCTTCTAGCGCCAAATGAGCGCGAAGTTATGATGTTTTGATTATTCGTGTACCGGGAGACGAGTATTGACACAATCCGAAGTTGTTGTCGATATTTGGATCGAATCTCGGGGACTATAAAATGAGTTGTAAAAATGGTCAAGTTCTGATGTTTGGTTCTAAACTAAGGGTTGTGAGTCTATTTTCAAACCCAAGTGTCGAATTTGTAAACGGGATTGTTTAGAATGGTCAAAGTGATTGTTTGAGTCGGTGACGTAAAACTGTCTGGTTTTTGTAGTTCAAAGATGTGTCGGGCAGGGAACTTTAAAAGTAAAATCTTTTGATGGGCTTTCAACAGGTCTTTCTATATATAGTAAGTGAGATATGTGATTAGTATCATAAGTATTTGACGTGTTTATGTGGGGTAAATGAGCCCTTACATTTGGTGTGTACCGGCAGATTTTTATATAAGGGATTGACTAATAAAGTAAACATATAGAATGAAGTAATAGGTCACTTGTATTGTTTTCATTTTGGGTTGGTTGTGATTTTATTATTTTAAGTTTTATGATATTAAGTATGGATTTTATTCGAGTTTATTATTGATGAACGCTCCTTATCTAATAGGTTGCGGTTTTTGTGTTTATCGGGCATCAACTATCGTCGAAGATCGTCTTACTACTGCTATTACTCCAGGTGAGTCTATAGCCTCACTTTTGTAATTGTTTTGAATGATTTTAAAACCCGCGAGGGGGATACTTGCTATTTGAAAGTAAAATGAACACAAGTAATGACTGATTGTTTGGACCCGAATGTTTCCTTTGTTGCCTTTGTTGACCTGAATTGTATGAGTACCTAAGTTGCAAAAGTCCCTAAATTCATGAGCCGTTAACTATCTTCTGACTTGATGTTGTGAGTTGGGAATAGCCGCTTATTCTAATAATAGTACTTTTGGGCTGACGACCCTATCTGAGACCAGGGCTTTACATTGAGTAACCCGCTGGGAAGGATAATTTTATGAGAATGAGAATGTGGTATACTTGCAACTGATACCCTAGTAGGGGCACTGGAATTCATCTAGTCATGTCGGCTTTAGGCGTGGGTGACTAAGTTAAGGGGTCGGTGTCATGAGCTTAATACAATTCAATAGCTATTGCTATATGCCAGAATGCCTGATTAATAGATTGTATACGTAGCAATTCTATTAAATGATCTTGATTGATTTTTCTCTTGTGTTCAAATGACGATTTGGAAAACCTATAGACTCGCTCAACCGTTGTGTTGATGATTTTAAGCATGTATTTCAGGTGATTGAAGTTGATGATTTGCGGAGCTTGCTAGAGAAGGATTGCGGATTGCTTTTGTGGTGATTGGTCTAAAACAAATTTCTTTCCCTTTTGTAATAAAAATAATTATGTATGGTCATGTACTTTGGTAAAAATGTTTGTTGATTGGTTGATATCTTTGGGGGACCTAAATGTTACTCTGATATTTTTAAAATTGTTTTTACTTGGGATTGAAAGTTTTAGACAATGGTTAAATTATTTCCTTTTATATTTCAAATGTATCATTTTGAGATTGCTCAAAGTGTCTTGTATAACGATGTTTGTATTTAGCACCTAAATGTGTATTTCCGCTGCGCAAATGTAATTTGGGGGTGTTAAAGATTGGTAATCAGAGCTTTTTAGTTATAGCGAATTAGGTCGATTTTTGAAAAATGCCCTAAACTATAACTTTGGTGTCGAAATTATTTTACAAAAGCACGCAACTTCTCTGAAAGGCTCCGGTAAGATTATTTGTTTTATATTGTTTTATAGTTAGATGTATCCCTTAAAATTGAAATGAATTTTTAGAGTATTTATTAAGTAAATACTATGATGATGTATTGATGAGGTATTGATGTTGTTGAAAGTACGTTGAGTACTTCTTATCGTAATTTTCTTTATGTAATGCATATGTATATAATTTTAAATAATGACCTTATATACTGCCGAGAGTCTGGGACAGTAGACCAGATGATGAACGATTTTACAACTGATTTCTTGCGACTTATATCGGGTATGACGAAGTTTGATTAGCTGATGTATGATAGATATGTGGTTGAAATTGGTGTGATTAGAAGGTTGATGTGAAAGAAAAGTTGTTTTAAAGGTTGTATTTGGTATGTGTAGATTTGAGTTTGTTAGGACTTGGAAGATGGATGAGATTGCTAGTCTTAGTTTGATTGTGATGAATTTGTGTGCTTGAATTGAAAGGTTTAAAGAGGAGTAGGTAAGTTTTGAAAGGATGAGTGAGTGGGAGTCTTATGTGAGATTGATTCTGAGTCAAGCTTGGAAGCCTAGGAATGTTGAAAGTCATACTGAGACTTGCCTTGTGATTAATCTGCCGTGTAGCAGTGAGTATTTGGATTTTGAGTGTGAGCTACCATCATGTTAGGGATTCGACTTTGAAGTGCGAAAGGGAAATAAACGAGTGTGATAAAGCTGAAAACAATGTTAAGGAGGATGAGAAGTTGGTGTCTAAGGAACTAATCGTGTAATGGGTTTCTTTGTATCTTATTTTCTTGTGATCGAACTTATTTAAACCTCGTGTCGTAGTATTATGATGGAACTTATTATCTTTTAAGTTTGTTCGGTAGATGATTGTAGTGACAGACATTACCACTGCCTTGTTGAATCCTCAACGCATCTAAATTACCCTCATGATCTATGTTGTGTCTTTATTAACTCTTTTGAGTTTTGGTTGATGAACCATTGTAGCTTGTGTTGTTCGTACATGTAGTATCCATGAGATGTCCTGATAAAGAATTCCTTCTTTTATCTTCATATGTATACTTATCATGTTTCTTTCTTCTGTGATGATGGAAGAAGGAGTAAGGGAAGCATATTTTTTTCATTAGTAGATCGCTACGTGACTAAGTTTCTTGAAATATGTCGCTAAAACTAACGACTGCTACTATAAACACTATGATTGAACAAGTTATTGCTAGGTCACCTAAAGCTGACCGTGCTGCAAGGAATCAAGATGCTGGAGTTAGTTGTGTTTTAGACAATGGTGCTGCAGATGATGCTGCTGAGAATAATGATGATGCTGCTGAGAATCATGATGATGTTGCCGATCCAGATGATAGTGTTACTGTTGTTCTGCAAGTTTCAAGAGAATGTACTTATGTTAGTTTTTAGAAGTGTGGTTCTACGCAGTTTTGTGGTATTAGTAGTGCATTAGAATTGCACATGTGGATTGATAAGATAGAGAGTACTTTTGAGATTATTGGGTGTTCAGAAACTAATAAGGTGAAATTTGCTGTTGTTATATTTCAGAATGGTACACTAAGATGGTGAAATAACCAAGTGACTACTTTAGGATTGGCTGTGGCTAATGGTAAGACATGGACCGTGATGAAAGGACTATTGACTGCTAGGTTTTGTCCTAAATAGGAACTAGGACACTTGGAACCCGAATTGAGATAATTAGTGCTAAGGGACGATGTTATTACTACTTAATGGGAAATTTTCTGAGCTATATTTGCTATGTCCTGATACTTTTGTGAATGACTGTAAGGCAAGGAAGTAGTACATTAGAGGATTGTCTAGTGATATCAAGAGTGAGATTATTTCCTCAAAACCTGAATATTTCGATGAAGCTGTTCAGATGGCGCATGATTTAATGGACGTAAAAGTGCAAGATAGGAAAGATAGTATTGTTGAAAACAATAAGAGAAAGTGGGAATCTGCTCAGTTCAACTAGATACAAGGTTAGAGTCGTGGGGATTACAGTAATAACAATAACCAAAGACATAACCGAAATCAGTATTTAAATTATGGAAGGAATGATGGGATTCGTGCTACCATTGTGTCTAAGAGTGACAAAATAAATCCCAAGTGTGTTTGTTGTACTTTATACCATGTAGGAAATTTTCCACAATTGCGACTAGAGTTAGGACAACCCGATCATAAAGCTGCGAAGTGTAGAACAAGAGGATTAGTCATTGGAATTATACCCATGGAGTCGTGATATGAGTTAGCCATGGCAAGAAAAGACAAGCAATGGAATTGTCCAAGGAAAGGAAATTAACAAGATAGGAATGTTGTCGCTCCAGTTTACTATTGAATGATGCTGAAAAACCATAAGGTCTGAACGTTGTAAATGGTATATTCTTATTTGGTGATCTTTATGTTAGTATGTTGTTTGATTTCAGATCAGATAGAAACTGTATAACTGTAAAGATTCAGTTGCTTTATCAATGGAGACTTAGTAAGAATGACAATTAACTATGATGTTGAATTAACCGATGGAAAGGTTGCTAGTATTAGTTCTATACTAAGAGTGTGTTCCTTGAATTTAGGAAGGTAGGTGTTTAGTATCGGCTTGATGCTCTAAGAGTTGGAATCTTTGGATGTGGATTATTGGTATAAATTACTTAATTGTGCGTAGTGTTGATGCTTGAGATCGAACCGATCGCCACCATAAATTGATAGCTGTTGGTTTAGATTTTGCTGAGAAGCTGAGTATTGACTGTGCAAGGTGATGAGTGAACTATCCATTTGGGAAGTATATATTGTTTGGAAACAAGGTAGTATGTGAAGAGGGATATGATGTATTCCTGGCTCATGTAATTAGTGATAGGGTAGTTGAGGAGAAGTGGGGAGATCTGTTAATGACTCGAGAGTATTCTGAAGTTTTCCTGAAGTTTTGTAGAGTTGCTGCCGCCTCATGAAGTGGAGTTCGTGTCGATTGAGTGTTGTAAGCGATAGGTGTAGTGCTTCTGCGTTTCGTTTTGTAGTGCTTCTGCGTTTCGTTGTGTAGTGCTTCTGCGTTTTGTTGAGTAGTATTTGTATGCCTTATCATTTGGCACCGTCAGAGTGGAATGAGTTATCCAGTCAACTGCGAGAAGTGATGGATAAGGGATGTATTAGATTAAGTTTTGTTGCCAATGGCGATCATCTGTGTTGTTTGTCAAAGAAGGATGGATTGTTTCGAATGTGTATCGACTATCGTGAGCTTAACAAATTGACATTCAAGAATTAGTATCCATTACCGAAGATTGATGATTCGTTTGATCCTTGCAACTTGTCTGGATCCAGTGTGTACTCAAAGATTGCTTTGAGAATTGGTTCTCATTAACTGAGAGTTATGGAGGAAGATGTTCCTATAGTTGTTTTTCGTACTTGATGTGGGTACTTTAAGTAGCAAGTGATGTTTTTGGAACTGACGAACGCGTCTGCCATAGTCATGGACTAGGTGAATCTTGTGTGTAAGGTGTGCTATGATGAGTTAGTCATTATATCTGTTGAAGATATTCTATTTTATTCCAAGAGGAAAGGAGGAACATAAGTAGCATATGAGAATAATTTTTGGGATGGTTGGAAAAAGAGAAGTTATATGTAAAGTTTCCTATGTGTGAATGTTGGTTGAAATATTTGTGTTTTCTAAGGCAGTTGATTGACAACAAAGGTATTCGTGAAGATCTTACCAAGATTGAAACGATTAAGGATTGGTCGGTACCAACGACGCCGACGGAAATCTGTTAATTCCTTGGTCTAATCTGGGAATAATCGGAGGTTTATCGAAAGGTTTTCACTGATTGTTAAACCAATGATTAAAGCTGACAAAGAAGAATTGGATGTGTGGGTCCCACTTATACATCTAAATTGTAAGTTTCGAGATCTGATCCTTATTAGATGGGGAAGCTGTATCCTGAACACTGAAGGGTAGGTTGTGTTCTGCACCGATGTTGTCATTGTTGAGAGGATCTGAAGTGTTTATAGTTTGTAGTTTGTTGTGATGCGTCTCATAAGGGTTATGTAGTTGTGGTGTTTGCTTCAAGATTGTAGGAAATATTACTTGTATGGAATCAAGAGTGTAATGATAAAGGATCATAGAAGTTTGCTCCATAGTTAATTTCTTGGGATGATAAAAGAAATGAGTAGAGGATTACCAGTTCTATATCCGGGTACTTGAGTATGTTGATGGTTATGACTTTGAGTGATTATGATTACGAGAATTGCTACCATCCGGGGTAGGCGAATGTGGTAGCTAATGCACTTATCAGGAAGAAAAAGGAAAAATCTTCTAAGGGTTGAGTTTTGGTAACTGCAAAAAGTGTGGACTTGATAGAAAGGATATTGAAACTTGATGTTAGTGGTCTGATTTGAGAAGGGTGTCAAGGTAAGTGATTTCAACATTTTGTCAAATTTATGGAAAGGATTTTGTTGTAAAGCCAAGTTAGACGTGGTATATTGAGCACTCCTAACATACCTAACTTGAGAGAGTGAGACTTAGTGATGAAGGAATCTCACAAGTCAAGTAATCGATACGATTTAGTTTGGGTAAAGGTGAAATTTGAGTTGAGTACTGTGTGTTATACAGAGACTGATGGACAGAGTGAAAGGATGATTCGAACATTGGGCGGATATACTTGTGTGCGTGTGATTGACTTAGGCCTTGTTGGAATTCTTATACGACAATGATTGCCATGCTAGTAATAAGGATGTACTGTTTGAAGTCCATAAAGAACTTCAATTTGTAAAGGTTAAAGGTCGTGAGTTATGGACGTAAGTTAGGTTTTCGGTGTATTGTAGAAATGTAGATGGAATTGAATGATTGAACTAGAAGTGTTATTGGCAATATTGATAAGATTGTATAAGTTAAGGATCATTTATTAGTAACAAGGAGTTGTTAGAAGATTTATGTTGGTATTCGAAGAAATCGATGGAGTTTGAAATTGGGAAACGTGGTTATGCATAAGGTGTCATTATGAAGGGTGAAATTTGTTTTGGGAACAACAAGGAAAGAATTTAACTTGAAGATAAGTTGTTTTTCATAGAAGGAACTGTGGAGAGTTCTTATGAGGTCGAAACATAATGAGAATTATATTGTGAGAATACAAGAATTCTGGGAATGGATTTGAATCCGTGAAGGAAGCATGAGGATTTCTTTAAGGAAAAGAGTTCTCTTTTGTTCTAGGAGTATGGAATGTGAATATAAGAGGGGCCGAGCGCCGAGACGTGCTCTCTTTTAGGAGGGTATGATGTGACAACCCAAACCCGAGGTCATTTATTTAATATTATATAATATTATTTTACGATTGATTTTGAAATTTTTGATGAGTTGAATGGTATGACGGTTGATGGTTTTATTTAAAACCGACGTTGGAAGTCTTATTTTTATCTTTTTACTAATAGCGAGGATTATTAGTGACCACGATATCGACGGATGCCCGAGATTTTATGTTTTATAATCTTTCATTTGCAATTCCTTTCGGGTCGGAAACGTGGGCTGCTGGTGGGGTTGTGCCCCTTCTCCCTCTTCTTCCGCTTTACAACCGGAATAAGGAACCTTAGAATTCACTCTTGGTTGTCTCGATGTTTATATTTTTTTGACGTTTTTATTTTAAGTTCGTATTAAGTCGAACCGGGATCATATTATCCTCCTATTTTGAGTGCGTTTTAACTTTTGAAAAGTATTTTTACGAAACCCGAGCCTCGTAAATATTTTCAAAACAGACAATTTACATTTTCTACCCTTACAACTATTTAATTGCATTTTGGACCAAAACTATGCACAATTGACCAAAATAAACACTCCACCCCAGTATAAAAGGTTTTTCCACTTAGAAAAACACACACAAAATGTGTGAAAAGAAAATAAAACCCACCTCCCCTCCTCTCTCTTGTTTACCGTCACCCACACCACACCACAAACCAATTTTTGGTTTGATTTCTACTTTGATCCAAGCTAAAACAAAACAAGTCCCATACTTAGATTTTCAAAGGGCATTCTTTTGGTACCAAATTTAGCAACATGCATGAAAGTTGATTTTTCAAGAGTTGGTAGGTCAAAATTATGATTATGCATGTGTTGTTGGTGATGATAAAGAGATGATCAGGCCAAAATTTTGTTAAAAAGTTGTTTTTGATTTTTGATTTTTGATTTGAACTTGAATCAAAAAAATCTAACAAAAGACCATATTTGGAAATTTAATTGTGCATCTTTTGGTATAAATTTTATACACATGCACCAACTTTTTTTTTATGATCCATGATGATGTGATCTATTTTTATTAAGTGGGTATGTTGTTAGTGTTGTTATAATTGATTTTTGAGAATTGCATGTTGGAAATTTTGAGTGGGTAAAACTTTGGATGATCATTCAAGGGTGTTATGGGTTAGTTAAGTTGTTTGTGATGATATTAGGGTAATATTAGGAGTATGAGAATGGTTAAAATGGGTTGAAAAATTGATTTGACATGATTTTTAAAGTGGTGTTTTAGATCAGTAAGTTCAAGCCTAATTTTGGGTACCTTACTGTTTGAAAATGGCTTAACTAATTGCATAGGGTTGTAGAGAATTCTTTCATCTTCGATTTGATATAAGATAGAGCTTCTATCTCTAAACGAGCGCGAAGTTATGATGTTTTGATTATTCGTGTACCGGGAGACAAGTATTGACATAATCCGAAGTTGTTGTCGATATTTGGATCGAATCTCGGGGACTATAGAATGAGTTGTAAAAATGGTCAAGTTCTGATGTTTGGTTCTAAACTAAGGGTTGTGAGTCTATTTTCAAACCCAAGTGTCTGATTTGTAAACGGGATTGTTTAGAATGGTCAAAGTGATTGTTTGAGTCGGTGACGTAAAACTGTCCGGTTTTTGTAGTTCAAAGATGTGTCGGGCAGGGAACTTTAAAAGTAAAATCTTTTGATGGGCTTTTATCAGGTCTTTCTATATATAGTAAGTGAGATCTCTGATTAGTATCATAAGTATTTGACGTGTTTAAGTGGGGTAAATGAGCCCGTACATTTGGTGTGTACCGGCAGATTTTTATATATGGGATTGACTAATAAAGTAAACATATAGAATGAAGTAATAGGTCACTTGTATTGTTTTCATTTTGGGTTGGTTGTGATTTTAATATTTTGAGTTTGATGATATTAAGTATGGATTTTATTCGAGTTTATTATTGATGAACGCGCCTTATTTGACAGGTTGCGGTTTTTGTGTTTATCGGGCATCAACTATCATCGAAGATCGTCTTACTACTGCTATTACTCCAGGTGAGTCTATAGCCTAACTTTTGTAATTGTTTTGAATGATTTTAAAACCCGCGAGGGGGATACATGCTATTTGAAAGTAAAATGAACACAAGTAATGATTGATTGTTTGGACCCGAATGTTGCCTTTGTTGCCTTTGTTAACCTGAATTGTATGAGTACCTAAGTTGCAAAAGTCTCTAATTTCATGAGCCGTTAACTATCTTCTGACTTGATGTTGTGAGTTGGGAATAGCGGCTTATTCTAATAATAGTACTTTTGGGCTGACGACCCTATCTGAGACCAGGGCTTTACGTTGAGTAACCCGCTGGGAAGGATAATTTTACGAGAATGAGAATGTGGTATACTTGCAACTGATACCCTAGTAGGGGCACTGGAATTCATCTAGTCATGCCGGCTTTAGGCGTGGGTGACTAAGTTAACGGGTTGGTGTCATGAGCTTAATACAATTCAATAGCTATTGATATATGCTAGAATGCCTGATTAATAGATTGTATACGTAGCAATTCTATTAAATGATCTTGATTGATTTTTCTCTTGTGTTCAAATGACGATTTGGAAAACCAATAGACTCGCTCAACCGTTGTGTTGATGATTTTAAACATGTATTTCAGGTGATTGAAGTTGATGATTTGCGGAGCTTGCTGGAGAAGGATTGCGGATTGCTTTTGTGGTGATTGGTCTAAAACAGATTCCTTTCCCTTTTGTCATAAAAATAATTATGTACGGTCGTGTACTTTGGTAAAAATGTTTGTTGATTTGTTGATATCTTTGGGGGACCTAAATATTACTCTGATATTTTTAAAATTGTTTTTACTTGGGATTGAAAGTTTTAGACAATGGTTAAATTATTTCCTTTTATATTTCAAATGTATCATTTTGAGATTGTTCAAAGTGTCTTTTATAACGATGTTTGTATTTAGCACCTAAATGTGTATTTCCGCTGCGCAATGTAATTTGGGGTGTTAAATATAAAAACAATGTCTATGTATATATGATGATATCATGAGTATGATGATGATCATGTGGGAGTTTATATCTTTATACACATTATAGTGTTATGTGTTAGTCAAATTTTTGACTAGTTATACTAGTTTCAATCCAATTCCATATTGAGGCCCAATAGGCCCACTAAAGCCCATTAAGAGTTCAACTCTTTATATTAGTCCATTTATACTTTTATTATCAGGCCTATACTCACATGTTGGGCCCAAGTGGGTTAAGCCCAATGAGTAAGTCCATTAGTGTTTATTCAAAATAGTTGGGTCAATAGTCCGATAAGGCTACTTTGGCCCGTTAATGTCCATAAGTTATAAAGCTCGGGTTTTATCGGTTTTTACTTGTAATATATACTTATACATCAGTATATGAGTTGTAAAAAGTTTACATTAGACGGGTCTGACCGTCTAAGTTTTATTTGACAAAAACGTTAATTTTACGGTTTTAGCCGAAAAGACGTAAAACTTATGTTTATAGTTTTATAACTTGTAAACTTATCAAATTGTCATTTTTATAAAATGTCTCATTTATTCATTAAAGTACATATTTATTTATATGTAATATATAAGTTAGTGGGTTTTAAGTATGCATTTTATATTATATTTACTTGAGTGCTAATATTATACTATATACTTTTATTTCAAATCTGATTATTATTTTCACTTTCACCATTTTTACCATATCTTGAGTTCTGCAAAGAGATAGAAGCTCATCTTTGGATGGAAAAAACTACATATTATGTTCTACAATTAACTCTGTTCTATCTACTGCTTAATCAATCTCTAAGTGTCTCTAACAGTTCGTCCAAAACAGACTACTCAGATTTGAAATTCAATATTGTTTTGATCATATCTCACTCATTTTATGGATTCTATTGAGTGGCCAACTCTCACGTATGTACAAGTCACTTACCTTACTGTATATTAAATTATCCAAGCCACTTTAACAAGTTATCATCTAGCTATTTACTGTTTTATACAGCCTACATTTTTAGCCATGATTTTAATATCTTTTCATGTAGCTTTTAATCTTTTTAACCAAATTTATCAACACCAAATCCCCACATAATATTTTGATCATCAATAATCATCATATACATATACATAAATAAAGAAAATACAATATTACATATTCAAAATAACAAGATGATAGGAAGAAATAATCTCTATACCAATCAATAAGATGAAAGATTCAGATTTTTGGAAGAATAAGAATTGGTTTTGACACCAAACCTTATGAACTTAGCAAGACCATTGTTGGAAATCTCCAAGCAACTAAACTCCTTCTAAAATCAGCCCTTGATCTTCATGAAAACTCTTTGAGAAATCAGCCCCAAACTCCCTTGAAAACTCCTTTTCACATGTTAAGATCACCTCCAATCTTCATATCTTCAAAGGGTTATCATCTTGTGCAAGTTAAACAAATGATTCATGGTTGAATTTTGATTAAATGGGGTGTTTTTGGGTGATATGGGACGGACAAAATAGGGAGAGAAAGAGATATTTATGGTTGTTTGCATGTATGTGAGAAAATTGTTTTGGTTAGCTAGTTTTTGTGTTAGTGGTATTGGTAGGACTTATGGGACAAGTTTCCCAAGTCTTAATATTAACTTGACACCTCAAAGGGGTGTGTTGGTGAAGCCTTAGACGTTTATAAGTGGGAGTGGGACTAGGGTCCCACTTGTCTCATCCCCATTAATTTACGGGTACTCCTCGATTCTAGTTTCCTCGATTTACGTGCCCTCGGGTCGTTTTACGAAAAACCTTTTTGTAAATTATGAATCAACGGCACAAAACGAATCTAATAAAAATTGTCTCATCAAAAACGGAGTTCAAAAACGTAAATACGTAAACCTAGGGTTTCCGGTTTAGTCGTAAAGGACGTTAAATTATGAACGTAGGTCCTAATCTCTTCTCGTAAATTTGTGGCTTTATGAACCAACACAAATTTAAAATCCCAAAATAATATTCACGGATAAACTTATTTCCTGAAATGTCGGACTGTCACAAAAAACGGTGTATGTAAACGTAAGCACGCAACGTAGAGTCCTCTGGTTTAGACGTAGTCGATGCTACTTCAAGACGTAAACCCAAATTTCTTCCCATAAATGAGTGAGTTCATAATATAACATTTAAATAATGTTTTTAAATAATACTTGAGAATAAAATATCAACCATAAATTGACAGATTGTCACACCCTATTTATAGAGGTTGAGATGAAGTGAGGTGAGTGTCAGTGACGTGTTCCCACCAATTAGAGGTTGCCAGGTGTCTTCAAACTCTTGATTGATACTAGCCGTTATGAACTTGAATTTGGGCTTTTCTGATTGGTTGACTTTCAAGCTAATTGAGCACGTGGGATGAATTCGTTGTCCAAAAACGAGTACTTTTCATGTTGACAACTTTTCTTGAAACGCATTGTAGATGAATTCAAGTTCTGGGTTCGTTTGAAGAAGAAGGTGATACGTGTCTTGATGTGGTTGGATGTTTTTGTGTCACACGGATTGTTATCTAAAATTCGATAAAGGGATTATTGCATGGCAAGTTTCTATTGGTCCAAAAATGGATAGTGGACTTTGTTATAGCAGATACGGCTCAATAAATGTGTCGGTGAGGTGGCATATGAGCTGGTGATCCGTGTGTACTGTTTCTTGTGTTTTGATTGGCCCATAGCAAGTAAACATGGATCAATACCAAATTTGGAGTAGTTTTGATACTTTCAACCCCTTAACTTTGGCAGAATATCAAAATAAGCCATAATCTTCATTCCAATGTCATTTTCAGTCCTTCAACTTGCATTCTTGTTTATTTTGGCCCTTTGACTTGGTTGACTAAGATTTTGAACAGATTTGACTTGAATCTTTACTTTGACCAAATTGCACTTTAAGTCCCTCAACTTTGGGATGTTGTCAAGATAGGTCCCTCATCTTTAAAGTCTTGTCATCTTTGATCCTTCTTTGTCTTTTTCATCACAAATAAGCTTGATTTCTTCTTGTTTGCTTGAAAACGTATCCTTGTTACCTATTTAAGCACAAACACAAAACATACCACATAATTCCACTTTATAGCACAAAAGTTAGGTATTTTCCATGTGTTTTAGGGTGATTTGTTGATTAATTGATATGAGATTTTGCTCATATAAGTCACCATCATTATTTGGATAGCAAAGAGAACCAAATACATGAAGATATGATAAATCTGGTACTTTCCCATGTAGGAGCTCATAAGGTGTTTTACCATGGCGTTTACGAATTAGTGACCGGTTTTGGGTGAAAACTGCTGTAGATACTGCTTCTTCCCATAAAAACAATGGAGCCTTTGCTAAATTAACATCGTTCGAGCAGCTTCCATAAGTGTGCGATTTCGCCTTTCAACGACACCGTTTTGTTATGGAGTGCGAGCAACGGATGTTTCATGAGAAATGCCAACTTCTTCATAATAATCACGCAATATTTGATTCACAAATTCGGTTCCATTATCTGTACGAATGTGTCAGACAGTAGTGTTGAGACGCACTTGAATCATTTTGAGAAAATCGATGATGACTTTAGGTGCCTCATTTTTTGTTGCAAGAAATTTCACCCGTATAAACCGAGAGTAATCATCCACCATGACGAGGATGTACTTTTTACCACCAAGACATTCAACACGCATTGGCCCACAAAGATCCATATGCAACAAATAAAGTTTCTCTTGGTTGGTGTCTTCAGTATTGGGTTTGTATGTTTTCTTAGTGCTTTTCCCCATTGTACACGCGGAACACAAATAGTCCTTGTGAAATGTAAGTTTTGGAAGACCACGAACAAGTTCGTTTTTCGCCAAATGATTAATAGCGTCAAAGTTAAGATGAGATAACCGTCAGTGCCATAACCTTGACTTAGCTTTGATGCTTTGGAGAGAATACATACGGGAGAAGCGGCCATCATATCTTGTAGAGACAAAGTGTACAAATTATTCCCTCAAGTACCTTTCAATAAATCAACCCCTTCCAAATTACGAATGAAGCAGGTATGCTCTCGAAAAGCAATTTCTAGGTTTGCATCACAAAATTGTCCCACAGAAAATAAGTTGTGACCGAGACCTTCCACATAATACACTCTTGAAATTATAACATTCCCAATATGATATTCACCTTAACCCATTATCTTTGCAATATGATCATTTCCAAATCGAACCGTACCAAGAAACTTGTTGACGAAATTTATTAGCTGAGAGCGATCTCCGGTCATATGCTTGGAGCAACCAGAGTCCAAATACCAGAGAACAATTTGGACCACCTGTTTTCAACAACAATAGTAGACAATGCATTGGAAAGTTTCGGTTGTTAGCGGATGCAGATACAATATTATCAGAATTGCTAACATTTGTGTTATCCTTAGATTTCCTACATTTTCTAATGTGAGTTTTAGCACTAACAGGTTTTATTGTTCAAACTTTATGAGGTTTTAGAGTATTAGCGGGCACTACAGTGGGAGTAGACCTATTTAAAGGGCGCTTGGTTCCTATAGTAGTATAAGTGTTCCTAGTTAAAGGACACGCTTGTGTTTAGGTAGCCTTGGTACTCCTAGTTAAAGGGAACTCTTTCTTCGCTTTTGTGGGAGTGAACCTAGTTAAAGGGCATGCATTTCCTACTATAGTGAAAGTTCTACCAGTGGGGCACCACATCCAACCAACTTGGGTTAACACTTTCCCAGTCGGTTTCCATTCTAAACCATTTTTCCAGGCATTCATCTCATTCACATGGTCAATAAGGCAAGAATCATGAAGACTAGAAAACATACATTCATTGCAATTCCAACATTTCAAATTAGAATTCACAGTAGGCTTAAAATGCTGCACAACCACAAAGCCATTAGGTTTAGCTACATGATTCTTTTTATTCAAAACAGAAATAACATTCCTAGGGTGGGCTTCTACTTTCTTCTTCACTTGACTACTAGATGGCAGCAAGATCCTATCATTCTTCTTGTTTCTTTTAAGCTTATATCTTTGAGCCATAGTAGTGGTGCTTACTCCTGTAGAAGGCAACATGGGAATATTAGAAGCTGGTTTTGATTTTGCCTAATCTTTAGTGACCAATGTTTGAGATGGTTTAGTCCTAGGGCTCTTGTTAAGTGGTGTGAAGGTGATAATGTTCTTTTTGATTGCACTAGAGGACGATGCTGAGACAGTGGTTACGTTATCTACAACATTCTTACCTTTTAGGGTACGAAGTGTTTCCTTTAACTCAGCCGAAGCCAGATTTTTATCAGAAATTTGTTCCCTTAAATCAGATATTACCACCGACTTTCGATTCAATCGTTCAATCAATGATTGATTCTGTACAGTGGTATTAGCACATGCGGGCTCTACTGATTCGAAGAGTTGTGTATTTTTCTGTTTTAAGTTATCAACTTTGGACAAAATCTTGGAAACTCGATTATCTAGATCAAGTTTAATATTCTCAGCGGCCTCAAGTACATTCACACAGTTAATCTCCTTAGATTTCTCTATGTCTATCGGCAATGATTTAGCAACGTTGTCATGTTGAAGCTGTTTTAATTGTAAATTCAATCAAAAATTCTTTTGAAAATTTGAATCATCTATATTAACACCTTCGAATGATGTTTCAAAAAGCTCTTGAAGAAATTGTTGTTTACATTTAAGCGAAATACAATGTTTTTGAATCTTATCAAAACGTTTTAAAAGCGAAGAATAAGAATCTTGAAGCTTTAAAAATTCAGTGTCAGATTTGTGACAAGTACTATCTACCACATTATCCACAGATTCAACATTATGCACCAATAGAATCATTATCAACACTTTTATTCACACAGACGGAAACAATATCATGAGACATCACTTGCTTCATTAGCTGATCATTTTGGCGTGAAACTCGTTCTATTTCAAGTAAACTGCTTTCATAAGCATCATCCATTTCATTGAAAACACATCTAACTTCTTCTATTTCCAAACACAAATCTTGATCAATATTTCTAAGACAAGCTTTAACATTGTTTAAACAGAACAATTTCGTCTCGAAACGCAGCTCTAGTGTGCTCAAAATTCCATTCACTTTCCGTTATGGCCGTAGCCGTCATACGTTCCGTAATGACCTTGTCAAAATCGGCAAAGTGTTGGTGCACCGCATTTAAGCTATCTGACACCTTACTTACCAGTGGAATTAACTTAGTTAAATCCTTTTTGACAAGTGTAGGAGACATACTAGGAAGGTTTTCCGTTGACAAACTTTGGGGCACAAAAACTGATAATTGAGCTATTTCCTTTTGTAAACGAATACGGGTATTTTTAGAAAATTTATCTTTATTATGCTTATCATAACCAATCTTATGGAATTCTGAAAGCATTTTAGATCGAGTTTCTTCCGCAAGTGACATTGTCTCCTCAGTACTACGAACATAAGGTGCTTCTTTCGATTTGCCAATTAGGGTCACATCATAAAGACAAGGAATATATTACTGAGCGTGTTTTGCATAACCAGGATTAGGTGGTAAATCTTGAAGACGCTTAAGTTCGATTTCTTTAAACGATTTAGTTAAAAGATGAACCTTTTCTGTGGAAGCGTATTGTTTATAAAGATGTTGTTCTTTGAATTTATGAAGTTTGGTAGCATGAATTTACGATTCAAACCTTTTAGACTCGAGAGTTTCAAAATCCATTTTAAGTTTCTGAAAATCATTGACAACCTACTCTTTTTCTTTTAATTCATTGGAAAGATTAGCTTTTAATGATTCTATTTCTTTTAAGTGTTCAATCTTTTCAAAACGAAATTGGTCAAATTCAGAATAAGTTATTTTTTCTGCTTGAGGGACCATTTCAAAAGTTTTGACCTTTTCCTTATACAGCGCAAGATCAGCGGTTAGGTTGGCATTCATATCTACGGTTTCTCGAACAGCCACATTCATGTTATCAATAATATGTTTAGGCACCATTACCAAATCACGTTGATCATAAGATTCCATACCCGTCGTAGCATTTTGTTGAGGTTCACTCAAATGTGTTGGATTGGATAGCTCATCATTTGAGTTATCAGTTCCCGAATGCTGTTCGAGGTTGTCATTTTCATGCTTAACATGATGTGGATTATCATGAACATTATTAGATGTGGTTGGTACCTCACTGACGACATCAGAACCGTAGTGAGAGAGATTAGAAACGAGAGCAGCTTGGGTTGAGTGAATGTCATCACAATCTGAATCATATGCGTCAAGATCATCAGCTTAATATGCTACATTAGAAGTAGAGACGACTGCAATGCCTTCATTATCTGCTGCCCTTGGGTCTGCAAGAAATGCTAATTCCTCTTAATCCAAGATCTTTACCTTTGATTGAGCATCTACCAAATACATCTTCTCACGAAATCACGTTGCATCCCTTCTCCATTTCGGCTGAGTGCATTCCCTAGCCATATGACATTGTCCTCAGCAATTATAGCAAGTCACAACCTTTTGAGGACCAATAGTGCTTCCATTACCACTAGCTTGAGAATTCACAGCTTGAGCGTTCACTGTCCTTGTAGGAGGTCCATATTAATTTTTCCTTACCTGAATGGTTTGCACCGTCAGTTGCCCATCTTGAATAGTGGCTTGTTGTCGAGGATTTGAAGAAGTGCGGAGCTGATTGTTCGTTGGTGGAAATCTTCTAGTTGCAACAAGTTTTGACAACTAGGCAGCGAGATGGTTTAAGACATCAGTAGGTGTATCATTTGGAGTAAATACCGGTGCTTGAAATGGTGGAAGTTCATTGGAGGAGAAGGCTTGTGCTTGTGGTGCTTCAATTGGAAAATATCCTTGCTGAGGAGTATAGCTCATAGGAGAAGTGATAGCTTATGATGGTGATGCCTGATGTGTTGGTTGCTGTGGAAGAACACTTTGTTGATATGCTTGTTGTGGCATCATCAGTGCTTGATAAGATGTTTGTTGTGGTTGCTGATATGTGTGTTGTGGTGGCTGCTGCAAGTATGATTGTTGTTGATAAGTGTAAGCCATGTTTTGTTGGGGGGTCATTTGTTGAGAAGCATACATGGCAAGTGGATCACGAACTTGTGGTGTAGACAACCGAGCCTCGATCACATGGCATTCGTGTTGTTGAAGAAAACCTTGAAGTTGATCCACATTGGTGTTATGCAAGTCCTTAGCCAATTTAACAGCCGTCACGTACTTACGCTATTCGGAAGGATGAGTGTTCAAATACTTGGTGTTTAATTGAAACGTAGGAATTGTCATGCCATATATATTGAGCTCATTCAAAAATAGAGTAAATCTCAAATAGTAATCATTGAGAGTCTCCCCGGGGACATAGGCAAACTTATCAAATGTATCATAAAGCTTACACTCTCGTTCTTGTTTAGTTAACGAGGTGCCTTGCATGAGAACACGAATTCTATCCCATAACTCTTTAGCAACTTTCTGTTTACTCACAAGTTTGTAGACATCTGGAGGAAGGGCTTGGAGAATGATGTTTGTATCATACTTATGACATTTGTCTTGAATCTTCATATCTCCGGTCAATTCACCCGTTGTGCGAGGACGAGTAACTGCACCTTCCGTCACTGTACCATAATATAATGGTCCATTGAGTACCGATGCCCAAATGAGATGTCCATTCTCTTTGTTCAACATGTAAAGTTCCATTCGGGAAATCCAATCCTCGTACATAGTGTTCACCAAACGTAGATCGAACAATGAGAGAAAGTAAATTGTGTTTGTTGTTGCGTGTAGAAATCGAGAAATAATGTTGAAATCCCCTAAATTATGTTCTTGATGAACCAAAAAATTCCAAGGCAAACAAAAACTCACGAATTAAAACTTTTCAAAAACACGTTTTTGAAAAATCTTGGAATACTCGTTACACTTTCGCAATGCACAAAACAAGTTCTGTCGCAATGTCAAAATTTAGTCCATCGGAATACTCATCGCAATAACCATCACAATATCACCCATCAGGATGTCTGATCGCAATATTCGATCACAATGTGTCTGATCGGAATAACTGATCTTAATGTTGGATCACAATAAGCTATCGCAATATTAGATCGCAATAACAGATCGCAATGTTGGATCGCAATAAGCTATCGCAATATTAGATCGCAATAACAGAACTTAATGTTGGATCGCAATAAGCTATCACAATATTAGATCGCAATAACAGATCGAATAAGTGATCGGAATACACGATAGCAATGTAGAAACCCTAAGCTTTTGCGATCGAAATACACGATCGGAATATGAAACCCTTCAAACTTTGCGATGGACAACAGTTCCACTGTTCTCGGATAGTACACAAATAATTCGAGATTTTTAGCCTAATAATGATCCAAACACCAAAATTTTTTCTGTTTTTAACCAAAGTAACAATACCAAATCACTACCACTGGTAGGTAGATGATTTGTATCAAGATTAAACCATAAAAACACAAATTTTTTTTGGTACGTATGATTTAGATCAAAATAAGCACAAAAATCAAGAACACAAACACATAAACAATACAATCATCCCATGGCTCTTGATATCATTTGTATGATATTGTAAATCTATGTATAATCTAGAGAGAGAAAGAGATAGAAATATGGTAAGAACACACACACTTTGAGAGAGAAAGTGTAGAAAGCACACTTTTAACTATGTGAAAATATGTGAACCAACACCCTCTCCAACTAAAGAGAGGGTTTATATACCTAAGCCCATGAAATGGGCTTGGCCTTACATTGGGCCGCCGGCCTACACAAGTTGTAGGCTTGGTTTGGCCTTGTTTGTTTACTATTTAGATAACTAAACTACGAGCTACTACTTAGTGACCGATCCTTTCTAATACGTAAAATGTATTTCCAACAATTGTAAAATTATAAAGGTTGCACGATTATAAGGTTAAAAACCCTAAAAAACAACAATGGTGGCAGAAAAATTCCTCTCTTATTTGAATCAATTTTTTAACCTCCTTTAATCTGAATACCTTCTAATGATGATGTTTTCTCGTTTAATCTTGTATTAATATTGAGTTAACACAATCCTTATTAGGTTGCAAGATTTTAGAGTTTGATTATTGATTTTTTTTAAAGTTTTCTGATCCGCATTGCTGTTTGCGATTTTGCTTTGTTCTAGGTCGGTTCGTGTGTTTGTTTACTGGGTACCTGCACGATCGGTTTTACTTTGTTTTCTTGTGTATCGTAAGTTAGGGTTAGGGTTGGAGGGCTGGTATACTATAGATTTTAATTGGTCGGCTGACTAACTTGTGGTCGGCTGACTTTAATTATTAGTCTATTGAATTGGTGATTGGTGCCTGATTGTTTTCTGCGCATTAAATCGGTCGATTAATTGAATTGGCGGCTGACCTTAAATCTCATTCATTCCATTTGTTATTCTTGGCGGCTGACCTTTGGTAATTCAATTAAGTGGCGGCTGACCTTTTGTGATCTTGGCGGCTGACCTTTTCTTCGCGACTAACATTTAATTAAGATCTTGGCGGCTGACCTTTTCTTGATTTTCCGTGTCGTAATTGATGAAGATATTGAATTGTTGCTGACATTAAATTAAGATATTGAATTGTTGGGTTCACGTGGTAATTGATTTCTTATTAAGTGATTCGATTGATTTTCCGTGTCGTAGTTTTGTTGAAGCTATGGTGGATTCGAGCAATGAAAGTGATAAGCCATTGTTTACAGGTTGGAATGATAGGGATATGGTGTCTAATCTTAAGGTTTTAGTAACGTTAGAGGAGATATCCAATTTGTTTTCTATTCCTTTGAATACTGTGCGTGACATTGAAGTGTTTGCAAATGGTGTTAAGGCAAACAAATTTCCTAAATGGTCTACCTTACCTAAGGAGACCACTATGCTTTATTATGAAGTTTTGTGTGAACGCCATATGAATCTTACTAGCAAAACTTCTTCACTCAATTCAGGTGGTTCGAGTGTGCACTCAGCACAAATGGCTAAGGAAACAGATGACTCTATTCCAAATGTTTCCTCTTCTTGTGATGTATCTTTGGACCTTGCAGCTAAGGCTGCAACCATTAATGGTATGCAACCGTGTAATCTACATGAGGTTTTGAAATTATTTGGTGTAACGATTTGCACGGTTGGTGATGCGGGTGAATTTATGCATGAATTAAGAATGAAGAAACATCTTTTGTGGGAATTGATCTCACATGACCGTGCTAAAGAAATTCTGGAGTTACTTTGCAAATTTGAAGCTGATATGGTTACGTCTACTAATGGAGGTATTAATGCAGTCTCTTCTTCGTTTAATTCTGATAATGTCTGTGAAGGGGTTAATATCTCTATTCCTAAGAAGGTTGTTGAAAAAGTAAATACTCGCTACCAAAACACTTTATATGGTTATTTTCTTGGTAAAAGGATTGCATTTCCTGTGGTTGAGTATTTTGCTAAGAATAACTGGGCAAAACATGGTCTTAAGCGTATCATGATGAATGAGAAAGGTTTTTTCTTTTTTCAATTTGGGTCTACTGAGGGTCTTAATGCGGTTCTGGAAGGTGGTCCGTGGATGGTTCGTAATTCACCAATATTTCTTAAGAAATGGACTATGAAAACGAATCTTCTAAAGGAGGAACTAACCCGTATTCTGGTATGGGTCAAGTTTCATGATGTCCCGCTACAGGTTTTTGAAGAGGAAGGTATTAGTTTAATTTCTTCGTTTCTTGGTAAGCTTATTATGATGGATAATTATACTGATAATATGTGCAAAGAGTCTTGGGGTCGTTGTAGCTTTGCTCGTTGTCTTATTGAGATGAATGCTGACTCGGAGTTTATAGATAACGTTACTATTGGTGTCCCTGATCTTGAAGGCTCTGGTTGTACTAAGGAATTAATTCGTGTTGAATACGAATGGAAACCCCCTAGATGTCATACTTGTAATATTTTTTGTCATGCCTTTGATTCTTGTCCAAAAAATGTCAACCCTAAAACAGTTGAAAATGTGACAACTCATGTTGATAATGATGGATTTCAACAAGTGCAAAGCAAGAGGAAGAAGTCCAAAGGTAATTTAGGGAATCAAGTTCCGAGAGGTGTTCCATTGAGCAAGGGTTTCCAAACAGGTAAGACGGTTGCATTTCGTCCAAAAACTCACTTGGATACTACAAGTACGAGTGATAATAATAGTAGGAAGTTGAATACTAAATCTGGTCAGTTGCAGCAGTCTAGCAATCCTAATGGTCCGAACAAGGGTAAAGCTCAAATGAGCAGTGTTTCTACATCTAATAAATTTTCGACTTTGTCCATGCCTGGTATTGACGAAGGGGTTCAAGTAAGTGACGAAGATAATGAGGAGGAGGAGGGAGTCGAGGTCGTCTTTGATGAATCGGTGAATCTTCTCAACACTAATATTGGGGCAAGCACTCCAACTGGCTGATCCCATGTTGATATTTTATTATTTTCCTCGTAACTTGATGTTATCGTCTTGGTTTTTGTCTAGTTTATATATTTCCAGTATTCTAGACTAGTTAATGTTTATGGCCTGTCATAAACATTTTGTTTAACAAGCTGCCTGTAGCTTTCGGTTAATGTGGTATTTCAGCCACATTCCTTGTACTTCAACGCTTTTTTTGGTTCTATTTACCGGGGTCATTGTTACCCTTTTATCAAAAAAAATAAAAAAATTATAAAGGTTATGAAGGGTTTGTGTTCAATGTTTCTATTAATTCTAAGCCTGTAGTCCTATGAAGGTTATTTGTGAGCCCATATTAGTTTTTGGTTGCTATTTTCAATTTTACCAAACGAACTCATCCCTTGCTACCTCGGTTTGCAATGCAACCACGATATATCATTTAAAATAGGACAGTACGTGAAGACTTACACTAAAAAGAATAAAAATTTACAATATCACAATTGAACGAACGGATAGGTTCATTCCTGTAGAATGATAGGCTCGAGGAAAACGTAAGTGCATTTTTCTGCGATAGAGTATACTATGATCAATGTGGATCAGCTTTAAATCTAGCAACACTTGATATAAATAAGTGAACAGTCAATATGCTAGCAGAATTGTGGAATATATTATTGCCTAAACTCTTCTACCGCTATCATCTTTCGGTTGGGCGAATTCAATATCTTAATGCGATTTTTTTTCTTGAGATAAACTTTTTTCTCACCTTCAATGCATTACATTTCATCGCATGCTCACACAAATCAAAACCCAATTCACCAATACAATGCACAATAAAAAATAACTCTGAAATATTTATAAAAAGTAAACATTTTTCTGAGTTTGAAATGATGATCTTTCGATCTTCTTCGAAACCTGATTCGGGTTCGGAGTCACGTTAATGGATGGGACTGCCCCCTCTTTTGCCAAAGGAGTTTTTCCGTCAGTCTAGAAGATAAACAAACAAAGCTAGATGTATAATAAATGAGAATACATTTACTGAATAATGTGTGTAGCTAAATAAGCCTGGGACGTGCTCCTATTATGTCTATATATGGGGAAAAGGTGTGGGTTCTAAGACACCTTTTTAAGTTATTTTTGATATTCTCTTGAGTAGTCCTACAGAAATAAGAAATTAAAGATGCAATAAATTTTGAATTAGAAAAGGATTTGATCTTAATGTATGTGGTTTAAGGTCTACCTATAAATTCATCTTATTAATCACATCAGTCACTTATCAACAGGTCAGTAGCCTCGATTTTTTTTGTCATTGTGCATAAGTTGCATCTCGTCGCCTGCTCATAGAGAATCTTAGAGTTTTTGTGTGTTTTGCATTTCGATAATCCGTTTCACAAATTCGTGTATAGCTTATTACATATCTAAGATTTTTTGGCCTGTATTTTGTTAAAAATTCCAGGCTATTGTAATTCTTCACATTTATATCATAATGCAAAACACATATAAATTCCAGATTCGCGTGTGCTACAAAATTTATTTGCCACTCGCTAAATACACGTAGTTATTAGAAATGGAGAGATATGATAAAATTGATAAGCATACCTATGAGAATTTACAACCTTACTGAATTAGTGATGCCTTTAGAGTTCACATCCTTAGTTACCTATTTTGATGCTATAAGATAGAAGACACATATGGACGTAAGGCATTAATATGTACTTAAAACAGAGAAGGCGCAAGAGCATACCAAGGATAAGGTGAAAATAAGTAATCAGCTAACATCATTTGGTTGACATTATTGCATTACACATTTTAATACTAGTATGATATCATGTGTTAAAAAGTTGAGTTTATTTGGTTGATTTCGGTTTCTGGAGTGTGTATCATCTTATGTTGATTAAAGGAAAAAGATGTATTTGTATCAAGCCCTATTGTGACTTATAGTTCTCGGGTTAGCTTATACATATAATTGCAATTCAAGAAGTATCATCAAATAACACTACTACACAAAGAGATACATAGATCACTCCATATAGTACGGTTTTCCAAAAAACTGAACTATACAACGATAAAGATCATAAAAAGAACGGTTTTTAACAAGAAAGCCGTTCTATTTATTTTGAAAATTAAATAGATCAGCTTTTATGAAACAAGCGCTCTATTTAAGCCGGCACAAACTCCCATTTAGTTATAAAAAGAACGGTTATCCAGAGAATAACCGTTCTATTTGTTTTGAAAAGTAAATAGAGCGGCTGTTATGTATAAAACGTTCTATTTAAGCTGTCACAAACTCCCAAAAAGCCAGCTGTGTTCCATTAACTTTTAAATAGATCGGTTTTTTGTAAATAACCGTTTTATTTACATCATCCCAACGGCTCCCCATCACAAGACAGACAAGACGATTGTTTCCCAAAAAACATCACACATACCATGAAAACCACCATTAATGATCCGAAAAAAAATCAATAAAGTGTCATAAAAGACTCAAATTTAAGTGTTTATATTGTTTTGATTTAAAAAGGTACATAATATCTATGTTTACTATTTTTTTTATTATTTTGTTAACCCAAAATTTATATATGATTAATTTTGTGTTTATTTGAACTTTTGTTTGCTAATTTTAATGATGTTTGTATATAGTTCTATTGAAGAAATTTCTTTGTGTCGCGATGATGGCAAGCTAACTTTGACGCATTGAAGTAAGGTATTTTACTAAATTTTTAAGCTAACCACATATTAATCATATATTCATGGTATCATTTATGCATTTAGTATAAGTTAAGATAAATTTTAGTAACCCCGTAGTTGACTACCCGTTCGAAATTAACCTAATAGAGGTTACTTTCGAATTGTCCCCATTTGGGACTGCTTTTTAAATATTTAATCTCATTTAGGATGTGATTGCGTATTATGAGATCGAGTATTATTTGAGATCAATCGACATCATTTTTCCTTACTCCTATGAGTTTGCGTTTTATGCGCATACTTGAGGAGTTGAGGGGAAATGCTGCCGATTTTTCTTTAATAATACTCGACTCATAATACGTATTCACATATGAGATTAAATATTTAAAAAGTGGGTTAGGATTCCCCGGTCGGCCACTATTGTCATATCTTATCATATCATGCATGCATCTTAATAAATATATAATTTGTATTTTCAGATGGACCGAAGGAAGTGGATGTACAATAGCGAACGTGTTTCCCCTGAATATGTCAAAGAGTTGTCTGAGTTTATTAAAGCTGCTGAGGATCATCAAGCAAATACAAGAAAAGCCCTAATTTCGTGTCCTTGTCAAGACTGTGCACATTTTATTTATCATGATGATATTGAGACAATTAGATACCATTTATTTAAATATGGATTTACGGAAAACTACACGTGTTGGAAACATCATGGTGAAGCACTACGTGATTGTAATGATGTTGTTTTAGAAAGTAATGTCAATAATAACGATGATCATTGCAATAGTAGTCGTCAGAATCTCAATGACATGCTACATGATGTCGAGCATAATACCGAGCTTGATATGAAGAAATTACAAGAATTGTTTGTCGAATCAGAAAAACCATTGTATACCGATTGTACTAATTTTACCAAACTTTCAGCCGGGTTGCAGTTGTTGACAGTAAAAGCAGAACATGGTTTTAGTGATGTGGGGTTCGACAAAATACTAGAGTTGTTTAATAAAATGTTGCCTAAAAACAACGAGTTACCCACTTCTACGTATAAAGCTAAAAAATTGTTGTGTCCGTTGGGATTGGAAGTCCAAAGAATAGATGCATGTCCGAGAGATTGTATATTGTATAGAAAAGGGTATAAAAACCTACACAAATGTCCTGTATGTAAGGTATCAAGGTATAAAGATAAAAACCTAACAGAATTTGATGAAGATGTCACGAAGAATGGCCCTGCTGCCAAAGTTTTATGGTATTTGCCAATCATACCAAGACTTAAGCAGTTGTTTTCGAACCCTAAGAATGCAAAATTGTTAAGGTGGCATGCCGAAGATCGCAAAATCGACGGGAAAATCAGACATGTGGCTGATTCTTCACAATGGAAAAGTATTGATAATCATTATCCAGAATTTTCGGCTGATGTTAGAAATATACGATTTGGGCTTAGTTCAGATGGAATCAATCCATATGGAAATATGAGTAGTCGTCACAGCACTTGGCCAGTTCTTTTATGCATCTACAACCTTCCATCTTGGTTATGCATGAAGCGTAAATACATCATGATGTCATTGTTAATTTAGGGTCCAAAGCAGCCAGGAAATGATATTGATGTGTATTTGGATCCGTTAATTGAAGACATGAAAGATCTTTGGGATAAAGGCGTCGATGTTTACGATGCGTATAAAAAAGAGCGTTTCAAACTATTTGCCATGATTTTTTGTACCATAAGTGATTTTCCAGCGTACGGTAACTTGTCAGGTTATGGAACGAAAGGGGCGAAGGCATGTCCTGTTTGTGAAAAAGACACCCACTCGCGATGGTTGACTAACTGTAAGAAAACTGTTTATATGGGACACCGCAGGTCACTTCCAGAATCACACCCGTACCGTAAAAAAAAGAAACTGTTTGGCGGTACATTAGAGCGTGGAATAATGGCAGAATTATCGAACGGACATACTACACTCTCTCGTGTCAAAGATATAAAAACTGTTTTTGGAAAAAAGGATAAAGCTCCACCAACTAATAAGAATATTTGGAAGAAAAAATCCATATTTTGGAAATTAGCGTATTGGGAGCGTTTACTTGTCCGACATAGTCTTGATGTAATGCATATTGAGAAAAATGTTTGTGAAGCTCTAATTGGCTTATTGTTAAACATCAAAGGGAAAACAAAAGATGGGATTAATGTTCGAAAGGATATGGTAAAAATGGGGATTAGAGATGAGCTTGCGCCACAAGATATTGGTAATAAAAGAACGTATTTGCCGGCTGCTTGTTATACATTGTCCAAGGCTGAAAAACTAAATTATGTCAATGCTTGCACGATATTAAAGTCCCATCGGGTTATTCTGCTAACATTAAGAAGTTGGTGTCAATGCAAGACCTAAAGTTGCTTGGTATGAAGTCCCACGACTATCATGTTTTAATAACACAAATGATTCCAATCGCAATTCGTGGAATATTGCCACCTCGTGTCCGACACACAATCACAAAGCTCTGTTTGTTTTTTAATGTGATTCATTCCAAAGTTATTGACCCTGAAAAGTTAGATGAATGGCTACGTGATATTATTCTCACACTTTGCCAGCTAGAGATGTACTTTCCACCTTCCTTTTTTGATGTCATGGTTCATCTCGTGTCTCATATTGTTGAAGAAATAAAGGCATTGGGTCCGGTATTTCTACATTACATGTATCCATTCGAGAGATATATGGGTTTTTTAAAAGGGTATGTAAGGGACCAATCCCGACCGGAAAGAAGTATTGTTGAAGGGTATGTTTCAGAGGAGGTTGTTAGTTTTGTACAAGTTATATCGATGGCATCCCAGATATTGGCGTTCCTGTATCTCGACACGAGGGTAGACTTGACGGGAAAGGGACGATTGGGCGCACCGATGTCACACCGAACAACGACGATTTAGAGCAAGCACACTTTACGGTTTTGCAGAACATGACATCTATTGCACCCTATGTACACGAGCACCTGTCACTTTTAAAAAGAAACAACAGTTGTCGAGGGCCACAATGGTTAGAAATGGAGCACAAACGAACATTTTCAAACTGGTTGAGAGATACTATAAAATCGAGATACCCAAATGTTGAAGCATAAGTAATACAACTGGCGTACCGCCCGCGACGTGTTTTCCATTATCAAGCATACGACATTAAGGGATATACGTTTTACACCAAAGAACAAGATGGAAAGAGTACCTTTCAAAATAGTGGAGTGACGTTAGTAGCAACAACAACAGATAATTTAAGATTGTCGGTCGCGAAAGAGTCGTATTATGGTGTCATTGAAGAAATTTGGGAATTGGATTACAATACGTTCGTTATGCCTCTTTTTAAGTGTAAATGGGTCAATAACGTAGGAGGTGTTAAAGTTGACAAAGATGGTTTCACATGTGTCGATTTTTCTACACACGGCTATTCGTCTGATCCTTTTATTCTAGCCAAACAAGCTACCCAAATATTCTATGTCGAGGACCCAAGCGATATGACATGGAACATTGTTATGCATAGCAAACGAAGTATTGTTGGTGTTGAGAATGTCGTGGACGAGGACGAGTATAATAAGTTTGACGAGATACCTCTATTCTCTGTTGGTATTCAATCTGTAGATGAAGTTCTTGATGATACTGTTTACCTAAGATCAGACCACCAACAAGGACATGAGGCCGATGATTGACAAACTTCACACATCACAGGTAAACAACATCATTCGTAACATCAATTAACAAAATTTAAAATATATTCAAAAGTCTCGTTTATAAACATTATTTTTGTTTATCTTGGCAGGAACAACATGCAAACTTTAATAGCAAGCTGAACGTATTGGAGACTTTATTTAGTCATTTTGTATTAAATGTTTGATATATTTAGTTCGAAGTGTTGTAAATTTTTTTATGATTTATTCGATTTAACTTGGATTGATTGTATTCGAATTAAGTTACTTAGTATATTTTAGGGATAAGCATTTCGACATGAATCCCGAATTTGAACCCGAACCGTATCCGGGACCGTACCGAATCTTGATACCCAAATTCCGTTCGGTACTAGTACCGATATCCGAACCTCGTTCGGTACAAGATCGGTACATAACTTTTTAAATTGAAAGGACTAAATCGCGACGAGATTGGTACCGAGCTAATGCTAGTTTAAAAAAAAAACCAAATATAAACATTGTAAGCTAAATAAAACGTTTATTATCAAAGGGCCGATCTATATAAGCCCAAATATTTTAGCGGGCTCCCTTTTCACTTCCCACTACACTTAAATTTTCATCGAATCTTAAACCCAAATCCAATCCCTAAAAAACTTTCACTCGGCGCTAAAACATTTCACTCTTATCTTTTCCCCAAACATTTCACTCTTATCTCTTATCATTTCCTAGATCTATTCCCAAACCCTAGCCAAAATCTATTCCGTAAATACCATTCCCAACAAATCCTCAATCACCATGGATCGTAAACGTGTTGCTGCTAAAGACCAGTCCCAAAAAATCCTCGATCACGATGATAAAGTCAACCACGATGATTAAGTCAACCACGATGATGAAGTCAATCAAGATGATGAAGTCAATCACGATGATGAAGACACTCACGCGGGAGAAGGAGAAGACAGTCAGGATGATGAAGACCATCCAAATGCTAGTCAGGTATCTATTTGATTTCTATTTATCTATTACTGATATTTAATTAAATCAAAATTGCTATTAATTGTATTCGTGTATTATTGCTATTAATCTGATAAAACCAAATGTGACCTCTGTTCTTTATACATGGAGATAATGATGCATGATATTACTATTTTTCAACTAAAATAAGCCCAAAAATAAGCTTCAACAAACACCTCATAAGCTTATAGAAGCCGAAAAATTTATTAAACTTTTTAAAGCTCGTAAGCTCAACTTTTTGCGCTTATAAACTTCAGCTTATGTGTTATTTAAGTTCAGGTCGATAAGCTCAGCTTATAGCTTATCATCTTTTCAATAAGTTCCTAAGGCGGCCAGATAAGCTGTGGGTGTTTGTTTAAGCTTATTCAGTCACCTTATGGGCTTATTGAACTTTTGAAAAGTCCATAAGCTCAACTTTTTGGGATTATAAGCTTATCAACATAAGCTTAGGGCTTGTTTAAGTTCATAAGCTCAAGTTGATACGCCCAAGAAGTTGAGCTTATGGACTTTTCAGAAGTTCAATAAGTTGATATGCTGGCCACATAAGGTATGTAGGAAGTCAGTGAGCATAGAAATATGATAATGTATAGCTAAATCCGAACAAATAAGTAATTAGATCTATAACCTTGATAATCATCATACACATCAGGGTCAATATACTGGGTCCAATCAGTCCGCTTGGCACTCCGTCCAACTTCAACCTCTCCATCCCCTAGACTTTGATATTCATCTTCTAACAGCTCCTGTTGCTGTTCGACGAACTGGCGAGACATATTGAAAGACTGAACAACCTTACGGACGTCCTCGGGCATAAAAGCCTGGGAAAAGACTTTACGGACGGATTGATTCTTGTTTCAGACGAACAGGTCAAATTAAGTAGGTTTGAATTCGTAAAAGCCTGGGAAAAGACTTTTCATAAGTAGCTTGGCAGGTTTTGAAAAGTCAAATTAAGGCATAAGCCGGATAAATAAGTGATCCAAACACACGTTACCATGACCATAACTGATATTGAGTTTACATGTCATATAGAAACTAGGTTTGAATTCGTAAATCCAGAAGTCAGTGAGCATACAACTATCATAATAAGCTGAACAAATAAGTACTAATTAGATATATAACCTAATGAAGGTGAAGAGTTAACCTTGATCAATATCATTACAAACTTCAGGAGGATCAATATACTGGGTCCAATCGGTCCGCTTGGCACTCTGTCCAATTACCTCAGTCTCCTCATCCCCTAATGTTCCATATTGATTTTCGTCACCTAACAGCTCCTGCTGCTGTTCGGCGAACTGGCGAGACATGTTGAAAGACTGAACGAATTTACGAACGTCTTTGGCCATATACGCCTGCGAGAAGACTTTTCGAACGGATTGGTTTTCGTTGCAGACAACGCAAGTCCATTTGTTGCTGCTTTTCTTCTTTTGCTTCACCTGAACCAAAAAAGTCAAAAAAAGAAGTCAAACTAAGTGAATTCAGGACTTCAGGTAATGATATAACAATTAAATTAAAGTGAATTGAATTAAATGAAGAATAGATGACCTGCATGGTTGAGCATTTGAAGCATTGAATGGCGATGAACACGGTTTGCATTTTTTTTAATTATTTTTTCTGGTGGTGAAAATGGTGGTGTGTTTCAATCTTTTGGGGGGATTTTGGCGCCACAAAAGTAGTGTCATAAGCTTTTTATTTTTATTTTATTTAATTATATAATATAACTTAAATAAACTTTATTAAATAAAAATATTATTTTATTAATTAAAAATATTAAATTACAAAAATTTACATAACACATAAAGCTAAAAGACAGTAATTAAAGATATTAAAATAAAAATGACATAAAAAACTAGTTATTTGGTACATAGCGTATCATTGAATAGTGATGAACACCGTTTACAACTTTTTTTAATTTTTTAATTTTTGATTTTATTTTTCTGGTGAAATGATGTGTGTTTCAATCTTTTGGGGGTTTTGAGAATTTGGCGCCAAACATTTAGGTTAACTCAATTTTTTTTGAAAAGAGGATAACTCAATTGAGAGGTTTGTTTTGGAGTGCAAATAGTCGATAACTTTTGGGTTAAATTCATTATTTGCACGGTTAAATTCTTTTGGGCCAGACGGAATGGTTCGCTCGTGAGTTGGCAAAACCCACGGGTGAGATACTTGTTAGTGTAAACATCGCGCTCTTTAAGGCGGTACATAACAACGATTTTGTTAAAATAAAAAACATTATAATAATATTTATATTTAATTACTTCAGAAATGTAGTACTGATTGAAGACCAAATGGTCGTGGAGATGACCACTTACAGTCAAATGAGAGTACTCTAGAACCAAATTCAGTCTGTTAGTGTTGAAAAGTTAAGGGTAGCTATAACCAAATGAGAGTACTCTAGAACCAAATGGTCGTGGAGCTGACCACTTACAGCTACGTGTGATAGTAAAGAAGGCCAGGCTTCAAAGGTTCAGGCAAGCTTGGATCCTACAAGTGTAGGTTGCTCATCAAGCTTAACTTCTCCCATCTACAAAGGAAGGGTAGCTATAACTACAACATGTTTCTTCATTTTTTAGTAATGCCTCATCTTTACTCCCTTCACCTAAACTGTTAGGCGACACTTGAATCTCATTGGTTCTTCTTTATATGCTGATAAATTAAGTGTAAATATCCTTGTCTGTTAGTTCTACTCTGATAAGCATCACTTAGGTCGTATATCCTTGTCTGCGCGTGCAAGCACACTAAAATATATCTGCTAATTATCCAGAACAAGCACTCGCTTGCTATTCAAATAAGTGTGGAAGTTGGTCTTTCGTAATTTGTATTTTTGGAATTATAAAGAGTTGTTGGATTACCTGCTAATAGTTCTTTGAGTTTACGAGATGTACCATTGTCATTCTGCCTGCTCTTTCTGTTAGTAAAGGGCTGAATTTTTCGTCTCGATGCAAAGAAAACATGCTAGGGTTGGGCAAAATTGGGTTAGGGTCGTAACTTTGTAAGTGGGTCGACACGGCTAAGCTGTTCAAAAAATGGCTTGGTCCAGGTTTTAATAATTTGGAAGTGAAGTTGAAGTTGAAGTGAATTAGTGTAATTATGGCCGACCTTTAGATCAACATAATTTGGAAACTTATTTATTAATTATTATGGTTCACTGAATTTGTTTATTGGGTGCTATACTTTATGCTGATGACTGAATTTTATGTTGGATTATGATCTGCCTCCTGGTTTGAATTTATTATGTGTTGGTCTTTAATCTTGACGGAGCATTAAATTTATTAAACAGGAACAACAATCCATCTCCATCATAGCAAAACCACGGAAAAAGAGAGGGATAAACAAAATACAAGATCTTCCCGCAGGCGAATCTGTAAAGTTCAATAAGCTTGGCGTTGTTATAGGTAAACACCAACGTAAATTTACAACTTACTTTGGAAATGCTGTGAGGAAGAATATCTCTATCCTCATCTCGGATTGGCAGAAAGTCAAGGATGAAGATAAAGAGATGTTGTGGTTGGATATTAAGGTATACTATCTAAGACTCTTAGCTTCATTTTCTTATGATTAAGATACACATTCACATCTTTAACAAGGTTTTATGTCAACTAAAATAGACGAAAATGAGAGTTGAAGACAATGATACAATTAAAAGTTATACACTTAAGTCGTGTGGCAATAAGTGGAGGGCGTTCAAGAACTGATTGAGGAACCAGTACATGCTTAAAAACATTCTTCCTTTTAGGACATATACCTTCCTTGACCCGACCGTTTATGATGAATTATGTCGCATCGAACATTATACACCAGAAAAAATGGTTTGTTTCACTGCCTTATGTGGTTTTATAATCTATTATCATCTTATATTGAAATTTTACTAATCTGTCTCCTACTGCCATGTAAAGATATTGCGTGAAGAACAAATTGCACGTGCAAAGAGTCAGATCAATCGACCTCGAGTAGGAGCGAAAGGATTTGCTGGTTTTGAAGAGCAGTGGGAAGAAGAACGAAATGACCCAGATAAGGCAACCGATCTTCACAAGATTCTAGGTCGTGGGAGTAAGTTTTGTTTGGGTAGAAGACGCCTTGATAAAGAAGGGAACCCAAGTGTGCCCCCAGAGATAGCTGTGATAGCAAAAAAATTGGTAAGTTTATTTCTTGTTCGTCTTTATTTCTTGTAGCAAGGTTAACAAATATGCCTGCATTTTATCTTTTATTATGATCACAAAAAGATACCTAACATAGAAAAATTTAAAACGAAATATAACTGACAGTATTTAATTCATTTCCATACTTTTATTGATTAACAGGTAGAAACAAGTGAACAGTTGTCTCAAGGGACTATTCAAGCTCAACCCGGAGTAGATGCTTTGACAATTGTGTATGGACCAGACCATGGGGGTCGAACTAGGAGTGTTAGCTCTCTCGTTGGATGTAAAAAGGCTTAAAAGGATATGTTAGGAAGAAAAGGAGCTACAGTTATGAAGAGGTATCTCAAAAAATGCAAGAAAGTATAGTGTCCGGTCCGATTTGGAATCTGTTAAAGGAGAAATTTATGGAAGAAATTAGGAAGGCACCAAGCGTTGAAACGAGAAATGTTGACAACATCATCAGAATAGATTCCATAAAGGTGATTTTTTGTGTTATATTTAGTTGACAACTGATTTTTTACATACTTTATATACATGTGTGGATGTGCCTAATACACACAACATGATCTGTTTTCTAGGAACCTACCACAATCTCGTTATTTAATCCTGAATCCATTCTTATTGGGGAGAAGACCTTGTGCACGCACGCGACGGTGTATCCTGTTGGTGACAGCTTGATACATGGGAAAAGGTTGCGAAAAGGTCACGTGAGGGTCTCTGTTATGAGAGTACTCAACGGGCAAGAAGATTTGGAGCTTCCTGTGCCGGATGAAGATATTTCTAATTTGGGAGGCGCGCTTCGGGCCTTTATTCAATGGCCAGTTGGAGCCATTGCTTCATTTGGGGTATTACTGTGATATACTTTTTCCATTTGTTCTTTTTATGTATTTTTGAGTTTATATATAAGTAGGATTTACTCATGTATTTATAATTAAAAAAATGCAGGGTTTGCAAGAAACCCCTTCAACAAGTGTGGCGGCCAAAAGTGCATCACTTGAAAATGTACAAAGATCCGAATGTTCAGCATTATCGGCTACAACTGTTCCTACAGTTATTCAGGTACATCCTAAATCATTTTGTCGTTTGTAGGTTTCAAAATAGAACACATAAATGATTCATATGTATATATGTTTGCATAGGCGGGTTTATCTATTTTTCCACCATATCAATGGCTTAACATGATAAACAAAAATTAGGAGTTTAGTGTTAGTAATGGGCAAAGAGGTAACTGCAGCTTGAAAAGTTATGTGAAAACAAAGTTTTGATGTTTTGAAAAGTGAAATTTTTGACTTGTTACAAGTAAAAAGTTTTGTACTCTCCTTCAGTGAAGTTCTTTAATACTACGAATTGATTTGTAATGACAATAGCATTATGATATTTCTATCTCATTTATAAGGAACCCGAGTGTTTTTGGAGATTAACTCAACCTGCATAAACTATACAATAAATGACCTGCTGCAAACCTAACGTGTCCTACCTGACCGTCTTACTACATTAAATATGTAAGCATTGATGTCTTTCATGTTGTGCAGGCTCAGGCTGTGGGTCATGGAGCTGCTGGTCCTGGTAGGAGCAACAAAAGAAAAATAAATACAGCAAAAGCACCCGTTAAGCTGTCCAAAGGTGAGGAGGAAAAAGCTAAGATTAGAAAGCAATTGATCTTGTTGAAAAGGGATGTAGATAAAAGATTAGATGGTGTAAAGAAGGGTTATAATCGGTGGATGGACCGTAAGGATTGCGTCATGCCACAACTTGTTGATTTTAAAAAAGAGATTTTCCGGGATGCTGCTGATTTTACGCTCCCCATCAACCCATCGACATCATTGAATTTTTGGAGGGTGGAGAACAAATAGGAAACAACATGATCACTCTTTTCTTTAGGTATGATTAAACTAAATCTAATATCTAGATATTATGTTTATATGATCTCTAATTAGTTTGAGTGACAAAGTAAAAACGGGACATAGGTTTAGTTCTTATTGTTGTTTGATCAGGTCACTTTATCTTCTAAAGGAAGCCACGCCAATTAAAAATAACAAGACAGGTTTCTTAAACCCGGAAGTGATCACAGGAGATACCGGTTTGGACACGGATATTTTAATGTCATACTTTACTTGACAGAAGCATTAAGGGGTTATGATTTTTATGTGGCATCTTACTTGAACATGTAAGAAAATCATTATCTAATAAATTGTTTTTAAATTACTTGCTTTTGCTTTATGATAAGTTGTTTGCACATGTATACAGCCGTCATCATGCTCTTCTTATAATTTGCCCGAATCACGGAAAGGGGTTTATTCTAGATTCTTGTAATAGTGATAAAAAGAAAAAGAAAACTAAGGAAGATTATTAACTTGTTAATCTAGTGGAAAGGTAATTAAATTTTTATGTTGATTTCAAGTTAACTTATGTTTTAATGACACTTAAGACAACTTTTTGCTTATTTTCTCCTTTTTAGAGTTGTTGGACCCTTGACTTGGGAGCTTCCTCTTGTGAATCAGCAAGAGGACAGTTGGGAGTGTGGATTCTACGTCATGAAGTGGGTGCTTGATTTTGTACTAAAATATGAGCATGACGATTTTCCAAATAGAGTAAGTAATTGTTTAGAATCTTTAATTTTATTTTTCTTTTTTACCTATTTCTTATATATAATGTAACATTTTTTATTTTTTTTATCATGTTGCATATAGCTCCCTTGGGGTGATAACAAGGCATTAAGTATAAAGGAGATGGACGTTGTCGTCCATACTGTTAACCAGTGAGACAGATTTGATACAGTAACATATATAGACGTACGATAAAATTAATATACAGGAGCGTAGGTTATGATAACTACCTTGTTCATCATGTTTCATTGACCCACTTGGCAAACAGTCCTTTTCACGACATGTGTCATGGTATTTGAGCTACAAAAGCATAAATGTAGTCGGGGAATATACCAACAGAGAGTCGAAAAATATGAGTGACGGTTACTTTAGGTGAAATAGGCTAAATGTGATTTGAATAGGATTAGTATAGTTTTCACATACTGTTGTTCGTGTAATGTGGCGAGTTATCGGTTTAGAAGGCGAATTAGCGGTTTATTGTTAGATGTTACGTTTAGGTGAGATAAGCTAAATAGTTTTTATTTTGGTTGAGAGGATTAGTATATGTTTTGCATACTGTTTTGTGTGTCATTAGAACTTGCAGCTTCACACTTTGCGAGTTTCTGTGTGCATGTTCAACTGTAGTGGTAATAGTGTATGTGCATCACAACCAGATGCTTGCAGTTGATATTTATTACATGAACCTATATCGTGCACCAAAATCTCTGCGTAAATAGCATAAGCATTGTCTGAAATCTATGTGTTATATCAAATGTATTGGTTAATATTTCTAACCATTACAGTAGTTTCATCCTTGCAAACAAACCCTTTCTTTCCAGGAAGAATGGACAATTTTGTATAAATGAACCAAGTACATTGCATTTGTTGTCAGTCACCAACTCAATTCAACATGATTGTCTCAAGCGTTAAGCGTACTAGATTTGACATATTCTTGATCTGTTTTTTTCATGGTGTACCACAAAGCCCTTATCTCCAATCGAATTTATGTGATTGTGTTTGTGCATGCATTCATATAAGTATATGTGTATGCGTATGTATAGCCTCGAAGGGTTTCAAATTTATGAGGATGTTTTTTTGGTACTTTCAGAGTGCATAGCACTGATGCTCAATCTGAATCAACCGATAAACGCAAGCGAAACAGCAAATGAAAAGTATACAAGATTCTGATTTTTGACAAGTTCTGTCAAGACATCTTGTCCCCTCTAATCCATGTCAAGGATCTCCGCAAGCATGGAGTGACCCTCTACTTTCTTATTGATAAGAACCGCCAGCCTGTAGCTGATATTCCTGCTGTTTAGTTTGTAAAACCTACTCCACACAACATTCAGAGGATTGTATCTGACGCATCAGACGAAGGAAGCTCTCTAAGTAGCAGAACTTGTGTTGCCATTGTCGTTTTCTAGTTTATGTTACTTTGGCGTATAACTCGAATGCTCATTTTTAGTCTAGTTGGTTGTACTATAAAATTATTTGGTATCTATGGAAAACTGTACATTTGTATATTAATTTGGTAATGAATTAAATTCTGGAAAACCTGCACATTTGTAGAATATAAAAATGGTTTTTATTTTATTTTTAGAACTCTGTCAATATATTTGTTAGTAAGAACGGTTTGAAAACCGATCTAACTAATTCAATATATACTTTAAAAATACGCTTTTAATAGATCATTTCTTAGAAAACAACCGATCTATTTAAATCATTAAAAAGAACTGTTTCCAACCGATCTATATGTAACCAGCCTTAAAAAGATCACCTTTTGTTAGATCAGTTCTCTACCGTTCTATATAAGGCATTTTAACCGTTCTATTTAGACTTTTCTGTGGTAGTGTAAGTTGTAAACTATCTTAAAAAGCCACACCAATCTGTTATCAAAAGTAGATTTAATAAGTCGATAAGCATACACCATTTAGCTTTACCAAAACACATAGAAATACTAAATAGCTCTCTCATTGTCCAATAAGCAGGCAACACATATATAAATCCTTCACATTTAAACAGGTTGACCGGGAAGGTTTCTACTCTCTTGATCCCTCTTGTGACTAAACTTAAGGAGGTGTTTAGAATTGCATTTTCCAACTGATTATTTGATTATAAGGACTTGAATTTACAATGATTAGTTGTTAATGAATAGTTAAACATTTCTGCTAATGATAATTGATCATATACCCGCTACAACAATATTAATGATCTATTAGCTAATGAAGTATATAGCTTACTATATACAGTAAAATGATTTTTGACATGTGAATAAAGAAGTATATCAAGTGTAGCAATAGTTGATTGAAGCTTATTAGGTTTTCGAACAACATGTTATAATTCCAATTCCTTTGGATTCAAAGGAACTCTTAGTTTTGGACACAACTAATTAGTAATCACCAAGTGCTCGAAGTTGTAGTAGCTTACCCAGGAAAATTCAAATGGAAATGGAATGGGGTGCATCATAATGCTGCGACACTCTGGAGTGTCACTTGCATTACCGCCTTCTGGTCTCTACACATAAATGGATTTATCAGATCAGTAGGATCTTAAATTTTAAGTATGGTTTAATACTTTTACATTCAATGCGAGATCAACATGGAACAACTAACAAATTCTCACTAACCACTACAAATCCCTCCAAGACACATTCAATGCCGTTTTTTTAACAAGATTTAGAAAAAGAGGCAAATATGGATCTCATATTTTGTTTACCTGATCATCAAAAAATGTTGAAGCTAGCTGTTGATAGTTGATAAGAGGTAGGTATAGGGGGTAAACGTAAAAGATTAAAACACTGTAGATGAGGATATTAGTAGGCCAAACAAACACGTTTTTGATTAGTTTCACGTTTCGCAAGAAACGGATTAAATTAAAAGATGATTCTACACTACGAAGTTTAAATACTAAGACGAAGTCAAATTACGCGATCACGCAAAATGAGAAAAAATAATATCAAAATAATCAAAAATTAAAAAAATTTAAAAACTTCAATACTAATTTAAATTAACTAAATAAAAACATAAATAAATTAAAAATGCTTAATGGGCCTCAAAACAGCCTAAATCCAAAATGGACTAAAGGGCTTAATGGGCTTTTTGGCCCAATAAGAAAATTTTAGAAAAACAGAAAATGAAAAATGTTACTCGACTTAACATTTAATCCTGAACAACTTTAATACCGCCCCAAAAAGATGAAAAGCTTCTAGAAGCTTCAAATAAGCTATAAGTTATCTTAATGAGCTTTTTAGCCCAATAATCTATCTAATGAGTTTATTCTGAAACTTACTGAACCAATCTTAGTTTTTAGGCAATAAAATGTGTATTAAGAAAGAAAAATGGAAAAAACTATAAAGGAGCTTATCAAATAAGCTAAAAGCCCCATGGATTGAGTTTGTGTAGCGCTGGGCTCAAACCCCGTGGATTAGTCAGCCAATGAGTCAGAAATCACAGTTACTAAAAAAAGCTATAAGCTCAAATAGAAAAACTAAAAAGTTAACCACTTGACCTTATACGTTGAAATTTGAGCGACCTCACTAATTTATAACAAATAAGAACACAACAAAAAGAAACTTTGAAAATGATTAAGTAATAATCTAAAAATGAAATGTGAATAGGACAAAATAGTCGGGTTTGACTATTCTGTCCAATTCAACGAATTTTGCACAAAATCTAGAAAATGAAGTACAAGGATACTGAAAGAAGAAAAGAACAAATAAGTTATCTAGGATAAGCCAGTTACCAAATAATCAATTTCTAGAAAATAAGTTCAATTCGTTTTCTAGTGAAAAGCTTACCAAAAACGTTTAAACTCCTAGAACTAATAAAAGATGTATAAAAAATAAGTTTAGTCTACAAACTAAAGTCGTGGCTCGATTAAATTCACTAGAAATAAGCAATAAACTACAAACTAAAGTTGTTTCTCGATTAAATTCACTAGAAATAAGCAATAAACTACCAAACAGCTTATTATCAAAGTAGAATAAAAAAGGCATAAATATATTGCACCTTGGTTTTATAACGAAAAAGTCCTAAGGGCAGAGTGGTAAGATGCGTGTGTTCTGAAGGGAAGGTCGTGGGTTCAAGTCCCACGCCTTTCTTTTTGCTTGTTTTTTTTGGAAACACAATAAGCCCCCAATAAGCAGTTGGCTTATTGGGGTGTTAGTATATTGATAGGTGTGAAAACACCCATCCTTTTACCACTTATTTCTGGATAAAACAAGACCAAAACACGTATTTAATATCATTTGTTTGGAATTATGCGTGGTTTTTGTGTTTATTGTGTTTTCAGAGTCAACCGGATGAATATTGAAGAAAACATGGGATTGCATGGGTTTTATCGAAGAAAAAGACTCAAGACGAAGTCTATTGTCCAAGAGATGCAAAAGATTTGAAGTCATTGCGCCTATTTGAAGATTTATCAAAGAAAAAGGCCAAAGATGGAAGATTCTTATATGTCGAAGAACTCGAGTCTATTAAACAAAAGATTATAAGACGAGTTGGAATTATTCACCGACACTTCTCAAAATCCAAAGTCGGAAACGTTTAATTAAAGAAACGTAAAGACTAAAGATGATAGAAGAAGAGAAGCCCATGAACAAAGCCCATTCACAAGCCCACAAAGCAAACGCCTATAAATAGGCCTACACTTCACAACTTTGGGAGCTAGCTAGTTAGTTGTCATTTTTTTCATTTTCTCTAGTTTTAGAGAGAGAAAGTTCCCAACTTTCTCTCACTAAGATTTTTCTTTTCTCCATTTTTAACTTTCAAGTTTTAAGCTTTTTGTATTTTGGATTTCGTTAATCTAATTCAAGTTAAACTTTTAAGTTCTTTAATCTCCTTCTACATTTCTTAGTTTACCTTAATCTTTGATCCGATTGCTTGATTTCATACGGTTTGGATGATTGGATGAGTTCGTGATTAAAGTTTAATCCTTCTTGTTCCTTTTTAAGCTCATACACGTATAAGCTATAAGCTCTTAATGCGTATTGGCTTATTTCAAGTTTTAGCTTATTGCTTTTCGGATTTCACAAAGGTTTTAGTCATTTTTAAGTTCATTTCATAAAGTTTATAATCGTTTACGTTTTACAAGTTGTCGAATTTAAGCTTTTTGAGTTGTTTAAGTTTCGGATGAGTTAGCTTATTGATTGTGCTTATTGAGTTCTAAGGTTGCCACCATTTTCGGATTGATTTTGCATCCCATCGCAATATCAGGGTTTATACACATTCCGACGGATTTCCTGTTTTGATCGCAATAACCCTTAAGGGTTTTACTTTGCGATCGGTTGACATCTTCCCTTATTCCGATCTGGATTGCGATCGCTTATTGCGATCGCATATTCCGACGGGACTAAGGTCTTGGTTAAGACGAAACTCTGCCATTTTTCGACAACAACTTTCCGATCTGACTTTGCGATCTAGTACATTCCGATAGCTGCACATTGCGACAGAAGTATTTACTTGCATTCCGATCTGAACTTTGCGATAGAGCCACATTCCGACAGACTTGATTTTGACATTTCGATGGACCTTCATTTGCAATATTCCGATAGAACATGTTTTTAAGTTTTAAGTATTAAAGTTTTTACATAAAGTTTTTTTTTTAAAATAGCTTCTAGTTTAATATTTAAACGCTTTAATTTTGCTCAACAACATTTTCATACTTGCTTGTAATTTAAAGTAGAATAGAAAACCAAACCCCCTATTTGTCACCAAGAACAACTATCCACCTTGAGCTGTGATCAATTCGAGAAGATTCCGAGATTAATCTTGAACCCTAATGAAAACAATTGTATTAAATGGCGTCGCTGCCGGCTCTTCTCGTTAAGATTAACAGTTTTTTTGTGAGAACTTGGATTTTGGGATCCGTTCACCGTGAACGTTACTTTTTCATAAAAATTTTCAAAAAATCCAAAAAATATAAAATTTTCAAAAATCCTAAAAATTAAAAAACATAAAAACCAAAAATATTTCTGCTTTGTTTTTGCTTTGTTAGTTCTTTTGCAGGTGCATGCGTACACGATCAACGTCTTATCAAGAGCCCGAGCCTCTCGAAGACTTAGACATGGCCGGTGTACAAAACAACAACAATAACCCACCTCAAAACAATAACAATCCACCTCTCAACAACAATAATAACAACAACAATGAGCCTCTACCGGACAATCGCCCGATGATTGAACTTCTGCAAGCACATGTAGACGGCAACAATGATCCAATTGTCATACCCGCGATTGCAGCCAACAACTTTGAGCTCAAATCCGGTTTTATCCAGATGGTCTCTGCTCAACCATTCTTGGGGCGTACCATTGATGATCCTCATGACCACATCAAGAGATTCTTGCAACTCACGAATACGGTCAAATTCAATGGTGTTCCACAAGAGGTAATCCGTTTGAAACTTTTTCCCTTTTCTTTAGAGGGACAAGCCCGTCATTGGCTTGCTAAGGAACCACCACAAAGTATTCTTACGTGGACGGATTTGGAGACCAAATTTATCAACTACTTTTTCCCACCCTCTCGTACTACCTCTTTGCGGAATGAAATTATCAATTTTGAACAAAAGTACGATGAGTCTTTTAGTGAATCTTGGGACCGTTTTAAAGACCTTTTAAGAAAGTACCCACAACATGGTTTTACCAAAGTGCACCAAATCAATACTTTTTATAATGGTTTAAGCATGAATGACCAAGATTCACTAAACAGTGCCTCGGGGGGTAATATTTTGGTTAAGACTTCTAATTTCACTTGGGATATCATTGAGAATAAGTCTCGTGTGCAAACCAAGAGTGTGCGGACCAATGCCGCTAGTGCTAGTACTAGTGACCACGACAAGCGACTTGACAAAATTACTACGCTTCTTGAATCGCTTGCTACCCAAACCGCTAGCAACACCAACAGCATCAACGCTAAAAACGCTCAAGTCAATGCTGTAAGCCAACCATGTGAAATATGCGGGGGTCCTCACTCTTACACCACTTGTACCACCACCCAAGACTACCCTTCTGAGAATGTGAATGCAGCATACGGTACCTATCCTCCGGCCGCTTATCAAGCTCGTCCTCAAGGTGACCGCAACTTGCTTAGCTACCGCTCTAACAACTTTCTTTCCCTGCCCGGTTTTCCTCCTAACAACCCAAACCAACAACAAAACCTCAATCGTCCTCCTCAACAACAACCTCGTGCACCATACATACCACCTCACAAACAACCATATCCACCTCAAAGAAACAACCAACTTTACCAACAACCTGCTTATCAACCACCCGCTTACCATGCTCCCCCTCCCAACCAACCCACCGCATTACACCAAGATGTTGAAACCTACATGAGGACCAATGATGTGATCGTGGAAAATCTCCAGCGGGAAGTGCTCAACTTGAAAGCAGACATGGTGAAACAAGGGAACGATCTTCGAGCTGATATGAGAAACACGTTTGATAGTCAAACGAATGACTTAAGGAACATGATGGCTGGTTTCTTCCAAGGTAATCAATCCTCTTCTTCGGGTACTCTTCCGAGTAACACCGTTGCGAATCCAAGTAGGGAGATGAAAGCAATCACCACTCGCAGTGGCAAAGGTACCAAGGAACCCGAGCTTCCTATACCTCCACCGGTGATTGTGACTAAGGAGAACGAGTCACCTGCTCCTATTCCTCATCCTTCTACTTCCCCAATTTCTCCACCTCTTACTTCTACCCCTCCTCCACCCAAGGATGTGAGTGATCCTTCGATTCCAAAGCCTTCCTCTTCTTCCGAGATACCTTATCCATCAAGGTTGAGGAAAGAGAAGCTCAAAAGCAAGGACGATATTCAGGTTTCGAACTTTCTCAAAATGTTTAAACAATTGAATTTCAACATCTCCTTTGCTGAGGCTCTAGCTCACATGCCTAAGTATGCGAAAATGTTCAAAGATCTTCTTAGCGACAAGGAGAAGCTTCTTGATATTGCTAACACCCAACTTAATGAGAATTGCTCTGCAGTGCTCTTAAGGAAATTGCCAACCAAGCTTGGTGATCCGGGTCGCTTCTTAATCCCTTGCAACTTTCTGGGAGTAGAGAATTGTATGGCCCTAGCCGATCTAGGTGCCAATATTAATTTAATGCCTCTAAGCGTTTGGAGGCAATTATCTCTCCCTGAGCTAGTCCCCACCAAAATGACTTTGGAATTAGCTAACCGTACGGTTGCTTATCCAGTGGGGATAGCCGAAGACGTCTTTGTAGGAGTCGACAAATTCACTTTTCCTGCCGATTTCGTCGTCGTTGACTACGACATGGACCCTCGTGTGCCCTTGATCGTTGGTCGTCCATTCTTGAGGACCGGTCTCACTCTCATCGATGTTGAAGCCGGTGAGCTTATCATGAGAGTGGGTGACGATAAAGTCGTCTTCAACATGGGAAAGCTTTCTAAACAGCCTTATTCATACGAGAGTGTTAATTGTATTGATGTTCTTGATGGGGCTTGTGAAGAACACTTCAAAGATGCTTTTAAAAGTATTCCTACCTCTCTTCCCAATGTTGAGACCGTTTCCTCTATTGACTCATCACTATCTCTATTTGGAGAAAGTGATTTACTTTGGAAAGATTTGGAAGCCACCATGGGAGATTTAAACTTAGACCATGACGATTCTCCCACCGATTGGGATGAAGATCTTCGCCTCATTGAGAACCTTCTTAAAGAAGACAATCTTTCTCCACCATCTCCCAAGGTTATTGCTATCGATGCTCCGACTTTGAATACGCCCACCATAAAAAATCCTCCGGATGTAGAACTTAAGGAGTTGCCGCCCCATCTCGAGTACGTGTTCCTTGAAGAAAAAAAGAAGTCGCCCGTCATCATTGCTAAGGACTTGAAAGAAGAAGAGAAATCTCACCTCATCGCCGTGCTTAAAGATCATAAGAAGGCAATTGCTTGGACAATTTCCGATATCCGCAGAATTGATCCAAACTTTTGTACTCACAAGATTCTCATGGAAGATGACTTTAAACCCGCAATCCAGAGCCAAAGAAGGGTTAATTCTCGCATTCACGACGTCATCAAAAAAGAGGTTATCAAACTTCTTGATGCCGGCTTGATATACCCTATCTCGGATTCGCCTTGGGTAAGTCCCGTCCATTGTGTGCCCAAGAAGGGCGGAATAACCGTTGTTCCCAATGAACATAACGAGTTGATTCCCACTCGTCTCGTTACTGGGTGGAGAGTTTGTATTGACTACCGCAAGCTCAATGATGCCACGAGAAAAGATCATTTTCCTCTTCCTTTCATGGATCAAATGCTCGAACGTCTAGCTGGTAACGACTATTACTGCTTCTTAGACGGTTTCTCCAGGTATTTTCAAATTCCCATCGATCCCAAGGACCAAGAAAAGACCACATTCACTTGTCCCTATGGAACATTTGCCTACAAACGCATGCCTTTTGGTTTATGCAATGCTCCTGGGACATTCCAAAGGTGTATGATGGCTATCTTTCATGACATGGTGGAAGACACTATGGAAGTATTCATGGATGATTTCTCGGTTTATGGCGATTCATTCTCTGCTTGCCTTTCCAATTTAGAACGTATGCTTAAGCGGTGTGAAGACACTCGCCTCGTTCTTAATTGGGAAAAATGCCATTTCATGGTAAAAGAGGGCATCGTGCTAGGACACAAGATCTCCAAAGCCGGTCTTGAAGTGGACCGTGCTAAAGTCGATGTTATTTCTAAATTGCCTCCACCTTCAACCGTGAAGGGTGTGAGAAGTTTCCTCGGTCATGCGGGCTTCTACCGTCGCTTTATCAAAGATTTTTCTAAAATCGCTCGCCCGATGACCCACCTCTTGGAAAAAGATACTCCTTTTATCTTTTCCGATGAGTGTATTGAAGCCTTCAACTTGCTTAAGGATAAGCTAACTAAGGCACCCGTCTTAGTTACCCCTAATTGGGAGCTTCCCTTTGGGTTGATGTGCGATGCTAGCAACTTCGCTATTGGTGCGGTTCTGGGCCAAAGAGTGAACAAACACTTCCAACCGATCCATTACGCTAGCAAGACTATGACAGGGGCTCAATTGCATTACACGACAACCAAAAAAGAGCTTTTAGCTGTTGTCTATGCCTTTGAAAAGTTCCGCCCCTATCTTGTCCTTTCCACCACAATCGTTTATACTGATCATTCCGCGTTGAAGTTCTTGTTAACTAAACAAGATTCCAAACCAATACTTCTTCGCTGGGTTTTGCTACTTCAAGAATTTAAATTCGAAATTCGTGATAAGAAGGGAGATGAAAACCTAGCCGCGGATCATCTCAGTAGACTTGAGGATCCTTACCAAGGGGATCATCCGAACAAAGAAATCAATGATTCTTTTCCCCTGGAGACCTTAATGTCTATCAACTCGACTTCTGATGAAACCTCGTGGTTTGCGGACATTGCAAACTACTTGGCGGGTGGAATTCTCGTTGACGGGTTAACATCCTAATAAAAGAAGAAGTTCTTCAAAGACATTAAGACTTACTTTTGGGATGACCCATATCTTTTCAAACAATGTGCCGACTTGATTATTCGCCGATGTGTTGATGGACCGGCAGCTTTCGAAATCCTTGACGCTTGCCACAAAGGACCCACCGGTGGTCACTTTGGTCCCAACTACACCGCCAAAAAAGTGTTTGACTCGGGATTTTATTGGCCCACCATTTATCGTGATTCTCACGAGATGGTTAAACGTTGTGATGCTTGCCAAAAACAAGGCAAGATCACACATAAAGACGAGATGCCTCAGAATTTCATTCAAGAATGTGAAATCTTTGATGTTTGGGGTATCGACTTTATGGGGCCATTCCCTTCCTCTAAAGGAAACAAATACATCCTTGTAGCCGTTGACTACGTCTCCAAATGGGTTGAAGCCAAAGCTTTACCCACTAATGACGCAAGGGTGGTTTGTAACTTTTTGAAATCGCTATTCGCTAGATTCAGTGTGCCTCGTTCCATTATTAGTGATCGCGGGACTCATTTTTGCAATGACCAATTCGCAAGAGTCATGGCTAAGTATGGTGTAAATCATCGTCTTTTCACCGCTTACCACCCACAAACTAATGGCCAGGCTGAAATCTAACCGAGGATTAAAGCGAATTCTTGAAAGAACCGTGGGAGAGCATCGTGCCTCATGGGCCGATAAACTTGATGATGCTTTGTGGGCTTTCCGTACCGCATACAAGACTCCGACTGGTTGTACACCATATCGTCTTGTGTACGGGAAAGCGTGCCACCTCCCCATTGAGTTGGAGCACAAGGCTTACTGGGCCTTGAAGTGGGCTAATTTTGATATCAACAAAGCCGGTGACCTACGCAAGATCCAACTCAATGAGCTGAATGAACTCCGTAATGAGGCTTATGAAAATTCTTTGATCTATAAGGAGAAGACTAAGCTCGTTCACGACTCTAAGATTAAAACCGAGAGTTCCAAGTTGAAGACAAATTTTTACTCTTTAACTCTCGGTTGAAAATCTTTTCGGGCAAGCTGAAATCTCGTTGGTCCGGCCCATTCACCATTGCCCAAATTTTTCCATATGGTACTCTCGAGCTCGCTTAACCTAATGGACCTAATTTTAAGGTGAATGGCCAACAAGTGAAGTTGTACTTTGGTGAGGACATCTCTCATGAGATGATTCCATCCCTTACCACGTTCCCCATGAACTAATTTTGGGTCGAGTCAGGCTCGTGACTCGGTTATCAAAAACAAGCGCTCCTCGGGAGGCAGCCCGAGTATCTATCCTTTTTCGTTTTAACCTCCTAAGTGTAGGGGGACCTCTATAGGTTCCTTGTGTTTTTGTGGTGATGTGATTACAGGAATGAATGCACTTCTGGAACCTTTGAAGAACCGTGCTCCCGTGTTATCCGGAATCCGGTTCTATCTCTCAACTATCGTGATTCAATTTTCTTCATACTCACATTTGAAATTGATCACTTTAGTCGTCTCTTCCTTAACTTGATTTAACCAACGTGCACAATGTCATAAGTGTAGAGGAGACTTTTCCCACATGCTTAAACATTGAGGACAATGTTTATCTTAAGTGTAGGGGGGACTTCTATCGAAGTTGTAAGTGGACTTTTCCATTAAAATGCCTTCATTTAACCGGAAAATCATCTATTTCAACATTTTTCAAATTTTTTATTAACTTTGGCCATATAGTCGTAATTTTTAAATTTTTATCGTTACTTTCATATGTATATATTCCTCAATAAAGTCAAAAATATTAATAAAGTGGTGTAGCTAGTTTAGAAATCTTTGACATATTAGGCCCGTTGCGATTATTTTGACTCAACCCGAATAGACTTATCCAAGTTTACTCTAGCTAGTATCCTTAACCATGTAGACCTTAATTGGTTTATTAGGCTAAGTATCCACGAGTCTCATTACTTGAGATTTTAAATTGTGGAGAACGAGAAATGATAGAGTCAATTATAAGTCGGTAATCTCGCACAAGCTCACTTGGTGTAATTATTTGCCAATTCTCCCATCACTTGCTAATAATTTATCTGCAATAAATAAGGTCGTACGATTTGAAAATTTACTTAGCTTCTAGCCCAAGATCGTTTAAAAGTTGCTCGGTAATGATAAGAGTTCATAGCCAAGGCATAACTTATGAAGCGGGGCGCGAAGATTGGCGATTCCGAAAAGGCCCTAACAAGGCATGAGGATTCAATCTTATTGCTAAAGATCCAAGGTGATGTGAAAAGCATTATTCCTAAAATCAATATGAAGGATCAAGACTCACGACGAAAAGCAATCAACTCCCATAAAGATCATGGAGAAGTCTATCCGAAAAGACCCTAACAAGGTATGAGGATAAATAGATCCAAGTACGAAAAGGAGGCGGATCGTTGTATCTCAAAATCCCAATTAGATATTGAAGAAATAATCATGAAGTCGTGGTCAACAAAGTTGGAGTACCCCTCAAAAGTCTCCAAGTGAAGAAACTCTATAACGAAGAGAAGACCATTATCTCAAGAACGTCTCTCGAAGATATGAAGTATGAAGTACATGCCAAATATCGGCCCGAGAAAGGTCTCAAATCGTGAACCGAGTTATGCCAAGATATGAACTTTTTGATATCCCGAGAAGCAGTTTTAAGAGATTTTGTCCTTTAGCTAACTATTGATCAAATCGTCCTACTTTGCTTTCAGCCTAAATAAACTATCGAAATAAGTCCAAAAATGCATCTTCATGATCATTCTAAGACAAAAATAAAATATAAGAGGTAAAACTAGGAATAAGGGAGTTTAAGCATTTAATTAAGCCATGTGTGTAAGTGTTTGATTTGCTAACTTATAATAACAATGATCTCGTTTTTAAGCTTAGTTTGGGGAACGTGAAACTTGATGGTGATAAATCTTCGCAGCACCAAAGCCCTAATGTAAGTCCTTGATCTCTTTGCAAGTTATTTCCATATAGCTAATTTCAAGTAAAAATGGTTTTCTATCCTTTTGTTTCCTTTAAAGTTTTAATTTCTCTTAGTCTTAGTAGTATGTTAATAAGGCCAAGGTTGATTGATTATGAGAAAAGTGTAAAATGGCTTTATCACTAAGCATTGCATGAGGGCATGGCAATGGTTAAGTGTAGGGGATTTGATAGGTTTGAAAACACCCATCCTTTTACCAAAACACGTATTTAATATCATTTGTTTGGAATTATGCGTGGTTTTTGTGTTTATTGTGTTTTCAGAGTCAACCGGATGAATATTGAAGAAAACATGGGATTGCAAGGGTTTTATCGAAGGAAAAGACTCAAGACGAAGTCTATTGTCGAAGAGATGCAAAAGATTTGAAGTCATTGCGCCTATTTGAAGATTTATCGAAGAAAAAGGCCAAAGATGGAAGATTCTTATATGTCGAAGAACTCGAGTCTATTAAACAAAAGATTATAAGACGAGTTGGAATTATTCACCGACACTTCTCAAAATCCAAAGTCGGAAACGTTTAATTAAAGAAACATAAAGACTAAAGATGAAAGAAGAAGAGAAGCCCATGAACAAAGCCCATTCACACGCCCACAAAGCAAACGCCTATAAATAAGCCTACACTTCACAACTTTGGGAGCTAGCTAGTTAGTTGTCATTTTTTTTCATTTTCTCTAGTTATAGAGAGAGAAAGTTCCCAACTTTCTCTCACTAAGATATTTCTTTTCTCCATTTTTAAATTTCAAGTTTTAAGCTTTTTGTATTTTGGATTTCGTTAATCTAATTCAAGTTAAACTTTTAAGTTCTTTAATCTCCTTCTACATTTCTTAGTTTACCTTAATTTTTGATCCGATTGCTTGATTTCATACGGTTTGGATGATTGGATGAGTTCGTGATTAAAGTTTAATCTTTCTTGTTCCTTTTTAAGCTCATACACGTATAAGCTATAAGCTCTTAATGCGTATTGGCTTATTTCAAGTTTTAGCTTATTACTTTTCGGATTTCACAAAGGTTTTAGTCATTTTTAAGTTCATTTCATAAAGTTTATAATCGTTTACGTTTTACAAGTTGTCGAATTTAAGCTTTTTGAGTTGTTTAAGTTTCGGATGAGTTAGCTTATTGATTGTGCTTATTGAGTTCTAAGGTTGCCACCATTTTCGGATTGATTTTGCATCCCATCGCAATATCAGGGTTTATACACATTCCGACGGATTTCCTGTTTTGATCGCAATAACCCTTAAGGGTTTTACTTTGCGATCGGTTGACATCTTCCCTTATTCCGATCTGGATTGCGATCGCTTATTGCGATCGCATATTTCGACGGGACTAAGGTCTTGGTTAAGACGAAACTCTGCCCATTTTTCGACAGCAACTTTCCGATCTGACTTTGCGATCTAGTACATTCCGATAGCTGCACATTGCGACATAAGTATTTACTTGCATTCCGATCTGAACTTTGCGATAGAGCCACATTCCGACAGACTTGATTTTGACATTCCGATGGACCTTCATTTGCAATATTCCGATAGAACATGTTTTTAAGTTTTAAGTACTAAAGTTTTTACATAAAGTTTTTTTTTAAAATAGCTTCTAGTTTAATATTTAAACGCTTTAATTTTGCTCAATAACATTTTCATACTTGCTTGTAATTTAAAGTAGAATAGAAAACCAAACCCCCTATTTGTCACCAAGAACAACTATTCCACCTTGAGCTGTGATCAATTCGAGAAGATTCCGAGATTAATCTTGAACCCCAATGAAAACAATTGTTTTATATATTCAATAAAAACAAGTAAAACACACATATCAAACATGTTGATCCCTTTGAATAGATGTTAAGCCTGTTAAGGATTGTACGTTAGCTTGTAAACAAACTAAAGCACAAGAGAGACTCTACTAACAAAGATAAGTTATGCGGAATCTAACTTATCAAAGCTAAGAAGAACATGGTTTACTAATGAGACGCTAATTATACATGTTTTTGTACCCCAATAGACTTAAAATACGGAAAACATCATCAAATGTGTGCCAAATACCCTTGTTTTATCTATTTGTGTGTTTGTAGGCACGAATATCATAATTCGCTTGGAAATCATAAAATCAAGAAAAAACGAACACGAGAAACGAAGTCATGCAAAAGAACCAAATCTGGATGTGAAATTACCAAAATACCCTTGAAGATTTGAAGAATTACAAAAATGCTCCCTCAACTTTCAAAGATTTACACTTTATACCCCTCAAATAACACAAATATCATTGTGGTCCCTAAAGTATCAAGTTTGTACAAGATTGGTCCTTGAAGAATGAGGAAACTATAAATTAGGTCCTTATTCATGATTTAACCAATACACAAGGACTAGTTTTGCCACCTCATAAAGATATTAACAAAGGAGTTGGCCACATAAATCACAATGGCTTACCAGCCATTACCTCAAAGTTGGTCAGAGAGGCCATTTCTGCCATTCAGCACAAAGTCTAACACCCCCAATTTACCTTGCGCAGCGGAATATCACAATTGGATGCTAGTCAAAGAATCATCCCACACAAGCCATATTGAACGACTCTAAAGAGACCTTTTAAAGCATACATAATTTAATAACATTTTAAATTTACAACAACAACATAAACCTCTAATTCTTTCTAACCCCAAATATAAATAGAGTAGCGTTAGGTCCCCACAATCTCAACCCATTTAAACCAACCCAAATAGTTTACAAGACATTCAAGAAATACAAATTGTATTTGATAAAAGGGAGGAAAAACAAGTTAGACCATCCACAAGCCACAAGACCATCCATTGCATGCTCCACCACAATCATCCTCGATTACCTGAAACACATGCTTAAAATCATCAACAAATAATGTTGAGCGAGATCTATAGGTTTACTAAATTACAGTTGAACATAAGTATAAAAATCATTCACAATTATTTAATAGTATGCAGATCATTTATTGGGTATTACTCAAAATAGCATAGGCTATTTAATTATGTTTAAGCTCATGACACCGACCCCATAAACTAATCACCCACGCCAAATGACGGCGTGATTTAAGTGAAACCATTGCCCCTCTTAGGTATTCGTTGCCATTTTTACCTCTTTCTCGACACAAGTTATCCTTACACAGAAGGTACTCAACGTACTAGCTCTCGTCTAGGATAGGGTCGTTAAATAAAGCAAGGCTTTAAACTCACCTTAAGTAGTAGTGGTTGTATTAACGAAGATGTATACGGAAAACAACCACTGACGATGAGGACGCCCCTTGAAATCAATTACAACACCTAACAAACAAATCGCGTAATAAATCAAAACCTCAAAGTACTGTATGTACAAAATCAAGAACACTCAAAGTTCATATAAAATCATGCCATAATCCCAAACAAGTGATATTTACTAGACACATCCATTGTTATACGTTATTAGAACTATTACTCGATTTAAAATTCTGTCGGTACATACCTAATGTACGGACTGAATTCCCATACTAAAACATCACGAATTTTTACGAATTTCTCTGTAGACTTTACTTACATCATGTAAAAAGCTCACAAAAATTTTCATAAAAAGATATTACTTTTAAGTCACGCTGCCCAACACATTTCCTACCTTGAAATCCATTTTGACTCACCTAACCAATTCCGTTTGTAAAACCAATTCCTAAGTTTGAAAAGAGACTCACAAACCCAGGTTTTGAGCTAAAGAACAGCCCTCAAACATGGTTAAAACTCTACTTAGAGTCCCCGAGATTTGACCTAAAATCGAACACAAATTCGGTTATGCCGACTTTCATCTCCCGGTACACGAAAACTTCAAACTAACGTAACTTTTGACTCGTTTGGAGTTAAAAGCTCTATCTTGTATCAAAACGAAGCTAAAAAGAATCTCTACAACTCCATCCTATAATAAATATCTGGACTCAAACTTAAAACTATGAAAAATAGCCTTAAATAATCTGTTTGAAAATGACACATTAAAAATCATAGTTCTATGCATTTTTAATCCATTCCAACAATTCATATGGTCCTAAAATCATCATCAAACTATCCTAACACCTTCATATTATCCTAAATCACTAGGATGAATCATTCTCATAAAAACCCATTTTATAAAAATCACATGCAATCTAACCAACAAAAATAAAAATCAAGTAAACATGTATTTAAATATAACCAAACAACCAAAATAGATCAAACATAAAAAAACAAACAAAACCCCCCTTAGCCGTGGGTTTTGGTGATAAAAACACAAAGAAAAATTGTTTCCAACTTGCTTTATTCCTGATTTATCCATATTAACACTAGATTAAAACATGCATAAGGTTTAATTAGATCAAAACATTCTTTAAAAGAAATCACAATTTTTGTAGAAAATAAAATGGTTGCATGTTTGTTTTGATTAGTTTAGAAGACTTACAAAGATAAAAGAAATGGTGGTCTATGATTAGTTTCTCCCAAAACTTGAAAAAAAATGGTGGTGGAGTGGTGTTGGTAGTGTAGGCCGGCGGTCAAAGAGAGAAAAAGAAAGAGAGTGAATTTTTTTTTGAAGTGTTTTGTGTTGTGTGTTTGTTTGTTTCTCCCTTTTGTAAAAATGGAGGGACCCCTTATGCAATTTTTACTTTCTTTTGGCCTTAATTGCAAACAATGATTTAAAGAGCGGGAATTTAACCCATTTGTCGGTTTTGAATTTTTGCGGGAGTCGGGGTTCATCCCGGCTACTCCAAAATACTTCTAAATGGTTCATACGCACCCAAAATGAAATAAAAACGGTTCCGACTCGACTTAACACGCAATAAGAATAAAAACTTCGAAAAATCCAATTATCGATCAATCGATAATAAAAGATAAAGTTCTGGCATCCGTCGGTATCGTAATCGTCATCGGTTCCTCTTAAATCGTAAAACGTAAAGATTAAGACCTCCAACATTGGTTTCAACTTAAACCGTCAAACATATGACCAACACGTAAAATAGGATTTAATAGTAACGTCAATTTCTGGGGTGTTACATCCTCCCCTCCTTAAAGGAATGACGTCCCGACGTTCTCTCTTCTTATACTCACAGTTCATACCACTAGAACAAATGAGGATACTTTTCCCTAAAGAAGTCCTCACGTTCCCACGTAAATTTCAGTCCATGCCTAAAATTTCATCGTCACAAGAAATTCTCATAAAATCACCATTATGAAAATACGATGGAATTCTACAATGCTTCCATCTCTTGACTTCTTGGTCCATAATCTCCACCGGTTCCTCTGCAATTGCAATTTATCGTCGAGTTGAATCTCATCCAAAGGAATATCCAATTCCTTATCCGCTAAGCACTTTTCCAGTTTGGACACATGAAACACGTTATGAATAGCACTAAGCTTATTCGGTAAATCCAACTTATAAGCTATCGTCCAATCCGTTTAACAATCTCTAATGATTCAATACACCCCAGACTTAACTTTCCTTCCTTTTCAAACGAATTCAAAACACAACTTCCTTATCCATAGAAAAGTGTAATTCTTTTGTCGGTCTCTCGCAACAAGTAAACGGTTCTTGGTTTGCACAATCTTCTCAGTAATCTCTAAAATCATCTCAGGTCCAGTCAATTAACTTCATCCTTCTTCACTCCAACATACCGGCGATCTACATTTCTCGTCCATTCGAAGCTTCAAAATAGCGCTGCCTTAATACTCACATGATAACTGTTGCTATACGATTCCGCTGAAGATAAACGACATTCCTAGTTTCCACAAATTTCAATAACACACACTCGAACAAGTCTTCCAAAACCATAACACATATTCAGAAAATCTGGAAAAATAGTCCTTTCACTCTTGCCATCGGTCTCGAGTTGATAGGTCACACTCAAACTCACTCAGTGCCTAACGCACACTGAAGAAATCTCCAAAACTCAGAAGTAAATCTACTGTCGCGCTCCAAAACAATCGACAAGGGGCCCCATGTTGACACACGATCTCCTTTACATACACCTTCAAAATCTTTCCAGTTAAATCCACACTCTTCGTCATCATCGACACTCTAACTCTAAGAGGCCTTCCCCTTTCCTTCCTACTAAGTGCCGTAGTAGCAGATGCACTCACAGCAGATGATCGGCTTGCTACTTATATCCCGATTCTTCTTAGTAAGCTTAGTCAACGGCTTCTCGATCAATGAAAATTCTTCGATGAATCACCAATAATAACCAGCTAAACCAAGAAATCAACTAACTTCAGTCGGCGTTGTTGGTACCGACCAGTCCTTAATTGCCTTAATCTTGGCAGGATCTCTACAACACCTTTGTTGTCAATCACATGCCCAAGAACTTCGTACCGATCTCAACCAAAATTCCTCAATCTAAGTGTGAATAATGGTTCACTCCGAGAAATTTGGCGTACGGCTTCTCTTTCTTCAACAATTCAAAACTTGTTCGAAAATGCTCCTCAGGTTCTTCCTTGCTCTTGGAATAAATAAGGATATCATCAATAAACACAATGACGAACTTATCCCATTTACGACTTGCACATCCACACGGTTCATCAATTCCATAAACAGAGCTGTTGCATTCTTAAGACTAAACTACATCTATTGAAACTCAAAACGACCACACTAGGTACGGGAAACAGTTATAGGAATATCTTCCTCTCTAACTCGTAGTTGGTGGTAACCCGATCTTAAGTCGATCTTCGAGTATGAATACGAACTAATCAATTATAAGGATCAAATAACACAGGCGTGTTAACTCATTTGATTTAGCTCCCTATAGCCGATACACATTTTGAATAATCCGTCCTTCTTCATAACAACACAGCACTGGCGCCACGAAACTAACTAGTCCATCCCAATAATTTCATCGAACGATCTTAATTCTAAAAGGTCAATTCTACATCAAACACGTAATTTCCTAACTTCAAGGAACACCCTTTTAGTATAGAATTAGTGTTAACAATCTTTCCATCTGCTAATTCCACATTATACTTAGTTGCTAACTCTATTGGTTCTTAATCGACAAGGCGACTGAATTTGTACATCTACAAAAACTCCTATCTGGACCAGAATCAAAAAAAATACTAGCATAATGAGTATTAAGCAAAAAATACCGTTCACCACGTTAGGACCTTGGGGCTTGTCCATGTTTCCTACAACATAAGCTGGAGTAGCAACGTTTCCTCCTTGTCGATTCCCAACCTTTGGACAGTTTCCTTGTTTATATCCCTTCTCACCACATCCAAAGCATACCATCACTCTTATGGAATTTTCACCCGTCGCCACGCCTCTTGCTCGACATTCCACAGCCCTATGTCCGCCTTTCCACACTTGTTACACACAGGAGGGCAATTCCCCATGTGATACAAACTACAACGGTCACATTTTAGATTGACTTTATTTCCTTTTGGCACTGTGGTAGCTCTCACTCCATCATTCCTCCTTTGATTAAACTGCTAATTTCGGTTAGCTCCTTGGGTGTTATTGCGGTAACCACCACGATTCTGACCTTGTGCTTGACTTGCTTGAGCCGTCTCCCATTTCCTCTTGTTACCTTCAGCCATACTATCTTTCTTGTCTTGCACCTTCACATCCATTAGAGCATTAGCCATTTGTACAGCTTCATCAAAAGATCTCGGCTTTGACGAAGTAGTCTCACCCTTTATGTTGCTTGACAATCCTTTGATGTATTGCTTCATCTTCTTGCAGTTATCCGTAAAAGTATCAGGGTACAACAAGCTCAACTCATTAAATCTCCTTGTGTAAGCAGTGATGTCATTGTTTCTCAACACTAGATGCCTTAGTTCATCCTCTAACTGACCCAACTCCTCTTCGGGACAGAACTTCTTGGTCAAAAGTTCCTTTGTAGCATCCCAAGTCCTCCTATTGGCCACTACAAGCCCAACAGTAGCTACTTGATTGTTGCACCAACTCAAAGCGTCATCAAGAAAAGTAGCAGTCGCGAACTTCACTTAATTAGCCTCAGAGCACCCACTTATCTCAAACGTACTTTCAATTTTCTCCACCCAACGACGAAGTTCTAAAGCTCCTCCAGTCCCACGAAATTGCGTAGGTTCGCACTTCATAAAACTAGCATAAGAACACTCCCTTGGGACTTGTTGTCCTCCATCATTTTCACCAGCATTGCCACCTTGGCCTTGAACTCTAGTTGCATGATCCGCTTCAAGAGAATTAGAAATCTCCTCTTGAATCATAGTGTTCACACGATCAGTTGTCAACTTTGGAGGCATGATTAACAATAAGTCACACAATGGTTTAGTGATAACAGAACAATGCCTCACAAAATCCTTCCCTTACGCCTCACTGCAATAACAGAGAAAAGGAACAAAGTAAGTATACACATCAAGATTAAGAAGGATTTCTTTTTCAAGACATAATATAAATACAACAAGCATAGTCAATGAATGCTACAAATATTCATCAACCAAATCACAAAAGAGCTAGTAAAGACACATCATAGATCATGAGAGGTAAATATTGATTGCATTGATATCAACAAAATTATGACAAGATATGCCACTACAATCGTTCACCAAATAAAACTTAAAGTCATCAAGTTCTACCATAATACCATAATACAGAAGTCTGAAACAGTTCAGTTACAACGAGGAATAAAAATGAAATACAGTAACTAATCACGTGATGATCCACATGATCTCTTTGATGGCTGCTCGTCCTTGTCATCATCATCCTCTTCTTCTGGCTCTTCCTCACCATCCTCCATATTTTCCTTACCCTTCAAAGTAGTTCCCTCTTCTACATTCCTCTTTCCTTTCGAAGTAGAGCCTTCACCTGATGGAACCATATGCTGAGCTAAATACAACTTATCCTCAAAAGTATTGTACTCGCCAACCTCTGGTGGTTCGACCATGAAATGCGTGTTTGCATACTTTGGATCACTTCGAAACTTCCATGCATTCATCAAGAAAGTTCGTACAAGAGCGTCCCAACATTGAAGGCGATCAAACATAACACGATCTCCCTTGATTCCTTCAAACTCAGCATACAGATTCTCCACAATCATTTTCAACTTCACCATCTATATCCTTTCACGATCCCTAGTATTGTTCGCTATCTTCACACCTGAATAAAATCTCTGAAAAGCCTTCTCATTTTTCTAAAACCTCTTAATCACCCTGGTCTCTACCACATACCTCTCATACAACAGTCGATCGAAATTCTTCAAACAATGCTCCGTGTTACTGTAAATCCTTGGTCCAGGACAGTTTCTCCTTGCTATGTTCTCGTGGAGAGAACGCGCATTAACCGCAGTACTAGAATCAGCTTGATCATCGTCACTACTATCACGAGCAACTACTGGCAAACCCCTCCAATAAGCATCACATGTGGGTGTAGCAGAACGAGAACGAAGAGGTTGCTACTCAGTCTGTCTAACCGCAGCCACAAGAACTTTATCCTCCACAGGATCCTCTTCCGGGTCCTCATCACTATCAGTCTCATCTTTTCCAACTTCATTTCTTTCAACCTCATCTGGTTCAATCCATCCATTTTCGCCGTGCGGGTTAGCAGCAATAGGTCCACCTTCAGCCCCTACAACGTACTCGTCTCCATTATCGTTAGGTGGTATATCTGCCATTTCTGAAAAATATAGAAAGTTCGAGGGTATATAAGGTCATTATCCCAAAATTATATATACATGCATGCACATGCAATGCAAATGTAGTACATATTCTAATATGCAACAAAATGATAGCCATGCAAATGCAATGCAAAAATTACGATGTTAAGTACTCCGCGTACGTTCACAATACCTCCATATAATACCATAGTATTTACTTAATAATTACTCAGGAAATCATTTCAGTTTCAAAAGGGATACATCTAATAATAAAACAATGCTAAAAGAATTCTTACCGGAGCCATGCGGGATAGTTGTGTGCTTTGGGAACAAAATGTTTATGACACCAAAGTTATAGTTTAGGACCTTTTTCAAAAACGACCTAGGTCTCTATAACTTGTGGCTCTGATTACCAATCTCTAACACCCCTAATTTACCTTACACAGCGGAATATCACAATTGGGTGCTAGTCAAAGAATCATCTCACACAAGCCATATTGAACGACTCTAAAGAGACGTTTTAATGCATAAATAATTTAAAAACATGTTAAAGTTACAAAAACAACATAAACGTCTAATTGTTTCCAACCCCAAAATATAAACAAAGTAGCGTTAGGTCCCCATAAATCTCAACCCGTTTTAAACCAACCCAAATAGTTTACTAGACATACAAGAAATACAAATTGTCTTTGATAAAAGGGAGGAAAAACAAGTTAGACCATCCACAAGCCACAACAACATCCATTGCATGCTCCGCCACATTTATCCTCGATTACCTGAGACACATGCTTAAAATCGTCAACAAATAATGTTGAGCGAGATCTATAGGTTTTACTAAATTACAGTTGAACATAAGTATAAAAATCATTCATGATTATTCAATAGTATGCCGATCATTACAAACTATTATTGGGTATTACTCATTATAGCATATGCTATTTAATTATGTTTAAGCTCATGACACCGACCCCATAAACTAATCACCCGCGCCAAATGCTGGCATGATTTAAGTGAAACCATTCCCCTCTTAGGTATTCGTTGCCATTTATACCTCTTTCTCGACACAAGTTATCCTTACGCAGAGGGTACTCAACGTACTAGCTATCGTCTAGGATAGGTTCGTCAACCCAATAGTACTAGCAATTGTTCAAGCGGATATTTCCAATCCACACAAGGATCAAACTATAGTTAACGGTTCATGATTTAGGGTCTTTGGCAACTAGCTACTCAACATAATTCAAGACATCATTCGGGTCTAATAATCATTCACGACTTATGTTCCTTTTTCATTTAAATAGCATGTATCCCCCTCGCGGGTAAAATCATTTAAAATACAGTAGAAAGCGAGACTATAGACTCACCTTAAGTAGTAGTGGTTGTATAAACGAAGACGTAGACGGAAAACAATCACCGACGATGAGGACGCCCCTTGAAATCAATTACAACACCTTACGAACAAATCGCGTAATAAATTAAAACCTTAAAGTACCTTCAAGTACTGTATGTACAAAATTAAGTACACTTAAAGTTCATATAAACTCACACCATAATCCCAAACAAGTGATATATACTAGACACATCCATTGTTATACGTTATTAGAACTATTACTCGATTTAAAATTCTGCCGGTACATACCTAATGTACGGACTGAATTCCCATACTTAAACATCGCGAATTTTTATGAAACTCGCTGTAGACTTCACTTATATCATGTAAAAAGCTCACAAAAGTTTTCATAAATAGATATTACTTTTAAGTCACGCTGCCCAACACATTTCCAACCTTGAAATTCCGGGCAGATTTACACCCTTACGTTGTAAAACCATTTTAACTCACCTAACCAATTCCGTTTGTAAAACAAATTCCTAAGTTTGAAAATAGACTCACAAACCCAGGTATTGAGTAAAAGAACATCCCTCCACCATATTTAAAACTCTACTTATAATCCCCGAGATTTGACCTAAAATCGAACACAAATTCGGATTATTCCGACTTTCATCTCCCGGTACATGAAAACTTCAAACTAACGTAACTTTTGACTCGTTTGGAGTTAAAAGCTCTATCTTATATCAAAACGAAGATAAAAAGAATCTCTACAACTCTGTTCTATAATAAAAATCTGGACTCAAACTTAAAACTATGAAAAATATCCTTAAATAGTCTGTTTGAAAATGACACTTTAAAAATCACATTTCTACCCATTTTCTATCCATTCCAACAATTCCTATGGTCCTAAAATCATCATCAAACTACCCTAACACCTTAATATCATCATAAATCACTTGGATTAATCATTCTCATAAAATCCCATTTTATAAAAACCACATGCAATCTAAACAACAAAAATAAAAATCAAGTAAACATGTATTTAAACATAACCAAACAACCAAAATAGATCAAAGATAAAAAAACAAACAAAACCCCCCTTAGCCGTGGGTTTTGGTGATAAAAAACACAAAGAAAAATTATTTCCAACTTGTTTTATTCATAATTTATCCATATTAACACTAGATTAAAACATGCATAAGGTTTAATTAGATCAAAACCTTCTTTAAAAAAATCATAATTTTTGTAGAAAATCAAATGGTTGCATGTTTGTTTTGATTAGTTTAGAAGACTTACAAAGGTAAAAGAAATGGTGGTCTATGATTATTTTCTCCCAAAACCTGAAAAAAAATGGTGGTGGGGTGGTGGTGGTGTAGGCCGGCGGTCAAAGAGAGAAAAAGAAAGAGAGTGAAATTTTTTTTGAAGTGTTTTGTGTTGTGTGTGTGTTTGTTTCTCCCTTTTGTAAAAATGGAGGGACCCCTTATGTAATTTTTGCTTTCTTTTGGCCTTAATGGCAAACAATGATTTAAAGAGCGTGAATTTAACCCATTTTTCGGTTTTGAATTTTTGCAGGAGTCGGGGTTCATCCCGGCTACTCCAAAATACTTCTAAATGGTTCATACGCACCCAAAATGAAATAAAAACGGTTCCGACTCGACTTAACACACAATAAGAATAAAAACTTCGAAAAATCCAAATATCGATCAATCGATAATAAAAGACAAATTTTGGGCATCCGCCGGTATCGTAATCGTCATCGGTTCCTCTTAAATCGTAAAACGTAAAGATTAAGACCTCCAACATTGGTTTCAACTTAAACCGTCAAACATATGACCAAAAAAATTTCTAAAAATTTCAAAAATATACGTAAAATAGGATTAAATAATGAAGTCGATTTCTGGGGTGTTACACAAAGTTTCATTTATGCCAAGTCAAATACTTAGTCAACAAAGTTTGAGGAGCCTTTGGGTCTTTTCTTAAACTTATTTATCAAAGGAAAGAAGGGTGCTTCGTTTATAACACCAAAAGGGCCAAAGTTGCTATTTAACCAAGTTATACCCAAATTGGATCAAAACCACCCCTGATCACTTTATTAACCCTAGTTCTTTCCAGTTTCGATTTCATTCAAAATTGAGGGTAAAATGCAATTACCACTTGAATTAGGTAATTCAAGAGTGTAGAAACACACCCATGTGGTCACTGCCCATCCAACTCATCAGAAGACCCCACTCATAGTTCATAAAAGGGACATTTTTGGAAAAATACAACAATGTGTAGAGGATCAATGGTTTACAACATTTTCTTGCTCACCACAACATCTATAAGGGTTGAGTTCAATTTTCATCTGACCACATCACATGGTATTAGTAGAATCATCACAAGACACCATTTGACTAAAACTCAAATGTCCAAGATAATTCAAAGATGCCAATTCGTCCAAGGGCAATTTTAGAATTTTAACATTAGGGTTTTTAGTTATCTCCTTCCTTGTATAAATAGGGAATTAGTTGTAGCTATCTTGTTCCAACTCTTTGTAATTCATTTTTTTATGAAATGGATAATGCAACCATTTGAGTTCCATTTAATTAATTTTTTTCTTTTAAGATTCAAGTCTTTCATTTAAATTGCACTTGTACTTTTCCTTTTATAAAAAATCTTTTTTCAAAGAAATTTGCAAAGAATTTTGAGAACCATTTTTTATAAACTTGAAAAGGTTTTAAGTGACAATTAAAACATGTTTTTAAGTTTTGAAATAGTGTTATTTTCCTGTTAACATTATTTTTATTTCATTGCAAAAGTTTTCAATTGGTTTTTCTAAATTTCAAAAAGTGTTTTGCTCATTTTCACCACAAGCATATAAGCCAGCTTATTTATAAGCTGTGCTTATAGCTTATTACTTTCAATAGTTTACCTTTTATTAGTTTGCTTTTCATGCTTTTCAGGTATCCAAGATTGAAAATATTCAATTCATTTCTTTCCATTTCAACTTGGACTGTTGTAGTCCAACTCCATAAGCCAGCCATAAGCTCTACATAAGCTCATTTAGGCCTGAAATAACATAGCTAGTTGCATCAGCTTTTTGAGCTTGGTGTGGATATACATCAAGTCCAAGTAAGCATTGAACTCCCCTATCTTATTTTTGCTAAAAATGTATATTATGTGATAAGCTTGTTGCCTGCTTATTTTTATTGTTTAATTGCTTAGATTGCTCTTATTATTGCTTATGCACTGTTCTTTTTTTTTGTTATTTTTGCCTATTTTACCTTTTTAAATCAAAAGTCTTTGTTAATTGCAAACTGACTAAATTTGAAAGGGTGTACGAGACCAGCAAATAATCTAGGTTCATGCATGCTTTGGGGTTTAGTTTTGTTGTAGACACTCTTAGTTTCTAGAGATAGGGTTTAATCAGTTGTTTATTTGAGACTTGTAGTGTAGAAATTTCATTTTGTGTGTTGTAACACCCCCATTTACCTTTACGCAGCGGAACATTGATCTGGGATATTTACTTCATATAACACAAGTCATAATAATAAAAAACAACTCAAAAGAGTGATGAAACCAACTTTCTTTATATTTCATTGAAAAATCAGAGTTTTACTATATAAGGTTCCCAAAATCTATATCAATAATTTCAAGCTTGTGCCTCTTCATGCCATCCTTATGTTGCTCCATGCTATCAGTCACAATTTCCTGAAATATATGCTTAAAAGTCAACATAAAGGTTTAGTGAATTCATAGGTTTGTAATAACAAGTTTGAATACATGTTTACCAATTAAACAATAATTTTATTTCACTAAATTCATGATATCAAAACTAACAGAATTCACCGAAGTGACCGTCATGACAGGATCTCATGACAAATAACCTACATGTCCTAGGTTACCCATTAATTCTAATAAAGTATGCTCGATTACCCCACGTATAGGTAACAGAAACAGGATTCATTAAACCCAATAGATCTATTTACCCCATTAGCGCAGACAGATGTGTTTAATGATTCATGATATTTAGGAAACAAGTAACAGTTTGGACACTCGTACAATAACATATTTTAGTAAAGTTATATAGTTCAAAAACACATGTATTCTAGTTTTAGCATATATCCCCCTCCCGGGTTTTAAAATCATTTAATAACATTTAAAAGTGAGGCTATGAACTCACCTGGTGTGACACCCCCAAATTGGTCATAATGCAGCGGATATAGTATTTGGGTGTCACGTGGGTGGATCATAGCAAATAGTACATAGAGCATCAGATAAAAGATTATCAAACATTTATTACATGACCAAAAGCGTAAATCATTATTTTAAATGGTTCATACATAACGTAAAGATTGTTCATGAGTCCCTTATAAAATCCCCCAGTGCTTGCTAAGATGCTGTCTACTCAAATGAAACAGTCCATGCACTTAGTATCTACCTGCTTCAAACACCTGAGAAAAACATGCTTTGGAGAGTCAACAAAAGTTGGTGAATTCATAGGTTTAGTTGTATAGTTTGGATATAAATAGTCACTGTAACAGTAAAGCACAGAGCATTACTGTAAAAAGGTAATTATACTGTCTATTGCCCGAAACTGACACTTTGACATAGTTGGGCCCTCAACAAATGAGGACCATCACCATTTCTAAACAGGCACCCATCAATAGTAAATGCTGACATGGTAAACACCTGTTGTCCCGGCCGAGGCACAGTGAGCATGACTCACCCAGGTGGGGACGGTCAATCCCAAATAGATCTATTTATAACATTCAGGTAATCCAACGATTTTAACAGTTTCAGCTCACGGGTCATGAGTGTCTCTACAATAGGCACATATAACTAGAGTTGGTACAGTTTAATTTATATCCATAAATCAGTTGCATGTTTTCTCCCCCAAAAGGATTTTAAAAGTTTGTCAATATATGAAAGTGGGGCCATGAACTCACCTTATCAGTATGGTGATAGTCACAAAATCTGGAGTAGTGCTCAACACTCAGTCAACAACCTAGATAATTATACAGTCTCAGTAAAAGTATAACAGGTTGCACCAAAATTACTGAAGTATTCGTATATGCTTCTACAGGTTTTTAAGCATGCTTTATTTTAAAGTATCCGTAGTTGGTTAAAGTAGTACGGGTTATAGTCACATTTAATTAAGTGTAAAATAATTACCATAGTTATATTAATTAATCCTGTTTAATTAATATTCTAGAATTCATACTACACTCAATCGTGGTTTAATACCTTTAATAAAATGAGTTCATAAGTATTAGAGGCGTGGAAAAATAAATATAATCAATATATTTCATATATATAAACGATCGTATTATAAATACATCCACAAGTATCAGACTTTTATATTTTTCCTTCCTGGTATACGTTGATTTTATAAAGATATATTTAAGGCTTAAGTAAGTTTTATTTAAGTTTAAAAGAATGCCAAAACTAGTCCCCTAGTTTGCATAAACACCTCTGGTTACACAAACGCCCCTAGGGCTTACACAAGTTTTGATGTTTGGCAATTCTAGCCCTCGTAGTTTCGGCTAAGTTTTTAGATAAGTACTCAAGTTACAAAATCAGCCCCTAGGGCTTATACAAGTTTCTATAATTTACCAAACAGCCCCCTAGGGCTTATAATAGTTTCGGCTAAATACCAAACAGCCCCTAGGGTTTATAGGAGTTCGTTGAGTTAACAAAAAAAGTCCTTAGGGTTTCGGCTAAGTGTCAAAAAGAGCCCAAAAAGTAACTAGTTGTATACTAAGTTCTCAAAGTCTCACTTTAGGTCCTTTAAGTTTCGGTTAAGGCCCTATATGGCACGAAAGGAATTTAGGGCTTGTAAAAAGTTTATAAATAGGCTCGTTTGGTCCTTGTAGTTTGAAACAGTTTTGCTTATTCGTAACCGAGACCCTATACTTTCCACTATGTACATTTTGGTCCTTGCACTTGTTTTCAAATCTCGAAATGTATTCAACCTTACTATAAGTTACATTTTCTACTTGGTACTTCCCTTAATTTACATAACCGGCCCAAAAAGTCTCCAAAGTGTATCTTTGTGTTTATTGGGCTCGGATGGCCCATCATAGGATGGTCATGCTTCTTTTGGGCCGAGTGGTTCATAGTGGCTAATTTAAAAGTTACTATAGACCTTTATTTTAACCAAATACATTTACCTTTGGGCTTAATATGGTTCGACCCAACCAAGCTCATGGCTACCCGATTTACACTACAAGTTTCGGTTTATTGGCTCATTTGAGTTGCATAGATTTATCTTATCAACACAAGAGATCTAAAATCGCATCATGCTAGTTACCAACTTGAGATTCAAGTAGCCAAGGAGTGCACTAGATCTTAAAATAAGCCGAATATAATGGGTTTAAGGTTTAAGCCTCCTAATGTTTAGAACTAATCTAACTATTCTTTTTTTAGGAGTTAATCTAGGAGGAGTAAAACAAAAAGCTCCTACCTTGTCTTGAATGTTTAGCCGAGCCACCTAGGGTTTTGGGTACACAACCCTAAGTAGTTTACTTGGTCATACAAGTTGCCAATAAGATCATCCTAAAGGCGTGTGTATTTGTAGCTAAACATGCAAACCGTAGGTCTTGTTAGGAGGGTTTTAGCACGACTTTTACGTGTGCATGCATACTAAGCCTTGGTGATCGTAAGTTTACGTGAATGCCATGCACTAGAAGTAAGGAAATATGGAAGATGATGAAAGGAGTGGTTACTTACTTGCTTGGATTTAGAAGTGATGGAGTAGAGTACACTAGAGCTTGAGGTTCCTAAAAGTGGACAATGAAGCTTTCCTATTCGGGTATATATATGCCGAGACCCCCTTCAATGCTTTCTTGACTTGAATCAATGCTAGGAGAAGTAAATGTTTTTGAGGTTTGTGATTATTGGAGAGTAAATGAGATGTGTGTTAAATGTTTCTAGGATGATTTAACCATGCCTTCTAGTTTAGCCATGGGTTTCACCAAATGGGGAGTGGTTTTGGTTTTAAGCTAGTTGCAAGTTTAGGAGTATAGTACATCTTCATAAATGGAGTGATGTACAAGGGTGATGTGGAGTTAAGGGAGCCGACTAGATGAGGGCTTGTAGGAGACAAAAGTACACACTCTTAATGAGCTAATCTTAGTACTAATATCTTCCTTGTACCAAGTGGATTTTGGGTGGTGTTGGAGGGCTCCTAGCCGCGGGTAGTATATCCCATATGGGGAAAATATGATTAAAAGTATCTAGCAAGTATTAGTTGGTTATTATAAAGGTAAGTTTTGTGTTTTGTGCACATTTGTGTAATGTTTTAGGCGTGTAAACATAAGGTTGCACAAGTGATGTGTAGTTTGTAAGTTTTAGCTAAGTGTGATCATTTAGGTAAGATAAGGCATAAGGTAAGTGTTTTTCTAAAAAAAGTGTAAGACGTACACTAGACTTGTGAATTGAGGTTTTACAAAAATCAAATATGACGAAAGTCTCACATATTTATGAACACATAAGAATTGACAGTAGAATTTAATGAAAGACTGGAACTTTATAAAGTGGGATTACACTTAGTTCAGTAACCCATGCCCACTATGAGGCAAGGTTGAAAAGGTAAAAACAGGGGTTTTACAGCACATTCCCGTTATTTTAGCTTTGTCCTCAAAGCTTAGATCGATGTCATTGGTCAGGTGAACAAGCTTGGGTACTTGGTTTTGAACGAGTCTTCTCATTCCCAAGTGAACTCAGGACCTCTCCTCGAGTTCCATCGTACCTTGACCAACGAGATCCAGCTATTTTTCAACGTTTTAACTATCCTCTCCATAATTTCAACGGGCTCTTCCGTGAACTGGAGTTTGTCGTCAAAGTGAACTCCCTCCAATGGCATAGCTAGGGGCTCATCAGCGTAGCACTTTTTCAGGTTAGACACGTGAAAGGTGGAGTGCACTCGACTCAATTGTTGGGGTAACTCCAAGCGGTATGCGACTTCTCCGACTCTGGCTATCACTTTAAAAAGGCCTACATAACGTGGGTTCAGTTTCCCACGTTTACCGAAACGTACGACTCCCTTCCATGGCGATACCTTGAGCATTACACGGTCACCTACTTCATACCGCATAGGCTTTCGTCTCTGATCTGCATATCTCTTTTGTCGGTCGCGGGCAGCTTGGATTCTTTGCTTTATCAGGGTTATCTTGTCAGTTGTTTCTTGGATCAGTTCTGGCCCGGTGAGCTGGAATTCACCGACTTCTGCCCAACACACTGGTGAGCGGCATTTTCTACCATATAGTGCTTCGAATGGGGCAGATTTAATGCTAGCATGGTAACTATTGTTGTAGGAGAATTCCACCAAAGGGATGTGATCGACCCAACTATTCCCAAAGTCAATCACGCATGCTCGTAACATGTCCTCAAGGGTCTGAATTGTCCTTTCGCTTTGGCCGTCAGTCTGCGGGTGGTATGTCGTGCTCATATCTAGGCGGGTTCCCAAAGCTCGTTGGAACGCCTTCCAGAAATTGGAGGTGAACCTACCGTCCTGGTCGCAGATTATTGAGACGGGTATTCCGTGTTTAGTCACTACCTCCTTCAGATATGTCTTGGCTAACTTAGACAGGGAGTCATTCTCCTTGATGGGCAGGAAGTGCGCGGATTTGGTAAGTCGGTCAACAATCACCCAAATGGTGTCGTAACCATGTGATGATCTTGGAAGCTTGGTGATGAAATTCATAGTGATATTCTCCTATTTCCACTTGGGTATCTCTGGTTGAACCAGTAACCCGGATGGCCTTTGATGTTCGGCTTTGACACGAGAACAGGTCAGACATTTCTGGACGTAAGTGGCGATGTTTGCCTTCATGTTTGGCCACCAGTACAACTTCTTCATGTCCTGATACATCTTCTCCGACCCAGGGTGTATGGAATACTTGGATTTATGGGACTCGTGCATGATCACGTCCCTCAAATCCCCATAGCAAGGTAACCAACTCCTCCCATGCAAACACAGGGTTCCATCTGCTCTTGGTTCTAACTTTTCCTTGGTGAGGTCGGTCCTGAGCATACCCCCAACATCTTCATTCACGAGGTTTTCAGGTTTCTGAGCGTGTGTTTGAGATTCTAGGATTTGTTTGGGTAAATCCAGGCTAATTGTTACGACTAGTGCCCGGACTCTCATAGGAGGATCGGTCTCCTTACGGCTTAGTGCGTCTGCAACCACATTTGCTTTACCGGGATGGTATTTGATCTCGCAGTCGTAATCGCTTAGCAATTCACCAACGACGTTGCCTCATATTTAGCTCCTTTTGATCTAGTATGTGTTGTAAGCTCTTGTGGTCTGTATGCACCGTGCACTTGGTTCCGTACAGATAGTGTCTCCAGATTTTTAACGCAAACACCACAGATCCAAGCTCTAAATCATGAGTAGTTTAGTTCTCCTCATGTTTCTTTAGTTGTCTGGAGGCGTACACGATCACTTCCTCCTCTGCATTAATACGGCGCCCAGGCCCTTATGTGACGCATCACAATATACCACAAAGTCGTCGTTGCCTTCGGGTAAGGCCAGGATAGGTGCACTACACAGCTATTCCTTGATTAGTTGGAAAGCCAACTCTTCTTTTTCTCCCCAGTCAAATTTTATTCCCTTATGTGTGAGTTTGGTCATTGGTTTTGCTATTCTGGAGAAACCCTCGATGAATCGACGGTAGTATCCGGCAAGGCCTAGGAATTGACGGATTTCTGTCGGTGATTTTGGAGATGCCCAATCTTTGACGGATTCAACTTTTGCTGGGTCCACGTGAATGCCGTCGCTATCAATAACATGACCGAGGAATTGGACTTTCGAGATCCAGAATTCACATTTGGAGAACTTGGCGTACAACTGTTCTTCCTTAAGTATCTTCAGAACTTGGGTAAGGTGTTCCTCGTGTTCGTGTTCATTCTTAGAATAAATGAGTATGTCGTCTATGAAAACTATTACAAATTTATCCATGTACGGTCTACACACTCGATTCATAAGGTCCATAAAGATGGCAGGAGCGTTGGTCAACCCAAAAGGCATGACCTGAAATTCGAAATGGCCGTAACGAGTCCTGAAAGCGGTTTTTGGGATATCCTCCTCCTTGACCCTTAATTGATGTTACCCAGATCGCAGATCTATCTTGGAGTACACACTTGACCCTTGCAACTGGTCAAATAGGTCGTCAATACGGGGGAGTGGGTAACGGTTCTTTACAGTCAACTTATTCAGTTCTCTGTAATCGATACACATTCGAAACGAACCATCTTTCTTTTTGACAAATAAGACCGGAGCTCCCCATGGTGAGGAACTGGGTCGGATGAACCCCTTGTCGGACAATTCTTGAAGTTGTTCTGCTAGTTCCTTCATTTCTGATGGTGCCAGTCGATAAGGAGCTTTTGCTACGGGTGCAGCTCCTGGGATCAGGTCAATCTGGAATTCCACTTGCCGGGCTGGTGGTAGGCCCGGTAATTCTTCGGGGAAGACTTCGGGAAATTCCCGGACGATGGGCACGTCCTTTATTTGCTTCCTTTCGGTGTTATCTTCTTTATCTACCTGGGAGATATGAGCCAAGAAGATGGGACATCCTTTCTATAAGTATCTCTGAACCTTGGTACAGGATATGACACTGAGTCTAGTGTTCGTAAGGTCAGCATTACCATTACCTCGAACGATTAATGTCCCATTTCCCTATGGAAACCGGACTAGTTTCTCGTCGCATACGATTACTGCGTGGTACTTAGATAACCAATCCATGCCAATGATGATATCAAAACTGCCTAGATTCACTGGGATTAGGTCGATATTGAACGGGTGGTTGGAAAGGTTCAGGGTACAACCCCTAACGATGGTATCGGCTTCTGCGATCTTACGTCTGCTAATTCTACTGAGAATCGGCGGTCTAACGCGTAAGGGATAACCTCTAGTATTCTACTAAATTCAGTGGAAATAAAGCTCCTGTCTGCCCCAGTGTCAAATAGAATGGATGCGTAACGGTTATTTAGTAAAAACATACCCGTAACTATGTTGGAGTCTGGGTTGGGCTTTGCATTGCCCACCACGTACACTCTGGATGTGGATCCTCCATTGTTTTTGTTCTGATGGGCTAACTTGGGGCAGCTTGATTTCACATGTTCGGGTGCTCCACACTCATAGCATGTGACTCCTTTCCTTGGGCCACTGTTGCTTCCTCTTGTAACACCACGGTTTCCTGGCTGTCTATTCCCAAATCCACGGCCATTGGTTCCACCTCGATTATTGCTCCTCGCAATATGGTTGGGCTGAACCTGGGTAGCGGCATTTGCCTGGCAATCGCGAACAAAGTGGCCCACTGTTCCACACTTGTAACAAGTCTTGCAAGGTTCACCCACCTGATGGTGAAAGTGGCATGTCGGGCACATAGGTCTGGTGCCTTCGTAAATCCATGGCCCTGTGGGGTCGATTGCACTGTAAATCTGTCCGGCGTTTTGCCTCTTTGGAGTTGGGTGATAGGGAGCACGGACATGGTCGTCCAACTTTCTCTTGTTCTCAGTGTTTCTCTCAGAGATAGTACGGTTCCTCTTATTGATCAATTCGGCGGCAAACTCCATGGCTTTCTCGACGGTAGTAGGCCGCGAGGCGAGAACGCTATCATGGATGGCGTCGGGGAGTCCTCCGACGTACTTCTCAATCTTCTCCTCCTTATCGGGAAACATCCTGGTACACATGAGAGTCAATTCTTGGAACCTCCGGTTGTACAACACGAAGTCATTGTTCCTACACCTAAGATCCCATAGCTCGACTTCTAGTTTCTTCATTTCGCCCCGGGGGCAGTACTTTTTCGTCATTCTCTCCTTCAGATTTGTCCAGTTCAGAGTGTAAGCAGCATCATGTCCTAGAGTAATAGCTACAGAGTGTCCACCAGGTGAGGGCACTTTCAAGTAGCGTGCAGGTGGCGAACTTAACCTTGTTCTCATCGGCGTAGTCGCTGATGCGGAATATGGTCTCTAGTCTTTCAAACCATTGCATCAACTCTACCACACCTTCGTTGCCCCGATAGTAAGATGGTTTGCATTTGAGAAAGTCAGGGTACGAACAACCCCTGGTGGTATTATTATTCCTTCGGTTGTTGTAATTCTCGCTATCGTCCATGTTTCGGCTAGCTGCCATAGCGGTGGTGATGCCTTGGTCAATCATTTCCCTAAGATGGGCAGGGGTGACATTATGGGTGGCATCGTCATTAGGAGGGTTGTCCGCAGGATTATTGGCCGGGTTAATGGTAGGATTAGTGGCAGGGTTTTGCCTAGTGATTGCCATTTATCTGTAGTTTTTCACCAAAAATGAAATTGTTAGCTTCAAAGTTCGTATGATCATATATTATTTGCATGAGCAAACCTGTATACAATAATTACAACAATTTGAATAACTTGTCACATTTTTATGATACAACACATGATATAACAAAAGAGGGTGGACATATGTCATTTCTTGCAAGAAAATACATAACACCAAGTACAACCGATCGAAGACAGAAGTATAGTACGCCTGTCTGGGGTAGTGGTACGCACAGTCTAGAGTGATATATATACAGACACCTATCTATGAGAGTACAGTACTGATAGGCTACAAAAGCTGCATGAAAATAAAAGTACATGAAATCCTATATCATGATAGCTGGGATGTAACCCAAAGCTTATCACGATGTACATGAGATCTAGTACATCTAATCTATGTTGGTCTAACGGATCTGATGGAGATGTCTGGTACAGCGGGTGCTGGCGGAGCTGCTGGTGCGGGCATAGCGTCCTGTAGAGCGATCATAGCAAGCCTCGTCTTCTTGACGTGGCGGAGTGTCTGGACTAACTGAGCCCTGAGGGTATCTAAAGCTCCCCTGAGGTGAGCTGTCTCTGACGTGACCCCATCGTGACGAACAATCACCAGGTCAAAGAACATGGAGAGGGACTGCTCCTGAGCTGTGAGGGTGGCATGAGTCTGCTGCTGTCGGCCCTCTATGGTGTAGATGCGGTGGATGGCGTGGTCATACTCCGTCATGAGCCACTGAAGAGCATCATAAACTGTGGTCCAAGCCCCTCTGGCAACCTGGGCTTCTGCCCACGTAGTCCAAGTCAGGGAATCCAGACGCTCCCTCAAGATCGATCGCTCGGCCTGACTAGCTGCTAGTAGGCTGTGAACATCGGCCATATCCTGAGCATGCTGGGCTGTCAAAGCCGCTATCTGAGCCTGGACAGGATCCACCTGTCCAGTCCTAGATCCCTCTCCGAACTCAAAGATGGAGGCCGGGGTTGTCTCATACCTCCTCTTACGAGGGGGTAGAGATCCAGGAGCATAACCCTGGAGTGATGACGAGGGTGGTAAGGGCGACAGGGTGTGGGTCACTGGGTCCACCTCCTCAGCTGGAGAGGTCAATGCAGTAGGCGGTGAGGAAACAGCTAGAACTACTCCATCAGACTAACTGCCCTCGGAATCCGAGGCGGACAGCCATCCTGCTAACACGAACGATGGTGATGTCATAGTATCTCTGAAAAGAAATCATCGTTTTGCTGACGTGAGTGTATGTCAGAAGATAATATACTAGTATTATAATAGTGATAGTGAGTATTCCCTTGACATATATCAGGTTAGGGTTTAGCTAATACTTATCACATCATTTAACCAATGTTAAAATCAAAGTACACAATAGATCACATAGTAAATGTATGCTCTACATCCTATATGCTTAACTATTCTAGTCCCAAAAAGAAAAATCCCAAAGATTTTTAATGTAGTTATAGTCTAGTTTATTTATAAAATTTTTATTTTATTTTTATAAATTTTTCTGAGTCTGGTTCTCTATAACTTTTTCTCTGATACCATTCTGTGACACCCCCAAATTGGTCATAATGCAGCGGATATAGTATTTGGGTGTCACGTGGGTGGATCATAGCAAATAGTACATAGAGCATCAGATAAAAGATTATCAAACATTTATTACATGACCAAAAGCGTAAATCATTATTTTAAATGGTTCAGACATAACGTAAAGATTGTTCATGATTCCCTTATAAAATCCCCTAGTGCTTGCTAAGATGCTGTCTACTCAAATGAAACAGTCCATGCACTTAGTATCTACCTGCTTCAAACACCTGAGAAAAACATGCTTTGGAGAGTCAACAAAAGTTGGTGAATTCATAGGTTTAGTTGTATAGTTTGGATATAAATAGTCACTGTAACAGTAAAGCACAGAGCATTACTGTAAAAAGGTAATTATACTGTCTATTGCACAAAACTGACACTTTGACATAGTTGGGCCCTCAACAAATGAGGACCATCGCCATTTCTAAACAGGCACCCATCATAAGTAAATGCTGACATGGTAAACACCTGTTGTCCCGGCCGAGGCACAGTGAGCATGACTCACCCAGGTGGGGACGGTCAATCCCAAATAGATCTATTTATAACATTCAGGTAATCCAACGATTTTAACAGTTTCAGCTCACGGGTCATGAGTGTCTCTACAATAGGCACATATAATTAAAGTTGGTACAGTTTAATTTATATCCATAAATCAGTTGCATGTTTTCTCCCCCAAAAGGATTTTAAAAGTTTGTCAATATATGAAAGTGGGGCCATGAACTCACCTTATCAGTATGGTGATAGTCACAAAATCTGGAGTAGTGCTCAACACTCAGTCAACAACCTAGATAATTATACAGTCTCAGTAAAAGTATAACAGGTTGCACCAAAGTTACTGAAGTATTCGTATATGCTTCTACAGGTTTTTAAGCATGCTTTATTTTAAAGTATCCGTAGTTGGTTAAAGTAGTACGGGTTATAGTCACATTTAATTAAGTGTAAAATAATTACCATAGTTATATTAATTAATCCTGTTTAATTAATATTCTAGAATTCATACTACACTCAATCGTGGTTTAATACCTTTAATAAAATGAGTTCATAAGTATTAGAGGCGTGGAAAAATAAATATAATCAATATATTTCATATATATAAACGGTCGTATTATAAATACATCCACAAGTATCAGACTTTTATATTTTTCCTTCTTGGTATACTTTGATTTTATAAAGATATATTTAAGGCTTAAGTAAGTTATATTTAAGTTTAAAAGAATGCCAAAACTAGTGAAGGTCTACGTGATCTTTGGCCTATTCTACATGATTGGATTAGATGGATTTGATGTATGGATTGATTGATAAATATAAAAGAGATGAGAAGGGGAGATGAGGGAGTAGAGAGAGAAAGGAGAGAAAAGAGAAGAGTAGAGAGAGAAAGTAAAGATTGATTAGTGTAAAAATGACCAACCCCTCCTAACATGCTAGGAGGGGTATAGCCCACCCTACATGTGGGCTATATGGACTATACATTTACAAAGTTCTAAACAGTCTATATCTCGTGATCTATGCTAACTAAGATGTGACCGAGACTTTATTAGGAAAAAAGTATTTCCAACAATCTCCCCCTAAGGGAGGTAACATCTTTTTACAAAATCTTAAACCTAGCATCTATGCTTGAGTCTTCGATCTTGTTCTTGTGAATATGCTTGATGTGATCTTTGACTTTAGTCTTGAGCATGTTTCCTTGCCTTGACCTTGTGCATTCTTCACTTGTGATATTTGCCTCTTCGTGACTTCATGTTCCACATACTTATACTTTTAAATTCTTGAAAGCTTCAGAGTTTGATACAGCGGAAGACTTGACCTTCAGGCTTTCTTGAATTTGTTGAAGTACTAATTGTATGTAGTATAAGCATGTGGTGATGACTTCTTCTGGATTGTACACCGCAATGCCACCTTCTTGTTACGCTGCATAAGACAGTTAGCAACAAATAATATACACGGATGAAATGGCCTTGAACATTTCATTCTAATTCGGTAGCATTTTACCTCCGGTCGGTGAAGACCGTTGGACGATATTAAATATCGTACTTGTGGCAGGTAGTTTCAATAAAGAACCTCCTTGACAAGATTTCGCGGGTAAACCCGTTCTCTTTACTCGACCGTCCAAAGCTGACTGCGAACGTAAAGAGTGAATCATTTGGATAATCTTATTCGCATGATTTGAAGCCGTCAGTTCATGTTCCTGGAACAAGTGAAGTTCAATTAAGAACCGCACCGTCGTTGCTTTCCAGTTGTCACTAGCTTGATTCATATAGAATCTTGCAAGTTACCTACCAAGTGCTGTTTGATGTTAACACTAGAAGGATTTCCATTCGTCACTGTAAATACTTAATAGTATTACTCTGAATGTTCTGGCAAGATCACTAGGATATTGCGTAGAGGCCTGGAACGTGTTTAAATTCATTTAAAAATTAAACCACTGTTGCTTTCTAGTTATCACAAGTTTGATTCATAAAGAATCGCACAAGTCACCTACCATGAGCTTTTTGATATTCGCTCAAGAAGGATTTCCATCTTCATTGTAAATACTTTCGTATTACTCGGATGTTCAGGCAAGATCATGAAGATTTTGCGTAGGACTCTTAAGATCTTTCTTACTTTTCACAGTGTGTGAAGAAGCAAGGAAATATGAAAGTGTGTCCTAATGAGATATTTGATGATCTCAAATGGCTCTAGACTCGATCGTGCATTTTGGATTTTTAGTGATCGGAGGCTGGAGAGGAGTGCCACCTTTTCAATACCAATTTATTCGGAGTGAATAAATCAATAGATAATGCGTTGTCTTCGTGTGATTAAAACAAATATCTTTTGAGAGATATCTGAGTTAGCTGGGATAGGTTGTGCATTGCATCACTGGGTCCATGATGTCTGTCTTCAATATTAAGAATCATTCAACAATGATCTTAATAGCATATGTATTGACCCGGTTTCTGCCTAAGTTGTAAGGAGGGCTTCTTTCTTTACACCCTTTATCTTTACAATTCTTTTTCATTCTTCAACCCCTTCAATGCTTACCAATACGTCATCACTAGCACCTTGTTGTGATTGTTCCAGTGCTAACTTAAGTACTTGGTCGGCATTCAGCTACGTTCACAATCTTTCTCCATCTTTCCTAAGGACTACTATTTCTAGCTATGGAATGTCCTTGGGAAGATTCCTCTGATTCTAGAGAAATCATTGGACTTTAACCTATCCTACCATCCTTATGTCACCACAATCTTCACCGTCGTGAATAGAGATGTTTTGGGTAAGTGTATGTCACCATGAAATCCATTTTGAAGTGCAACTCCATTTTGCTCCCCCTTAACATATGCCACGATATCCAAAAACATTTTGCACATGTCGGGATGAGCTATCACGTTAAGTCAAACCATTTATGATTGATCATATCCCATATTAAATCACATTTTCTCCCCCATATTAAAAATATTAACCCAATCGATGTTTTTAATATCAATTGATTTAATAGCATTTTAAGAAAATTTGGGAAGAAGAATGCAAATCCAATTATCTTCATGAATTACACAAGCTCCCCCTCAAATTAATGAGGGTGTACTTGAAACGTAAATTAAATACCTTTTAAGCACAAGTGTAAGGTATTTATCACGTGCAAAGATCATATATGATAATGAATTCACAATATTAGCAATTTACGAGGTTGGACCTGAATGATGGAGAACATCATATGAAAGAAGCACATGGTTCTTGTTCACGAATGTTGGTCTTCCTCGTAACTTCTGAAGTTATCTCTTGACTCCATGTGTATGATTGATATCGTTGTCTTAACACCAATATGTGAACTTGGCACTCTCGGCATCAAGGATTCTGAATGCTGGACAATTGCTCCCCCTCAATTGTTGACCCGTGTTCTATTGAAAGAGCTGTAGTCACCGTTTGAGTAGTAGCATCGTCGAGTATGTAGATATCAATTGTAAGTTGCTACGATTGGTGGAGAGGATAACTTCGGATTCTGAAGTCAAAGCTTTCCGGTGAAATGCTTGACTTCAAAGTGAAAAGCGGGTTACTATCGGAAATAATAGCAAACCATAATGGAGCATGTTTTATATTTTTGAAACTTATGCTCGAACTTTATTTACAATCCCGTGTCATTATTGAATGACATTTCTAGGTTCGTAAATATTATCGATTCCAGAAGACATGCTCTTTTTATCAAAACATTTTTGAACACACAGTTTTGAAAGATTTAGAAAAACCTTTTGAGAAATTCTTGAAAAATTGTGTTCAAAGTTTCGAAAACCAATTACTTGAGCTTAAGATTTGGAATATCTTAGGAAAGCTCAAGTCCGAGAAGTTGTAAACTTCTCGTTGTAAGGATAAGTTACCATCGGCGATAACCTTTCCTTTTTATCTGAAGAACGAGTCCTAAGCTGTCATTTACTTAGAAGTCGTGTTCATGAGCTTGAAAACTTTGACTATTTTAATGGAAAGCTCATGACCGAGAAAGGTTAATTTCTCGTTACGAGGAAAAGTTATCTTATTTAAAAGATACACTTTCCTTTCTGAGCTTAAAACTTCGAATGTTTTAATACAAGCTCATGACCGAGAAATGTTAATTTCTCGTTATGAGGATAAGTTATCATAAAAGATAATCTTTCCTTTATTTGAAATTCGAGTTACAGTCTGACATTTAACTGTAAGTCATGTACACGAGCTTAAAACCTTTGAATGGTTTTAACGTAAGCTTGTGTCTGAGAAAATTTAATTTCTCGTTAATGAGGATAAGTTTACCATCGGCGATAAACTTTCCTTTATTTGAAGTTCGGGTCATTGTCTGACATTTAACAATGAACCATAGTGCATGAGCTTAAAAACTTGGAATGTTTTTGATATAAGCTCATGCCCGAGAAAAAATAATTTCTCGTTATAAGGATAAGTTTATCATCGGCGATAAACTTTCCTTTCTTTGAAGATCGAGTTATAGTCTGTAATGTGACTATAAGTCCTGAGTGCAGCTTAACCATGAATCCCCTAAGACATTTGTTTCTCCGATATCTGCTTCTTCAGCAACCAAACTCTAAGAGTGTCCTTAGTTGAACGGTAGACAATGATTGGACCGCTTCGTTCTTTTGGAACATCAACTTTGGTACCTGCATTCTCATTAGGAGTTTGTATACTTTTGCATGGGTTAGAGATATCTATTTTAGAAGCACGTGGGGGTTCACGGTTTTCTTTTCTTGTGTCAGAGGTGGCCTGAGGGGATGATTCACTTGTCTTAGATGGCAAACGTTTCCTTTTATAGAAAACCTTAAGTTCAGGCTTAAGTGATGTATCATCCTTTGCAATTTCCTCCCTAGTAGTCTTCGTAGAATCAGAGACTATCCTAGTTAAAGGGCACTCGTTTCCTACAAGAGTGAAAGTTCTACCAGTGGGGCGCCACATTTTACCAATGGGTTTGATTTTAGCGACCCACTGGGATTTAAGTCTAGCACGGGAATTCACCTCATTAAGTAGTTTCTTGATACAAGAATCATGATTTGCCGTAAAGACACATTTTCTACATGTTTTACAAGTAGCATATTTAATGTCCGAGTAATTCCTAGATGATTGATCGATACTCCTAGGAGACGTCATGCTACGGTTAGCAGTGTTGGGTAATCTAGAAGGCATCTGACTAGGTTGGACATTGCTATCTCTTACATGTGTCTTTGGAATAGCTTCCCTTTGACTAAAATCATGGCGCACATCATTTGAACTCGTTCTAGACGTGTTCTTTGAACTATTCTTAGAGAAACTAGGGGCAATCATGTGATGAGGTCTTGCTAAAACTGATTTAGTCACGTTAGGCCTAGTTGGTGGAGTGACTGTTCTAGAAATATGACCCAAATCAACTTGGGAGGCAAACCGCGGTCTCGAGGATTGTGGTCGCTCGGATCTAAATGCAGTAGGTTGTCTGACAATCGGTTGTCTGACGAACTGATTTGTAGGCGGTTTCCCCAAGATTGATGGTTTTTCAAGCTTAGTGTCCACACTAGGTCCTCTATTTTTCCTTAACTCGTTTTTCAACGCAGCTATAGCAAACACCTTTTCCTGAACTTGGGCTTTTAACGTTTCATTTTCTTTGAGCAATCTATCTTGGGATGTCAATTTAGACTCTAGTAACTGAATTTGTTTCAAAAGATTATCCTTTTCAGCTTTAGAACCAAAAACTTTTTGATCCAATTTTCTTTCAAGAACAACATTTGACTTTTCAAGTTTTTCAAAGTATGTTTCAAATTTGTCCGTTTTCTTAGAAAATTCAAGTTTGGCATCCTCAAGATCTTTTGATTGTTGAGCTACAATCGTTTCGAGCTCTCTAATCTTGGAATCAGAAGCAGTCAATGAAGCAGTTATAGGATAATTATCATGATGTTTAGCATTTTGAACACTTTCTCCCCCATTATAACTCACATCGAATGAATCAGAAGTGGTATTTCTATCACTCTTTTCCATCCCATGTTTGTCATAATTAGATTCAGAATGCTCAATATGCGGCATGGCATCAACATATACATCATAAACAACATTACATTGTACCATGTTTGCTGGCTCTTCGTCATAAACGGGTGAGGTGTCATCAAAAGAGATCTCGTGAACATTCCCTGACGTGCCACTGGTATCATGTTGTCCTCCTGATTTCGTGCTCTTGGCATCGTTAGGTTCCAAGTTATCAATCGTATGACCAGTTTCCTTTTGCATCGAAGAGTCTTGCATTCCATTATCATACCCTTGCTGAAGTCGAGATCTTTCATAAATCGAAGACGAGACCGATGTCATGAGTTTCAAAATTGTATCACGGAAAACTCGAAGCTCGGTATGTGTATCTCGAAGAAATGATTGGCAAATCACTGAACTTTCAGGCTTGATGATATTGAATTGGAGGAAGGGCGTGAGTTGTATCACAAGAGTCTTATATGCAAGTGCCGATGCAGAGTGATTGAAGTTTTCATTGTTGAGTTGCTCGGTGAGTTGGGTCAAAGTGGTGAATATTGAGTCGATGAATATATGACGATCTTGTCCAAAGATGGTCACAAATTCGCTCCCTCCTTGAATCCTCGAAAGAGATACAAGATGAGACTGAAGCATTTGAAATGAAGTGATGCCACTTTTCCTAACTTTGTTTTGCATTGAATGCGATTCTCCCTTTTGACATGTCGAATCGAACGAATCCATTAAATATCGATTAAAAATGACGTGGATGTTGTTGTTTTAGGGATTTTAGAATTCGTGAAAAAACGAAAGACCCGAAAATAACACTTAAAATTCCTCGATGGATGATATAAATGAAGCTTGTCACTTTGACTCGTCACGTTTTTCTTGAAATCCGGCCACAATAACGTTTAACCCGACAAATATTTTTCCACGTTAACTTTTAAAATACCCGCCTCGACACGATTTGCCACAAATTAATAAACAAAATATACTAAACTAAAAATATAAAAGTGACAAAAATACAAAAATTTAATTTAACTAAAAATAAAAAATAAAATGTAATATTTTAAAATGGAAAATAAAATTAGAAAAATAAAAATAAAAATAACTTTTAAAAGTAACAAAGAAAAACAAAGTTTAAAATGTTATATGTGAAACCAAATAACATTGTGTAACATTTAAAAACGTGTATAAATAAAGAAGGAAAGTTGAGACGTGGCTATGATTGAACCAAACACAAGTCGCCCACACACCACACACGTGGCCTTATGACATAAGCATAGTTTACTCCGTCCTTTGTAAACTCCGCCCAAATATATAAACCTTTCTCCTTCTTGTTTGACTAAATCACACAAACCAAAACAGATGCAAACTCTCTCCCTCACAAAACCAACGACCTAATCTCTCTCTCTCTCACCTAGAAACCTCCGTCTCTCTCTCTTCCCTCAACCACAATACTGATCTAAACACCTAATCTATTCTCTCTCAAATCTCAAACACACCAACACAAATGATAAACCAGAAACCCCAATATCTTTTGCTTCATAAAACACAGCCACCAATTATCTATTATCTATTATACTCACAAAAATCAGCAAGAACCAATCATCCACGAATCTGCTTAGCAATGATTTTGGCTACAAGATTCTTTTAATTAAGAGTCTCGGGTAGGTTTTATTTTATGCTTTCTGTGATAAACTCGAGTCTTTCTATCATCTGTAAGAGTCCTTCTTGTGATGTTTTTCTTGGATTTATTGATCGAATTAAAGAAAGATTGTAACAAAGTTGTTATAAATCTTCTTAATTTTCGTAGATTAATGACAGATCTATGATGAAATATTTTCGATTTCGTGTACGATCGTAACAGATCTACACATGCACAGCAAAATAATTCTGAGAGCAAAATATTTTTATTTGATTAAAAAGATGTTAGGAGACGAAGGGAATAGGAATAGATTTGGTGTTTAGGAGTTCGAGTCTAGTTGTTTGTTTGGTTGCGAAGGTCAGTGTGAGGTGAGGGTCGAATTCAGTGTTTGTTGTGTGTGTTAGTGAGTCGAGAGACGAGAGGGAGGAGTCGAAAATTGGTCTGGGTTCTGTGTTGGTGTCGTAAGTTTGAGTGGTCTTCGAGTCTTGTGATGTGAGATCGAGTGTTGGTTTGAATGTTGAGTGAGTCTATGTCGTTGGTCGAGAGAGAGTTTGAGGCTTTTTGAGGAGCGTGAGAGAGTGAGGGTGTTAATGTCGAGAGTGGGTTTGATGTGAGGAGTTCGAGAGGTTTGAGTGAGGGTGAGTGAGTTGGGACGAGTGTAGGGTTCGAGTATTGGTGTCGAGTCAAAATTTTTCCCGTTATGTTTGAATTTTGTTCATTCGGAAGATTTCATTCATTCGGAAGATTTAGTTCATTCGGAAGATTTCGTTCATTCGGAAGATTTCGTTCATTCGGAAGATTTCGTTCATTCGGAAGATTTCGTTCGTCCGGAACTTTCGTTCGTCCGGAACTTTTGTTCGTCCGGAACTTTTGTTCGTCCGGAACTTTTGTTCGTCCGGAACTTTTGTTGGGACAGATTTGGACAGAAAGATTATACAACAGAAAGATTTGGAACTTTATGAATGTTGGACAGAAAGATTTGGACAGAAAAACAGAAAACTGATAAAAAATGAGAAACTGATTATATAAAAAATTTATAAAAACTGATTATATAAAAAAATAAAAAGGTTATAAAAAAAACTGATAACAGAAAAACCCAGATAGGATAAAACTGATAAACTGATAAACGAAAATCAATAATAAAAAATTAAAGTGGAAACTGATTATAAAAAAATAAAAAAGGATAAAATTAAAAGTTCAATTTAAAGAATTCAAACTAAATGCAATCAAAATAGAAAGGGTTTTATCAACAAAAATACAAAATTAAAAAGAGAAAAACACAAACTTTTTATAAAAACACACACTTTTTAAGATTTGATAATAAAAGTTTTTGATTTTTGTATAAAAATTTGTGATTTTTATCTAAAAAGTAAGTAAATCTAAAGATTTGACATGATTTAAAGCATAAAAATACAAACTTTTTAAGATAAAAGCTTGATTAAATCAAAACCCATCAAAATCAAACAAAATAAACACAAGAATAAACCAATCTAACCAGGCTCTTGATACCAATTGAAGGTCTACGTGATCTTTGGCCTATTCTACATGATTGGATTAGATGGATTTGATGTATGGATTGATTGATAAATATAAAAGAGATGAGAAGGGGAGATGAGGGAGTAGAGAGAGAAAGGAGAGAAAAGAGAAGAGTAGAGAGAGAAAGTAAAGATTGATTAGTGTGAGAATGACCAACCCCTCCTAACATGCTAGGAGGGGTATATATAGCCCACCATACATGTGGGCTATATGGACTATACATTTACAAAGTTCTAAATAGTCTATATCTCGTGATCTATGCTAACTAAGATGTGACCGAGACTTTATTGAGAAAAACGTATTTCCAAAAACTAGTCCCCTAGTTTGCATAAACACCTCCGGTTACACAAACGCCCCTAGGGCTTACACAAGTTTCGATGTTTGGCAATTCTAGCCCTCGTAGTTTCGGCTAAGTTTTTAGGTAAGTACTCAAGTTACAAAATCAGCCCCTATGGCTTATACAAGTTTCAGCAATTTACAAAACAGCCCCCTAGGGCTTATAATAGTTTCGGCTAAATACCAAACAGCCCCTAGGGTTTATAGGAGTTCATTGAGTTAACAAAAAAAGTCCTTAGGGTTTCGGCTAAGTGTCAAAAAGAGCCCAAAAAGTAACTAGTTGTATACTAAGTTCTCAAAGTGTCACTTTAGGTCCTTTAAGTTTCAGTTAAGGCCCTATATGGCACGAAAGGAATTTAGGGCTTGTAAAAAGTTTATAAATAGGCTCGTTTGGTCCTTGTAGTTTGAAACAGTTTTGCTTATTCGTAACCGAGACCCTATACTTTCCATTATGTACATTTTGGTCCTTGCACCTGTTTTCAAATCTCGAAATGTATTCAACCTTACTATAAGTTACATTTTCTACTTGGTACTTCCCTTAATTTACATAACCGGCCCAAAAAGTCTCCAAAGTGTATCTTTATGTTTATTGGGCTCGGATGGCCCATCATGGGATGGTCATGCTTCTTTTGGGCCGAGTGGTTCATAGTGGCTAATTTAAAAGTTACTATAGACCTTTATTTTAACCAAATACATTTACCTTTGGGCTTAATATGGTTCGGCCCAACCAAGCTCATGGCTACCCGATTTACACTACAAGTTTCGGTTTATTGGCTCATTTGTGTTGCATAGATTTATCTTATCAACACAAGAGATCTAAAATCGCATCATGCTAGTTACCAACTTGAGATTCAAGTAGCCAAGGAGTGCACTAGATCTTAAAATAAGCCGAATATAATGGGTTTAAGGTTTAAGCCTCCTAATGTTTAGAACTAATCTAACTATTCTTTTTTTAGGAGTTAATCTAGGAGGAGTAAAACAAAAAGCTCCTTCCTTGTCTTGAATGTTTAGCCGAGCCACCTAGGGTTTTGGGTACACAACCCTAAGTAGTTTACTTGGTCACACAAGTTGCCAATAAGATCATCCTAAAGGCGTGTGTATTTGTAGCTAAACATGCAAACTGTAGGTCTTGTTAGGAGGGTTTTAGCACGACTTTTACGTGTGCATGCATACTAAGCCTTGGTTATCGTAAGTTTACGTGAATGCCATGCACTAAGAGTAAGGAAATATGGAAGATGATGAAAGGAGTGGTTACTTACTTGCTTGGATTTAATAGTGATGGAGTAGAGTACACTAGAGCTTGAGGTTCCTAAAAGTAGACAATGAAGCTTTCCTATTCGGGTATATATATGCCGAGACCCCCTTCAATGCTTTCTTGACTTGAATCAATGCTAGGAGAAGTAAATGTGTTTGAGGTTTGTGATGATTGGAGAGTAAATGAGATGTGTGTTAAATGTTTCTAGGATGATTTAACCATGCCTTCTAGTTTAGCCGTGGGTTTCACCAAATGGGGAGTGGTTTTGGTTTTAAGCTAGTTGCAAGTTTAGGAGTATAGTACATCTTCATAAATGGAGTGATGTACAAGGGTGATGTGGAGTTAAGGGAGCCGACTAGATAAGGGCTTGTAGGAGACAAAAGTACACACTCTTAATGAGCTAATCTTAGTACTAAGATCTTCCTTGTACCAAGTGGATTTTGGGTGGTGTTGGAGGGCTCCTAGCCGCGGGTAGTATATCCCATGTGGGGAAAATATGATTCAAAGTATCTAGCAAGTATTAGTTGGTTATTGTAAAGGTAAGTTTTGTGTTTTGTGCACATTTGTGTAATGTTTTAGGCGTGTAAACATAAGGTTGCACAAGTGATGTGTAGTTTGTAAGTTTTAGCTAAGTGTGATCATTTAGGTAAGATAAGGCATAAGGTAAGTGGAAATTTTTCTAAAAAAAGTGTAAGATGTACACTAGACTTGTGAATTGAGGTTTTACAAAAATCGAATATGATGAAAGTCTCACATATTTATGAACACACAAGAATTGACAGTAGAATTTAATGAAAGACTGGAACTTCATAAAGTGGGATTACACTTAGTTCAGTAACCCATGCCCACTATGAGGCAAGGTTGAAAAGGTAAAAACAGGGGTTTTACACCTGGCATCCATAGAGTCTGAGCTATATCAGATATATTTCATTCATAGATAAACAGCTTGGTCATATAAACCACAACTCGGTCTCACATAAACCTGGATTAACACATTGTGTATAGTATCAAGTCTTTGATTTTTAGTTCAATATTGTTAAGTATTAGTTATGTAATTAATATTTGGTTGTAAATCTATCATCATTGTTCAGGCCATCATACTCGGAAGCCATTCTATAAACGTTTGAGGAGCGAGGGCACTTTAAATCATAAACCCAACCACTCAGTCAGAATGTAATATCAAGATGGTACGTATTTGTACAGGGCTCCCTACTAACATGATACTTTCAGTACTTCCTCATTTTTATAATTAATCTTCTTTAGTTTCAAAATTGGCAAAATAGCCCTTTTGGTTATACTTTGGTATAATTACATTTTTAACCCCTAAAGTATAAGTTTTATTATTTACAATTTAAACCCTCAATATATAACCTTAGGGCCTCAAACTTTCCAATATTTATTCTTGTATATTTAACTTTCACAAGATGACACTTTTAGCCTAAAATGTTAAATTGATTCAAAAATGACAGTTTTAGTCCCTATACTTGTAAAAATCATATAACAACCTCAAAAATGGACCAAATGATCTAGGATTTAAAAAAAGTTTCATAACATATTTATAATCATAATAACAACGTTTCTCTAGAATTATAGCTTTTGAAATGGGGTATTGCTTATTATTTCATGTAAATTACAAAATTAGGGTTTTAAGACATCTATAACTTATAACTTTCATATAAAATGAATAAATGCTCTAATTTCTTTTAGATTATATTTTTAACATTATTTTGGCATTATAAAAACTCAAATAATTCATTATAACAAGATCAAAGCATAGCTTACATAGAAATTACCTAGGATGCTCCAAAATGGCTTCTAATGGTTTCCTATGAACACTTCTTGCTATCAAAGCTTCAAGAGCTTCAATGGATACCTTATAGACATGGTTTCTTGTCTTGGGGGATGGCCTAAGACGTTTATAGAAGTGGAAAAGGAGAATGGGTAGGAGATACAAAGGAAACGGGTTGCAAGTTCTAAGGAATGCATTTCGCCCCTATTTATAGTTTTTACAACACTTAGGCTCCAAGGTAAGGGTGTAAACGTGTAATATATGTATTTTAGTGACTAAGGGTGCCTAGATGAAATCTATGAAAGTTCCTATACCTTAGCTTCAATCTAATCTTGGTCTTATGATCTATATTAACTCACGACTTAAAATGATAAGAACAAGTATGTGTCATTGACAAGTAGGTGATGAACCTACTTGTAATATATCTCCTAATTATCTATATGATCTGATACTATGTTTAAATTTAGGAGGGAAAGGGTTTTGAATATGTTTTGGAGGGAAAAACCTAAACCGAGTCCTAAATTAGGGCTTGTAACTTGTAAATTTGTAATTTTCGTGATTAAGGGATTATGAATGTGATTAGTGATGTATTAGAGTTTAATTAGGGTATATAAATTGTAATTAAGAAGTTTGGGTCTTTGGTTTGAAGTTTAACAAATGTTTGATGTGAAAATGGGAAGAAAACTTAGGCGGGTTAAGGTTTCTAAGATTTATTGTTAATTCCTAGTAAAAGTGATTATCCTTCTACTAGCTACTGATATAAACTCAATTTATACATCCTAAATTTTCCTTAATGTGTTCATGAAGTTCCTATATTGGTTTTACTAAGTTATTTTAAGTAATCATGTATAAAGGGTGAAAATACCCATTTTGACCTAATTTACAAGTGATGCATTGAAATGTTGTACCTTATGCTTTAGGGTACTTGTACATTGTCTTAATATAATCTTATAATCTTAATGAAGTGATACAAGTGTTTTTAGACTTGTCCTAAAAAACTAGGTAGTGATTACATGTAAAGGGTTGTTAGGTCATTAAGCCTAATGACTTTCTATCTTGGGTAATTAGGGTTTATGTTCTAATATAAGCTTATTATAGGGCTTATATAGTACGTTTATGACTTCTATGGTTTCTACATTTTTGGTTTAAGGGTTTATATAGGTTTATCATATTCTAGGGATAATTAAGGGAGCTTAAGATCCTATGCTTTGATAACTTGTACCTTATACTGTATTAACTTGTAAATTAACTTGAAATAAATGTATAATCTTAATATGATATAAAGTTGATTTTTATAATTAATGGTAAAATATTAGACTCTAATTCAATGTATAATGGATTTTATATGCTAATCTTGGTTACTAGGTCTTAACTTGTAATTAGGCTTGGATTAGTGAATATTAGCATTTTGTGATCAATTACCTTTCCTTTATATGATAGATTATAATTATTATATTGTATTTTATATTAGTACATAGATATTATGCAGTTATATTTCTTGAAACATTGTTTACCAAGGGTTTCTAGGTGGTGATCTAGACTATTATGTACATTTATTTGTACTTACCTTTGTATGGTTTGTTCTTAATATTCTTAGCCATTATTATGTCTTTAAAGTATAGTTTATAACTTGTTTATAATCCTTGATTATTTATTCATATGTATTTTCATTTATAGTTTATCATTCTTAAGTTTATAACTAATTTAAAGGGATTCTAACATTTAGGGCATTATAGTTACATTTGAGATGTTCTTATTCATAATGTACTTATTAGATTTCTTTTTAGAACTTAGACTTCATATATACACTATGTTGTAGTGGCAATTTAGGTTAGGAGAGCACATTCATCTTAGCAAGTAAGGTACAAAAGCAAAAATTTCTAGTCAAATTTATATTGAGATCATTATAGCACATAATACATATGTGAAATTTGAGGATTGCGACAGTCTCTCCCCCTTAAAGAAATCTCATCCCGAGATTTAGATAAAGAGTAATGTCATAAAACATATATGAGCAAAATCCTCGCGTTTCCAAGTATATTAAGTCTATACTTGTCTTATATCACATATTCTTAAGTCCATTTAAAAATTCTTACTTACATAAAGATGCGTCCAACTTTATGCAAGGAAGAAATCATAAATTTGGTGATTTAAATTTATTCATCTGACTGAAGAAGCGTCCTAATTCAATAAAATAAATAGGATAAATCATTGACTTAGAAATTTCTGACATAGCACGAATATAAACAAATATTCTAGCATTTGACATATTTATTATACCCTGGAATTTCCTTTTTACGTCGGCGTATGTAAGATGTCCTTTATACAATATCTAAGAAACGATTTTCTAGAGACGAACGACGTTAAAATAGAAGACGATATTTTATTCCTTACAACATGTATATAGGATACATGATAATTTTACCGAGCATATAGCTTATAAGGCCTCTTGCCATTAAAATACCTAATCCAACGACCTACTATGCTGAAAATCTGACACCAGATGGTGTAAAGTTTTGTGTGATGCAGAGTTCATTTCTAACACAGAAGAAGATTTCCATCATTTTCACCGTAGGTTGGATTTATAAACTTAAGTTCCGGTTTACTAGAATCTATGGACGTTCTTTTACTGCTGAATTTATGCTTAAGGTTTTTCTGATTTTTGCACATTAATTACCTTGTTCATTAACTCTTTGGGTAGAGGTAAATGAATTTTTCCAATATATTGGGATTTTGGAAGTGGTAATCTTTCTTCAAAATCTTCGATAAAGTTCTTTAATAAACTTTTTTAATAAAATCTTCTGATGGAGTCTTCTTAATAGAATTTCAGATGAAATTCCATGACATAATTCCATGATAAAATCTTCTAATGAAGGCTTTTATCATCGTATGGAATAGGATATAACTCTACTAAATCTTGAAATTTCCTCGTGTATGTCTCAAGGTTATTTCCTTTTATCATTAGATAGCGGAGTTCTTCTTTCATCTTCTCGATCTATGAAATATTTAAAATTAAATCAAACGATCTTATGTACTTCTTTTATCCAAATAGGTTGAGTATAAAGAATTTCACAAGATAACTGACGAAGTGCTATCTTCTTATAGCAAGCTTCATTTAATAATTTCAAATACAATTAATACGATATAAAATTGAATTGACTTTTTCAATCCAACGGGTGATACTAATAGCATCTTTTCTTTCTTGGATATCAAAAACTAGCCAGCCATAGAATCTTCTTTCGAATATTACTTCTTGTTGACAATTTGCACTTGCAGGATTGCGGCCACATCATTGTTAATTCTTTGTCAAATACTTTTAGGGTTTAGAATGAAGGGAAAGAATAGAAATATTTCAGAATCCAAGATATACTCATATCAGAAAACATCTGTCATATATGTATATGGATACATATAAATGCTTATCGAACACAAGGTATATCTTTTGGGTTTATATAGGAAATTTGCTATGTTGATTATCATTCATATCCGAGGATAATAAATCCAACTATGAAATAGAATTTCAAAGTTTACAATAGATTTATAAAGATATGACTCATACATAATTGTAACATATTTATCCATGATATGAAATGGAGGAATAAAATAGAAAATGTAAAAACTCGTCTTATAGAACAAGCTTCTCTTTTACATATCATATATTCTACAAAAAGAACCTTTTGATAGACAAAAGCCGAGAATAGAATATTTCTAGAAAACGTGGGAAGTTTCCTTACTCTTTCTTCAAACTTGTGGGTTATGTTCAATTTATAATTGATATCATCATAGAAGATAACAGAAATTCCAAAAATATATATTTTATCAAGCATATGCTTTTTCCAGAACTAACGTAATTTTAATTCATAATTATTTGTGAGAAAACCAAGAAATAGGGATATCTTACTTCAAATAAGTATGAAACGATAATATTTTATGAAAAACACAACTTTTATTTATTAACAACTTGTATGTTTATACTTACAATACACAGCTTCACTGTTAACATAAAAGTAAAGACATAAAGTTGAAAGTATTTACAACTTATTAGTCTAATGTATTCATCTCTCCCTCTTAATTTCTTTGATGGCATCAAAAAGACTTCGTATGTCAGCTCGATGTCTAATCTCAATGTCCTCAATGATTAACTCTTGGGTAGAAATCTTGAGCCGAGCTTGAACAATTTATTTATCATGTATCATTTGTCTTCTCTGTAACTTAGCCTTAACTTCTTCAAAATCTTCTTATAGCTTCTCAAAATCTCGTTATATAATTCTCCGGCCTTTCCTAAGTCCTTCAACTTTATCTTCAAGATCATCAATACGCTCGGGAGGAAGTTCTTTCATATAGGGTAGGATATCTTTAATTTGTAGTTCATAGGTATTTTTGGGTAAGTTTCCCGATATAGGTGATAGTACATTAATAGGATAAGGTGATGGAAGATTTTGTTGTCGAGGTGTAAAATCTATTTTTTCATATATGCTCGTATAACTTGCATATAGGGGTCGTCATCAAAGGGTAAAACGACTTTTGGGATTTTCTGATCTTTGGGTGAATTTTCTAAAGTATCATAGGGATTATTCATCGGGAGATTGGAAATATACTTTCGGAAATTATTAGGAATACTTGAAGAACGCTCATCTTGAGAATCCGATAAGATGATAACAGGAGGAATATAGGAATACATATTTCTGTAGACGTCGATAAATCCTAATTTATAATGTATATTATATTATGTATACTTAAACATAATATTACTTACTCATAAGTATAATCTTTATACTTACACATCAACATGGTATCATTTACACATTGTTCTAAAGGGTAGCCGTACTAGTATTGGTGTAATATTACCTCATTCTTGTAGCAACACTGGTATTGGCACGAAGGACCTTTTTGAAATTATTTTAAAACTAGTTATAGTCAAGATTTTATTTCCGGTTCTCGATAACCATGGCTCTGAGTACCAATCTGTAACACCCCCATTTTACCTATAGGCAGCAGAACATTGATCTGGGGTATTACTTCATAGAACACTAGTCATAATAATAGAAAACAACTTAAAAGTGTGATGAAATCAACTTTCTTTATATTTCATTGAAAAAATCAGAGTTTCACAATATAAGGTTCCTAAAATCTATATCAATAATTTCAAGCTTGTGCCTCTTCATGCCATCCTTATGCTGCTCCATGCTATCAGTCACAATATCCTAAAATATATGCTTACAAGTCAACACAAATGTTGAGTGAATTCATAGGTTTGTAATAACAGGTTTGAATACATGTTTACCAATGAAACAATAATTTTATTTCACTAAATTCATGATATCAAAACTAACGAAATTCACCGAAGTGACCGACATGACTGGATCTCATGACAAGTAACCTACATGTCCTAGGTTACCCATTAATTCTCATAAAGTATGCTCGATTACCCCACGTATAGGTAACACAAAAATGATTTGTCAAACCCAATAGATCTATTTACCCCATTAACACACACATATGTGGTTAATGATTCATGATATTTAGAAAACAAGTAACAGTTTGGACACTCGTACAATAACATATTTCAGTAAAATTATATAGTTCAAAAACATATGTATTCTAGTTTTAGCATATAACCCCCTCACGGGTTTTAAAATCATTTAAGAACATTTGAAAGTGAGGCTATGAACTCACCTGGCATCCATAGAGTCTGAGCTATGTCAGATATATTTCATTCACAGATAAACCGCTTGGTCATACAAACCACAACTTGGTCTCACACAAACCTAGATTAACACATTGTGTATAGTATCAAGTCTTTGATTTTTAGTTCAATATTGTTAAGTATTAGTTATGAATTCCTTAATTAATATTTGGTTGTAAATCTATCATCATTGTTCAGGCCATCATACTCGGAAGCCCTTCTATAAACGTTTGAGGAGCGAGGGCACTTCAAATCCTAAATCCAACCACTCAGTCAGAACGTAATATCAAGATGGAACATCTTTGTACAAATCTCCCTACTAACACGATACTTTCATTACTTCCTCATATTTATAATTAATCTTCTTTAGTTTCAAAGTTGGAAAAATAGCCCTTTTTGTTATACTTTGGTATAATTACATTTTTAACCCCTAAAGTTATAGTTTTACTATTTACAATTTAAACCCTCAATATTTAACCTTAGGGCCTCAAACTTTCAAATATTTATTCTTATATATTTAAATTTCACAAAATGACACCTTTGGCCGTAAATTTTAAATAGTTTCAAAAATGACAGTTTTAGTCCCTATACTTGTAAAAATCACATAACAACCTCAAAAATGGACCAAATATTCTAGGATTTGAAACAAAGTATTATAACATATTTATAATCATAATAAAAACATTTCTACAGAATTATAGCTTTTGAAATGGGGTTTTGCTTATTATTTTATGAAATTACAAAACTAGGGTTTTAAGACATCTTTAACTTATAACTTTTATTTAAAATGATTAAATGATCTAATTTATTTTATATTATATTTATAACATTATTCTGGCATTATAAGAACTCTAATAATTCATTATAACAAGACCAAAGCATAGCTAACATAGAAATGACCTAGGATGCTCCAAAATGGCTTCTAATGGCTTCATATGAACACTTCTTGCTATCAAAGCTTCAAGAGCTTCAATGGATACCTTCTAGACATGGTTTCTGGTCTTGGGGATGTCCTAAGACATTTATGGAAGTGGAAATGGAGAATGCGTAGAAGATACAAAGGAAATAGGGTGCAAGTTCTAAGGAATGCATTTCGCCCCTATTTATAGTTTTTCCAACACTTAGGCTGCAAGGTAAGAGTGTAAACGTGTAATATATGTAGATTAGTGATTAAGGGTTCCTAGAAGAGATCTATGCAAGTTACGAGACCTTAAATTCAATCTAATCTTGGTCTTATGGTCTATATTAACTCACGGCTCAAAATGATAAGAACAAGTATATGTCATTGACAAATAGGTGATGAACCTACTTGTAAAATATCTCGTAAGTATCTATGTTATCTGATCCTATGTTTAAATTTAGGAGGGAAAGGGTTTTGAATATGTTTTGGAGGGAAAAACCTAAATCGGGTCCTAAATTAGGGCTGGTAACTTGTAACTTTGTAATTTTGGTTATTAAGGGTTTAGGAATGTGATTAGTGATGGATTAGGGTTTAATTAGGGTATATACATTGTAATTAATAAGTTTGGGTCTTTGGTTTGAAGTTTAACAAAGGTTTGATGTGAAATGGTAAGAAAACTTAGGCGGGTTAGGGTTTCTAATGATTTATGGTTAATTCTTAGTAAAAGTGATTATCCTTCAATTAGCTACTGATGTAAATTCAATTTATACATCCTACATTATCCACGATGTGTTCATGAAGTTTCTACATTGGTTGTACTAAGTTATTCTAAGTAAACATGTCTAAAGGGTGAAAATACCCATTTTGACCTAATTTACAAGTCATGCATTGAAATGTTGTACCTTGTTATTTAGGGTACTTTTACATTGTCTTAATATAATCTTATAATCTTAATGAAGTGCTAAAATATTTTTGTATACTTGTCCTAAAAGACTAGGTAGTGATTCTATGTAGATTTCTTAATATAAGGGTTTTTAGGTCATTAAGCCTAATGACTTTCTATCTTGGGTAATTAGAGTTTATGTTCTAATATAAACTTATTCAAGGGCTTATATTGTATGTTTATGACTTCTATCGTTTCTACATTCTTGGTTTAAGGGTTTATATAGGTTTATCATATTCTAGTGATAATTAATGGAGTTTAAGATCGTATGCTTTGATAACTTGTACCTTATACTTTATTAACTTGTAACTTAACATGAAATAAATTTAGAATCTTATATGATATATAGTTGAGTTTTATAATTAATGAAAAAATATTAGATTCTAATTCAATGTATAATGGATTTTATATACTAATCTTGGTTACTAGGTCTTAACTTGTAATTAGCCTTGGATTAGTGAATATTAGCATTTTGTGATCAATTAAATTTCCTTTATATGATAGATTATAATTAGTATATTGTATTTGATATTAGTACATAGATATTATGCAGTTATATTGCTTGAAACATTGTTTACCAAGGGTTTCTAGGTGGTGATCTAGACTATTGTGTACATTTATTTGTACTTAACTTTGTATGGTTTGTTCTTACTATTCTTAGGCATTATTATGCCTTTATATTATAGTTTATAACTTTTTTATAATCCTTAATGATTTATTCGTATGTATTTTCATTTATAGTTTATCATTCTTGACTTTATAACTCATTTAAAGGGATTCTAGGGTTTCTAAGGGAATTTAGGGCATTATAGTTACATTTGAGATGTTCTTATTCATAATGTACTTATTAGATTTATTTTTAGAACTTAGACTTGATATATACATTATGTTTACAACACATAGGAATATGTTGTAGTGGCAATTTAGGTCAGGATAACACATTCATCTTAGCAAGTAAGGTACAAAAGCAAAAACTTCTAGTCAGATTTTATATTGAGATAATTATAGCACATAATACATATGTGAAATTTGAGGATTATCACATGTGTTTTGTAAAAACCTGCATAAGTTATTTGATAAAACTTAGATTGGTTGATTTTCTTTTGTCTAATATATAATTTATGTGTTTCCTAATATGATTGAGATATCTGATGTGCCTAATGGTAGTGGTATATGCTTAGCTGTGACTCTATGATATCTCATTTGCCTAATTTGTGCTTTTTATCTTCCAAATGCATCGGATACCATATCTTCTTCGTTGTTAGGTTTGTATCCTTGATGTTTAGTTTATTGCTAGTTTAAGGTATTCACTTCATCTGTTTTAGGTTGTTTATGGTTTAGACAGCTTGTTTGGGCCTTAGTGATAAGCCAAAATTTCTCAAAAGACCTATAACAAACTTGTCTTAGCCACTAATTGAACTTAGATTTTTCTTTATTTGCATTTTATGTTTATTTAGCTTATATATGTGTTAGGTCAGCCTTGTACAAATTGATATTACTGATGGCTATTTATGTACAAGGTGATCTCTCTGATGGATTTGAATATCAATACGCCTAAGTGTATTGTTTAACCATGAACATTATGAAGTCACTAAGTGAACAGTCACTCAGTGAGTTGCCTTCGAGAGATCAGCCTGAGTCTAAGAGAAAGACTCGAGTATTCAGTAAGGCGGAACTCAATAAACGATGTACCTGAGACGAACAAGAAGGTGATGGGTTCAGTGAGTGATGACAATAACTCACTGAGCCTTATACGATCTCCCTGAAGGAACAATGCCATATTAAAGAATGAAGAAAAGGTGGGATAAGTTTGAAGAAGATAAGTTGCAGTACACACACGCTTATCGTGACTTACCCTTTTAGGTTAGACAAGGGTACTGAACTTGTAAAGGAGTTTGTCCTCATACCTAGTTTAGGTTAAGACAAGTCTGTACCTTGTACCTTAGTTAAAGACAATAATTGCACATGGCAATTCTTTGTCACGTACCTAGCCTTCTAGTCTATAAATAGGATGCATTTTAAAAGAGAGAATTAAGTTTGTGCATTCAATGCTTTAGTCATTCACAAACATATTCTCTCTTCCAAACATGATAAAAAGCACCTGAGTTATAAACTCTTGTTGACTTAATCGTCGAACATATTAATCGTTAGGATTAATATTGTTCGTTAGTGAGTAGATTACAAACACACATTTTCTATTCAATCTCTATTGTAGTTTCGCATACAATAGGGTATAATTCTTTGAATTATAAGAGTTAAACGTTGAAAAACCTTTTGTGTCTCATTTACTATATTGCCATGTTTAATTGTATTACTTTACCATGAGTTAGGTTTATACTTATCAATATTTTATATAACACTAATTACAAGGGACCAATAAGTGGTATCAGAGCGTTAGGCTTATAAAACTTTTTAACTACCATCTCAAAGTTTCTAAAACCTTGATCCATTATGGCTAAAAGTAATATACCTCAACTTGTTAATAAGAAGGAGCAAGTTACTCAGTTAACGCTCCTAAATTGGAAGTTGAAAGATTTAATAAATGGAAGAAACGAATGTTTGTTATTTAATGTGAATGGAACCCTATTACATCACTTGTATCAAGGATGGTCCATTCAAACCAAAAACAACACAAGGTGATGAAAAACCTGAGTCCTAATGGTTTGACGATGAAAGGAGAGTGCTCAATCACGACCAACGTATCAAAATCATCATAATATCTTGTCTCCCTAAAGATATTATGGAGGCTGTCATCGAGTGTGAGACGGGAAAATAAACATGGACATACCTAGTTCATAGCTTTAAAGGACCGTCCAACACTAAGAAAAATCAGATTATGGACCTGAAACTAGAATTTAACACTTTCAGGGCCAAACCATCAGAAACACTTCCTCAGACCTACACCAGATATAAGACCTTGCTCAATGAGCTATCCATTGACGGGGTGAAACTGTCTAAGCCTAAAATCAATGTTGGTTTTGTGAACAGTCTCCCTGGAAAATGGCTTGGCTTTTCTCAAGGATTGAGGAATGCTAATCATATTCAGACTCAGGATCTTGGAAATATCTATGGTAGATTTATCTATTAAGATAATCTAATTAGTAGGAGATACCCTGAGTCTAACACCCCCAAATATTCATACTTTAGTTCAGCGGAAGAGTCGTTGGTGTTACGGGATAACACATTACTCAAATCATAGACAACGCTTAAAAGTCGCGTCGTTGAATAATAAAGCATTTTCCATTCATAAATGTCAAATTACATAGGTCCCAAGTCATAGTATTTCATACAATTTTACAAAACATTTGAATGGAAATTTTTATTTAAGTGCGGGCCATAAATTGTTGTCGTCTTCCTGAGAATTACCTTCAAGTACCTAAAATAAAACATGTTAAAAAAAAGTCAGCGAGAACGCCGAGTGAATTAATAGAGTTTAATAAAAACCATTAATATATCATCGATATATAATTATTACCGAAAATCATTTTTGTACAAATCTTTGTAATATGTGACAACCCAAAACCGAGGTCATTGCTTAATCTTATTTTTCGATTATTTTTGAAATTTTTGGATCTGTTTGAATGATACTTATTTTTGGAGGTTTAAGTTTAAACCGATGTTGGAAGGTTTATATTTTATATATAATAAGTATAAGGAGTATTAGCAAGCATGATGTCGATGGATGCCAAATATTTTACGTCTTATTGTCGGTTGTTCGGTTTTTGTCATTTTTGATGTTTTATTTTAAATGACGTATTAAGTCGAGTCGAGAGTCGATATTATTATATTTGAGGTATGTTTTAAATTTTTAAATGTATCTTTATGAAACCCGAGCCCCGTAAATTTTTTCAAAATTGACTAATAGTTATTTCCCGTTTTTTAGCTAACTATTTTCATTTTAGCCACAACTATTGCAAAATTACAACATTGGTCCATCAACCACTATATATAAACTAAAAATAAACACACACATCTCATAATTCCCACTCAAAATTTTCACTCTCTCTCTCTCTTGTTTTCTCTCTTGTTGTCGTGACCTCCCCAACCCACCAAAACCATACATTTTCAATTTTTGCTCCATTTTAACAATGATTTGAGCTAAACTAACAAAAGACCCTATCTTAGAATTGTACACATATCATTTTGGTGTAAGAATTTCATACATTCAAGGGTTTTTATTTTTTTCAAGTTGGTAGGTGAAAGTCATGCTCATGCATGTTGTTTTTGGCATGATCAATGGTGATTCTTGCTAAAATCTTGTTAAAAACTTGATTTTGATTTGAAAGTTTTGATTCTTATGATGATCTGAATGTTATGGTTGATATATGTTGATGTTAGGGTATTGGGATGAACATTTTCATGGTTGGTTTTGGTCAAAAATGTGATTTTGTACAAGATTTTGATAGTCATTTTATAACAGTAAGTAAACTGTAAATTCTGGATTTTTATGTTTTGATAAAGGCTTAACTTATTGCTTAGGGTTGTAGATAATTTGATTAGCTTCGATTTGATATAAAGTAGAGCTTCTAGCTCCAGACGAGCGCAAAGTTATGATGTTTTGATTATTCGTGTACCGGGAGACGAGTATCGGCACTACATATAGTTGTTGTCGATATTTGGATCGAATCTCGGGGACTATAAATTGAAGTTTTGAAATTAGTAACCTACTGATAATGAAGTGTGAACCTTAGAGGGTGAAGGACTTTAAAAGTTATTTCATTTGATAAAATTGTAGGAGGACTTTCTATATATAGTAAGTTAGTTTATCGAGTCATTTCATAAACGTTTGACAAGTTTAAAAGGGGTAAATAAGCTAGTACATGTAGTATGTGCCGGCGGACTTTGTTAAAAGTGTAAAATGGTAAAGTAAATGTGTAGTAGAGTATAATGAAGTTATTTATATCGTTTTCTCTCGAGTTTATCGTGACTTTATGAGTTTGATTTTGATGTTGTTATGTATGATTTATTTCTCGAGTCATTATTAATGAACGCGCCTTATTTGATAGGTAGTGGTTCTCGTGTTTGAAAGGCATCATTATCATCGACGATCATATCGTTAGATCTCTTATACTACGGTGAGTCTATAGCCTCGCTTTTTATGCTAGCTACTAAATGTTTTATACCCGCGAGGGGGATACATGCTATTTGAAAATAAATTAACACAAGTCATGAGTAACTGTTGCACCCGAATGTTGCCTAAGTTGATTACATTGTATTGAGTACCTTGTTGCTAAAGACCCTAAATTCATGAGCCGTTAACTATCTTCTGACTTGATGTTGTGAGTCGGGAATAGCCGCTTATTCTAATGATAGTACTATTGGGTTGACCACCCTATCTGAGACCAGGGCATTACGTTGAGCAACCTCTGGGAAGGATAATTTACGGGAATAAGAATGTGGTATTTTAGCAATAGATACACTAGAGGGGCAATGGTTTTATTCTAGTCATGCCGGCATTTAGCGTGGGTGACTATTTGGATAATGGGTCGGTGTCATGAGCTTAAATACAATGTTTATTATTGCCTTGAATATAGATTGTGTGTACGGCAATTCTATAAATGATTATGATTGATTTTCTTCTTGTGTTCAAATGTGATTTGATAAACCTATAGACTCGCTCAACATTATTGTTGACTCGTTTTAGCATGTGTTTTAGGTAATAGGAAGTGATGGAGCATGGAGCTTTGCTTTGGAGGTTGTGCCTTGGCTTTTGGAAGAATGTTGGTCTAAAAACTATTTCTATCCTTTAGTGTTGAACAATTTGTCTTATGTTTGTGTACTGTACTAAACTTGTTGGTTGTTAGTCGAGATCCATGGGGACTAAACGCTTTACTCTGGTGTCGTTTTAGTACAATTATGGGATAAAATTTATGTTTGAGACCTATTAAGAAAATCTTGTTTATATTTATGTGTAAACGTCTCTCTTTTGAGTCGTTCAATATACCTTGTGTGATGATGCTTGTGTCTAGCACCCAATTGTGTATTTTCGCTGCGCAATGTAAATTGGGGGTGTTAGAGATTGGTAATCAGAGCTACAAGTTATAGAGAACTGGGTCGATTTTGAAAATTGTCCTAAACTATAACTTTGGTGTCGAAAGTATTTATTCTTCAAAAGCACAAAACTCCTCTGCAACGCTCTGGTAAGATCACTTTTAGTTTTGTTTTGCATTTTAGATGTATCCCTCATAACTGAAATGATTTCCCGAGTATTTATTAAGTAAATACTACAATATTGTATTGGAATTATTGAAAGTACGCTGAGTGCTTGTCAGTACCATATTTTTTTTGCGAGCATTGCATAAACATCATTTGCATTATGTTGCATAGCATGTATTATGTATAACATTTGCATAAGCATTGCATACTAATTTTTATTTTATTAACAATGACCATAAGTATCCTTGAACCCTTATAATTGTAAAAACTGGTTGGTTTACCTCGTGAGGATGGATTGATATGACTAATGTATTGGATGGTGAGGAAGTAGATAACTTTAGTGCTAGTGACGATGAGGAGCCTTTTGAGTATTTAAATGATGGGATTCCACCTACTGCAGTCGGTTAGACAAAGCATGAATTGATACAAGGTAGTTATGTTCCAAGGGTTAATGTTGTGCCACAAACTGTTCCAGATTGTCAGCGACCTGTTGTTCGTTCTTCGACGCCTACTTGTGATGCTTATATTAGCAGTTTGCTTGGGATTGCGTTTGCTAGGGGTGATGTTCCTGTTGAGTCGAGTAGTGCTGCTAGTGCTCGATCTATTCATGATGGCATATCGAAGGTTTATTGTCCAGGTCCTAGGTCTTATGATGATATTTTCTGTTTTCTTAAGAAGTTTCATAGGTCTTTATTTGAAAGGTATATTGTTTGAAACCCGTGTGATTAGGAGGTTTGAGTAGAATGAGAAGAAGTGTTAGAAATACGTTTTAACGTATATTAGAAGTATCGGTCACTCCACAATATGATTTATGTTGTAATAGCTCGTAGTTAGCAAATAGTTATTAGTTACTTATTAAGTTAAGTAAGAACCGGTCCATGGGCTTGTCATGGACCGGCCCAAGCCCAATGTAAGCTTGGAAGTATAAATACCCCTTTCCACCATGGAAAGGGGTTGGTTGTTGTTCATTTCATGCTTTGATATTAATAAAATCACACACATTTTCTCTCACTTTCTCTCTCTAGTTTCTCTCACTAGAAAACATCAACCCACTTCATAGATTCATAGGTTATCAATATTCTACATTTGGTATCAAGAGCTATGGGGTGATTTAAGGTAAGGATTGTGTTGCTTTTTTAGTTTTTGAATCAATTAGTGATCTTTAGAAAAAATCAATCTTGAATCTTGTTGTTTTTGGTGTTTTTGTTATTGGGATTGATTGATAAGGATTGGATTTAGCTTATTTTGGTAAAAATCATAAAACTTTTTGTGGTTTTTGATCAAAAAATCGGATTTAAAGCTGTTTTTCAAGTCTCGAACTATATTTCCAGTTTATTCCGAATAGAGATTCCGAATAGGAAGGTTTTCAGAAAGCAGGTTTATTCCGAATAGACATTCCGAATAGGATAATTTTCAGAATAGCAGGATTTTTTCCGAATAGACTTTCCGAATAGAAGATTTTCCGAATAGCAGCATCTTTCCGAATAGGAAATTCTTTCCGAATAGCAACTTCTTTCCGAATAGCAATTTGTTTCCGAATTGCCAAAAACTTTCCGAATAGCCAAATCTTTCCGAATAGCCAAACTTTCCGAATAGCCGATTATTCCGAATAGCAAAGTTTTTCCGAATAGCCAAATCTTTCCGAATAGCCAAACTTTCCGAATAGCTTTCCGAATAGCCGATTATTCCGGATAAGGGTTTTTCCGCATAAGGGTTATTCAGCATAGGGTCTATTCCGAATAGGGCATTTTCAGAATAGGGTTATTCCGCATAGGGTTATTCAGTATAAGGGTTTTTCAGCATAGGGTTATTCCGAATAGGAATTATTCCGAATAGGGTTTATTCTGAGTTAGGGTTATTCCGTATAAGCAAGTTCAAGGGGTATTTGAGTTTTTTCGACGATCTTTAGTGGATTTGATCTTGATTTCAACCAACACAACACAAATTCTCAACGTTTCTTCACTGCTCGATCAACCGATAATCTTTGAGTCTTTTAAGTCTTTTAAGTGATCACAATGAATCCGAGTTCATTAATGCCTCAGATGACATCTCTTACGGATATCTCAATCATAACGGGAACTGATAGTCGTCCACCGATGCTTATTAAAGAGGTGTTTGAGGCATGGCAGGGCCGTATGATGCAATACTTGAAGGGCAAACCAACATACGGAAGGCTTATGGTCAAATCGATTTTGAATGGTCCACTCGACTATGGTACCATTGTGGCAAATAACGTGTCTCGACCAAGAGAATATGAAGAACTCACACCGGCACAACAACTCATTGCTGATGCCGATGAAAAGGCTCTACAGACTCTTCTCCAAGCTCTTCCGCATGATATTTATCGCATGGTAAGTCAATATACGGTTGCCAAAGATTTATGGGAACGTCTAAAGGTGTTGCTACAAGGTACGTCTCTTACCAAACAGGAAAGGGAATGTCAGTTGTATGATCTGTTTGATAGATTCACGTACAGCCCAGGGGAAACACTACACGACTATTACTTCAGATTCACTACTCTAATGAATGATCTGAATGTATAAAATCTCGTGATTGCTCCATTCCAGGTTAACACCAAGTTCTTGAATACTTTACCTCAAGCTGAATGGGGTGAGTATATTACCGATGTTAAGTTAACCCAGGATTTGCATAAGTGCAATTTAGATCAAATCTATGCTTTTCTTCAGCAGCATGAGAAACATGTGATTATGCACCGTTCTCCTCGAGGTATGTACCCTGATTCCTTAGCTTTGATGGCGAATCAACCAAGCTTGTCACACAACAACACACCTTATATCTTGGGACATCAAGCCTATCATCCATCACCTTACATGACACCGACCTTCCCCCAATACTCGATTCTACCACAACCACCCACCTCACATCAGCAACAATATCGGTTTAATGCACCTTCACCACAGTATGCATCACAACTTCAACCAGCAAACATTGCACCTTATGCTCAGCCTTCATATTCTTCTTATCAAGAGAATGCATCATATCCAACAAGCTACCCTGATCAAATGAGTATTCCTTCTAGTGATTATGCAACTCATCAAGATCAAGCAATGTATTGTGATGATGAGGAAGTCCCCGTTCCTGTATTCAAACAAGGAGCTGACCCACTTGAAGTGTTAACCACTATGTCTGCTTATCTCACAAGGACTTTAAGCAAACGAGGATACAGAGGATCAGCTCCTACCAACAATCAGTTGAGGAATTCATCCAATTCTCGCCAACAAGCTACTATTGAGAATGGCAGGGTAATGGTTCAGCCTATTCAACCATATCAGGGGAGACCTACCACATCAACTACCAATGCTCGCACGGTCAATCAGGCTCCAATGGTCAATCCTGCTCCACGGGCTAATTCCACAGGCAAGTTGAGAATGATTACATGTTACAACTGCAAGGAAGAGGGTCACATGTCCAGGGATTGTAAGAAACCCAAGAGGAGAAGGGATGGACAATGGTTTGCTGAGAAGATCTATCTGGTAAATGCTCAGGCACAAGGAAGGGAACTTGATGAAGAGGAGCTTGCATTTCTTGCTGATCCAGGGATTGCTGAACAAGACGTTGTCACTACACAGAATGCATCTTATCAAGCCGATGATCTTGATGCGTATGACTCAGACTGTGATGACTTTCAATCTGCAAAGGCTGCTCTCATGGCAACTATCTCCAGCTTAGGGCCAGAAAAGAGATCTGAGGTACTTATTAATACCACTGATAATACCACTGATGCTAGTATTCAACCACATCAAGTTGTGCAAGAGAGTGCTGATTCGAATGAATCTTCGGTGGTGAGTCTTTCAAATGAGGAGACAAACAATGATAGCAATATCAATGTGAGTCCCCAGACTTTGAGTGAATCACAACCGGGACCCATTTCGCATACGCCTACTCCTGCTCAACAAGATTTGGTCATGGTTCCTGCTACATTACTTAGCCAAATGAATGCTGCACTCTTAGAAACCTTAGCTAAGAATAAGAATTTGTCTGATGAGCTTACCTTAAGCAACGAGAAAGTTCAAACCTTGCAATTAGTGCCTTCGTCTAGTGTTCTAACTAATCTCGAATATGATCATTTTAGAAACAAACAAATGGGTCACTTGCAAGAAATCGAAACCTTAAGAGCAAATCTTTCTAAAGAACTTAGCGAAAAGGAGTTAGTGGTCACTAATTTTCAAAAACTTCAAACAGATTTTGAGTCACTCGAGTCTAAGAAGAATGAAATGGAGATTAATGCTGCTAATAAGATTAGAAGTCTAGATTATTTGCTTTTAAGACAATACGCTGCTTCTCAACTAGTGCACTTATTTGATGCTTCATTTAGAGAATTTAACTTATCACGTCAAAAAGGCCTTCCCCCTAATCCACGGTATGCAAAACAAGCTTTAAGACATAGTCCTAGACTTTATAATGCAACTCAATTAGGATTGGCTTTAGACCCGATTGTTTTTCCCGATGATCGAACAAGTAAGGATCTAGTTGATGAGGATCGGTCATACAATTCTGCAAAATATCCTGAGTGTGATTATTTTAAAATGAATAAGGAGCTTGCTAAAACGGATTTTAGAATTCGCTTCCATATGGACAAAGATCTCATTACAGCACCAACCTACATGTTGAATGAAGAAAGCCCTAGTACATTTCCTACACTTGTCAACATGGAAGGTCCTAAGGAAATTCCAAAGGATCTTCCACCTGTTAGCACTGTATGGTTAAACTTGCAAGAGATTAATCAATACTTTACTAATTTTGACAAGGTCATTTTGGATTGTACGACTTCAAATGGCCTAAACGCCGGAGAATGGGCTTTCGAACACATGAACGAGGTGTTTAAAACTGAGATCAATCCGTTTGTCGAAAGTCTAAAAGGAAGTTTTGCGTCTCTTAAGGAAAATCTTGTGTTTGAAATTGGTGAAGTTCAAAAAGTGTTTTATGAAATGGACACCGCTTACGAACTACAACTAATTGAAAAAGAAAAGATTTTAACAGAATATGACCGATTCTTGTCTGCAGTAATTTCGTGTGATGTGCTTACTACTGTAAATGTTAATATTCGAATGAGCTTACATCCGCTACGATTAATTGTGATGCTGTGAATATTTGTGATGATATTTGTGATGATGTTTGTGATCTTTCTGTAAATGTTGCTGATACTGTAAATGAGGTAGATAATCATTCTTGTCACGAATCTAACGCTGAGTTTTTAAAGCTACAAGATTCTTACAATTTACTTTCAAAACGCTTTAATCAACTAGAACAACATTGTATATCTTTAGAATTAAAACAACAAACTCAAAATGAGAATCTTTTGATATCAAATGGTTGTGAAAACGGTGTTGAGACGAGTGACAAGATGATTGCAATTGTTAAGACATTAGAAGAAGAGATAATGAGATTGAAGAGAGATGTGTCATCAAATGAAACACTCAAATTGGAACTAGAGGCTGCAGAGTCTAAAAACCGGGTCTTAGAAATTAGACTTTCGTCTGTTCTAGGGGAGATGGATCGGACAAGACAGGGACTATCCGCTCTTTATGGTTCACTAGAAGAACGCTTCGCTTTTAATGCGGCACAGCAACAATATTATGTTGAACAACTGAACCAAAAGTGCGAGGAAATCTCTGACTTGAACATCCTGCTCATTGACAAAAATATGGTTTTGGCCGAGTTAAAGGAGACACTTCTTCTCACCCGACAAGAAGTTGTTGATAACTTAGCTACCGACTCTGCACCGTCCACTAGTGCTCCAACAACCAAGTCAGTAGTGCTTTATAAGAATCCGCTTCATAAGAGAAACCCGGTTACCTACGATGATTATATGAGGAATGCCATTAAGCATGTAGATCTTGTTAGGGATATCTTAGACGATCTTTATGCCTTAGATCCCTCAAGTAGCTACTATTATTCGGCTCATGATTATATTAAGCGAGTTCAATATTGCTTAGCATATTTGAAATACATAGGTACACCAGGTTCTGCACTACTCACTAATAGGCCCATTGCTGTCACTCCATTTAATAAGACTCCAGGAGCGAAACCGTCATTGGCACAATCAAGTAAGGCACCTTTAAAATCTGTTGCTAATGTTCCCACTTTGCCTTCTACAGGATTAAAAGAGACTACTAAGGCTAAAGGATCGCCACTCAAGAAAGATAAGATCAAGCCCTCCACTAGTAGTGCCAAAAAGAAGAAAGTAGAAGATCACCATAGGAATGTTAGTTCAGTTTTAAATAAGAAGAATCATGTTAAGACTAAAAGCTCTGCGCCTGTGCAGAAGCCTAAACCATTCGTGAATTCTAATTTGAATTGTTGGAATTGTAATGAATGTATGTTTTCCCAACGTCATGATTTGTGTCTTATTGATCATGTAAATGAAATGAATGCCATTAAGAATGGTCTTGAATGGAAGCCAACGGGTAGAACTCGTGCCCAAATTGGCTGGCAATGGCGTCCCACTGGTAGGACCTTTACATTAGATGGAAAAATGTGCCCTTTAACTAGGAATGCATCCATGGAGGTTAGGTCTGAGCGTCCTTTAGTTAGGAACACTCGCACTCAAGTATGGAAACAGCGCCCTTTAATTAGGTCAGCCCCCACTATAGTGCGTATCAGTGAAGAAATACCTCAGGATTTAAGCCAACTAGAATCTACACCACCAACTAGGAAGAAAAAGGCTAGGAAATCTAAGAAACCTAGGGTTAGCAAATCTAAGATTATTAAATCTGTACCTGCTAATAACAAGGAACACTCAGATTCCGATACCTCTACATTGTCTTCGTGTGGTGATATTTTCAGGTGGTCCAAATCATCCTGTGGTATTTGGACTCCGGTTGTTCAAAACATATGACCGGAAATCGCTCGATGCTCTGAAATTTCGCCAGCAAGTTTCTTGGTACGGTTAAATTCGGGAATGATCATATAGCAAAGATAATGGGGTATGGTGAATATCAGATTGGAAACGTGACGATTTCAAGGGTATACTATGTAGAAGGTCTTGGTCATAATTTATTCTCAGTAGGACAGTTTTGTGATTCCAACCTTGAGGTTGCTTTTCGACAACACACTTGTTTCATCCGCAACTTGGAAGGAAAAGATTTGTTGAAGGGATCTCGTGGTGCAAATCTTTATACCTTGTCCTTACAAGACATGATGGCCGCCTCTCCAGTATGTCTTCTCTCTAAAGCATCTAAGACCAAGTCATGGTTATGGCATCGCAGATTATCTCATCTTAACTTTGATGCTATTAATCATCTGGCTAAAAACGACTTAGTTCGTGGTCTTCCAAAGCTTAAATTTCACAAGGACCATTTATGTTCCGCGTGTTCAAGGGGGAAAAGTACCAAGAAATCTTACAAGCCCAAAGCTGAAGACACCAATCAAGAAAAACTTCATCTTTTGCATATGGATCTTTGTGGGCCAATGAGAACTGAAAGTGTGAGCGGTAAGAAATTCATTCTGGTTATTGTGGATGATTTCTCCAGGTTTACATGGGTAAGATTTTTACGTACAAAGGATGAAGCACCGAAGGCTATCATCACTTTTCTGAAATTCATTCAGGTACGTTTGAATACTACTGTCCGCCGTATTCGTACAGACAATGGAACAGAGTTCGTCAACCAGACTCTTCGTGATTACTATGAAGGAGTTGGTATTTCACATGAAACATCCGCCGCACGCACTCCACAACAAAACAGTGTCGTTGAAAGACGGAATCGTACACTTATGGAAGCTGCTAGGACTATGCTTATCTATGCGAACGCTCCATTGTTCTTGTGGGCAGAGGCTATATCTACTGCATGTTTCACCCAAAACCGTTCTATCATTAGGAAACGCCATGGAAAAACACCTTATGAGCTTCTACATGACCGTAAACCCGATGTTTCATTTTTTCATGTGTTTGGTGCTATTTGTTATCCAAACATCAATAGTGAGAACTTGGGTAAGCTTCAACCGAAAGCCGATATAGGTATTTTCATTGGTTACTCACCGTCCAAGAAAGCATACCGAATCTATAACCGTCGTCTTGGCAAGATTGTAGAAACTATGGACGCAGATTTCGACGAGCTGACAGCGATGGCTTCTGAGCAACATAGCTCTGAACCCGCGCTTCATGAGATGGGAACCGGTGCTATTAGTTTCGGATTAGTTCCCAATAATCCTACTTCTACATCATTTTTACCACCATCAAGGCCCGAGTGGGATAAACTGTTTCAACCATTGTTTGATGAATTCTTCGATCCCCCGACTGATGAAGTTCCAGCACCTGAAGCAATCGCTCCAATCCCTGAAGTGGTTGCTCAAGCTAATGAACCTTTATCTAATGCATCTTCAATTCACATTGAACCGGATGCACCTTCACCAAGTGATTCTCAAACTACACCTGAATCGTCACCCCTACTTGTGTCTAATGATGTGGAAGAGGATTCTATTGATCACGACTTGGAATATGCTCACTTGCAAGAGCTTCCTTTCTTTGGTGTAGCGATCCCTGAAAATCCTTCAGCCGCGTCTACCTCAGAAGAAGCTCCGTCTATTGTTCACTCCAGACCACCTAGGATTGAAAACCATAGCACTAAATGGACAAAAGATCACCCAATTAGGAATGTCATTGGAGATCTAGATCGACCAGTCTCTACACACCATCAATTACAAGAGAATGCACTCTATTGCTACTTTGATGCATTTCTCTCTGAAGTTGAACCTAAAAATTGGCAGCATGCTATGACTCAATCATCTTGGATTGAAGCCATGCAGGAGGAACTAAATGAATTCCAACGATTAGAAGTATGGGAATTAGTTCCTCTCCCTGACAAGGTTAACATCCTTACTTTGTTATGGGTTTATAAGGTTAAACTTGATGAGATGGGTGCGGTATTGAAGAATAAGGCTAGATTGGTCGCTAGAGGATATAAACAAGCCTTGGGTATAGACTTTGAAGAATCTTTTGCTCCTGTGGCTAGATTGGAGGCGATTAGACTATTCCTTGCGTATGCTGCTCATATGAACATGATCGTCTATCAAATGGATGTGAAGACGGCATTTTTGAACGGTGAACTAAGGGAAGAAGTCTATGTTAGCCAGCCGGATGGGTTCGTCAGTACGGAGTTTCCTAATCATGTGTACAAGCTTAAGAAGGCTCTCTATGGGTTGAAACAAGCTCCACGCGCGTGGTATGATCTCCTGTCAACATATCTCATTTCGGAAGGCTTCTCCAAAGGCAAGGTGGACCCCACTCTATTCACTCTCAAGGAAGGCAACGACATGATTCTGGTACAAATTTATGTTGATGATATAATATTTGCTGCCACTAACATAGAATTGTCAAATCGCTTTGAGAAGATAATGTCCACGCGCTTTCAGATGTCGATGATGGGAAAAATTTCATTTTTCTTAGGATTACAGATTTCTCAAAATCCCAGAGGCATCTTTATTAATCAATCCAAATATGCTCTAGAATCTCTTAAGAAATATAACTTTGAAAATTGTGACCCCGTGGACACTCCAATGGTGGAGAAATCCAAGTTAGATGAAGATAGGAATGGGACTATTGTCGATCCAAAACTTTACTGTGGGATGATCGGCACCCTTCTATATCTGACTGCTAGCAGGCCTGATTTGCAATTTGCTGTATGCATGTGTGCCCGGTATCAGGCTCGGCCTACCGAAAAGCACCTACATGTAGTTAAAAGGATCTTTCGGTATCTAAAAGGAACACTTCATCGTGGTCTATGGTATCCGAAAGATTCCTCTATTGCTTTAATATATACGCAGATGCCGATCATGCTGGATGTCAAGACACGAGGCGTAGCACTTCTGGATCTGTGCAACTCCTAGGAGATAGATTGATCAGTTGGTCTTCAAAAAGGCAGAAAAGCGCTGCAATTTCTAGCACGGAGGCTGAATACATCGCCATGTCCGGTTGTTGTGCTCAAGTCCTTTGGATGAGATCACAATTAACTGACTACGGTTTGGGATTCAACAAAATCCCGATGTATTGTGACAACAAGAGCGCCATTGCCCTTTGCTGCAACTATGTTCAACACTCCCGGGCCAAGCACATAGACATTCGCTACCATTTCATTAAGGAGCAGGTGGAGAACGGAGTGATCGAGCTGTATTTTGTCACTACTGAGTACCAGCTGGCGGATATGTTCACCAAAGCCTTAGATCGAGGACGAATCGAGTTTTTGATCGACAAGCTTGGCATGAAATCATTCACTCCAGCGACTCTCAAAGAGTTGGCAGAAGAATCAATTGAATAGTCGTGGTAAACTATTTAGAGTATCCTTTGTTCGTGATCATGTATATTATCGTAAATATATAAACCACAAAAAGAAAATACAAAAATATAAAACCAACAACAATCATAAAAAAATATAAAACCTACAAAAACCATAAAAATTATAAAATCAAGAAAAACCAAAAATATTTTTCGTTTTTAAATCGGGCATGTCTTTTAGTACGGTAATATTTACGGCCTTAGAAATGTCAATCAATATTGACACGGCGCCATAAATAGAGTCCGTATAAAAGTTGTACATTTTTAAAACATGCCCATTATGGTTTGCTATTATTTCAGATAGCAACCCGGTTTTCATATTAAAGTCACGTATTTCCTTGGAAAACGTTGGCTCAGAACGGGAATTAATTTTCTCGGGCGTATTTACAAGCCAAATCATGCAAAGGGATCAAGTTTACTTTACAACTTGGTCTAACACAAATTTGTGTACGTCTCAGTGCATTAATTTGTTAAAATAAGAGAAATCTTATTGACACCACGAATCGATCTTTTCAAAACATCAATTGGAAAATGTTTTTCATCATCATGTGCCTCGTTAAACAATGACTACAGCTCTTTAAATAGAAAACGGGTCATCGTTTAAGGGGGAGAAAATGTTTCTTCATCTTTCACATCAAAAAGATCTTCAAAAGTTTTCAAGGAAACTCAAAAAGCTCAATGGTTAATGGTTGGATTGCTTTGGCATTTGTCTTGTTGTTGCTTATAAGTTTGTCATGAATAGATTTGTGCGTGTGTTAAGATAGGTTAATCACTAAGGCTCGGGAATTTAACATAAGATAAGGTCAAAATGACAAGAATTAAAACTTGGAAAAACATAAGAATCTTGTTTAAAGAAAGAAGAAAAGTTGAGGGGGTAAATTTGACAATATGCCAAACTTGTGAAAAGTTGACCTAGTCAAATCTCACCCACCCCGTCTCTTCTTTTCATTCCCTATCTTATTGTGTTTTTTCACTTTTGCCCGCCATTAACAAACACACGAACACACGAAATCAAACAAAACAACTCAAAATCATTCATCTTCTTGTTCAAGATCTTCAAAAGGTATCAATTCGGCTTAATCATTCATGAAAAACAATTTAATTAACTCTTTTTAATTGAAAATCACTCGAATGAAGTTTCTGCTTAATTAGGGTTTAAATTAATTGGGGGTTTTGCCTGGGATTGATTCGGAATGGCTCGAATTGAACTAATTTGGTCCTTAGAACACTTGAATCAAACGAATAAATGCCTAATTAGAATAATCATAACTGTTTTGAACATTCCGAATAGGAGGACTTTCCGTGTAAGAGCATTTTCCGAATAGAATGATTTATTCCGCATAGGCCTAATGTTCCGAATAGACTTTTTATTCCGAATAGGGAACTTTTTCCGAATAGAAGATCTTTCCGCATAAGAGCATTTTTCGAATAGAATGATTTATTCCGCATAGGCCTAATGTTCCGAATAGACTTTTTATTTCGAATAGGGAACTTTTTCCGAATAGAAGATCTTTCCGCATAAGAGCATTCTTTCCGAATAGAATGAATATTCCGCATAGGAGAATTTTTTCCGAATAGAATAAATATTCCGCATAGGAGAATTTTTTCCGAATAGAATGAATATTCCGCGTAGACCACATCTTTCCGAATAAGGAATTTATTCCGCATAAGAGTAATCTTTCCGAATAGGATTTTTATTTCGCATAGCCTAATCTTTCCGAATAGAACTCTATTCCGCATAGACTGACTTTTTCGAATAGAATGTTTATTCCGCATAAACAGATCTTTCCGAATAGTAGTTCTATTCCGCATAGGCTGTATATTCCGTATAGGACGATTATTCCGTGTAGGCATGGCATTCCGCATAGGAAAATTATTCCGCATAGTATGCTTACCATGTCATGTTTATTCCGGATAGTGGTTTATGCTCAGTTAAATGCTTATTCTGAATGAAGGATGTTTGAGTGATTCTTGCAAGCTTCAGGGATTAGGTCATATGTTTAATGCTTAGGAATACAATCATATTGATATTCATATTTGTATGTTTCAACCTTTGTGTTTTATCTTATGCAGAGACGATGACTAACCCTACAGTACAACAAATACAAGACACCAGAGCCACCGCCATTGCCGAAGCCAAGACTCTAAAGTTTCTTCCAAACAACTTCCGTTTGAAGGAGGTATCTCATTCTACCCATAATGGATTTAAGGTAGGCACAGCCATGCTTGATAAATCTCATCTAAAGCATGCGCTAAGGAGAAGTGCTTTAGTGCCCTATGACTACCTTTACGAGTTCTGGGCTACCAAAGAGAAGACGTCAAACAAAATCACATTTTCCTTGGACAACAAGCAGCAGACGCTTACTGTGTCAGACTTCAGGAAGATCTTTGGATTTAGGCCGACACTCAAAGGCCTATCATACTCAGCCAACCCGACTAAGGACCAGATCATGGAAATGTTCACTGCCATTGGTTGTCTTGACATACGAACCGCGTCTGAGTTTACTACTGCCAAAGTTGGTCAACCATGGAAAGCTATTTTTGGGATTCTAAGCCGATGTTTAACACCCAAAACAACTGGGTTTGATGCTGTTCGTCCGCCAATCATCAAGATGTTTTATGGTATGTTTAAAGGTATGGGTATTGATAATGCATCATTACTGTGGGAGGAGTTTACTTTTCAACTCTTCACAAACACGAAGGGTAAGGTTAAAAGTTACCAGTACCCTAGGTTCATTAAGCTGATCATACATTACTTTATGGAAAACGATGCATCCATTAATAAGCGTACAGGAAGTCGTCACCACACGATGGATGATGATGATTTGGTAGACTTAAGGCAGGAGACTCATTCGAATACGGTTATTCCTGGTCCCATTCCCAGTCATCTTCTGACCGATGAGATTATCGCATCTGATGATTACAAGAACTTGCTACAAGAAATTGAGAATCAACGAGCAAGCATTCTAGCAGGTGAAGATTCATCTACCACGGTTAAGAGCAAAGGTAAACAGAAGCAAACAGAGTTACCTGAACCCAAAGCCAAAAAGAAGAAGACTGCAGCTAAAAAGGGAAAGGGTACGGCTGATGAGTTAGTTCTCCACGATGAAGAAGATATTGATGATCCTGCTCTTAACAAGGCTGAGAGAAAAGCAATGAAGATAGCTCTTGAAAGGAGTAGGAGAGATACGGGTGGTAGTGGTTCGGGTGCACGGGTAAATATTGAGGAAGAGTATGTGGAACCAGATGATGTTTTTGAGTTTGGATCACCTGAAAAGTATTCTACTTCGAAGGAGACATCCACCCCCCTGTTTCAGCAAGTGTTGCAAAAAAGACTGGTGCTCCTACAATCATAGTGTCTACTCAACCTTTAGCAACTCAACTTCCACCAATACAACCCGTACCAACCAGACCGGTTTCAACACCATTTCTTCCACCACCAATAACTCCCATCCTTAGTACCGTAGTCACAACCGAGCCTATTCCATCAACCCAGAGCAGCTCTGCAACGTCTACAATGGCTGCATTGGTAATGGCCGAAATGTTTGATAAACATACGGACAATCACAAAAGAGAGATGGATGAACTTAGCCAAGAGCTACATAGACGAGTTCAAAGTGAAGAAGCATCTAGGAAAGCTCAAGAAGAGTTGATTGCTAAGTTCGCTGCAGATATGGAATTTACACGTAAAGCTCATGCAGAAGAAGTTGCTCGGGTCAAAAAGGCTGAAGCTGATAGGCATGCAGCACGAATTACGAGACTTCGAGAAATTAAGGATAACTATAAAGAGCAGAAAGAAGCTCTTGAAGCTTCTATTGAGCAGAGAGTGAAAGAATCCGTTGAATCCCTTATGCCTAAACTGCGTGATGAGTTGAAGACACTCGCTGCTGATAACTTGATGATCAAATCATCCAATCCTTCAGAAGCCGCCTACAAGATTGCTTATGACTTGACGGATTTTGAATTAAAGAAGATCCTCAAGGCTCGTATGAGGGAACTTGGATCGTTTGATAAATCTAGGATTCAACGGGCTCTCTTCAAATCCCTGAATGACGCTATCATGGAGGATGATAGGTTGTTCAAGACGTTTGGAAGTGTGGTACCCTACCACATTCTCCCTGAGGAAGAAAGGGAAGAGAGTGAAGAAGAAGAGGGTACTGGTGGAGAAGAAGAGGAAGAAGAAGAAGAAGAAGAAGGAGAAGATGATGATGGTGGTGATGATGATCAGGATGATGATGATGATGATGATGATGATAAGGATGATGATGATGATGATGATGATGATGATGATGATGATGAGGATGAGGATGATGATGATAATGATGGTAATGATGGTGGTGATGGTCACCAGGAGAGTGCTAAGGGGAGCAACGCGGATAACGATAAGGATGATGATGGGGGTGAACAGCCTAAAGAGGGGGATAAGGTTACCAGCTCAAAGAAACCTGCTAAGTCTGGAACCAAGTCCAAGAAAGATGCAGCGCAGAAGGACAAATCAACATCAACGGAATCAAGACGATCTAAGTGGCGCCACGATGTGAATGCTACAACAGCGTCATCGATTCCCGGTACTTCTATTGCTGTATCTATACCTATTACCACTAACCCTATTAGTCCTGTTTTTGTTGCTCCTGTGATTGCAGAATCGGTAACCGAACCTGAAGCTGCACAACACTCACCCGTCCATGACAATGCCGAGATGCCTGAATCAGAACAAATAGATGTTCACGTCTCCACTCCTCTACAACAAGAACTACAATCTACTGTTCCAAGCACAAGGGACTGGGCAGACACGTTGGAGATTGACGAGACTGCACCACCACAGGCTTGGATTACGGCAGCGGCGCAATATGATCCGATCACAGACGCTGACAAAGATGTCATGTATCTCCGTATCCGCAGTCCGATTGACTTATGTGCATTTCTTGCTCATGAGTATAAGACTTCGGTTACTCCATCTTTGGTGAAGAAAGCACTGAAGGATAAGAGACTTCGCGCCAAAACCCGGTTGACCCAAATGGAGTTCGAGTATTATGCCGATGAGATCCTGAAAGCTCTGAACACCGTTCAACGGCCAGGTCTTCATGAATAAGAAAGAGCCCCACCTCCACTTGATCCTACTCAAGATAATCAGATTGCTCTCGACTTCTTCGTCACCAATGATCTTGTGTATCTTCTGAAGGGGTCATCAAAGTACGCAACCTCCCTGACCTTGCTGAAAGCTGCCAACTGGGGGACCATACCCTTTATCGAGGAAAAGGTAAATCGACTCTGGGTCCCAAAGGTAAATCGTAATTATGATATGTATGCTGTCATAGGTGCATCACACTGGGACGAACGAGTTCGAAGGGCGTACAGGGGCTGCTGTCTAGTCAATTCAGGGAGTAACGTTAGATCCGATATCCGCATCTCCAGCATCTTAGGGTTGAAAAATGAAGCCAAGAATGGCTATTATCATGTGACGGAGATTCGCTTGAAAAGGGAGGATGACAGAGAATACAAAATCCAGCAGGGAGATTTTTCCATCATTCGCCTTGAGGATGTCGAAGATATGTTGCTTCTGATGACCCGAGATCAACTCACACATATTCCTCGTGAAGACCTCATTGCCTTGAATACAGCACTTCGTATGTTCACACGAAGCGTTGTTATCAAGAAAAGAGTTGAAGATCTTCAGTTGGGAGTCGAAAGCTATCAAAGGAAGCTCAACTTAACCCGTCCAGTGAATCAAGTTCTACCTCAACATGTAGATAGATGTCCTTATACCGGCATTTCTGTTCCGAATTGCGGCATCTTCTACTTGAACAGTCGAGGTTTAATGAAGTTTATGAGGGTAGGTGAGCTAAGTACAGTGATGGGACTCTTCTACAAGTCAGAGGAAAGTTGGAGCATCTGAACTCGGGTGGGACTTTGCCAAAGATGACGAAGGATTGGCATAAGGGTTATCGGCAGATGGCGAATTATGTGATCAAGAAGATTGATCAAAAGCTCCGTGAACGTAGATTGATGAGGAGTTTGGAAAGATTCGTTGGTGGTAGACCATATCTAGTGCACCACAAGCTACTGCAATGATCCATCTAATGGGTCGTACATTTCAGGTCCACTTTATATTGGTTTTCAATTGTGAATATGTATATTTGTGAATATTGTGCTTTAATGGCTTGATGTAGTGTTAAGGTATGATAATTTTTCAAGAATTTCTCACGAGATTCTAAATCTTTCAAAATATATCATACTAAAGCACTACAACTATCCCTTATTAACTTAAGGGGGAGCATGAACATGTTCTATGGCCAAACAACGATTTCATTTTTACCCAAAGACCGGTTAATCCATTCAATATCCCAAATATTAATGGTTAACATTTTGGATAAGGGGAGAAAATGGGATTAAGGATATTTAAATGATACTTGGCTAAAAGATGAAAAAGACTTAACGATTATCCAACTTAATATGTGTAAAGCACGTGTTAAGGGGGAGCGTTTTTGATGAACAAAACACCTAAGGTACAAAACTTTTGATTTCAATATCACAAGTACCTTACGTGATTTTCAATGATTTTTCATGGTGGCAATTCCTTCCCAAAACACACTTAATTCACGACGAATGTGGTGACAAAAGGGTGGTAGGAATAGGTTTAGTCCAATGATTCATCAGAGCCGATGGAATCTTCCCAAGGACAATTCCCTAGATAGAATTAGAAGTCCTAGGAAAGATGGAGAAAGAATGTGAACGTAGCTGAATGCCGACCAAGTACTTAAGCTAGCACTGGAACAATCACAACAAGGTGCTAGTGATGACGTATTGGTAAGCATTGAAGGGGTTGAAGAATGAAAAAGAATTGTAAAGATAAAGGGTGTAAAGAAAGAAGCCCTCCTTACAACTTTAGGCAGAAACCGGGTCAATACATATGCTATTGAGGTCATTTTTGCTAATGATTCTCGGTATTGAAGAAAGACATCATGGACCCAGTGATGCAATGCACAACCCTTCCCAGCTAACTCAAATATCTCTCAAAAGGTATTTGTTTTAATCACACGGAGATCAACACGTTATCTATTGGTTTATTCACTCCGAATAGACTGGTATTGAAAAGGTGGCACTCCTCTCCAGCCATCGCTCACTAAATCAAAACGCACAATCGAGTCTAGAGCCAAGAGATCATCAAAAGTCTCATTAGGACACTTTCCATTTATTCCTTGCTTTCTCACACACTGTGAAAAGTAAGAGATTTTCATGAGTCCTACGCAGTATTCCTGTAATATTGCCAGAACATCTGAGTAATACGCAAGTATTACAATGAAGATGGAAATCCTGCTTGAGCCAACATCAAACAAGCTCATGGTAGGTTACACGTGCGGTTCTTTTAGAACCAATCTTGTGAAAAACTGGAAAGAAACAGTGGTTTAATTCTTAATTGAACTTAAACTCGTTCCAGGCCTCTTCGCATTATCATATGATCTTGCCAGAACACTCAGAGTGACTCTTTATTGATCACAGTGACGAGTGGAAATCCTTCTAGTGTTAACATCAAACAGCACTTGGTAGGTGACGTGCAAGATTCTTTATGAATTGAGCTCGTGACAACTGGAAAGCAACAATGGTGAAAATCTTAATTGAAATTCACTTGTTCCAGGTTTCATGAATTGACGGCTTCAAATCACAAGGATAATTTATCCAAGTGATTCACTCTTTATGTTCGCAGTCAGCTTTGGACGGTCGAATAAAGAGAACGGGTTTACCCGCGAAATCCTGTCAGGAAGTTACTTAATTGAAACTATCCGTCACGGGTACGATATCTAATATCGTCCAACGGTCTTCACCGACCGGAGGTAAAATGCTACCAAATTAGAATAAAATGTTCAAAGCCATTTTATTCGTGTCGTTGCTGTGTACCTGTTAAAGACGGTGGCGTTGCTGTGTACCTGTTGAAGACGGTGGCGTTGCTGTGTACCAGTGAAGACGGTGGTGTTGCGGTGTACCTGTAGAAGTCGTTCCCACATGCTTATGTTTTTCTGCATCAAAGTTCAGCAAAAATTCAAGAAAGTACAAGATGAAGTCTTCCGCTGTAACAAACTCTGAAACTTTCGAGAATTCAACAAAAAGACATAAGTGAGTGGAACATGGAGTCACGAGGAGGCAAAATTCACAAGTAGGCAAAGATCGCACGTGAAAGGCCAAAAGAACAATGCTCTCAAGCCAAAGCCAAAAAGATCAAACCAACATATTCACAACAAAAGAAAGAAAAGAAGAAAAGACTACGAGCTAAAGAACGAAGACTTAGTATAGTATGCTAGGTTTAGAACTTTGTAACGTGGAGTGACCTCCCTTAGGGGGAGATTGTTAGAAATACGTTTTAACGTATATTAGAAGTATCGGTCACTCCACAATATGATTTATGTTGTAATAGCTCGTAGTTAGCAAATAGTTATTAGTTACTTATTAAGTTAAGTAAGAACCGGTCCATGGGCTTGTCATGGACCGGCCCAAGCCCAATGTAAGCTTGGAAGTATAAATACCCCTTTCCACCATGGAAAGGGGTTGGTTGTTGTTCATTTCATGCTTTGATATTAATAAAATCACACACATTTTCTCTCACTTTCTCTCTCTAGTTTCTCTCACTAGAAAACATCAACCCACTTCGTAGATTCATAGGTTATCAATATTCTACAAGAAGTTTGACAGGTTTGTTAGTAGTGTGGGGAGATCAGAGTTTGTTAGGGCAAGAGAAATGGATGAGGTCGTTAGGTTAAGATCTATGGTGTTGAATTTGAGTAGGCAAGTTGAAAGGTTACGTGAGGAGAAAGAAAGGAATGCAAGGTTGGATGCTTGGGGTTTGCCTATAAGATCTATTCCTAGTCGAGGTGTAGTGATTCGTGATGTACCGAGTCAGGTTGAAGCTCAAGTGTTGGTGAATCCAAGTGAAGGAGGTAGTCGAAAGGGGAAGGAAAAAGTGGAAGAAGATTCTGAGGATGATGATAGCAGCAGTGATGATGAGCCTATGTACAAGAAGCTGCGGGAATCTGATGTCTAGTTCTTTTATGTTGTTTTTATTAGCCTTGTTGTAATAGAACTTATGTAGACTCGTACTGTAGTTTATGATGAAACTTAATGACTTTAAGTTTGACGTGATGAAGGGTTGTAGTGACATTACTTGTTACAATTTTGTGGAAATTTTCCAACGCAATCCAAATTACCTTCATGACTTATGATTTTTCTTATTAGTTCTTTTGTGAATTGGTTAATGATTCATTGTGAACTGTGTTGTTGGTGCATGTAGTATCCATGTTACATCTTGATAGATAAATCCTTCTTCTTATCTTGATATGAATACTTACTTGTTCTTTTTCTTCTATGTTATCACAAGAAGGAAGGAAGGAGTTGGGAGGCATTTTTCTGACTTTACTAAATTGTTGTTTGGTTAGTTTCCAAAAACATGCCGCCTAAATTAACGACTGCTACTGTTAATACCATGATTGAACAAGCTATTGCTAGAGCTTTGGAAGCTGAACGTGCTGCGAGGAACCAAGAGGCTGAGAACAGGAATGCTGCTGGTCAGGTTGGAAGGAATGTTGCAAATCCGGTTGGAGGTAATGCTGATGAACAAGCGGGAGGAAATGCTGCGGGACAAGTTGGAGGTAATGTTGCTGTTCAGCAGATTCAGAAGGAATGTTCTTATGCTAGTTTCATGAAATGTGGACCTACCCAATTTCGTGGTACTGGTGGTGCTTTGGAATTAAGGAGGTAGATTGAGAAGATTGAAAGTACTTTTGAAGTCAGTGGATGTTCAGAAGCTAGTAAGGTGAAATTTGCTGCAGCTATTTTTCAGGATGATGCATTAAGCTGGTGGAATAGTCAGGTAGCTACTGTGGGATTGGTTGAAGCTAATGCTAGAACATGGACTGTGACCAAGGAACTGTTAACTGCTAAGTTTTGTCCTGAGGAAGAGTTAGGTCAGTTGGAGGATGAATTGAGGCATTTGGTGCTGAGAAATAATGATATTGTGGCTTATACAAGGAGATTCTCTGATTTATGTTTGTTTTGTCCTGATGCTTTTGCTGATGACCGTAAGAAGATGAAGCAGTATATCAGAGGTTTATCTAGTAATATCAAGGGAGAGACTACTTCGTCGAAACCCAAGTCATTTGATGAAGCTGTTCAGATGGCTCATGCTTTAATGGATGTAAAGCTGCAGGATCGAAAGGATAGTATTGCTGAAGGGAATAAGAGAAAGTGGGAAGCTGCACACTCAAATCAAGGGCAGAATCGTGGTGGTTATCGTAATAACAATAACCAAGGACCGAATAGGAATCAGCAATACAATTTGATATTGAATGATGGTGTTCGTTAATAAGTGTGAAAACACTTATCCTTTTACCACTTATTTCCAATAATAACAAGACCAAAACGTGTATTTTATATCGTAAAAGTCGGAATTATGTGTGGTTTGTATTTTTATTATGTTTTAGGACCAAAAGATGAAAAGGAAGAAAACACGGGCTTTCACGGGCTTTTATCAAAGAAAACGAGAAAAGACGAAGTCAAAATATCAAGAGTGCAAAAAGAACGGAAGTCCAAGGCCTATTCTGAAGATTTATCGAAGAAAAAGTCTAAAGACGGAAGTTTAATGAAGTCAAAGAACTCAAGTCTAATTATAGAAGAAAATTATAAGACGAGTTCAAATCCCGAGACGACGTCGAGAAAGACAAAGGATTTAAATCGAGTCGACCCAAGAAGAAAGAAAGAGGAGGCAACACATGCTCTCCCCCATTGCCTATAAATACCCTTCTAAACGCATTAGGAGGGTGGTTAGCTAGTTTCATTTTCATTTTTCCTTTCTAGTTTTAAGAGAGAGAAAGTTTTATGCTTTCTCTCACTAAGTTTTCATCTTTTCTTTATTTTTATCTTTCAAGTTTAAGCTTTTGATCATCCTTGTATTTGGATTTCATTAATCACAAGTTCAAGTTAAGATTTTTGTTCTTTAATCTTTCTCTTAATTTCTCTATTTTGGTTTACTTTGATCCGAAATATTAAAGACTTGTGTTTGATCTTGATGTTTTCGTGATTAAAAAGTTAATCTTTTTATTCCTACATAAGCTTTCATACGGTTTAAGTTTTAAGCTCTTTGTGCTTATTGGCTTATTTGTATTTTTAGCTTGTTCACTTTTAAGCTTTCTTAAAAGTTTTATTGTTTTTAAAGTTCGTTTTATTGAGTTCCCATGTTCTAGATTCCAAAAGTTGTCAAATTTGTGCTTAATTACTCTTGTCTAAGTTGGTAAGTGCTTATTGTGTTAACTGCTTATTCATTTCTGCTTAAGTTGCTCTTTGTGTTTCTTTACGATCTTAGAAGGGTTTTCCTTGTTCATTTCTGCTTAAGTTGCTCTTTGTGCTTAATTACTCTTGTCTAAGTTGGTAAGTGCTTATTGTGTTAACTGCTTATTCATTTCTGCTTAAGTTGCTCTTTGTGCTTAATTACTCTTGTCTAAGTTGGTAAGTGCTTATTGTGTTAACTGCTTATTCATTTCTGCTTAACTACGATCGTGAGTGCGATCGGTGGTCACGATCATATTGCGATCTGAGTACGATCGCATTGCGATCTTTCTTTGGTTTTTGTTTTATTGTCCTTAATTTTCAAATTTAACTTTTCCCGCCATCTTAACTTAGAATTATCTTAAACAAGTTTCGTCTTAGTTTATTTTTACCAAGATTGCAAGTTTTTAATCATTTACGTTTTAATTTCCAAAGATTGCACGCTTTTATCTTTAGTTTAAATTTTACTCAACGACATTTTAGTTTAAAAATAGATAATCAACCAACCATTTTATTTTACACCGAGAACAATTGAGTCGCACTAATTAACGGTAATCAATTCGAAAAGACTTGGAACAACGAACTTTGATACTTAGTAAATCTATGTATTAAATGGCGCCGCTGCCGGCTCTTTTCGTGAAGATTAACGGTTTTTTGTGAGAGACGCGTTGGATTTTGGGATTCATTCACTTTTGAACGTTATTTTTCTTGCTTAAAAATTTTCAAAAATCCGTAAAATTAAAAAAATTTCAAAAATAAAAAAAATAGAAAAACATAAAAACCAAAAATATTTCTTGTCTATTTTTCTTTTCCTTTTGTAGGTGTGTATGCGTACTCGTGCTCGTAAGAAGAAATCAGCTCAAGCCGAAGTCATTACCCCACCTATTGTCACCATGGACAATCAACCAATGATCGAGCTTTTGCAATCGCACGTAGAGGGCAACACCGATGCTATTGTCATACCCGAGATTGGAGTCAACAATTTTGAGATCAAATCCGGCTTTATTCAAATGGTCTCTGCTCAACCTTTCTTGGGACGTTCGCTTGATGATCCTCATGACCATATAAAAAGGTTTCTTCAACTCACCAATACAGTTAAGTATAATGGGGTTTCACAAGAAGTGATTCGCTTGCAACTTTTTCCTTTCTCCTTAGTGGGACAAGCCCGGAATTGGCTTTATAAGGAACTGCCACAAAGTATTCTTACGTGGACAGATTTAGAGACCAAGTTTATTAACTACTTTTCCCCACCCTCACGCACTACCGCTTTGCGGAATGAAATGATTACCTTTGAACAAAAGTACGATGAGACATTTAGTGAATCTTGGGACCGTTTTAAGGAACTTTTAAGAAAGTGTCCACAACATGGTTTCACAAACGTACATCAAATTAATACTTTTTACAATGGTCTAAGAATGAATGACCAAGATTCGCTAAATAGTGCCTCGGGGGGTAATATTTTGGTTAAGTCTTCTAATTCCGCATGGGATATAATTGAGAATAAGTATAGAGTGCAAACCAAGAGTGTTTGGACTAATGTGGCTAGTGCTAGCACTAATGAGAGCGACAAGAGAATAGATAAACTTACTACGCTTGTTTAAACACTTGCTCTCCAAACCGCTAACAACACCAAAGCTATTAATACTCAAGTTAATGCTTTGAGTCAATCATGTGAAATATGCGGGGGATCTCACTCATACACCGATTGTCCTTCGACTCATGACAATCTGGAAAATGTGTATGCCTCCAACGGTAACTTTTCTACGGGAGGCTATCAAGCACGTCCTCAAGGTGACCGCAATTTTCACCACCCAGTTTTCCCCCACAAAACCCAAACAACCTTAATCGCAACAATCAAAACCAACCTCGTGCTCCAAATCAATATCAAACCCAAAGAACCCCATATCCACCTCAAAGAAACAACCAAGTTTACCAACAACCTGCTTATCAACCACCTACCTACCATGCTCTTCCTCCCACCCAACCCACCATAAATAATCAAGAGATTGACACTTACATGAGGACTAATGATGTGATTGTGCAAAATCTTCGGCGAGAAATGGCCAACATGAAAGCAGATATGGTGAAACAAGGGAATGATCTTCGAGCCGATATGCGAAACTCTTTTGCAAGTCAAACGAATGACTTAAGGAACATGATGGCTATTTTCTTCCCAAGTAATCAAGCCTCTGGTTCGGGTTCTCTTCCGAGTAACACCGTTGCTAATCCAATATGGGAGATGAAAGAAATCACCACTCGAAGTGGAAAAGGTTTAAAGGAACTCAAGCTTCCTACACCTACACCGGTGATTGTGACAAAGGAAAACGAGTCTACTTCTCCAATTCCTCCAACTTCTACTTCTCCAATTCCTCCAACTTCTACTTCTCCAATTCCTCCAACTTCTACTTCTCCAATTCCATCGCCTTCTACTTCCACCCCTCCACCACCCAAGGATGTGCGTGAGAATTCCATCCCAAAGCCTTCATCTCAACCCAATATACCTTATCCTTCGAGGTTGAGGAAAGAGAAATTGAACAACAAGGATGATATTCAGGTTTCTAACTTTCTTAAAATGTTTAAACAACTGAATTTCAATATCTCCTTTGCTGAGGCTCTCGCTCACATTCCAAAGTATGCCAAAATGTTTAAAGATCGTCTAAGTGATAAGGAGAAACTCCTTGATATCGCACAGACCCAACTTAATGAGAATTGCTCTGCAACCCTCTTAAGGAAATTTCCAACAAAACTTGGTGATCCGGGTCGTTTCTTGATTCCTTGCAACTTCCCCGGGGTAGAGAATTGTATGGCCCTAGCCGATCTAGGTGCTAATATAAACTTAATGCCATTAAGTGTTTGGAAAAAATTATCTCTACCCGAGCTAGTCCCCACACGAATGACTTTGGAATTAGCGAACCGTACGGTTGCTTATCCGGTGGGGATAGCCGAAGACGTCTTCGTTGGTGTCGACAAATTCACCTTTCCGGTGGATTTTGTTGTCGTTGACTACGAGATGGATCCCCGTATTCCATTAATCGTTAGACGTCCATTCTTGAGGACCGGTCGTACTCTCATAGATGTAGCCGCGGGCGAATTAATCATGAGAGTTGGTGACGATAAAATCGTTTTCAACATGGGTAAACTTTCTAAGCAGCCTTCCGAAAACGAGAGTGTTAATTTCATTGACGTTCTTGATGAGGCTTGTGAAGAACATTTCAAAGACGCTTGTAAAAGTGGTTCTTCTTCTCTACCCACTGTTGAGACCGTTGCCTCTATTGCTCCATCACTAACTCCATTTGGAGAAAGTGATTTCATTTTCAAAGACTTTGAAGCAACTTTGGGAGATGTGGACTTAAAATATGACGATTCTCCCTCCAATTGGGATGAAGACATTCGTACCATTGAGAAACTTCTCAATGAGGACCATATTTCTCCACCATCTCCTAAGGATATCTCTATTGATGATCCGAATTTGAAAACATCTTCCATCGAAAATCCTCCGGATTTAAAACTTAAGGATCTGCCGTCTCATCTTGAATATGTGTTCCTTGACGACAACAAGAAATCACTCGCAAAGGACTTGAAAGAAGAAGAAAAATCCCGACTTATCGTCGTGCTGAAGAATCATAAGAAAGCGATTGCATGGAAAATCTCCGATATTCATGGAATTGATCCTCACTTTTGCACACATAAAATTCTCATGGAGGACGACTTTAAACCCACTATTCAAAGCCAAAGAAGGGTGAATCCCAAGATCCATGACGTTATAGAAAAAGAGGTTGTCAAACTTCTTGATGCGGGCATGATCTATCCTATCTCGGATTCACCATGGGTTAGTCCCGTCCATTTTGTGCCTAAGAAAGGCGGAATCACCGTTGTGCCCAATGAAAACAACAAGTTGATTCCTACTCGTCTCGTTACAGGGTGGAGAGTTTGTATAGACTATCGCAAACTCAATGATGCTACGAGAAAGGATCATTTTCCCCTTCCTTTCATGGACCAAATGCTTGAACGTCTAGCGGGTAATGATTATTACTCCTTCTTAGACGGTTTCTCGGGTTATTTTCAAATACCCATCGATCCCCAAGACCAAGAGAAGACCACATTCACTTGTCCTTATGGAACATTTGCTTACAAAAGAATGCCTTTTGGCTTATGCAATGCTCCCGGGACTTTCCAAAGGTGTATGATGGCTATCTTCCATGACATGGTTGAAGAAACTATGGAAGTCTTCATGGATGATTTCTCGGTCTATGGTGATTCCTTCTCTACTTGCCTTGCTAATTTGGAACGCATGCTTAAGTGGTGTGAAGACACTCGCCTTGTTCTAAATTGGGAAAATACCATTTCATGGTAAAAGAAGGCATTGTTCTTGGACACGAAATCTCCAAAGCCGGTCTTGAAGTGGACCGTGCTAAAGTCGATGTTATTGCTAAATTACCTCCACCTTCAACCGTGAAGGGTGTGAGAAGTTTCCTTGGTCATGTGGGCTTCTATCGTTGATTCATTCAAGATTTTTCTAAAATCGCTCGCGCGGTGACCCACCTCTTGGAAAAAGATACTCCTTTTATCTTTTCTAAAGAGTGTCTCGAATCTTTCAATCTTCTTAAGGATAAGCTAACTAAGGCACCGGTCTTGGTTACCCCTAATTGGGAGCTACCTTTTGAATTGATGTGTGATGCTAGCGACTTTGCTATTGGAGCGGTTTTGGGCCAAAGAGTGAACAAACACTTCCAACCAATCCATTATGCTAGCAAGACAATGACGGGGGCTCAATTGCATTATACCACTACCGAAAAAGAGCTTTTAGCTGTAGTGTATGCTTTTGAGAAGTTCCGCCCCTATCTTGTCATTTACACCACTACGTGTACACCGATCATTCCGCGTTGAAGTACTTGTTAACTAAGCAAGATTCTAAGTTAAGACTTCTTCGTTGGGTTTTACTCCTTCAAGAATTCAAAATTAAAATTCGTGACAAAGAGGGAGCCGATACCCTAGCCGCGGATCATCTAAGTAGACTTGAGGATCCTTATCAAGGGGATCATCCAAATTAAGAGATCAATGACTCTTTTCCCCTTGAGGCCTTAATGTCTATCAATCCAAATCTTGATGACACCCCGTGGTCTGCGGACATTGCAAACTACTTAGCGGGTGGAATTCTCAAGGAAGGGTTACGTCCCAACAAAACAAGAAGTTCTTTAAAGACATTGAACACTATTTCTGGGACGACCCTTACCTCTTCAAACAATGTGCGGATCTCGTCATTCGTCGATGTGTTGATGGACCGGCAGTGGTACAAATCCTTGATGCTTGCCATAAAGTACCCACCGGTGGTCACTTTGGTCCCAACTACACCGCGAAGAAAGTTTTCGACTCTGGATTTTATTGGCCCACCATTTATCATGACGCTCATGAAATGGTTAAACGTTGTGATGCTTGCCAAAGACAAGGCAAGATCACACATAAAGATGAGATGCCTCAAAATTTCATACAAGAATGTGAAATCTTTGATGTATGGGGTATCGATTTTATGGGGCCATTTCCTTCATCTAAAGGGAACAAGTACATCCTCATAGCCGTTGACTACGTTTCTAAATGGGTTGAAGCTAAGGCTCTCCCTACGAACGACGCGAGGGTGGTTGTGAACTTTCTGAAGCAACTTTTTGCTCGATTTGGTGTTCTTCGTGCTATCATCAGTGACCGCGGGACTCATTTTTGCAATGATCAATTTGCTCGAGTCATGGCTAAGTACGGTGTCAATCACCGTCTTTCCACCGCTTATCATCCCCAAACTAATGGGCAAGCCAAGATACCTAACCGCGGATTGAAGTGAATTCTGGAGCGTACTGTGGAAGAGCATCGTGCCTCGTCGGCCGATAAATTAGATGATGCTTTGTGGGCTTTCCGTACCGCTTATAAGACCCCGATTGGTTGTACACCCTATTGTCTTGTGTACGGGAAGGCATGCCACATCCCTATCGAGCTGGAACATAAGGCATACTGGGCCTTGAAGTGGGCCAATTTCGACATCAATAAAACCGGCGATCTTCGGAAGATTCAACTCAATGAGCTAAATGAACTAAGGAATGAAGCTTATGAGAACTCATTGATCTACAAGGAGAAGACTAAGATCATCCATGAATCTAGGATTAAGAACCGAGAGTTCCACGTTGGTGATCAAGTTTTACTCTTTAACTCTCGGTTGAAGATCTTCTCGGGCAAGTTGAAGAGCCGCTGGTCTGGTCCATTCACCGTCGCCAAAATCTTCCCATATGGCACCATTGAGCATTCTCAGCCAAATGGGCCCAATTTTAAGGTGAATGGCCAGCGCGTGAAGTTGTACTTTGGTGAGGACATCTCTCATGAGATGATTCCATCCCTCACCACGTTTCCCTTGAATTAAGTTCTGGATCGAGTCAGGCTCATGACTCGGTGAACAAAAACAAGCGCTTCTCGGGAGGCAACCCGTGATCTATCCTTTACCGTTTTCATAATAAGTGTAGGGGGAGCCCCGTATGTGTTTGTTGTCTTGTTTCTTCTAATGTACAGGGATTTAAGCTTCAAAGATCCATTCTCAATGACTTTTGACGAATCGTGATCCCGTGTGCCCGTCTTCCCGGTTCTATCCTAAACTGTCGTGATTCAATATTTCATATCTTATATGATCACATTGAAATCACTATAGTTGTCCTTTCCTTAGCAACATTTAAACAAAGTGCACAATGTCATAAGTGTAGGAGAGTTTACTCCCACATGCTTAAACATTGAGGACAATGTTTATATCAAGTGTAGGGGGGACTTCTATCGAAGTAAGTGATCTTTTCCATGAATTTGCCCTCATTTTAACTGGAAAATTTGATTTTTCGACATTTTTCAAAATTTTTAATCTATTTTGGCCTAGTAGTATTTTCCTTTGTTATCGTTATTTACTTTCTTTGCTAGAATAAATTTTTAATAAAGTGGTTTTAGATTTTTCAAAGTCATAAATATTTTGACTCAACCCGAGTTTACTTATCTAAGTTTACTCTAGCTAGTATCCTTAACGTGTTTAAGTCAAGTTTTGCTAGGATTTTATATAGGGAACTTTAAAACGCGAAAGTCTTAACTCTCACGGGTTGAGAACGAAGACTTTTCGCAAGTTCCTATAATTGATCCTAGAGAGTTGTTTATCAAGGGAACTTTAAAATGCGAATTATAAACTTGAAAAAGTCTAAGAGTTTGCAAGATCCTATAGATGACTCGAAAACCCAAAACTCTGATTTAATTGGCTAAGCATCCACGAGTCTTATTCCTTGAGATTTTAAATTGTGGAGAACGAGAGATGATAGAGTCAATTATAAGTTTGGTATTCTTTCGTGAATTTATGTGAGTTGATTATAAGCTTTTTCTCCCATCGCTTGCTAATAAATTTATCTGCAATAAATAAGGTTGTACGATTTGAAAAGTTACTTAGCTTCTAGCACAAGATCGTTTAAAAGTTGCTCGGTATTGATTAGATTTCATAGCCAAGGCATAACTCATTGAAGCGGGATGCAAAGATTGGCGAGTCCAAAAAGGTCCTAACAAGGCATGAGGGCTACATTTTGTTGCTAAAGATCCAAAAGTGATGTGAAGAATCATTAATCGAAAATCAATATGAAGGATCGAGACACACGACGAAAAGCAAAAACTCCCCAAAAGATCATGGAGAAGTCTATCCAAAAAGGCCCTAACAAGGTATGAGGATAAATAGATCTAAGTCCTAAAAGGAGGCGGATCGTTGTATATCAAAGTCCAAAATAAAGATTGGAGAAAAATGAAGAAGTCGTGGTCCAAATATGAAGAATCTCTCAAAAAAGCCAAAGTGAAGAAATTCCTAATATGAAGAGAAGACCATAATTTCAAAAACGTCTCTCAAAGATTTGAAGTATGAAGTCGCTGCCAAATATCGGTCCGAGAAAGGTCTCAAATAGTGAAACGAGTTATGCCAAGATATGAACTTTAAGAGGTCCCGAGAAGCAGTTTTAAAAAATTTTGTCCTTTAGCTAACTATTGATTAAATCGTCCCACTTTATTTTCTACCTAAAAATTATCGAAATAAGTCAAACAATGCATCCTCGTGAACATTAAAGATAAAATTAAAAAATAAGAGATACACCTAGGAATAAGGGAGTCTAAGTAAATAATTGGCCCACATGAATTCGTGTTAGTTTGCTAACTTATAATAACAATGATCTCGTTTTTAAGCTTGGTATGGGGAACGTGAAACTTGAGGATGATAAACATTCATGGCAGCCAAAACCCCCATGTAAGTCTTTGATTTCTTTACTTGTTTCTATCTTTTTATTTTTCCTTAAATATTTAGTATTTAATAAAGTCCAAGGTGGGTTATTTATGATGAAAAATGTAAACCGTGCTTTAAAATTAATGCATTGCATGAGGGCATTGCAATGGTCAAGTATAGGGGATTTAATAAGTGTGAAAACACTTATCCTTTTACCACTTATTTCCATTAATAACAAGACCAAAACGTGTATTTTATGTCGTAAAAGTCGGAATTATGCGTGGTTTGTATTTTTATTGTGTTTTAGGACCAAAAGATGAAAAAGGAAGAAAACAAGGGCTTTCACGGGCTTTTATCGAAGAAAACGAGAAAAGACGAACTTAAAAGATCAAGAGTGTAAAAAGAACGGAAGTCCAAGGCCTATTCTGAAGATTTATCGAAGAAAAAGTCTAAAGACGGAAGTTTAATGAAGTCGAAGAACTCAAGTCTAATTATAGAAGAAAATTATAAGACGAGTTCAAATCCCGAGACGACGTCGAGAAAGACAAAGGATTTAAATCGAGTCGACCCAAGAAGAAAGAAAGAGGAGGCAACACATGCTCTCCCCCATTGCCTATAAATACCCTCCTAAACACATTAGGAGGGTGGTTAGCTAGTTTCATTTTCATTTTTCCTTTCTAGTTTTTAGAGAGAGAAAGTTTTAAGCTTTCTCTCACTAAGTTTTCATCTTTTCTTTATTTTTATCTTTCAAGTTTAAGCTCTTGATCATCCTTGTATTTGGATTTCATTAATCACAAGTTCAAGTTAAGCTTTTTGTTCTTTAATCTTTCTCTTCATTTCTCGATTTTGGTTTACTTTGATCCGAAATATTAAAGACTTGTATTTGATCTTGATGTTTTCGTGATTAAAAAGTTAATCTTTTTATTCCTATATAAGCTTTCATACGGTTTAAGTTTTAAGCTCTTTGTGCTTATTGGCTTATTTGTATGTTTAGCTTGTTCACTTTTAAGCTTTCTTAAAAGTTTTATTGTTTTTAAAGTTTGTTTTATTGAGTTCCCATGTTCTAAATTCCAAAAGTTGTCAAATTTATGCTTAATTACTCTTTTCTAAGTTGGTAAGTGCTTATTGTGTTAACTGCTTATTCATTTCTGCTTAAGTTGCTCTTTGTGTTTCTTTACGATCTTAGAAGGGTTTTCCTTGTTACGATTCCTGGCTACGATTGCATTGATTGCGATCCTTTGTTCTTTCTTTGGCTACGATCCAAATCCACACCACGATCACTCATTGCGATCTGTGGGTGCGATGGTGTGTCACGATCCTTGAGTTCGATTGCATAGATTGTGATCATTGTGTTACGATCACTGACCACGATCAATGACTGACGATCCACTTGTTGCGATCGTGGTTGCGATCTGTGAGTGCGATCTCGCTTTCCCATCGCATTGAGTGCGATCTGACCGCAGACTACGATCGTGAGTGCGATCGGTGGTCACGATCGTATTGCGATCTGAGTACGATCGCATTGCGATCTTACTTTGGTATTTGTTTTATTGTCCTTAGTTTTCAAATTTAACTTTTCCCGCCATCTTAACTTAGAATTTTTTTAAACAAGTTTCGTCTTAGTTTATTTTTAGCAAGATTGCAAGTTTTTTATCATTTACGTTTTAATTTCCAAAGATTGCACGCTTTTATCTTTAGTTTCAAGTTTACTCAACGACATTTTAGTTTAAAAATACATAATCAACCAACCATTTTATTTTCCACCGAGAACAATTGAGTCGCACTAACTAACGGTAATCAATTCGAAAAGACTTGGAACAACGAACTTTGATACTTAGTAAATCTATGTATTATTCGTGCTGCCACTGGAAATCAAGGTAACAAGGTGAATTCGAAGTGTGGTCGATGTAATCTGTATCATGTAGGGAATTGTCCACCTGCTTGCAACAAGTGTGGGAAGGCCGGACATAAGATGGCAGATTGTAGAAACAAGGGTGTGGCCACTAGAGCCAATGTTGTTAAGGTAGTTAATTGTTCTAGATGTGGAGGCCATGGACATAAGCAAGGGTACTGTCCGAGGGTTGGCATACGACAGGGAGGCAATGTTGCTGCTGTTGCTATTGGGATTGCTGCTCCAGCCTATGTTGTGGGAGATGCTGACAAACCTCAAGGGCCGAATGTGGTGACTGGTACGTTCTTACTTGATGCTTGTTATGCTACTGTGTTATTTGATTCTGGATCCGATAGAAGTTTCGTAGATGTTAGATTCAGTCAGCTATTGGATAGAGAACCAGTAAGATTAACAACTAGTTATAAGGTGGAGTTAGCTAATGGTAAGGTTGTAAGCACTAGTTCTATACTGAAAGGTTGTTCCTTGAAGTTAGGTAATTATGTGTTCAGTATTGATTTGATGCCTATAGAATTAGGATCTTTTGACGTGATTGTTGGAATGGACTGGTTAGTTGGTAATGGTGCAGTGATTGTTTGTGGAGAATGATTAGTTCAAATACCGCTAAGGAATAGGGTATTGACTGTGAAAGGTGATGTATATACTTCTCGTTTGAGAGTTGTTTCTTGTTTGAAGATGATGAGGTATATAGAAGCAGGTTGTGATGTGTTTCTTGCACAGATAAGTAATGATGGTTTAACACCCCCAATTTACATTGCGCAGCGTAAATACACAATTGGGTGTTATTCACAAACTTCATTTCACAAACTCTTTAAACGACCCAAAAACTGTATATTTAGGAATAAATACGGAAATAATTTATATCAATGTCTAAAACCTTCAATCCCAAGTAAAATCAGTTTAAAATATATCAGAGTAGCGTATAGGTTCCTCTAGTAACTTAATCAAAACAACAAACCTTTTACCAAAATACTTGACCATTTACTATATGTTTATGACAATAGGGAAAGAAATCTGTTTTAGACCAAACACACCAAAAAGCAATCCGCAATCCTTCTCCAGCAAGCTCCGCAATTCAACAACTTCAAGTACCTGAAATACATGCTTAATACCATCAACACAACGGTTGAGCGAGTCTATAGGTTTTACAAAACATAATTGAACACATCGTAAAAATCATTCACAATTGTTTAATAGAATTGTGGCCAAATAATCTATTAATCAGGTATATCATCTTATAGCAGTAGCTAATGAATTGTATTAAGCTCATGACACCGACCCCTTAACTTAGTCACCCACGCCAAATGCCAGCATGACTAAAAAAATTACCAGTGCCCCTACTAGGGTATCAATTGCAAGAATACCAATTCTCATTCTCGTAAAAGTATCCTTCCCAGAGGTTACTCAGCGTAATGCCCTGGTCTCAAATAGGGTTGTCAGCCCAATAGTACTATTATTAGAATAAGCGGCTATTCCCAACTCGCAACATCAAGTCAAAAGATCGTTAACGGCTCATGAATTTATGGACTTTTGCAATTAGATACTTATACAATTCAATTCATCAAAGGCAACAAAGGCAACATCAGGTCCAACAATTATTCATGACATGTGTTCATTTTACTTCAAATAGCATGTATCCCCCTCGCGGGTTTTAAAATCATTAAAACAAGTAAAAAGCGAGGCTATAGACTCACCTGGAGTAATAGCAGTAGTAAGACGATCTTCGACGATAGTTGATGCCCGATAAACACAAAAACCGCAACCTATCAAATAAGGCGCGTTCATCAATATAAACCCGAGTAAAATCCATACTCAGTAACATCAAACTCAAAATCATAAAATCACAACCAATCCAAAAAAAATAATACAAGTGACCTCTTTACTCCATTCTATATGTTTATTCTATTAGTTAATTCTTTCTATAAAAATCTGTCGGTACACACCAAATGTACAGGCTCATTTACCCCACTTAAACACATCAAAATTTTATGATACTAATCAGAAACTTCACTTACTATATATTGAAAGACCTGTTAAAAACTCATCATAAGATTTTACATTTAAAGTTCCCTGCCAGACACATCTATGAACTACAAAAATCGGACAGTTTTACTTCAACAACTCATATAGTCTTTTAACACATTTATTTTTCTCCTTTTATAAAACCGACACTCGACTTTGAAAATAAACTCGACATCCTCATACTTAACACACATCATCAGTACTTGACACATTTCAAATTCATTTTTATAGTCCACGAGATTCGATCCAAATATCGACAACAATTATATATTGTGACGATACTCGTCTCCCGGTACACGAATATTCAAACTAACGTAACTTTTCGCTCGTTTGGAGCTAGAAGCTCTATCTTATATCAAAACGAAGCTAAAACATCCTCTACAACAATATCTAGTTAGTTCATTTCAAACTCAAACTCATATTTTCAGAAAATTAAGTTTAATAATGTGTTTTACAATATATATATTTAAATATCATTCTAAATTAATTTTTCACCACATTTTAACACCATTTTTACCACTATAATCATCCTACTACTACTACTTTCAATCATAACACTCAAAGTCATCCTAGATGGATCAAATCATAAAAACTCAACTAAAAAATTTCAACATGCAATCAACAAAAATGATATATAAACATATAAACACCTACATACAACAAGAATTTAAGATCAAATCACCAGATTTTCATCCAAAAATGGGGTTTTCAAAAATGTTCATGCATGTGTAAGATTTTCATACCAAAAGATGTAGAATCAAAAGATAGGAATGGGACTTCAATTGGTTTTAAGAGATTCAAGCTCAAAATTGAGATGATGGTGGTTTTGTGGTGGTGTAGGGTGACGGAAACAAGGGGAGGGGAGAGAGGGGAGAGAAATTTCTAGTGGTGTTGTGTTTGTGTGTGTTATTTGTGTATAAATTTTCAATTTATATGGTGGAAATTTAGGGTAGTTTTTGCCAATTGTGATTCTTGTGGACCAAAATGCAAATACTTTGTTAAAAAGCGGAAATGACTATTAGTCACTTTTGAAAATATTTACGGGTCTCGGGTTTCATAAAAATGCTTCTCAAAACTTAAAACGCACACAAAATATGATATTATATTGTCCCGGCACGACTTAATACGACATTAAAATAAAAACGTCAAAATATTAAACATCGACATGTTTAAAATAAACGTAAAATTTCTCGGGCATCCGTCGATATCGTCATTACTAATAATCCTCGCAACTCATCAAAATGTAAAAATATAACTTTCACCATCATCCAAATCAAATCAACAATCGTCATGAAAATCAACCTCGTCAAAAATTTCAAAAATATACGTAAAAATATAATTAAATAATGACCACGGTTTTGGGTTGTTACATCCTACCCTCCTAAAAGAGAGAGACGTCCCGGCGCTCAATCCGCCTCACACTCGCACTTTCTCACTTCTAGAGTCAACGTGACCTCTTATCCTCAAGAGATACTCACGTCTTTCACACCAGTCCAACTCAATTCTTATGATATCACCATATCCACAACTATTACTACACTTCAACTTTCAATTTGATATTCTATTATGCTAATATTCCTTCATCATTCATACTCTTTCTGCATCACTTTATCAGTTTCATTCTTGCCCCAATACTCTGAAAACTTGACCCACGACTAGGTAAATTCTCAAATTACACCTCTTAACTACTGATATGACAATTATTGCCGTATAAAGATTTCATCTTCACTAGGTTCCATTAGTCCTCATAGTGAAATATTAAGATATCATTACCCAAGTTTCAATTATATGTTGATGTGATTGATACCAAATTCAATTACCATCGTTCAATTCAGCCTTTCACTCTGTCCATTGCTTTCCGAAAATATGCAATATTCCTTCTTAACTCAATTCTTCACACTTTCTGTAAAAATCTCTAATATTCAAAATCAATCTCAATCTCTGGATTACATATAATATGTTCAAACCTTAATCAATACTCATACTTTATCACCGCGATTTCCAGTATTCAAAAATTACTCTGCCTCTATTGAGGTTACACTCAAACTAATTATAATGAGATTATCCATAATTCTAACCAGTCACTTATATACTTTCTATACTCATCTTCCACTTTCATTCATTCTAAAAATTGCTATGTCCCAAGTGTAGTGCTTGTTAGATCACTGAATTGCTGTACCTTCCATAGTACGTTATTACATCTTCCTCATATTATATACTGTTTAAATAACTCCGTTTGTCTCATATATTCAAATCTGAAATGTATAATGGTCAAATCACTTCCTGATATCGTAATACATTTTATTTACCCCAAGTTCTATAACTTATAGTCTGATTTCGTAATACAATTTATTCCAACCATAATGTATCAATACTTCAACTTGTAAAATTCCTTCAAAACTACATGCGACACTCTCAGCACTCTAAGAATAATTAAATTCTCTTTTTAATATGAACAATTCATTCACCACTGGTCCTTGCATTCTTAACACACTCTCTGATCTAATAGAAGAAAAATTAGATAATCACCATAACCGTTTTTGTCCCACAAAAACATACATCTCAACTCTCTCATTTCTATTACCATTCTATTTCAAAATTTCCGACAATCTTTTGATCTTCTTTCTTTGGCAGTTCTTTCCCATTAGTTTATCAGTTCAGTTCTAACTTTCTTTCCATCCTATCCATTCTGCTTGTTGTTACCAATATTCCAAATATCTCAAAACTCAAGAGTCAATTCTCAATTACTCCAGAAACTTTATAAGTCCTTTTTCCATCTCCTCCTTACTAGATACTCACTAGTTGATAGTGAAAGTATCCACACTCATCCTCCATAATCTGAAACATACTTCGTAATACAGAACTATAACATATCCCATCTAAAATTTACCGACTATTATTTCCCATTCATCATTAGGTAATCCTTAACTCCTTCCTTTTAAAATCCCCGAATGGCATTTATAAACAAGTCCTTCTTATTCTTATTTTCATCATACTTGATTCCATACAAGTAATACTTTACTATCCCAAAATAAATACCACATCGTCGAAACTCATGGTCATATAAACCCTGTTATACTTCTTTATTCAAGTCAACACACAACTATTACATTCCTTTCCACATGATATTATCCAAATATCATCATCGCAACTCTATAATTCCATCAGATTTCTCCAATACTAACTATACAGGCACAAAACTTCAATCTATCCTCAGCTTTCATACACAACTTCCTCAACTATAAAATCAGATCTCACAACCACAACTTAAATATATGAATGGATTTCACACATTTAGTTCTTCTTTGTCAGCTTTATACTTGGTTCAACAATCAATGAAAACCTCCTGATAAACCTCCGATAATACTCAACTTACACAAAGTAATTGACAAGCTTCAGTCGGTTTCATCGGTATCGACAAAGCCTCAATCGTTTCAATCTAGTCAGATTTTCATGATCACTTCAGCCATAGATCGCACATTCTAAAACATCTATATTACTCCAACAAAAATTCTTATTCAAAGAATTTTGCACACCATTCCTTTTTTTATAACAATTTTTCAATTGTTAGGGAATACTTTTCTTTCCTTCAATCATCTATTCATCACAATAAACATTCACAATCAATAATGGACACCGACTTCTGGTGCTCAGTTTGTTCAACCTCACATCCATCGTCTTATTCACAAAACATACAGCTTATTTACTTACTTACATTATCACTCCTCTGACGACTTACCCTTCCAGTCAAATCAGATTATCCTTATTGTCTCATCTGCCAATCCTTACAATCAATCATATTACCATCCTCAATTTCCTGATAATGCCATAAAATAAAATATACAATCAGATTGCATAACTCCTATCACTAATCTAACACAAAGCTTCCTTTTTCCCAAGACGACAGTGAACTCTACGATTCTTGTAGAACAATCACATAATACCCTCAAGTACTAACTCATCTTCTCATTCTTTTCCGACTACTACTAGTAATACGCACAAAAAATTCGACCTATTATAATTTCCTACATACCTTCTCATCATTGATCAATAAAATCGTCAAATAGAATTTCCACTGATTACTTCCTGAAATCAGTACTCAATGCTTAACAAAATTCCAATTTAATTCTTTCCACCTTTATTTATCATATCCTATGATATTCATCCTTATCCTGTTTAACTTTCTCACAACTCTAGTTCAGTTAATTGTGCTATACTTCTTAATTCCATAAGCTCAGAAAATATTTCCTTAATATATATATATATATATAATTATTCTTCCGTCGATGAATTTCTCATTTCAACCAATCACAAATTTCTTGTTGATTTCTCGTCCTCAGGTCAGCTAAAATCTTATATCTTCAAATCTCAATATATCCTCAATAACACAGTCAGAATTTAAGTACACCATCAATAACACTTTCAGAATTTCAATAAAATTCTAACTCAATGATTACCAGATAAGAATATACAAATTACTACATCTAAATCTCAACTCTTATCAGCATTTCCAAAATATAAGCTGTAATAGCAGCTACATTCCCTTCATATTGATTTTCCATTATTTGAATAATTCCTTTATTCAATCTCCTTTACCGAAATGAAAATATTTCATTACTACAGAAATACTAATTCCTATACTACACTCCTTTTATTCCTTCAGCAGCTCGACCTCCAGCTAGTCCGTACTTACGTCAAGTAAATAGATAATTACTTAAGTGGTATAAAATATATGTGATCTACACATCATATTTCCTCCTGCTTACCCGATTCATAGTAACTGCTTGAATACCATTTCTTCTTATCTTAGACTATTAAATTCCAAGTTTACCTTCTATTAGAGAAAATAAATTCCTATTCCTTATTGTCATTCGCAACAATACCGTTCCTTTACCCTTTTCTGCCACACTTAATTTCGAATCAGAATCAATATTTAATTTACTATCTCTTTTCGTCTAGTTGAACAATCCCAAATGACTATCTATATATCAAACATCCATCAGTTAATCGAACTTGCCCATATAATTGCACCTTTCCAATTACCATCAATATTCGTACGACACTCTTCACCGCATCTCTTCTCATTCCTAAGAATCCAACACACAAACATCCTTTTAAAATCTTGCAGAATAGAAGCAGCATCTCCAACTAGAACAGCAGCATCTTCATTCCCAGCAGCATCTTCAGTCTCAGCAGCATCTTCAACTAAAACAGCAGCATCTTGTCTCCTCTCAGCACTATTAGCTTCAAACAATCTAACAACTATTCCCACAATCATATAATCTATCCTAATGGTTGGAAACCTTTGGAGACATATTTCAAGATACTCGGTCACACAGGAATCCCTGATAATGACAGAAACATATCTCACTAAACTCTTTCTATGCGATAACAGTAGAAAGAAACTTGATAAGTATACACATCGAGATAGAAAGAATAGGGTCTTTTCATCAAGATATATCATGGATACTGCATACGCCAGCAACACAATACTACCTAATTTCCACAATCATCTTCCAAAATAGATAATAACAAAAACACATCAAAAATACTAAAGGTTAATAGTAGATTTCATCCATAAATCTGAGAAAATCACAACAAAATCGTGTCACTAATGTAACTTACCCTTACCACCCTAAACAACAACAATAATGATAATCCATCATAATACTACCTCACAACATCTAGACAATTCAAATACAACACAATAATACATAAACTGTAATACAACAAATATCCATCACTACATCACTCCATAGGATGTGGTCCATCACTTTCTCCAACTTGGCTCGTCCCTGCTTCATCTTCATCTGGTCCTAACTTGCAACACCTCCCTTTTGGATCTAAACACGGAGGATTCTTAAATTCATACCTCAAATGCCCTCCTTGACACGGCGGATCTATCATATAATGAGAATCATCATACACCTCACTATCCTGAAACTTCCAATGTGGTTCAAGATACGGCCCAAGATGAGCTACATATTCACTTAACCTGCGAAGCCTATTTATATCTTTCTGATACTTCTCAAAACCAGTCCCATAACTTCTCACTTCAGCTCTAACCTCAGTTCTTCCAACTTCACTCTCAGTCATATAATTATCACTATCAGATTCTACAACATTTTTCTTATCATTTGTATCATCCTCATAATCTAACCATCCACCTGAATTCTTATGGTCACCTACTTGTTGATACTACAAACTCCGTTGACCTACAGAAAATCCCCCCTTCTTGACGTAATATGGTATGTCAGACATTTTCTGAAATCATAGAAAATTCAAAAGTACATAAGGTCATTATTCAAAAATATATATGCAATGCATAGTCATGCAAATGCAAATGATTTACGTATGCCAAATATATATGTATGCGATGCAATGCAATGCAATGCAAATGATAATTATACAATACTCATAAAAATGAAATTATGATGAAATTATGATGAAAGCACTCCACGTCCTTTCATTAATACCAATACCTCATCGCAGTATTTACTTAATAAATACTCAAGAATTCACAACAGTTATAAGGGATACATCTATAATAACAAAGCATAACAAAAATAAATAATCTTACCGGAGCCTTGCAGAGAAGTTGCGTTGCTCTTATAAAATACCTTTCAACACCAAAGTTATAGTTTAGGACATTTTCAAAAATCGACCTAATTCGCTATAACTAAAAAGCTCGGGTTACCAATCTTTAACACCCCCAATTTACATTGCGCAGCGGAAATACACAATTGGGTGTTATTCACAAACTTCATTTCACAAACTCTTTAAATGAGCCAAAAACTGTATATTTAGGAATAAATACGGAAATAATTTATATCAATGTCTAAAACCTTCAATCCCAAGTAAAATCAGTTTAAAATATATCAGAGTAGCGTACAGGTTCCTCTAGGATCTTAATCAAAACAACAAAACTTTTACCAAAATACTTGACCATTACTATATGTTTATGACAATAGGGAAAGAAATCTGTTTTAGACCAAACACACCAAAAAGCAATCAGCAATCCTTCTCCAGCAAGCTCCGTAATTCAACAACTTCAAGTACCTGAAATGCATGCTTAAAATCATCAACACAACGGTTGAGCGAGTCTATAGGTTTTACAAAACATAATTGAACACATCGTAAAAATCATTCACAATTGTTTAATAGAATTGTGGCCATACAATCTATTAATCATGTATATCATCTTATAGAAGTAGCTAATGAATTGTATTAAGCTCATGACACCGACCCCTTAACTTAGTCACCCACGCCAAATGCCAACATGACTAGAAAAATTACCAGTGCCCCTACTAGGGTATCAATTGCAAGAATACTAATTCTCATTCTCGTAAAATTATTCTTCCGAGAGGTTACTCAGCGTAATGCCCTGGTCTCAGATTAGGTTGTCAGCCCAATAGTACTATTATTAGAATATGTGGCTATTCCCAACTCACAACATCAAGTCAGAAGATAGTTAACGGCTCATGAATTTAGGGACTTTTTCAGTTAGGTACTTATACAATTCTATTCATCAAAGGCAACAAAGGCAACATCGGGTCCAACAATTACTCATGACATCTGTTCATTTTACTTCAAATAGCATGTATCCCCCTCGCGGGTTTTAAAATCATTAAAACAAGTAAAAAGCGAGGCTATAGACTCACCTGGAGTAATAGAAGTAGTAAGACGATCTTCGATGGTAGTTGATGCCCGATAAACACAAAAACCACAACCTATCAAATAAGGCGCGTTCATCAATATAAACTCGAGTAAAATCCATACTTAGTAACATCAAACTCAAAATCATAAAATCACAACCAATCAAAAATAAAAATAATACAAGTGACCTCTTTACTTCATTCTATATGTTTATTCTATTAGTTATTCTATTAGAAGCTCTATCTTATATCAAAACGAAGCTAAAAACATCCTCTACAACAATATCTAGTTAGTTTATCTCAAACTAAAACTCATATTTTCAAAAAATTAAGTTTAATAATCTGTTTAAAAATATATATTTAAATATCGTTCAAAATTAATTTTTCACCACATTTTAACACCATTTTTACCACTATAATCATCCTACTACTACTACTTTCAATCATAACACTCAAAATCATCCTAGATTATCAAATCATAAAAACCCAACTCAAAAATTTCAACATGTAATCAACAAAAATGATATATAAACATATAAACACCTACATACAACAAGAATTTAAGATCAAATCACAAGATTTTCATCCAAAAATGGGTTTTTCAAAAATGTTCATGCATGTGTAAGTTTTTCAAAGCCAAAGATGGAGAATCAAAAGTTAGGAATGGGACTTCAATTGGTTTTAAGAGATTCAAGCTCAAAATTGAGTTTATGGTGGTTTTGTGGTGGTGTAGGGTGACGGAAACAAGGGGAGGGGAGAGAGGGAAGAGAAATTTCTAGTGGTGTTGTGTTTGTGTGTGTTATTTGTGTATAAATTTTCAATTTATATGGTGGAAGTTTAGGATAGTTTTTGCCAATTGTGATTCTTGTGGACCAAAATGCAAATACTTTGTTAAAAAGCGGGAAATGACTATTAGTCACTTTTGAAAATATTTACGGGTCTCGGGTTTCATAAAAATGCTTCTCAAAACTTAAAACGCACACAAAATATGATATTATATTGTCCCGACACGACTTAATACGACATTAAAATAAAAACGTCAAAATATTAAACATCGACATGTTTAAAATAAACGTAAAATTTCTCGGGCATCCGTCGATATCGTCATTACTAATAATCCTCGCAACTCATCAAAATGTAAAAATATAACTTTCACCATCATCCAAATCAAATCACCAATCGTCATGAAAAACAACCTCGTCAAAAATTTCAAAATACACGTAAAAATATAATTAAATAATGACCACGGTTTAGGGTTGTTACAGATGGTGTGAATGAAAGGAAATTGGAGGATGTGTCTGTGATTAAAGAGTATCCTGAGGTTTTCCCTGAAGATTTGCCAGGATTACCGCCGCATCATGAAGTGGAGTTTCGTATTGTTTTAGTGTCGGGAGCTGCGCCTGTTGCTCGTGCACCGTATCGTTTAGCTCCATCTGAGATGAAAGAATTATCTGGCCAATTGAAGGAATTGATGGATAAGGGATTTATTAGACCGAGTTCGTCGCCATGGGGTGCTCCTGTTTTGTTTGTTAGGAAGAAAGATGGTTCTTTTTTATTGTGTATTGATTATAGAGAGCTTAACAAATTGACTGTCAAGAATCGGTATCCACTGTCGAGGATTGATGATTTGTTTGATCAGTTGCAAGGGTCATGTGTATACTCGAAGATCGATTTGAGGTATGGGTATCATCAACTGAGAGTTAGGGAAGAAGATATTCCTATAACAGCTTTCCGTACTCGATATGGACATTTTGAATTTCAAGTGATGCCTTTTGGGTTACCGAATGCGCCTGCTGTATTCATGGATCTGATGAATTGTGTATGCAAGACGTATTTGGATGAGTTTGTTATCATATTCATTGATGATATTCTCATTTACTCCAAGAGTGAAGAAGAACATGAAAATCATTTGAGGATAATTTTGGAACTGTTGAAGAAAGAGAAGCTGTATGCAAAATTCTCTAAGTGTGAATTTTGGTTGAAATCAGTGCAATTTCTAGGGCCGTGATTGATTGTGAAGGTGTTCGTGTGGATCCTGCTAAGATTGAGGAAAGTAAGGATTGGTCAGTGCCGACGACGCTGACTGAAGTTCGCCAATTTCTTGGTTTAGCTGGGTATTATAGAAGGTTTATCGAGAAGTTTTTGCTAATTCTAAGCCGTTGACCAAGCTTACTGAAAAGAATCGAGTGTTTGAATGGGGATTGGAAGAGGAATCTGCATTTAGTACGTTGAAGGATAAGTTGTGTTCTGCGTCGATATAGTCTTTGCCAGAAGTGTAACACCCCATTTTAATAATGGAAATGTCACATGCAATTATGGCGTGTCAGCAAAGCATACAAGGAAAAATGTCTAAACATTACATGACCATAAAAGGAAAATATCGGAATCAAACATCGGTAGTCCAAATGTAAAGCTCATCACACACAAACATAAGTATAATAAAGGAAAGGACTAAACAATGTCCATAGCAATGTATCAAAAGAAAGGAAATGCATAAGGTAAAGAAAGGCTAGAAAGCTTCCAGTCCATATGCACGTACTCTTAAAGTCTACGAGCGTCCCTGAGTACCTGCCGTTTTGGGAACATACAAAAGGAAAACGGCTGAGCGATACGCTCAGTGCACGGATGTACAATAAAGCATGAATAGGATAATCATATAACATATAACAGCGGAAGAAAATAAGTCCCGAGTAACCTGGTTAAGTCTTGATAAAACTGGTTTTATAGTTTGAAAAGCCATATGTTTATCTTGTAAAAACTGTTTATCATATTTTACCATTAGCCAATATAGGTCATGAAAATCCACCGTGCATGAATACTTGGAGGGGTGACCTTATCATGCAAATTAGAGGGGCTGCCTCTAATTTAATATACTGGTTTTGGGGTAGGAGGGATCAGCTCCTTGTGAAGGATGCAAGGCACACACCACATCCACCATGAAATCCTGACTGAAAACATGTAACTAGGATGCATCCATACGCCCCCATGATAAATATAATATAAATGGCCAAAAGCTGAAGGGACGCCACGAGCAATCACTCCACCGTGGTGAAGTCATAACATCAGTGCCTCTAATGTTATGGTTATGGTACCTCCATAACTAGGTGAAACTGGTCATGCATGTATATGGCTATAGGTATTCTAAATTAAACATAAGCAATTCAAACACATACTTATACTACGGGAAAACATTTGGCTGCATACGGGGAATCCTAATAAGGAAAGAATGTCCATACTGAAAGGACGGGAATCCGTACCTTATGTCCAGCGAACGAAGAAGATGAACTGAGAAGAATCCTACTTCCGTATCACTAGTGCTACATAAATACATACATGAATAAGTATCTGCTTACTAAATACGTAGCTGGTTTTATGTCATGTCTTAGCTTATTTTATATGTTCTTACCATGTTTTACTTGTTTAAAGCCTTAAACTGTGTTTATCTTATATTCTGTTTAATCTAATTAAGTATTTCTGGTATTTCATGTATTATTATACTTACTGTGTAATAATAAGTAACTTTCCAAAAATAGCAGGTTTCCTAAAATAGAAAGTTTCCAAAAATAGAAAGTTACCAAAAATAGAATGTTTCCAAAAATAGAAAGTTTCCAAAAATAGAAAGTTTCCAAAAATATAAAGTTTCCAAAAATAGAAATTTCCAAAAATAGAAAGTTTCCAAAAATAGAAAGTTTCCAAAAATAGAAAGTTTTCAAAAATAGAAAGTTTCCAAAAATAGAAAGTTTCAAAAAATAGAAATTTCCAAAAATAGAATTACTGCTTAAAATAGATAAGATTCTAAAATAGAAAGTTTCCATAAATAGATTAGCTGCCTTATTTAAATAAGTTTCCATAAATAGATTAGCTGCCTGAAATAAATAAGTTTCTAAAAATAGAACGTTTCCATAAATAGATTAGCTGCCTTATTTAAATAAGTTTCTAAAAATAGAAGTTTACATAATTAGAAATAAGCTGGTTAAATAAGCTAAGTATATAAGCTAAGTGTTTTCATGATTATTTTCTAAGTCATATGATATAATGTATAGTTTATTAATTATTTCATGTAATTAAAATAAACTATAGGTTAAAGTATTTAATTAAAGTATAACATGTTTTTAATTAAATAAAGTTAAATACTTAGGTTAAAACATGTATTATTATTTATTAATAATATAACCTAAGTCATGTTAATTAATTAATTATAACCATGGTTTTTAAATAATTAATTAATTTATAAGTCTAAAATATACAAATACTTAGGTTAATAATTTCATGATTTCAATAATTAAAATAACCTAAGTCATGTTATTAAATTAATCATGTCATGTTATTAATTTAAATTTAACATAAGATCATAAAAAGAAAAAACTAAACATACACCATGAACCGGATCTTGACTAAGAACCATGATCCGGACATGAAATCGACACCATACCCCGAACGAAATCGGGGTCACCCTTGTCTTGATGCTGCCGTGGGACCCACACCAACCAACTGGGACCATATGGTCTCGGTGGTGGTCAAATGGCCAAACTGAGACCCTCTCGGGTTCGGTTTAGGCGCGGCCAAGAACAAAACACCCCTAAACATCCCTTTTGATTTAATTCAAACCCAAATTCATTTTAGATCTATGATTTAATTAGGTTTTATAAAAAAACATAACATGTTCTTAATTATTTAAAAGATTAAATTAAAAGAAAAGGGTTAAAGGATTTACCGAATGCGTGGATCTAAAGAACGATGAACAAACACGAACACCAACAACAATTCCAAGATGAAAGATCAACAAAAACCCCTTTCGTGTTGTTTGAGGGTGGCGGACAAAAAGAGAAAAAGAAGGAGGTGGAGGATTTTAGGTTTCTGTAAAAATTCTCTATAAAGAAAAATGAGTAGTGTTTATTTCCCCTTAACCCCCTTTAGTGAAAATTGAAATGGGCTTGGCCCATTTCTTCCTTGTAGCCGCGGGTAGGGGCCCCACATGGGGTACGCGTACCTTTTTCCGTGTCTCGATGTTTAGTTATTCGTTCGTGATTATTTGTGTTCGCGTCTAATGTGTTCTCGTTAAGTAATTATCGTGACCTAATATATTTAATTACGCTCGTAATAAATATATATATAAGTAATTAATAATAGTTTGTGATTTAATTACGTTCATGATTTCATGATCGCATGCTCGTGATTAATTATTGTCAAATAATTATTACGTGTTCGTGCGTAGTAAATACTTATCGTGTTCTAACACGTACGTAATACGTAAAATCCTAACACGTAATCGTAATCATGCTATAATAGGAAAGTTTTAATCTAGTACGTACGATCTTAAGGGTACTATTCATGGTAAAAGCATGCGGGTTTTACAACTCTTCCCCCCTAAAAAGAATAATTCGTCCCCGAATTATAAATAAAGTAAACTGGAAAAGAAGAAAATACCCGAATTCAAACTATGAAATGAGGGTAAGAAGCCCGGATAGACTCCTCTATTTCCCAAGTGGCTTCCCGCTCGGTATGATCCCTCCATAGGATTTTGACGAATGGAATCGTCTTCCTTCTCATGACTCGTTCTTGTCTGTCAAGAACTCGTTCGGGTTCTTCTATAAAAGTGAGATCTTCACGTATCTGTTCCAGTGGATACTAAACCATGTGAAGGGGATGATACTAGTACCCTCTGAGTAAGGACACATGAAACACATTGTGCACATGCGAAAGCTGCGGAGGTAACGCCAATCGGTAAGATACTTCACCGACTCGTTCAATGATATCAAACGGTCCGATTAAACGAGGATTGAGCTTCCCTTTAATCCCGAAGCGTCTAACACCACGTGCCAGCGAAACCTTAAGGAAGACGTGATCTCCTACGTTAAAGTGTATGTCCCTACGATGTTTATCGGCGTAACTCTTCTGACGTGACCGTGCTTCCTGAATTTTCTGCTTAGCTACTACGATCTTCTCATTGGTCATCTCTATGATTTCCGGTCCTTCAAGTGTTCGCTCACCAACCTGATCCCAGCAGATTGGGGCGCGACACTTTCTGCCATACAACATCTCGAAAGGAGCACACTTGATACTTGCGTGCCAGCTGTTGTTGTATGCAAACTCCACCAAACAGATGTAATCGTCCCAATCACCCGTCCATTCCAACGCACATGACCTCAACATATCTTCCAATGTCTGAATGGTTCGTTCCGACTGTCCGTTCGTTTGAGGGTGAAAAGCCGTGCTAAGCTTAAGTTGTGTACCCCAAGCTTTTTGCAGACTCTTCCAAAAGCGCGAATTGAATCGAGGATCTCTGTCTGAGATGATGCTGGATGGTGCACCGTGGAGTCTCATGATCTCTCTTCTGTACGTATCTGCGAGTTTACTTACCGGATCTTCCTTGCGGATCGGTAAGAAATGAGCTGATTTGGTAAGTCGATCTACGATAACCCAAATTGCATCGTGTTTCCTCTTGGTAGGCGGAAGACCAGTAACAAAATCCATGGTGATTTTGTCCCACTTCCACTCTGGAATATCTAACGGTTAAAGGAGACCGCCAGATCGCTGATGCTCGATCTTAACCTGCTGGCAGGTAAGACATTTGGAGACGTAAGTGGCCACATCCTGTTTCATACCACTCCACCAAAAGTACTGCTTGATGTCATGGTACATCTTAGTCGACCCAGGATGTATAGAGAATGGGGAGCTATGGGCTTCAGCTAACAAAGCTTCCCGGAGTTCTTGGTTATCAGGAACACAAAGTCTCGTGCCCTGCCATACGATACCATCTGCATCTACTCTGAATTCTGTCTGTTTCTCCAAATTCTGTACTATCGCCCAGATTTCTCTGTCATCCTTCTGAGCTTCCTTGATCTTAGAGAGTAACTTGGGTTCTACTCTAAGATTAGCCCAGTAACCGTGATGTCTACGTACCATGATTTCGATGTCTAGTCGCTCCAAGTCTCTTATGATTTCCTCTTTTCGATTTTAATGCCGTTGATCATTTCGGATTTCCTGCTAAGAGCATCTGCTACTAAGTTTGCCTTTCCGGGATGATATTGTAGATTAATGTCATAATCCTTCAACAGCTCTAACCATCTCCTCTGCCTCATGTTCAGTTCACGTTGAGTGAAGATATACTTCAAGCTCTTGTGGTCCGTGAAAATGTCACATGATTCTCCATACAAGTAGTGCCTCCATATCTTCAATGCAAACACCACTGCTGCAAGTTCCAAGTCATGCGTGGGGTAATTTTATTCATAAGGCTTAAGCTGCCGTGAAGCGTACGCGATCACTTTCCCATGTTGCATGAGAACACAGCCAAGTCCCTTCCCCGATGCATCACTATAGATTTGAAATCCACCCGTACCAGATGGGAGATTAAGAATAGGTGCAGATACTAGCTTCTGCTTCAGGTCTTCAAAGCTCTTCTCTCGATCTTCAGTCCAGACGAATTTCTCCCCTTTCCGCATCAGTGTGGTCAATGGTAGTGCTAAGCGGGAAAAGTTCTCCACAAACCTACGGTAATAGCCAGCTAAGCCTAAGAAACTGCGGACTTCCGTCGCTGATGTCGGCCTTGGCCACTTAGTAATGGCCTCAACCTTCGTTGGATCCTTAGTGATTCCTTCTGCTGATACAATGTGACCTAAGAATGCCACCTTGTCTAACCAGAACTCATACTTGGAGAATTTAGCATACAGCTGCTTCTGGCGAAGAATCTGTAGTACTGTACGAAGATGGTCTTCGTGTTCCTCTTTGGACTTTGAGAAAATCAGGATGTCATCGATGAAAACAATGACGAACTTTTCCAGAAAATCATGGAAGATTCTGTTCATCAAATCCATGAACACTGCTGGAGCATTTGTCAGTCCAAATGGCATAACTACAAACTTGTAGTGGCCATAGCGGGTACGAAAGGCAGTCTTAGCGATATCCTGCTCCTTGACCCGTAGCTGATGATAGCCTGACCTAAGATCAATCTTGGAGAAGTGTTTGACCCCTTGGAGTTGGTCAAACAGATCGTCAATACGTGGCAGTGGATATCTATTCCAGATAGTAATATTGTTTAGCTCGCGATAGTCTATGCAAAGACGCATACTACCGTCCTTCTTCTTAACAAAAAAGACCAGTGCGCCCCATGGAGATGCGCTCGTTCGAATGAAACCTCGTTCAAGAAGTTCTTGCAGTTGATCCTTCAGCTCCTTCAGCTCTATGGGAGCCATGTAGTAAGGAGCCTTGGAGATTGGTTCAGCTCCTGGAATAAGTTCGATACTGAATTCCACTTCTCGTGCAGTTGGTATGCCCGGAAGTTCTGCTGGAAAAACATCTTGGAATTCCGACACTATAGGTTGATCCTGAATTGATGGGGATTCAGCATCCATGTTGTGAACCGTAGCTAGATAACCCTCGCAGCCATGTGATAGTAGTGCACGCGCTTGTAGGGTAGATATGACTTGTATAGACCGTCCAGGTATGAACCCGTTATGAATGTACTCTGGTGCATTTACATCGCCAAAGATAACTCGATATGAATGGCAGTCTATGGTAGCATGATGCTTGGATAGCCAATCCATGCCCAAAATCATGTCGAAGTCATTCATGTCCAGCGGAAGTGCGTCAACAGGTCGAACCTTATCGTCAAATTCTAGGGGAAGACTCTTGTATACATGAGTGATTAATACAGAGTCTCTCAAAGGCGTGGAAATAGTAAGCCTATTTTCTAGTGGCATGGGGAGCATCCTAATGTTATTAGCATAAGCAGTAGAAATAACCGAGTGAGTAGCACCCGTATCGAAAAGAACACATGTAGCTTGACCATACATATACAAGATTCCAGTGATGGTACCTGTAGACTTGTTGGCCTGGTCTCGAGATGTCGTGTAGACACGCCCGGTAGTAGGAGGAGGCTTGGTATCAGCATGTCCTGATGTACCCTCCATCTCGCCTTTACGGCAATCCTTCATGATATGGCCAGGAAGACCACACTTGAAGCACGCGTCAGTATTACGGCGACATGGCCCTAGGTGCCTACGGTGGCAAGTAGAGCAAAGAGGATGAGTGAATCCTCCAGCAGGTGCTCTGGCTGGCTGGGAACCTGATAAAACATTTTACATAAGACATGATAATAGGGTACAAAGGACAATGCGGAAAATCGTAAGATTGAATACCAGTGATAGCTGGACGGCTAGGTTGTGAACCTCTCTGGTTCTGGTCCCTACCGTTTCCATGGTTCCTGGTAGAAGTTTTGCTAAGGTGTCAGAATATGAGTTATAACATGAAATCGTAATGAAATGCGTAAGTATTAGGACCTGCTGCTGTTGGAGTGTCCAGCGTTGTTACGGTAATTATCATTACCACCACGCCTATCCGTAGTAGAACAGTCGTTAGTCTGACCGTTTCCCTTGGGCTGATGAGGCTGCTGCTGAGTAGCCGGCTGAGACCGGTCCCCAGTTTTCTGCCTGGAAGATACATTTAAAGAGATGAATAATTGACATATATGGAAAGTATACGGATTGATCACCGCTTGAATACGAATGTTTACCTCTTGTCGGGTCTCTCAGCTTCCCCGAACTCATCTCTCTCTTGCAGCATTTCCAGTCTACGTGCTGCATCGGCCACTTGTGCTACCGTATCCAACGGAGCACCTGATAAGTTATTGGCGATCCTAGGATTAAGAGCCCAACGAAAATGTAGTGCCTGCTCTTCAGTGGTGCCTGCTGTTGTTCTCAGGACACCAGCGTAGCGAAGGAAACGCTGCATGAAGTCATTGCTGTCTTTGTCAGGTCGCTGTCTAATGGAATAGTATTTCCTCATGAGCCGATTCCTTCCTTCCATGGGAAAGATGTTAGGCAGGTGAGGATAGCCGTCGTTCTGATTAAGGACGTCTTGCATTTCTGCATCAGCAGATGCAAACATTGCCCAGAGATTGTCTGTGTTTGCCATCTGACAGTATAACATAAAATATATGATTAAACAGATCAAAACATAAAATATATATACATGAAAAAAAAATTTATACCAAAATTTCACGAGAAAAATTTTATGCAAGAAAATTTTGTGTATGAATGCATGATGCAGTTTTATGAAAACTTTGTATGCTCGAGAGTGAACGCCTATGGTCAGTTCACACAAAACAAAAGACATGGCGAGGGGACGCCTATGGGTCGGTCCCAAATTTAAAAGTTTCGATAAAACACATGCGACTAAATAGGGCCAGTCCTGTACCAACCATTACTTAGTCATAAATCTGTGACAATGACATATATATGTATGCTTAAAAATGATGAATGCATGAAAACAGCTGTCAGTTCTAGGAAGACCGTAATGACTACCCACTAATCACAGGTCATATTTGAGAGCCTACAGGTCGAAGCCTTGGCTCTGATACCATAATTGTAACACCCCATTTTAATATTGGAAATGTTACATGCAATTATGGCGTGTCATCAAAGCATACAAGGAAAAATGTCTAAACATTACATGACCATACAAGGAAAATACCGGAATCAAACATCGGTAGTCCAAATGTAAAGTTCATCACACACAAACATAAGTATAATAAAGGAAAGGACTAAACAATGTCCATAACAATGTATCAAAAGAAAGGAAATGCATAAGGTAAAGAAAGGCTAGAAAGCTTCCAGTCCATATGCACGTACTCTTAAAGTCTACGAGTGTCCCTGAGTACCTGCCGTTTTGGGAACATAGAAAAGGAAAACGGCTGAGAGATACGCTCAGTGCACGGATGTACAATAAAGCATGAATAGGATAAGCATATAACATATAACAGCGGAAGAAACTAAGTCCCGAGTAACCTGGTTAAGTCTTGATAAAACTGGTTTTATAGTTTGAAAAGCCTTATGTTTATCTTGTAAAAACTGTTTATCATATTTTACCATTAGCCAATATAGGTCATGAAAATCCACCGTGCATGAATACTTGGAGGGGTGACCTCATCATGCAAATTAGAGGGGCTTCCTCTAATTTAATATACTTGTTTTTGGGTAGGAGGGATCAGCTCCTTGTGAAGGATGCAAGGCACACACCACATTCACCATGAAATCCTGACTGAAAACATGTAACTAGAATGCACCCATACGCCCCACATGATAAATATAATATAAATGGCCATAAGCTGAAGGGACGCCACGAGCAATCACTCCGCCGTGGTGAAGTCATAACATCAGTGCATCTAATGTTATGGTTATGGTACCTCCATAACTAGGTGAAACTGGTCATGCATGTATATGGCTATAGGTATTCTAAATTAAACATAAGCAATTCAAACACATACTTATACTACGGGAAAACATTTGGCTGCATACAGGGAATCCTAATAAGGAAAGAATGTCCATACTGAAAGGACGGGAATCCGTACCTTATGTCAAGTGAACGAAGAAGATGAACTGAGAGGAATCCTACTTCCGTATCACTAGTGCTACATAAATACATACATGAATAAGTATCTGCTTACTAAATACGTAGCTGGTTTTATGTCATGTCTTAGCTTATTTTATATGTTCTTACCATGTTTTACTTGTTTAAAGCCTTAAACTGTGTTTATCTTATATTCTGTTTAATCTGATTAAGTATTTATGGTATTTCATGTATTATTATACTTACTGTGTAATAATAAGTAACTTTCCAAAAATAGCAGGTTTCCTAAAATAGAAAGTTTCCAAACATAGAAAGTTACCAAAAATAGAAAGTTTCTAAAAATAGAAAGTTTCCAAAAATAGAATGTTTCCAAAAATAGAAAGTTTCTAAAAATAGAATTACTGCTTAAAATAGATAAGTTTCTAAAAATAGAAAGTTTCCATAAATAGATTAGCTGCCTTATTTAAATAAGTTTCCATAAATAGATTAGCTGCTTGAAATAAATAAGTTTCTAAAAATAGAACATTTCCATAAATAGATTAGCTGCCTTATTTGAATAAGTTTCTAAAAATAGAAGTTTCCATAATTAGAAATAAGCTGGTTAAATAAGCTAAGTATATAAGCCTAAGCGTTTTCATGATTATTTTCTAAGTCATATGATATAATGTATAGTTTATTAATTATTTCATGTAATTAAAATAAACTATAGGTTAAAGTATTTAATTAAAGTATAACATGTTTTTAATTAAATAAAGTTAAATACTTAGGTTAAAACATGTATTATTATTTATTAATAATATAACCTAAGTCATGTTAATTAATTAATTATAACCATGGTTTTTAAATAATTAATTAATTTATAAGTCTAAAATATACAAATACTTAGGTTAATAATTTCATGATTTCAATAATTAAAATAACCTAAGTGATGTTATTAAATTAATCATGTCATGTTATTAATTTAATTTTAACATAAGATCATAAAAAGAAAAAACTAAACATACACCATGAACCGGATCTTGACTAGGAACCATGAACCGGACATGAAATCGACACCATACCCCGAACGAAATCGGGGTCACCCTTGTCTTGATGCTGCCGTGGGACCCACACCAACCAACCGGGACCATATGGTCTCGGTGGTGGTCAAATGGCCAAACCGAGACCCTCTCGGGTTCGGTTTAGGCGCGGCCAAGAACAAAACACCCCTAAACATCCCTTTTGATTTAATTCAAACCCAAATTCATGTTAGATCTATGATTTAATTAGGTTTTATAAAAAAACATAACATGTTCTTAATTATTTAAAAGATTAAATTAAAAGAAAAGGGTTAAAGGATTTACCGAATGCGTGGATCTAAAGAACGATGAACAAACACGAACACCAACAACAATTCCAAGATCAAAGATCAACAAACACCCCTTTGGTGTTGTTTGAGGGTGGCGGCCAAAAAGAGAAAAAGAAGGAGGAGGAGGATTTTAGGTTTCTGTAAAAATTCTCTGTAAAGAAAAATAAGTAGTGTTTATTTCCCCTTTAGTGAAAATTGAAATGGGCTTGGCCCATTTCTTCCTTGTAGCCGTGGGTAGGGGCCCCACATGGGGTACCCGTACCTTTTTCCGTGTCTCGATGTTTAGTTATTCGTTCGTGATTATTTGTGTTCGCGTTTAATGTGTTCTCGTTAAGTAATTATCGTGACCTAATATATTTAATTACGCTCGTAATAAATATATATACGTAATTAATAATAGTTCGTGATTTAATTACGTTCATGATTTCATGATCGCATGTTCGTGATTAATTATTGTCAAATAATTATTACGTGTTCGTGCGTAGTAAATACTTATCGTGTTCTAACACGTACGTAATACGTAAAATCCTAACACGTAATCGTAATCATGCTATAATAGGAAAGTTTTAATCTAGTACGTACGATCTTAAGGGTACTATTCATGGTAAAAGCATGTGGGTTTTACAAGAAGGATCTAAGGATTTTGTAGTGTACTGTTACGCGTCTCATAAAGGATTTGGAGCTGTGTTGATGCAAAGGGAAAAGGTAATAGCATATGCATCGAGACAATTGAGGAAGCATGAAGAGAATTACACTACGCATGATTTAGAACTTGGGGCTGTGATTTTTGCATTGAAGCTGTGGAGACACTACTTGAATGGAACCAAGTGTGTGATTTTCACTGATCATAAGAGTTTTCAATATATTTTGGATCAAAAGGAATTGAATATGAGGCAAAGGAGATGGATTGAGTTGCCGAGTGATTATGACTACGAGATTCTTTACCATCCTGGTAAAGCGAATGTGGTAGCTGATGCACTTAGTAGAAAGGAAAGAGATAAGTCTATGAGAGTTAGAGTTTTGACAATGATGGAAAGTGTTGATTTGACAGAAGCGATATTGAAAGCCCAAGCTAATGGTTTGAAGGAAGAGAATGTTGAGGCAGAAAATTTGGGTAGCATGTTGAAACCATTGTTTGAAGTAAGGCCAAATGGATTGAGGTATTTTGAGAATAGTATTTGGTTACCATTGTGTCCGTCTGAGAAAGGTTCTTTAGGAGTGCGAGATTTGGTGATGAATGAATCTCATAAGTCGAAAGTATTCAATACATCCTGGATCGGACAAGATGTATCAAGATCTTAAGAAAGTATATTGGTGGCCGAATATGAAGGCAGATATAGCAAAGTATGTTAATAAGTGTTTAACTTGTGCGAAAGTGAAGGCTGAACATAAGAAACCGTCTGGATTATTAGTGCAACCTGAAATTCCTGAGTGGAAATGGGAGAAGATTACTATGGATTTTGTGACAGGTTTGCCAAGGACTGCAAATGGTTGTGATATGATATGGGTGATTGTAGATAGATTGACTAAGTATGATCACTTTTTTCCAATGAAGAAGACGGATAGTATGGAGAGGTTAACAACAGTGTACGTGAAGGAGATTGTTTGTCGACATGGTGTGCCTTTGTCGATAATTTCTGATCGTGATAGTAGGTTTACTTCAGAATTTTGGAAGTCTTTGCAGAAAGCGATGGGAACGGAGTTATGTTTAAGTACAGCATATTATCTGGAAACTGATGTACAAAGTGAGAGAACGATTCAAACGTTAGAGGATATGCTTCGTGTGTGTGTAATTGACTTTGGGAATGGCTGGGATAAGCATTTTCCATTGGTTGAATTTTCTTACAATAACAATTATCATGCTAGTATTAAAGTCGCTCCATTTGAAGCTTTGTATGGACGTAAGTGTAGATCTCTAGTATGTTGGAGTGAAGTAGGAGAAAGTCAATTGACTGGGCCTAAAATGATATTTGAGACGACTGAAAAGATTGTGCAAATTAAGAAGCGTTTGTTATCTGCTAGAAGTAGACAAAAGAGTTATGCTAATAATCGAAGGAAACTGTTGGATTTTGAAGTAGGAGACATGGTTATGTCGAAGGTATCTCCGTGGAAAGGAGTAATTCATTTTGGAAAGAGAGGAAAGTTGAGCCCGAGATATATTGGACCATTTAAGATTATCCAAAGGATTGGATTGGTGGCTTATAAGTTAGAGTTGCTTGATGAACTTAAGGCTATTCATAATACTTTTCATGTGTCTAATCTGAAGAAGTGTTTAGCTGAAAGGGATGTGGTGATTCCATTGGAGCAAATTCAACTTGATGATAAGTTGCATTTTATAGAGGAACGTGTAGAGATAATGGATAGGGAAGTTAAGAAGTTCAAACATAGTAGGATTCCGATTGTGAAGGTGAGATGGAACTCTAGACGTGGACCAGAGTTTACCTGGGAACGTAAGGATTTCTTTAAGGACAAGTATCCTCATTTGTTTAAGAAGGATTAAGCGCCGCGGACGTCGCTTGTTTTAAGAAGGGGGGGATGTGACAACCCAAAACCGAGGTCATTGCTTAATCTTATTTTTCGATTATTTTTGAAATATTTGGACGAGTTTGAATGATATTTATTTTTGGAGGTTTAAGTTTAAACCGATGTTGGAAGGTTTATATTTTATATATAATAAGTATAAGGAGTATTAGCAAGCGTGATGTCGATGGATGCCAAATATTTTACGTCTTATTGTCGGTTGTTCGATTTTTGTCATTTTTGATGTTTTATTTTAAATGACGTGTTAAGTTGAGTCGGGAGTCGATATTATTATATTTGAGGTACGTTTTAAATTTTTAAAAGTATCTTTATGAAACCTGAGCCCCGTAAATATTTTCATAATTGACTAATAGTTATTTCCCGCTTTTTAGCTAACTATTTTCATTTTAGCCACAACTATTGCAAAATTACAACATTTTTCCCTCAACCACTATATATAAACTAAAAATAAACACACACACATCTCATAATTCCCACTCAAAATTTTCACTCTCTCTCTCTCTTGTTTTTTCTCTTGTTGTCGTGACCTCCCCAACCCACCAAAACCATACATTTTCAATTTTTGCTCCATTTTAACAATGATTTGAGCTAAACTAACAAAAGACCCTATCTTATAATTGTACAAGGATCATTTTGGTGTAAGAATTTCATACATGCAAGGGTTTTTATTTTTTTTCAAGTTGGTAGGTGAAAGCCATGCTCATGCATGTTGTTTTTGGCATGATATTATTGCTAAAATCTTGTTAAAAACTTGATTTTGATTTGTATGTTTTGATTTTTATGATGATTTGAATGTTAAGGTTGATATATGTTTATGTTAGGGTATTGGGATTAACATTTTTGTAAAATCCATGATTTTACCATGAGAATAATGTAATAAAAATCTACTCAATGATCCTAGATAATTTCTCAACCTAGTAGTAGTAATCAAATTTCGAGGACGAAACTCAAGGTGGCATGTGGATGGTGTAAAACCCGAGATTTATCGTTCATTAAATAATAATGGAGTATGTTTCAAAAACCCTCTTTGAACCATACAAGAATCATCGGATTTGAGAGTTGACAAAAGTCATACAAACCGCGTACCGACAATTCAATAATTTAACTACATAAATTTTTGTCGAGAAACACTTGATAAACAATTTGATTAAATTGTTTAATATTACATTTATCTATGGAATGATTAAATGAGAGGTATTTCTACTAAAACGATCCTTACGTTATACAAAAGATAAATGACAAATACTTGTCGTTTAAATAAACAAACACGGCTTTCGTATTTATACGTCATATAAATACTCCATTTGATTGGAAAAATGATTTTTGGATCAATTACGAAATCCTCGTAAGATGATCAAAAATTCATAAACCTCGAACGTGACCCGAACCGTGTAATAACATAAGTTAGAATACAAGATACACTTTAGGCCCATTTGTGGCCTTATAAGCCCAACTATTTAATCCTTGGGTAGTAATGGCTTAATAAGCCCAATAAGATATTTAAGGAGCCCAACAACCATTTTGGCCCACTAGACAAGCCACCAACACACCTCACTTCCCCATTGGGCCAACTCTAGGTTGGTGACACATGTCCATCATGTCCCCGCACCTTCTTGCTTCTCATTGGACAAAGTTAAGTAGGTGACACTTGTCACACTTCCTCCCACCCTATTTAAGGGCTATGTCCCCCCCCCATGCTCTTCATTCTTCTCACACAAAACACACACACACACACCCAAAAACTCTCTCTCCCTTATCTTTTCCTTCTTTGAGCCGTGAACCCCAACTCACCAAGATCATCAAATTTTTTATTTTCTTGTTTGAATCTTCAAAAACAAATCAAAGACCCATCTTGGAAATCTCGAGATCTACACATTGGTATGTAAATCTCCTACATGCATCAACTTTCAAGATTTTCCTTTTATTTCCATGATGGATATATACATGCATGATGGTAACATCAAGAAAAACGTGTAGATCTACCCCGGATCTACACATGCATCAAGAAAAACGTGTAGATATACCTCGGATCTACACATGCATCAAGTAAAACGTGTAGATCTACCCCGGATCTACACATGCATCAAGCAAAATGTGTAGATCTACCCCGGCTCTATACACGCATCAAGTGAAACTTGTAGATCTATTCCGGATCTATCCATGCATGGTGGTCACATCAAGTGTTGAAAAGATCTTAGATGGTTACTTGCTCACTCACTAGTACAACGACTTTGATAAGCCTCGTAAGATCTACATCTCGTTCTTATTTATCATTCCATTTATTTTTCTTGATCTTATATATATTCCGAATATATATATATATATATATATATATATATATATATATATATATATATATAATATATATATATATATATATATATATATATATATATATATATATATATATATATATATATATATATATATATATATATATATATATATATATATATATATATATATATATATATATATATATATATATATATATATATATATATATATATATATATATATATATATATATATATATATATATATATATATATATATATATATATATATATATATAAATATATATATATATATATATATATATATATATATATATATATATATATATATATATAAATGTACGAAATGGGTTAATGAGTATTGGGACATTGTGTATGAAATTTTGAACACTAAAAATCAAGCTAAACAAGCACTAGTAACGATTTGATTCATAACAATTTTTGAACCGTAACAAAAACAGATTGCATGTAAAACTCAGTAGGTTTGGGATACTAAAAACTTACATATTAAGATAGATAATTATTTTGTGGTTAATTCCCCGGGTGGCTCGTCTCGTGACGAATTTTAGATAGTAAGATATGACCAAAATAGTGAAAACTAGTCAGATCTGAACATACTGTTTTGATGGACTGCTTCTCGTAAAATTTATATACTGACCTACGAATATGTAAAACTGAAAGTTGTGGATAAAATCATGAAGAACTAGAATCAATTGGATGATTTACAAATTCCTTACGGTTTGTAAATGGTGACCAAAATAGTGAAAACTAGTCAGATTTGAACATACTGTCTTCACGGCCTGTTTTCTCATATAAGAACTAAGAATCATTGAAAAATCTAAAACTGTAGGTTGTCGATAAAATCATGAACAAGTAGAATCAATTGGATGATTTACCAGTTCCTTACGGTTTAGAAATGGCGACCAAAATGGTGAAAACGAGTTTGGCTGCCCAAAAACAGCCAACTCTTCTAAGTTAGGAAATGGGTTAATTAGCTATGAAAAGTATAAATTTGGGGTAATTAGACTTATAATAAGTGTAGTACATGAGTTAATGATGGTTTTGGTAAAAAGAACACACTTATATGATTTAGGGTTCAAGAGATATGAACAAATTAGCGGGACATGTCGGGAAAAATTATAATAAACGGATTATAACTCATTAACGTAAAATGTGATGATTTTTATATAAACCAACGTGGTAGGATCCACTTGTCGGGGATCTTGGACTTATTTATATACTGATTACTAGATGACCCGAGACCCGACCAACGTGAAATATTAAGTGTATGAGGTTGTGATGTGTTTTAGAACCAAAAAACTATACAAAGTAGACTTGGGCCATAAAAGCCAAACTTACACTTGTAATGGCTATTGGGCCATTATTGGACCTAAGATTAATAACCAATTTAGAGTAGTATACTGAATTTAAAATGGACTTAAGTCATATACTTGGGTAGTGGACCACTATTGGGCTTAAGATGGGCTAAAAGTGTCAACTTGGATTTTTCACTTAAAATGACTAAGTGTTCACCTAAAAGTTTTATAAAGAATCATAAAACTTATGCAATGTCCAAGAACTTATTAAAACATACTTATTACATATATGTACGATTTATTTCTTGTCTCAAGCTTAAGACGCACCTCGTTATCTTTAGGTCTCGTATGATCATGTATCGATTGTTGACATGTATTCTTGATTGACGTTCGTTCTCTATTAACTATTATGACGATTGTATCAGTTGAGTTTACAGACCCATTTAAACTTTGATAAAACTTTCCCTTTTGGGAAAGAAAATATGCAAACATATATTGGACATGACTGGATTGTATAAACTAGATTATGATTGCTTACTATTGAAACTGTTAAATTGTTGTAAATCACCCGAATGTTATAAATAGATCTATTAGGGATTGACCATCCCCGTCTGGGTGAGTCATGCTCATTGTACCTTGGTCGGGACAACAGACGTATACCATGTTGGAACAGGAATAGGTGTCTTTTTGTAAGACACTACGTACTCATCTGTTGAGGACTATGGGGTTAAGCTTCAGTTTATAATAATAAACAAATGTTATTTACATCTTAGTAAGAATGCTTTGTGCATTATTACTTCTAGGATTATTGTATGTCCAAACTAATTAATTGATTAAAATCTATAAATTCACCAACTTTATGTTGACCCCTGTTAGTATGTTTTGCACAGGTTATTTAGATAGATTATTTGAGCATGGATTGAGCATCATTTAGGAGCAATAAAATGACGGGGGATTATCTTTTACTGGGATATTCATAACAAATGTTATTCAACGATTTAAATGATTGTACCAATTCAATGTATACATCAATTGTATTTCAAAAATCATATAATTATGATCTGTGCTTTGTAAGCTATTTGCTCATCGATCCACCACTGTGATACCCGCTTTATGGGGGTGTTGCAGAGAATGGTATCAGAGCTTTAGTTATAGCGAACCAGATTAATTTTTAAATAAAATAAGAATAAAAATATTTTTCTTTTATTTAAAACTGGACTATAACTTTATAAAAATCTTTTGGGGATTTTTTTGGGACATACTTAGAAAGCATATAGCCTAGAGAGCATGCATAACTATATGATTTAAGTGCGCATTCATTATTCTATGCATTTGTAATTGTTGATCGTATTAGATGCTAACTTGTACGTATTTACGTAATATAACTATTTAATAATTATTATAGAAATATTAAATACTCAATATATTTAATAAAACAAATAAACATGCCATGTTAGTAGGGAGCTTTATACTAAAGATGTTCCATCTCGATATTACGTTTTGACTGAGTGGTTGGGTTTACGATTTAAAGTGCCCTCGCTCCTCAAACGTTTATAGAATGGCTTCTGAAGTATGATGGCCCGAACAATGCATTATAACCACGAACAATCTAATACATAACAGACACATGGAAAAATTTAAATGAAAATTTAAATAAGAACTTTGGGAATATTGGAAATCTAACAGAATTTCTAGAACCCGTTAGAAAATCTAAGAAGATTTTTAAGTCTCTAAAAATCTAAATAGACCTATCTATTTTACTCAATCTCAGGAAATCTTTAGTAAACCTAATTAGATTTTATAAATATTGAAAAATCTAATAAAATGTTCGGGGAAATCTAAAATTTGATTTTATAAAATTTTCTTTGGAGATCTTGAATTAACCCTTAAGAACCAATAAGCTTGTAAGGTTTCATAAACTTCACACCTAGATAAATGGTTAACTATTATTAATGGACTAGTTAAGCACATGTAACAGTAACCCAAAACTTGAATAGGCCCTATAGGCCCAATACCATATAGCCGAACCATTAACTAAGCATATTAGGCCCATTTAATGCCTAGTAAGCCCACTTAGAAAACCTTGAATTATTAATGGACTAAAATATGTTTAGGCCCATTAGGAAGACCATTAGGCCCATTTATTGTCCTATGGACCTATGTAGTAAAACTCTAACATTGATGGATCTAAAACTATAATTAAGCCCATTAAGAAATCCTTAGCTCATAAGAATTGTTAATGGACCTTGTAAGATCAATAAGGGTTTGGGAAGCCCATTAGCTCTTTTGGTGCACTTAATAAGCTCACTTAGTGATTTTACACTTAAGTAAAGTTTTTATACCGAAGATATAACTATAAAAACTTTTAGACTAAGAACATTAGTTTATAAAACTTATGGATTAAAACCATGACAATTGAAACTTGTCTTGATAAAATAGAAACTACAAGGACTAATATTGTAAATATTTGAAAGTGTAGGGATTAATAAATGCCATTCGTGACTTATTAGACCTTAAGGACCACTTTTGTAAATTCTAGGAAGTTAGATTGTCATTTTATGACTCTAAGGACTAATGTTGTAATCAGCCGAAGCAATTAGAAGCTCTAATCTTTAGTTCACCACTTATTGGAAGTTATAAAACCTAATGTTGAACAGACAGAATATTTTCACCATCTCCCAAAAATACTAGAAACCTAAGGACTAAAGCTGTTAAGAACTGGAAAGTGTACATTTGGTAAAATATAGAGGGCCTTGTTTTGCCAATAGCTGAAACTTAGGCAAACCCTAGAACCTTTATTTCATTTAAGGTATTAAAACTTGGGCATACCATCTTTACATAGTTATTCGATGAATAGGAACTGGTTAGTCTATTCTAACCACTAGGATAACAGACAGGCCACTTAATGAAAACGAATTTACAACAAACATACAAATTGGAATATTTAAAAACAGAATAGGAAGCATTACCTAGCGAACTACATTTCATTAAATGTTTGAATTTGTTGTTATGTGTATATATACATATATATATATATATATATATATATATATATATATATATATATATATATATATATATATATATATATATATATATACCTTATTAGAAGGAACTATACGATATAATTCCTATGCTTATGATTGTAATATATTATTATATATTATATTATACATATGAACTCCTTGTTTGATGCGTACTCTCGCGCACGTTATCGCGCGTCAACATGTATTTTCTCTAGCTTATGATTTTGTACGTATATCTACGGAACACGACTTATTAACGACTCATATACACGTTCTTTTTATAATATCATGTGGTATTATTTGGATAAATTTGCATCTTTAAATGATGCGGTGGGACCCTAAATCAAGGTACTTATGATCCTATATTTTACATATGGGACCTGAGACTCTTGATCCTAAGTTAATTATGATTACGTCTTTAGACGGAATGGGACGTCTAAAGGTGATATCATGAGCCACCGGACCAGAAGTTTACTTATAAAATTCGTATCACGGTGGAATGGGACGCCCGAAGACGAAAGTTATAACTAAACGGGCTGTAAAGTATCTTAATAATATCTATTATCTTAGATGTTATATTTATCCTAAATAATAAGACTTGCCGGGAATATTTAGGTAAGGTGAGCTATGAAATCATTATTGAAACAAGTAAGGACGCTTGTTCATTTGAATAAAGAAATAATAGGTCACCGAATGAAGTTATAAATTTCACCTTACATGAATAAGGACGCTTATCGATGTAAATAGAAATTTACAATCACATGGGCTTAAATGTATTCGACATAACTCATTATTGATATTATTTTATGTATCCGACTATGTAACGTATCCCTCCTTGACACGTGAATTCCTCCAGTAATATCTTATCATTATTACATCATCATCATTTAGAAACCTAAGGAAGATTAGTATTCATCTCTTTTGGATCATAGCATTTTGCTCTTGATTTTGGTCTATCCTTAGCCCAAATATCACTTCCGCTGCAGTTGACTCTGTTGGGTGTGTCCACTTTCCGCTGCATTCGACCCCTTAGGGGATGTCCATTTCCGTTGCATTTGATTCCTTTAAGAATGTCCATTTTCCGCTGCATCTGAATCTTTTGAGGGTGCCTACTTTCCGCTGCATCTGACCCCTTTTCAGGGAGAGTTCTTTTTCCGCTGCCTTTTGAACCCTTTTCGGGAGTGCCCACTTCCGTTTCATTTAACCCCTTTGGGGTGTCACAGAAAAGAAAGCTGGTTCATCTGCAATTGGGAAATGAAACTTCGATCATTCAGGTGATGGTAACACAGACTGTTTGACATTAGACTTAGTTTCATCTCTTGTACCAAAGACCAGAAATACTTGGTAAGAGGATGTCCTATCTTCTTAAACCACATTTCTTAAGTCGACGAGGAAGACAAACCCAAGCATAAAAGACATGCCCAACTCTCAATGGGTGTATTTTGTAGGGTTATGTTCGTCACCACCCAGAAAGCGTTATTTGATGTCCAAAACTCTTTTGGACAATCTTTTCCTCTTCGGGTCCAATTAGTTCGACAATACCATTGTCCAACTAGCCTTGAAATGAATGACTTCCCCCTTTTAGAAGTCAAAATTTGTGCAAATTTTGGACCACTTACATTGAACGCACAACCTTTCCGGCATCACACAAGATGCACACTACTTTATTCTTGGTATCTTCTTTGATTTCCATCATTTGAAGTACTTCTTCTCCATGCAACTTATGCCCCAGCTCAGTCACAATTGAAGCAGATTCTTTGTAACTTCCTACCCAAGCAACACCAACAAAAATCTTAGCCATCTCGCTGAGTGAAGCTTTGGTGTCAAACTAATGTTTGCCTTCCATATTCTAGAAGTATATCAGGAAACCCTTCGCGTGAAAATTGTTGACGCAAGAGCGGTACCATCCAAAACTATATTTCTAACTCGAGATAGCATAAGCTTATTAAAGTTTAATAGACTTAAAATCTCTTGAAGAACTAGTAGAAACATTAATGAACTGTTATCTACGCTCATCAAGACGCATTGGGACCCCGGAGGCACATACAATGAAAACCAAGACTTAAGACGAATTTGTCCTAGTCAATCCAACCTTGTAAACTTAGAACTCGAGTTCACAAGATTACACGTTTAAGGAATAAGTGCCCCCACTTGTCCCCTGAACAAGTAACTTCATCTTTAGCTTCGGGAGCGAAACTAAAATAACGGGGTGGTGTAAAACCCCTAGCAATTTGGGTTTCTACACACGCCACCAACTTCATTCACATTATCATTTATCGTACTATATTGTAATAAACTACCTTTACAATGTATCATCACAAGACTTACTGTGATTTGACAAATGATTTCTTAAACTTCTAAGTGACTCATGAATTGTGCATGATAGCTTGAATACAACCCGAAAGCTCATCATGGTAAAAAAAAATATCTAGTACATCTACTCAAATCCTACCCAGCAGGTCTGCTAGATAGGGCTGGTACTGGTAGGGCTGACAAGGCTGCAGGTGCCGACAGGGTACTCTGCAATACCTGTATAAGCCAATCCGGACTCCTTAAGCAAACTGAGTACAATCAGCAACTGGGACCGCAGTCTGCCAACGACTCCTCGAAGGTAGGCGGTCTCTGCTGTCAATCAATCGTGACAAATAACTGCAAAATCAAAGAAGGTGGACAAGGACCGCCCTTGTGCAGTAAGAGAGATGTGGGTCTTACACTGAAGACCCCCCCTCCAAGGTGTGATTATGCCGATAGAGGAAGTAGTTCTCCTCCAACAACCACTGCAAGGCCTCGTGGCCCAATAACCTCGTGCTATTTGAGTATTTACCCATATGGTCCAAGAGAGAGAGAGTCTATGCACTCATGCATGACAGTTTACTCCACCTGGCCTGCTATCAACAGGTTGTGGACGTCCGTCATGTTCTGCTCCTGGCTCATGGCCAGAGCAGCAATCCGAACTTAAACAGGACCAGCATGTCTAACTCCGGAACCCTCTCCAACCTCAAATCCTGGCTTGTAGGTTTTCCAAATGAACAAGCTATCGTCAAGAGCTTAACCAACTAAGTATAGTTGACACTACATCGACTTTTCCTAGTTGACAACTTCCAAAGTTTGCCCTCTCTAAATTGTCATTAATTGATCCGCGAGCTTCTATCACTATATCGGATTAAAGGTCAAACCTTTGGATAATACTATCTATCTATAGTAGTAGCAGCATCCAAATACTGCTCAATCGGATATATAGAAGGACCCGGATAAAGATCTCTTTGCATTGCCTTCTATTCATCCGTAATGGTAGCATCATTCAGATACTGCCCAATAGGACTTATAGAGCAATCCGAATAACTATCTCCTTACATTGTTGGCACCATTTGTTTCTGAGTATGTCTAAGACGAACCTTTAAATCTATGACATCTATACCCTAACGGATGACAAAGTTTTTAATAGCTTTGAGGACGAAGCTAAAATAATGGGGTGGTGCTGTAAAATCTATGATTTTACCATGAGAATAATGTAATAAAAATCTACTCAATGATCCTAGATCATTTCTCAACCTAGTAGTAGTAATCAAATTTCAAGGACGAAACTCAATGTGGCATGTGGATGGTGTAAAACCCGAGATTTTTCGCTCATTAAATAATAATAAAGTATGTTTCAAAAACCCTCTTTGAACCATACAAAAATCATCGGATTTGAGAGTTGACAAAAGTCATACAAACCGCGTACCGACAATTCAATAATTTAACTACATAAATTATTGTCGAGAAATACTTGATAAACAATTTGATTAAATTGTTTAATATTACATTTATCTATGAAATGATTAAATGAGAAGTATTTCTACTAAAACGATCCTTACGTTATGCAAAAGATAAATGACAAATACGTGTTGTTTAAATAAACAAACACGTCTTTCGTATTTATACGTCATATAAATACTCCATTTGATTGGAAAAATGATTTTTGGATCAATTACGAAATCCTCGTAAGATGAATCAAAAATCCATAAGCCTCGAACGTGACCCGAACCATGTAATAACGTAAGTTAGAATACAAGATACACTTTAGGCCTATTTGTGGCCTTATAAGCCCAACTATTTAAGCCTTGGGTAGTAATGGGCTTAATAAACCCAATAAGAGATTTAAGGAGCCCAACAACCATTTTGGCCCACTAGACAAGCCACCAACACACCTCACTTCTCGATTGGGCCAACTCTAGGTTGGTGACACATGTCCATCATGTCCCCCCACCTTCTTGCTTCTCATTGGACAAAGTTAAGTAGGTGACACTTGTCACACTTCCTCCCACCCTATTTAAGGGCTATGTCCCCCATGCTCTTCATTCTTCTCACAAAAAACACACACACACACCCAAAAAATCTCTCTCCCTTCTCTTTTTCTTCTTTGAGCCGTGAACCCCAACTCACCAAGATCATCAAATTTTTGATTTTCTAGTTTGAATCTTCAAAAACAAATCAAAGACCCATCTTGGAAATCTCGAGATCTACACATTGGTATGTAAATCTCTTACATGCATCAACTTTCAAGATTTTCCTTTATTTCCATGATGGATCTATACATGCATGATGGTAACATCAAGAAAAACGTGTAGATCTACCCCGGATCTACACATGCATCAAGAAAAACGTGTAGATCTACCCCGGATCTACACATGCATCAAGTAAAACGTGTAGATCTACCCCGGATCTACACATGCATCAAGTAAAACGTGTAGATCTACCCCGGATCTATACATGCATCAAGTGAAACTTGTAGATCTATTCCGGATCTATCCATGCATGGTGGTCACATCAAGTGTTGAAAAGATCTTGGATGGTTACTTGCTCACTCACTAGTACAACAACTTTGATAAGCCTCGTAAGATCTACATCTCGTTCTTATTTATCATTCCTTTTATTTTTCTTGATCTTATATATTCCGAATATATATATATATATATATATATATATATATATATATATATATATATATATATATATATATATATATATATATATATATATATATATACGAAATGGGTGAATGAGTATTGGGACATTGTGTATGAAATTTTGAACACTAAAAATCAAGCTAAACAAGCACTAGTAACGATTTGATTCATAACAATTTTTGAACCGTAACAAAAACAGATTTCATGTAAAACTAAGTAGGTTTGGGATACTAAAAACCTACATATTAAGATAGATAATTGTTTTGTGGTTAATTCCCCGGGTGGCTCGTCTCGTGACGAATTTTAGATAGTAAGATATGACCAAAATAGTGAAAACTAGTCAGATCTGAACATACTGTTTTGATGGACTATTTTCTCATAAAATTTGTATCTTACCTAAAAATATGAAAAACTAAAAGTTGTAGATAAAATCATGAAGAACTAGAATCAATTGGATGATTTACCAATTCCTTACGGTTTGTAAATGGTGACCAAAATAGTGAAAACTAGTCAGATCTTAACATACTGTCTTCACGGACTGTTTTCTCATATAAGAACTAAGACTCTTTGAAAAAGGTAAAACTGTAGGTTGTAGATAAAATCATCAACAAGTAGAATCAATTGGATGATTTATCAGTTTCTTACGTTTTGGAAATGGCGACCAAAATGGTGAAAACGAGTTTGGCTGCCCAAAAACAGCCAACTCTTCTAAGTTAGGAAATGGGTTAATTAGCTATGGAAAGTATAAATTTGGGGTAATTAGACTTATAATAAGTGTAGTACATGAGTTAATGATAGTTTTGGTAAAAATAACACACTTAGACGATTTACGGTTCAAGAGATATGAACAAATTAGCGGGACATGTCAGGAAAATTATAATAAACGGATTATAACTCATTAACGTAAAATGTGATGATTTTTATAAAAACCAACGTGGTAGGATCCACTTGTCAGGGATCTTGGACTTATTTATATACTGATGACTAGATGACCCGAGACCCGACCAACGTGAAATATTAAGTGTATGAGGCTGTGATGTGTTTTAGAACCCAAAAACTATACAAAGTGGACTTTGGCCATAAAAGCCCAACTTACACTTGTAATGGCTATTGGGCCATTATTGGACCTAAGATTAATAACCAATTTAGAGTAGTATACTGAATTTAAAATGGACTTAAGTCATATACTTGGGTAGTGGACCACTATTAGGCTTAAGATGGGCTAAAAGTGTCAACTTGGATTTTTCACTTAAAATGACTAAGTGTTCACCTAAAAGTTTTATAAAGAATCATAAAACTTATGAAATTTCCAGAAACTTATTAAAACATACTTATTACATATATGTACGATTTATTTCTTGTCTCAAGCCTAAGACGCGACTCGTTATCTTTAGGTCTCGTATGATCATGTATCGATTATTGACATGTATTCTTGATTGACGTTCGTTTTCTATTAACTATTATGACGATTGTATCAGGTGAGTTTACAGCCCCATTTAAACTTTGATAAAACTTTCCCTTTTGGGAAAGAAAATATGCAAACATATATTGGACATGACTGGATTGTATAAACTGGATTATGATTGCTTACTATTGAAACTGTTAAATTGTTGTAAATCGCCCGAATGTTATAAATAGATCTATTAGGGATTGACCATCCCCGTCTGGGTTAGTCATGCTCACTGTGCCTTGGCCGGGACAACAGACGTATACCATGTTGGAACAGGAATGGGTGTCTTTTTGTAAGACACTACGTCCTCATCTGTTGAGGACTATGGGGTTAAGCTTCAGTTTCTAATAATAAACAAATGTTATTTACATCTTAGTAAGAATGCTTTGTGCATTATTACTTCTAGGATTATTGTATGTCCAAACTAATTAATTGATTAAAATCTGTAAAATCACCAACTTTATATTGACCCCCCGTTAGTATGTTTTGCACAGGTTATTTAGCAAGATTATTTGAGCATGGATTGAGCATCATTTAGGAGCAATAAAATGACGGGGGATTATCTTTTACTGGGATATTCATAACAAATGTTATTCAACGATTTAAATGATTGTACCAATTCAATGTATACATCAATTGTATCTCATAAATCATATAATTATGATTTGTGCTTTGTAAGCTATTTGCTCATCGATCCACCACTGTGATACCCGCTTTATGGGGGTGTTACAGTTTTCATGGTTGGTTTTGGTCAAAAATTTGATTTTGTACAAGATTTTGATAGTCATTTTATAACAGTAAGTAAACTGTAAATCTGGATTTTTATGTTTTGATAATGGCTTAACTTATAGCTTAGGGTTGTAGATAATTTTATTAGCTTTGATTTGATATAAAGTAGATCTTCTATCTCCAAACGAGCGCGAAGTTATGATGTTTTGGTTATTCGTGTATCGGGAGACGAGTATCGACACTATATATAGTTGTTGTCGATATTTGGATCGAATCTCGGGGACTATAAATTGAATTTTTGAAATGAGTAACATACTGATAATGAAGTGTGAACCTTAGAGGGTGAGTTTACTTTAAAACCCGAGTTTCGGTTTTGTAAACGGAGTCGTTTAAAGAAGTTAAAACGGTTGTATGAAAAATTAACGTAAATCTGTCCGGATTTTGTAGTTTGAAAATGAGTCGGGTAAAGGACTTTAAAAGTAATTTCATTTGATAAACTTGTAGGAGGACTTTCTATATATAGTATGTTAGTTTATCGATTCGTTTCATAAACGTTTGACAAGTTTAAAAGGGGTAAATAAGCTAGTACATGTAGTATGTGCCAACGGACTTTGTTAAAAGTGTAAAATGGTAAAGTAAATGTGTAGTAGAGTATAATGAAGTTATTTATATCGTTTTCTCTCGAGTTTATCGTGACTTTATGAGTTTGAGTTTGATGTTGTTATGTATGATTTATTTCTCGAGTCATTATTAATGAACGCGCCTTATTTGATAGGTAGCGGTTCTCGTGTTTGAAAGGCATCATTATCATCGACGATCATCTCGCTAGATCTCTTATACTAAGGTGAGTCTGTAGCCTCGCTTTTTATGCTAGCTACTAAATGTTTTATACCCGCGAGGGGGATACATGCTATTTGAAAATAAATGAACACAAGTCATGAGTAATTGTTGGACACGAATGTTTCCTAAGTTGATTACATTGTATTGAGTACCTTGTTGCTAAAGACCCTAAATTTATGAGCCGTTAACTATCTTCTGACTTGATGTTGTGAGTCGGGAACAACCGCTTATTCAAATGATAGTACTATTGGGTTGACCACCCTATTTGAGACCATGGCATTACGTTGAGTAACCTCTGGGAAGGATAATTTACGGGAATAAGAATGTGGTATTCTAGCAACAGATATCCTAGAGGGGCAATGGTTTTATTCTAGTCATGCCGGCATTTGGCGTGGGTGACTATTTGGTTAAGGGGTCGGTGTCATGAGATTAAATACAATGTTTATTATTGCCTTGAATATAGATTGTGTGTACAAAAATTCTATAAATGATTATGATTGATTTTCTTCTTGTGTTCAAATGTGATTTGATAAACCTATAGACTCGCTCAACACTATTGTTGACTCGTTTTTGCATGTGTTTCAGGTAATAGGAAGTGATGGAGCATGGAGCTTTGCTGTGGAGGTTGTGGCTTGGCTTTTGGAAGAATGTTGGTATAAAAACTATTTCTATCCTTTACTGTTGAACAATTTGTCTTATGTTTGTGTGTTGTACTAAACTTGTTGGTTGTTGGTCGAGATCCATGGGGACTAAACGCTTTACTCTGGTGTCGTTTTAGTACAATTATGGTATGAAATTATGTTTTAGACCTATTAAGAAAATCTTGTTTATATTTATGTGTAAACGTCTCTCTTTTGAGTCGTTCAATATACCTTGTGTGATGATGCTTGTGTCTAGCACCCAATTGTGTATTTTCGCTGCGCAATGTAAATTGGGGGTGTTAGATAATAGGCCATATAATAGGCCAAAGACATTTTATACAACTCTTAGTCGTAAATCATAATATAGGCTTCTGCCTTCAAAACCATTATACGAACCATTGTCGGAAAAACATCATACAATACGTTTTATAAAGTCGTATGATGACATATAGTCCCTAGCCGGGTCATGGACCCGGCCCATGGGTACTACCTGCATCCGGCCCATCATGAATGGGTTGGATTGATTAGTTAAGCTGATAAGCTTAAATGAACCGTGGCCGCATAAAGTGTGTGCGGCCCACGGCCCGGTACAGCCGGGACAGGGTTAGACAGAATCATAATCTTATTAAGATTGGGATTCGCCCTAAAGTGTAAGATATATACAAACCATAATTAGAAGATAACAATTAAGCTAATTATGATGGTTATCCTATACTTGGGGCTGAAGCAAACACTGGTCCCATTAGGGTTTCACTGCCTATATAAGGAACCCCCAAGGGTTCCACAAAGGTATTACATTCTACATACTCTAAACTCACATCCGATTCTTAAACCCTAACCGATTACTTACTCTCACACCGAAGTCTAATCGTGGGATACATTCCCACGGTAAGCCTAACGCGTGTTGCTTTAGTGTGCAGGATCTCAGCAAGTAAATTCACTTGGTGCAAGAGCCGAAACCCAACCAACCCGAATTAAGCCTATTTCGGGTCTAACAAGGATCATCCAACTTTTATATCAACAAGTTTGCGCCATCCGTGGGACCAATACACTAAGATAGAGCAAATTTCATCTCGATCTCTTTCAATGAAGAAAGGACATCCGCAAGGAAATCCCAGGAACACGAATCCTGCGAATCAGAAGTCCACGGGGGACGGGATACTCATCCCCACTCAGTTAGCAACCAAACAGGAGGACCGAATAACCGAAGTGTTTTTCAGTCCATGGGTGCGACAGGCACGTCCGCTAATACCCCACCACCAACCATGACCATGGACAACCCTGACCCAGGGAGTGCGCCTAAGGCCCCTAACAAGGAGCCACGTAGGCCATCAATTGAAGAAGAAGTGGAAGTCGAACCACTTAGTGAGGAAGACCTCGCTCGTGTTCTCACGCATAACTTTGAGAGGATCGTCCCGGGTATTGCGTCAAGGCTAAACCTAGGTAGGAACCTGCAATCTAGGCTTAACTTTGGCAGGGCCTTGATGTGTCGTGGATAGTATATGTGATTTATTTGAGATTACGTTATAGGGTAAATTAGAAAATTACCTTTAGGAAAAAGTAATAGACTAATAATACCAATGACGAATTCAATTAAACACATTGGTTTCCCAAGTTCGTTGTACACGAAGATCTTATGAATTTGAGACGTTTTGCTTTGATTTGGACAATCGATTTGAAATGGTTTTCGGTTTTTAAACTACAATTAAAATCTACAAATTTTAAACTATTTAATAAAAACCTAAAGTGCATGAATCGTAAGCCCCGCTATTTTTAATATCTAAAACAATTAATTATTTAAAAATAAAACTAATTAAAAATTAAACTAATATAATAATATATAAAAAATTAAGTCTATTTAAAAATTCTAACTTTTAATCTAATTAAAAATCTAATTAAACTTTTTAAAACTAATTAACCTTATTTAAAAATACTTTAAAACAAATCTACTTAAAAACTATTTTATTATAATTATTAAAGTCTAATTAAAAATTAACTAATTAACCTTTTAAATAAAAACTTTTTTTTTTTTTTTTTTCATTTTTTATTTTTATTTTACTTTTATATTTATTTATAATATTAAACTAATTTTAAAAATCTCAAAACAGTCTTTAATTGAAATTTTAATTAATGAAAAAAAACAAACAAACGTGTATTTAAACTAAAAGATACTAAGTAAAAATCTGCCTAAACAAACTAATCTATATTAATGAGAAAGCAGAGAGTAAAATCAAAAGGGCGTCCAGCCCAAGTGGTTATCACGCATGACAGGTAAAGGGGAGGTCTCGAGTTCGAGACCCCCAAGGGACAACTTTTTGGAACTTATTTATTTTTGGAATTAGATTATGATTAAAACTACAAACCAAACACCCCCAGTCGCATAGTGTTGCAGTTAGTAGTAGTGAAATCAGTAGAAACGAATATACAGAAACTAACACTCTAATATGAGAACAACAAACAAATATAAAAAAAATAAGCAAATACGTCCAAAATGCAGTTAAATTAGCAAACCAGCAATAACAGTACGCTCACACACTAGATTGAACGATAAAAAAAAACAGCAAACTAAGCCCAATTCGCACCATATTTCGAAAACAAATCAGCAATTCCAAAATTAAGAATAACTAAATTAAAGCAGGGCCTAAATCAGCAAAGAAAACAGGAAACTAAATTACGAATAACAAATCCAATATCCCCTGTATGAAACTATTGATCACTATTCATAGCAACAGAAATATGCAGCAACTATATCGATCTCATTAAGGGGCAGAAAATGCAGCAGGTCCAAATTCAACTTATACGACTTAGTTCCACAGAACTTTAAATATCTGACTAAAACTGAGCATTTTGAATCTAAATAGCTTAATGTTAAACCTCATTTCTCACAAAATGGACAGAATAAGCAGATAGACAGTAAATCCAACTCCTAAACATTCTAATGCGAATATATTAGCTGCAAATCTATAAGCATCAAATTCCTAGCATCATACCCTTAACTATCGATTTAAACACAAGATTAACTAAACCTCAAGTAAGATTAATGCACAGACTTAATTAACAAAAACGACATCTAAATCTTACCAAGTCAGCAGATTCAAACTTACTAGCAGACTTACGAATAAGATATACCAATATATCTAGCAGTTAACTAAAACAGGCAACCAAATCACAAAAGCAGTTACAATAAATCAGAGTAAACAGTTAAAAACTGATCACAGTAAAAGCTATAACCATGAACTCAGCTTTCTAATTAATCAATTACCAATCTTCCACAAGGTACATCATCAGATTCATGAAATTAATGCAAAAGCAGATAATCAAATTAAAATAAACAAGCAGCATTGATTAATAAACTCAACAACATAAATATGAGCAGATCATTGTAAAATAAAATATCAAATCAAATCTCATAATAATCATCTCCAAAATCATAGCAGATAAACAATCTAAAGCAGATTCTTGAACTAACATAAAAAAACATCAAATAAATTCATGAAAAGTAAACAAGCTTAACCATTCTATAAAGAACCGTTGATGTTGAAGGCAAGCGCTGAGCTCCCTTGGACTAAACCGACAACACCATGACCAAACGGACCACCATAATTACCATTACGTACCATAACGAACCATAAACCATCAGATTTTATTCACCATTTACAGAAACTTGATTACCTTCTAATTTTTCTTGATTTATCAATATGATAAACCAAATCCCAATCTTAGCTAAAGTTAACCTCAATAAGCTATTTCAAAGCTTATAAGATTAATCAAATGTCACGAATTTTAAACAATAATAAGACAAATATTTTAATGTTCAATAAAAATGAAAAGACAGTAAGAGAAAACGAGATATATTTAAAAGGTGTAAATGAACTTTATTAATTAAAAACTTCCAGTGTTACAAGATTAAAAAGAAGATTAAATCCTACAACTATTTTTATAGCATAACATTAAAACTAAAGAAAAGGATGATCAAATACAAGATAAATGGGGGTTTTTATAGCCTCCCCATGGCTGTTGATGATGCGCATATTCGGATCTTCCATGGAATATTCCTCTTTAATCTGAGCCTTTGATCTTCACTTTTCTTCTCTCTCTTTGATCTGATGGTTGAGATGATACAATCTAGCACACGGATTGCCAACGTGGCATCCGTGTGCTAGTTGTGTTTCTTTTAAGGCATTTGATTGGTGGAAAAGGAGGAATGAGGTGTTTCTTCAAATAGAATCCGGCCACGTAGCTCTCTTCTTCACATCTTCTCTTCCTAAAACATTGGGGGTTTTAATCCCCTTTTTATGAATTAAACGAATAGATAAAAAGCCCCATGTTATTAAGACTTTTTACCCATCTAGGGTTTTGAAACAGTAAGAATATGCAGGTTGTTAGGGTGGGGAAGAAGGGTTTTGAGAGGACTCACATAGGTTATAACGAAATATTTAATTTAATATGTGTGAGTGGGAATAAAGAAAACGAGTAGGTTTATTTATTGTGAAAAGTGAGTGGGTGAAAGAATAACGTGTGATAGGATAAATAAGAGTGGGTGACGGTTGGGGTATTTTTTTATTTATTGAAGTAAAAGATGAAACACGTTTTCATCAAGCGTGTGAAAGATTATATATGAAAAGTAGTGACAACAAACCCTAAAGGCCCAACAAAATCCTTTCTTTATTCGTTTCATTATTTTCCAATATTGAATTGGGCTTTCAGCCCAATTAACTCATCCGATCCTTTATTCACTTTTGGGCTTTTATTGGTTTGGGCCTTTTTGACTTTCAAAAACCCCATGTTATTAGCTTGAATCTTAAATGGGCTTTTGAGCCCATTTTCTTCATTGTGGGACCCACTAAGCCCATTCTCTTGATAAATGATTAAATCCTCTAGAGTCGAGCTCGATTTTGGCTTCTATGATCTTTTTCTTCAAACTCGTGTCGATTTTTGCCGATTTTCGCGATCTTGGTACCTACACACATTCAAACAAGAAACAAGCATATTCAAGGCATATTTGATACATATCATGCATAATTTCATTGTTTTAAGCTACTAATGATATGAGTAATTACACTCATATCAAATTCCCCCATGCTAAGAAATTGCCGTGTCCCCGGCAGCGGCGCCAAAATTTTTGATGTGTCGTGGATAGTATATGTGATTAACACTTAATTACTTATAAAAATTAACACTATTTAAAAATTAAACTAATTAATAATCTAATTTAATTAAAAATTACTTTTAAACTATTTAGAGAAATCTATTTAACTAATTAACTTTATTCAAAAATTACTTAAAACATTTTCTATTTTAAAATAAACAACTATTTTATTTAAATCTAAAATTATATAAATCTACTTAATTGAAAATTACTTAAACTTTAGAAACTAATAAAAACATTTTTTTTTTATTATTTTTTATTTATTTATATCTTTAAACTACTTTTATTTTAGAAATTAAAATTAACTTTTAAACAAAACTTTTATTTTATTTCAAAAAAACGTAAGGTAAAATCAAGCAACCTACAAGTAACAAATCTGCCCAGAAGAAACAGTCTATATTAATTAATAAACAAGAAATAAAAATCAAACAGCCAACTAGCTCAGTTGGCTAACATTCTGTGCATACAAACGGTAGGTCTCGAGTTCGAGACCCACACGTGACATATTTTTGGAATTAAATTTCCTTTTTGACAGGTTACTAAAAAAGAAGTCTTAGGAAAGACTTTTTGATAGCTTAATTGCTATAAGCTGAGAGGTCACAGCATATGGGCTTATCAGTCAATGGGACTGATCAGCTTATACATCAACGATATATATCAGCAAGATTATAAAGGTAGTAAAATACTAAATTTAAATCAGATAACAAAGCAAGCAAATCCAAATACAAAATAAATCAGCATAAATCAGTAACAACTAAACATATAAAGCAGGTTATAAAAACTAAAAATAACAAGCATTCAAGGAATTTAAAAACTGCAGTATTAACATTAACAGAATAACAGTCAGGCAAAATCAACTCTCCAAACGACAAGTTAATGATACTCATAAATCTCAGCAGTTCAATTTAGCAGATATTAATCCAAATAGAAGGATATGCAGTGATACGAATAACCAGTTATCCCCACCAGTTATCCCGAACAATTATCAGCAGTTTCACCGTTTCTGCCCAACACATCTGTGCCTCTAGATCGGACCGTTCAATCAATGCCTTCTTGTCTATCTTTGCTAGATGCCTTTCGAGCGATCTAGCAGGCTAACTGTTCCTTAAATACAAGTTAACTAACAATAGTAGAACAACTTATTAGATTCATTAATTCAATCTCAGAATAACATAAATCTATCAAATACAAACTTATACGAAAAACTCAAACAGCTAGTTATTAGATATAAAACCAGACCCCAATCCTACTCTGAACAGTTAACCCCCCAAAATCATTAAATCAATATCAAACAAACCCTATGAGACTATCAGTAAAATTCCATTGCAACAAACAGTAACATCAGTTTAATCAATTTAAGTCATTAAAACTAAATGTATAATCCTTAATCATTCAAATGTATTAACATATAACATCTTATAATCAAATAACATAAATCAGCATCACAGAAAAAATCAAGAAGCAGATTTAATAAAACATAAAATTAAAAGGGACTAGTACCTTTTGTCGAAACCTTTGAGACGTAGGCTTGCGCTGAGCAACCTAGATGAACCGAAACTAATACCACCATTCGCACCACCAAACGGTTCATATTCATCAAACGGACCCTATTCAACTTTGCTTCAATATATTGTTTATCCAGTGGGGATAAACAAAATCCAATCATTCACTTTAAATATTAAATTCAAGCTATTAATCAGCTTGAATCTAACATCTCAATATATTACTCTCATGAAACAGTTTAAATAGTAGCAGTAAAAGAAGAATAGACGCGATTTAAAATCAAATAAACTTATCTTTCATTAATTCCAGAAACAATACAAGATTTAATTAAAAGAAATACAATATTTTTCCTAAAACTATTTCTACAGAGTAACACTAAAAGTAAAGAAAGGATGATCAAATACAAGATAAATGGGGGTTTTTATAGCCTCCCCATGGCTGTTGATGATGCGCATATTCGGATCTTCCATGGAATATTCCTCTTTAATCTGAGCCTTTGATCTTCACTTTTCTTCTCTCTCTTTGATCTGATGGTTGAGATGATACAATCTAGCACACGGATTGCCAACGTAGAATCCGTGTGCTAGTTGTGTTTCTTTTAAGGCTTTTGATTGGTGGAAAAGGAGGAATGAGGTGTTTCTTCAAATAGAATCTGGCCACGTAGCTCTCTTCTTCACATCTTCTCTTCCTAAAACATTGGGGGTTTTAATCCCCTTTTTATGAATTAAACGAATAGATAAAAAGCCCCATGTTATTAAGACTTTTTACCCATCTAGGGTTTTGAAACAGTAAGAATATGCAGGTTTTTAGGGTGGGGAAGAAGGGTTTTGAGAGGACTCACATAGGTTATAACGAAATATTTAATTTAATATGTGTGAGTGGGAATAAAGAAAACGAGTAGGTTTATTTATTGTGAAAAGTGAGTGGGTGAAAGAATAACGTGTGATAGGATAAATAAGAGTGGGTGACGGTTGGGGTATTTTTTTATTTATTGAAGTAAAAGATGAAACACGTTTTCATCAAACGTGTGAAAGATTATATATGAAAAGTAGTGACAACAAACCCTAAAGGCCCAACAAAATCCTTTCTTTATTCGTTTCATTATTTTCCAATATTGAATTGGGCTTTCGGCCCAATTAACTCATCCGATCCTTTATTCACTTTTGGGCTTTTATTGGTTTGGGCCTTTTTGACTTTCAAAAACCCCATGTTATTAGCTTGAATCTTAAATGGGCTTTTGAGCCCATTTTCTTCATTGTGGGACCCACTAAGCCCATTCTCTTGATAAATGATTAAATCCTCTAGAGTCGAGCTCGATTTTGGCTTCTATGATCTTTTTTTTCAAACTCGTGTCGATTTTTGCTGATTTTTGCGATCTTGGTACCTACACACATTCAAACAAGAAACAAGCATATCCAAGGCATATTTGATACATATCATGCATAATTTCATTATTTTAAGCTACTTATGATATGAGTAATTACACTCATATCAAATTCCCCCATGCTAAGCAATTGACGTGTCCTCACGCAATGATAAAATAAAACTATAACTACACCATTATTCAACTTTTGACAACTTTATTTTGTAAAGACATAATGTATTGCTTTCATTATTGAAAAATAACTTTAAGGATCATAAAAGCTCAAATAGATTCATCGTCGTCGACTTTTCACTTTTCCATGCCAAGTGCAAAAACAAGATCATTGTTATTATAAGTTGGTAAACTAACACGAACTCATGTGGTCTAATTATTCACTTAGACTCCCTTATTCCTAAGTGTATCTCTTATATTTTATTGTTGTCTTGAATGATCACGAGGATGCATTGTTGACTTATTTCGATAATTTATTAGGCCGAAAATAAAGTGAACGATTTAATCAATAGTTAGCTAAAGGACAAAATCTTTTAAAACTGCTTCTCGGGACTTCATAAAGTTCATATCTTGGCATAACTTGCTTCGCGATTTGAGACCTTTCTCGGACCGATATTTGGCAGTGACTTTATACTTCCAACCTTGAGAGACGTTCATGAAATAATGGTCTTCTCTTCATATAGGAATTTCTTCACTTGAAGTTTTGAGAGATTCATACTTGGACCACGACTTCTTCATTTTTTCTCCAATCTTTATTTGGGATTTTGATATACAACGATCCACCTCCTTTTTGGACTTGGCTTCATTTATCCTCATACCTTATTATGGTCTTTTTGGATAGACTTCTCCATGACTTTTGGGGAGTATTTGCTTTTCGTCATGTGTCTCGATCCTTCATATTGATTTTTGATAAATGATTCTTCACATCACTTGAGATCTTTAGCAATAAAACATAGCCCTCATGTCTTGTTAGGACCTTTTTGGACTCGCCAATCTTCGCATCCCGCTTCAATAAGTTATGCCTTGGCTATGAACTCTAATCCATACCGAGCAACTTTTAAACGATCTTGGGCTAGAAGCTAAGTAACTTTTCAAATCGTTCAACCTTATTTATAGCAAATAAAATTATTAACAAGTGATGGGAGAATAGGCTCATAATTAACTCACATAAATTCCCGAAAGAATACCAAACTTATAATTGGCTTTATCATCTCTTGTTCTCCATATTGTAAAATTTCAAAAATGTGAAATCAATGGATACTTAGCCTATTAAATCAAAGTTTTGGGTTTTCAAGTCATCTATAGGATCTTGCATCTTCTTATACTCTTTCAAGTTTTAGAATTTGCGTTTTAAAGTTCCCTTGATAGACGACTTTCTAGGATCAATTATATGATCTTGCGAAAAGTTCTTGTTCTTAACTCGTATGAATTAAGACTTTCGCGTTTTAAAGCTCCCTATATAATAGCCTAGCAAAACTTAATTCAAATACGTTAAGGAAAAGCTAAGGTTAAAAACCGAGTCGAGTCAAAAACTATTCTTATTTAAAGCCTACATTCGTGTCAAAAACACTTATTTCTTTATTAAAACTTAAAAATAACACTAAAAATTTAAAATTTTATTGAAAAATGAGAAAAACAATACGTATGGACACGAAAAAAGCAATTGCAAGCGATTATATCGATTGACTCCCCCATGCTAAAACCAAACATTATCCTCAATGTTTCTTAGCTCAAGAGTGACACCCCCTTGCTAAGACACGAAGATTCTAATGCAAATTCCTAGCATGGAAAGAGCACGCACATCTATAAGCCGTTTATTAATTATGCCTCAAGATAAAACGTTAGTCGATAAAAATCAAGGGATAGAAAGTGTGCCCCTTTTTGGCATTCAAAGAATGGAAGATCAAGTGGACCGGCAAAAACCGAACACGAGAGTCTTCAAATATTAGGGTCATACCTAAGATCACAACACAATAAATCACGAGCACGAGCTTGAAAGATCAAGCCTTATTAGGTGTTAGAAAATAGAAAGAAGATAGAATGTATGGGACTCCCCCACAAGGCACCTCGTTTTTGTTCACCGAGTCATGAGCTCGACTCGGTCCCCGCATTCATTGGTCCTTAGGGAAAGTTTGAAGATCCGGGACAACCTCCGTAGGTATGTCCCCTCCAAAGTAATGTTTCACACGATGACCATTCACCTTAAAGTTAGGCCCGTCTTTTTGAGCAAGCTCAACGGTGCCATAAGGGAAAACTTGTGCAATGGTGAATTGTCCGGACCAACGGGATTTAAGCTTGCCCGAGAAAATCTTAAGTCTAGAGTTGAATAAGAGGACTTGATCACCAACATTGAAAATGCGGTTATTGATCTTAGAGTCATGAATCCTCTTAGTCTTCTCTTTGTAGATCAAAGAATTTTCATAAGCTTGATCCCTTAATTCACTTAGTTCATTCAATTGAACCTTGCGATGATCACCCGCGGTCCTCAAATCAAAGTTACAATGCTTAAGAGCCCAATACGCCTTATGTTCGAGTTCAATTGGCAAGTGGCATGCTTTTCCGTAGACCAACCTAAATGGTGTACAACCAATTGGCGTCTTGTGAGCCGTACGGAAAGCCCACAATGCATCGTCCAATTTATCCGACCATGAAGTGCGATTCTCTCCAATAGAACGCTCCAAAATCCTTTTAAGAGCTCGGTTTGAAACCTCCACTTGACCACTCGTTTGAGGGTGATAAGCCATAGAAAGTCGATGAGTGACACCATATTTCTTTAGAACTTTTTCAAATTGTTCATTACAAAAATGGGTCCCACGATCACTTATAATAGCCCGCGGAGTTCCAAACCTAGCAAAAAGTTGTTTCAAAAATTTCACCACAACTCGAGCATCATTCGTGGGCAAAGCCTTAGCTTCGACCCATTTAGACAAATAGTCCACGGCTACGAGAATGTATTTGTTTCCTTTCGAAGATGGAAACGGTCCTATAAAATCGATTCCCCACATGTCAAAGATTTCACAAACTTGAATAATGTTTTGAGGCATTTCATCCCTTTGTGAGTTCTTTCCTTGACTTTGCGATCACTAGATTACGATACCTTACTCCGATCTGGACATTCCGATTGTTCTTTGCGATCTGGGATTCCGACGGTTTTAAGGAATTTTGAGTCGTTACTCTGCCAAATTTGTTTCAGCCACATTCCGATCTAAACATTCCCATCTGAACATTGCGATCTGGGATTCCGACAAGTATACATTGCGATCTGGGATTACGACAGTACATTGCGATCTGGGATTCCGACTGTGCATTGCGATCTAAGCCACATTCCGATGAACATTCCGATGGACATTCCGATGACTTGTTTAGCTAAATTTTGTTCGAGTATTTTTTCGACTTAGCCACCATCTAGACTAGTTTCGTAATATCGTTTACACGAAGATTAAAAAAAAAAACAAAACAAAACAAAAAAAAGAGTTTTTTGGCGGGAAAACCATTTTAAAATTTATTTTTTCCTAGACCATTTTTAGGCCATTTATGCTTCGATTTCAAATCTTGGCGATGCGAAAAAATTTTCGACCAAAAAATTCAAATTTTCGGACCAAAATTCAAATTTTTAGGCCATTTTTAGGTTTTATTTTTGTCAAAAATTTTTACTCTTCAAAATTCTTCCCTATTAGTTTTTGGCTATTTCGGACTTGATTTCAAAATTTGGTAAGACAAATTTTTTCAGTTTACCGTTTTGTCGGACAGAGGAATTTATTGTCGGACTGGGAAAAAAAATCGGAATTTTCGAAATTGCAACCACAAACTAATCACACCATATCTACTTAAGATCCAAAGTCAATTCATCAACTGTGTCAATTAAATGCTGTGTATGATGATCATCAATATATTGATTCTAAGATTCATGAGCTTGAAACTATGTTAGCTCAAAAGACAAAAGATTTTGAGGTTGCCAAACTCGAGTTTTTAAAGAAAAATGACAAATTTGAATCTTATTTTGAAAAACTTGAAAAAGCAAACGTTGTTCTTGAACAAAAAATGGATCGTAAGATTCAAGATTCTAATGCGGAAAAAGAACATTTTGTGAAACAAATAAATTTGTTAGAATCAAAGTTGGCTTCTCAAAATCCAAGTCCTCCGCCTACTTCAGTAAGTGAAATATATGTGCAACCTATCGACACTGTAGATAGTAATGACGCGAATGCTGATAACGACATATTTGATAATATAAACATTAAGTTAGAACAACGTGTCGCTCAATTACTTCTACAAAATGAGCAATTGAAAGCTCAGATTCAGGAAAAGATTTTTGCATTAACAACAGTGAAAAATGAATTAAGGAAGCTAAAAGGAAATAGTGTGGATACTAAGTTAGCAAATCAGTCTATCTTGGGGAAACCTCCTACTCAACCATTCATAAACCGCTCAGTTGCTAGACAACCGAATGCGTTTAAATCTGAACGACCCAAAACATCGAACTCGAGGTTTGCATCCCAAGTTGACATGCGTAGCAATTTGCCAAACACTGTCACTCCACAATCTAGATACTCCTTAAGATATTCTGCCTATGTAAAACCCAATCACATGAATGATTTAAGCAACTCTAGCAATAGCCACAAGAACATGTTAGGCGAAGTTCAAATGACACGGGTCATAAAAGCTATCTAGAGGATGCTAAGATAAAGACACAAGCAAGAGATAGGACCCAACCGAAACCTAGGAGCGCTAATCACACATCTAGGAATTCTAGACCCTTCTATGATGTGCCCAAATCAGCCTATCCTAGGAACACTAGATCCTTCTCAGATGCTAAACACTTTGTTTGCACGAAATGTAACAAATGTGTGTTTAATGCCATTCATGATGATTGCATCACTAAAGTCCTGAACAAGGTGAACCAAACAGCTAGAGCATCTCAAAGATGGAACCCTAAAGGAAATAGTTTTTCTCCAATTAAGTCTTCCGCGGTGCATGAGAAAGCTAAGTTTCCTAGACCCTGTCTTAAGTGGAGACAAACAGGTAGAATCTTCAAAACTGGTCTTAAATGGGTTCCTACTGGAAAAATATTTCCCTCTAACACGACAAAGGTTCACTATGAACCCCTACATGGTTCTCACAAAGATATCACTAACAAATATGCAAGCATACAAACTACTGATGAAAGTGCAGGTAATCAAGTAAAGGTTCAACAAGAACATAAAGGTTTTCCTTATTCATACCGTTCAACAAAAGACACTCTCAGAGTTTGGTTGCTAAAGAAACAAATATCAGAGAAATATGTGTCTCAGGGGTTTCACAAGTAAGCAACACGATGGCACTTGAACAAAACAGTTTAAGTCCCGATCCACAAAGACAAACGACTTCCGTTCATAACCGCACGGAACTCGGAACTCAAGACCACATCAATGAACCGTCAAGTTCAAAGCTGGTTCCTGAACATGTTCCTAGAGCAGATATGACAGTGGATACGACAATTGAAGAGTTGGAAATGTTATATGGACCAATGTATGATGAATATTTCACGGGGGAGAAACAAGTTGTATCAAAGTCTTCCGCTGTCACTCATGATAAGAATGATGATACCGATCATCGTCAACAAAAGGATACAACTTCATCTACTTCAACACGGGTTGCTGCAGATTTACCTCCTCAGAATATCACTTCAACAATCGATCCTACAACATCCACAACTACTGTCATTGCTCCAGAGAGCACAAATCAAGAAGAATATGCATTATCTGATGAAGACGAATTTATCAACCCATTCGGTACACCGGTACACGAAATTGGAGAGTCTTCTACTCGCCATGTTGATCCGTCAAATATGCATACGTTTTATCAATGACATCCTTCAACACATCATTGGACCCGAGATCATCCTTTGGTTCACGTAATTGGAAACCCTTCACAGCCCGTTCGTACAAGACGACAACTAGCCACCGATGGCGATGTTTGTATGTTCGCACTCGCCGTGAGTACTGCTGAACTGAAAAACATCAAAGAAGCCATGGTTGATCATGCTTGGATTGAATCGATGACGGATGAACTTCAACAATTTGAAAGACTTAAAGTCTGGGAACTTGTTGACAGACCATACGATGTGATTCCTTTAAATCTTGGTTGGATCTGGAAAAACAAGATGGATGAAGAAAACACGATCATCAAGAACAAAGCTAGGCTAGTGGCTAAGGGGTATGGCCAGAAAGAGGGAATTGATTTTGAAGAATCATTTGCACCAGTTGCTCGTATGGAAGCGGTCAGGATTTTCCTTGCTTATGCTGCACATAAGGGATTCACTGTCTATCAAATGGACGTAAAGACAACATTTCTTAACGGCCCTTTTGAAGGAAGAAGTCTATGTCACGCAGCCGGAAGGATTCGTAAATCCTCATTATCCTGACAAGGTGTATCGTCTCCACAAAGCACTATATGGACTAAAGCAAGCTCCAAGGGCGTGGTACGACGAGCTCTCGAAATTTCTGGTATCCAAAGGTTTCTCAAACGGTTCCATTGATCTAACTCTGTTAACTTATAAATATGGGGATGACATTTTGCTTGTGCAAATTTATGTTGATGACATTATTTTCGGGTCTACAAACCCAAAACTTTCAAAATGGTTTGAAAAAGTAATGCACAGCAAATTTGAAATGGCAATGATGGGCGAACTAAAATTCTTTCTTGGAATTCAAGTTCACCAATCCCCAAGTGGTATCTTTATAAACCAAGCTAAGTATTGTCAAGAGATAATCAAAAAGCATGGTATGACTTCATGTGACCCCGTTGGGACACCATTATCAACCACATCACTAGATGCTGATTTGGACGGATTACCCATAGATCAAACGAGATATCGTTCCATGATCGGGTCCCTCATGTACTTGACAGCAAGCAGACCTGATATTCATCATGCTACATGCTATTGTGCACGATATCAAGCACGACCCACTGAAAAGCACCTCAAGGAGGTTAAACGGATCTTTCGGTACCTTAAGAATACCATTCACATGGGACTCTGGTATCCGAGGGAAACCGGTTTCTTTCTAACGGCCTATTCAGATTCTGATCATGCAGGGTGTCTTGATACACGTAAAAGTACTTATGGTGGTGCACAATTTCTAGGTCAAAATAAGCTTGTGGGATGGTCTTCCAAGAAGCAGGATTGCACGTCACTTTCATCAGCCGAAGCGGAGTATGTGTCCCTATCTGCGTGTTGTGCTCAAGTTCTTTGGATGAGAACACAACTCACGGATTATGGCTTCCACTTTGATAAAGTACATATGTACTATGACTCAAAGTCTGCCAAAGCCATCTCCTACAATCCAGTACAGCATTCCCGCACGAAGCACATTGATGTCAGATATCACTTCATTAAGGAACAAGTTGAAAAGGGTATTGTTGAATTATATTTTGTTGGAACTGATTACCAATTAGCTGACTTGTTTACAAAAGCTCTTTCGAAAGAGAGGTTTGCGTATCTAGTTAGGCAAATTGGTATGAGATGTTTGACTCCAGCAGAACTGGAGGTTCTGGCAAAGAAGCCTGCTTGATTCATCTATCAAACATCTACTTGTAAATATTAATGAAAAAACAAAATACAAAAATATAAAACATATAAAAACAAAACACAGAATTAAAAATCTTTCAAAATAAAAAAATATTCTTCTCGACATGTCTTTCAGTATCGATAATATGGACGTGCCTATAAATGTCGCTCAATAACGACACGGGTGTGTACATAAAGCTCGAATGAAAGTTGTAAATATTTTTCAAAACATGTCATTTCTATCTTTTTAATGGAAATTGTCTATTTTGGACAATATTTCCAACAACGGGTAGAGCAATCTATCACGGGTTGAGCTTGTCACAAAACATTCAACGTTTTGAGCTCAACACAATGGCTTGTAATCACTTTCAGATTGCAACCCGGATCAATATTCACGGGGGAGTGTACGATTTAGTGCGCTTACCCTCAGCAAAAGAAGAGAAATCTTCTTACACTTGAGTGGATTCGTCAAGACATTCAAAGTCTATGAACTCAAGTTTATGCTTTAGAAAAACCTCTTCGACAAAAAGAAATAGGATTTTTCAAAAAAAGCGTTGAACACAATTTTTTCAAGAATTTTTCAATGATTATTCAAAATATTTCAAAAATTGTGTGTTCAACAACTCCCATCCTCAAAAAGCGAAATGTGGATTGATAGGTGTGAAAACACCCATCCTTTTACCACTTAATTCTGGCTAAAACAAGACCAAAACACGTATTTAATATCATTTATTTGGAATTATGCGTGGTTTTTGTGTTTATTGTGTTTTTAGAGTCGACCGGATGAATATTGAAGAAAACATGGGATTGCACGGGTTTTATCGAAGAAAAGGACTCAAGACGAAGTCTATTGTCCAAGAGATGCAAAAGATTTGAAGTCGTTGTGCCTATTTGAAGATTTATCGAAGAATAGAGCCAAAGATGGAAGATTCATTTATGTCGAAGAACTCGAGTCTATTAAACAAAAGATTATAAGACGAGTTGGAATTATTCACCGACACTTCTCAAATCCAAGTCGGAAACATTTATTTAAGACGCATAAAGACTAAAGAAGAAAGAGGAAAAAAGAGCCTAAATCAAAGCCCAATCACAAAGCCCACCACCATATACACGCCTATATAAAGGCCCTTACTTGACAAAAATACACACTTAGTTTTTAGGTAGTTTTTAGTTTTAGAGAGAGAAAGTTTAGAACTTTCTCTCACTAGACTTCATCTTTTTCATTTTCAAGATCAAAACTTTGTATCATTTTTCATTAATCAAGTTCAAGTTTTTATCTTTTAATCTTTAATCTCATCCTTCCTTTCTTTTACTTTCATTGATTTTGGTACAAATCTCGTATGATCCGTGTTGTTCATCTATGATTTGTGCTTAAAAAGTTGTTTACTTTTTATGTTTCCTTAAGTTTTTACATAAATAAGCTTTGAGATCCTTGTTCTTATTGGCTTATTTGTTGATTTAGCTTATTTACTTTTTAAGGTTTTTATGAAAAGTTCATCTTTCTATTGATTTGATTTAAAAGTTGTTTATTTCGAGCTTAGATAAAGTGTTTTTAGTGCTTATTTGATCAGCTTATCATTGGATTCGAGCTTGTTTGGGAGTTAGCTTATTCCATAAGCTTATTTCCTTGGCTTTTACTCGAATTGGCACCATTTTCGGAAAGGGAAACTCCCTTTTCCGACCGTACTTTCCGACCAGCAACACCCCCTCATTCCGATCATATGATCGGAAAAGGGTTTTGAGATTCCGACCGAGCCTAGTTTTGTTTTCCGATTGGTTCCATTTTGGCAACATTCCGATTGAAGCTATCCTTTGTATTCCGATTGGGAAATTTTGGGTGTATTCCGATTAAAGCATTTCATGCTTTCCGATTGTACGCATTTTGATTATTCCGATTGGCCCTTTTCTTCCATATTCCGATCGCAGCTCTTTTTCAAACATTCCGATTGCTATTGTTTTTAGATATTCCGATTGGTCCATTTTGCAGCACATTCCGATCATTCGATCGGAATAATATTCCGATTTAAGGTGTTTTGTTTCGTTCTTACTTTCTTTTAGTACTTTTCAATTAAGTTCATATTTTTCACAAAGTTTTCCAAGTGTTAGTTTTTATTGAATGTCCATTTATTTTCCTAATATAATCTTTAAAGTTTTCAAAACATCTACTTTTAAACTCGTCTCTTCACTTTAATCGTTTAAAGCTTTAAGTTTACTCTTCGACACTGAATTTCTTGTCATTAGTTTAAAATAGATAAACAAACCAACCACTTTTTGTCACCAAGAACAAATCATTCCACTTAAGGCCGAGATCAATTCGAGAGGATATCGAGAGAATAATAAGAACCCCACATAAAATCACTGTATCAAATGGCGCCGTTGCCGGCTCTTCTCGTTAAGATCAAAAGTTTTTTGTGAGAACTTGGATTTTGGGATCCGTTCCCCGTGAACGTTACTTTTTCATAAAAATTTCAAAAAAATCCTAAAAAATATAAAACTTTCAAAAATACAAAAAAATTAAAAAACATAAAAACCAAAAATATTTTTGCTTTGTTTTTCTTTGTTCGTTCTTTTGCAGGTGTATGCGCACTCGATCCACGTCTTATCAAGAGCCCGAGCCTCTCGATCACTTAGACATGGCCGGTGTACCACCTCCAAACAATAATAACAACAACAACCCGCCTTTCAACAACATGAACAATAACAACAACAATGAGCCCCTTCCGGATAATCGCCCGATGATTGAATTACTGCAAGCTCATGTAGATGGCAACACTGACCCAATTGATATACCACCAATTGCCGCCAACAATTTTGAGCTAAAATCAGGCTTTATCCAGATGGTCTCCGCTCAACCATTCTTGGGACGTACCATTGATGACCCACACGACCACATAAAGAGATTCTTGCAACTCACCAACACGGTCAAGTTCAATGGTGTTCCACAAGAGGTTATAAGGTTACAACTTTTTCCCTTTTCTTTAGAGGGACAAGCCCGGCATTGGCTTGCTAAGGAACCGCCACAGAGTATTCTCTCGTGGACGGATTTGGAAACAAAGTTTATCAATTACTTTTTTCCACCCTCTCGTACTACCGCTTTGCGGAATGAGATCATAAATTTTGAACAAAAGTACGATGAGTCGTTCAGTGAATCTTGGGATCGTTTTAAAGATATTTTAAGAAAATGCCCACAACATGGTTTTACCAAAGTACATCAAATTAATACTTTTTACAATGGTTTAAGCATGAGTGACCAAGATTCACTGAACAGTGCTTCGGGGGGTAATCTATTGGCTAAGACTTCCAATGCTGCTTGGGATATCATTGAGAATAAGTCACGTGTGCAAACCAAGAGTGTTAGGACCAATGTCGCTAGTGCTAGCACTAATGACAGCGACAAGCGACTCGATAAAATCACTACGCTTCGTGAATCGCTTGTCACCCACACCGTCAGCAACAACAACATCAACAACGCTAAAAACGCCCAAGTTAACGCTGTCAGCCAACCTTGTGAGATATGCGGTGGTCCTCACTCTTACACTACTTGTACTGCCACCCAAGACTACCCTGCAGAGAATGTGAATGCAGCATATGGCACCTATACTCAACCTGCTTATCAAGCTAGACCTCAAGGTGGTCGTAATTTGCTTAGCTACCGCTCCAACAATTATCTTTCACCACCTGGTTTTAATTCTAACAACCAAAACCAACAACAAAACCTCAACCGCCCTCCTCAACAACAACAAACTCGTACACCATACATACCACCTCACAAACAGCAACAACCACCTCAACGAAACAACCAAGTTTACCAGCAACCTGCTTATCAACCACCCGCATACACTGCTCCTTCCAACCAAACCCCCGCATCACATCAAGACATTGGAACCTACATGAGGACTAATGATGTGATCGTGGATAATCTCCAACAGGAAGTGCGCAACTTCAAAGCAGATCTGATGAAACAAGGGAATGATCTGAGAGCTGATATGAAGAACACTATGGATAGTCAAACAAATGATTTAAGAAACATGATGGCTAGTTTCTTCCACAGTAATCAACCCTCTTCTTTGGGTACTCTTCCGAGTAACACCGTTGCGAATCCAAGAGGGGAGATGAAAGCAATCACCACTCGCAGTGGCAAAGGTACCAAGGAACCCGAGCTTCCTATAACTCCACCGGTGGTTGTGACTAAGGAGAACGAGTCACCTGCTCCTATTCCTCAACCTTCGACTTCCCCAATTTCTCCACCTCTTACTTCTACCCCTCCTCCACCCAAGGATGTGAGTGATCCTATTATCCCAAAGCCTTCCTCTTCTTCCAATATACCTTATCCATCAAGGTTGAGGAAAGAGAAGCTCAAAAGCAAGGACGATATTCAGGTTTCAAACTTCCTTAAAATGTTCAAACAATTGGATTTTAACATCTCCTTCGCTGAGGCTCTCGCTCACATGCCTAAGTACGCGAAAATGTTTAAAGATCTTCTGAGCGACAAGGAAAAGCTCCTCGATATTGCCAACACCCAACTTAATGAGAATTGCTCTGCAGTGCTCTTAAGGAAATTGCCAACCAAGCTTGGTGATCCGGGTCGTTTTCTTATCCCTTGCAATTTCCGGGAGTAGAGAATTGCATGGCCCTAGCCGATCTAGGTGCCAGTATTAATCTCATGCCTCTAAGTGTTTGGAAGCAATTATCTCTCCCAGAGCTAGTCCCCACCAAAATGACTTTGGAATTAGCTAACCGTACGGTTGCTTATCCAGTGGGGACAGCCGAAGACGTCATTGTAGGAGTCGACAAATTCACCTTTCCTGCTGATTTTGTTGTCGTCAACTACGAGATGAACCCTCGTGTGCCACTAATTGTTGGACGTCCATTCTTGAGGACCGATCACACTCTTATTGATGTTGAAGCCGGTGAGCTTATCATGAGAGTGGGTGACGATAAAGTAGTCTTCAACATGGGAAAGTTGTCTAAACAGCCTTATTCATATGAGAGCGTTAATTGTATTGACGTTCTTGATGAGGCTTGTGAAGAACACTTTAATGATGCTTGCAAAAGTATTCCTACCTCTCTTCCCAATGTTGAGACCGTGTCCTCTATTGATTCATCGTTGTCTCTATTTGGAGATAGTGATTTATTTTGGAACAATCTTGAAGATACCATGGGAGATGTGCACTTATCTACTCCGGATTGTCCTACCGATGGGGATGACGACATGTATTTCTTTGAAAGCCTTCTCCACGAAGACATTTCTTCTCCTCCATCTCCCACGGTTATTGCTATCGATGCCACGACTTTGAAAACGCCTCCCGTCGAAAATCCTCCGGATTTGGAACTTAAGGAGTTGCCACCACATCTCGAGTACGTGTTCCTTGACGACAACAAGAAGTCGCCCGTCATTATTGCAACGGATTTGAAAGATGAAGAGAAGACTCGCCTCATTGCCGTGCTGAAAGCTCATAAGAAGGCTATTGCTTGGAAGATTTCGGATATTCGTGGAATTGATCCTCACTTCTGCACCCACAAAATTCTCATGGAGGATGACTTTAAGCCCACAATTCAAAGCCAACGACGGGTGAATCCAAAAATACATGAAGTCATCAAAACAGAGGTTATCAAACTTCTTGATGCGGGTATGATTTACCCTATTTCGGATTCCCCATGGGTTAGTCTAATCCATTGTGTGCCCAAGAAGGGCGGAATAACCGTTGTTCCCAATGAACACAACGAGTTGATTTCCACTCGTCTCGTTACTGGGTGGAGAGTTTGTATAGACTACCGCAAACTCAATGATGCCACGAGAAAGGATCATTTCCCTCTACCTTTTATGGACCAAATGCTTGAACGATTAACGGGTAATGAATATTACTGCTTTCTTGATGGTTTCTCGGGTTATTTCCAAATACCCATCGATCCCCAAGATCAAGAGAAGACGACATTCACTTGCCCCTATGGCACATTTGCTTACAAAAGAATGCCTTTTGGCTTATGTAATGCGCCCGGGACTTTCCAAAGGTGCATGTTAGCTATCTTCAATGACATGGTTGAACAAACCATGGAAGTCTTCATGGATGATTTCTCGGTCTTCGGGGATTCTTTCTCTTCTTGCCTTGCCAATTTGGAACGTATGCTCAAGCGGTGCGAAGACACTCGCCTAGTTCTGAATTGGGAAAAATGCCATTTTATGGTAAAAGAAGGCGTCGTGCTTGGACATAAGATCTCGAAAGCCGGTCTTGAAGTAGACCATGCTAAAGTCGATGTTATCGCAAAGTTGCCTCCACCTTCAACCGTGAAGGGTGTGAGAAGTTCCTGGGTCATGCGGGCTTCTATCGCCGATTCATAAAAGATTTTTCTCAAATCGCTCGCCCGATGACCCACCTCTTAGAAAAAGATACTCCTTTTATCTTTTCTAAAGAGTGTCTTGAAGCCTTCAACTCTCTCAAGGATAAGCTTACTAAGGCACCCGTCTTGGTTACCCCTAATTGGGAGCTTCCCTTCGAGTTGATGTGCGATGCTAGTGATTTTGCTATTGGAGCGGTTCTTGGGCAAAGAGTGAACAAACACTTCCAACCGATCCATTACGCTAGCAAGACAATGACAGGGGCACAATTGCATTATACGACAACCGAAAAAGAACTTTTAGCTGTTGTCTATGCCTTTGAAAAATTTCGCCCCTATCTTGTCCTTTCTACCACCATTGTGTATACCGATCATTCCGCGTTGAAGTACTTGTTGACAAAGCAAGATTCCAAACCAAGACTTCTTCGCTGGGTTTTGCTGCTCCAGGAATTTAAAATCGAAATTCGCGATAAAAAAGGAGCTGAAAACTTAGCCACGGATCATCTCAGTAGACTTGAGGATCCTTACCAGGGGGATCATCCGAACAAAGAAATCAATGATTCTTTTCCCCTGGAGACCTTAATGTCTATAAACTCGACTGCTGATGAAACCCCGTGGTTTGCGGACATTGCAAACTACTTGGCGGGTGGAATCCTCGTTGACGGGTTAACATCCCAGCAAAAGAAAAAGTTCTTCAAAGACATCAAGACTTACTTTTGGGATGACCCGTATCTTTTCAAACAATGTGCCGACTTGATTATTCGCCGATGTGTTGATAGACCGGCAGCTTTCGAAATCCTTGATGCTTGCCACAAAGGACCCACTGGTGGTCACTTTGGTCCCAACTACACCGCCAAAAAAGTGTTTGATTCGGGATTTTATTGGCCCACCATCTACCGTGATGCTCACGAGATGGTTAAACGATGTGATGCTTGCCAAAAACAAGGCACGATCACACATAAAGACGAGATGCCTCAGCATTTCATTCAAGAGTGTGAAATCTTTGATGTTTGGGGTATCGACTTTATGGGGCCATTCCCTTCCTCTAAAGGAAACAAATACATCCTTGTAGCCGTTGACTACGTTTCAAAGTGGGATGAAGCCAAAGCTTTCCCTACTAATGATGCAAGGGTGGTTTGTAACTTTTTGAAATCGCTGTTCGCTAGATCCGGCGTTCCTCGTGCCATTATCAGTGACCGCGGGACTCATTTTTGCAACGATCAATTTGCAAGAGTCATGGCTAAGTATGGTGTTAATCACCGTCTTTCCACCGCTTATCATCCCCAAACCAATGGGCAGGCCGAGATATCCAACCGAGGATTGAAGCGAATTTTGGAGCGTACTGTGGGAGAGCATCGTGCCGCGTGGGCCGATAAGTTAGATGATGCTCTGTGGGCTTTCCGTACTGCTTACAAGACCCCGATCAGTTGTACACCTTATCGTCTTGTGTACGGGAAAGCATGCCACCTTCCCATCGAGCTGGAGCATAAGGCGCACTGGGCCTTAAAGTGGGCTAACTTCGACATCAACAAAGCCGGTGATCATCGCAAGATTCAACTCAACGAGCTCAACGAACTGAGGAATGAAGCTTATGAGAACTCGCTGATCTACAAAGAGAAGACGAAGATCCTTCATGACGCAAAAATCAAGAACCGAGAGTTCCACGTTGGTGATCAAGTCTTACTTTTTAACTCTCGGTTGAAGATCTTCTCTGGCAAGTTGAAGAGCCGCTGGTCTGGTCCATTCACCGTCGCCAACGTCTTTCCGTATGGGACCATTGAGCTTTCTCAGCCAAATGGGCCCAATTTCAAGGTGAATGGCCAGCGTCTAAAGCTGTACTTTGGTGAGGACATCTCTCAGGAGATGATTCCATCCCTCACCACGTTCCCTATGAACTAATTTTTGGGTCGAGTCAGGCTCGTGACTCGGTTATCAAAAACAAGCGCTCCTCGGGAGGCAGCCCGAGTATCTATCCTTTTATGTTTTAACCCCCTAAGTGTAGGGGAGCCTCTATAGAGTGTTTGTTTTTGTGTGGTGATGTGATTACAGGGATGAATGCACTCTTGGAACCTTTACAAAACCATGCTCCCGTGTTATCCGAAATCCGGTTCTATCTCTCAACTATCGTGATTCAATTTTCTTCATACTCACATTTGAAATTGATCACTTTAGTCGTCTCTTCCTTAACTTGAGTTAACCAACGTGCACAATGTCATAAGTGTAGGGGAAACTTTTCCCACATGCTTAAACATTGAGGACAATGTTTATCTTAAGTGTAGGGGGGACTTCTATCGAAGTTTTAAGTGGACTTTTCCATGAAAATGCCTTCATTTAACCGGAAAATCATCTTTTTCAACATTTTTCAAATTTTTTATTAACTTTGGCCATTTAGTCGTAATTTTTAAATTTTTATCGTTGCTTTCATATGTATATATCCCGCAATAAAGTCAAAAATTTTAATAAAGTGGTGTAGCTAGTTTTGAAATCTTTGACATATTAGGCCCGTTGCGTTTATTTTGACTCAACCCGAATAGACTTATCCAAGTTTATTCTAGCTAGTATCCTTAACCATGTAGACCTTAATTGGTTTATTAGGCTAAGCATCCACGAGTCTCATTACTTGAGATTTTAAATTGTGGAGGACGAGAAATGATAGAGTCAATTATAAGTCGGTATTCTTGCACAAGCTCACTTGGTGTAATTATTTGCCTTTTCTCCCATCACTTGCTAATAAATTATCTGCAATAAGTAAGGTCGTACGATTTGAAAAGTTACTTAGCTTCTAGCCCAAGATCGTTTAAAAGTTGCTTGGTAATGATAAGAGTTCATAGCCAAGGCATAACTTATGAAGCGGGGCGCGAAGATTGGCGAGTCCGAAAAGGCCCTAACAAGGCATGAGGATTCCATTTTATTGCTGAAAATCCAAAGTGATGTGAAAAGCATTATTCCCAAAATCAATATGAAGGATCAAGACTCACGACGAAAAGCAATCAACTCCCATAAAGATCATGGAGAAGTCTATCCGAAAAGACCCTAACAAGGTATGAGGATAAATAGATCCAAGTCCGAAAAGGAGGCGGATCGTTGTATCTCAAAATCCCAATTAGAGATTGAAGAATAATCATGAAGTCGTGGTCAACAAAGTTGGAGTACCCCTCAAAAGTCTCCAAGTGAAGAAACTCTATTACGATGAGAAGATCATTATCTCAAGAACGTCTCTCAAGATATGAAGTATGAAGTACATGCCAAATATCGGCCCGAGAAAGGTCTCAAATCGCGAACCAAGTTATGCCAAGATATGAACTTTTTGATATCCCGAGAAGCAGTTTTAAGAGATTTTGTCCTTTAGCTAACTATTGATCAAATCGTCCTACTTTGCTTTCAGCCTAAATAAACTATCGAAATAAGTCAAAAAATGCATCTTCATGATCATTCTAAGACAAAAATAAAATATAAGAGATACACCTAGGAATAAGGGAGTCTAAGCATTTAATTAAGCCATGTGCGTAAGTGTCTGAATTGCTAACTTATATTAACAATGATCTCGTTTTTAAGCTTAGTTTGGGGAACGTGAAACTTGAGGGTGATAAATCTTCGCAGCACCGAAGCCCTAATGTAAGTCCTCGATCTCTTTGCAAGTTATTTCCACATAGCTATTTTCTATCCTTTTGTTTACTTTAAAGTTTTAATTTCTCTTAGTATTTTTATTTTCGTTTAATAGTATATTAATAAGGCCAAAGTTGATTGATTATGAGAAAAATGTAAATGTGCTTTGTCACTAAGCATTGCATGAGGGCATGGCAATGGTTAAGTGTAGGGGATTTGATAGGTGTGAAAACACCCATCCTTTTACCACTTAATTCTGGCTAAAACAAGACCAAAACACGTATTTAATATCATTTGTTTGGAATTATGCGTGGTTTTTGTGTTTATTGTGTTTTCAGAGTCGACCGGATGAATATTGAAGAAAACATGGGATTGCACGGGTTTTATCGAAGAAAAGGACTCAAGACGAAGTCTATTGTCCAAGAGATGCAAAAGATTTGAAGTCGTTTGATGTTGAAGTTTTTGTACACCTTTAGGAAAAGGATGACAAAAGTGGCAAGTGAGCACGACGATTTAGGAAAACCGTGTGTGAATGACCCAATTAAGTTCGTTCTCAAGGAGGCTAGTGTGTTATGTGTGTAATGACTTGGATTAATTTGTGATTATATTTGAGAAAAGAAAAATAGAAAAGGGATTAGAAAAGAATGACGGTTATCAAGACGGATTAAACTAAGTCTAAAAAGGCGTATACGTAAAGTCGTAAAAACCACCAAAATTAAAATTTAACCCTAAAAATTCCTAAAAATCACCAAAAATCCTTAATAATAATCTAAGAGTTTACAAAAAATCAAAACTTGCAAAAACCTTTTAATTAATTAGATAATGACTTTTTAATGCTAATTAAAGCCCTAAAAATCAAAATTAATTATTAAAAAGCCCTAAACAAGATTTTCAAGTTTGTAAACCTCAAAAATACTCTAATTAAGCTAAAAACTATTTTTCAAAATTTTAAAACCAATTTAAACTATTTTTAAATAATTAAAAACTCCTAAAATCAATTAAATCTTAAATTAATTATAACAAATAATTAAAAGACCTAAAAAATATTTGGAAAGTTGCAAAAATCCTAATTAAGTATTTAGAACCTAGGAAAAATATAAAAACCTAGAAAATCAGACTTTTAATTTTTAACAATAAAATAATATTAAAATAATATTAAAATTCCAAAAATTATAAAAAATTCTAAAAACTTGCAAACTAGCTTAATTTAACCTAAATAACTCAGAAATGAAAGTGAAATTACCTAAATACCCCTATTGGGCCTAGAAAATGGGCCAAACCCTAAACAGTCCCTTATTGGGCTTAATTAAGGCCCAATAAGAAAAAGTGCTCAAAATAAGCTCAAAAAGCACAGGTTGACTCAAAATTTGATTTTAAACAACTTTTTCCAAAGGCCCAAAAGCTGAAAATGTGAAATAAGCTAACTTATAATAAGCAGCTTATTCTTAATGGGCTTTTTGGCCCATTAAGCTATAAGCTGTTGCCATAAGCTAAAATTTAACACACAACCTTCTCTTGACCTTACAAAAACTTCTGTAAAAAGAAATTTCAAATAAGACCACTCAATAAGCCAGAAACAAGTCAACAACTTATTCACAAAACGACAAAATAGTCGTTTTTATGATCTAGACCACCTCAGAAGCTGATTCAAGTTGAAAAATGTTTCTTTTGACAAAACTAAGCTTAAAAACCAAAGAACTTTCAAATAAGCACACTCAATAAGCTGGAAAATCAAATAAGCACTTATCTTAAAAGTCAAACAAGTTGGTTTTCTAGTGAAAAGTCAAAGTCAAAGTCTGATAAGCTCCAGTTCACTTAAATGGGTCAAATAATGAAGATCTATTACAAAAAATAAGTTGTTGCAAGTCAGAATAAGCTAGAACAGCTTATTGATAAGCTGTTGATAAAATTGCACTAGCAGGGGCTAGTTTTGGATGTTGAGCAGTGGGAACTTTTCCCACTGCTTGACTATTTTGACTTGTTGTCTTTAGTGACTTTTTCTTGGATTCAGTTTTCACAAAGGCACCCAATTGATCTTTGGATCAAAAGGAGTCAATAACAAGCAAAATAACACAATCACAAACAGCCAATTGATACAGTTTAATCAATTTATCACCAGATATAGCACAGACATGAACAATGAGCAGTTTAGCATTCAAGAGCAATTTTAGCACAAATCAGCCAACCAAATTCAACCAAATGCACACACAAGCTATAATAAACTCCAATAAGCAAGTCTAAACAAGTTTCATGCACTGGTTCAAAGAATTAAGCAAGATCCAAGCTATCAAAGTTACTGATGAACACTACACAAGCAGATTTATACTTTTGCTGATGTATTTGACACACAAGCCAATTTCAACACCTCAAATCTTTCAAACAGGTTAAGTTAACTTTGTTTAAACCACTTTTATCCCTAAGCATGCATACACACTAAGTGTTCCCAAAATCCTAGGTCTAAACAAGCAGAAACAAGGTCTTAATAGCAGATTGATCAATTCAAGTGTTCAAACCCAATAACTTGCAGCAAAACACTCTCAAACAAAGGTATATCAGATACAAAGCATAAACAACACTTTCCCTTAACACAAAATCAGATTACAAGCATAAATCAGTAGACCCAAACACCCCTTTAACTTTTTCAAATCAAGAATTTCAAAAGCAAAACAAGATTTCAGGCCAACCAAGCATCAATTAACACTCTAACAAGTCTAAATAACAGATTCAAGCAAGAACAAGCCACAAAATTCACAAGAACAACAGTTTCATACAAATATCACCAAAAATCACAATTTATGCAGATTTGGAGATTAAGTAAGCAAACCTCATGGATGTACATCCACACCCACGAATTTTGAGCTTATGTGCTAGCAAGAACAAGCACAAGCTTCCACAAAAGCCTGCTAAGATTCAACAAGGGTTAAGCACAATAACATGTAAAATCAGAAACTTGGAAAAATCTTGATTGATGCAAACTTGTTACCCCACACTTGATTATCCCCAAGTTATAAGCCTCACCACACCTTAACCAACTCAGTTAGGATGCTATGATCAGCCCTATAGCCCAAGAATTCCAAGATTGGAACAAGACTTAGCAAAATATCAAGAAAATGAGGAAAATATGCAAACTTGTGCACACTCCTCTTTTGAAAACAGGTTTTAAACTTCAAAAACAGTAAGCTAAGAACATAAACAACAGAATAAAGGTGGCACTTGGTCTTTCTTCAAAGAACTTAACTCAAATTCATTAAACTGAAAAAGGATTTACAAGTCTTTGAACAAAGGAAAAACCAAAAGCAGGAACAAATGAAATGAACTAGACCCTTTATATAGAGGGTGTACAAGGTCCTAGCAAGCTGCAAAACGTGTAAACCCTAATGCTAAAGTCCCAAAAATGCCCTTGAGGTCTTTGTCTTCTTTGGAGAATCATGTGACTTTTCTTGGAGTGTAGTGGTAGCTGGCATGTGTGAGAGCATCCAAGGGTGTATATGCAGCTTAGAAAGTAAGCATGTATCTCAAACGTTGGATTGCTGCCACCTTTTTGGCAGTATGCATGGGTGTGGAGCAGGGGAGTCACAAGGAGACAAATGGGGTGATGAGGTGTCCATGTTTAAGGTTGGGTTGTGTTTAGGGGATGATTAATCATAAATCTGGAAATTATGGGAGTTTAATTGTTGGTAATTAGTGAATGCCCAATTTTTGCCAAGAACACCAAGAACATGTTTTTAATCCGTTTGGTTTTTAAATTGGGTGTTTAGCGCCAGTTTAAACTAATCTGTTAGGATTAGTTTAATGAATAAATGTGAGTGGATGGTGAGGTGGAAGCAGGGAGGAAGGGGATTGGTGGATTTGAGTGAGTGGGGCACGTGTCACCCCCTCACTGGTTAAGGTATCTATTGTGTCGCCCAGGTTTAACCCCTCACTTCTTTCCCTTTTGTCATTTGCAAACAAAACTCCATCAGCGCCCAATTAAGCCGTATCAACTTTGGACTTTTTACATTTTTGGCCCATAAACTTTTGTAACATGAATTCAGGGGTATTTCTTGCCATAATTGAATTCTTCAAGGGCTGGTTTGGTATTTTCTTCAAAGGTAATGGTCTTGACTTGTATGATTGTCATCTTGGAGGACTGAAATTGCCAAGTCTTGATAAATGAGGGACCATTTTTGCCAATTGTTGAAAGTTGAGGGTCCTTTTTGTAATTTTGGATTTTTCAAAGGACCAAACTTATCATTTCTTGTACTTTGAAGGACTTCATGATATATTGGATGATATTGGTTGACAATTTAGCTTTGTTGAGGGGCTAAACTTGCCAATTCTTCAAAGTTAAGGGCCCTTTTGGTAATTTTGACAAACTTTAGGGACCAAACTTGTAATTATGAGGATACAAGGGTATAAAGTGTCAATTCTTCATATTTGGAGGACCCTTCTTCATAATTCTTCAAATCTTCAAGGGTTGATCTTGGGAAAGTCTTCACTAGGGCTTGGTTCATTGTGCGGCTTCGTTTCCCGTGTTCGTTTTTGCATGATTCTTGTGATCTTTTGTCATTATCTCAATATCCGTACCTAAAATACACAAGCAACAAACACAAGCATATATTTGGGTATTTTGATGATATTTCATGCATTTTAAGCCCTATTTGGAAGATGAGACTATGTATAAAAGCAGTCTCATCACTCCCCCATACTAAACCATTGCCGTGCCCTCACGCAATGCTAGAAATAAAGTATCAAAGCATCTCCAAAATTTAATTTTATTCACTTTATTGGAATGATAAACTAGCTACACTACTACTACTTGTGTTAAAGACATAATGTATGATTTTCATCGCAAAATGGGACGTTTAGGTTCATAGAATAAGAACACGTGAATGCTTCGTTAGAAATAATTTCGTCATCCTCGATTTTCACTCCAATTCTATGCTAAGCGTGCAACGAGATCATTGTCATTATAAGTTAGTAATGCTAACACTACTCATATGCCCTAATCACGTACTTATCCTCCCATTATTCCTAAGTTGTATCTCTTATATTTTATGATGTCTTGAATGTTTCACGAGGATACATTGTTTGACTTATGCGATAATAGAGATTTAGGTCTAAAAATAGAGTCCTAACGGTGTAACTAAGATCATCAAATCAATAACCCCTCCTAATAGACAACGATGTCAAAAAATTAAGTTGACAAGAAGAATCGATAAACACGGTTTTATAACGGTTTTGAACATGAGACTTATTACCAAGACTTTTATACGCCCCCTAACGGAAGGGCCTTATTATCTTTGGTTTACCTCCATCTTTTATTCAACTTCGCCATGAAGCTTTTATTATGACTTCGGTCTTGCCTTGCCTTTTATTATCCTCCTCATCGGTGGTTTTATTAGCCAAAGACGTATATCCTCACGCTAAGGCGAATTTTGGATCTTTAAAGCTTCGAAGATTAAGGCTTGATTCACTTTCAATTTTGCATAGATTTTTCGGCCTTGTGGGGCTTCAAATTGTTTGCTTGATTTAGGTGAGCACTTGAAATCTTATTATTGGGTGAAGCTTTCGATTATTAGGGTGCCAATACTTCAAAACCGTGACGCTGGCGATACCTTAATGTCTTCCCAATTTAATTACACGGAAGCTACTAGAAAAGACTAGAAACCCAACAATCCTAACTAAACCGCTAAGTCAATATTTATTAAGCAAAAAATATTTACATGCGAAGGGAGAATAAGCAAGCAACGAGAACACATGAGTTTTTGAAAGAATACGAGTGCTCTACGTTTAGCATAGTAACTTATAATTAACCCTATCATTTCTCGTCCTTATTTAAGAGACTTAGCCTAATGTGTAGTTAAGGAATCAAAGCTAAGTGCTCAACACGCACGGTCGAGTCAAAAATTACTCTTATTCTCGCCATCGGAAAACCTACATTCGTGTCTTCAAACACTTATAAAACATGAGAAAAATTTAAAATTTGGCCATTTTTAGCCTTATTTTGCAACAAAATGATAAACAAAACGATAAACTTTGGAAAGCGTGAAGGTTTGGCAAGGCAAGTATCTATTCACCCCCCCATACTAAAGTTAAACATTGGCCTCAATGTTTCGAGTCTAGGGGTGCAAACACCCCCATACTAGAGACGTAGTCGAATGCCTAATCTAGCATGGAAAGGGTGTAACCATTAAGTAATAGCCGTTTATGAAGTGTGCTAAAAACCTAAGGTTAGAACATCAAAGGATACATCATGGATATTGAGAAATGTCTCCAAAGCAAACGATCGAGTGCTCCCATAAAACGAACACGAGAGGCTCCAATCGTGAAGATCATGATCTAAAAACCACAATGCACAAATAACCACGGAACAAAGGTTGGAAGGGCACAAATCCCCACACGTAAGCTACATTAGACTAAGAAAGCGATAATATGTACATAGGATAAGCATGGGACTCCCCCACGAGGCTCCTCGTTTTTGATTACCGAGTCATGAGCTCGACTCGATCCCCTCAACACTAATTATCATTGGGGAAGGTGACTTGGTCGAGGTAGTTCAAGGATGGAACTTCCCCACCGAAGTAGTGCTTCAACCTATGTCCATTCACCTTGAAGTTAGGACCATCATCTTGAGCTAGCTCGATGGTCCCATACGGAAACACTTGAGTCACGGTGAATGGACCGGACCAACGGGATTTCAATTTACCGGAAAATATTTTCAATCTTGAATTAAAAAGCAATACTTGATCCCCAATGTTAAAAACCCGGTTTTTAATTTTTGAATCATGCAACTTTTTAGTTTTCTCTTTGTAAATCAATGAATTTTCATAAGCAATGTCTCTCAATTCATCCAATTCATTTAATTGCATTTTCCGGTGTTTTCCCGCGGTCTCCATGTCATCATTACAATGCTTTAGGGCCCAATAAGCCTTGTGTTCTAACTCGATAGGCAAATGACAATTCTTTCCATACACAAGCTTATAGGGAGTGCACCCAATGGGTGTCTTATAAGCGGTCCTAAAGGCCCATAAAGCATCGTCTAACTTATCCGACCAAGATTGTCGGTTTTCCCCCACGGATCTTTCCAAAATCCTCTTCAATGCTCGGTTTGAAACCTCGACTTGCCCACTCGTTTGTGGGTGATAAGCCGTAGAAAGACGATGTGTAACCCCATATTTCCTTAGAACCCTTTCGAATTGGTCATTACAAAAATGGGTTCCACGATCGCTTATGATCGCACGAGGGGTTCCAAACCTAGCAAAAAAATTTTTCAAGAACTTAACTACCACACGAGCATCATTAGTGGGCAAGGCCTTTGCCTCTACCCACTTAGATAGGTAGTCAACCGCAACAAGGATGTACTTATTACCACGAGATGATGGGAACGGCCCCATAAAGTCTATACCCCAAACGTCAAAGATCTCACATACTTGAATGATATTTTGTGGCATTTCATCTTTTTGTGAGGCTTTTCCTTGTCGTTGGCATGAATCACAAGACTTCACAAGGATTTGTGCATCTCGGTAAATAGTAGGCCAAAAGAAGCCGGCATCAAACACCTTTTTAGCCGTGAGATTAGCACCGTGGTGACCACCCGTGGGTCCCTCATGGCAAGCTCTAAGGATATTAGAAGCTTCGGTGCCAAATACACAACGGCGGATGATTTGATCCGCACAAGTTCGAAACAAGTAAGGGTCGTTCCAAAAGTAGAACTTGACATCACGAAAGAATTTTCGTTTTTCTTGAGTTGTCATACCCTTAACGATGAAGTTACCCGCATGGTAATTTGCAAAATCCGCAAACCATGGGGTAGAAGAATCAAGTTTGGAATTCACTAAACCAAGTGTCTCGAGCGGAAATGTTTCGGTGATTTCCTTAGGCTCGTAAACACTTTGGTGAGGATCTTCCAAACGAGAGAGATGATCGGCCGCTAGATTCTCGGCTCCTTTTTTGTCAACAATGGTGTGATCAAATTCTTGAAGGAGGAGAATCCAACGAAGTAATCTCGGCTTTGCATCTTGTTTAGCCATGAGATACTTGATAGCCGAATGGTCCGTATACACTATGCATTTTGTCAAGACGAGATAAGGTCGGAATTTCTCAAATGCATACACCACGGCAAGGAACTCCTTTTCCGTTGTAGTGTATTTAAGTTGAGCCTCGGTCATCGTCTTGCTAGCATAGTGGATAGGCAAGAAGTGCTTTTCATGACGTTGCCCCAAAACGGCCCCAATAGCGTAATCACTTGCATCACACATAAGTTCAAAGGGGAGGTTCCAATTTGGAGCAACAAGGATGGGAGCTTCGGTAAGTTTCCTCTTAAGGATCTCAAAGGCTCGTACACAATCTTCGTCAAAGACAAAACGTGCCTCTTTTTCAAGAAGATGTGTAATGGGTCGAGAAATCTTCGAGAAATCCTTGATGAATCGTCGATAAAAGCCCGCGTGGCCTAGGAAACTCCTAACTCCCTTGACGGTTTTGGGATGAGGTAATTTGGCGATGACGTCTACCTTAGCTTGATCTACCTCAATCCCCGCTTTCGAGACCTTGTGCCCTAAGACGATTCCACTCTTAACCATAAAATGACATTTTTCCCAATTGAGCACAAGGTTGGTTTCCTCACAACGTTTTAACATTCTCTCAAGGTTCGACAAACACGAAGTAAAGGAATCACCAAACATGGAAAAGTCATCCATGAAGACTTCCATCGTCTTCTCGATCATATCATGAAAAATAGCCATCATGCATCGTTGAAAAGTTCCCGGTGCATTGCAAAGTCCGAATGGCATTCTACGATAGGCAAACGTTCCATATGGACACGTAAACGTAGTTTTTTCTTGATCACGAGGATCGATGGGAATTTGGAAGTAACCGGAAAAACCATCTAAAAAGCAATAGAAATCGTTTCCCGCAAGACGCTCCAACATTTGGTCCATGAAGGGCAAGGGAAAATGGTCTTTTCGAGTGGCTTCATTCAACTTTCGATAGTCAATGCACACTCTCCATCCGGTCACGAGTCTCGTGGGAATTAACTCGTTGGCATCGTTTGGCACAACGGTCATCCCTCCCTTTTTAGGGACACAATGAATAGGACTCACCCAAGGGCTATCGGAAATAGGGTAAATCATTCCCGCGTCAAGGAGTTTAAGGACCTCCTTTTTGATGACATCATGAATTTTGGGGTTCACCCTTCTTTGACTTGGATTGTTGGCTTGAAATCTTCCTCCATTAAGATTTTGTGGGTACAAAATTTGGGATCAATCCCCTTAATGTCGGATAACTTCCACGCAATCGCCCCTTTGTGATTCTTAAGAACATCGACAAGTGCGGTTTTTTCATCATTCGAAAGTTCCTTCGCAATAATAACCGGCAACTTTTCGTCCTCCTCCAAATAGACATACTCGAGGTGAGGAGGTAAATATTTCAACTCGAGGATAGGTGGTTCCTCAAGTGAAGATTTGGGCTCGATACTCATAACCTCCTCGGGTGGAGGAAATGGGAAATCGTTGAGAAAATCCTTGATAATCGAGAAGTCCTCATAGTTGTCGAGGTCTTCGTCACAAGTACGTGGAACATCGAATTCTTCCAACGTAAAACCACCACCTTCGAAAGGAGTGAAGGTTGGTGTCGAATTATCAAGGATTGGATCTAACATAGTGAATTGCCACTAGTTTCTTCATCACCAAAACCTAGAACTTCTTGTGAAAATTCCTCGCAAACCACGTCGATCATATCAACGAGGTTTATGGTTGCAACGGAATAAACATGAGAAATTTGAGAGTTTTGAGTTGCGTTTATAACAAGTTCCTCGTCGTTGAAACGTAAGGTGATCTTTCTAGCATGCACATCGATCAAAGCCATAGACGTATCTAAAAACGAACGACCTAAGATGAGAGGAACTTGAGGATCCGTGGGGATGTCAACAACAATGAAGTCTACGGGATAGTAGAACTTCCCCACTTTCACAAAAACGTCTTCCGCCAAACCACATGCAAGAATCGTGGAATGGTCGGCCAACTCAATAGACATTCGTGAAGGAGTAAGATTAGGAAGATTGAGCGACTTGTAGATTGCAAGTGGCATCAAGTTAATGCTAGCACCAAGATCGGCCAAGGCGAAGCATTCTTCCATGTCTTGGATTGCACAAGGGATCAAAAATTTACCGGGATCACCGACTTTTTGAGGTATGCGATTAAGATAAACCGACGAACAACTAGACTTTTGGTGTAGTTTTTCCTTGTTGTTCAACATACTCTTAAAGTTAGCGGCAAATCGAGGCATCATGACCAAGGCATCGGCGAAACTTATATTAAAGTGCAAATCACGAAACATTTTCATAAAAAGCTCAAATTGATAGTTGTCGCGCTCTTGACGTTTCTCCTTCCTAAGTCTCGATGGATAGGGCAAAGGTGGTGTGGGTTGAGGCATAGTAGGCATAGCCTTTGGAATCTCGGGTTCCAATGATGGTAATGGGTCAACCGTAGGTGTGGCATGAGCGGTACTTTGTGGGCTTGAAATATGCTCCTTTTCGACCACCACCTCGGGTTCTTCCTCAATTGCTTCCTCCGTAGGAGCAATTGGTTGAGGAATCGGCTCCTTAAGTGTCTTACCACTACGTGTGGTAATCACCTTCATCTCACCCTTAGGGTTGGATATGGTGTTACTAGGAAGACCACTTGATGACGGTTTACACATTATTGCCTCAAACATAGACGAGATTTTATCTTCAAAATTAGATTGCCTCAATACGGCTTCGGTTTGCCTTTTCTCGGCCTTAAGCATCTCTTGTTTAATCTCATGTTGCCCTTGTTCCATCTTTTGTTGGTTTTGTTGTAACCTAGTGACATTTCCTTCCATCTTGTTGGTGTGGATTTTAAGTTCATTAGCTAACTCATTTTTCAACTCTTTCTTCAAGTCGTTTTTGAACTCGGATCTTAGGCTAATTATTTCTCTTTGAATGTTGTCAAACCTAGCATCATTACCACTAGCATATTCAACAAACTCACTTGGAAGATCTTTCAATGTTTGCAAACTCTTGTTGTTATTTTGAAAATCATTTTTGTTTGAAACTTGATTATTAGCCCCTTGATTCCCATAATTTCCTTTGTTGTAATTGTTCTTAAAACCAACTTGATTGTTGCGATAGTTGTTAGCATTTTGATTTGATCCAAAACCCGGTGGAGTCATTTGATTAGAGCGGGAAACTTGACCGTTTTGGTTGTAATTTCCCGTGGCCGCAAAGGCACTCGAAGTGTTACCACCGTTGGTAATGCACTCGGAGAAATCATGACCTCCACCACAATACATGCAAGAAACCTCAACCGCTTTAACCGTAGCGGGAGCACTTGGTTCACCAACTTTAAACTCAATCAAAAGTCCTTTCAACTTATCAAAAATTTTGTTCTCCAAATTTGCTTCAATTTGGCAAGCATCGATGGTATTAGACAAAGAAGGTGAAGCCGAAGACGAAGCCTTACGAACACTAGACGTGCTACGAGGACTATACACCTTAGATCTATTTTCAATTATCACCAAAGCTTCCTCAACCGTTTTACACAAAAAATTACCACCCGCGGCGGCATTCAAATAATCCCTTTCATGATCATTAAGTCCATTGTAAAACGTGTCAATTTGATGCAAATCGGAAAAACCGTGATGAGGACATTCATGTAACATTTCCTTAAACCTATTCCAAGCCGTTGAAAAACTTTCATTAAATTCTTGTGAAAACTTTGAAATCTCGTTTTTCAAGTGCGTAGTCTTAGAGGGCGGAAAAAATTGGTTCACAAACTTAGACACGAGATCCTTCCACGTCAATATAGAATTGGGTGGCTCTTTCTCTAACCAAATTTTTGCGGGCCCCGCTAAGGAATACGGAAAAAGCATCATCTTAATCGAGTCGTTTGAAACATCCTTAAACTTGCAAGTAGCGGTAAGACGATTGAATTGGCGGATATGGTTGTGAGGATTGTCCTTCTCATCACCACGGAATTTGTTGTTTTGAATCATGGACAACAAACCCGTCTTAACCTCAAAATTCTCCGCAAGGATAGCGGGAATTACAATAGCCTCTCCATAACCCTCGGTGGGTGCTTGAAGTAACTCCATCATAGTTCGATTCGCCATGGTTGGTGCTTCTCTTACAATGGGTTCGTCAATAGGAGACTCCTCACTAGAATTGTTTGGAGTGATGGATTTGTTTTTTCGTTTACGAGCACGTCTTGCTTGATTTCGAGTTAGCATAAACGTCACGTACAACGAGGGGATGAGCAAAGAAGATTCTTTTTGGTGTTTTGTATTTTTTTCAATTTTTGTGGTTTTTGATTGTATTAACCTTTTTTGGAACTTGGTGAAATGTATTAGGTAGACAAAAAGTCCACAAATCTCCTCACTAATCAAATCTCTTGATTAACGAAGCCTCAAAGAATGAAAACGAACACGTGGAGTGAACGCCTTCGATGACTTTAGAACGATGGTGGAACACCAAATCGTTCAAGAGGGTTTAATCAAATTGAAACCAAGAAAATATATATGATACTTAGTAATACTTTGGGCGGCAAAACCCTCGATTCACTCTCACAATCAAATACTCACAAGCAAGCGGGGAAACGAGGCGGCGCGAAGCACTTAAGAGCCTTTTTCCTTAGGATATATTTTATAATATCCGCCTTATACCCACCTTATAGTTTGTATTTTCAAGATTAAGCTTCACGAAAGTATTTATCTATTTTTGCCTTTTTCTTTGGTTTGAGATTCGAATACAATGATTGGGTAATGACCTCCCAAGTCAAGGTTGTGATTGCTCACGTATTTGGAGTACTTGTGTATTTATTGTTCTACGTATACAATATAGTAATAATATTCACACAAAAACCGAAAAACGATAATACGTATTAGTAGAGTGCTACTAATACAAATACTAATTATGGTTAGTATAAAAACAACAATGCCAAATCAAAACACAACACGCCTCCCCGGCAGCGGCGCCAAAATGATGTTGAAGTTTTTGTACACCTTTAGGAAAAGGATGACAAAAGTGGCAAGTGAGCACGACGATTTAGGAAAACCGTGTGTGAATGACCCAATTAAGTTCGTTCTCAAGGAGGCTAGTGTGTTATGTGTGTAATGACTTGGATTAATTTGTGATTATATTTGAGAAAAGAAAAATAGAAAAGGGATTAGAAAAGAATGACGGTTATCAAGACGGATTAAACTAAGTCTAAAAGGCGTATACGTAAAGTCGTAAAAACCACCAAAATTAAAATTTAACCCTAAAAATTCCTAAAAATCACCAAAAATCCTTAATAATAATCTAAGAGTTTACAAAAAATCAAAACTTGCAAAAACCTTTTAATTAATTAGATAATGACTTTTTAATGCTAATTAAAGCCCTAAAAATCAAAATTAATTATTAAAAAGCCCTAAACAAGATTTTCAAGTTTGTAAACCTCAAAAATACTCTAATTAAGCTAAAAACTATTTTTCAAAATTTTAAAACCAATTTAAACTATTTTTAAATAATTAAAAACTCCTAAAATCAATTAAATCTTAAATTAATTATAACAAATAATTAAAAGACCTAAAAAATATTTGGAAAGTTGCAAAAATCCTAATTAAGTATTTAGAACCTAGGAAAAATATAAAAACCTAGAAAATTAGACTTTTAATTTTTAACAATAAAATAATATTAAAATAATATTAAAATTCCAAAAATTATAAAAAATTCTAAAAACTTGCAAACTAGCTTAATTTAACCTAAATAACTCAGAAATGAAAGTGAAATTACCTAAATACCCCTATTGGGCCTAGAAAATGGGCCAAACCCTAAACAGTCCCTTATTGGGCTTAATTAAGGCCCAATAAGAAAAAGTGCTCAAAATAAGCTCAAAAAGCACAGGTTGACTCAAAAATTGATTTTAAACAACTTTTTCCAAAGGCCCAAAAGCTGAAAATGTGAAATAAGCTAACTTATAATAAGCAGCTTATTCTTAATGGGCTTTTTGGCCCATTAAGCTATAAGCTGTTGCCATAAGCTAAAATTTAACACACAACCTTCTCTTGACCTTACAAAAACTTCTGTAAAAAGAAATTTCAAATAAGACCACTCAATAAGCCAGAAACAAGTCAACAACTTATTCACAAAACGACAAAATAGTCGTTTTTATGATCTAGACCACCTCAGAAGCTGATTCAAGTTGAAAAATGTTTCTTTTGACAAAACTAAGCTTAAAAACCAAAGAACTTTCAAATAAGCACACTCAATAAGCTGGAAAATCAAATAAGCACTTATCTTAAAAGTCAAACAAGTTGGTTTTCTAGTGAAAAGTCAAAGTCAAAGTCTGATAAGCTCCAGTTCACTTAAATGGGTCAAATAATGAAGATCTATTACAAAAAATAAGTTGTTGCAAGTCAGAATAAGCTAGAACAGCTTATTGATAAGCTGTTGATAAAATTGCACTAGCAGGGGCTAGTTTTGGATGTTGAGCAGTGGGAACTTTTCCCACTGCTTGACTATTTTGACTTGTTGTCTTTAGTGACTTTTTCTTGGATTCAGTTTTCACAAAGGCACCCAATTGATCTTTGGATCAAAAGGAGTCAATAACAAGCAAAATAACACAATCAGAAACAGCCAATTGATACAGTTTAATCAATTTATCACCAGATATAGCACAGACATGAACAATGAGCAGTTTAGCATTCAAGAGCAATTTTAGCACAAATCAGCCAACCAAATTCAACCAAATGCACACACAAGCTATAATAAACTCCAATAAGCAAGTCTAAACAAGTTTCATGCACTGGTTCAAAGAATTAAGCAAGATCCAAGCTATCAAAGTTACTGATGAACACTACACAAGCAGATTTATACTTTTGCTGATGTATTTGACACACAAGCCAATTTCAACACCTCAAATCTTTCAAACAGGTTAAGTTAACTTTGTTTAAACCACTTTTATCCCTAAGCATGCATACACACTAAGTGTTCCCAAAATCCTAGGTCTAAACAAGCAGAAACAAGGTCTTAATAGCAGATTGATCAATTCAAGTGTTCAAACCCAATAACTTGCAGCAAAACACTCTCAAACAAAGGTATATCAGATACAAAGCATAAACAACACTTTCCCTTAACACAAAATCAGATTACAAGCATAAATCAGTAGACCCAAACACCCCTTTAACTTTTTCAAATCAAGAATTTCAAAAGCAAAACAAGATTTCAGGCCAACCAAGCATCAATTAACACTCTAACAAGTCTAAATAACAGATTCAAGCAAGAACAAGCCACAAAATTCACAAGAACAACAGTTTCATACAAATATCACCAAAAATCACAATTTATGCAGATTTGGAGATTAAGTAAGCAAACCTCATGGATGTACATCCACACCCACGAATTTTGAGCTTATGTGCTAGCAAGAACAAGCACAAGCTTCCACAAAAGCCTGCTAAGATTCAACAAGGGTTAAGCACAATAACATGTAAAATCAGAAACTTGGAAAAATCTTGATTGATGCAAACTTGTTACCCCACACTTGATTATCCCCAAGTTATAAGCCTCACCACACCTTAACCAACTCAGTTAGGATGCTATGATCAGCCCTATAGCCCAAGAATTCCAAGATTGGAACAAGACTTAGCAAAATATCAAGAAAATGAGGAAAATATGCAAACTTGTGCACACTCCTCTTTTGAAAACAGGTTTTAAACTTCAAAAACAGTAAGCTAAGAACATAAACAACAGAATAAAGGTGGCACTTGGTCTTTCTTCAAAGAACTTAACTCAAATTCATTAAACTGAAAAAGGATTTACAAGTCTTTGAACAAAGGAAAAACCAAAAGCAGGAACAAATGAAATGAACTAGACCCTTTATATAGAGGGTGTACAAGGTCCTAGCAAGCTGCAAAACGTGTAAACCCTAATGCTAAAGTCCCAAAAATGCCCTTGAGGTCTTTGTCTTCTTTGGAGAATCATGTGACTTTTCTTGGAGTGTAGTGGTAGCTGGCATGTGTGAGAGCATCCAAGGGTGTATATGCAGCTTAGAAAGTAAGCATGTATCTCAAACGTTGGATTGCTGCCACCTTTTTGGCAGTATGCATGGGTGTGGAGCAGGGGAGTCACAAGGAGACAAATGGGGTGATGAGGTGTCCATGTTTAAGGTTGGGTTGTGTTTAGGGGATGATTAATCATAAATCTGGAAATTATGGGAGTTTAATTGTTGGTAATTAGTGAATGCCCAATTTTTGCCAAGAACACCAAGAACATGTTTTTAATCCGTTTGGTTTTTAAATTGGGTGTTTAGCGCCAGTTTAAACTAATCTGTTAGGATTAGTTTAATGAATAAATGTGAGTGGATGGTGAGGTGGAAGCAGGGAGGAAGGGGATTGGTGGATTTGAGTGAGTGGGGCACGTGTCACCCCCTCACTGGTTAAGGTATCTATTGTGTCGCCCAGGTTTAACCCCTCACTTCTTTCCCTTTTGTCATTTGCAAACAAAACTCCATCAGCGCCCAATTAAGCCGTATCAACTTTGGACTTTTTACATTTTTGGCCCATAAACTTTTGTAACATGAATTCAGGGGTATTTCTTGCCATAATTGAATTCTTCAAGGGCTGGTTTGGTATTTTCTTCAAAGGTAATGGTCTTGACTTGTATGATTGTCATCTTGGAGGACTGAAATTGCCAAGTCTTGATAAATGAGGGACCATTTTTGCCAATTGTTGAAAGTTGAGGGTCCTTTTTGTAATTTTGGATTTTTCAAAGGACCAAACTTGTCATTTCTTGTACTTTGAAGGACTTCATGATATATTGGATGATATTGGTTGACAATTTAGCTTTGTTGAGGGGCTAAACTTGCCAATTCTTCAAAGTTAAGGGCCCTTTTGGTAATTTTGACAAACTTTAGGGACCAAACTTGTAATTATGAGGATACAAGGGTATAAAGTGTCAATTCTTCATATTTGGAGGACCCTTCTTCATAATTCTTCAAATCTTCAAGGGTTGATCTTGGGAAAGTCTTCACTAGGGCTTGGTTCATTGTGCGGCTTCGTTTCCCGTGTTCGTTTTTGCATGATTCTTGTGATCTTTTGTCATTATCTCAATATCCGTACCTAAAATACACAAGCAACAAACACAAGCATATATTTGGGTATTTTGATGATATTTCATGCATTTTAAGCCCTATTTGGAAGATGAGACTATGTATAAAAGCAGTCTCATCATCGTTGTGCCTATTTGAAGATTTATCGAAGAATAGAGCCAAAGATGGAAGATTCATTTATGTCGAAGAACTCGAGTCTATTAAACAAAAGATTATAAGACGAGTTGGAATTATTCACCGACACTTCTCAAATCCAAGTCGGAAACGTTTATTTAAGACGCATAAAGACTAAAGAAGAAAGAGGAAAAAGGAGCCCAAATCAAAGCCCAATCACAAAGCCCACCACCATATACACGCCTATATAAAGGCTCTTACTTGACAAAAATACACACTTAGTTTTTAGGTAGTTTTTAGTTTTAGAGAGAGAAAGTTTAGAACTTTCTCTCACTAGACTTCATCTTTTTCATTTTCAAGATCAAAACTTTGTATCATTTTTCATTAATCAAGTTCAAGTTTTTATCTTTTAATCTTTAATCTCATCCTTCCTTTCTTTTACTTTCATTGATTTTGGTACAAATCTCGTATGATCCGTGTTGTTCATCTATGATTTGTGCTTAAAAAGTTGTTTACTTTTTATGTTTCCTTAAGTTTTTACATAAATAAGCTTTGAGATCCTTGTTCTTATTGGCTTATTTGTTGATTTAGCTTATTTACTTTTTAAGGTTTTTATGAAAAGTTCATCTTTCTATTGATTTGATTTAAAAGTTGTTTATTTCGAGCTTAAATAAAGTGTTTTAGTGCTTATTTGATCAGCTTATCATTGGATTCGAGCTTGTTTGGGAGTTAGCTTATTCCATAAGCTTATTTCCTTGGCTTTTACTTGAATTGGCACCATTTTCGGAAAGGGAAACTCCCTTTTCCGACCGTACTTTCCGACCAGCAACACCCCCTCATTCCGATCATATGATCGGAAAAGGGTTTTGAGATTCCGACCGAGCCTAGTTTTGTTTTCCGATTGGTTCCATTTTGGCAACATTCCGATTGAAGCTATCCTTTGTATTCCGATTGGGAAATTTTGGGTGTATTCCGATTAAAGCATTTCATGCTTCCGATTGTACGCATTTTGATTATTCCGATTGGCCCTTTTCTTCCATATTCCGATCGCAGCTCTTTTTCAAACATTCCGATTGCTATCGTTTTTAGATATTCCGATTGGTCCATTTTGCAGCACATTCCGATCATTCGATCGGAATAATATTCCGATTTAAGGTGTTTTGTTTCGTTCTTACTTTCTTTTAGTACTTTTCAATTAAGTTCATATTTTTCACAAAGTTTTCCAAGTGTTAGTTTTTATTGAATGTCCATTTATTTTCCTAATATAATCTTTAAAGTTTTCAAAACATTTAATTTTAAACTCGTCTCTTCACTTTAATCGTTTAAAGCTTTAAGTTTACTCTTCGACACTGAATTTCTTGTCATTAGTTTAAAATAGATAAACAAACCAACCACTTTTTGTCACCAAGAACAAATCATTCCACTTAAGGCCGAGATCAATTCGAGAGGATATCGAGAGAATAATAAGAACCCCACATAAAATCACTGTATCATGGATCATATCCTCACAATGACAATTCAATTGGATCAATTTTTGAGGGGGAGCATTTCAACTTCATGCAAAAGATTAACACATCTTTCTCCCGGAGATTTTCAAGACTATTTTTCAAAATATATTTTAATCAAATTTGGTATCTCTAATATCAAAAGATTTTATATATTAGAGATAGGGGAGAAAATGTGATTATAATGTGATCTTATATAAGACTCAAGCACTTTAACTCTTACCTACATGTGCGAAACACTTTCGATTACGATGCACATGTGAAGGGGGAGCATTTCTAAAACGACAAAACTAGCAAGGTGATTAAATGTTTTTTCAAACACTTTGTTAGAATTTAAAGTGGTTTTCATGGTTACGATCAAATACCCACAACATCTTTAATTCACGACGTTATTGGTGTCAAAAGGGTGGTTAGGTTTAAGTCCTATGATCCAACCAGAACCGGAGGGATCTTCCAGGGACAATCCAATAGATTATTAGAAGTCCTTAGGAAAGATGGAGTAGAATGTGAACGTAGCTGAATGCCGACTAAGTACTGATGCTAGCACTGGAACAATCACAACAAGGTGCGAGTAATGATGTCTTGGTAAGCATTGAAGGGGTTGAAGAATGAAAAAGAAATGTAAGGATAAAGGGTCTAAAGAAAGAAGCCCTCCATACAACTTAGGCAGAAACCGGGTCAACTAGTCATGAAGACAAACTCATCATGGACCCAGTGATGTGAAGCACAACCCTTTCCTAGCTACTCAGACTTCTCTCAAAAGAAGTTTGTTTTATTGTCATGGAGATCAACACGATTTCTATTGACTTTCTCACTCCGAGATAGTTGATATTGAATAGGTGGCACCTGCTCCAGCCTCCGACCACTAAAAGTGCACAAATAGAGTCTAGAGCCAAGAGATCAATCAAATCTCGTTAGGACACACGGATGAAGATCAACAGAGTCCTACGCTATATCCTTGTGATATTGCTAGAACACTCAGAGTGATACTACCTAGTATTTACAATGATGAGTGGAAATCCTTCCAGTGTTAACATCAAACAGCACTAAGGTAGGTCATATGTAAGATTCTTTATGAATTGAACATATGTAAAACTGAAAAGCAACAGTGGTGTGATTCTGAATTGATTCAAACTCGTTTCAGATTTCTACGCAATATCCTTATGGTCTTGCCAGAACATTCAGAGTGATATTTATTAATATTCACAGTGACGAATGGAAATCCTTCTAGCGTCAACATCAAACAGCGCTACGATAGGTAACTTGCGAGATTCTTATGAATCAAGCTTGTGTCAACTGGAAAACAACAATGGTAAGATTCTTAATGAATCAAACTTGTTCCATGAATTTGAATTGACGACTTTAATCAAGCGGATATTTATCCAATTGATTCACTCTTTATGTTCGCAGTCTTGCTTTGAGACGGTCGAGTAAAGAGAACGGCTAGTACAGCCGCGAAACCCTGTCAAGGAGATTCTTAGTTGAATCTACATGATCACAGGTACGGTATTTAATATCGTATAATGGTCTTCACCGACCGGAGGTAAAACGCTACCGATTTAGGACGAATGTCAAAGCCATTCAGTCCGTGTCTATGTTTTGTCTCGAGAAGGTGGTGTCACGGTGTACACAGCAAAGTCAATGATTCAGAAACCACATACTCATGCCTAAAGACATATTCAATAATTAATAGTGTGAGCATGTGGATAAAGACACAAGATCGCAAGATGGCAAAGACAAGTCAAGGATGATTTGAAGATATCAAGCTTAAAGACAAAGTCGAAAGACAACAACAAAGGCTCAAAGATCACAGCATGAAGGAACAAGACTACGATTACACGTTCAAGGCTCATTTATGGCGAGATCAGTAATCTCTACAAATTTCCTAAATGACCAAGGTTTATGACCTCTCATTGGGGGAGATTGTTAGCCTCAAAATATTGAGTCAAATAAGAATGCTCGGTCATATGGTTATTATGTATCGTATTTTAGAACGTTGTAATAGGTAGTATATTAGTCGTGTATAACGGGCTTAACTTTAGGCTAAAGTTCATTAATAAGTAACTAAAGCCCAAAAGGAAAGCCCGACCCAAACCATATAGTCCATAAAGAAGCCCGCATGTGGGTGGACTATATATATCCTTCCTATCATGTTAGGAAGGGTGCTGGTCATTTCATTTTTCTCTAATCTAATATTTCACAAGTTTCTCCAACCATTTCTCTCTCTTTTCTCTCTCTACTTTCTCTCACTAAAATTCATCTCATATCTACCTTTATTTCTTTAATTCATGTGCTATATCATCATATATTAGGGACAACAGTAAATATTTTTCAAAACATGTCATTTCTTTTATTAATAAAGGAAATTGTCTATTTTGGACAATATTTCCAAACAACGGGTAGAGCAATCTATCTTGGGTTGAGCTTGTCACAAAACATTTAACGTTTTGAGCTCAACACTATGGCTTGTAATCACTTTCAGATTGCAACCCGGATCTATATTCACGGGGGAGCGTACGCTTTAGTGCCCTTACCCTCAGCAAAAGAAGAAAATTCTTCTTACACTTGAGTGGATTTGTCAAGACATTCAAAGTCTATGAACTCAAGTTTATGCTTTAGAAAAACCTCTTCGCCAAAAAGAAATAGAGTTTTTCAAAAAGCGTTGAAATTTTTTTTTCAAGAGTTTTTCAACGATTAATTAAAATCTTTCAAAAATTGTGTGTTCAACAACTCCCGTCCTCAAAAGCGAAATGTGGATCACATCCTCATAATGACAATTCAATTGGATCAATTTTTGAGGGGGAGCTTTCCAAATTCATGCTAAGTTTGACACATCTTTCTCCCGAAGATTTTCAAGACTATTTTTCAAAATATATTTTAATCAAATTTGGTATCTCTAATATCAAAAGATTTTATATGTTAGAGATAGGGGAGAAAATGTGATTAAAATGTGATCTAAAGACTCATGCAATTTTATCTCTTACCCACATGTGCGAAACACTTTCGATTTTCGATGCACATGTGAAGGGGGAGCATTTCTGAAACGACAAAACTATCAAGGTTATAAATGTTTTTCAAACACTTTGATAGACTTTCTAGTGGTTCTATGGTTACGATCTCATACCCACAACATCTTTAATTCACGACGTTATTGGTGTCAAAAGGGTGGTTAGGTTTAAGTCCTATGATCCTACTAGAACCGGAGGGATCTTCCCAGGGACAATCCAATAGATTATTATATATCCTTAGGAAAGATGGAGTAAAATGTGAACGTAGCTGAATGCCGACTAAGTACTGATGCTAGCACTGGAACAATCACAACAAGGTTCTAGTAATGATGTCTTGGTAAGCATTGAAGGGGTTGAAGAATGAAAAAGAAATGTAAGGATAAATGGTGTAAAGAAGTTAGCCCTCTATACAACTTAGGTAGAAACCGGGTCAACACATCATGGACCCAGTGATGTAATGCACAATCCTTACCTAGCTACTCAGGCTTCTCTCAAAATAAGTTTGTTTTATTGTCACGGAGAACAACATGACTTCTATTAGCTTTCTCACTCCGAGATAGTTGATATTAAATAGGTGGCATCTGCTCCAGCCTCCGACCACTAAAAGTGCACAAATCGAGTCTAGAGCCAAGAGATCTATCAAATCTCGTTGGGACACACGAAATGACAAAGAAGAGAGTCCTACGCTATATCCTTGCGATATTTCTAGAACACTCAGAGTGATACTACTTAGTATTCACAATGATGAGTGAAAATCCTTCCAGTGTTAACATCAAACATCACTATGGTAGGTCATATGTAAGATTCTTTGTGAATTGAACATATGTAAAACTGAAAGGCAACAGTGGTTTGATTCTGAATTGATTCAAACTCGTTTCAGGTTTCTACGTAATATCTTTATGATCTTGCCAGAACATTCAGAGTGATATTCATTAATATTCACAGTGACGAATGGAAATCCTTCTAGCGTCAACCTTAAACAGCGCTACGGTTGGTGCCTTGCGAGATTCTTATGAATCAAGCTTGTGTCAACTGGAAAGCAACAATAGTAAGATTCTTTATGAATCAAACTTATTCCAGGAATTTGAATTGACGACTTTAATCAAGCGAATATTTATCCAATTGATTCACTCTTTATGTTCGTAGTCTTGCTTTGAGACGGTCGAGTAAAGAGAACGGATAGTACAGTCGCGGAACCCTGTCGAGGAGATTCTTAATTGAATCTACCTAATCACAGGTACGGTATTTAATATCGTATAACGGTCTTCACCGACCGGAGGTAAAACGCTACCGATTTAGGACGAATGTCAAAGCCATTCAGTCCGTGTTTATGTTTTGTCTCGAGAAGGTGGCGTTACGGTGTACTCAGCAAAGTCAAAGATTCAAAACCACATACTCATGCCTAAAGACATATTCAACAATTAATAGTGTGAGCATGTGGATGAAGACACAAGATCGCAAGATGGCAAAGACAAGTCAAGGATGATTTGAAGATCTCAAGATTAAAGACAAAGTCGAAAGACAATGACAAAGGCTCAAAGATCACAACATGAAGGAACAAGACTAATATTACACGTTCAAGACTCATTTATGGCGAGATTAGTAATCTCTACAAATCTCCAAATGACATAGGGTAATGACCTCTCATTGGGGGAGATTGTTAGCCTCAAAATATTGAGTTAAACAAGAATGTTCGGTCATATGTTTATTATGTATCGTATTTTAGAACGTTGTAATAGGTAGTCGGTTAGTCGTGTTTTACGGGCTTAACTTTAAGCTAAAGTTCATTCATAAGTAACTAAAGCCTAAAAGGAAAGCCCGACCCAAACATATAGTCCATAATCAAGCCCACATGTAGGGGACTATAAATACCCTTTCTAGCATGTTAGGAAGGGTGTTGGTTCATTGTATTCATTCTCTCTAATCTAATATTCACCAAGTTCCAACCATTCTCTCTCTTTTCTCTCTCTACTTTCTCTCTCTAGAATTCATCTATCTTCTATCTACCTTTTTTGGTAAAAGGGTAGCAATGACCCCGGTAAATAGAACCAAAAAAAGCGTTGAAGTACAAGGAATGTGGCTGAAATACCACATTAACCGCAAGCTACAGGCAGCTTGTTAAACAAAATGTTTATGACAGGCCATAAACATTAACTAGTCTAGAATACTGGAAATATATAAACTAGACAAAAACCAAGACGATAACATAAAGTTACGAGGAAAATAATAAAATATCAACATGGGATCAGCCAGTTGGAGTGCTTGCCCCAATATGAGTATTGAGAAGATTCACCGATTCATCAAAGACGACCTCGACTCCCTCCTCCTCCTCATTATCTTCCTCGCTTACTTGAGCCCCTTCGTCAATACCAGGCATGGACAAAGATGAAAATTTATTAGATGTAGAAACACTACTCATTTGAGCTTTAGCCTTGTTCGGACCATTAAGATTGCTAGACTGCTACAACTGACCAGATTTAGTATTCAACTTACTACTATTATCAGCACTCGTACTTGTAGTATCCAAGTGAGTTTTTGGGCGAAAAACAATCGTCTTACCTGCTTGGAAACCCTTGCTCAATGGAACACCTCTCGGAACTTGATTCCCTAAATTACCTTTGTACTTCTTCCTCTTGCTTTGCACTTGTTGGAACCCATCATTATCAACATGAGTTGTCACTTTTTCAACCGTTATAGGTTTAACATTTTTCGGACAAGAATCAACGGAATGACCAAAAATATTACAAGTATGACATCTAGGCGGTTTCCATTCGTATTCAACTCGAATTAACTCCTTAGTACAACCAGAGCCTTCAAGATCAGGGACACCAATAGTAACGTTATCTATAAACTCCGAATCAGCATTCATCTCAATAAGACAACAAGCAAAACTACAACGACCCCAAGACTCTTTGCACATATTATCAGTATAATTATCCATCATAATAAGCTTACCAAGAAACGAAGCAATTAAACTAATACCTTCCTCTTCAAATACCTGTAGCGGGACATCATGAAACTTAACCCATACCGGAATACGAGTTAGTTCCTCCTTTAGAAGATTCGTTTTCATAGTCCATTTCTTAAGAAAAATTGGTGAATTACGAACCATCCACGGACCACCTTCCAGAACCGCATTAAGACCCTCACTAGATCCAAATTGAAAAAAGAAAAAACCTTTCTCATTCATCATGATACGCTTAAGACCATGTTTTGCCCAGTTGTTCTTAGCAAAATACTCAACCACAAGGAATGCAATCCTTTTACCAAGAAAGTAACCATATAAAGTGTTATGGTAGCGAGCATTTACTGTTTCAACAACCTTCCTAGGAATAGAGATATTAACCCCTTCATAGACATTTTCAGAATTAAACGAAGAAGAGACTGCATTAATACCTCCATTAGTAGACGTAACCATATCACCTTCAAATCTGCAAAGTAACTTCAGAATTTCTTTAGCACGATCAGGTGAGATCAATTCCCACAACGGATGTTTCTTCATTCTTAATTCATGCATAAATTCACCCGCGTCACCAACCGTGCGAATCGTTACACCAAATAATTTCAAAACCGCATGTAGATTACACGGTTGCAAACCATTAATGGTAGCAGCCTTAGCTTCAAGGTCTGTTTCCTTAGCCATTTGTGCAGAGTGCACACTCGAACCACCTGAACTGAGTGAAGAAGTGATGCTAGTTAAATTCTTATGGCGTTCACACAAAACTTTTTAATAAAGCATAGTGGTCTCCTTAGGTAAAGTAGACCATTTAGGAAATTTGTTTGCCTTCACACCATTTGCAAACACTTCAATGTCACGCACAGTATTCAAATGAATAGAAAACAAATTAGATATCTATTCTAACGTTACTAAAACCTCAAGAGTAGACACCTTAACCGCATCCATCCAACCTGTAAACAATGGCTTATCACTTTCATTGCTCGAATCCACCATAGCTTCAACAAATCGATCAAACGAACCACTAAATAATAACCCAACGCACTAGTAACAAGAGCACAATTTATTAAAAACAAAATAATGTCAGCCGACCACTAAATTTAATGCCCCGTGAAATTTGAAGCGACGGACAGAATGGTCAGCCGACCAATTAAATAACCAAGTAGACGACAAGATTGTATCCTTAATCAATAGCCGACCAATTCACCCAAGTCACAAGTTGCGATTAATTCCAATGACAAAGGTCATCCGCCACAAAATTAATGTGAACCAATTAATGCGAACCAATTGATCCTTAAACAATTAATGAGAACCAATTAATTGATCCTTAAAAGTCAGCCGACAAGAGACTAAGGTCAGCCGACTATTGGGGTCAACTTATAATTGCTGCAATGATTATAGGGGTCAACCGACAAGAATGAATGATGGATCAGCCGACCACTAATGTCAGCCGCCACCAGTTACTGGGGTCAACTGAATATTGCTGCAATGATTAAAACAAGGACGATTTAATGCTGCCACAACCCAAGCACAGCGAAACCCTAAAAAAAACAATAAATGCGAATACTATTTAACCAAAACAAACACGAATCTGCTTGTCCAGGTAGCACCCGAAAACAGACAAGTAACCACCAACGAGATAGACAAAACAATCGCACAATTCAATGACGGCAAAAAACGAAAATTAAAACTAATTTAATTTACCCTAAAATCAATCAACCAAATAAAGACTTTGTTAACTCAAGAATAATCAGTGATTATTCGAGAAAACAGTATCATTATAAGGTATTCGGATTAAAGGAAAAAGAAAATTAGGTTTATGAGAAGAAGGGATTTTTTGGCTGCCATTGATGTTTTTTTTTAGGTAGCTAAATAATGTCATCTTCTATCTACCTTTCTTGTTTAATCATCACATATTTATGGGACAACACATGCACATACTCGCATGCAAACAACATAATGTACCTAATTACCTTTCCCAAGAGAATCAACAAACACGTGATAAAAATCCCTCCCAAGTGAGTGATACCGACTAATACCAACGGCACATAAGAATGCATCAGAATGCTCAGCAGGTGCAACGCGATAGTGTAAGAGATATTTCACCTGGTCCATAAGTAAATCATGATGCATAAGAGGCATAGGATCCTTCATCAATGGCCTATCAGACGAACACATAGGAAATGGGACAACTGCAGAGTAAACAAGAAAAAAAATGATCTGACCAATCCACAGGAGGAAGAATGTTTTTAGTCAGAACAAGATGAGGAGAACGTCGACAAAATGACATCCATCCATTCTTAAACGTGTTTATATAGAACACACGAAACAAGCCAGCATTGGGGATAATGTTCCCAACACGACAATAAATCTTAAAATGGGCAATATTAAGGGCAACCAGAGGATTCAGTTGAGAAATGTGAAAGCAAAAATTCCTCAAAACATCAAGAAAGAAGCAGGAAAAAGGGATACGATAAGAAGCAAAGTCAAAGAGATTGGTATAAACAGCAACCTACCCAGGAGGAGCACCATGAACACTACTACCCGGGCTAGCTAAAGTAGGATAAACACATGATGGGATATGATACTTCCTACAAAACTCATCTAAATGACGCCGAGTAAGCACCGACTTACGCGCATCAACCAACAACATTGCAAAGAGCAAGCCAAAAGAAAGAAGAAAAAGGATTTACCAAAGAACAAAAATAAAAAAGAACACAAATCTCTCTCTCAAAGAAGAAACAAGAAAGGAAGCAATAAATAATTAATGAAGAGGAGACAATAATTTTAAATAAATTGGTGCAGCACACAAGATGCATACGCGTGGAATACACTTGCAAAAATGAATGACCAAGATTGAGGTAACCAAAGGTCATCATGAGCCACATAGACCAACTTGGCTGACAATCGTCATTTCAAACATTAAATGGCAATTAGTAGCTAACTGTAGCATGCATCATTATCTTGAAATAAAAAATAACCGCGAACACAAAGCCCTAGGTAAAAGATGCGAGCACCCGGAGCGCCAAAACCCAAGCAAACTAAGAATGTTGGCCCAGGGAAAGAATAGACCACGGAAGAAGGGACATAAAACTGAATAGCGACCAATAAAGTCTATTTCAGCAAATCCAAAAATACAAAATGATGGTAAAATGAGTGGTCTTTTCGTTCCTTAGCAGGGTAAAAGGACAACCGTCCGTCATACAAAAACAGAGAGGGAGCGACATTTATACAAAAGTCCAGTAGTCCATCCGTACTCCGCAAGAACCACTGGACTGAGAGGACTTAATGGTGTATAACATGGACATGACCCATTGGGCCTAAAACCATACACCAAACCTTAGGCCTAGACCCAAGTACACGAAAGCCCACCACGGTGGCAAAAGCTCCAAAACAAATCTGCTCTTAGCAAGCAGACCCGTAACGCGATACCGAACACGCTGCCAGCAAGCATGTCTGGGACCTCTACGGACAATCTCTGAAAGTGCCGGTCCACAAGTCACGATTAGACAACAAACCGACAAATGGGCCTTTGGACTACAAAGGCCCACTCCCAAGTACTATCCGAGAAACGAGGAAGGGCCCAATATTTTCCTCTATAAATAGTACCCACTTGCACTCTAAACGAGGTATGATTTTCTCACTCGTCCTTACATACATACATATATCTTAACGGCATGAATAATTACTCTCACGCTGGAGTCTAATCATGGGGTCCGTCCTCATGGTAATGACTAACAGTATACTTTACTATTATCAATCACATCTCTTGATAGTACAAGACCCTCCATAATCCAAGAGATCTAAGTACCTTCCAGCAAGTGCTTAGATCTGTACTCGACCTCGACCGATTATTGTACTAACACATAGGGTGTGTTTGGTGAAAAGATTTCGAGAGCATTTAAGAGCGGTGAGCGGTGAGTATTGAGCGTTGTGAACTTTAATGTTCGTTTGACAAGCATTTAGGAGTGATGGCTATTTTTTTCGTAATGCTCCTTTTCCAATGCTCTTTGAAGTAACATTTAAGAGCTTTGAGCATTGAGAGACTATTTAAAACATTATAATTAGAACTACAGTTGTGTTACCAAACGTTTTTATTAAAAACACAACTACTGCTCACAACTACAGCTCCCAACTACTGCTAACCGTTATTGCCTACTGCTACTACTTATTGTTACTGCTATTTTTGCCAAACATACCCATAAGCATATCATAAAATGCCCCAAGCAATTTGCTTTAAAATTACAAATACAACCTCGTTTAGTTTTTTAATAACTTTATGAGTTAACTACTTTTTTGGTCCTCGTGGTTTGGTCTCGTTTTCACTTTTGGTCCAAAATTTAATTAGTTTCGATTTAGGCCAAAAATCAAACTTTTTCTTCACTTTTGGTCCAAATTGACGTTGACCACTAGATTGACCAGTTAGATGATATAAAATGACTAATGTACCCTCATCTTGATGTCATTAAATTACTAGAATACCGTATCTTTTTTTCTTTTTTTATTATAATTATAATAAAATAAATATAATAATAATAAGATTAGTTTCACTATTGCTAAAGGAGTGAGGGATCATATAGTATCTCGACTTTCCTCTAATATGTTGTAAATCTTATTATTTTTTTATTAACCATCACTTTATCAGAAACAAAAAGGGATTTACAACAAATTATATGGGAGTCGAGATACTATCTGCGCTCCCACCCCTTTAGCAATAGCAAAACCTATTCTAATAGAAAATATGTACAGCAGCGCGCGCTCCAATGTCTTGAGCCTTAGAAAATCTCTGGATCCGCTTCAGCAACGCAACTGCATCTTCCTGTAACTCACCTAGAGAAGAAAAAGAGAAAGGAAGAAACCTATATCCGAGAGCTGCACACTTAGCCAAATACTTGCATCGTTTACGTTGTACAACATCAATCACAGCTCGGCCAGGTACAAAGTCATTCATCCCCGTACGAGTCAAAAGAGAAGAACCAGTCAGATCAACACACACATCTTTACCTCCATCCCAAGAATAAAACAAAATATCTGCCGGACGTAAGGCATTATCAAGTCCTCCATCTAATCTGATATTAACTTCCTTTCCGACAGATATCCCTGAATGATACTATTATTAATTTTTTTTATGAAAATCTTTTATTTATTAATCACACAAAATTGGAAGGGAGCCGCGAAACAAGCTGCGCTCCCACCCCCTTTGAATACAGAAACCAAGTCTAGAAAATAGAAAAGAGCCACTCCTAGCATCATTAGAATGAAAAACAGATAAGCGCTTAAGACGCGAAAGAGTAACCAAGGCTTCCTCGTCAAGCTCCCCAAAAGTAGAGAAGGCAAAAGGGATGAACGAATAACCGTGCTCTGCACAAATAGAAGAATACTTCCTTCTTTTCTTCTGAGTAGCAGTCCGCAAAGCAATCCCGGGGACCCACGAATCTAAACCCGTACCAACAAACGGTGAGACACCCGTGACATCCAAGCAAGCATCTTTACCTTGGGACCAATGATGTAACAATAAATCCGGTGGATGAAGGTCTCAACCATCGGCTGAAAGAAATCCCATAGGAGCCTCTTTCTGCACAGAAACACCAACTCTAGAACAAATATCAACCAACATGTCACGCACCAGATTATGCCGAAACTTCACACCTACCTCACTAGAGCAGTGAACAACATGGTCACCCCACAGGTCCAACCGATTCACATGACAACTCGAACAAGAATATCCATCAATAAACAAAGGAACCGCCAAACGATAACACAGGACAACTCTAAACTGACGTGGGTTCACCGCTGCCCCAGCCCATCAATAGGAATAATAAAGAGGTAATCATGTGCATGAGGAGCACGCACGCAGCTAAGAAGAGCCTCATGGCGCCTACTCAAACTATATCGAGACGAAAGAAGTCTATCAATGATACAAGAATATCTCATTGACAAAGACTTCATAAACTGAGGGCAGGAGAACTAGAGGTAACACAGAGAGAATCAACACCACAAAAAGTCGAGAAAACATCCAGGGCAGACAGAAAGATAGAACCCGGTAAAACAATCCCAGACCTTGCCAAAATGCTATCCTGCAAAGAACTAGACTGCAAACGAGAGGCAATGAAGGCAAAATACCCGACATCCTCAGCACACGAGACCCCAAGACCACCAAGTCTAATGGGCAGAGTGGCAAGCCTTCACTGAAAATCTCCAAACCCGGGACCTAAACCATTAACAATCAACTCCAAAGAAGTACGCAAGGCTTGATCAAACTCAACCTTAACGTCAGCAAGAAATCCAGGAGGACAAGTCCTTAAAGCAAAAACCAACTTCGCAACCCCTGCACAATTGCGAAGAAGAAGCTCACACTTCGGGTCATTAAGCCTACGAATAGCATCCAGCAGAGAAATGGATTTGGAAACTCGCCGTGCAACAAAATCACAAGAAAACTCATAATCCCTACTAACAGACCCCCCAAGAAGCCTAACACCATGAACCGGGCGAGATAACGAAGCAGGAAAAAGACCAACCCTCAGACTGCGAGGATCCTCCACCGGCCAAAAAAGTCCAGTCTTATCAATATTCAAATGCAACCCAAGACTTGGTCCGTCAGCACGAATGATATTTAAAGCCTTAGCAACCATAAGAGTATCACCAATAATAGAACCGTCATCAAGGTACCACGCCTGAAGGGAGAGCTCACATGTATGATGAATAGTATGAATAAGCGGATGCAAAGCTAGGGAAAATAATAAAGGGCCTAAAGGATCCCCCTGCTGAACCCCTTGAGAAAAACAGAGAACCGAATTACCATAATAAAGTCGCGCGGACCGAGAGTAGCAGAACTCCACCCAGGGAGAGATAGTCGGATACCTCAACCGAGTCTCCTGAAGGATGGAACCCTATCAACCAGGTTGAAAGCATTCTTAAAATCCACCAAAAGCATAGAAAGCCCAACCTCATCCCCATAGCTTCCACAAACCTACTAACAGAATGAAGAACAACCTTACATCCACGAGGCACACCTACACCAAACTGAATGTCGTGTAAATAAGAAGTCATCGAGTCCCTAATAGAAGAAGAGGCAACCTTAGAGACAAGCCTCCTCCACATGGTACCAATAGCAATGGGCCGAATACCACCACCAGGTTTAACAAGTGGAGTTAAAGGAGCACTAGCGATGAACTCCCCAATCTGCCTTAGACATTTACCTGAAAGAAAAAGATTGACAACCCCAGTAATAGAAACTACCAGGTCATCAGCCACAACCGAAGCAACTCCTCCCAAAACATCCAACAAATGCTGAGCTCGAAGCCCGTCTCGACCACAAGAAGTACCTTTGGGGAAACTCCGAATCCGGTTCAACACCAGTTCCTTATTATTATTATTATTATTATTATTATTATTTTTATTTTTTTTATTTTTTTTTTAATTCGAAATTCCAATTTTATTAATCACACAAAATTGGAAGGGAGCCGCGAAACAAGCTGCGCGCCCACCCCTTTTTGAATACAAAAACTAAGCCTAGACATCAAAAAACCGCCACTCCTCGCGTCATTAGAATGACAACCAGCTAACCGCTTAAGACGCGAGAGAGTACCCATCGCCTCCTCCTCAAACTCCCCAAAAGTCGAGAAGGCGAATGGAATAAACGAGTAACCATGCTCAGCACAAATAGAAGAATACTTCCTCTTCTTCTTCTCGTGGGTTCCTTATTATTATTATTATTATTATTATTATTATTATTATTTTTTATTTTTTTTTTAACAAAGAAATAGCCTTAGAAACAAAAAGGGATTTACAACAAATTGGATGGGAGTCGAGATACTATCTACGCTCCCACCCCTTTAGCAATGGTAAAACCTATTCTATGAAAAATATGAACAGCAGCGCGCGCTCCAATGTCTTGAGCCTTTGAAAATCTCTGAATCCGCTTCAGCAACGCAACTGCATCTTCCTGTAACTCCCCTAAAGAAGAAAAGGAGAAAGGAAGAAACCCATATCCAAGAGCTGCACACTTAGCCAAATACTTGCATCGTTTACGTTGTGCAGCATCAATCACAGCTCGGCCAGGTACAAAGTCATCCATCCCCGTACGAGTCAAAGGAGAAGAACCAGTCAGATCAACACATACATCTTTACCTCCATCCCAGGAATAAAACAAAATATCTGCCGGACGTAGGACATTATCAGGTCCACCATCTAATCCAATATTAACTTCCTTTCCGACAGATATCCCTGAACGGTAACATATGTCAGCAAGAGTATCACGAACCAAATTGTGACGATGCTTAATCCAAACGATGCCAGCACACGATACGGCATGATCCCCAAATATATCCCCATCAAAAATCCTAGAACAAGCTGATCAGGGCTTCAAAACAGAGAACAAGGGAATACATAAGCGATAGCACAAAACACATCGATAGGACCTCCCATTCATAGTCTGACCTAATCCGGGAATAGGAACCGTCCTAAGCCAGTCAGACGTATGATCCTCCCTCTGAGATGCCCATAAAGCCAACTGACGAGCAGATAAAGCGAAAGTGGATTCAGCATTCTTAATAACCCGAGCAAAATATATATCTGCCATTTTCTTCATGAGTTTGGGGGCAGCGACCTCACTCGGATTACTTAGAAAATCAATCTCCATAACCGAGTTAAACACACGTAAGGCATCATCAAACTGGAGTCCATAAGATCTAATATCAGTGTGTTGAAGTAACTTAGACTGTAAATCAGCTGACTGTAACCGAGAAGCAAGAAAAGCATAATGCAATACGTCACCCGCAGAATAAACACCCAACCCTCCAAAGGAAAAGGGCAACGTAGCAAGTCTCCACTGCCAATCACCAAATCCCGGTCCAGAAGCAACAACGATACGATCCAAAGAAGAACGGAGTGCCAAATCAAAAGAACTTTGAGCAGACTTGAAAGCACAAGGTGAACAAGTACGCATAGAAAAATATAACTTGGAAATACCGGCACATGAACGAAGAAGCAGCAACTCACATTGGGGGTCATTAATTTTGGCCACAACATCCATAAGCTCAATAGTCTTAACCGCACGCTTCAACACAAGCTTATTACAAAAATCAAGATCTACACTCGCAGGCCCCCCAAGTAACTTAACACCACTCGTAGGTCGAGCAATATTATCTGGGAACACACCAATAAACTTGCTGCGAGGATCCTCGGTCGGCCAAAAAACTTCAGTCTTATCAATATTCAGATGCAGTCCATACACTGGACCCTCCTCCATGATGCACTCCAAAACTTTCCCCACAACCAAAGTATCCCCAATAATAGTGCCATCATCCAAATACCAGGCCTGTAGAGAAAGAGGGAAAGAGTCCCGAATCTTACATATCAATGGTTGAAGAACAAGAGCAAAGAGTAACGGACCAAGAGGGTCGCCCTGCTGTACCCCCTGACATGACCTTAATACATGTTCCCCGTAATACAACCTAGCCGGACTAGAATAACAAAACTCCACCCAAGACGAGATAGAGGGACAACGAAGACGAACCTCTCGCAACATAACCTCTCGATCAACCAAATTGAAAGCATTTTTAAAGTCCACAAGTAACATCGACAAACCGACATCGTCACCATATCTCTCAAGAAAACGATTCACAGCATGAAGAATAGCCTCACTCCCTCCCGACACTCCCACCCCAAACTGCAAATCACCAAAATACCCATCCAAAGAAGGACCAACCTCAAAAGCACATACCTTGGAGACAAGCCGTCTCCAAATAGTACCAACAGCAATGGGACGAATCCCACCACCCGGCTTAACCAACGGAGTGAGGGGAGCACTGGCGATAAACTCACCCAACACCTTGGGACACCGCCCATCAAGAAAAAGGTTCACTACTTGGGTGATAGAAGAAACTAAATCATCAGAAATAGCAACCGCGGAACCACTCAAACAATCTAAAAGGTGTTGGGCCCGCAACCCATCCCGCCCACAAGACGTACCTAGGGGAAAACTCTTGATCATGTCAAGAACCCTAGATCTAGAGGCAACCAGGAGATGATGGTTAAGATAAATATCTGGCAAAGAAGGAGCATGAACAAAAGGATGTTTATTTTTTAGGTCTTCAAGAGTAGTATCATTATAGGGAGCCACACCAGATGAGGAAAGAACTCTAACAGCAGCAGAATAATGCCCATCAGAAATCTTCCGTCTACACTGCTTAATATTCTACTCAACCAACCCACTATCCTCACTAAGAACATCAGACAAAGCGGGGGAAGGTTCAGCCAAACACTCTCTAAGAAGCTGTAAACTACCATCAAACGTCTCCCAAGAACGAATAGCATTAATAATATACTCCTCTTGCTTTTGTCTCTTGATAACAGACCTACACTCCAGATTACTTCTCGGACGAAAGGTTTTAAGCAGACAAAGAGGCAAAACAAGCAAACGAACCCAAAAAGATATGTCATCAGGCTTGTTAACCACCCTGTCAATGGCCCCTTTCAAAGCGCGAGCAAAACCCAAACGACACTTTGGAGGGATAGATTTAACAGTACGCAACCCTTTTGAAAATAAGCTATCAAGAGTCCCCAAATCAAAACCACAAAGCGAGTCACGAACTTCATCACCACCACTAACAAGATGCAAAGTACATGATGGAACGGGAGGCTTAGGGAGGTCATAAAGAACAAAGTGAACAATACCATCACCACAATCAGGAGGTGATACGAAATCCGAACCCTTACCATGCCGACACTTAGACCGAAACGTGTGCGTAGTGAAACAACCGCCACATAACCAAATACCCATACTCTTAAAAGTTAACTCAGCCCTCTCATACACAACCAAATCGGATAAAATGGAATGTTTGGTACAAGCTAGCGCATCGCCTCTAAAATGTTTATCACGAAGATGAATAATCAAGGACGACTTAGTAAGCCCATTCCCACTACCATCTCGACATCCGTTAAGGCCAACAAACGGGCAATGGAACCGAACAACCGCCATGACGCCACCAAACCTAATCAAAAACTAACACACCAAGTTACCACACGCCAACCGCTAACCAACCAAACAACCCCTAGCCGCGAACAAAACAACCACCCTAACCTAGTCTAACCTGCCCAAACCAACCAAACCAAATGCCGCAAACAAAACAACACCACCACAAACAAATGAGCACTACGACTAATAACCGAACCACCACCAAGCCGTACAACAAACCACTCACAACCGAACCCCCACACAACCAGAAACCGGCACAACCCGCACCAAAACCAACGACGCACAACCACCTGCTATATAAAACCCACAACAACCCACAACCGAACCACAACGAACCTAAATCCGCTCGAGCCCACACCAAAACACCGAATCCACAACGTCAAACCCAACAACCCGAAAACCCCTTGCTGTAAGAAACCCCACCAAAACGCACCTAATAACAGAAACAACAGAACCTCCACCACCTGCTCAATACAACCAAACACCACCAACACCACAACACGCTGCACCAAATACTATCCCAATACTATCCGCACCTAAAGACAGAACCCCCACTCAACGTCACCTAATAACAGAAACAACACCACTACCCACACCAAACAAACCCACCACTACCCGCACCAAACAATACTATCCACCACCTGCTGAATGTAACCAAACAACCCCAATACCACGGCTGCAACCCAATACCAACTCACTGCAACTCACCACTAACCGCACCAGCAACCTCTACCGAACCACTAACCAACCGCAACCTCTACCAAACCACAACCAAGCAAGAACCGAAACCACACTTAGCCAAAAATAAAGGACAGAAGAGCAACCAAACAGAAAAACCCACAACAATCAGGAGGTGATACGAATGGGTTTGAGGGAAACAAACGAAAGAAAAGAAGAAAGAAACTGAAAAGAAGAAAGAAATTGAAGGGATGAAGGAAAGGACTGGTGAAAGGACTGGTGATGATGGAAACCGCCGGTGATGGTGGATCTTGAAAGAGATGAAGGTGAAGGATGCGGTTAAATTGTTGATGAAGGTGATGCGGTAAAGGAGGAAACGGTTATGGTGATGAAGGTGATGAAGGTGATGCGATGATGAAGGTGATGCGGTTATGGGGATGATACAGAGATGAAGGATTGGTGATGAAGGGGGAAGGATGCGGTTATGGAGATGATACAGAGATGAAGAAGGTGATGCGATGGAGATGATACTATTATTATTATTATTATTATTATTATTATTATTATTATTATTTTATTAAACCATCACTTTATTAGAAACAAAAAGTGATTTATAACAAATTGGATGGTAGTCGAGATACTATCTGCGCTCCCACCCCTTTAGCAATAGCAAAACATATTCTATTGTTATTATTATTATTATTATTATTATTTTTATTATTATTATTATTATTATTATCATCATTATTATTAGTATTATACTATTATTTATCATTGTATACAAATGTTTCATTTCATTGACTTATTTAGATCTCCAACGAGAGAGAAGCAAGATCATCCTCCACCATTTTTGACAAGATCCACCATCGAGACCCTCCACCACCAAGATCCTCATTCCTCTATTTCTGATCATGACTATCTTCATTATTTTTAGATCTGTAACCAAAGAATTAAGATATGCAATCAGACCAAGCATCAAGAACAAAGTTAGTAATAACCAGGCCCGAGAACCAAGATATGCAACCCGATCGAAGCATCGTTCTTCATTATTCCTTTTTTTAGATCTAGTCTTCTGTGCTTTAATATATTAGAATTTTTTCACCAAACAAACTTAAAATGTCTTTACCAAGACCCGATTCTTTGAGGTGTTTGGCCGAATATTAAGTGGAAGAGGTGGTGGTGAGTGGCAGTGGTGAGTTGCGTTGGGGTTTGGTGATGAGCTATAGTGGTGAGGTTTGGTAGCGGTGGTGTTTAATGTTAGTGGTGGGTGTTTAATGATAGCTCTGGTGGGTTTAATTGATGGATGTGGGAGAGAGGGTGGTGACGATGATTGTGTTTTTCAGCAAAGAGAGATAGAAGTGATGAAGGAGAGGGATATACATCTGTTACTGGGATGATGGATTTGTAAGTTGGAAGATTTGGATTGTTACATTTCTTTAATAATAAGGAAAATATTGATTTTTTAATAAAAAGGTAACAAATTGTTGTTTTTGTTGTATAAAAATAAAAGAATGAGTGTGTGTGATTAAAAGTCGAAAACGCCCTTTTATTTAACAGTCAAACAAGTCAAAATGACGGAGTTAACAAAAATAGACCAAAAGCGAAGAAATAGTTTACCTTTTTGGTCTAAATCGAAACTATTTGAATTTTTTGATCAAAAGTGAAAATTGGACCAAACCACGATGACCAAAAATACAGTTAACTCTAACTTTATTATTTCTATAATTATTTTTTGTCCTTTTTCATAATTTTATAGTTTATAATTAGAGTAAACTGCAAAATACATCCCTGTGGTTTGAACTTTCTCACACAACACATCCATTGGTCAAAATATTGACACTATACACCACTCGTTAGACAAATGTTTTTCATAATACATCCCTCAGGACTAACGATGCAGTTTTCTCGTTAACTTCTGGATGTATTTTGCAAAAAAAAAGAAGATTTCAAAAAAAATGTTTTAATTTTTTTTCGAAATAAAATTTTAACTTTTTTTTGGAAAAATTCTTAGTTTTCTTGTTGAAAATAGTTTTAAAAAATTAATATATTTATCTTTTTTTTATTTTTTTTAAAAGTTTTTAAACATTATTTAAATTTTTTTTTTTTAAATGTTTAAATTTTTTAACTGAGTTTGTTCCTTCCCCAAAAAACTTTTTTTCCTATTTTTAACTGATTTTTAAAATTAACTAAATTTGTTCCTTCCAAAAAACAAAATAAAAATAATTTTTTAAAATTTTAGTTTTCTTTAAAAAAAAATCTTTCTTTTTAAACAGTTTTTAAGAAATTAAAAATCTATGTAAAACTTAAAAATATACAAATATTTTGTAAAAAAAGTTTCAACGTACAAATACTTTTACATTTTTATCTTTAAACAAAATTCACTTTTATATTAAGAAAACATAAAAATGTTTAAAGAGGTTTATTATTTTTTTATTTTTCTGACAAAATGTTTACTTTTGAAAAAAAATATTTGAAAACATTTAAAAAAAATATTTTTTTTGAAAGGAACAAATTAATACTTATATTAGTTTATCATACACACTTGCTTTGTGATGAACAGTAACCCATTTTTATATTATTTTTTTAATATTTTATTCCAGCTAATACACGTGTCATACCTATAAACTATTATCCACTTTATACACACATGCGTTATCACCAAATAAAAGATAGTCGCTCACCTTTCTCTCTCTAAACAAGATCTGACCACCTGATATGTATCTCTCTCTAAAATCAGATCTACCTTTGCTGGGTTGTTTTGATAATTTGTTTGATTTTAGTTTTTGGGTTTCTTTTGTTGATTGATGTTTGTGTTTTTTTCTTCAGTTTTTGATCCAATTGTATCGGGTTGCAATTGAATTGAGGTAACAAATCCTTCTTTTTTCTTTTGGGGGGTTTTGATGTTTAATAGTTAAAAAATTAAAATATTTTAAATATTAAATTATCTTTTAAAACGTATTAAAAAATTCGAAGAAAAAAGATAAATATATTAATTTTTAAAACAAAACTAAACTTTTTTTCTTAAAAAACTTAAAACTTTTATATTTGAAAATAAACTAAAACATTTTTTCGAAATCTTTTTTTTTAAATACATCTCTCGTCAAAAGTTAACGTGAAAAAATTGAATCGTTAATCCTGAGAGATGTATTGTGGCAAACTTTTGTCTAACGGGTAATTATAATATTAATAGTTTCACTAAAAGATGTATTATATGAGAAAGTTTAAACTACGAGGATATATGAGGATATATATTGCAGTTTACTCTTATAATTACTGCTACCAATGTTACGTTTATCAAACTACTAGCAAGCTACCCGCGCGATGCGGCGGCGGGTACCCTGTGACTAAATTCTTCGGTGTTATAATTTGTATTTTTTTAATTATAAGTTTTAAATCAATAGTTTTCATCTAAAAACGTGATTTCAATCGAGGGATATTATTACTTTTAGCATTATATATAACTAGACGATTACCCGCGCATAGCAGCGGAATTACCTAAAGACATGTAATTAATGATATGCTAATTGATTCGATGGTCGAACGCGTGACCCAATAATTGCCTAGCGATAGATAGTTAATGATTTATTAATTGACCCGATGGCGGAATCGGTAACCCGGTGACTCGTCCGGGTTGAACCGGTAGGCGAGCCTGTTCCCATAGACTCGATCGGGTTGACTCGGTGGTCGAACCCGTGTCCCGGTGGTTGAACCCCTGACCCGGTGACTCGATAGGATTGACCCGGTGGTCGAAAACGGTGACCCGTTGGCTCGACAAGATTGACCCAGTTGTCGAACCCGTGACCCGGTGACTCGATCGGGTTAACCCGTGACTCGAAAAGATTGGCTCGATGGCCGAACCCGTTACCCGGTGACTCAATCGGCTTGGTCCGATGGTCGATCCGTGACCTGATGACTCAACCGTGTTGACCCGTTGGTGGAACCCGTGATCAAGTTACTCGACCGAATTAATCCGGTCGTGGAACCCGTGACCCGGTAACTTATGCAATTGTTTATGGTTTAGTTTTTCAACATTTCTTATTTTATCTAACTTATGTGCATTTAATTTTTCAACAATTTCATAATTAATATCTAACTTCTATGCATTAAATTTTTCAACAATTCCATAATTAAGTCATTTTTTAACATTGTTTTGGGGTTTTTCCTTTATAAATAGTAACGATATATAAATGAAAGTTAAAGTTAAAGTAAATGATTAAAGGAAAATATTGTATATTTTTATAATGGGGTGTTTTATTAAAAGTATTAACGTCTTCTTCACTAAAAAAACACACACACAGAGAGTTAGAAACCCTAATTTAAAATTTAATTTGAATTGATTGAATGAACAAGAATTGAATAATAAATGGGAGCCAGTAGAAAGCTTCAAGGCGAGATCGATCGAGTTCTAAAGAAGGTTCAAGAAGGCGTTGATGTATTCGACAGCATATGGAACAAGGTAGTCTATCTTCCTTATAACAAATTTTGTTGTTTTTTATAAATTTAAGGTTACTTTGATGTCTGAAATGTGTGATTAGGTTTACGACACGGATAATGCGAACCAGAAGGAGAAATTTGAAGCTGATTTGAAGAAGGAGATTAAGAAGCTGCAGAGGTATAGGGATCAGATTAAGACATGGATTCAGTCCAGTGAAATCAAGGATAAAAAGGTTCAACCAACTGCCTTTTTTTTTTTTTGCTTTTTCAGTTCATATGCATTTGGAGTTTGTTTACAATTGCTTATTAACCGGTTTAGAATTCTTAAAATTGACCCAAATGATATTTGCCGTTTTTCCACTAGACTTTATGGCATTTTTGTTATACAGAATTAGTAAATCATACGAGTAATACTATTTCTTGGATTGCTTAGTTTTAAGCTGCTTATCTGCTTTACTGCTTACAAGCATAAGAAGAAAAAAGTTTCAGTTCCAAAAAATTAAACGGTGAAGTATGCATTGTAAGCATTTTTAGGATTGTAAAAAGGCATATGAAACACCTGTAGTTTGCGTGTATGAAATTGAGTTTCTCTTTTCATTGTTGATGATAAATTCTGTAACGCAAATGAGCTATACAATATACTTGCTGCAAATCAAAACACTTTCATTTGGGTTGCTTCTTTTAAAGCTGCTTATAAGCACATGAAGAAAAACCTCAATTTCAAATAGCCTAAAGATTTCAAACTGTAACGTGTGTGTGTATGCAAATGGAGTTTCTTTTTCCGTTATTGATGATATTGTAGTTATAGGTTTACTTGAGTTTTAGATAAAAGTACCCCTTGAGAGTATCTTGGAATTCAGGAAAAATATCGTAAATTTCAGTAATAGTCAAGCGTTATGCTTTCTCTTCGAAAAGAATGACGACTTGTACCGATGTCAACATTTAGGAATATGTAGGATTTAGAAAATTGATTGTATATATTGATATTGATATTATTATAAACCCATAGGATTTTTGATATATTTAGTTCAATCAATTTTATAGCTTGAAGTTAATTGCTAAGATTAGATGTAATGTTACAGAATATACTAAAGCAGACTCGCATCAATAATTTATCTTCTGCTTACATTGACAGTCTTATATTTGACAAAGACTCATCTGAGTCTCATACGGATGTTACTTTATGATATTTGTTGTCTGTTGCCGCTTGTACATTCTGTGTCATAATTTCCTTATTGACATCAGGTTCATTTTTCTGACACATGTTGACGTAGGTTAGTGCCTCTTATGAGCAGGCTTTGATGGATGCTCGCAAGCTTATAGAGCGTGAAATGGAAAGGTTTAAGATTTGTGAAAAGGAGACAAAGACAAAAGCTTTCTCAAAGGAAGGCCTGGGACAGCAGCCTAAAACGGTAGGTGTTGAATAGAGCTTTTTGTGCATATGATACCGAGTTATGACATTCACTTTTTGTCCATGTAAATGTGATGCTTTTATGTTTTGCTCAGTGGACTTGTATGAAAAGTTTATGGATTGCCAATCAGTATCGAGGTTTTTCCCTTGTAATAAGAGTTAATCGATCATTCACGTATTCAGTCCCTTTTATGATCTATATGGAGATTGTATTCTGCAGTGTTTGTATATCAAATTAACTGGAGATGAGACTAGATAATATTTTTTTTGGGTAAAGAGATGAGACTAGATAATACATTATTGCTCCTCGTCTTTCCTCATCCGAAGAAAGCTTGTGTTAGCTGACAAATACTAAAATATTTATGGGCCTAAATCCAGCATATTGAAGTTTTTTTGTTGTTGAATTTTCTAGGATCCAAAGGAGAAAGCCAAGTCAGAGACTAGAGATTGGTTAAACAATACGGTATGGAAACTATATTTATGATAAATAAGATCATAACCTAGAGTCGGTAACATATCAGCATCTTCATTTAATTGTTTAGGTTTCGGAACTGGAATCTCAAATCGATAGCTTTGAAGCTGAGATGGAAGGACTGTCTGTTAAGAAAGGAAAAGCAAGACCCCCGAGACTGGTAAGATGGAGAATAATGTATTCAATCTATTATATTTTTACCTAGTAGTTTATGGTTTATTACTCATTGGACTTATTTGTTTCATAGACACATTTAGAGTCATCAATCACTCGGCACAAGGCTCATATAATGAAACTAGAGTTGATATTGAGGCTTCTGGATAATGATGAATTAAGTCCTGAGCAAGTCAATGACGTGAAAGATTTCATTGACGACTATGTTGAACGGAATCAGGTTTTCATCTGTTTTACTAATGCATTATTTATGGAGTCGTCCAAAATGTGGTCTTTGAGTCTGACTTTCTAAAGATCTCTTTTTTCTGCATTGGGTTATGCACATAAATATTTTCTGAAACCAGTGATTTACTAGCAGAATACGTAATAGCTGGTATGCTACATAAAAACTATGGCGTCACTTTTTAAGGTGATATTTAACCTAAGCCATATATTCTGCAGGAGGATTTTGAAGAATTTGAGGATGTTGATATGTTATACAACACCTTATCATTGGACATGGTAGAGGCACTAGAAGATCTAGTTTCCATTGTGCCACCTAGTCTCGTTAAGGTAATGGTCTCTGATGTTGAAAATTTCACCCTATGACTTATGTAAACCAGTTTAAGCGATCCACCACATAATAGGCTTGTTGGTCTGAGTTGGTCCATATTTGCTATGCTTCTACTGGAAGTCTGGAACAATAGAGTCTATATGCAAAATGGGTTTAGCAATACTTGAGTTTAAGTATTACGGAGGAATGAATTTGGATTTATTCCATGATTATAATGTTGATGTTTGGACTTAAGAGTTAACATAATCAACCTTTTTTATGATGCGTAGTTCCACGTCTTTCTCAGCACCAAAAAAATTGTGTTGTACATTGGCTCTGCTTGGTTTGAGTTATTTATTATTGTATGCTTCTGTTGGAACAACAATTTTATATTTGTGACAGAGAAAGTTTTTTCCTACCGATATATAGAAGTTTAGACATGTTTGATTTATTCTAATGAAACCAGTTTCTGAATAACCCGGTTAATTTAGTGAAAGTGCCATAATTAAGGAGAAAGTAGTCATTTATGTAGTATGTACGGAAAAAGGGGATTTTCTGTACTTTCTCAAACTATTTACATCTTCGAGCTAAGTTAATTTTGCTTCAGAAAGTTGTGGATTGGTCTTGGCACATATTTAATGTAGATCTGTATGGGAGCTTCGGGTTCTTGGATAAACATTGTTAAGGTATAATACTTATGGGATGTGGACTATTATTTAGCGACACGTTGACATCCTAGTATTGAATTATATATTTGTTTCCACAGTTTGATATATGTGTATGCTAGTTTAGGTTTGCTGGCGATTCACCAAATGGCCTAGTGGTAAGGCACTTAATCTCCTCACACGAGTCTAGGGTTCAAACCTCACTAAGTACACATTTGGAGTGACCAGGGAAAGGGTTGTAAACAGTCACAGGTATAGCCTGGTTAGTCCACGTACATCTGAGCCAAAGACTGCCCTCCCCGGGCGAACAGGGAAAAACCTCATCCGCTTAGTTTAGGTTAGGTGGTATAGACTATTACCAGTCAGTGATAGGTTGGCTCAAATGTCCCATATCAAAGTTACTGGAATTCATATCCTTAATTTTTTAATGAAAAAGTGGTAGTTATCTGTTTGATTTATTTTCTGGCAGGGCGTTGGTGCTACTGGTGCTGTTAATATGAAAAATGCTCTGTCTTCATCTCCTGTACAGTCACCGGTATGTTAAGAAACTAGTTTGCCTATGACTCATGTTCGTCGTTGTTATGCATTAGATTAGCCTGTTTTTAGTATCTGATTGCATCAGCGAGGAGCATTTTTTGCCATCAAGGCATAGATATTGAGAAAGCATATATGAAACCTAAAAGAGGCACGTTGGCTATGACAATGTATGGAACTGTACGCCATGTGCTTATCCAAATAATCTTGGTTAGTCAAATTGGGTAATGAATCAAAATAGGTTGAGGTTGGAGTGAGTAATTTTTTATCTTTGTCGGGTCGGGAAATACTTATACGTAGTGGTGCATTTAATCAAAAGTAACTAATGCGTCTATGCTGACTAGAATATACGTAGTAGTATTAGTACATTAATTGATAAACTCTTTAAAATTAAATGGTTTAGGTGGTTGTATATGCCATAAAAGTAGCATATGAAGAAAGCTTAGCTTGGTTTGCTAGTTTACTGAGCTGCACATCATGTTTTTATTAATTTCTAGAGTAAACTGCAAAATACATCCCTGTGGTTTGAAGTTTCTCACACAATACATCCGTTGGTGAAACTATTTGCACTATACACCACCCGTTAGGTAAACATTTGTCACAATACATGCCTCAGGACTAACGATGCAATTTTTCTCGTTAACTTCTAACGAGGGATGTATTTTGCAAAAGAAATTTTTAATTTTTTTTTTCGAAAATAAAAGTTTAAACATTTTTTCCGGAAAGAATTTCAATTTTCTTATTGAAAATTGTTTTAAAAAATAACATTTTTTTTTCTTCGAATTTTTTTAACTAGTTTTTTAAAATTAAATTAATTTGTTCCTTCCAGAACAATAAAAAAAATTATTATTTAAAATGTTTTCGAACATTATTTTAAAATTAGACAATTTCTTAAAAATAATAAAAATTAAATTTCATTAAAAATTAAATTTCATTAAAAATTAAATTTCATTAAAAATTAAATTTCTTAAAAATAAAATTTTCTATTTTTTAGAAGGAACAAATTCAATTAATTTTAAAAAATTAGTTGGAAAAAAATTCAAAAAAAATTTGAAATGTTATTTCTTTTGCAAAATACATCCCTCGTCAGAAGTTAACGAGAAAAAGTTGCATCGTTAGTCCTGAGGGATGTATTGTGACAAACGTTTGCCTAACGAGTGTGTATAGTGCCAATAGTTTCACTAAGGGATGTATTGTGTGAGAAACTTCAAACTACAGGGATGTATTTTGCAGTTTACTCTAATTTCTATTATGTTTCAGTGTTTCACACTTTGTTATTTAAAAAATTGTAGCAGGCACTATTCATTCTACAGGTAGGGACAACACTACATTTATAAGTTACACTTACTTCGTCACAGGTTTTTAAATTTCTTGAAACCACCTCTCAGAATAATTAGTGGCTCCAAACTGATGATATCTGACCTGGATTTAGTAAATTGTGACTTGAGACAAAATAGCTGGATTAAATTTGAAATAGTATTAATATCAGTTTAAACGTAGTAACAGTGTTGTTATTAGTTATGTCAGGCATAAGAGGTAGTCGCCTAGTCGGTGGTAGGGCTGAGCATCGGGCTCGGACTGGACCGACCGAGGACCGAACTGGTCCAAAACCCTGGATCGAGGACCAGACCGAAATGCTCCGGTCCGCTCTTCGGTCCGGTCCGGTCCTATTAGGCATAATCGACAGGTTTTTGGTAAGACCGGATCGGACCGGTCCGGTCTGGACGATGGGCCAAAATGCTCACCCCTAGTCAGTGGATGCATATGTATTATCTTGATAAGGATTCATATGTGCAAGTTTGATGGTCCTTTTTTACTGCATAAACAGCTTACCTGTATATGGTTATGAAAGATTTATTGCACCTTATAGTTGTGCAAGTCTTCTTTTTTGTGATAACCTGTTTGAGGGTTATTTAAGCATCATCGAGAATTAAAACACACAATAGTTTCATATGAGCTATAGCATTACAACTAGTGATTCGAATTTTGGATAGGAAACGTCTCGTCATGGTTTATAACGTTTAATATCTGGTATAGATTATTCAAATGGTTTCTGCTATACTTTGGGGTTCAGATTAAAATATAGGAAGATAAGTAAACATGTATTATCATTTGTTTAGGCTGACCGACTATGATTGCAAGAATTATAATAATGTATATCTAGAGGACATAAGAACGGTCTACAGGACCACTTTAGGCGTGGAGCATTTAAGTACTTTTTTCTTTTGGTCCGTTCATCGTTGAACAGGTGAGTTAGCTATGTGCTTTTTAATCTGTAGTTAGCTTCTGTTTATATGCTGATAAAGTTATCTCAGTTAAAATTCTGCCGGCCTTTTACTTTATTAAATGAAATAACACAGAATTTTGGTTCTCCGAGGTCTCTAATTTCTTTTATGCAAAAACTCAACAGGGAGCTATAGTTCAGGAACACGTTGAGGACACTGTGTCCCATGACACTAGTTCAGAAAATGTACCGAAGACCCCACCTCCAAAAAGCAGTACCATCTCATCTTCTCCTCCAACGCTATCCCATGTAACGCCTGTTGCTATTCCTGCATCTCCAATCCTTTCAGGTCAAACTTCTTTCAGTGCAACTTCCACAGTTCCTTCTTCTCCCATAAACAATCCTGCAAAGGAAGAAGAAGCTGGAGGATTTCCCATTCGTAAGTCATCTCCAGCCCTTACTGAGTCTGGATTAAGGACTTTAAGTAGAGGTGGTTTGACCAGTCAAACTTCTGTTACTACCCCTATGAGTCCCACCGCTAGTAGTATTTCTACTAATGGTGTTCCTCCTTCACCTTCTGAAATGGCTAAAAGAACCTTGTTAGGAGCTGATCTGCATCCACCAGTCTCATCTTTGAGTAACAGAATGATGTTGGCACAAGGTAGTGCGAAAACTGGCGATGGTTTTATTTCATCAGTTGGTGATAGTGGAAATGCTGGTGAGGCTAGTGGTATGACTGCAAGAGTTTTTTCACCTTCTGGTGTTCCTGGGTGGAGGCCTGGAAGCTCCTTTCAGAGTCAGCATGAAGGGGTATGTTTCCAGTCATTCTATTTGTATGGAATAGCTGAAATCTTGGAAGCATATAAAGATTTAAGTTTGTACATATAAGGAAAAATGTAAACAGGATAAATACATGGTATCTGCTGCATATCATATTGTGAAATTAAAAAAAAATGTTGTTTAGCCTTATTTGTCAATCTAATAGATTTGTCTTCCACTTGTGGAAGCCTTTAACAAACACCAATTGATGAGATAAAGTTTGGAATTTGTAATTATCTTCATGTACTGAATGTTTGGCAATTTCTAGTTTTATCTAGACATCAATTCTTTCTTTGTCTGATACACAGGGACAATTGCGCGGGAGACCTGAGATTGCAGCTGATCAAAGGGAGCAATATTTACAAAGATTACAACTGCAGCAACAAGGTCAGAGTACTCTCCCTCGCATGCCTCCTGTTTCTGGAGGAAATAAGCAATTCTCAGCACAGAACCCTCTTCTGCAGCAGGTATGTCTGCGTTTTTTTTTCTCAATTTATGCATTTAAGTATTACCTCTATGTGTTTTTAGATTTAATCCTTCTATATCATTGATATGTACTTGAATTGTATTTCCAGTTTAATTCTCAAAGTTCAACCATGCTATCGCAAGGTGGGTTGGGTGGTGCACGTCCAGCTAGTCCTAACACCGTCACATCTGCACAACAGCAACAGCCGCTTATGTCGACTGGTTCTAAAGATACCGGTACGATCACTAGTACATTCTTAGTTTATAGTGTGGGCGTCTCTGATGTTTTCCAGCGGTGTTCGGTAAAGGTGGCATGATATCGGGTCAAGCGTGTTGGGTGGCATGTCAAAGTGTGTTTCTGTTAAAATTTAAAGTGCATCACTTTTAGTATAAGGCGGCTGGGCTGGGTTGACCTGGGAACTTTTCTCCATACTTGAGCCTTCTATAAATAGTTACATACTATTTTACAGGGTCACAATTATTACAATAAGTAATCATAACCCAAATTTCGAACAAAACGGTTTCGGAGCCGCTATTAAAAAGACATTAGGAGAATTTCTGCATGTTTGATCTATGTGATTCCTTCCAGTTTTAGTTAATATAACTTATCATTTTGTGATTAAACACAACCCAGATCGACCCATTTCATGAGTGAATGGCTCGAGTCTGTCACATCTAGTCATTTTAAGAATTGCTTTTGGCATCCACACATGTATCTTTTGGACATACAATCTGTGTATTCTGTGAAATAACAATATGCAGTCCAAACAGAAATCAGCAATGCAAAAGTTGATGAGATGGATCAACAGCAAAGTCTACCTGATGACGCAGCCGCTGATTCTGCACAAAATCCTGGCCTCAGCAAGAATGCTGCCAATGAGGAAGATTCAAAGGTCTCATATGCATCAGATATGCCGGTATATATATTTCTAAATTTTCTGTTTTCTGGAGATTGCATTTGTATTCTCATTTTCTAGAGGTGGCAAAACGGGGCGGGCGGGCTAAACGGGCGGCGGGCTAAACGGGCGGCGGGCTAAACAGGCGGCGGGCTAAACGGGCGCGGGCTAAACGGGCACGGGCACGGGCAAAACGGGCGGGCGAAATGGGCGGGCTAAACGGGCGCAAGCTAAAATGAGAAAAAAAACATATAAAAACGTAGTATTAAAAAATAAAAATACTTGTTTAAAAGCCGGGGATAAAAACTAAATATAAAATATCCACCGAGTAGCCTAATTAGTGTTTTACATGTGCGCCCATTAAGCCCATAAGTTTCTTACATATGCGCCCGTTTAGCCCATTAATAATAAAGAATGGGCAAAAAGTGCCCATCCTTTTTTGAAAATGGGCAAAAAATGCCCATATTTATCAAAATGGGCAAGATTTGCCACCTCTATCATTTTCTTTCTGATTATCTATGTTAAGTTGCCTGATTATTTAAATACGTTTCATTTACCTGTCCCCACAAATGTCAATAATATTTAAAATGGTTGTGCTTATGACAAAATAGTAGACGTGGCTATCTCGACTGATTGTATATTAAACCAATTAAACGGGTCTAGTGCGGAAGTAGCACAATGTCTTTACATAACTTGATACAATGCTTTATTCAAGATTTAGAGTTGTATAGTAGTTAAATTGTTATATGTGATCATGCGTAACAAGTAATCATTTCAAAAGTATTATTAAACACTGCACAAAAACATATCCATGGATCTACCAAATCTGACATGGTTGGTTTTCCTCTAATATAAATGGCCCAACTTGATATGAACCTGTTTTGATCAGAACAACTCCCCCGTCTTCCCATCTCTACTAAAGAGCATTAAAATGTTAAAATTTAACAGTATGAGTCTTCATTAATGTGATTTGTTTGTGTTATGACAGACTGGAGCATCTGGCTCCATGACAGAGCCTGCACAAACAACACGAGATGTTGATCTGTCACCTGGACAGCCGTTGCAATCGAATCAGTCTGGTAGCCTTGGTGTTATCGGCAGAAGAAGTCTTTCGGACCTTGGTGCTATTGGAGACAATCTTAATGGATTAGCCGCAAGCTTTGGTGGCACTCATGATCAGCAATACAATCTCCAGATGCTTGAGGCTGCCTTCTACAAACTTCCCCAACCCAGAGACTCTGAACGAGCTAAGAGCTACACTGCTGTATGAACATTTCCCAGCTCTCTTATTCCTTTCCGTAACTACTTATGAATGGGTCGATATTTTATTTTCAACGGGTCTACCTGTAAATTAGGTAAAAGGGAAACAAGTCGAATGGGTTGAAAGTCGCGTATGTTCATTTTCGGGAAGTTCATTAAAATAACCAAAAACGACTTATCAATTAGGCTTTTTACGAAGTTGATTTTTTTTCCTTTTCTCCAATGTTGCCTTTTTTGCGGATTTTTTAAATACATTTTCGGGTACTTTAGAAGGGAAATTAGTTGGGAAGAAAAGAATTTAGTCCCCCAACAAACTTTGCGAAGCCATTGATTATTTTGCCATATACACATTTTTTTCTTTGACATTTTGGAAAAACGGTCGAGTAAGTGACCAAATCGTATTTAAGAGTTTTAGATACCTATAGTAAAAAAGAAATTGTTATCACGATTATTGTTACTTTTATGAAAAAAATGGACCAAACCTATTTTTTGGGTCAATACGTCTTAACCCCGCCTTTTAAACCCAAACGGCCAAACCTGTTATCCTACACCAATTTGGATTTTTTGTATGTGTTTCAGAGACACCCTGCTGTGACCCCTCAAAGCTATCCTCAAGTTCAGGCTCCAATTGTTAATAACCCAGCCTTTTGGGAACGTCTTGGATCTGATAACATCGGCACTGATACTCTATTCTTTGCTTTTTATTATCAGCAGGTAATTTACATCCCTTCTACTATATCTGAAGTTTTTGGTCACTCTTTTTGAAAATGTTGTTCTGAAGTATGTCATTGTATGCAGAACACTTATCAACAGTATTTAGCTGCCAAAGAATTGAAGAAGCAATCATGGAGGTACCATAAAAAGTACAATACGTGGTTTCAAAGACACGAGGAACCAAAATTCGCCACAGATGATTATGAACAGGGAACCTATGTTTATTTCGATTTTCATATTGGCAGTGATGAGATGCAAAACGGATGGTAAGATTACTCAAGTGCTTTAATTTCATTCTTTGTATAAATCATAGATTTTCAATGTCTCATTGCTGTCAATTTGCTTAAATTGATCAAAATCCACATTCAGTTCGTTCTCTTGTCTCAGAGTGTTTTATATCACAGTTTACAACAAGAATAATCTGTTGACATGTTGAAAATAGATATAAATGCAATATAGTTGTGACCTTGCTTAACAATGCATTGGCAATTTTTACCAGGTGCCAAAGAATCAAGACAGACTTCAAATTCGAGTACAACTTTCTCGAAGATGAACTGATAGTGTAAATACACGAGTACTCCGAGACATGGCTGATCTCGAAAACCATCTTCTCAAGTTAAACATCGAGGTGGTGTTTTCTCATACTTCATGTACTATCAATTGTCATTAGTTTCTGGTTTGATCATGTTTGATGTTTTGTGTAACATTTCTCCATTGACAACATAAATTATGCTGTTTGCATAGGTAAATTTAGATTGTATAACATTTTCTTCTTTTTCATATGTATCTGTTCGTATGTACAACATAAATCATTAATAATGGTTAAAACCAATAACAGCCTTTACCTGTTCGTCTTTTTTTTCCCCTTCGAAAATGACTTACAATTTGACCCCATGATTGACATTGGTCTGATTTGAGGTTAGCAGAAACGAGAGTTAGTAAAAAAAGGTGGACATGTCCGCAACTGGAATAACCTTCTAGCCTTTTTCTAAAACAAAGTACAAACGCTCTTATCAAGTTTACACTGCTTATTTTTCTTATCACCTTCTGCGCTACCTCACGGACGACGGGATTTTATGAGTTTTTTTTAATAGTTTATTATTATTTAATGATATAAGTAAATACACATTATCTTTGACCGGTATGGTGTATATAGATAAATTAGGATTAAATTAGACCTATCCTTTTTGGCATTCTTTTATATTTATTTGAACATTTTTAATGAAACCACATAGTCCAAGTTGGCCAAAAGTGCGATCTCAAAACTTAGTTTAAACTGTAAGTTTAACTAAAAGTTTATGAATTTTGACTAGAGCTCGGGTACGGTCGAACGTTATCACAAAAAACGCGGTACGAACGTTTTCGTATCTGGCGCTGCACTTGTCACCTCAAATTGTTATGGAAAACGCCACATGACGAGTGAGACACCGTAGCATCGGAGCTATTTTTGTGCTCTCGGCCCGTCGTGTATAATATTTTTTATCTTGAAAAGTGAGGTTGCATTGTGCCGAGTTGGTATCATACATACAAAATATGACATGACATTTACTTTTCTCACGATTTAATAAAAAACGCCAAACTGTACCCTGGCCAGTTGCTTCCGGCGGAGGCAGGTAGGGGTCAAAGGGCTCGTGTGACTTTTCTAGCAAAAAAAATGTGGTCGAAAATATTTAGATTTTTTTTTATAATATGCTCCTCTAAAACCATTTTATAGTGTAATTTATAAAATATATAAAAGCTTGATCTTCGAGCTAAATTTTTTGGCTCCGCCCTTGACCTGACCTTTACAATGTATATTCGTAGTAAAGTTAAATGATATTACAGGAATCAGAATATTTCACTCCATGATAGATATAACCAAACTTCAAGAAGTGCATAATGTTATTGTTTGTTTTTATTGGTGTAGACAAAAAAGCATTTGAGCATGTTTTATCCTTCTTTCTTGAAAGAAATGAGCATGTTTTCAAATTGCAATAATGTGACCTCATTGTGGATGAAACTAATATGACCAGTGGATCTGGTTCTGCACCTTTTGGGAAATATCATGCTTTTCAAAAGTAGGAAAATTTAATACATGTACTGTCAATTGGACGTTCCTTTGTGAGAGAACATTGAAGGCTTCTAAAATCACTTGCTATATTGGTATGGTGCTATAAAGAAAAGTAGTGTCATAAATGACACGTAGGTAGGGATGACCATTTCGTCTCGAATCTCGAAACCGAATCGAAATCGTGCTGGAACCGTATCGAATCTTTGTATCTAAATCCCGTTCGGTACGGTACCGATACTACGAAATAAGGTGAAAAAAAATTCAGTACCACTAATTCTGTATGGGACCGGTACCAAATCGGGAAATTGTCGAGAAAACGGGAAAATCCCGATTTCCCGGTACAGGTACCGATATCCGAATCCCGTTTGGTACGGTACCGGTACCATAAAATTATGCTCGGGAAAAAAATCGGTACCACTAATTCGGTACTAATTCGGTACGGGATCAGTACGATGCCGGTACCCTGCTCATCCCTACACGTAGGATATAGTGGTGTGGTGTCATAGAGAAAAGTATGCCATATAACACTACATTTAGTGGGTAGCAGTGGGCTATAGAAAAGTGATGCCATAACCTTTTTTTTTAAAAAAAAAACTTAAATAAAGTATATACTTAAATTAAAACACATTTTATTCATAAAAAATTTATTACATAAAAAAATATTAAAAAAAAATATAAAAGTAAAAAACATAAAAAAACACACGAACTACAAAAAAAACTAGACATAACGAGTCCGAATTGTTTCTTTCTTCGCCTCAACAATACCAGTGTTGATTGAGGACATTTTGCCCGTGTCGATTTGTAGCACCCCATATCCGACTCAAATTGTTGAGACGATATTAGTTTCATTCGAGTCTTTGCCTCGGCCTCGATGATATCCATTTTAGCCTTGCGATCAAACTCATATTGTTGTTCCATCATTGTTTCAAGCATTTTCGGGTTTGAACATGAACTAGCGGACGAGTTGGTTTAACGTTAGACTCTTTGAAATCCGATGTAGGCCTTCCGGACGCGGCACCGCGTCCGGTCCGAATAGTTCGGGTTCGTCTTCGGGAGTGGGGCATAGACGATTTCGTCTTGCTTGGGTCGTGTCGGGATTTTTCCACTTGTATTTATCTTTCAAAAAATTTCAAGCACTCTCGTGCTTAAAATCCGTACCCGTTATGTTTCTAAACGCGATTTCAACTCGCGTCAAAAACCATTCGTTGTCCTCCCCGCTTGCCGCAGCCAATTCATCATAAATGTTATTAAACTTAATCGAAAGATGATTCAACGGAGTTCATTTTCCGGTCAACATGTTCTTGGTTCGTTCCTTGTATTTCAATTTCGCGGCTTGCATGTTATAGACGGCTAGAATCTTGTACCAAAAAGTATCCTTTCTTTTGACCCGCACCGTATTTTGGATCCTCGGATACTTAGATGTAACACTTTGCCAAAAGCAATTCTTCGGTTTGGGTCGAATAGTTTCGAACACCCGCACCCTCGGGTTCGAGTTCTTAAGTTTTCTACGCCTTTGCTTTCTTTCTTGGTTTTTCTTTTTTGGATGTTGGCGACGTGGCTCATCTTCTTCTTCGTCTTCGCCATGGTGGGGTTGTTGTTCGGATGGTAGGTTTGAGCCGCCGAGTTGTGATTGTTGAGACATTTGGGAAAATTGTTGTTGGTGGTAAAATTGATTATATAACATTTGGGCGTCGGGGGTTAGCATATGGGTTAAAGTTTGAATAGTATGACATTTGATTGAAGGGAGGTTGATTTAGATTCGGATTAGAGGAAGAACCGGGGTTTGAAGACGATCCCAACATTTCGTTTGAAGGGTCGTTAAGCATGTTACCTATCCATTGGGGGTGTTTGGATTCATTTGTGAAGAAATAAGTAAATGAGAGTTTATAAAATATATTGGAAGTTATATAAAAATGGGATGATATAAAAGTTTTTATTCAGATTTAATGGGTTAAATTTTGGAAAAGTGGGTTTTTTTTTATAAAAAACTAGCCGTTACGTTACCATTTCCAACCGATAGTTTTTGAAAAGTTAAAAAAAAAAAACGCGAGTGTTGTTGGGTTGGAAAATAGGGCGCCACACCCCACGACGCGAGGGCTGGTATGGTGCGCCGAGCAAAAAGTGGCGGCATAGGGTACGACGCTACTGTATCCTAGACTCTAAATGTTGGTGTTAATTTATTCACTTTGTATCATTGCACACTAAAAATAGAGTAAAGGCGTAAATAGCTGATGTAGGCAGTGGCGGAGCCAGAAAAGTAGGTCGTGGGGGGCTTTTTACAACGATAGAATATTACATAAGAAAATTAAAAAAAAACATATTATGGCCTTCGAATGAGTAACAAAATAGCCGTAGTTAACAACAGTAAAAACGGATTTGTGTACCAAGTTGTTAATTTAAATTCATAATGATTTATATACATTTACTAAGTAAATTATCAGAAAAGTTTACTGAATACGATATTTGGGCAACAATGAGGTTATAAGTTGTAGCTCTTTTTAAATAGATTATCATTTATCAATATTATGAACTTATTATTATTCTAAAACAACAGAGTAAAAATTAAATTAGTTAAATAATAGAGTAGTTCACTATAGAAGTCCTATTATATCACTAGATATAATAGGTCCTAATATCTCAACACGTATTCAAAAAAGAGTGTCATTTTTCATCACATATTACTTCATCTCCATCCTTTTCAACCCACACAGCTAAACCTTTTGTGTTAAACCAGCTTATTCTCTCATCCCATCACTTTCAACATACAAAATTTCAACCTAAAACTCAACAGCACTTCGTTGAACCAGCTATTTCATCTATTTTTTCCTTGCCATCCTTTGCGTTGGGGTCATTTTCAGATTCCGGTTGAGGGCACCACGATTTAAGTGCAGAATTTAACACTACAAGATGTGATTATTGAAGAATCCGATGAGGCAGTTGCCCCCTCTATAGTGTACATGGCTCCGCCCCTAGATGTAGGTAACACTGACAACTGATTCATACCCGGATGAAACGAGAAAGTTTGGTTTGAAAGGACAAATTTCAAAATGATTACACTATAAAATGATTAGAAAGGGCAAATTTCAAAAGAACTAAAAAATTTTTAAAAATTTACAATATAAATTTTTCGGTTAAAAAGTACTTGCACCTTGTGCTTCCCTTTTATTGCCCCTATCAATAATCAATATATGGCTATATTTGGTAAGAGTTGTTTAGGTCTGTTAATTTTTTTGTTAATTTTTTTAATAGCTTTGTTTAGCACAATTATATTTTAGAGCTGTTAGTTTTTTATTTTAAACATGTAGCTCTTAAATTAAAAGATGATTAATAAAAATTTTTAAATTGTCAGGAGCTGTTAAAGATATAAATTACCGATATACCTTTCAACTATATTATAATTTATTTAAATATATCTTATTAAATTAGTTTACATCTTAATTTTACAGGCAACATCTAATATATAAAACACTTTTATTAAAAAATACAGCTTATAACTTATATTAACAGCTTTATAATAAACAACTTATAGCTTACAATTAATAGCTTACAACTAATTTTGCCAAACATAACTTATATCACGATTTAAAGATGCCAAAACGTCATATAGACAAAACATGAATGTGTTTTTTCTTCTTATTTATTTATTTCCCACCATTTGTCCATTCAAATTTTGAATTTTTGTGTGGGAAAGGAACCCAACATTTATTTTCTATACCTACTACGTTTGACTTTAGCTTAATACAATTTAGGCAAAAGTCTTCTAATATTATATACAACCTTCGTTCTAAAATTATTGTTTATTTTTTCTTTTTCGTATATCTCAAAATTATTGTCCACTTCTAAAAATAAAAGTTGGATTTGTTTTAATTTACTATATTGTCTTTAATTTAATATTTACAAAAATAAAAGAAAGACTAATTAATTATCAAAGGATAAAACTGTCTTTATTATGCTTTTGTAAAAATTAAAACAGTAAATATTGCACTTTTTTAAAATACGTATTTTTTGTTTGTGGAAAATAATTTTGAAACAGAGGTAATATTACTATGAGAGTTTGATTTGCACGTTCCAAAATTTGTTAGAGATATTTTTTATGCATTAATTTTACAAAAATTATTATGTGCTTTATCTAACTTGTATATTGAGCGTCTTAATCAAATTTATAAATATATAAGTTACCTCTCATTATATATAGAGAGCAATGCAGAGTTATTGTTCGCGTATGTCTCTGGCATATGGCCGAAGGCATGTCATTGGTGCCGGGGCAATTGCCACGTAGGAGAGAGACAACAGATAAGATCCCCCATATCTTGGGAGACCTTGTTTTACCCAACAGGCAAGGCTTTACCCAGCGGATCCAGTCATGATCCGCCGCCTACTTTTACACTGTACCTGACATTAGGATACTGTTCAATAGGCGCATATCTCAATGACGTGACTACACGGCCAGGTATGCCCTAAGCTTTGGGTATAAATACCCCAAGGCATTTACTACACACAACAACATACAGTACACAACATTTACTCCTACTTAATAATACATCTCTGGTATTCCGCACCGGATACCACTCCAGTGATAGTTACTTACTTTCACGCCAGAGCTTGGTCTCGGGTTCACACCTGGGGCGAGTTAACGTGCGTTCTATTATTGCAGGGTAGGCCAATCCTACAAGCATATCTTACACGAGACCGAAGCTAAATATCCTGGGACCTTGTGCCTGCGGAAATTTGTTTCAACATTTGGCGCCATCCGTGGGACCCTAAACTCGAATCTCCAACTAGCTAACAATGGCAGGGGCTTCGGGAAGCGGGTCTCCTTTAACCATTTCACCAGCGCGTGACAACACCACCGGTGGAGGAGAGACAGAAACACCTTCCTCTTTGCAACAAAAAATCCTTGATAGCGTGAGTGAGTTGCGGAGTTTGGTCGGACGGTATAACGCCGTAGGGCAAGAACCTCTTATGCCTATGAAGTTGGTCTTCGATGACGAGCCGCGGGATACTCAAAGGGAGAGGCCAACAATTACACAAGCTCACAAGTCTACAGACATGTCAGCCGAAGAGCTGCAGAAACCGTTCAAGGATGTTGTCTCCTCACCGTTCACTAGGAAGATCATTCAATTTTCATCACCTAAGCACATCCTTCCAGCGACACTGAAGTTGTATAATGGAGCTACAGATCCCAATGATCATATCACGCGCTTCGCCGGTGCGGCTAACTCGGGAGAGTGGCCTATGCCGGTATGGTGCAGATTTTTCCAGCAGACGATGGACGGGGCAGCTGGAGGATGGTTCGAAAGGTTGCCACCGGGCAGTATAGGACATTGGGACGACCTGAGGGATCAATTCCTATAAAGGTTTGCCTTGAGGAGGAAGAGTCACAGAAGCCCCATGGAAATCACCAGCATCGTGAGGAAGGCTAACGAGTCGCTCTTGGTATTTAAAGAAAGGTGGACTGATGAAGCCAGTTATATACAAGGCGTTCCGGAACTCATGAAAATCTCATCCTTTACTGCTGGGGCTAAGTGTCCAGAGTTGTCTCGACGTTTCTGCGATGACGAACCAAAGACAGTAGCTGAAATGTTCAGAAGGGTGGATGATTTTGCCAAATCCGAAGAGGCTTATAGAAACACAGAGCTACCACAGGGGGAAGGAAGTGATAGAGGAAAGGGCGTGAAGGATGACAAGTACTTCTCAGGGAAGAATTTTAACCGAAACAAAAACAAAAATGACTACAGGCCAAAACCTGCATATTCACCATATCTTCCACCAACCAACCAGAAGAAGAATCAGTATCAACGGTCCGGTCTAGAGACGTTGACAAAATTTCCCAAGGAAATTTTGGCCACTGAGTTACAACTTCAGTTACCTCAACCCCAACCCACAAAGGGCATGGTGCGCCCAGAAAACATGGATAAGTATTGTGACTACCATAGGGAAAAGGGTCATCTTACAAATGATTGTCATCAGCTAAGAAAGCAGTTGGAGGCTGCGCTCGAATCCGGAAAGCTGAACCATTTGATCAAAGATTTGAGGGGAAAAGTAAACAAGGGTAATCAAGGAAGAGGAAATGGAGGAGGTGAATACAAAGATAAAACAATAAACATGATAAGCAGCAAATACTGTGGCACGAAGAGAAAAGAAGTATGCCAAGTCGAAGTTGATTGGATGAATGTCCCAATATACTTTCCTCCGCTAACTGAAGCTGAGGCTTCGGATGATCCCTTGATATTCGAAGCAGAAGTAGAAGGGTATTGGGTGAAGCGCGTGTTTGTCGATGAAGGAGCAGCCATGGAAGTAATGTTTGAACATTGCTTCATGAATTTAGATCCGGATATAAGACGAAGGTTAACTCCTGACCCTGTCAAGGTCCTAAGTTTCTCGGGGGAAGAAACTCAGCCAATGGGAAAAATCGAGTTGGAGGTTACGTTTGGAGCATATGGTATGGAAAGGAACACAATAATGACCTTTTGTGTGATCAAAGCACCATCCCCGTACAACATCATCCTTGGCCGAACCGGGATCAAAAAGTTAAGAGTCGTCCCTTCAACGATACACTCTGCAATGAAATTTCCCACCCCTGGTGGCATCGCCACGTTGAGAACTACAGCCAGATCGATCTTTGAATGTAGGGTAATTGAAGATGGTCAAAAAATAGCAAAGGAAAAGGCCACGACCGTGGGCAAGGAGCTAGACAAATGGATTGCTTTTGAAAAGTTCAACGAGCAGGAAAGAGTCAAGGGAGGTATGACGGAACAAGTCATCATCCATCCCGGTTACCCGGAGCAATTGGTAACCATTGGGAGGCTCTTCACAAAGAAATGTAGGTTGCAAGTGATAGATCTGCTGAAGAATAGCACATATGTGTTTGCTTGGGAGCCATCGGATATGACGGAGGTCCCTAAAAGAATCATCAAACACTCGTTGAATGTGGATCCATCCAGAACACCTGTGGCACAAAAAAGAAGAACGTTGGGTGAAGAAAAAAGCCGAGCTGTCCAAAAGGATGTTGCGGATCTTTTAAAAGCCGGTATAGTGAGACCAGTCCGATACCCAACATGGATCTCTAACCCTGTCCTCGTAAAGAAGCCAGATGGTGACTGGCGAATGTGTGTAAATTTCAAAAACCTTAATCAGCCTGCCCTAAGGACTATTATCCACTACCTGACATCGACGTGAAGATTGGCTCGGTCATGGGTTTCAAGTTCAAGTGTTTCCTTAATGCATACAAGGGATACCATCAAGTGCTCATGGACAATGAGGATGAGGAAAAAACAACCTTCTATACAGATGAGGGCACATTATGTTATACCAAAATGCCTTTTGGACTTAAGAATGCTGGAGCCACATACCAACGATTGGTAGACTCAGCATTCCGGTCACAAATAGGGACAAATCTAGAAGCATATGTTGATGATCTGATGATCAAAAGCAAGACTAAAGAGAAGATGATTGAAGATATCAAGGAAACATTTGATAACTGATAGGTGTGAAAACACCCATCCTTTTACCACTTAATTACAATAATAACCAGGCCAAAACGTGTATTTTATGTCATAAATGTCAGAATTATGCGTGGTTTGTGTTTTTGTTGTGATTTAGGACAAAAATGTGAAAAGGGGAGAAAACACGGGCATTCACGGGCTTTTATCAAAAAAAATACAAAAGACGAAGTCAAGAAATCAAGAGTGCAAAAAGAACGGAAGTCCAAGAGCAATTCTGAAGATTTATCGAAGAAAAAGTCAAAAGACGGAAGTTTACTAAAAGCCGAAGAACTCAAGTCTAATTTATTGAAGAAATTACAAGACGAGTTAAAGTAATCCCGAGAAAAAGTATGAAAGGTCGAAGAAGTTAAAAGATTAAAGGCTAAAGACGAAGGATTAAAAAGATAATTAAAGAAAGAAGAAAGAGGGGAGGAAGCTTCCTTCCACTAATCCCCTCCTCCCCTATAAATACGCCTCATTAGTCATTTGTTTAGGTTGTTGGCTAGTTTGACAAACTATGCTCTTCCATCTTTAATTTTTGCACCTTAATTACTTGCACCTTTAATTACCTTGTCATGTACCTTTAATTCCTTTAATTCCAAGTAAGTTACTTTTATGTTTATTGAATCTTTATCTTTATTGTTAATCTCTCATCTTCCTTTCTTGGGATTGATTTAATCTTATGTTTATGTTTATGTTCTTGAAGTTTTTATTGATTTGATTAAGTGGGTTTTGATCATTTTGATTATTATTGTTAGTGTTATTGATTTGGTTTGATTAGTATTTGTTAGTTGATTATTAGTGGTTGTTTTGGTTTAATCCTTTGTTTTGATTTAATTAATTTTGGTTAAATTCGTGTTCTTTTTCATTCCTTGTTCTTCGTTACTGTTACTTTGCCCAGATTCCGGATCAAGACATTTATTCCGAACCAGCATTTACTTTCATTTTATTCCGGATCAGTGTTTATTCTAGATGAAGGCTATGTTGCAATTATTCCGAATCAGCTTTTTCTTTTGATTATTCCAAATGAAGCTCAACATTCCGGATGAGCACTATTATTCCGGATGAAGAGATATTCCGGATGAATCATTAATATTCCGAATCAAGCTTTCTTGTTTTTTATTCCGAATGAGCATTTCTCACTTATTATTCCGAATGCGTTCTATATTCCGAATGAGTTAGTATTATTCCGGATGAACCAACATTCCGGATCAAGCAAATATTCCGGACGAAGCATTTATTCCGCATGAGTGATTATTCCGAATGAACCCTTTATTCCGGATGAGTAATTATTCCGAATGAAGGGGGATATTCCGGATGAATGACTTATTCCGGATGAAGCTGTTTTATTCCGAATGAGGGATTTATTCCGGATGAACTTATTTATTCCGAATGAGTGTTTTCATTTTTTTTTATTTTATATATTTAGTTTTAAGTTTTATTTTTCCCGCCTTTTTCCTTAGTCGCACTTTTAAACTTGCTTTCCTTTTAGTATGAGTTTAATTTTGTCTTATTTTATTTTTCAGTCTTTAATTAATTTCGTCTTTTATTTTTATTTTTATTTATTGTTTTGCTTTACTTTTCGTTTTATTATTTGCATTGCTCCTTTAATATTTGTCTTTGTTCATGTTCATTTCGCTTCGCATTTACCTTTTCAAATAGAATAGACATCCAACTTCATTTTTCGTTACCAAGAACGACTGAGTCACACTTTGAACCGGAAATCAATTCGAGAAGATACCGAGAAACGAACTTTCAACCTAGCAAAATCTCAGTTATCAAATGGCGCCGCTGCCGGCTCTTTTCGTGAAGATTAACGGTTTTTTGTGAGAGACGCGTTGGCTTTTGGGATCCGTTCACTCGTGAACGTTATTTTTCGTGTCCAAAATTTTCAAAAATTCCAAAAACCTTTGAAAAATCATAAAAAGCATTTCTTTTTCAAAGTTTTGCACCAAAAATATTCTTCTTGCTTATCTATTTTTCTTTATGGATTCTTATGTCCATCGCGTCGGGTGTGGGAGACGATTATACGGGAACGACTCATGTCAATGGTGTACATGTGAGAGGTGCGGAAACGATATCGACAATACCCAATTCGGATTTTGTCCTTTGTGCAACTCGACTAATTCGTCCTTTTCTGATCCACCTCCTATTCCCCCTTGCATCTATTGTGGAAGCGATTATCATTGGCATGTTTCGTGTCCGGTTCGATACCCGTACGATCACGGGCAAGAACTGGGTTACAATTATGACAATGGAAATAGCTATCCACAAAACTCACCGGGTTTTTCTTCATACCCGTGGTGCTATATTTGTGGGGGACCTTACGATGCTTCTTCTTGTGATCCGTCGAAGGTCTTTGAGAGAGTTCCGTGCTATCATCCCAGTGTGTATAACTTTGAGCCCCCACATCACACCCTCAATCATCAATCCTCTCAGCAAATTAGTCTTGACCAACAACTCACTTCTTTGAACCATGTTCTAGAAAGTTTAGCTCAAATCCGAGCTGACTTGCATCAGGAAAGGCAACCTTTGCTTGATGGTGACGAAATCTTGAAATCCACCAACACCTTTTTGAGCCAATTTGTTCGTTTTCCCTTCTTTTCTACACCAAAATGTTTAATTACAGCGTGGGATAGAATTGGTTTAATTGAACATACTCTGGGAGATGAACAACAAAAATTGCTTCAAGAGCTTCTTAAAGTTGTGGAGGTTATTAATATAAAGATTTTTGCTCGTTGAAAAGTTCGTTCTCTCGGTATCTCTTCGAATTGATTTCCGGTTAATTGTGTGAGATTAGTTGTTCTTGGTGAAACAAATATTTTTGGTTTTGGAGAATAAATGAGCAAGACTGAATAATAAATGACGAGAAACTAATACTAAAACGAGTTGAAATGAAAATGGTGCGAAATTTAAAACTTTAAAAATAAAAGGGGAGAAATGAAAGGACGTAAAATTAAAACTTAACAAAAAGTAAATTGTGAAAATCAAAACTTTAAATAGTAAATAACACGAAATTAAACTTGAATAAAAGGAAAGCAAATAAAAGTGCACATAAATAAAAAGACGGGAAAAATAATCTTAAAAATAAAAGACAAAAACTTAAAAGGAAAAACAAACAAAAACAAACTTGACAGAAACCTTCATTCGGAAGTTTTTAAACTTCCGAATGAAGAGCCCTTGATCCGGAACTTCAGACTTCCGAATGAGCACCCCTTCATCCGGAACTTTAGACTTCCGAATGAGCACCCCTTCATCCGGAACTTTCAAAGTTCCGGATGAAGCACTTGATCCGGAAGTTTTTAGACTTCCGAATGAAGGAATGTTGACACGGAACTTCAATGTTCCGAATGAAGGATCATTGATCCGGAACTTCTGGAAATGATAAAAAACAGAAACAACTAAGCGAAGAACAGGGGATGTATAGTAAACACGATCCAATCCACAAATTAATCAAAATCAAACAAAAGATTAAACCAAAACAACCAATAAGCTTCAACTAACAATAATCAATCAAAATAAATCATCAAAACTAACAAACATAACCAAATTAATCAAAACCCACTTGATCAAAATCATAAAAACTCAAGAACATAAACAATGATGAATAAGAACAAATCAAACTAGAAAGGAAGAAGATGATGAATTAAAAGCTTAATTAAAAAGCATGGATTCAATAACAAAAGCTTAAACACAAATTAATCTAGAGAGAGAAAGCATAAGTTTAGAGAGAGAAACTACCTACTCCTAATCTAATCCTAAAACTAACCAACCCTCTCACATGTTGTGAGGGTGGTATTTATAGGAGAGGGGAGTGGTTGGTGGCCTCCTCTTTCTTTCTTTCTTGGTCCTCAGTCTTTCAGTCTTCTTAAATTCTTCGACTTTAAAGACTTCGTCTCGGGTTTTCTTTGAACTCGTCTTGTAATTTCTTCATAAATTAGGCTTGAGTTCTTCGGCTTTATTAAACTTTCGTCTTTGGATATTGATACATCGGTTTTGCATGGGTTCTAATTTTAGTCTCTCGATATCCTCTCGAATTGATCTAGGTCTTAAGTGGAATGATTGTTCTTGGTTACTAAATAAAGGGGTTGGGTTTTCTAATCTAATAAAAAGTGGAAATGAAAATTTAAACCAAAGACAATTAATTTAATGGCGATTACTAAAAACTTGTATTAAACTTAAGATTAAAATCAAGATTAAAAATTAAAATTGAAATTTAAACAAACAAACATAAAGAAACAATAAGGTAGACAAACAGTAAACTAAAGGAAATACTTGATTCGGAATTTTTAAACCTTGATTCAGAACTTGCTCATTCGGAACATGCTGACTCGGAAGTAACTATTCATTCATTCGGAACATACTCATTCGGAACATGCTCATTCGGAACTTTCCGAATGAAGGTTGTTGATTCGGAAGTTTGGAAACTTCCGAATGAAGGACTGGTTCGGAACTTTATGACTGATCCGGAATCTTCCGGATGAATAGGTTGATTCGGAACTTCTGATTCGGAAATAACTGATGCGGAACTTTCAGCTTGATTCGGAACTCAATGATGCGGAAGTAACTGATCCGGAACTTAGTGCTTGATTCGGAACTTTCCGAATGAAGCTTTCATTCGGAACTTTTTGTCTTGATTCGGAAGTCTGGAAACCCAGTTACAGTAATAGTGAAGCGAAGAACACGGAACACAAATTTTTATCAAAATCAAACCAAATACTTAAAAAGGATTTACCAAATTAAACACAAATCATTTAGACAATATAAGCAACAAATCCCACTAATAAAAACACAAATCCAAACAACTTTTGAAGATCAAATCAAGAAAATAAAAACTTAAGAACTTGAAGATAAAGATGATGATGAACAAGATGAAAATGGAAGATTAAACAAGAACTTAGTATTGAATGATTGATGTTTTGACAAGATGAAACAAAGATTAAAATTACAAGATTAAAGAACTAAAGATAAAAATCACCAATCACCCTAGTGGTGATGGTGTGCTACGAACCAGGAGAAAGAGTGGGGAGGAAGAAAGAAAAACTAAAAACTTGCTAAAATGTGTGAGGGAAAGGCTATTTATAGTCTTGTCCTTTGGTTGGTAAGTGGGCTTTCTCCCGTTCTTCTTGTCTTTTCGTCTTTTCAGAAAAGTTTCCGTTTTTAATTCTGATTCGGGATTTGTCGTCGATTAAATTCAACTCGTCTTTTAATTTCTTCGTTTAATAGACTTGAGTTTCTTCGACTTATATAAATCTTCCATCTTTGGTCCTTTTCTTTGATAAATCTTCGAATAGGCCCAGTGACTTCAAATCTTTTGCATCTCTTGGACAATAGACTTTATCTTGAGTCTTTTTCTTCAGTAAAACCCGTGCAATCCCATGTTTTCTTCAATAATCATCCGGTTGGCTCTGAAAACACAATAAACACAAAAACCACGCATAATTCCAAACAAATGATATTAAATACGTGTTTTGGTCTCGTTTTAGCCCGAACTAAGTGGGAAAAGGATGGGTGTTTACACACCTATCAAATCCCCTACACTTAACCATTGCCATGCCCTCATGCAATGCTTAGTGATAAAGCAATTTTACACTTTTCTTATAATTAATCAACCTTGGCCTTATTTAAATTCTACTAAACAAAAATTTAAAGAAATGAAACTTCAAAGGTAACAAAGGGATAGAAAACCATTTTCACTTGAAAATAGCTACATGGAAATAACTTGTAGAGAAATCGATGACTTACATTAGGGCTTTGGTGCTGCGAAGATTTATCACCCTCAAGTTTCACGTTCCCCAAACTAAGCTTAAAAACGAGATCATTGTTATTATAAGTTAGCAATTCAAACACTTACACACATGGCTTATTTAAATGCTTAAACTCCCTTATTCCTAGGTGTATCTCTTATATTTTATTTTTGTCTTAGAATGATCATGAAGATGCATTTTTGGACTTATTTCGATAGTTTATTAGGGCTGAAAGCAAAGTAGGACGATTTGATCAATAGTTAGCTAAAGGACAAAATCTCTTAAAACTGCTTCTCGGGATATCAAAAAGTTCATATCTTGGCATAACTTGGTTCACGATTTGAGACCTTTCTCGGGCCGATATTTGGCATGTACTTCATACTTCGTATCTTCGAGAGACGTTCTTGAGATAATGGTCTTCTCATCATAATAGAGTTTCTTCACTTGGAGACTTTTGAGGGGTACTCCAACTTTGTTGACCACGACTTCATGATTATTTCTTCAATCTCTAATTGGGATTTGAGATACAACGATCCGCCTCCTTTTCGGACTTGGATCTATTTATCCTCATACCTTGTTAGGGTCTTTTCGGATAGACTTCTCCATGATCTTTATGGGAGTTGATTGCTTTTCGTCGTGAGTCTTGATCCTTCATATTGACTTTAGGAATAATGCTTTTCACATCACTTTGGATCTTCAGCAATAAAATTGAATCCTCATGCCTTGTTAGGGCCTTTTCGGACTCGCCAATCTTCGCGCCCCGCTTCATAAGTTATGCCTTGGCTATGAACTCTTATCATTACCGAGCAACTTTTAAACGATCATGGGCTAGAAGCTAAGTAACTTTTCAAATCGTAAGACCTTACTTATTGCAAATAAATTATTAGCAAGTGATGGGAGAATAGGCAAATAATTATACCAAGTGAGCTTGTGCAAGAATACAGACTTATAATTGACTCTATCATTTCTCGTCCTCCACAATTTAAAATCTCAAGTAATGAGACTCGTGGACACTTAGCCTAATAAACCAATTAAGGTCTACATGGTTAAGGATACTAGCTATAATAAACTTGGATAAGTCTATTCGGGTTGAGTCAAAATAAACGCAACGGGCCTAATAGATCAAAGTCTTCTAAACTAGCTACACCTTATTAATATTTTTGACTTTATTGCGGAATATATACATATGAAAGCAAGGATAGAAATTACGACTAGATGGCCAAAGTTAATAAAAAATTTGAAAAATGTTGAAAAATAGGATTTTCTGGTTAATTGAAGGCATTTTCATGGAAAAGTCCACTTAAAACTTCGATAGAAGTCCCCCCTACACTTAAGATAAACATTGTCCTCAATGTTTAAGCATGTGGGAAAAGTTTCCCTTACACTTATGACATTGTGCACGTTGGTTAACTCAAGCTAAGGAAGAGACGACTAACGTGATCAATTTCAAATATGAGTATGAAGAAAATTGAATCACGATAGTTGAGAGATAAAACCGGATTTCGGATAAACACGGGAGCACGGTTCTTCAAAGATTCCAAGAGTGCACTTATCCCTGTAATCACATCACCACACAAAGGCAAACACATATAGAAGTCCCCCCTACACTTAGGGGATTAAAACATACAAGGATAGATACTCGGGCTGCCTCCCGAGGAGCGCTTGTTTTTTATAACCGAGTCACGAGCCTGACTCGACCCAAAATTAGTTCATGGGGAACGTGGTGAGGGATGGAATCACCTCCTTAGAGGTGTCCTCACCAAAGTACAACTTCACTCGTTGGCCATTCACCTTAAAATTTGGTCCATTAGGCTGAGCGAGCTCGAGAGTACCATATGGAAAAATTTGGGCAATGGTGAATGGGCCGGACCAACGAGATTTGAGCTTGCCCGAAAAGATTTTCAACCGAGAGTTAAAAAGTAAGACTTTGTCTCCAACATGGAACTCTCGGTTTTTGATCTTGGAGTCGTGAATGAGCTTAGTTCTTTCCTTATAGATCAAAGAATTTTCATAAGCCTCATTCCGAAGTTCATTCAGCTCATTGAGTTGGATCTTGCGTAGGTCACCGGCTTTGTTTATATCAAAATTGGCCCACTTCAAGGCCCAGTAAGCCTTGTGCTCCAACTCAATGGGGAGGTGGCACGCTTTCCCGTACACAAGACGATAAGGCGTACAGCCGATCGGGGTCTTGTAAGCAGTACGGAAAGCCCACAAAGCATTATCGAGTTTATCAGCCCATGCGGCACGATGCTCTCCCACGGTCCTTTCAAGAATTCGCTTCAGCCCTCGGTTGGATATTTCAGCCTGGCCATTAGTTTGTGGGTGGTAGGCTGTGGAAAGACGATGATTTACACCGTACTTAGCCATGACTCGAGCAAATTGATCATTGCAGAAATGAGTCCCACGATCACTAATAATGGCGCGAGGCACACCGAATCTAGCGAAAAGAGCTTTCAAAAAGTTACAAACCACCCTTGCGTCATTAGTAGGCAAAGCTTTGGCTTCAACCCACTTTGAAACGTAGTCAACGGCGACGAGGATGTATTTGTTTCCTTTAGACGAAGGGAATGGCCCCATAAAGTCGATACCCCAAACATCAAAAATTTCACACTCTTGAATGAAATTCTGAGGCATCTCGTCTCTATGTGTGATTTTGCCTTGCTTTTGGCAAACATCACATTGTTTGACCATATCGTGAGCGTCACGGTATATGGAGGGCCAATAAAATCCCGAATCAAACACTTTCTTAGCGGTGTAGTTGGGACCAAAGTGACCACCGGTGGGTCCTTTGTGGCAAGCATCAAGGATGTCCGACGCTGCCGGTCCATCAACACATCGGCGAATTATCAAATCAGCACATTGTTTGAATAGGTAAGGGTCGTCCCAAAAGTAAGTCTTGATGTCGGTAAAGAACTTCTTCTTTTGCTGGGATGTCAACCCTTCCTTGAGAATTCCACCCGCCAAGTAGTTTGCAAAGTCTGCAAACCACGGGGTTTCATTCGGCTTCGAGTTTATAGACATTAAGGTCTCCAAGGGAAAAGAATCATTGATTTCTTTGGTCGGATGATCCCCTTGGTATGGATCCTCAAGTCTACTAAGATGGTCCGCGGCTAAGTTTTCTGCTCCTTTTTTATCGCGGATGTCGATTTTAAATTCCTGGAGCAGCAAAACCCAGCGAAGAAGTCTTGGTTTGGAATCTTGCTTTGTCAACAAGTACTTCAACGCGGAATGATCGGTGTACACAATGGTGGTAGAAAGGACAAGATAGGGGCGGAATTTTTCAAAAGCATAGACAACGGCTAAAAGCTCTTTTTCGGTTGTCGTATAATGCAATTGTGCCCCAGTCATTGTCTTGCTAGCGTAATGGATTGGTTGGAAGTGTTTATTCACTCTTTGTCCAAGAACCGCTCCAATAGCAAAATCACTAGCATCGCACATCAACTCAAAAGGCAGCTCCCAATTAGGGGTAACTAAGACGGGTGCCTTAGTTAGCTTATCCTTAAGCGAGTTGAAGGCTTCAAGGCACTCTTTGGAGAAGATAAAAGGAGTATCTTTTTCCAAGAGGTGGGTCATCGGGCGAGCGATTTGAGAAAAGTCTTTGATGAATCGACGATAGAAGCCCGCATGTCCCAAGAAACTTCTCACACCCTTCACAGTGGAAGGTGGAGGCAACTTTGCTATAACATCAACTTTAGCACGGTCTACTTCAATACCGGCTTTCGAAATCTTATGTCCAAGCACGACGCCTTCTTTTACCATAAAATGGCATTTTTCCCAATTTAGAACAAGGCGAGTGTCTTCGCACCGCTTTAGCATACGTTCTAAATTGGCAAGGCAAGCAGAGAAGGAATCCCCGAAGACCGAGAAATCATCCATGAAGACTTCCATGGTTTGTTCAACCATGTCATGGAAGATAGCTAACATGCACCTTTGGAAAGTCCCGGGCGCATTACATAAGCCAAAAGGCATTCTTTTGTAAGCGAAAGTGCCGTAGGGACAAGTGAATGTAGTCTTCTCTTGATCTTGAGGATCGATGGGTATTTGGAAATAACCCGAGAAACCATCAAGAAAGCAGTAATATTCATTACCGGCTAATCGTTCAAGCATTTGGTCCATGAAAGGTAGAGGGAAATGATCCTTTCTCGTGGCATCATTGAGTTTGCGGTAGTCTATACAAACTCTCCACCCAGTAACGAGACGAGTGGGAATCAACTCGTTGTGTTCATTGGGAACAACGGTTATTCCGCCCTTCTTGGGCACACAATGGATTGGACTAACCCACGGTGAATCCGAAATAGGGTAAATCATACCCGCATCAAGAAGTTTGATAACCTCTGTTTTGATGACTTCATGGATTTTTGGATTCACCCTTCGTTGGCTTTGAATAGTGGGCTTATAGTCGTCCTCCATGAGAATTTTGTGTGTGCAGAAGTGAGGATCAATTCCACGAATATCCGATATTTTCCACGCAATAGCCTTCTTGTGAGCTTTCAACACAGCAACGAGGCGAGTCTTCTCTTCATCTTTCAGATCCGTTGCAATAATGACGGGTGACTTCTTATTGTCGTCAAGGAACACGTACTCGAGATGTGGCGGCAACTCCTTAAGTTCCAAATCCGGAGGATTTTCGACGGGAGGCGTTTTCAAATTCGGAGTATCGATAGCAATAACCGTGGGAGATGGAGGCGAAGGATTGTCTTCGGTGAGAAGATTGTCAAAGAAACTCATATCTTCATCCCCTTCGGTGGGAGAATCATTAGTAGCTAAATTCGCATCTCCCATGGCATCTTCAAGATTGTTCCAGAATAAATCATTATCTCCAAATAGAGACAACGAGGAATCAATGGAGGACACGGTCTCAACAGTGGGAAGAGAGGTAGGAATACTTTTGCAAGCATCATTAAAGTGTTCTTCACAAGCCTCATCAAGAACGTCAATACAATTAACGCTCTCATATGAATAAGGCTGTTTAGACAACTTTCCCATGTTGAAGACTACTTTGTCGTCACCCACTCTCATGATAAGCTCACCGGCTTCAACATCAATGAGAGTGCGACCGGTCCTCAAGAATGGACGACCAACAATAAGTGGCACACGGGGGTCCATTTCGTAGTCGACGACAACAAAATCAGCAGGGAAGGTGAATTTGTCGACTCCTACGATGACATCTTCGGCTATCCCCACTGGATAAGCAACCGTACGGTTGGCCAATTCCAAAGTCATTTTAGTGGGGACTAGCTCTGGGAGAGATAATTGCTTCCAAACACTTAGAGGCATGAGATTTATACTGGCACCTAGATCGGCTAGGGCCATGCAATTCTCTACTCCCGGGAAATTGCAAGGGATAAGAAAACGACCCGGATCACCAAGCTTAGTTGGCAATTTCCTTAAGAGCACTGCAGAGCAGTTCTCATTAAGTTGGGTGTTGGCAATATCGAGGAGCTTTTCCTTGTCGCTCAAAAGATCTTTAAACATTTTAGCGTATTTGGGCATGTGAGCGAGAGCCTCAGCGAAGGAGATATTAAAATTCAGTTGTTTAAACATTTTAAGAAAGTTAGAAACCTGAATATCATCCTTGCTCTTTTGCTTCTCTTTCCTCAACCTAGAAGGATAAGGTATATTGGAAGAAGAGGAAGGCTTTGGGAGTATAGGATCACTCACAACCACGGGTGGAGGAGGGGTAGAAAGAAGAGGTGGAGAAATTGGGGGAGGAGAAGGATGAGGAATGGGAGCAGGCGACTCGTTCTCCCGAGTCACAACCACCGGTGGGGGTATAGGAAGCTCGGGTTCCTTGGTACCTTTACCACTTCGAGTGGTGATTGCTTTCATCTCCCCTCTTGGGTTAGCAACGGTGTTACTCGGAAGAGTACCCGAAGAAGAGGGTTGACTACTTTGGAAGAAACTAGCCATCATGTTCCTCAGATCATTAGTCTGGCTATCCAACGTGTTTCTCATGTCAGCTCTCAAATCATTTCCTTGCTTGACCAAATCTGCCTTCAAATTGCGCACTTCTTCTTGGAGATTTCCCACTATCACATCATTGGTTCTCATGTAGGTGGCGACCTCTTGGTGTAAAGCAGTGGTGGTTTGGTTGGAAGGAGCATTGTATGCAGGTGGTTGGTAAGCAGGTTGTTGGTAGATTTGATTGTTACGTTGAGGCGGTTGTTGCTTGTGAGGTGGTATGTATGGTTGTCGAGGTTGTTGTTGTTGAGGAGGGCGGTTAAGGTTTTGTTGTTGGTTTGGGTTGGTAGGAGGAAAGCCAGGTGGGGAAAGATAGTTGTTTGATCGATAGCTAAGCAAGTTACGGTCACCTTGAGGTTTAGCTTGATAAGCAGGTTGTTGGTAGGTGCCATATGCCGCATTCACATTCTCAGCAGGGTAATCTTGGGTGGCAGTACAAGTTGTGTAAGAGTGGGGACCACCGCATATCTCACAAGGTTGGCTGACAGCGTTCACTTGTGCATTTTTGGCGTTGTTGCTGTTGTTGTTGCTGACGGTGTGGGTGACAAGCGATTCAAGAAGCGTAGTGATTTTGTCTAATCGCTTGTCGCTGTCATTAGTGCTAGCACTAGCAACATTGGTCCTAACACTCTTGGTTTGCACACGAGATTTGTTCTCAATGATGTCCCAAGCAGCATTGGAAGTCTTAGCCAATAAATTACCCCCCGAGGCACTATTCAGTGAATCTTGGTCACTCATGCTTAAACCATTATAAAAAGTATTGATTTGATGTACTTTGGTAAAACCATGTTGTGGGCATTTTCTTAAAAGATCTTTGAAACGATCCCAAGATTCACTGAATGACTCATCGTACTTTTGTTCAAAGTTTATAATCTCATTCCGCAAAGCGGTAGTACGAGAGGGTGGAAAAAAGTAGTTGATAAACTTTGTTTCCAAATCCGTCCACGAGAGAATACTCTGTGGCGGTTCCTTAGCAAGCCAATGTCGGGCTTGTCCCTCTAAAGAAAAGGGAAAAAGTTGTAACTTTATCACTTCTTGTGAAACTCCATTGAACTTGACCGTGTTGGTGAGTTGTAGAAATCTCTTGATATGGTCGTGTGGGTCATCAATGGTGCGTCCCAAGAACGGTTGAGCGGATACCATCTGGATAAAGCCTGACTTGAGCTCGAAGTTGTTGGCGGCAATTGGTGGTATAACAATTGGATCCGTGTTGCCATCAACATGAGCTTGCAGCAATTCAATCATTGGGCGATTATCCGGAAGGTGCTCATTGTTGTTGTTATTCATGTTGTTGAAAGGCGGGTTGTTGTTGTTATTATTGTTGTTCGGAGGTGGTATGTTATTGTTGTTTTGTACACCAGCCATGTCTAAGTTATCGAGAGGCTCGGGCTCTTGATAAGACGTGGATCGAGTGCGCATACACCTGCAAAAGAACGAACAAAGAAAAACAAAGCAAAAATATTTTTGGTTTTTATTGTTTTTTAGTTTTTAGGATTTTTGAAAATTTTATATTTTTTTAGTTGTTTTTGAAATTTTTTATGAAAAAGAACGTTCACGGGGAACGGATCCCAAAATCCAAGTTCTCACAAAAAACTTTTGATCTTAACGAGAAGAGCCGGCAGCGGCGCCATTTGATACAACGGTTTTGCATGGGTTCTAATTTTAGTCTCTCGATATCCTCTCGAATTGATCTAGGTCTTAAGTGGAATGATTGTTCTTGGTTACTAAATAAAGGGGTTGGGTTTTCTAATCTAATAAAAAGTGGAAATGAAAATTTAAACCAAAGACAATTAATTTAATGGCGATTACTAAAAACTTGTATTAAACTTAAGATTAAAATCAAGATTAAAAATTAAAATTGAAATTTAAACAAACAAACATAAAGAAACAATAAGGTAGACAAACAGTAAACTAAAGGAAATACTTGATTCGGAATTTTTAAACCTTGATTCAGAACTTGCTCATTCGGAACATGCTGACTCGGAAGTAACTATTCATTCATTCGGAACATACTCATTCGGAACATGCTCATTCGGAACTTTCCGAATGAAGGTTGTTGATTCGGAAGTTTGGAAACTTCCGAATGAAGGACTGGTTCGGAACTTTATGACTGATCCGGAATCTTCCGGATGAATAGGTTGATTCGGAACTTCTGATTCGGAAATAACTGATGCGGAACTTTCAGCTTGATTCGGAACTCAATGATGCGGAAGTAACTGATCCGGAACTTAGTGCTTGATTCGGAACTTTCCGAATGAAGCTTTCATTCGGAACTTTTTGTCTTGATTCGGAAGTCTGGAAACCCAGTTACAGTAACAGTGAAGCGAAGAACACGGAACACAAATTTTTATCAAAATCAAACCAAATACTTAAAAAGGATTTACCAAATTAAACACAAATCATTTAGACAATATAAGCAACAAATCCCACTAATAAAAACACAAATCCAAACAACTTTTGAAGATCAAATCAAGAAAATAAAAACTTAAGAACTTGAAGATAAAGATGATGATGAACAAGATGAAAATGGAAGATTAAACAAGAACTTAGTATTGAATGATTGATGTTTTGATAAGATGAAACAAAGATTAAAATTACAAGATTAAAGAACTAAAGATAAAAATCACCAATCACCCTAGTGGTGATGGTGTGCTACGAACCAGGAGAAAGAGTGGGGAGGAAGAAAGAAAAACTAAAAACTTGCTAAAATGTGTGAGGGAAAGGCTATTTATAGTCTTGTCCTTTGGTTGGTGAGTGGGCTTTCTCCCGTTCTTCTTGTCTTTTCGTCTTTTCAGAAAAGTTTCCGTTTTTAATTCTGATTCGGGATTTGTCGTCGATTAAATTCAACTCGTCTTTTAATTTCTTCGTTTAATAGACTTGAGTTTCTTCGACTTATATAAATCTTCCATCTTTGGTCCTTTTCTTTGATAAATCTTCGAATAGGCCCAGTGACTTCAAATCTTTTGCATCTCTTGGACAATAGACTTTATCTTGAGTCTTTTTCTTCAGTAAAACCCGTGCAATCCCATGTTTTCTTCAATAATCATCCGGTTGGCTCTGAAAACACAATAAACACAAAAACCACGCATAATTCCAAACAAATGATATTAAATACGTGTTTTGGTCTCGTTTTAGCCCGAATTAAGTGGGAAAAGGATGGGTGTTTACACACCTATCAGACATTTTCTTCGATAAATCTTCAGAATACGCCTTGGACTTCCGTTCTTTTTGCATTCTTGATCTTTTGACTTCGTCTTTTGTCTTTATCTTCAATAAACGCCCGTGAAAGACCGTGTTTTCTTCCCTTTTCACCTTTTGACCCTGAAACACAATAAAAACACAAACCACGCATAATTCCGCCATTTACGACATAAAATATACGTTTAGGTCCCGTTTTAATGTAATTAAGTGGTAGAAAAGATGGGTGTTTTCACACCTATCAAATCCCCTACACTTAACCATTGCAATGCCCTCATGTAATGCTTAGTGATAAAGCAAGGTTTACACTTTCCATCATAATCAACCTACCTTGGCCTTTATTAAACAACTAAGGAAAATCAAAAAGATAGAAAATAACAAGATGCAACAAGGAAGAAACATGTAAAGAAATCTAAGACTTACATTAGGGCTTGTGTGTCATGAATGTTTATCACTCTCAAGTTTCACGTTCCCCATGCCAAGCTTAAAAACAAGATCATTGTTAGTACAAGTTAGCATAACAAACATTTATTCATGCGGTTCAATTAATCACTTAAACTCCCTTATTCCTATGGGTATCTCTTATATTTTATTTTTGTCTTAGAATGATCATGAAGATGCATTGTTGGACTTATTTCGATAGTTTATTTAAGCTGAAAGCAAAGTAGGACGATTTGATCAATAGTTAGCTAAAGGACAAAATCTCTTAAAACTGCTTCTCGGGATATCAAAAAGTTCATATCTTGGCATAACTTGGTTCACGATTTGAGACCTTTCTCGGGCCGATATTTGGCATGTACTTCATACTTCATATCTTGAGAGACGTGCTTGAGATAATGGTCTTCTCATCGTTCATAGAGTTTCTTCACTTGGAGACTTTTGAGAGGTACTCCAACTTTGTTGACCACGACTTCATGATTATTTCTTCAATCTCTATTTGGGATTTTGAGATACAACGATCCGCCTCCTTTTCGGACTTGGATCTATTTATCCTCATACCTTGTTAGGGTCTTTTCGGATAGACTTCTCCATGATCTTTATGGGAGTTGATTGCTTTTCGTCGTGAGTCTTGATCATTCATATTGATTTCGGGAATAATGCTTTTCACATCACTTTGGATCTTCAGAAATAAAATGGAATCCTCATGCCTTGTTAGGGCCTTTTCGGACTCGCCAATCTTCGCGCCCCGCTTCATAAGTTATGCCTTGGCTATGAACTCTCGTCATCACCGAGCGACTTTTAAACGATCTTGGGTTAGAAGCTAAGTAACTTTTCAAATCGTACGACCTTACTTATTGCAGATAATTTATTAGCAAGTGATGGGAGAAAAAGATCATAATTAACTCACATAAGTTAATGAGAGAATACCAAACTTGTAACAAACTCTATCATTTCTCGTCCTCCACAATTTAAAATCTCAAGGAATGAGACTCGTGGATGCTTAGCCTAATAAACCAATTAAGGTCTACATGGTTAAGGATACTAGCTAGAGTGAACTTGGATAAGTAAACTCGGGTTGAGTCAAAATATTCACAACGGGCCTAATATATCTAAGATATCTAAACTTGCTAAAACCATTTCATTAAAATAAGAGAAAAATAGCAAAAATAATGGGAACTACAACTAGGCCAAAATAGATTAAAAATTTTAAAAAATGTCGAAAAATTGATTTTCCGGTTAAAATGAGCGCAAATACAAGGAAAAGACCACTTAACTTCGATAGAAGTCCCCCCTACACTTAATATAAACATTGTCCTCAATGTTTAAGCATGTGGGAGTAAACTCCCCTACACTTAGGACATTGTGCACTTTGTTTAAATCTCGTTAAGGAAAAGACCACTAAAGAGATTCCTATTTGAATATTGAGAAATATAAAATAGTGAATCGAAAAGAGTTTAGGATAGAACCGGGAAGAAGGGAACACGGAATCACGGTTCGTCAAAAGTCATCAAGAGTGTGTCTTTGAAGCTCTAATCCCTGCATATGATAAGAAAGAGAACAAGAAACACCAACGGGGCTCCCCCTACACTTATGGTGAAATAAGATAGATAATTGGGTCGCCTCCCAAAAAGCGCTTGTTTTTGTTGACCGAGTCACGAGCCTGACTCGTCCCCGTATTAAATGGTCCATGGGGAAGCCTCGAATGTAATACCGGGATCAAAGACCTTGTCCTCGTTCCCGGTTGACATCAACAAAGGAGAGGCGGGGGGATAAGTCTTGAATGGGAGAAAAACCCTTTCGACATACGAGAAGTATGTGAATTCAAGATCCACGGGAGGTGGGGTGGGTAAAGTAAGCACATTGTCATCCCCCAAAGACAATGGATGTTGAGCACTCGGCAAAGCCGTGAGGGTATCAATTATAGAATTGTCATTGTCACCTCCCGGGTCAAAGAACGCATCCTCATTTCCTGGTATGAAACGAGGAGAGTAAAAGTGATACATCACCCGCTTGGGTGTGCACGTGGTAGGATGAGGTGGCAATGTAATATGAGAAGTATGAGAACAATTACCTTCCACCCGCGTCTCTTTTTCAGTAGATTTACGTCTTTCCACCTCTGGGATAGAAGGAGGTGTGGCTAACAAAGTATGCTCATTAATAGCAAGAGAAGCAGCGCTATCAATGTCCTCAATCCCTTCGTCAAAGAGCGGATTCACCTCACTTGATATGTAGGCGTCATCAAAATCAAATAAAGGGTTCGGATAAATCTTGAAAGTTTCATGCAGAACGTCTTCATCGGATAGTGACTCGTCATCACTAGAAGTAAAATCATCATCTTGATCGGAAAGAGGATTAGAGAAAGCCAAAGAATCATTTCCCAAAGTGTTGGTGGAAGGAACATCATCATTAAGAGCGACCTCATCCGTAAGCTCCTCAAAAGTTAGCACATCACAAACCTCATGAAAGAATTTATCACGACCGAAATCACTAATCTCACTCGAAGTATCACAATCCTTAGAGGCGTTGGGGAAATTGAGAGGAGGGATGACAATAGCACTAGGACATTGAGCAGTAAGATCATTCCAAGAAATAGTAGGCTCATCGTCATCATCATCATAATAGTATTGATGCACAAGAGGAGGGGTATAATCACTAAGATTAGATACTTGCTCTTGTTGCAGTCGCTTTTCCTCGTCCCTAAGTTCTTTAAGCAAAACAACGGCTTCTTGAAGTTGCAAAACAATGGAGTGTGTTTCTTCATTCAAGGTAGTGAGTTGTGGGTCAAGATTAATTTGTTGAGAGGATTGATGATTGAGGGTGTGATGTGGGGGCTCAAAGTGTTGAAAACCTGAATTATAGTAAGGTTGTGGCTCATAGTTGTTCATCGGTTGAGAAGAATTAGAAACCGAGTTTGGTTCATAATAATCCATAGGTGAAGAAAACTGAGGACACGGATTTTGCTCATAATAATTCATTGGTTGACAATAATAGGTATCGTGAGGGCCCCCACAGTTGTTGCAAACCGGGTGTGGAGAAAAATCAAGTGCGTCTTGTGGATAGCTATTATCATTGTCATAATTGTACCCCGGTTCTTGCCCGTGACCATACGGGTATTGAACCGGGCACGAAACATGCCAATGAGAATCGCTTCCACAATAGATGCACGGGGGAACAGGAGGTGGGTTCAAAAAGAGTGAATTAGTCGAGTTGCACAAGGGACAAAATCCGAATTGTGTGTAGTCGATATCGTTTCCGCACCGCTCACATGTACACCATTGACAAGAGTTGTTCCCAGATAATTGTTTCCCACACCGGACGCAATGGACATAAAAATCCATAAAGAAAGATAGATAAGCAAGAAGAATATTTTTGGTGCAAAACTTTGAAAAAGAAATGCTTTTTATGATTTTTCAAGTGTTTTTGGATTTTTGAAAATTTTTGACAAGAAAAATAACGTTCACAAGTGAACGGATCCCAAAAGCCAATGCGTCACTCACAAAAAGAGAGCCGGCAGCGGCGCTATTTTAATATAAAGATTTTTGCTCGTTGAAAAGTTCGTTCTCTCGGTATCTCTTCGAATTGATTTCCGGTTAATTGTGTGAGATTAGTTGTTCTTGGTGAAACAAATATTTTTGGTTTTGGAGAATAAATGAGCAAGACTGAATAATAAATGACGAGAAACTAATACTAAAACGAGTTGAAATGAAAATGGTGCGAAATTTAAAACTTTAAAAATAAAAGGGGAGAAATGAAAGGACGTAAGATTAAAACTTAACAAAAAGTAAATTGTGAAAATCAAAACTTTAAATAGTAAATAACACGAAATTAAACTTGAATAAAAGGAAAGCAAATAAAAGTGCACATAAATAAAAAGACGGGAAAAATAATCTTAAAAATAAAAGACAAAAACTTAAAAGGAAAAACAAACAAAAACAAACTTGACAGAAACCTTCATTCGGAAGTTTTTAAACTTCCGAATGAAGAGCCCTTGATCCGGAACTTCAGACTTCCGAATGAGCACCCCTTCATCCGGAACTTTAGACTTCCGAATGAGCACCCCTTCATCTGGAACTTTCAAAGTTCCGGATGAAGCACTTGATCCGGAAGTTTTTAGACTTCCGAATGAAGGAATGTTGACACGGAACTTCAATGTTCCGAATGAAGGATCATTGATCCGGAACTTCTGGAAATGATAAAAAACAGAAACAACTAAGCGAAGAACAGGGGATGTATAGTAAACACGATCCAATCCACAAATTAATCAAAATCAAACAAAAGATTAAACTAAAACAACCAATAAGCTTCAACTAACAATAATCAATCAAAATAAATCATCAAAACTAACAAACATAACCAAATTAATCAAAACCCACTTGATCAAAATCATAAAAACTCAAGAACATGAACAATGATGAATAAGAACAAATCAAACTAGAAAGGAAGAATATGATGAATTAAAAGCTTAATTAAAAAGCATGGATTCAATAACAAAAGCTTAAACACAAATTAATCTAGAGAGAGAAAGCATAAGTTTAGAGAGAGAAACTACCTACTCCTAATCTAATCCTAAAACTAAAAACTAAAACTAACCAACCCTCTCACATGTTGTGAGGGTGGTATTTATAGGAGAGGGGAGTGGTTGGTGGCCTCCTCTTTCTTTCTTTCTTGGTCCTCAGTCTTTCAGTCTTCTTAAATTCTTCGACTTTAAAGACTTCGTCTCAGGTTTTCTTTGAACTCGTCTTGTAATTTCTTCATAAATTAGGCTTGAGTTCTTCGGCTTTATTAAACTTTCTTCTTTGGACATTTTCTTCGATAAATCTTCAGAATACGCCTTGGACTTCCGTTCTTTTTGCATTCTTGATCTTTTGACTTCGTCTTTTGTCTTTATCTTCAATAAATGCTCGTGAAAGACCGTGTTTTCTTTCCTTTTCACCTTTTGACCCTGAAACACAATAAAAACACAAACCACGCATAATTCCACCATTTACGACATAAAATATACGTTTAGGTCCCGTTTTAATGTAATTAAGTGGTAGAAAAGATGGGTGTTTTCACACCTATCAGTTATCAAGGAAGAGTTAGCCGACTATGTCACTCCTAATTGGAATGGTCCCGTCTATTATGATGATGATGACGACGATGATGTCTACGCTCTCGACCCATCTACTGAAGTTGCTACTCCTACTCTCGATATTCCTAATGCGTCTAAGGATGATGATTCATTGAGTGAGATTACTGATTTTGGTCTCGATAAATTCTTTGATGATGAGGTGTGTAACATACCGACTACTATGGAGCTTGAGGACGACGTTGCTCTTACAGAGGAGGTCGATCCCGATGATACCGATTTTTCTCCGCGCTATGAGAATTTCACTTTTGAAATTTCTCAATCTCCACCGGGAGATGCGGGCGATGACGATTTATTCTCTCCAGCTTACGAGAAGTTCACCGATGAACTTGCTCTTGAAGATGAGGTGGAAGACGTGATTCTCCGCGACAGATTACAGAAAGTGCATCTTCTTATTGCTCAAATCGAAGAGTTGACTTCTCCTCCTCTTTCCGAGTCTTTACCTCCATCTATTCCTCCCGTTGAAGATAATGACCCATTGCTAGAAGAAATCGACATTCACTTAATACCTCCGGGTATTGAGGATGATGACACGGAGGGGGATATCCTTTTTGATACTTTGCTTCTTGATGCTATTGTCCCAAGTCCCCCTCCCGAGCACCTTTCCTCCACTTCTTTAGCCACTATTACGGAGGATGAGTGCTTTGACCCGGGAGGTGACATTGATTATATTATCATTGATAACCTTACGGCTTTGCCGCAGTCTGAACATCCATTGTCTTTGGAGGATGACAATGTGATTTCCTTACCCACCCCACCTCCCGTGGCTCACGACTTCACATACTTTTCGTATGTTGAAAGGACTTTTCTCCCATTCAAGACTTATCCTCCCGCCTCCCCTTTGTTGATGTCCACCGGGAACGAGGACAAGGTCTTTGATCCCGGTATTACATTCGAGGCTTCCCCAAGGACCATTTAATTCGGGGACGAGTCAGGCTCGTGACTCGGTTAACAAACACAAGCGCTCTTCGGGAGGCAACCCGATTACCTATCTTTATCTGTTTTCATCATAAAGTGTAGGGGGGAGCCCCGTTGGTGTTTCTTGTTTTCTTTCTTATCATGTGCAGGGATTAGAGCTTCAAAGACACACTCTTGATGACTTTTGACGAACCGTGATTCCGTGTTTCCGTCTTCCCGGTTCTATCCTAAACTCTTTTGATTCACTATTTTATATTTTCCAATATTAAAATAGGAATCTCTTTAGTTCTCTCTTCCTTAGCGAGATTTAAACAAAGTGCACAATGTCCTAAGTGTAGGGGAGTTTACTCCCACATGCTTAAACATTGAGGACAATGTTTATATCAAGTGTAGGGGGGACTTCTATCGAAGTTAAGTGGCCTTTTCCTTGTATTTGTCCTCATTTTAACCGTAAAATCAATTTTTCGACATTTTTCAAAATTTTTAATATATTTTGGCCTATTAGTTTTCCCTTTGTATAGTTATTTTCTTTCTTTACTAGAATAAATTTCAATAAAGTGGTTTTAATTTTTAAACGTTGTGAATCTTTTGACTCAACCCGAGTTTACTTATCTAATTTTACTCTAGCTAGTATCCTTAACGTGTTTAAGTCAAGTTTTGCTAGGCTTTTATATAGGGAGCTATAAAACGCGAAAGTCTTAACTCTCAGGGGTTAAGAACAAGAACTTTTCGCAAGTTCCTATAATTGATCCTACAGAGTCGTTTATCAAGGGAACTTTAAAATGCCATTTCTAAACTTGAAAAAGTCTAAGAGTTTGCAAGATCCTATTGATGACTCGAAAACCCAAAACTTTGATTTAATAGGCTAAGCATCCACGAGTCTCATTCCTTGAGATTTTAAATTGTGGAGAACGAGAGATGATAGAGTCAATTATAAGTTTGGTATTCTTTCGTGAATTTATGTGAGTTGATTATAAGCCTATTCTCCCATCGCTTGTTAATAAATTTATCTGCAATAAATAAGGTTGTACGATATGAAAAGTTACTTAGCTTCTAGCCCAAGATCGTTTAAAAGTTGCTCGGTATTAATTAGAGTCCATAGCCAAGGCATAACTTATTGAAGCGGGATGCGAAGATTGGCTAGTCCGAAAAGGCCCTAACAAGGCATGAGGGCTACATTTTGTTGCTAAAGATCCAAAGTGATGTGAAGAATCATTTATCAAAGATCAATATGAAGGATCGAGACACACGACGAAAAGCAAATACTCCCGTAAAGATCATTGAGAAGTCTATCCAAAAAGGCCCTAACAAGGTATGAGGATAAATAGATCCAAGTCCTAAAAGGAGGCGGATCGTTGTATATCAAAATCCCAAATAAAGATTGGATAAAAATGAAGAAGTCGTGGTCCAAGTATGAATCTCTCAAAACTTCAAGTGAAGAAATTCCTATTATGAAGAGAAGGCCATTATTTCATGAACGTCTCTCAAGATTTGAAGTATGAAGTCGCTGCCAAATATCGGTCCGAGAAAGGTCTCAAATCGCGAAGCGAGTTATGCCAAGATATGAACTTTTTGAGGTCCCAAGAAGCAGTTTTAAAAGATTTTGTCCTTTAGCTAACTATTGATCAAATCGTCCCACTTTGTTTTCAGCCTAAATAACTATCGAAATAAGTCAAACAATGCATCCTCGTGATCATTCAAGACAACAATAAAATATAAGAGATACACCTAGGAATAAGGGAGTCTAAGTGAATAATTGGGCCACATGAGTTCGTGTTAGTTTGCTAACTTATAATAACAATGATCTCGTTTTTAAGCTTGGTTTGGAGAAAGTGAAAACTTGAGGATGATGATCATTCATGACATTTCCAAAACCCTAAGGTATGTCTTTGATTTCTTTACTTACTTTCTTCCTTTGAATGTTTATAATTTTCTATATTTTTAATAAAGGCCAAGGTTGGGTTATTTATGATGAAAAATGTAAACTGTGCTTTGTAACTAATGCATTGCATGAGGACATTGCAATGGTCAAGTGTAGGGGATTTGATAGGTGTGAAAACACCCATCCTTTTACCACTTAATTACAATAATAACCAGGCCAAAACGTGTATTTTATGTCATAAATGTCAGAATTATGCGTGGTTTGTGTTTTTGTTGTGATTTAGGATGAAAATGTGAAAAGGGGAGAAAACACGGGCATTCACGGGCTCTTATCAAAGAAAAAGACAAAAGACGAAGTCAAGAAATCAAGAGTGCAAAAAGAACGGAAGTCCAAGACCAATTCTGAAGATTTATCGAAGAAAAAGTCAAAAGACGAAAGTTTACTAAAAGCCGAAGAACTCAAGTCTAATTTATTGAAGAAATTACAAGACGAGTTAAAGTAATCCCGAGACAAAGTCTGAAAGGTCGAAGAAGTTAAAAGATTAAAGGCTAAAGACGAAGGATTAAAAAGATAATTAAAGAAAGAAGAAAGAGGGGAGGAAGCTTCCTTCCACTAATCCCCTCTTCCCCTATAAATACACCTCATTAGTCATTTGTTTAGGTTGTTGGCTAGTTTGACAAACTATGCTCTTCCATCTTTAATTTTTGCACCTTAATTACTTGCACCTTTAATTACCTTGTCATGTACCTTTAATTCCTTTAATTCCAAGTAAGTTACTTTTATGTTTATTGAATCTTTATCTTTATTGTTAATCTCTCATCTTCCTTTCTTGTGATTGATTTAATCTTATGTTTATGTTTATGTTCTTGAAGTTTTTATTGATTTGATTAAGTGGGTTTTGATCATTTTGATTATTATTGTTAGTGTTATTGATTTGGTTTGATTAGTATTTGTTAGTTGATTATTAGTGGTTGTTTTGGTTCAATCCTTTGTTTTGATTTAATTAGTTTTGGTTAAATTCGTGTTCTTTTTCATTCCTTGTTCTTCGTTACTGTCACTTTGCCAGATTCCGGATCAAGACATTTATTCCGAACCAGCATTTACTTTCATTTTATTCTGGATCAGTGTTTATTCCGGATGAAGGCTATGTTGCAATTATTCCGAATCAGCTTTTTCTTTTGATTATTCCGAATGAAGCTCAACATTCCGGATGAGCACTATTATTCCGGATGAAGAGATATTCCGGATGAATCATTAATATTCCGAATCAAGCTTTCTTGTTTTTTATTCCGAATGAGCATTTCTCACTTATTATTCCGAATGAGTTCTATATTCCGAATGAGTTAGTATTATTCCGGATGAACCAACATTCTGGATCAAGCAAATATTCCGGACGAAGCATTTTTTCCGCATGAGTGATTATTCCGAATGAACCCTTTATTCCGGATGAGTAATTATTCCGAATGAAGGGGGATATTCCGGATGAAGCAAACATTCCGGATGAATGACTTATTCCGGATGAAGCTGTTTTATTCCGAATGAGGGATTTATTCCGGATGAACTTATTTATTCCGAATGAGGGATTTATTCCGAATGAGTGTTTTCAGTTTTTTTTGATTTTATATATTTAGTTTTAAGTTTTATTTTTCCCGCCTTTTTCCTTAGTCGCACTTTTAAGCTTGCTTTCCTTTTAGTTTGAGTTTAATTTTTTCTTATTTTATTTTTCAGTCTTTAATTAATTTCGTCTTTTAGTTTTATTTTTATTTATTGTTTTGCTTTACTTTTCATTTTATTATTTGCATTGCTCCTTTAATATTTGTCTTTGTTCATGTTCATTTCGCTTCGCATTTACCTTTTCAAATAGAATAAATATCCAACTTCATTTTTCGTTACCAAGAACGACTGAGTCACACTTTGAACCGGAAATCAATTCGAGAAGATACCGAGAAACGAACTTTCAACCTAGCAAAATCTCAGTTATCAATAACCTAAGGAAAATCAACATGAAACTCAACCCGAAGAAGTGCTCTTTTGGGGTCGAAGAAGGGAAGTTCCTGGGATACATGGTGACTTCGGAAGGAATCCGGGCGAATCCTAAGAAGACGAAAGCCATCTCAGAGATGCGGTCACCTAGGACGTGGAAAGAAATGCAATCTCACAGTGGAAAGCTAGCAGCCTTAAATCGCTTTTTGTCCAGGTCAGCTGAACGTTCGCTTCCATTCTTTGAAACTCTGAAGAACATAACAAAAGAAAATAAGGAAGAGTACCAGTGGACGGAGCAGGCAGAAAAGGCTTTTCAGGAACTAAAGAAGGTGATCATAGAACTTCCTTCATTGGCATCTCCAGTGAAGAACGAGGTGTTGTATGTATACTTAGCCGCATCTAAAGAAGCAGTAAGTGGAGTTCTCCTAGTAGAGAGGGAAGGCGTCCAGAAGCCGGTCCGGTACGTGAGCAGAACGTTACATGATGCCGAGACGAGGTACTCGACATTAGAGAAACTAGCTTTCGCCTTACTACACCTTTCAAGGAGGCTCCGTAGATACTTCGAGGCACATGACATCCATGTCATAACCGACCAACCACTAAAACAAATACTGGGAAAATTTGAATCATCCGGAAGGTTGGCGAAGTACTCTGTTGAGCTGGCAATGTATGAGATATTCTATGTGTCACGGAACTCAGTCAAGGGCCAAGTATTGGCAGATTTCCTTAATAAAGCACCTCTGGGCCAGGAAGGAAAAATGGAAATATATGAAATTAATGAGCAAGTGGAGCCAGAAGTAGCTTGGACGCTGTACACCGACGGGGCGTCCAGCTCAAAAGGGGCAGGAGCTGGTCTGGTGTTGACTAACCCAGAAGAGATGGAGTTCACATATGCTCTAAGATTCAATTTCAATTGCTCCAATAACGAAGCAGAATACGAGGCATTATTGGTCGGGCTACGACTAGCAAAGAAAATGGGAGTAAAGGTGCTAGAAGCCAAAGTGGATTCCAAACTTGTAGCTTGATAGTTAAGTGGTGAATTTGTTGCTAGTGACGATAGAATGATGAAATACTTGTCCAAGGCCAAAGAGATCATCACATGCTTCACAAAGTTCAGAATCACTCATGTGGCCAGAACAAAATATCAAAAGGCGGATGTTCTCAGCAAGCTTGCATCGGTGGCATTCAACCACCTCACCAAGGAAATCCTAGTGGAAATCCTAGAGTCCCGGTCCGTAGACGCTCAGGAAGTAAATGACATAGTGCAAGAGGAGGCGGAAAATTGGATGACACCTATCCGGAAGTGCTTAGAAGAGGGCGTATGGCCGCAAGACACTAACGAAGCCAGGGCAATGAGAATGCAAATAAGCGAATATGTCATAGAAGATGGTGTGCTGTTCAAGAAATCCTATTTGTCTCCCATGCTAAGGTGTGTGGGTCCAACTCAAGCCAACTACATCATCAGAGAAGTCCATGAAGGGTCATGTGGAATGCACTCCGGCACAAGGTCGGTGGTGGCAAAGATTATGAGACAAGGGTATTATTGGCCCACCATGCACCAAGACACATGGGAGGAAGTCTCCAAGTGTGATGCATGTCAGATACATGGACCGGTCCCAAGACTCCCAAAGACAAAGTTGACCTCCATCATGTCACCGTGGCCTTTCTATCAATGGGGGAATGGACATCCTAGGACCAATCGATGGATCTCTAGGGAATGTGAAGTTTGTAATTGTGGCAATCGATTACTTCACAAAATGGATAGAAGCAAAACCTCTGGCACGAGTCACCGAGAAGGAGGTGAAAAAGTTTGCTTGGCATAATATTGTGTGCAGGTTTGGACTACCCAGGGTCATTGTGACAGATAATGGAAAGCAACTGGTGGAGGGAACGTTAAGAAAATGGTGTGAGAAATGGGGAATTAAGCAAATGAACACTGCCGTCGCTCATCCGCAAGTGAATGTGTTAATGCAATAATGTCTAAAAACGTTTCTTGCATTTTTCGGTCTCGCTTTGTTTTGATTACGACAATATGTAAAAACAAACATTTACGAAAACAACGAAAAATGAAATCTTGAGTTCAATTATTTTTTCATTTTACCCATTTTCACTTAAGGTATGAATAAACAAGTACTAACCTTAATCAAGTGATCAAGTGATTTAAACTTTCTTAAAAACTCACTTTTTATTAAGTGTGACAAGTTTTTATTAAACTTTCTTTTTAAGAAAATGTTTTATTAAATTAATTATTTGAAATTTGAAAATGGCATATTCTTATTTGGTTAGGAATATCCTTTCAGGATATTTTTATCTAGATAAGACCTCCACCACTAAAGGACAAAAAATGGAGCGGAGTCTAGGCAGCGGTTCTCTAGTGCCAAGGCGGTTCCTTATCGATAAGGAACCGCCGGCTGAGCTAAGGAACCGCGGCCAGATATATCCGTTGGGCCTTTGTCCTATAAATAGTGGACCATTCTCAGCTTTTCAAATCACCTCTTTTGCACATCTATTTCCAGATTCAAACTCTCTTCTTTAATCACTCAAATCTTTGATAATTTGTTTGTTTACTACTTGTTTAAGAAGTGAATCTTGTTCTTCCATCCCTTCCTCTCCAAGTGCAAAGAGAAGAACACTATCCTCGTGAAGTGTTGAGTCCACCATCAAAGATCCATTGAAGATCTACTTTTATACATTTGTTGTTGTGTCTTAGTTGAGAAGATCCAAGTAGTTGTGTCTATTTGGAAGTTGTGTATGTAGTAAGTATAGTTGTGTAGATTGGTCCTAGCTACGATTAGGGCTCGACTTTTAGCTTAGAGTCGGAAATTGGTTAAGCGACGTGTACGGTTTTCTCCACCATAAGGAGCTTGTTGTGTAGTGAACTCTCGAGTAAGGAGTACTCGAGGAGTGGAGTAGGTACGAGGAGTGAGCTTCGTTGCCGAACCACTATAAATCCTTGGTGTTCGGTTTGATCTTTCTTTACCCTTAACTCTTTACATTCTTTATTATTTGTGCATATATATTTGTTAGTATTATCTTAGTTACACTATCATTGTTCATATTGTGCATAAGAAGATTTCACACATTTCCTCAAGTCTAAGTTTTTGAAAAAGGATTTTTGAAAACCTTCTTTTAACAAGTAAATTATAAGAAACTATTCAACCCCCCCTTCTAGTTTCTACAATTGGTATCAGAGTGTGGTTGCTCAAGAATTTTTAAAGTATATTGTATTTTAAAACTTGAATCGATCTATGGATTCCAACAAATACCTAGAAGGGCAATCTATGCAAAGACCACCACTTTTTGAAACTGATAGTTTTATCTATTGAAAAAATAGATTTGAAACTTATGTGAAATCAAAAGATTTAGATCTTTGGCATGTTATTACCAATGGTGATTTTTTAACTTATCAATTTAATGAAGTTTCTAAAACAAAAGAATTGGTCACTTTTGACAAAGCTAATGACGATACTAAAAAGAAACTTTCAAAAAATAATGAGGCTAAAATGGTGATTTATAATGTGTTACCTAAGAAAGAGTATGAAAGAATTTTTATGTGTGAAACCGCTAAAGATATTTGGAACACTCTTTTAGTAACCCACCAAGGTAATAGCCAAGTCAAAGAAAGCAAAATCGATCTTCTTGTCCAACAATATGAACAATTTATCATCTTAGAAGATGAAACTATTGATAGTGCATTTGCTAGGTTTAACACCGTTATTACTAGTCTAAAAGCACTTGATGAAGGTTTTTCTAGCAAGAACAATGTTAGGAAGTTTCTAAGGGCTTTACATCCAAAGTGGAGAGCAAAAGTCACAGCGATTGAAGAATCTAAAGATCTCTCAACTTTATCACTCGATGAACTCATAGGCAACTTGAAGGTTCATGAGATGATCATTTTGAAGGACTCGGAATTAGTGAAAACCAAGAGTGAAAGGAAATCTCTTGTACTTAAAGCCAAGAAGGCACAAAGTGACCATGATAGTTCCTCGGAAAGCGATGACGAGGAGTATGCATTGGCGGTGAGAGATTTCAAGAAGTTCTTCAAGAGACGAGGTCAACACGTTAGGCAACCCAACAATGACAAGAAACCATTCTCAAAGAATCGGTTTGCCAAGAACGAAAAAGGTGATAGGAATTGCTTTAGATGTGGTGATCCAAATCACTTCATTGGTGATTGTCCAAAGCCCGCTCGCGATAAGAACCACACGGTGTTTGTTAGTGGCGCCTGGAGCGATAGCGGTGAAGATGATGATGACAACCCCAAAGAGGAGAAATGTCTTATGGCTCACACTTTTAAAGAGGTACATTCCGAAACCGAATATTATAGTTATGATAGCTCCACCTTTGATGATATTGAATTTGAAGGCAAATATGATAGTTTACACAAACTTAGTCTCAAATTCATAGAAAAGAACAAAACCTTAAAATCAACCAAAACTAAGCTCAAAAATGAGATCAATGAACTTAGGGAGAAATTAGCTAAACTTGAGAAAAATAAAGAGGTTGATTTAAGTTGCTTAAGTTGTGAGAAACTTAGATTAGAAAATGAAGACCTCAAGAACACCTCCATTAAATTGGAAAAATTCATGAAAGGTACTAGTGCTCTTGATGACATTTTAAACAAACAAGTTCATTCAAAGGAAAGACTTGGTATAGGTTTTAACTCAAATGAAGCCTCAACTAGTGAACCAAAACAAGTCAGGTTTTCACAAAAAACTTCTGCTGTACGCGGTCCCAAATTGTATGGGGCGGTTCTTTATCACTATGGAACCGCCGCCATAGATAAGGTACCGCGGCCAGAGGGTGATTTTGGTGAAAATCCTGAACTTTCTGAAAAGTCTAAGTTAGATGAAAAACCAAAGCATCTTATTGTTAATAAAGTAAAATTACCCATACTTGACAACAATACCGTTGATAAGTTCTACAAGCCATTAAGTAAACCTCTCATGGGAAATAGAATTTTATCAAGACCATCTTCTACTCCACCTAGAGTACGAAATGTGTCCAAGCCTAGAAGTAGAACAACAACTCCTAGAAAAGATAATCAAAACAATTCACGACCTAGAAGTAAAACTCTAACACCTAGAAGGAATAATCATAACTCTAAACCTAGATCAAATACACCAAGGAGAAATAATGAACAACAAAATGATTACATGAATTGCTACCCTCCTCCATTTTGTTCTCTATGGGGAACCTCTCCTTCATTCATGCATCCCAACCAAATGCAAGGGATGTTTAGAACTAACAATTTTGGACCCATGAGATATTGGGGACCAAATGTTTGATCTTGTGTGTTGTTACCTAGATATGCTTGGGAATTGATTTGGAGCCCGATGAGTGGATTAAGGATAGTGGATTTTCTAAACACATGACGGGTAATCGAAGTTTGTTCTCGCATTACAAAGCATATGATGGAGGTAACGTCACATTCACTAGTAGTCTACGTGGTAATATCATTGGCAAAGGTACGGTTTCTCTTGACTCCATGACCATTGATAATGTTGAGCACGTAGATAACTTAGGGTTTAACGTTTTAAGTATAGGTCAAATTTGTGATAATAAGTGTAAGGTCATCTTTTCGGAACATGACAGTGAAATCGTAAAAGATGGAAAGGTCATTGGAAAAGGTATTAGAAAGCATGGGCTTTATGTTATGAAGGTCAATAAGAAGTCAAAAGACAACATATGTCTTGCGACTATAGACGATAGTTCTACTCTTTGGCATAGGAGATTAGGTCATGCTAATATGCGTTTAATTCAATATTTAGTCTCTAAGGAGTTGGTAAGACACCTCCCCAAGATTAAGTTTGATAGTCACTTTTGTGATGCTTGCAAAGTTGGAAAGCAAGTTCACTCAAGTCACAAAGCCAAGAATTTGGTTTCGACCTCTCGGTGCTTAGAGCTCCTACATATGGATCTTTTTGGACCTTCCTCCATACGGAGTTATGGAGGTAACCTTTATACCCTAGTTATAGTTGATGACTATTCTAGATTCACTTGGACTAGATTTTTGGCATCTAAGAATGAAGCTTTCGATCACTTCGAAATCTTTAGTCGAAGAATTCAAAATCAACTAGGATGTTCAATTGTCTCTATTAGGACGGATCATGGTAGGGAATTTGATAATGAAGTGCAATTTGGTGCCTTTTGTGAAGCTCATGGTATTACCCATAACTTCTCGGCTCCTCGCACTCCACAATCAAATGGGGTAGTTGAAAGGAAGACAGGACTCTCCAAGAGATGAGTAGGATAATGTTAAACGAGCAATCTTTGCCTCAAAAGTTTTGGTGCAATGCCGTGGACACGTCGACTTATATTCTCAACCGAATTCTTATTCGACCTTTCCTAGGAAAGACCCCCTATGAGATTCTTAAAGGTAAGAAACCCTCATTGGAATACTTTAGGGTGTTTGGAAGCAAGTGCTTTATCCTCAACACCAGAGACTACCTTACCAAGTTTGACCCAAAGTCTTACGAAGGTATCCTTTTAGGTTATTGCCAAACTAGCAAAGCCTACATAGTCCTAAATAGAACCACGGGGGTTATTGAAGAATCACTCAACGTAACCTTTGATGAAATCCCTCCTTCACCCAAGACACCACCATTGGTTGATGATGACTTGGATGAATTAGAAGTAGTTAAAGCCAAAGATGTTAGAAAAATAGGAGTTGAAGACTTTAGTGTTGAAAAGGAAGTAAACATTAAGGAATCTAGGGATCATACTCTCAATAATGTCATTAGTGACTTAAATCAAAGGACCCTAAGATCTCAAGTCCAAAACCAAAGCAACTTATTTTGTTTTGTCTCCTTGATTGAACCAAAGAATGTTAAAGAAGCTTTGACGGATGAGAGTTGGGTCATTGCGATGCAAGAAGAATTGAATCAATTCGTTGCCAATGATGTTTGGGAACTTGTTCCTCCACCTAGAAGTTCTACCATTATAGGAACCAAATGGGTATTTAGGAATAAGTTAGATGAGAATGGCGTTGTGTCTCGTAACAAGGCTAGACTTGTAGCTCAAGGCTATAATCAACAAGAAGGGATTGATTATGACGAGACATATGCACCGGTAGCTAGATTAGAATCCATTAGAATCCTCTTAGCCTACGCTTGTGCCTTAGATTTTAAGCTTCAACAAATGGATGTAAAGAGTGCATTTCTTAACGGTTTGATCAATGAGGAGGTATATGTGGCTCAACCTCCCGGCTTCATTGATTTTGAGAAACCGGATCATGTTTACAAGCTTAAGAAAGCACTTTATAGACTCAAACAAGCACCCAAAGCTTGGTATGATAGACTTAAAGCGTTTCTTGTTAAACATGAGTATACCATGGGGATGGTAGACAACACGCTCTTTACAAAGAAGAAAGATTCTCACCTCATAATCGTACAAATATATGTTGATGACATTATATTTGGATCAACTTGTCAAGAATTGTGTGATGACTTTGCCAAAATAATGCATGATGAGTTTGAAATGAGTATGATGGGAGAACTTAACTTCTTTTTAGGACTCCAAATTAAACAAATGGATGATGGTATTTTCTTTAGTCAATCTAAGTATGCTAAATAAATACTAAAGAAATTTGGATTAGAAGAATCTAGACCAATGAAGACCCCAATGGCCTCGGATACTAAACTCACCGTAGATGATGATTGCGAGTTGGTGGACAACACCAAATATAGAGGTATGATTGGTAGTTTGTTGTACCTAATGGCAAGTCGACCGGATATCATGTTTAGTGTTTGCCTTTGTGCTCGCTTCCAAGAGGCTCCCAAAACCTCTCACCTTGAAGCGGTTAAGCGTATCTTCCGATACATTAAAGGCACTATACATTTAGGATTATGGTATCCTAAAGGGACCGGCGTAGAAACCATTGTCTACGCGGACTCGGATCATGCGGGAGACTATGTGGACCGGAAAAGCACTAGTGGAGTTTGTACCTTCATGGGTTGTTGTTTAACTTCTTGGTTCTCCAAGAAACAAACCGCTCTTGCAATATCCACCACGGAAGCCGAGTATGTGAGTGCCGGAAAAGCATGCCAACAAGCTCTATGGATGAAGCAAACGCTTGTTGATTACGGGATTTCTCTTGATGATGTTCCCATCATGTGCGACAATAAAGGCGCTATAGACCTTAGCAAGAATCCCGTGCAACATTCGCGAACCAAACACATAGAAATTCGACACCATTTCCTTAGGGATAATGTTCAAAAGGGGAACATTTCAATTGAGAAGGTACCCTCCGAGGATAACTTAGCCGACATCTTCACTAAGCCACATAAGAGGGAACCTTTTAATTACTTGCGTCTAGGTCTAGGATTAATGGAACATCTTCCTTAATTACCTTCTTCTCTTTGTGTGTCTCTTTTTACCACTTTGAGTCATTGAGTCTTCCAAACTCTTTTTGATAAACCATCTCTTTCAAAAATGGTTGAGAAATGCTTTTGACATTGTTAATTCAATCTAAAAACGGTTTTTTCATAGATTCTCGCTATTAATCTAGAGCTTACATAATTCATATGTATGATTCTCTCAAACATAGCAAGAACAAGATAGAATCATGGAGGATCATTGTGTAATGACTTAAGGTCTTGTCTTACACACCTCCTACATCGATCTTTTAATCCATGTACTTTGGTCAAATCTCTATTTGGTAAGTTTATATATGTTTTCTTTGTCTATCTTTGATTTTTAAGCATATCCCTATGATAAGTTAAACTAGAAAAATAAGATTTGCTGAATTGAAAAATCTTCCACCAAACACCAAACACAGCCCCTGTAGGCGGTTCCATAAGTGAACCACGGTTCCTTAGTGATAAGTGTGAAAACACTCATCAATAATGATCCAAATACCACTCAAAACACAGTCAAATACCTTATATTAAACTGTAAATTATCAGAATTACGTGGGTATTGGTGTTTTTGTGTTTTCAGGTAAAGTAGATGCATTTTGAAGCAAAGATGCGTTTTCAAGGGATTTATATCACAAAAGACGAAGAAAAAGACGAAAAGATGATTCAAGGACTTTATTTGCCAAGTTTTCAAAGATCGAGGGCTTAGCTTGCAACTTTCTATAAGACAAAGGATGAAAAAAGCTTTTACTTAAAAGGTGTTAAAAACATTTGAAAAGAAGTGAAAGATAAGGGACCAAATGGTAAACTAGATGGAAAGTTAAGAAAAGTAATATTTACTTTGGTCAATTTGACCAAACCGGTCAAAACACATTAACACACAAACACGTCTTCTTCAACCTTCGAAGAGAGAGAATCAAACGGTTTTCATCTTTCTTTCCACTTCAAAACCTGCAAACGCAATTTACAAGAGATACAATAAGAATCAGCCAAAGATATTAACTACAAAGATGATCAGCTATTTCTCCTCTACAAGATGATGCAAGTGAATTAGATCAATACTCAAGGACAAAGAAACGCCCAATTTTGGATTGAAGATGAAGAACGAGCTAACCTCTTATTAAACACGTGGCATTCGCTGATTGGTGGAGCCACGTCACAACTCCCCACTCGACGGCTATAAATAGAAGAGAAGAGCGTCATTTGCAAATGGTTAGCCTAGGTGTAGATTACACATAGTAGTAGGTGTAGCTTAGGAGTAGTTAAGTTTTAGATTTTTACTCACTCAAGATAGTTAGATATTCAGTTACACTTTCTGTTATTAGTCTTAATCAGTTGTAACCGTTTTTCCACCATTAATGAATTAAAACTTTTACTTTCAATCATTTACTTTCATATGTGTTTTCAATAAGCAGCTTATGAGTTTCTGATATAATCACTTCCTGTTTGTCAGTTGTAACAAAGCTAGTGTTCTTCATTAATGGATTAAAGTGCTCATTTTAGTAGTTAATGCTCTCTCTGTTTTCAATAAGATTACATTCTGCATAAGCATCTCATTAGCTTATTAGTCCTGTGATTACAAGCTTATGGTTGTTTCTTGATTTGATTTAGTTTTTCTAAATAGCCTTCTAGAATTAGTGTGTTTTTCAGGTTTAAACAAGTTTTCCAAGTGTTACTGATTAACACATATATCTACTTAAGTTCATAAACTCGTTAGATCTTATGAGGAGCTTTTTGTTTTGGTGTCTAAATCAATTCAGTTACATCTTCACAATTCGAGCAGTGCAGTGAGTCGTGGTTCATTCAGTTGACAATCTGTAATAATTTTAGTTAATATACGTTTTTTTCTTCTTCTCTAGTTTCTTAAACGCAGAAGTTTTACCAAGCTTATGATCAGTAGTAGATAAAGCTCTAAGAGATAATTTCATTTCACACAAGATTTAGCTAAATAGTTTAATTCTGTGAATTAGAAGTTCGATCAAATCAGTTAGTGAAATTTGTTGATTCAGAGTATAGTGATATGAATAGATTGGTAGGCTGTTATCTTTGATTTCAGTATTTCAGTAGGCTGGTTTCGGAAGTCAATTAATATAGATAGGATATATTTGGTGCTCGTTTTGATTTGATTTTGCAGGTGTAACTTGAGTTTATGCAGGTCTCAGAATTGAGAGATCTTGTATAGTTTTTTTCTCTGCTTGATTTCAGTTTTACAGGTTTCGGATTCGCCGTATGGTGGTAGCAGGCGTTTGTTCTGATTCCAGCTCATAGGCGTAGCGTAGCTTTGAATTCAGTATTGGTGGTGTTTTGTATTAAACCGGCTCAGCGCCGCGTTTCGACAACAACGGACTGGCCTGGATGTAGCAGGTTAAGCACGTTTTAGTTTTCGACAAATTCTTAGTGCAATCTGCTCGTTTGTATTTGAATGTGTGAACTTTGTGTAACTGTTTGATTCTTATGATTTGTAGCTTTCTGATTTCTTGTTCAGTATTGATATAGTGTGTTCGGATTAGTCTGAATAATCCTGCTTTCTTGAATTCACTAGGATTAATTGCTCGTTTTCAGTTGTAGTTTTTCAGTTGTAGGATATGCGCTTTAGTGATTACAGAACTTTGAATATTAGAGATTAACTGTTTTCGAGTTTCTTAATTCATAGCTAATGAGAACGAAAAGAATAAGCCTAGGAAGAAGCTTAGTTTGATTTGTTAAATGAAAAAGTTCATCTGCTGTTCAAAAATTCTTTTTGCTCAAGATTGGTAGGGGTACACGTTTGGCCCTTCATTTTGTTACTTTGCATGACGTTTTTGGTCCACAGTTAGAATTCGTTAAGTGCTATAAAAAAATCTCGTTAATAACCGTTAGTGGATAGTCAGTTAGTGGACACTTAGTATCATGGGCCATTTAAGTTTTTGGGCTTAGTATGTTTAACATTTTGGGCCAGCTCTTTTATAGATCAGATTAAAGGATGTTAGTTGATTTGGGCTTATTAGATTTGTAAAAAACGTTCAAGAGTTTAGTATAGATTTAGAAATTACATTTTACATTTTTACACTTTACATTGTTATTTGTATTTTACATTTTTATATTTGTAGTATAAAATTGTACTTCTCATTTTATATTTTGTGCAAAGTAATTGCCGTATGTGCTAAATGTTTTTAGTGTAGTACGTATACGTAGACTAGTTAATATTTTTACTTTTTTACTTGTTTTGTGCCAATTAGACATAAATTCCAAAAAAAGATCTTACAACCAAAAACAATCAAGTCTTTGCTTAAAACGTTATATCAATTCGTTAAGATACCGAGACGATTATACTTAAAAAGATAAATATTAAATGGCGCCGCTGCCGGTTCTTTTCGTGAAGATTAACGATTTCGAGTGAGACGATTGGATTTTGGGATCCGTTCACTTTGTGAACGTTATTTTTACGTATTATAAATCAAAAAGATAAAAAAAAAATCAAAAAGATAAAAATATAAAAAATAAAAAAAAATCACAAAAATCAATTCTTTTCCTAAAGAATTGCACCAAAAAAAATAAAAAATCCAAAAAGTAATTTTTTTCCTAAAAGATTACACCCAAAAATATATATTATTGGTTTTCATCGCTTTTTACGTACATATAGTATTTTTCTTAAAAAATCAAATAAATACAAAAATATTTTTGATATATTATTATATGTAAATAAGTATACATATACGAACAACCAATACACATATCTTCCATAAGTATTGCCGAGGCAATACACCGTGTTGAGGGGCGTTCCGGTCCTTGACACGCGTATCGATCCAATTTAATTAAGCAAGAATAGATAAATACTTCCAATTGGCAATAATTAGAAGAATACAAACTACCAAAGTGAATAGAAAGGCGATGTGCTATAAAATGCCATCTAAGGGTCAATAGGTACTTAAGTGCTTCGCGCCACCTAACCCCTCGTTCACTAGTGCGTATTCTAAGAAGGAAGGCTTGATTGGGGGTCTTGCACCCAAGTAGTAATTATATATATACTTTCTTGTAGATATTTCATATCGAACCTCGAAGAGGATAATCCTTTTCTCTTCAAAGTCGACCGAGGGCCACTCCCTCATTCCTCGTGTTTACTTACACGTGTACTCGCACACGTGTAAACATACCACCTTTGGTGTATTACTTCCTTCCCCGAGGAAGCTTTTAAACGTCATTTTACTTGTATATACATTCGGCCACCTTGTTACACATGGATACTCGTTCCATGTTGGAGATTTTGCAACAACGATCCGCCAACGCTAATTATTTGCCTTGTTCGACTTGTGGTGGTCCACACGATACTTATTTATGTGATCAAAACAATGGCTATTATGGGGAGGGATATGCTTATAATGGAACCGAGAACCCTAATTTTCAACCTAACACTCAAATGGACTACACTTGTAATGACTATATGGGATATTCCGGTTTTTCATCACAACCTCCACCATCATTTCATGATCAAACATTTAATGAGCCATACCAAAACCAAGGATTTTCCAATTATGAAGGTTTTCAAAACAATGATAATTTTCAAGGCTATAATCAAGAAACCTTTCATAATCAAGGATTTTCAAATAATGAAGGCTTTCAAAATGATGAAAATTTCCCATGCTATAATCAAGATACGTTTCAAAATCAAGGATTTTCACATTATGAGGGTTTTAAAAATGAAGGAAATTTTCAAGGTTACAATCATGCGAACTTTCATAATCAAGACTCTTTTCAAACCTATAATCCACCTAATTATGGAAATCCACCTCCACCATATTCTTCGACTTATTCATGTGAGTTTTGTGGGAACGCACCCCATTATGGTTATGATTGTAGACCGAGGGATCCGCCATCCTATGACCCTAATCTTGTCAAAAAGTTTCATTCTTTACTTGCGATAATAAACAAGTCGAACGATGACGTTTATAAGATGCTTGATAGTATGAAAGACATGAGCTACAAGGAAATGAAAGCCACACATCGATGGTTAAAGGAAAGAATTAATTCTACTAAGGAACAGGAAATTAAGTCTTGGCAATATAATGACAAGGAATTCGATGATTTGTATCGTGAATCGTTGAACAAATTTTCTTGTCGCCTCAGGAAATATTTAAATGATTTCTTCCTTAAGATTCTTATAATCGAGGAAGAAGGACAATACATTACTACTTTTACTCGTAGGCCTTATCCATTATTAGATGAAGATGATGAGGAACCTTCGATTTGTATGACACTTAATGATGACACACCTTTATCACCTTTACCTCACGTGGAACCCACCGACTCTTTAACCATGGGGGACGAGCCTCTTAGCGCTAATACAAACACCGATTTGGATGGATTAACCGCTTCTAGTGTTGAGAACCTTATCCCAATCCAAAGAGAGCTTGAGTGTGTTTCAAATGAACCATGTGACGAGCTTTGTATTGATACCTCTTCTCCTCATGATCACATTGAGATTTCATCCCATGTTGACTTTCATGCTACTACTAGTGATTTTGGTGACTTTGATCTTGATGAATTGTTCAAAGAAAGGGATAATGAGATTGAGGAAGATTTTATGCAAGATTTTCCACAAGTAGAGGATGATGATTGTGATTCTAGTGAGGCATCTTATGATATATTATCCGAGGACTTTTCATGTCAAGATGACCTTCCTAATTTGGATGATGATGTTGATCATATAGAAGAAGTGGAAGATGTTCATGTTCGTGAGGTTTTATCAAACGTCTATAATATTATCTCTTCGATTGAAGCTTTGAATGAAAACCATAATGATGAGTCCATAGAAGAAGAACCTTTCATTGACATTTCTTCACCGGTTTTTGAGGTTGCACCTATTGATTTTTATGATGATATCATCCGTTTGAGTGATTCTCTCAATACACCTTCTTTTGAGCCTTCTATTCCCACCCTCCCACCCTTGAAGTTGGTTATTGATGAAGATCCTATACTCTTAGAGATTGATCCTTTTTCACCTATGGCACCTTTAGAACTTAAAACCTTTGATATGGATTCTCATATGGATATTGATACCACCATAGAGGCTTATCTTGCAAATAGTGATATTGAGGTTGATGATAGTGACTCTAATTGGGAAGAGGAGATTCGTCTTAGTGAGAACTTGCTTTTTGGGAACATAGAGACTACACCTCCTTCACAAGATACTATTACTATTGATCCTCCTTTCACTATGCCTTCTATGGAAGATTACCCACCTTTTGATGATGATGATGAGCCTAACATGGACATAATAGTTATGAATGTTTTGATACCTACACCTTCATATTCTCATGATGCTTTGATCACTAAGGGGGAATCGTATATGGTGGATATGAGCTCATTTTCTTATTTTCCCATGAAGGGAAAGGTTTTTGATCCTGGGATACGTAAATTTGAGACACCTTGGTTTTCATCTACTCCACTTAAGAGTGTGCCTTCGATTGATATGCGCTTCTTGTATGAGCTTACTTTGGTGATGCTACCTATTTTGGAGTTGTTCGAATGTAGAGATGGGAACTTTGTATTTGATCCTGGGGTACTTCATATTTGAGAGATTTTATATGTTGGACAAACTTGAGACACGTTGGACCGTTCCATTTATCGAGGCGGATATTGTAAATCTTATAGTAAATGGCAACGTTCTAAGTTTGAGTGTATCATGTGAGATGTGCTTCAAAGTGGATATCCTTTATTCTCCATGATGTTTCCCCAAGGACAACCTAATTCGGGGCCGAGTCGAGCTAGCGACTTAGGGTTAAAAAAACTCAAGCATTGAATAACTAGGTTAGAAAACGTAGAGTAGATTTTAAATAGGTTAGGTTTAATTAAAAGGATGTTATGATATAGTTGAAGTGGAGGGGTGCCTTTCTTCGTCTTTTGGTGTCTGTTTCAAGGGTTGCTCTCTCACATTTCATGCTTGGAGCTTATGGAGGAGGCCCGTGTATCTGGTTCGTTTCGATTAGTTTTTGCTATCGTGATATTCAAAATACTTGTGCTTAAAATGAATACCCTTTAGTTGTCTTTTCCTTAACTTGAGTTAAGCAAAGTAATCAATGTAATAAGTGTAGGGGAGTTCACTCCAATACTCTTAAACATTGAGGACAATGTTTATCTTAAGTGTAGGGGAGACTTCTATCGAAGTGACCTTACCTAGACCATTGCCTTAACTTCATGATAATTGGGAAAATTAATTTTTCGAACATTTTTCAAATTTTTGATCTACTTTGGCCACCAAAAATATGCATTCATAATTTTTGCATTAATCATTTTACATTTGCATAACACATTTGCATTGTATATATTTCTTCTTTTATTTTTCATCAAAAATATATAAAAAGGAAAAAAAATATAATAAAACATGGTTTTAACAAGTTTAGACTTCTTTGACATATTAGGCCCGCCATGGATATTTTGACTCAACCCGAGTTTGCTTATCTTAGCATTCTCTAGCTAGTATCCTTAACCATGTAGTCCTTCATTGGTCTATTAGGCTAAGCATCCACCAATCTCATTATTTGAGATTTTAAATTTGTGGAGAATGGGAAATGATAGAGTTGAAGCAAGTATAAAAGGGCTAGATAAACTTCATGATAATTACTTGTGGCTAAACCCTTCTCTTCTTTACCTCTATTTTCTTCGCATGTATATAATTGTTAATAAATAATCAAGTACGGTTTTAATTGGTTTGTAATCTCTTATGCATTTTTGGCTAATCATTCATGGTTGATATGAGTACGTCTTAAGATTCTAAGTTAGTACGTTTTATGTGTACTAGACTTATGTCATGCTCAATATTTAGCGGGTGTTTTTCCTTTTATTCTTTTCTACTTTCTTTGTGAGGAATAAAGAAAAATAAGAGCGGCTTACAAAAAAATGAGTGGCTAGAAAAAAAAAAAAAAGAAAAAAAAAAGAAAAAAAATATATATACAAGACTCCCAAGAGGGGCAGTGTGGTGTTAATTATAGTGACTATTGAGTTCCAATATTACCTTGACGGGTTGCGAGGATTCAACAGATTGCTCCAATCCAATATTGCCTTGACGGGTTGCGGGGTTGAAGATCCAAAGTCTCAAAAAGATGGCGGATGTAAATTATTGCGTGAGTTTTATTTTTCTTTCCTTAGCGAGTGTGTAGCTACTTATGAAAGCATGACATGAGGATTTTACACATAAGGCGAATGACTTATTACTCTTGAAACGGACTTGTATTAATTGTGAGCGGTTTTTCAAGTAATGGATGAGAGGATTACTTAGGATTAAAACCGTGCTTCCTTATTTTTGGATTTTACATTTCTTATATTTCACGCTTTAAATAATGACAAATTTGCCTTCAAGCAATTTGTTCAAATAAAAACCGGTTCCACATTTAATTGTCATGAATAAGTTGATGCACTTTTTACTTGTGAATACAATGATCCCATTTTTAAGCTTGGTATGGGGAAAGTGAAACTTGAGGGTGATAAATGTCCATGGTACAAAAGCCCTAATCCAAGTCATTGAGTGTTTATGAGTTATTTCCATCAAACCTATTTCTAGAAAATACAAAAAGATGTAAATAGAATTGCTTTTCTTTGCATTGCATTGTAAATATTCAAAATCATTCATCATGTAGTATAGTATAGTTTATTAAATCATAAAATGGCCAAGGTTGATTAATTATGAGAAAAGTGTAACTTGGTGCTTTAAAATGCTGCATTGCATGAGGTCATGGCAATGGTCAAGTGGAGGGGAGTTGATAAGTGTGAAAACACTCATCAATAATGATCCAAATACCACTCAAAACACAGTCAAATACCTTATATTAAACTGTAAATTATCAGAATTACGTGGGTATTGGTGTTTTTGTGTTTTCAGGTAAAGTAGATGCATTTTGAAGCAAAGATGCGTTTTCAAGGGATTTATATCACAAAAGACGAAGAAAAAGACGAAAAGATGATTCAAGGACTTTATTTGCCAAGTTTTCAAAGATCGAGGGCTTAGCTTGCAACTTTCTATAAGACAAAGGATGAAAAAAGCTTTTACTTAAAAGGTGTTAAAAACATTTGAAAAGAAGTGAAAGATAAGGGACCAAATGGTAAACTAGATGGAAAGTTAAGAAAAGTAATATTTACTTTGGTCAATTTGACCAAACCGGTCAAAACACATTAACACACAAACACGTCTTCTTCAACCTTCGAAGAGAGAGAATCAAACGGTTGTCATCTTTCTTTCCACTTCAAAACCTGCAAACGCAATTTACAAGAGATACAATAAGAATCAGCCAAAGATATTAACTACAAAGATGATCAGCTATTTCTCCTCTACAAGATGATGCAAGTGAATTAGATCAATACTCAAGGACAAAGAAACGCCCAATTTTGGATTGAAGATGAAGAAGGAGCTAACCTCGTATTAAACACGTGGCATTCGCTGATTGGTGGAGCCACGTCACAACTCCCCACTCGACGGCTATAAATAGAAGAGAAGAGCGTCATTTGCAAATGGTTAGCCTAGGTGTAGATTACACATAGTAGTAGGTGTAGCTTAGGAGTAGTTAAGTTTTAGATTTTTACTCACTCAAGATAGTTAGATATTCAGTTACACTTTCTGTTATTAGTCTTAATCAGTTGTAACCGTTTTTCCACCATTAATGAATTAAAACTTTTACTTTCAATCATTTACTTTCATATGTGTTTTCAATAAGCAGCTTATGAGTTTCTGATATAATCACTTCCTGTTTGTCAGTTGTAACAAAGCTAGTGTTCTTCATTAATGGATTAAAGTGCTCATTTTAGTAGTTAATGCTCTCTCTGTTTTCAATAAGATTACATTCTGCATAAGCATCTCATTAGCTTATTAGTCTTGTGATTACAAGCTTATGGTTGTTTCTTGATTTGATTTAGTTTTTCTGAATAGCCTTCTAGAATTAGTGTGTTTTTCAGGTTTAAACAAGTTTTCCAAGTGTTACTGATTAACACATATATCTACTTAAGTTCATAAACTCGTTAGAGCTTATAAGGAGCTTTTTGTTTTGGTGTCTAAATCAATTCAGTTACATCTTCACAATTCGAGCAGTGCAGTGAGTCGTGGTTCATTCAGTTGACAATCTGTAATGATTTTAGTTAATATACGTTTTTTTCTTCTTCTCTAGTTTCTTAAACGCATAAGTTTTACCAAGCTTATGATCAGTAGTAGATAAAGCTCTAAGAGATAATTTCATTTCACACAAGATTTAGCTAAATAGTTTAATTCTGTGAATTAGAAGTTCGATCAAATCAGTTAGTGAAATTTGTTGATTCAGAGTATAGTGATATGAATAGATTGGTAGGCTGTTATCTTTGATTTCAGTATTTCAGTAGGCTGGTTTCAGAAGTCAATTAATATAGATAGGATATATTTGGTGCTCGTTTTGATTTGATTTTGCAGGTGTAACTTGAGTTTATGCAGGTCTCAGAATCGAGAGATCTTGTATAGTTTTTTTCTCTGCTTGATTTCAGTTTTACAGGTTTCGGATTCGCCGTATGGTGGTAGCAGGCGTTTGTTCTGATTCCAGCTCATAGGTGTAGCGTAGCTTTGAATTCAGTATTGGTGGTGTTTTGTATTAAACCGGCTCAGCGCCGCGTTTCGACAACAACGGACTGGCCTGGATGTAGCAGGTTAAGCACGTTTTAGTTTTCGACAAATTCTTAGTGCAATCTGCTCGTTTGTATTTGAATGTGTGAACTTTGTGTAACTGTTTGATTCTTATGATTTGTAGCTTTCTGATTTCTTGTTCAGTATTGATATAGTGTGTTCGGATTAGTCTGAATAATCCTGCTTTCTTGAATTCACTAGGATTAATTGCTCGTTTTCAGTTGTAGTTTTTCAGTTGTAGGATATGCGCTTTAGTGATTACAGAACTTTGAATATTAGAGATTAACTGTTTTCGAGTTTCTTAATTCATAGCTAATGAGAACGAAAAGAATAAGCCTAGGAAGAAGCTTAGTTTGATTTGTTAAATGAAAAAGTTCATCTGCTGTTCAAAAATTCTTTTTGCTCAAGATTGGTAGGGGTACACGTTTGGCCCTTCATTTTGTTACTTTGCATGACGTTTTTGGTCCACAGTTAGAATTCGTTAAGTGCTATAAAAAAATCTCGTTAATAACCGTTAGTGGATAGTCAGTTAGTGGACACTTAGTATCATGGGCCATTTAAGTTTTTGGGCTTAGTATGTTTAACATTTTGGGCCAGCTCTTTTATAGATCAGATTAAAGGATGTTAGTTGATTTGGGCTTATTAGATTTGTAAAAAACGTTCAAGAGTTTAGTATAGATTTAGAAATTACATTTTACATTTTTACACTTTACATTGTTATTTGTATTTTACATTTTTATATTTGTAGTATAAAATTGTACTTCTCATTTTATATTTTGTGCAAAGTAATTGCCGTATGTGCTAAATGTTTTTAGTGTAGTACGTATACGTAGACTAGTTAATATTTTTACTTTTTTACTTGTTTTGTGCCAATTAGACATAAATTCCAAAAAAAGATCTTACAACCAAAAACAATCAAGTCTTTGCTTAAAACGTTATATCAATTCGTTAAGATACCGAGACGATTATACTTAAAAAGATAAATATTACTTAGTGATAAGGAACCGCCGGGCATGATAAGGAACCGCATACAGTGCCTTCCGTTTTCGGGTTTTTCTCTGAAACTCCAGATTTGCTCCAACATTTTTTGAGAATCTTTGTTTCAAACCCTTTGACCACCCCAAAATACCTTAAACCTTCCCTATTTAAACCTTAAGCATTTTGCCATACTTCACATCCCAAAATGTCTTATTCTCCCAATGAAAGCCTTGAATCTCCTCCATTTTCTCCAATTGCTTTCAACCCAAATTCACCCAAGAACACTCTTAATCACATCTCTCCTACCAAGAATGTTGATTGTGGAACTTCTTTGCTTCCACCACCACCCTTTAGTGTTCTTCCTCCTTCTCATGATAATGTCATGCACCATGGAACATATTGTCATTATTGTCAATATCAACATCTTGCTATGGCACACATCTATGAGGAGTTGAGCTACATCAAGAGTCTCTTAATCAAGCCTCCTCTTCACTATGATTATGAGACCTCCAACAAGCCACCACCACCACCCTCCGCCATTACCTTGTCTTTCATATAAGCATTGGTTGCTTATCCACAAGACACCAAATTCAAGCAAATCTTAGAATTCTAGAATAACTAGGATTAGATTTATGCTTTTGGCTTGTTTCTTTTTCCATACTTCTTTGTATGATGTTCTTTTAGTAACCTATCTTGGATCTTTGTCTTTGTGTTTTCTTCTCTTTTATTTTTTGTGACCTATTGCTATATATTGTTGGTTGTTTCTTTTGTTCAACTAACCCTTCTATGTAGCTTGTCACCATATCTCGATTCCTCGATGCCCCTAGCTAGGGGGAGTAAGCACCAAGGGGGAGTCTTTGCTAAGTCCGTTTCTTCAACACCGACTTGTGCAACCTTTTTGCTTCGACAAAGGGGGAGAAATGAATAAACTCGTCTTCGAAAATCTTGTTTTTTGTGTGATTGAGTTTATGTATTGTCGGAATCAAAAAGGGGGAGATTGTTAATGCAATAATGCCTAAAAACATTACTTGCATTTTTCGGTCTCGCTTTATTTTGATTACGACAATATGTAAAAACAAACATTTACGAAAACAACGAAAAACGAATTCTTGAGTTCAAGTATTTTTTCATTTTACCCATTTTCACTTAAGGTATGAATAAACAAGTACTAACCTTAATCAAGTGATCAAGTGATTTAAACTTTCTTAAAAACTCACTTTTTATTAAGTGTGACAAGTTTTTATTAAACTTTCTTTTTAAGAAAATGTTTTATTAAATTAATTATTTGAAATTTGAAAATGGCATATTCTTATTTGGTTAGGAATATCCTTCCAGGATATTTTTATATCTAGATAAGACCTCCACCACTAAAGGACAAAAAATGGAGCGGAGTCTAGGCAGCGGTTCTCTAGTGCCTAGGCGGTTCCTTATCGATAAAGAACCGCCGGCTGAGCTAAGGAACCGCGGCCAGATATATCCGTTGGGCCTTTGTCCTATAAATAGTGGACCGTTCTCAGCTTTTCAAATCACCTCTTTTGCACATCTATTTCCAGATTCAAACTCTCTTCTTTAATCACTCAAATCTTTGATCATTTGTTTGATTACTACTTGTTTAAGAAGTGAATCTTGTTCTTCCATCCCTTCCTCTCCAAGTGCAAAGAGAAGAACACTATCCTCGTGAAGTGTTGAGTCCACCATCAAAGATCCATTGAAGATCTACTTTTATACATTTGTTGTTGTGTCTTAGTTAAGAAGATCCAAGTAGTTGTGTTTATTTGGAAGTTGTGTATGTACTAAGTATAGTTGTGTAGATTGGTCCTAGCTACGATTAGGGCTCGACTTTTAGCTTAGAGTCGGAAATTGGTTAAGCGACGTGTAAGGTTTTCTCCACCATAAGGAGCTTGTTGTGTAGTGAACTCTCGAGTAAGGAGTACTCGAGGAGTGGAGTAGGAACGAGGAGTGAGCTTCGTTGCCGAACCACTATAAATCCTTGGTGTTCGATTTGATCTTTCTTTACCCTTAACTCTTTACATTCTTTATTCTTTGTGGATATATATTTGTTAGTATTAACTTAGTTACACTATCATTGTTCATATTGTGCATAAGAAGATTTCACACATTTCCTCAAGTCTAAGTTTTTGAAAACCACCTTTTAACAAGTAAATTATAAGAAACTATTCAACACCCCCCCCCCCCCCTTCTAGTTTCTACACAATGGTTTGGTCGAAAGGGCCAACAAGTCTCTAATGCATGGACTCAAAGCCCGGTTAGGGAGGAACCTAATAGGATGGGTCGATGAACTCCCTCACGTACTATGGGCCCATAGGACAATGCTAAAAACGAGTAACGGTGAAACACCATTCAGTTTAACCTATGGAAGCGAAGCAGTGATCCCGGCTGAGATGGGAGTCTCATCCGCAAGAACCCTCCTGTTCAACGAAGACAACAACGAGGAAGAGCTCCGGCTAAATCTAGACTTGTTGCAGGAGCGGCGAGAGACCGCAGCCATTGAGGAAGCAAAGTACAAGAAGAAAGTTGAACAATATTACAACAAAAGGGTGAAACTTTGCAACTTCAAGGTGGGTGATTTTGTCTACCGACGGAACGAGGCTAGCAGGGTCGAGAGGATTGGCAAGCTTGGTCCCAATTGGGAAGGCCCTTACAGGGTAAAAGAAGCATCCCAGAATGGTTCGTACAAGCTCGAGACTATGGATGAACGCGAGGTACCAAGAACCTGGCATGCAATCAATCTTCAAAAATGTTTTATGTAAGAAAATCCATGTAACGAAGAAATAGTTGAATGAATGAAATTTTCATGTTGTTTTGGTAACACGATCGTCATTACATTTGCAAATCCTCGGAGTAGCTAACCGAAGGACTGTAAACTTGTAAAAACTAAGTGTTGGATGCGTCCGAGAGGCAATCCCGGGGACAAATCAAAAGCGGCCATGTGCCGATGTCCTCCCATACATAAACTATAAAGGAAAAACACTCTAAGTGTTGGATGCGCCCGAGAGGCAATCCGGAGGACAAATCAAAAGCGGCTATGTGCCGATGTCCTCCCATACATAAATTATAAAAGTAAAAACACTCTAAGTGTTGGATGCGCCCAAAGGGCAATTCGGAGGACAAATCAAAAGCGGCCATGTACCGATGTCCTCCCACATGAATAATGAAAGACACTCCTAAGTGTCTAAATGTTTCATAAAAAGGTAAAACATTGTCATATGATTTAACCCTTCGGTTCGATACCGAAGGATAATATACAAAAACTTGCCTAAACACAAGGATACTAAACACATGAGCATAAAGGAATACGTGCAATATATTTCGAAAGCAAGAAATTATAAGTACATATTGTTTGTTACATGTTCAAATTACCAAACGCCCGTGACACGAATAATGTTATGCAAAAGATAAAGTGGGGAAGCTATTACAAGACTTGAAAATAATTGTTCGGTTACAAGCCCATGCCGGCATTCTGGAGGCAAAGAAACATTTAGAGAGTGGTTGTATCGACTTCGGAGTCTGCTTTCTTCCCTTCTAGGTTGTGGGATGAAGGCTCAGATTGTTCAACATCTTTCTCGGTAATATCAGAAGCTGCGGCAGAGGGGAGTTCACTTGTTACAGATGAAGATGGTCCACATTCCGGCTCCAGCTGCAGCAAATCTCCGACAGATAAGGAGTAAGAAGAAGAGATCTTGTCAACAAAGGGATAGGAGGTATCAAATAAGGCATCACAAGCAGGAACCCAAGTCTTCAAAGCATCTCTTTTGATATTCTTGACTTTGGACAACACTTGCTTCACTTGGGCCGGAGTCCTTCCGAGACCGGTGGATTTCATGAAACCCGCAGAGAAGGCTACCTACATGCTCCGCCGAGAGCCTTGCGATACTCATAACTCCTAATCAACTTCTTGAACAAGCAAGGAATCCCATCTCGAATCAACATCTGTTTATCATGTTCAGCCTGGCTGAGAAGAACTGTAAGATGTTTGTTGTTTGTCTCAGCAGCGGAAAGTTTCCCCGAAACATCTACAAGTTCATGACTCTTTAGAGAAAGTTGTTCAGTAGCCTCGGTGGCAGTCTTATTGAGAACCTCATTCTCCTTTTCAAGCGCTTGAATGCGAAGGTTCAACTCTTCCTCTCTCGTAGCACAAGTAGAATGGGAATCTTTAAGTTTCTGATGGGAGACCTTCAAACGACTCAACAACTCTTGCCCTTGGGAAAAAGACTCCTTCTCAGCAAAGTGGGAGTTGGCCATGTCAACATATTCGCTATTCAACTTCTCATAGCGTTTCATCAACTCAGCCGCGACAATTGTGCTTTGGGCGACGGACCGGCAGCTATGACGAAGGATGTAATAATTGGACATCGCCTTCAAATGTTGATCATCAACAGGAGTAGCAAGGTTATATAAGAACTCTTTAGCAGCATAGTTAGAGTTGACTCTAACGTCCTCGTTCAATCTCCAGTTCGGAACATGCTTGGGGGGATCAAACTCTTCTCTTGCTACATGCGAAAGGATTAGTACAAGCATACATACATATACAAATAAAAAGCTGAAGGCAAACGACAAAAAGAGGTGAAAAAAAAACTAACCAGCAAGTTGTGAGTCATGATCGGCATGAGGTGAGGAATGGTCACTCACTTGAACAATGGAGGGTGATTTTTCCCTTAGACCGGAACCACCAGCTGAAGCTTGAGAGTTGGGCTTAGCAACACTTATGGGTTGAGTGGAATGGGTCTTCTGGGAGTCTGCCTCAGATTCAGAATGAACAGTTTGACGACCCTTCCTTTTTATCCTTTTGTTGGATGTACTACCCTCAGCGATAGAAGAAGCTTTTCTCACCTTCGGATTCTTCTCTTGCTTCTGTTTGGCTTCCAAGATACGAGACGAAGGCTTCTCAACTAGTTGTTGGACGGGCGTCAACTTAGGAATTTCCTGACCAACAGGTAAGGGTTCAGTCACGCGAGGAGTTGGTTTCTCATTTTCTTCATAAGGCTCACCAATGTCAACAAAGCCTTCGTCAAAGGAGGGAAGATCCAAAAAATCCATGAAGCTCATTTCTGTAGAAGGTGGGAAACAAAAGCAAGGCAAGCATAAGCAAGCCCGCGTGAGTAATAATGAAGCAAGAACAAACAAAAACAAAGTATACCTTTCTTATCAGCATCTAAAAGTAACCGGCGCAGCTCCGGATGACTATAAGGGAAAGAAAGACCAGCGAGAAAAAGTAGAACTTCAGGAGGAGGACTGAATAAAATGGGTTTCTTCCCAAGAGCTTTGGCATGTGCGACATTGTACGAAGCAGGCATATTGTCGGTGACGACAAACTCGAGATGTCTCCAAGGCATAGCAAAGGGTATCGCCCGACGGTCTATTTAGAAGAACTCGGTTTTCCACTTCTTGAGGCTAGAAGTGGTCTCGGTCAAACACTTGCCATATTCTCCCTCTCCTCGACTCTCGAAGGAAAACTAGTGGCCCTGTTTACTCAGCCTAACACCCTAAACAACGTTACAGATACGGGAATCCTCGAACCAAAGCAACGCAACTCGAACATCACTAATCTATTCACGCCTATGGGAACAAGCTGAGAAATATGTACTTTGAAATACTGAATCACATTTAAAAAGAAGGTGGAGAAAGGGATCCGAAGGCCAGAGTGGTCAAGGAACTGGCGATAAATTCCAATCTTAGAATCAGGCAAGCGGTCCATTGTCAAATCCGGATCCGGAAGGCAAGGTCTTAAAAGAGAGGGGATGTTATACTTACATATCACTACCTTCAAATCATCCAGATAAACGTATATGCATGTCACACTTTGGATCACGCTTCACCGGCGGGTCCACTCTCGACTTTACGATCTCTTTCCCAGTCATCCGGAACGGGCAGATTTACATGTATAAAAGATAACGAAAGAATGGAAAATTTACCTACGAATTGTGAGAAGGAAGCAATGATGAAGAAATGACAATGGCGAAAACGGTATGAGATGAAAATGAATAGCACATATATATAGGGGTCATGGGCGAAGAAACCGAGGAGGCACTATTCACTCACGAGTCGCGAGGATAAAGATCTGCCGTTAAATTCAAAATTGCTAGACACGTGTCACAATCCCATCCTCCACTAAAGGAAAAGGAAGTCCAAAATAAGAAATAGATTCGAACCGGTTCAGAGGAAGGAACAGTTCAAAAATCAGCCCCGGACGAAGAACAAAAGACTAATTTGTTTAAAGTATCAGTCCATTATAGGTATAATGAACTAATACTTGGGGGGACATGTTCGCGTATGTGTCCGGCATATGGCCGAAGACATGTCACTGGTGCTGAGGCAATTGCCACGTAGGAGAGAGACAACAGACAAGATTCCCCATATCTTGGGAGACCTTGTTTTACCCAACAGGCAAGGCTTTACCCAGCAGATCCAGTCATGATCCGCCGCCTACTTTTACACTGTACCTGACATTAGGGTACTGTTCAATAGGCGCATATCTCAATGACGTGACTACACGGCCAGGTATGCCCTAAGCTTTGGGTATAAATACCCCAAGGCATTTACTACACACAACAACACACAGTACACAACATTTACTCCTACTTAATAATACATCTCCGGTATTCCGCACCGGATACCACTTTCACGCCGGAGCTTGGTCTCGGGTTCACACCTGGGGCGAGTTAACGTGCGTTCTATTATTGCAGGGTAGGCCAATCCTAAAAACATATCTTACACAAGACCGAAGCTAAATATCCTGGGACCTTGTGCCTGCGGAAATTTGTTTCAACAGTTATCTTTATGAAAAAATGTGCAAGATAAGTGATCGTTTTGATTTCAAATATTTTTAAAATAAATAATATATTGAACATTTGAATAACTAATAAAATTTATATCTTATATATAATAATATTACTTTTTAGAAGACCCCATTATGTAATTTCGTCAAAAGCTTAAAAAAAATAGAATCGACCTTTGAGTAATATTTTATTAAAAAAGAATCCATAATTAATATTAACCAATCGAGGGTGAACGAGGGTGTGGCTTGCTTTTTGACACAAGTTTGTGAAGACTTTCATCTCGACGTTATTTCAATTATTTCAATTTTTTTGTTTTGTTAGAAAAGTTTAAAGTAACTACATTAAGTTTTTTCTTATTTTTATCACAAACAAAATCACCTTCCTGTTTTGTCTCTTCTTTTCTTTCTTTGCTGCTAGGCGTAGCAAATTTGCACCAAACGGTAGAGAGGACTTTGCTTCCTTCCTTTGCATAAGGCTAGGTGCAGTTTGCATCAATAAGTTTTATAGCGCATGTTATCTCATTAGTCATTAGTGCCTTGTAGGGATGAACATTTCGTCCCAAATCTCGAAACCGAACTGAAACTGTGCCGGGACTATACCGAATCTCGTTCGGTACGGTACCGGTACTACGAAATAAGGTGAAAAAAAATCGGTACCATTAATTCGGTACAGGACCGGTATCAAATCGGAAAATTCCCGAGAAAAACGGGAAAATCACGATTTTCCGGTACCGGTACCGATATCCGAATCCCGTTCGGTACGGTACCGGTACCATTAAATTATGTTCGGGAGAAAATCGATACCACTAATTTGATACGGGATCGGTACGGTACCGATACTCTGCTTGTCATACAAGGCACGGTGGAGTTGATAACATGTCATAAGGCCTTAAGGCTGGTCATACAAGGCACTAATGAGATAACATGCGCTATAAAACTATGTAGTATTTGTTAACAGCAAATGTGGCTTAATTTGAACAAGAACGTTAAATTCAAATTAACTAGCACTAAGTTTAGGTATAAAAGAAATAAATCCACTAAGTAATCAAATTCTAATACTACAGATATAACAATTTTTTTCATTATCGAATTTGATTAATCCCTAATGAAATACATGACATCCCACTAACCATAACATCCACTAACCATAACATCCACTTTCATCAAGAAGATGATGATGAACACATTCTCATCTCCAACACTTTTTTATGAGAATTTGAATGCTTATAACTAACAAAAGTCGGATTATTTGCTGGCCGATATTCGGGCAACAATCTGCCCGACTTATATCTCACCCCGCAAGCGTTACACAATGTTTTAGGCCCATCAGGCCCTGCGCGCCATTGCGAGGTCTTTTGTGAAAGACAATGTTTACACCTTTTACCCTGCCCGGTTTCTTCATCATGCTCTACCAGCTTGTACACTCCCTGCCCGTAATCTTCACTTTTTGTGCTTTCACGACTTGTACTTTTGTTTGGTAAAATTAGCTCACTATCTGCTAGCCAGTAAGTTTGATTTAGCAACTGTTGAAACCTATGAAGCACGGGATCGCCTCTAAGGGTGCCGTGCCCGTTTGGGATCGGCTCGGAAGCGGGATTGCTGGTGATTCGGCTGAGGATCGAATCTTGACCGACTCCCAAATCATGGGATCGAATCTTGACCGATTCTGGAACGGATCTGCATGTTTAGCCGATTTATTAGCCTGTTTTTTTAAGGTTTGTATGGGCTGCTAATTAGTATAAATACATAACGACAATATCATATTATTCAACATCAAAGATTCATCAATCAATCGACGTTGGTATACCGTATTGTTTTCTCAGAATACATCACAAATTCACAACAAACAGAATTTCTTGGTTAATTAATTCTTAGTTTTTTTTTGAAAGATAGTAATTTGAAATTTAGAATTTACATCCATAAATATTTATTTTGAATTTTCTATAATATATTTATTTTTTTTATATATTTTTATTGCCGTATCCATGCCGATCCCTCATCTTGATTTTTTTATTTTTGCCGATTTCCGTTCCCGTATCGTTCCCGTATCCTTGTTCCGTTCCCGTTTTGGTGCAACCTTGGTTGAGACCAGTATAAAGGACTTGTACCTTTGAATTGGCTTCTTTTTTTTCTTTTGCTTCTTGCTTTGCATGGTACAACTAGTTTATGCATGGAGTGTATATTTCCAAAACTGGTTTCCTTTTTTTATTTCTGGTGTTGTTGGTTTGGTTGTACATTGTGCATCGGAAAGTTGTACCTTGTGCATCGGAAGTTGTACCTTGTGCATCGCAAGTTGTACTTTGTGGGTTTAATGGAATGCAACTTCCACTACTGGATAAACGATCTTCCACAAAGATTGAAAGCCATTCTGTGTTGGTGTCACATTATGACTTTCTAAATTAGTACTTGTGCAACAAAGACTTGTACCTTGTTCATTAAAAGTTGTACCTTGCTTTTAATAAATGAACTTGACTACTTACTTATTAAAGAAAACTAGTGAAACTCATTTTCACTTATGCATAAAGAGATATAACATGTGCATCAAGAGTTGTACGTTACTATAAATAAGGAAATAACTGAACTTGACCGATTCAATAAGAACTTAATAAAACCCTTTTGAGTAACAAAATTAAGAGGGTGTTTAGCTTATATAGCCGGCTTATGTCTTATTTGGTTTTTGGTTTATGTTTTAATTTCAAGTTTATTATACTAGTAATTTTAAACAAAATAATACATATACTTTATTTTTGTTATTTTTTATAAATTAATATATTTTCTCTCTCCACATTAACTCTAAACCCAAATTTAAATCTAAACATAAGCCACTCACTTTATAAACCTACACATAAAGTAAAACCCGACTTTAAAACAAACGGACCCTAAGTGTCTATGTCAGATAAAAATATAAAATATTTAAGTATGTCTATTTTTAAGTATTCTCATATATCTTCATAATATGGTATATATAATATTTTTGATAAATAAATGTTATTTTGTACGGAAATCTTTTATAGTAACCGATTTAATATTTATATTATAATGTCAAGATAGTAACTAAAAAACCAAATGCCACATCATCCGCTCCTAATAACTTGCTAAAGATGGACAATTTCAAAACCGAGACACACATCATCCACTCCCTAATAACTTGCTAAAGATGCACAATTTCAAAACCGAGACACCGGACAAACCGATTCAATCTCGTCACAGATCGGACCTATTAATTAAAAGTAAAAAATTTAAATAATATTAGTTCTTTCAAAATAGATTATATATTGTACAAATAATAATTATATATTTTATAGATAAAAATTATATATTTTACAAACAATAATTATATTTTTTTCTATAAACAAATGTAGCGTCAAACATTCCGTTCAAACGAGTTTCAATCTTTTTGTGAGATGTTTTGATTTGAACTTTCTCCATATACACGTCTGAGGAAAGTTTGTGCCACGTCACCCCAATTTAATTACGTTATTAAAAGATACGAATAATAAGAAGAAAAAAAATCTTCAAATACTCATCCACGGATAAAATTGGGCCACGCCACCTCATTTTCATGAGCTTTTGCTAATGATTATTAATAAATTCATTAACGTGTAGTCTGTTAATGCAACCAATGCCTAAAAACATTATTAGTATTAAATAATCTTTTTAGTTTTGATCACGACAAAGTATAAAGACATTTACCGTCAAAGACAACCGAAAGACGAATTATACAACAAACACTATCATCAAGATAATAATCATTTAAGTCTTACACAAACATATCTTAATCATGTTTAGTGATCATAGAAGGTGATTAACTTCAAAACTCATATTTATACAAATGTGACAAAAGATTTTAATAAACTTTATTTTAAAAAAATGTTTTATTAAAATGAAAAATAAAAATTTGAATATGTCATATTCCAAATGCCCTAGGTATATCCTTTGAGGGTATAAACTACCCCAGATGACATTTCTCCACTAAATGACAAAAGAGCGTAATCTACTCTAGGCGGTTCCTTAAATAGCTATGTGGTTCTTTAGTGATAATGAACCGCATGCTGGATATTGAACCGCGCCCAAAGAGCTATTATTTTTGTCTCCTATAAATAGTGGATCATATCTTCATTTTCTAAGAATCTTTTTGTACATTCTTTCTGCCCCTTTTCTTCTTTCTATATCCTTTAGTAAATGATCACTTAATTTGTTAACTATGTTTACTTATGATTATCCTCTTGATCCTCTTCTTTACTTGTTCAAAGAGAAGACCACTCACATATTTTTGATATGATTAAAGATGAAGCCTTGATGAAGACATCATTCCTTAGATCTAATCATTTTGTTTAATTGAGTCTTGTGTAGATCCAATGTATTTGTGTATACTTGGATTAGTGTTGTGTTGATCCAAGGTATTTGTGAATACTTAGATTAGTCTTGTGTAAATTCACTATATATGTGTATACTTAGATTTGTCTTGTGTAGATCCAAGTTACATGTGTATACTTGGATATGTGTTTTTGAATTGTAATAAGTGTTGTGTGTTAGTTCTCACTAAACTACAAAATGATGTGCCTCACTAAACTTGAAAGTGAAGAGTTGTGAAGATTGGTTCTAGCTTTGGATTAGGACTCGACAACTAGCCTTGTTTCAGAAAAGAAGATGGGCGGCGAAGATTGGTTCCAGCTTTCGATTAGAACTCGACATCTAACTTTGTGTCAGAAAATGGTGAAGTAAGCGACGTGTGTAGATTGGTCCTAGCTAAGATTAGGTCTCGACATTTAGCTTAGTGTCAGAAAATAATGTAAGCGAGGTTGTAAGGTTTTGTCTGCTAAGAAGGGAGCTTGTGCATATAGTGGAAATATCGAGTAAGGTTTACTCGAGGAGTGGAGTAGGAACGAAGAGAGAGCTTCATTTCCGAACCATTATAAATCTTGGTGTCATACCTTAGGTTGTTTATTTCCTTACTCTTACTTATGCTTTCATTCTTACATTGCATTTCATTGTCACTAGATATTGTTAATGCATTAGAATTAAACCTAACAACTATGAAACTAATTTTTAAGTAAAAGGTAATTTTAAAACAAACCTAATTGAAAGGATTTTTAATTAGGACCTTAAACAAGAGAAACTATTCAACCCTCCTTATAGTTTCTACAATTGGTATCAGAGCCAGGTTACTCAAGATCTTTAAAGTATATTGTGCTTTAAATCTTGGATCGATCCATTGTCTCCTCAATTTAGAAGGGTTCGTTGTACTAAATTTCTCTTTGGTCAAAACTATTTTTCAATAAAAATAGACCTTTTAATTGGTAATATAGCATCCTATCTTGATTAGTAGCTTACATGCATTTTAGATTTACTCTTGAAATATATCTACTTGTAAAACCCGCTTAAAATCCATGAATGCTTTAATTACATGAAATCATGGATTAATTAAAACTTTACATTTAATTAATACACGACATGAGCCAAGAATAATTAATGTTCGATTCCAAGTATTACATATAATATTATTTATTATTTACAAGTATTACGTATAATAAATTATACATGTCAGAATAAACACGTACGTAAAACACGAACGCACGCTACGAATAATAATGCACGTGATTTAATAAGAATCAAAAATGAAAAAATATATGTATTGTGGGTGTTTGGACGGAAACAAAGAGAAGGAAGGGTGGGCCTTGGCCCGGCCCATTAACCAAGTAAACATATACCAAAAAGGTTTCAGGAAATCACTTTTACAAGTTTTACAAAAATTTACAAAACCCCACTTCTTCGTTCTCTTTGGCCGCGACACCACAAGGAAAACACAAGGAATAAAACCAAGTTTGATATCTAATTATATCAAGGGTATTTGTTCGTGTCATTAACCTTTGTCCATTCTACGATTCGGTATTCCTAAACCTAAATCCTTAATTTATTTTTCTTTTAATCTTGATTATTTAAATGGATCCATGAACACATGATGCTAAAATAATTAAAACATGTAATTGAATCAAGTTTGGAACGGGTTTGGTTCGGGTAACAAGGGAACCGAGACCTCCATAGGTCTCAGTGTGGTTTATTCATGGCCAGCCACACCTTTTATAAGGGCAATGGCTGTTTGCCTTGCTCGACCGCAACCCCCAAGTGCACCAGCAGGGGGTGCGTTTGGTTAACAGTGGGAATCGAGAGCCCATGGCTCTCGGTGGGACTACTTTGGGCAGCAGTGGCAACCCAGCGCAAGCCGGTGGCTGCTGTTGTGCTGGCGGCGACAGGACCACAACCCTTGCGGATGTGGTGGGGTTTAGTTCGAGGCCAACCGAGACAAGGTTGTCACGGTGTGGGCTCGGCTCGGGTTCGGGTATTCACAAAAATACTACAAGGGTATGATTGGTTTAGACTTTGCAAATTAATTAATTAATTTAATTGGTATATTAAATTAATCATGTACAACTAATTTATTAATTTAATTTAGTATATTATATTAATCATGTCATGTTAGTTTAATTAGTTAAACTTAGGATATAGTTAAATAACTAATTATTCATGAAAATTAACATGGTTTATTTAATAAATAAACTTAGACTATAATAATTACTCTAAATAATTATTCATGACACGTGTTGGTTTAATTAAAATAAACTATACCTTATAATAATTATACATATAATTATTCGTGATAAACTATATGTTATGTTTATTTAATAAATAACTTATCATAAGTATTTAATTACATGTTAACCATAGTTTAATTAAATTAATATCATACTTTAATTTAATTATACAATATCAAGCTATAGTAAAGTATTATTAATATAAGACAAGTTACATTATTAATTAATAATTATTAATAAACCATGTATTATAATATTAATTAATAATTATCATGATAACCTAAAGTATTTATTAAATCTATAAACTTTACTATATAATAATTAATCATGACTTATAATTAAGCTTTAGCTTATATCACCATCTTATTAAACAAGCTTAATGCTAATTATGGAAGCGTGCTATTTATGAAAACATACTATTTATGGAAACATGCTATTTATGAAGACTTTCTATTTTTAGAAACTTACTAAATATGGAAACCTTTTATTTTTGGAAACTTACTATTTATGGAAACTTACTATTTTTGGAAAGTTGCTATATGTGGAAACCTGCTATTTTTGAAAAGATACTATATATAGAAACCTGCTATTTTTAGAAAGTTACTCATTATGAAACATCAAGTAAAATAACATATGAAACATGAATTACATTAATCAAGAACACATGAAAACACTAAGAAATACATGATAGCACATGAAACAGTAAAACAAGTCAAGAACATGTAAAACAAGTCAATAACATGTAAAACAAGTCAAGAACAAGTAATACAAGACAAGAGCAATGATAGGTGTGAAAACACCCATCCTTTTACCACTTATTTCTTGCTAAAACAAGACCAAAACGCGTATTTAATTTCATTTGTTTGGAATTATGCGTGGTTTGTGTGTTTGTTGTGTTTTCAGAGCCAACCGGATAAATATTAAAGAAAATATGGGATTGCACGGGTTTTATCGAAGAAAAAGACTCAAGACAAAGTCTATTGTCCAAGAGATGCAAAAGATGAAGTCAATGGGCATATTTGAAGATTTATCGAAGAAAAGTACCAAAGATGGAAGATTTACATATGTCGAAGGAACTCAAGTCTATTCAACGAAGAAATTAAAAGACGAGTTGAATTTAATCGTCGACAAATCCCGAATCAGAATCGAAAATGTCAACTTTACTGAAAAGACGAGAAGACGAAAAGAAAGAAGAAAGCCCACTCACCAACCAACCACTAGGCCTATAAATAGGATCCACCTTCACACATTTGGAGCTAGTTTTTAGTTTTTTCATTTTCCAGTCTTTTCTTTTCTTTCGTAGGAAGCCAACACCATTAAGGTGTTGGTGATTTTTCATTCTTGTTGAATCTTTGATTTTGTAAGTTTTTAATCTTTTCTTTTGTTTACTCTACCTTAAACAATCAATATAATCCTTCCATTAATCTTGTTCATCTTCATCTTTTTGATTTAAAGTTTCAAGTTCTTATTTGGTTGATTTTAATCCATTAAAGTTATTGGGTTTTGTGTTTTTATTGTTGGGATTTGATGTTTATGGTTGATAAATGATTAGTGTTTAGTTTGGTTTAAATCTTTTGGTTAAATTTGGCTTGTTTGTGTTAAAAATCGTATTCCCCTGTTCTTCGATGTTCTTCATTTCCCAGATTCCGGATCAACCCTTTATTCCGAATCAAGCACTGTTCACTTTTTATTCCGTATCAACTAGGGATGAGCTCGGGACCAATCCCGTCCCGATCCCGTCCCGATTTTTTCCCGATCTAAAAAGTTATGTACCAATCCCGTACCCGAACGGGATTCGGGTATCGGTACCGGTACCGGGAAATCGGGATTTTCCCGTTTTTTCCGGGAATTTCCCGATTTGGTACCGATCCCGTACCGAATTAGTGGTCCCGATTTTTTTTTCACCTTATTTTGTAGTCCCGATCCCGTACCGAACGGGATTCGGGTATCGGGAATCGGTACGGTTCCGGGAACGGTTCGGGTTCGGATTCGGGATTTGGGTCAAAATGCTCATCCCTAGTATCAACCTTGTTCATCCGGAATATTTTATATTCCGGATCAAAACCTTTCATCCGGAATAATCAATTATTCCGGATCAACCCTTTATTCCGAATCAACCGTTTCTTATTATTTATTCCGGATCAAGTCCCTTCGTTTGGAATATTTGTCATTCCGGACCAATCTCTTTATTCGGAATACTTTACTATTCCGGATCAGCATCTTCATCCGGAATATTGGATATTCCGGATCAGTCATTTCCTTCAAAACATTCTGAATCAACCTTTATTCCGGATCACCAATTTTATTCCGGATCAATTCGTTCATCTGGAATAATTAATATTCCGGATGAGTAGAAACATTCCGCATCAAGGTTTTTCCCCATTTATTCCGAGTCAGCAAAGTTATTCCGCATCAAGCTCTTATTCCGCATCAACCACTTTATTCCGGATCAACTTTCTATTCCGAATGAAGTGTTTTCTAGTAAGGGGTATTTACTGTTTCTGTTTTACTGTTTAATTTTAATTCGATTTCAGTCTGATTTTATTAACTGCTTTCAGTCTACATTTATATCTTTGTGCATTTAAACCTTTTTAGTAGAATAGAAAACCAAACCCTTTTTTGTAACCAAGAACAATCATTCCACTTGGAGCTGTGATCAATTCGAGAAGATTCCGAGAATTTAATCTGAACCCAAGCAAAACACTTGTATCAAATGGCGCCGCTGCCGGCTCTTCTCGTAAAGATTAACAGTTTTTTGTGAGAACTTGGATTTTGGGATCCGTTCTCCGTGAACGTTATTTTTTCATCATCAAAACTTTTCAAAAATCCTAAAAAATATAAAATTTTCAAAAATACAAAAAAATTAAAAAACATAAAAACCAAAAATATTTCTTGTTTGCTTTGTTAGTTCTTTTGCAGGTGTATGCGTACACGATCAACGTCTTATCAAGAGCCCGAGCCTCTCGAAGACTTAGACATGGCCGGTGTACACAACAACAACAATAATCCACCTCAAAACAACAATAATAACAACAACAATGAACCTCTACCGGGCAATCGCCCGATGATTGAACTTTTGCAAGCACATGTGGAGGGCAACAATGATCCAATTGTCATACCCGCGATTGCAGCCAACAACTTTGAGCTCAAATCCGACTTTATTCAGATGGTCTCTGCTCAACCATTCTTGGGACGTACCATTGATGATCCTCATGACCACATCAAAAGGTTCCTGCAACTCACGAATACGGTCAAATTCAATGGTGTTCCACAAGAGGTAATCCGTTTACAACTTTTTCCTTTCTCCTTAGAGGGACAAGCCCGGCATTGGCTTGCAAAGGAACCGCCACAAAGTATTCTGACGTGGACGGATTTGGAGACCAAATTCATAAACTACTTTTTCCCACCCTCTCGTACTACCGCTTTGCGGAATGAAATTATTAATTTTGAACAAAAGTACGATGAGTCTTTTAGTGAATCTTGGTACCGTTTTAAAGACCTTTTAAGAAAGTGCCCACAACATGGTTTTACCAAAGTGCACCAAATTAATACTTTTTACAATGGTTTAAGCATGAATGACCAAGATTCACTAAATAGTGCCTCGGGGGGTAATATTTTGGTTAAGAGTTCTAATGCCGCTTGGGATATTATTGAAAATAAGTCTCGTGTGCAAACCAAGAGTGTTCGGACCAATGCCGCCAGTGCTAGTACTAGTGACAACGACAAGCGACTTGACAAAATTACGTCGCTTCTTGAATCGCTTGCTACCCAAACTGCTAGCAACACCAACAGCATCAACGCTAAAAACGCTCAAGTCAATGCTGTAAGCCAACCATGTGAAATATGCGGGGGTCCTCACTCTTACACCACTTGTACCACCACCCAAGACTATCCTTCTGAGAATGTTAATGCAGCATACGGTACCTATCCTCCGGCCGCTTATCAAGCTCGTCCTCAAGGTGACCGCAACTTGCTTAGCTACCGCTCAAACAACTTTCTTTCCCCGCCCGGTTTTCCTCCTAACAACGCAAACCAACAACAAAACCTCAATCGCCCTCCTCAACAACAACCTCGTGCACCATACCAACCACCTCAAAGACAACCATATCCACCTCAAAGAAACAACCAAGTTTACCAACAACCTGCTTATCAACCACCCACCTACAATGCTCCTCCCAACCAACCCACCGCATTACACCAAGATATTGGAACCTACATGAGGACTAATGATGTGATCATGGACAATCTCTAGCGGGAAGTGCTCAACTTGAAAGCAGACATGGTGAAACAAGGGAACGATCTTCGAGCTGATATGCGAAACACTTTGGCTAGTCAAACGAATGATTTAAGGAACATTATGGCTGGTTTCTTCCAAGGTAATCAATCCTCTTCTTCGGGTACTCTTCCGAGTAACACCGTTGCGAATCCAAGAGGGGAGATGAAAGCAATCACTACTCGCAGTGGCAAAGGTACCAAGGAACCCGAGCTTCCTATACCTCCACCGGTGATTGTGACTAAGGAAAACGAGTCACCTACTCATATTCCTCAACCTTATATTTCCCCAATTCCTCCACCTCTTACTTCTACCCCTCCTCCACCCAAGGATGTGAGTGATCCTTCGATCCCAAAGCCTTCCTCTTCTTCCGATATACCTTATCCCTCAAGGTTGAGGAAAGAGAAGCTCAAAAGCAAGGACGATATTCAGGTTTCGAACTTTCTCAAAATGTTTAAACAATTGAATTTCAACATCTCCTTCGCTGAGGCTCTCGCTCACATGCCTAAATATGCGAAAATGTTCAAAGATCTTCTTAGTGACAAAGAAAAGCTTCTTGATATCGCTAATACCCAACTTAATGAGAATTGCTCTGCAGTGCTCTTAAGGAAATTGCCAACCAAGCTTGGTGATCCGGGTCGTTTCTTAATCCCTTGCAACTTCCCGGGAGTAGAAAATTGCATGGCCCTAGCCGATCTAGGTGCCAGTATTAACTTAATGCCTTTAAGTGTTTGGAAGCAATTATCTTTCCCTGAGCTAGTCCCCACCAAAATGACTTTGAAATTAGCTAACCGTACGGTTGCTTATCCAGTGGGGATAGCCGAAGACGTTTTTGTAGGATTCGACAAATTCACTTTTCTTGCCGATTTCGTCGTCGTCGACTACAAGATGGACCCTCGTGTTCCATTAATCATGGGACGTCCATTCCTGAGGACCGGTCGCACTCTCATCGATGTTGAAGCCGGTGAGCTTATCATGAGAGTTGGTGACGATCAAATTGTCTTCAACATGGGAAAGCTTTCTAAACAGCCTTATTCATACGAGAGTGTTAATTGTATCGACGTTCTTGATGAGGCTTGTGAAGAACACTTCAAAGATGCTTGAAAAAGTATTCCTACCTCTCCTCCCAATGTTGAGACCGTTTCCTCTATCGATTCATCACTAACTCTATTTAGAGAAAGTGATTTTCTTTGGAAAGATCTTGAAGCCACCATGGGAGATGTGAACTTAGAAGATGACGATTCTCCCACCGATTGGGATGAAGACATTCGTCTATTGAGAAACTTCTCAAAGAGGACCATATTTCTCCACCATCTCCCAAGGCTATTGCTATCGATGCTCCGAATTTGAATACGCCTCCCATCGACAATCCTCCGGATTTAGAGCTTAAGTACTTACCGTCCCATCTCGAGTACGTGTTCCTTGAAGAAAAGAAGAAGTCGCCTGTCATCATTGCGAAGGACTTGAAAGAAGAAGAAAAATCTCGCCTCATCACCGTGCTTAAAGATCATAAGAAAGCAATTGCTTGGAAAATTTCCGATATCCGCAGAATTGATCCAAACTTTTGTACTCACAAGATTCTCATGGAAGATGAATTTAAACCCGCAATCCAGAACGAAAGAAGGGTTAATCCTCGCATTCATGACGTCATCAAACAAGAGGTTATCAAACTTCTTGATGCCAGCTTGATTTATCCTATCTCGGATTCGCCATGGGTAAGTCCCGTCCATTGTGTGCCCAAGAAGGGCGGAATAACCGTTGTTCCCAATGAACACAACGAGTTGATTCCTACTCGTCTCGTTACTGGGTGGAGAGTTTGTATCGACTATCGCAAGCTCAATGATGCCACGAGAAAGATCACTTTCCTCTTCCTTTCATGGATCAAATGCTCGAGCGTCTAGCGGGTAATGATTATTACTGCTTCTTAGACGGTTTCTCCGGGTATTTTCAAATTCCCATCGATCCCAAAGACCAAGAAAAGACCACATTCACTTGTCCCTATGGAACATTTGCTTACAAACGCATGCCTTTCGGTTTATGCAATGCTCCTGGGACGTTCCAAAGGTGCATGATGGCTATCTTCCATGACATGGTTGAAGAAACTATGGAAGTATTCATGGATGATTTCTCGGTTTATGGCGATTCTTTCTCTGCTTGCCTTGCCAATTTAGAACGTATGCTTCAGCGGTGTGAAGACACTCGCCTTGTTCTTAATTGGGAAAAATGCCATTTCATGGTAAAAGAGGGCATCGTGCTTAGACACAAAATCTCCAAAGCCGGTCTTGAAGTGGACCGTGCTAAAGTCGATGTTATTGCTAAATTGCCTCCACCTTCAACCGTGAAGGGTGTGAGAAGTTTCCTTGGTCATGCGGGCTTCTACCGTCGCTTTATCAAAGATTTTTCTAAAATCGCTCGCCCGATGACCCACCTCTTGGAAAAAGATACTCCTTTTATCTTTTCCAAAGAGTGTATTGAAGCCTTCAACCTTCTTAAGGATAAGCTAACTAAGGCACCGGTCTTGGTTACCCCTACTTGGGAGCTGCCTTTCGAGTTGATGTGCGATGCTAGCGACTATGCTATTTGAGCGGTTTTGGGACAAAGAGTGAATAAACACTTCCAACCAATCCACTACGCTAGCAAGACAATGACAGGGGCTCAATTGCATTACACGACAACCGAAAAAGAGCTTTTAGCTGTTGTCTATGCCTTTGAAAAGTTCCGCCCCTATCTTGTCCTTTCCACCACAATCGTTTATACCGATCATTCCGCGTTGAAGTACTTGTTAACTAAACAAGATTCCAAACCAAGACTTCTTCGCTAGGTTTTGCTACTTCAAGAATTTAAAATCGAACTTCGTGATAAGAAGGGAGCTGAAAACCTAGCCGCGGATCATCTCAGTAGACTTGAGGATCCTTATCAAGGGGATCATCTGAACAAAGAGATCAATGACTCTTTTCCCCTGGAGACCTTAATGTCTATCAATTCGAATCAAGATGAGACCCCGTGGTTTACGGACCTTGCAAACTACTTGGCGGGTGGAATTCTCATTGACGGGTTAACGTCCCAGCAAAAGAAAAAGTTCTTCAAAGACATTAAGACTTACTTTTGGGATGACCCGTATCTATTCAAACAATGTGCTGATTTGATCATTCGCCGATGTGTTGATGGACTGGCAGCTTTAGACATTCTCGAAGCTTGCCACAAAGGACCCACCGGTGGTCACTTTGGTCCCAACTACACCGCCAAAAAAGTGTTTGACTCGAGATGTTATTGGCCCACCATTGATCGTGATTCTCACGAGATGGTTAAACATTATGATGCTTGCCAAAAACAAGGCAAGATCACACATAAAGATGAGATGCCTCAAAATTTCATACAAGAATGTGAAATCTTTGATGTATGGGGCATCGACTTTATGGGGCCATTCCCTTCCTCTAAAGGAAACAAATACATCCTTGTAGCCGTTGACTACGTTTCTAAATGGGTTGAAGCCAAAGCTTTACCCACTAATGACGCAAGGGTGGTTTGTAACTTTTTGAAATCACTGTTCGCTAGATTCGGTGTGCCTCGTGCCATTATTAGTGATCGCGGGACTCATTTTTGCAATGATCAATTTGCAAGAGTCATGGCTAAGTATGGTGTCAATGATCGTCTTTCCACCGCATACCACCCACAAACTAATGGCCAGGCTGAAATCTCTAACCGAGGATTAAAGCGAATTCTTGAACGAACCGTGGGAGAGCATCGTGCCTCATGGGCCGATAAACTTGATGATGCTCTGTGGGCTTTTCGTACCGCTTACAAGACTCCGATTGGTTGTACACCATATCGTCTCGTGTACGGGAAAGCATGCCACCTCCCCATTGAGTTGGAGCACAAGGCTTACTGGGCCTTGAAGTGGGCTAATTTCGATATCAACAACGCCGGTGACCTACGCAAGATCCAACTCAATGAGCTGAATGAACTCCGGAATGAGGCTTATGAAAATTCTTTGATCTATAAGGAAAAGACTAAGCTCATTCACGACTCTAAGATTAAAAACCGAGAGTTCCAAGTTGGAGCCAAAGTTTTACTCTTTAACTCTCGGTTGAAAATCTTTTCGGGCAAGCTGAAATCTCGTTGGTCCGGCCCATTCACCATTGCCCAAATTTTTCCATATGGTACTCTCGAGCTCGCTCAACCTAATGGACCCAATTTTAAGGTGAATGGCCAACGAGTGAAGTTGTACTTTGGTGAGGACATCTCTCCTGAGATGATTCCATCCCTCACCACGTTTCCCATGAACTAATTTTGGGTCGAGTCAGGCTTGTGACTCGGTTATAAAAAACAAGCGCTCCTCGGGAGGCAACCCGAGTATCTATCCTTTTCCGTTTTAACCTCCTAAGTGTAGGGGGACCTCTATAGGTTGTTTGTGTTTGTGTGGTGATGTGATTACATGGATTAATGCACTTTTGGAACCTTTGAAGAACCGTGCTCCCGTGCTATCCGCAATCCGGTTCTATCTCTCAACTATCGTGATTCAATTTTCTTCATACTCACATTTGAAATTGATCACTTTAGTCGTCCCTTCCTTAACTTGATTTAACCAACGTGCACAATGTCATAAGTGTAGGGGAAACTTTTCCCACATGCTTAAACATTGAGGACAATGTTTATCTTAAGTGTAGGGGGGACTTCTATCGAAGTTTTAAGTGGACTTTTCCATGAAAATGCCTTCATTTAACCGTAAAATCATCTTTTTCAGCATTTTTCAAATTTTTAATTAACTTTGGCCATTTAGTCGTAATTTTTAAATTTTTATCGTTACTTTCATATGTATATATCCCACAATAAAGTCAAAAATATTAATAAAGTGGTGTAGCTAGTTTTGAAGTCTTTGGCATATTAGGCCCGTTGCGATTATTTTGACTCAACCCGAATAGACTTGTCCAAGTTTATTCTAGCTAGTATCCTTAACCATGTAGACCTTAATTGGTTTATTAGGCTAAGCATCCACGAGTCTCATTACTTGAGATTTTAAATTGTGGAGAACGAGAAATGATAGAGTCAATTATAAGTCGGTATTCTTGCACAAGCTCACTTGGTGTAATTATTTGCCTATTCTCCCATCACTTGCTAATAATTTATCTGCAATAAGTAAGGTCGTACGATTTAAAAAGTTACTTAGCTTCTAGCCCAAGATCGTTTAAAAGTTGCTCGGTAATGATAAGAGTTCATAGCCAAGGCATAACTTATGAAGCGGGGCGCGAAGATTGGCGAGTCCAAAAAGGCCCTAACAAGGCATGAGGATTCCATTTTATTGCTAAAGATCCAAGGTGATGTGAAAAGCATTATTCCCAAAATCAATATGAAGGATCAAGACTCACGACGAAAAGCAATCAACTCCCATAAAGATCATGGAGAAGTCTATCCGAAAAGACCCTAACAAGGTATGAGGATAAATAGATCCAAGTCCGAAAAGGAGGCGGATCGTTGTATCTCAAAATCCCAAATAACGATTGAAGAAATAATGATGAAGTCGTGGTCAACAAAGTTGGAGTATCCCTCAAAAGTCTCCAAGTGAAGAAACTCTATTAACAAAGAGAAGACCATTATCTCAAGAACGTCTCTCAAAGATATGAAGTATGAAGTACATGCCAAATATCGGCCCGAGAAAGGTCTCAAATCGTGAAGCGAGTTATGCCAAGATATGAACTTTTTGATATCCCGAGAAGCAGTTTTAAGAGATTTTGTCCTTTAGTTAACTATTAATAAAATCGTCCTACTTTGCTTTCAGCCTAAATAAACTATCGCAATAAGTCCAAAAAATGCATCTTCATGATCATTCTAAGACAAAAATAAAATATAAGAGATACACCTAGGAATAAGGGAGTTTAAGCATATAATTAAGCCATGTGTGTAAGTGTTTGATTTGCTAACTTATAATAACAATGATCTCGTTTTTAAGCTTAGTTTGGGGAACGTGAAACTTGAGGGTGATAAATCTTCGCAACACCAAAGCCCTAATGTAAGTCCTTGATCTCTTTGAAAGTTATTTCCATATAGCTATTTTCAAGTGAAAATGGTTTTCTATCCTTTTGTTTACTTTAAAGTTTTAATTTCTCTTAGTACTTTAATTTTTGTTTAGTAGTATTTTAATAAGGCCAAGGTTGATTGATTATGAGAAAAGTGTAAATTTGCTTTGTCACTAAGCATTGCATGAGGGCATGGCAATGGTTAAGTGTAGGGGATTTGATATGTGTGAAAACACCCATCCTTTTACCACTTATTTCTTGCTAAAACAAGACCAAAACGCGTATTTAATGTCATTTGTTTGGAATTATGCGTGGTTTGTGTGTTTGTTGTGTTTTCAGAGCCAACCGGATAAATATTGAAGAAAACATGGGATTGCACGGGTTTTATCAAAGAAAAAGACTCAAGACAAAGTCTATTGTCCAAGAGATGCAAAAGATTTGAAGTCAATGGGCCTATTTGAAGATTTATCGAAGAAAAGGACCAAAGATGGAAGATTTACATATGTCGAAGGAACTCAAGTCTATTAAACGAAGAAATTAAAAGACGAGTTGAATTTAATCGTCGACAAATCCCGAATCAGAATCGAAAACGTCAACTTTACTGAAAAGAAGAGAAGACGAAAAGAAAGAAGAAAGCCCACTCACCAACCAACCACTAGGCCTATAAATAGGATCCACTTTCACACATTTGGAGCTAACTTTTAGTTTTTTCATTTTCCAGTCTTTTCTTTTCTTTCGTAGGAAGCCAACACCATTAAGGTGTTGGTGATTTTTCATTCTTGTTGAATCTTTGATTTTGTAAGTTTTTAATCTTTCCTTTTGTTTACTCTACCTTAATCAATCAATATAATCCTTCCATTAATCTTGTTCATCTTCATCTTTTTGATTTAAAGTTTCAAGTTCTTATTTGGTTGATTTTAATCCATTAAAGTTATTGGGTTTTGTGTTTTTATTGTTGGGATTTGATGTTTATGGTTGATAAATGATTAGTGTTTAGTTTGGTTTAAATCTTTTGGTTAAATTTGGCTTGTGATGAGATGGCATTTGTACATGATCTCATCGTCCAAAACGGCCTTTAATTGCATTAAATATCATAAAATATGCCAAATATATGCTCGTGTTTGTTACTTGTGTATTTTTAGGTACGGATATTGAGGAATTGATAAAAGATCACAAGAATCACTCAAAAACGAACACGGGAAACGAAGTCGCACAATGAACCGGGCCCAAGTTTGGAATTTTGCAAAATGACCCTTGAAGAATTGAAGATTGTCAAGTTTAGTCCCTCATCTTTGAAGAACTTGTCACAATTGACCCTCCAAATATCAATTGTACAAGAATGGTCCTTAATGTTTGAAGATTGTACAAGATCAGTCCCTGAAATTCGAAGAATTTACAAAAGAAACCCTTGGATAAAGCTTTGGAAGTAATTGTGCCAAATATGACAACTTTCCAAAAGTTGTCTAGTGCAATTTTGGCGCTGATAGACTTAATTACAAAGTGAAAGAAAATGGAAAACTTGGGGACCCTTTCTGCCAACCAACCAAACTTTCCCACCCACTCAGGCCTTGACACGTCACCATAATCCACCCACTTACCCAATACCCTACCCAAACCCGTCCACCCACCCATGTCCAACCCGGTTTAACTTATTAAACCAAGTCAAACTTTCCAGTCAACACCCCCACTTCCCACCAAAACACCCTTTTTAAATAAACCCTTTCCATAAACAGATTAAACTTCCTCTAATTAGCTATAAACCCTAATTATTTCCCAGACCTAATCACACCTAAACGAAAGGGGTTTTGTCCCATCTAGTCCAGATCCTTAATTGAGGTCACCCTCATCACATCCCACACCCAAACCGTGACCCTGGACAACCCCATGTGAAAGTGGACCCCTCCCCTGCTCACGTCTCACTCACCCAAACCCAAAACCCGACCAAACCAACATCCCAGATCATCCCCTTGGTCCCCAAGCTTAAATTAACGTCCAAGATCAACAAAGAAGAGCTGGCATCCAACAACAAAGTCACATGGCACGAATTTGACCAAATTCAGTCAAGGACTCAAGGGCTTTTTAGGCATTTCATTAACTAGGGTTTTAGTATTCTAGAGAGTTCTTTTCAGTCTATAAAAGGAGGATGAGGCTTGTTCATTCCCCTTGGTTCCAGTTTTTTTAGCTTTTCACTTGTAATCCCTTTTTAATGAAATAAAAGTTTGGTTTTTGTGTTAAACAAGTATAATTCCTTTTTAGGTTTGTTAAAAGTTGTGTATTGTGTTAAAAGCTAAGAAACTGAGTTCCATTTTATCATTGTGAACACTTGTGTGTTTTGAGGTTTTTCAAAAAGTTTTTCAAAGGTTTTAAATATTGGTTCAAATTTCTGAAATCAAACTCCCTTGAAGTGAAAGTGGAAAGGAAGTTTTGATTTGTGAGTTTTGATTTGTTTAAAACCTGTTAAGTTTCAAAGGTTATTGGGTTTCAAAAGTTTGTAAGTTTCAGAAAATCAGAAAAGTGTGTATTTTCTTTGTGTTTGATCTTGTTCTTAGCAGGATTGTTGGAGTGGGTTGTTGTTAAAGGTTCAGCTCAGGCCCCAGCCTGATTGGAGGTGGTTATTCAACCACCGAGGGACTTGGATGTAAGTCCCTCAAGGTAAAAAACCCCTTTTCATTTTTAGTTTTTCAGATTTTGGGCATTTGCATGATTTATATGAAACTGCATGTTAAGTGTGTTTATATGGTTTTATTTGTGTTTAAATGGTATGATATGCATGTTAGATGCTGTTTGAATCAGTTTAAGTAAGTTTTAAAGTGTTTTGGTTTGAAAAAGTTGGATAACAAGTTTTTAAAGGGGTGTTTGGATACGGGTTTAATTAAGTAAGATTGATAGATTTTGAGTTTTTAAACCTGTTAGAAATACTTGGTAGGGGTCAATAGGTTGTAAGATAGCTTTGGTTATCAGTTTGGTACAAGTTGAACAAGTTTGGATGATAAAAAGATAAAAATCATAGCAATATCATAAAACTGCTTGTGTGACTGATTTTGATGAATTGTGTGCCTGAATTTTGTAAGACTGCTAGTTTTTAGGTTGTTTAAGGAGTGTGAATCATTGATTTGTCACTTGCTTAACTTGTGTACAAAATTTGAGCCTTAGAAATCCAGATTTGTGCTTGTAATTGTGCCTGCAAAATCTCAGCTTGCATAGGTCCTTAATCAGAAACTTGTTTGCATTCTTTGTGAGATTTCTTGGCTAACTGCTTGTTGATTTGTGTTGTGCTTGACTCCTTGTACTCCAAAGAGTACAAGGGTGCCCTTTGTTCCATAAAAATCATCACCAAACAAGCACAAAACCAAGTCCTCTTGGTTGTTCACTTGTTCATCAGAAACCAAAGCCTAACTGGGCATATTTGAGCTTCTATTTGATTCAATCCTTGGTCAAATTAGGTTGTTTTTGTGTTTTTGTAGCCTATAAGTGTTGCTGTTTGAGTTTTAAAAAGAAAAAAAAAGAAAATAAAAACTAAAAACTTCACCCTGCCTGGACTCGAACCCCCGACCTGCAGCTCAGGAGTGAGGGGTTCTACCAGTGATCTAGATGAGTTTTTACGTTAAGCTTTCATTTCATTAGTTACTTAACACGTTTTTGTTTTATGCTTGTTTAAATAAGCCGTGGGCTTTTAAGCTTATTCTGGCTTATTGAATAAGCATTTTTGCTTCCTTTCATTTTTCCTAGGATAATATTAGAGTTTAGGATTTTTCTGTTTAAAAATTTTATTTTTCCCTTTATTTAATCATTTATTAGGATTATTTTTGTATTAAATTTTAGAAAGTAATTAAAAAATAGCAAACAGTAATATAAAAATCCAAAAAAATAGTTTTTAGGTTTTAATTAAGTTATTTGAGGTTTACATTCAAAAAAGTTTTCAAAAACTTTAGTTTTTAATTTTATATAATTTTAGGGTTTTTAGACAACTTTAAAAATTAATATAAAATTAATTAAAAGGTTTTAGGAACTTTAATTTGCATTTTCTTCTTAGTTAGAATATTTAGGATTTTTGAGAATTTTTTAGAATTTATTTAAGAACTTCTTATTTTTTAGAATATTTTAATATTATTTTAATCATAAAAATTCAAAGTTTTATTTTTAACTTTTTTTCATTTTTCCTAGGTTATAAACATTAAAATAGGAACTTTGTTACTTTCCAATTAATTTTTAGGCTTTTCAATTAATTTTTAGAATTAATTTAAGATTTAATAGATTTTAATAGTTTTTAGGAGTTTAAAAATAGCTTAATTTGGTTTTAAAATTTTTAAAAATAGTTTTTAGCTTGATTAGGTCATTTTTGAGGTTTACAAACTATTAAATCTTGTTTAGGGTTTTTTAATATTTAAAAGTGATTTTTAGGGCTTTAATTAGCATTAAAAAGTCATTATTAAATTAATTAAAAGGTTTTGGCAAGTTTGGATTTTTTGTAAACTCTTAGAATTTTATTGTGGATTTTTAGTAATTTTTAGGAATTTTTAGGTTAAAATTGTAAATTTTGTCGTTTTTACGTTTCTACGTCTTAACTTTCTAATAGTGTTTTTGCCTATTTTTCTATTTTTTTTTCGTCTTCGTCATTTTCTCTTCTCCTTTCTTCTCATTAATAATCAAAAACAAAATCAATCAATTCAATTCACAACACACGTGCCTCCTCGAGAGAACGATACCCATTTGGGTCATAACTTGTGATTTTCCTAAATCGCTCGTTAACGCTTACCACTATTTGTGTTGCTTTGTTTTTCCTAAAATAAAGTATATACAAAATCACTATATCATTTTGGCGCCGCTGCCGGGGAGGCGTGTTGTGTTTTGATTGAACCATTGTTGTTTTCTATATTAGCCATAATAGTATTTGTATTAGTAGCACTCTACTAATACGTATTATCATTTTTTGGTTTTTGTGTGAATATTATTACTATATTGTATACGTAGAACAATAAATACACAAGTACTCCAAATACGTGAGCAATCACAACCTTGATTCGGGATTTCATCACTCGATCATTGTATTCGAATCTCAAACCAAAGAAAAAAAGGCAAAAATAGATAAATACTTTCGTGAAGCTTGATTTTGATAATACAAACTTTAAGGTGGGTATAAGGCGGTTGTATTTCACAACCTAAAGGAAAAAGGCTCTTAAGTGCTTCGCGCCGCCTCGTTTCCTCCGCTTGCTTGTGCGTATTTGATTTTGAGAGTGAATCGAGGGTTTTGCCGCCCAAAGTATTACTACATATCATATATATTTTCTTGGTTTCTATTTGATTAAACCCTCTTGAACGATTTGGTGTTCCACCATCGTTCTAAAGTTATCGAAGGCGTTCACTCCACGTGATCGTTTTCATTCCTTGAGGCCTTTTTAATCAAGAGATTTGATTAAGGAGGAGATTTGTGGACTCATTGTCTACTTAATACATTTCACCAATTTCCAAAAAAGTTAATACCATCAAAAACCACAAAAAAATTGAAAAAACACAAAATACCAAAAAGAATCTTCTTTGCTCGTCTCCACGTTGTACGTGACGTTTATGCTCACTCGTAATCAAGCAAAACGTGCACGTAGACGCAAGAACAAAACTCCTACTAAAACTCATTCTAGTGAGGAGTCTCCAAGTGAGGAACCTATTGTAGAACAAGAAGCTATCATGGCTAATCGTACTATGATGGAGTTGCTTCAAGCACCCACCGAGGGTTTTGGAGAGGCCATTGTGATTCCCGCCATCCTTGCGGAGAACTTTGAGATCAAGACGGGTTTAATGTCTATGCTTCAAGCAAACAAGTTTCGCGGTCACGAAAAAGACAACCCACATTATCACATTAGGCAATTTAATCGTCTCACCGCGACAAGCAAGTTTAAGGATGTACCACACGATGCCATAAAGATGATGTTGTTTCCTTACTCGTTAGATGGACCCGCCAAGATTTGGCTTGAGAAAGAACCGCCGAATTCGATTTTGACATGGGCCGATCTCGTGTCTAAATTTGTGAATCAATTTTTTCCACCATCTAAGACAACACATTTGAAAAACGAGATTTCACGTTTTACACAAAGACCAAATGAAAGTTTTTCAATGGCTTGGGAAAGGTTTAAAGAAATGTTACATGAATGTCCACACCATGATTTTTCCGAATTGCATCAAATTGAAACTTTTTATAATGGGCTTAATGATCATGAACGAGATTATTTAAATGCCGCCGCGGGTGGTAATTTTTTGTGCAAAACGACCAATGAGGCTTTGAAAATCATAGAAAATAGGTCTAAGGTCTATAGCCCTCGTAACACACCGAGTGTTGCCAATTTGGGCTCGTCATCATCTCGTTCCATTAATGCCTTGCAAGATGAAGCAAATGAGGAGAATCGGTTTTTCGATAGGTTTTCGACTCTTATGTCTCATTGGAAAGCTCAAGAAGCTTCAAATCCCGCTTCGGTTAAAGCGATTGCTAAGAGTTGTATTTCATGTGGTGGAGCTCATGATTTTTCCGAGTGCATTACCGCGGATGGTAACACTTCGAATGCTTATGTAGCCACGGGAACTTATAACCAAATCGGTCAAGGTTCCCGCCAAAATCAAGCTCCACAAAATCAAAATGCTAATAACTATCGAAACAACAATCAAGGTGGAAATTACCAAGGAAATCAAAGAAACTATAACAAAGGTAATTACCAAAGTGGAAATGGGCAAATTTCAAACCAAAACCAAAACCGTGATTTTCAAAACAATGCCCAAGGTTTTCAAAACGATCACACCAAAAATCTTCAAGGAGAATTTTTGAATTATGCAAAGGCTAATGATGCTAAGTTTGACAATATGCAACGTGAAATGGTTAGCTTAAGATCCGAGTTGAAAAACGAGCTTAAAAACGAACTTGCTAATGAACTTAAAACTCATGCTAATAAAATGGAAGGAAATGTCACACGACTCCAACAAAATCAACAAAAAATGGAGCAAGGACAACATGAGATTAAGCAAGAGTTGTTAAAAGCGGATGCTAGGCAATCTAAGTTTGAAGACCGAATGGCTAAAATGTTTGAAGCTATCATGTGTAAGCCCTCTTCTTCGGGTGGTCTTCCTAGTGATACCATCGTAAACCCGAAAGGAGAATTGAAGGTTATTACTACTCGTAGTGGTAAAACTTTCAAAGAACCCATTTCTCGTCCAAGTACTTCTATGGAGAAGGAAAAAGAGAAAGAACCCGAGGTTGTGGTTGAAAAGGAGCAAATTCAAAGCCCACGAAGTACCGCTCAAACCACACCTACGGTTGAACCTACACCAATCATGGAACCCGAGATTCCAAGGCTGATGCCTAATTTGCCCCAACCCACACCACCTTTACCCTACCCATCAAGACAAAACAAGGAAAAGGCACAAGAACGAAATAATTATCAATTTGAACTCTTTATGAAAATGTTTCGTGACTTGCATTTTAATATAAGTTTTGCCGACGCCTTAGTCATGATGCCTCGATTTGCCGCGAACTTCAAAAGTATGTTGAATAACAAAGAAAAATTGCAAAAATCGTCTAGTTGTTCATTGGTTTTTCTAAGCCGCATACCTCAAAAAGTCGGTGATCCTGGAAAGTTTTTAATCCCATGTGCTATCCAAGACATGGAAGAATGATACGCCTTGGCCGATCTTGGTGCTAGTATTAATTTGATGCCTCTTGAGATTTTTAAATCGCTCAATCTTCCAAATCTCACTCCTTCAAGAATGTCAATCGAAATGGCCGATCATTCTACGATTCTAGCTTGTGGAGTTGCCGAGGACGTCTTTGTGAAAGTTGGAAAGTTCTACTACCCTGTAGACTTCATTGTTGTTGATATTCCCATCGATCCTAAAGTTCCGTTAATTTTAGGTCGATCTTTTTTGGATACCTCGAGAGCACTTATCGATGTGCATGCAAGAAAAATCACTCTTTGTTTCAATGAGGAAGAACTCGTCATTAATGCAACCCAAAACTCCACTCTTTCTCATGTGTATTCTATCACATCTTTGTACAATGTCAATCCCATCAAAAGCATTTGCAAAAAGATTTCCAATAGAGTTTTAGGAGTTGTTGAGAAAAATGAAGTTCCGTCCCCTCCGCCGATGGAGGTTAAGAGTGTTAAGCCTACGATTCCACTCTCGAGTGATTCTTCGGATGATGAATACGTTGATCCCGATGGGGAGGTTTTCTTTGTTGACAAAAGATTTGAAAACTTGCCACCACCTAAGCCAAAAAGATTTCAAAATGTGAGAATTTTTAGTGTGACTAACATTGCTCTAGATACACCAAATATTTTTGACTTTATCAAATCGGGTTTTCACAAGGAGAGTTTTAAAGATCTTGAATTAAATTTAAAAGATTTTTCTACAATTCTAACTCCGTCATCACCGCGTTTATTGAATACTACAAGCTCGTCTTCTCCTTTTGACGATGCTTTGTGTGGACTTAGTGTGGGGGAAGCCCCTTATGTTCCCTCCCCTTTCTCCACCGAGGACGAGATATTTGATCCTGGAATTGCTTTTATAGGGAAATCTCGGTCTTCCACCGATGCAATAAATGGAAAATCTTTTCATTTGATTGGTGCGAGTCTACCTCGAGTAGCTCAATGTTTTGACTTACCCATTGTCCCACCCTTCTATTTCTTCTCTCCTATTTTCTTCTACCCCATTGGGGTTTGTGTTGGAGTAGTGTTGTCTCGTCTTTCATTCGAAAACGAAGACGCTATCTTTGACCCCGGTATACGTTTATCGGATTTTTAAAGTACTCCACGTGCTTTTGGGCCTTGTTTATCATGTAAGCCCCACCAAAAATTGACCAAACCATGATTATCCCTAAATGATCACATTTATGGGGATTCGAGTCGAGCTTTTGACTCGGTTAACAAAAACAAGGTGCCTCGTGGGGGAGACCCATGCTTATCCATGTACATATTATTGCTTTCTAATGTAGTTTAATGTGAGGGGATTTGTGCCCTTCCAACCTTTGTTCCGTGGTTGTTTGTGAATTGTGGTTTTTAGATCATGATCTTCACGATTGGAGCCTCTCGTGTTCGTTTCATGGGAGCACTCGATCGTTTGCTTGGGAGGCCTTTCCCAATATCCATATGATATATCCTTTTATGTTCTAACCTTAGGTTTTTAGCACACTTCATAAACGGCTATTAATTTAATGGTTACACCCTTTCCATGCTAGATTAGGCATTCGACTACGTCTCTAGTATGGGGGTGTTTGCACCCCTAGACTCGAAACATTAAGGACAATGTTTAACTTTAGTATGGGGGGGGGGGGGGGGGGTGAATAGATACTTGCCTTGCCAAACCTTCACGCTTTCCAAAGTTTATCGTTTTGTTATCATTTTGTTGCAAAATAAGGCTAAAAATGACCAAATTTTAAAATGTTTCTCATGTTTTATAAGTGTTTGAAGACACGAATGTAGATTTTCCGATGGCGAGAATAAGAGTAATTTTTGACTCGACCGTGCGTGTTGAGCACTTACCTTGGGTTCCTTAACTACACATTAGGCTAAGTCTCTTAAATGAGGACGAGAAATGATAGAGTTAATTATAAGTTACTATGCTAAACGTAGAGTACTCGTATTCTTTCAAAAACTCATGTGTTCTCGTTGTTTGCTTATTCTCCCTTCGCATGTAAATATTTTTTGCTTAATAAATATTGATTTAGCGGTTTAGTTTTGATTGTTGGGTTTCTAGTCTTTTCTAGTAGCTTCCGTGTAATTAAATTGGGAAGACATTAAGGTATCGCCAGCGTCACGGTTTTGAAGTATTGGCACCCGAATAATCGAAAGCTTCACCCAATAATAAGATTTCAAGTGCTCACCAAAATCTAGCAAACAATTTGAAGCCCCACAAGGCCTAAAATCTATGCAAAATTGAAAGTGAATCAAGCCTTAATCTTCGAAGCTTTAAAGATCCAAAATTCGCTTTAGCGTGAGGATATACGTCTTTGGCTAATAAAACCACCGATGAGGCGGATAATAAAAGGCAAGGCAAGACCGAAGTCATAATAAAAGCTTCATGGCGAAGTTGAATAAAAGATGGAGGTAAACCAAAGATAATAAGGTCCTTCCGTTAGGGGGCGTATAAAAGTCTTGGTAATAAGTCTCATGTTCAAAACCGTTATAAAACCGTGTTTATCGATTCTTCTTGTCAACTTAATTTTTTAACATCGTTGTCTATTAGGAGGGGTTATTGATTTGATGGTCTTAGTTACACCGTTAGGACTCTATTTTTAGACCTAAATCTCTATTATCGCATAAGTCAATGATGTATCCTCGTGATCATTAAGACATAATAAAATAAAAGAGATACAACTTAGGAATAATGGGGGAATAAGTACGTGATTAGGGCATATAAGTAGTGTTAGCATTACTAACTTATAATGACAATGATCTCGTTGCACGCTTGGCATGGAATTAGGGTGAAAATCGAGGACGATGAAATTATTTCTAACGAAGCATTCACGTGTTCTTGTTCTATGAACCTAAACGTCCCATTTTGCGATGAAAATCATACATTATGTCTAAAACGCAAGTAGCAATAGTGTAGTGTAGTTAGTTTATCATTTGAATAAAAGTGAATAAAATTAAATTTTGGAGATGCTTTGATACTTTATTCTAGCATTGCGTGAGGGCACGGCAATGGTTTAGTATGGGGGAGTGATGAGATGGCATTTGTACATGATCTCATCGTCCAAAACGGCCTTTAATTGCATTAAATATCATAAAATATGCCAAATATATGCTCGTGTTTGTTACTTGTGTATTTTTAGGTACGGATATTGAGGAATTGATAAAAGATCACAAGAATCACTCAAAAACGAACACGGGAAACGAAGTCGCACAATGAACCGGGCCCAAGTTTGGAATTTTGCAAAATGACCCTTGAAGAATTGAAGATTGTCAAGTTTAGTCCCTTATCTTTGAAGAACTTGTCACAATTGACCCTCCAAATATCAATTGTACAAGAATGGTCCTTAATGTTTGAAGATTGTACAAGATCAGTCCCTGAAATTTGAAGAATATACAAAAGAAACCCTTGGATAAAGCTTTGGAAGTAATTGTGCCAAATATGACAACTTTCCAAAAGTTGTCTAGTGCAATTTTAGCGCTGATAGACTTAATTACAAAGTGAAAGAAAATGGAAAACTTGGGGACCCTTTCTGCCAATCAACCAAACTTTCCCACCCACTCAGGCCTTGACACGTCACCATAATCCACCCACTTACCCAATAACCTACCCAAACCCGTCCACCCACCCATGTCCAACCCGGTTTAACTTATTAAACCAAGTCAAACTTTCCAGTCAACACCCCCACTTCCCACCAAAACATCCTTTTTAAATAAACCCTTTCCATAAACAGATTAAACTTCCTCTAATTAGCTATAAACCCTAATTATTTCCCAGACCTAATCACACCTAAACGAAAGGGGTTTTGTCCCATCTAGTCCAGATCCTTAATTGAGGTCACCCTCATCACATCCCACACCCAAACCGTGACCCTGGACAACCCCATGTGAAAGTGGACCCCTCCCCTGCTCACGTCTCACTCACCCAAACCCAAAACCCGACCAAACCAACATCCCAGATCATCCCCTTGGTCCCCAAGCTTAAATTAACGTCCAAGATCAACAAAGAAGAGCTGGCATCCAACAACAAAGTCACATGGCACGAATTTGACCAAATTCAGTCAAGGACTCAAGGGCTTTTTAGGCATTTCATTAACTAGGGTTTTAGTATTCTAGAGAGTTATTTTCAGTCTATAAAAGGAGGATGAGGCTTGTTCATTCCCCTTGGTTCCAGTTTTTTTAGCTTTTCACTTGTAATCCCTTTTTAATGAAATAAAAGTTTGGTTTTTGTGTTAAACAAGTATAATTCCTTTTTAGGTTTGTTAAAAGTTGTGTATTGTGTTAAAAGCTAAGAAACTGAGTTCCATTTTATCATTGTGAACACTTGTGTGTTTTGAGGTTTTTCAAAAAGTTTTTCAAAGGTTTTAAATATTGGTTCAAATTTCTGAAATCAAACTCCCTTGAAGTGAAAGTGGAAAGGAAGTTTTGATTTGTGAGTTTGGATTTGTTTAAAACCTGTTAAGTTTCAAAGGTTATTGGGTTTCAAAAGTTTGTAAGTTTCAGAAAATCAGAAAAGTGTGTATTTTCTTTGTGTTTGATCTTGTTCTTAGCAGGATTGTTGGAGTGGGTTGCTGTTAAAGGTTCAGCTCAGGCCCCAGCCTGATTGGAGGTGGTTATTCAACCACTGAGGGACTTGGATGTAAGTCCCTCAAGGTAAAAAACCCCTTTTCATTTTTAGTTTTTCAGATTTTGGGCATTTGCATGATTTATATGAAACTGCATGTTAAGTGTGTTTATATGGTTTTATTTGTGTTTAAATGGTATGATATGCATGTTAGATGCTGTTTGAATCAGTTTAAGTAAGTTTTAAAGTGTTTTGGTTTGAAAAAGTTGGATAACAAGTTTTTAAAGGGGTGTTTGGATACGGGTTTAATTAAGTAAGATTGATAGATTTTGAGTTTTTAAACCTGTTAGAAATACTTGGTAGGGGTCAATAGGTTGTAAGATAGCTTTGGTTATCAGTTTGGTACAAGTTGAACAAGTTTGGATGATAAAAAGATAAAAATCATAGCAATATCATAAAACTACTTGTGTGACTGATTTTGATGAATTGTGTGCCTGAATTTTGTAAGACTGCTAGTTTTTAGGTTGTTTAAGGAGTGTGAATCATTGATTTGTCACTTGCTTAACTTGTGTACAAAATTTGAGCCTTAGAAATCCAGATTTGTGCTTGTAATTGTGCCTGCAAAATCTCAGCTTGCATAGGTCCTTAATCAGAAACTTGTTTGCATTCTTTGTGAGATTTCTTGGCTAACTGCTTGTTGATTTGTGTTGTGCTTGACTCCTTGTACTCCAAAGAGTACAAGGGTGCCCTTTGTTCCATAAAAATCATCACCAAACAAGCACAAAACCAAGTCCTCTTGGTTGTTCACTTGTTCATCAGAAACCAAAGCCTAACTGGGCATATTTGAGCTTCTATTTGATTCAATCCTTGGTCAAATTAGGTTGTTTTTGTGTTTTTGTAGCCTATAAGTGTTGCTGTTTGAGTTTTAAAAAGAAAAAAAAAGAAAATAAAAACTAAAAACTTCACCCTGCCTGGACTCGAACCCCCGACCTGCAGCTCAGGAGTGAGGGGTTCTACCAGTGATCTAGATGAGTTTTTACGTTAAGCTTTCATTTCATTAGTTACTTAACACGTTTTTGTTTTATGCCTGTTTAAATAAGCCGTGGGCTTTTAAGCTTATTCTGGCTTATTGAATAAGCATTTTTGCTTCCTTTCATTTTTCCTAGGATAATATTAGAGTTTAGGATTTTTTTGTTTAAAAATTTTATTTTTCCCTTTATTTAATCATTTATTAGGATTATTTTTGTATTAAATTTTAGAAAGTAATTAAAAAATAGCAAACAGTAATATAAAAATCCAAAAAAATAGTTTTTAGGTTTTAATTAAGTTATTTGAAGTTTACATTCAAAAAAGTTTTCAAAAACTTTAATTTTTAATTTTATATAATTTTAGGGTTTTTAGACAACTTTAAAAATTAATATAAAATTAATTAAAAGGTTTTAGGAACTTTAATTTGCATTTTCTTCTTAGTTAGAATATTTAGGATTTTTGAGAATTTTTTAGAATTTATTTAAGAACTTCTTATTTTTTAGAATATTTTAATATTATTTTAATCATAAAAATTCAAAGTTTTATTTTTAACTTTTTTTCATTTTTCCTAGGTTATAAACATTAAAATAGGAACTTTGTTACTTTCCAATTAATTTTTAGGCTTTTCAATTAATTTTTAGAATTAATTTAAGATTTAATAGATTTTAATAGTTTTTAGGAGTTTAAAAATAGCTTAATTTGGTTTTAAAATTTTTAAAAATAGTTTTTAGCTTGATTAGGTCATTTTTGAGGTTTACAAACTACTAAATCTTGTTTAGGGCTTTTTAATATTTAAAAGTGATTTTTAGGGCTTTAATTAGCATTAAAAAGTCATTATTAAATTAATTAAAAGGTTTTGGCAAGTTTGGTATTTTTGTAAACTCTTAGAATTTTATTGTGGATTTTTAGTAATTTTTAGGAATTTTTAGGTTAAAATTGTAAATTTTGTCGTTTTTACGTTTCTACGTCTTAACTTTCTAATAGTGTTTTTGCCTATTTTTCTATTTTTTTTTCGTCTTCGTCATTTTCTCTTCTCCTTTCTTCTCATTAATAATCAAAAACAAAATCAATCAATTCAATTCACAACACACGTGCCTCCTCGAGAGAACGATACCCATTTGGGTCATAACTTGTGATTTTCCTAAATCGCTCGTTAACGCTTACCACTATTTGTGTTGCTTTGTTTTTCCTAAAATAAAGTATATACAAAATCACTATATCAGCTTGTTTGGGTTAAAAATCGTATTCCCCTGTTCTTCGCTGTTCTTCATTTCCCAGATTCCGGATCAACCCTTTATTCCGAATCAAGCACTGTTCATTTTTTATTCCGTATCAACCTTGTTCATCCGGAATATTTTATATTCCGGATCAAAACCTTTCATCCGGAATAATCAATTATTCCGGATCAACCCTTTATTCCGAATCAACCGTTTCTTATTATTTATTCCGGATCAAGTCCCTTCGTTCGGAATATTTGTCATTCCGGATCAGTCTCTTTATTCGGAATACTTTACTATTCCGGATCAGCATCTTCATCCGGAATATTGGATATTCCGGATTTGTCATCTCCTTCAAAACATTCTGAATCAACCTTTATTCCGGATCACCAATTTTATTCCGGATCAATTCGTTTATCCAGAATAATTAATATTCCGGATGAGTAGAAACATTCCGCATCAAGGTTTTTCCCTATTTATTCCGAGTCAGCAAAGTTATTCCGCATCAAGCTCTTATTCCGCATCAACCACTTTATTCCGGATCAACTTTCTATTCCGAATGAAGTGTTTTCTAGTAAGGGGTATTTACTGTTTCTGTTTTACTGTTTAATTTTAATTCGATTTCAGTCTGATTTTATTAACTGCTTTCAGTCTAATTTTATATCTTTGTGCATTTAAACCTTTTTAGTAGAATAGAAAACCAAACCCTTTTTTGTAACCAAGAACAATCATTCCACTTGGAGCTGTGATCAATTTGAGAAGATTCGGAGAATTTAATCTGAACCCAAGCAAAACGTGGCGCGCTGGCATTGGCCAGCCGCCGCCACGTGTTGCTGAAGTCAAGCTGACGTCACCCGGTCTGGACCAGGTCTGAACCGGCTGGTCTGAACCGGGTTTGGACCGACTGGTCTGAACCGGGTTGAACCTGTCTGAACCGGGTTGAACCGGTCTGAACCGGTCCGTCTGGTTCTGATTCGGGTCGGCCACGTGAACCACTGAGGTGGTGTCACGTGACATAAGAGATATATATCCCAGCCTTTGCTACGCCCAGGATTCGAACCTGGGGTGTTTGGGTCGCGACTTAAGGGCCAAAGGATGCACCAGCTGCGCTGGGCATTCCTTTGGTTTTAATACTCTAAAATGTATATTTAACCCTTATTGATATTGAACCCCAGCAGATTTGAACCCATCTATTTTAACTAGTTCATATAAAAAATATTAATAATAATAATATTAATAGTAAATACGAAAATTAATTTATTTTAAAAAAAACTTTATTTATTTTTGTATTTTCGGAAATTATTTTATTTAATTATTAATTTATTAAAAACTATTTATTTATTTAAAAACTAATTGATTTAATTTAAAAACTAATTAAACTTAAAAAATTCATAGAAGACAAACCGTAAGGAGTTACGACGCGAGGTCGGGACCGTTGGCTTCGTAATTTTGTGCTCTTCAATGTGGTTTATTAGTGGATGACTTTGGAGAATGGAAAAAATGGTCCTTGTTGTAAAATTTTCATCAAATTTTCATCTTTAGCCCTCCAAACTTCATTCTTTTGGCTCTTTTTGGTCCTTTGACTTTATCTTTGACTTTTTATTCGATAAATGACCGTGAAATCCCGTGTTTTCTTTTCTTTTGATATTTTGTACCTATTTCACAACAAAAACACAAACCACGCATAATTCCGACATTTACGATATTAATTACACGTTTTGGTCTTGTTATTGTTTTAAGTGGTAAAAGGATAAGTGTTTACACACTTATTAAATCCCATACATTTGACCATTGCAATGTCACCATGCAATGCACAATTTTAAAGCACAACTTACATTTTTCATCATAATTAACCCATCTTGGCCTTTATTACGATATACTATTACTACTATAATGAAAAGAAACTTAAAATGAAGAAAAGATAAAAGATATAACAATTTCCATATTATTAACTTTGAAACTGTTTGATGGAAGAAACTCGTAAAGAAATATAAGACTTAGATTAGGGATTTGATGTCATGAATACTAATCACCCTCAAGTTTCACGTTCCCCATACCAAGCGTAAAAACGAGATCATTGTAATTATAAGTTAGTAAAACTAACAATTACTCATGTGGTTTAATTATTCACTTAGACCCCTTATTCCTACGATGTATCTCGTGTATTTTATTTTTGTCTTGAATGATCACGAGGATGCATTTTTGACTTATTTCGATAGTTTATTAAGGCCGAAAATAAAGTAGGACGATTTAATCAATAGTTAGCTAAAGGACCAAATCTTTTAAAACGGCTTCTCGAAATCTCATAAAGTTCATATCTTGGCATAACACGTTCCACGATTTGAACCTTTCTCGGACCGATATTTGGCATTGACTTCAAACTTCAAATCTTGAGAGACGTTCTTGAAATTATAGTCTTCTCTTCATTTTGGTATACATCTTCATTTGAAGTGAGAGATGATTCAAACTTTGACCACGACTTCTTCATTTATCTTTGTCTTTATTTAGGATTTTGATATACAACGATCCGCCTCCTTTTCGGACTTGGATCTAATTATCCTCATACCTTGTTAGGGTCTTTTTGATAGACTTCTCCATGATCTTTAGGGGAGTAATTGCTTCTCGTCGTGTGTCTTGATCCTTCATATTGATTTGGATTAATGATCTTCACATCATCTTAGGATCTTTAGCAAAAAAGTGAATCCTCATGCCTTGTGAGGGCCTTTTTGGATACGCCAATCTTCGCATCCCACTTCAATAAGTTATGCCTTGGCTATGAACTCTAATTAATCCCGAGAAACTTTTAAACGATTTTGGGCTAGAAGCTAAGTAACTTTTCAAATCGTACGACCTTATTTATTGCAATTATTTTTGAAAAGCGATGGGAGAGAAAGCTCATAATTAACTCACATAAGTTCATGAAAGAATACAAAACTTATAATTTACTCTATCATTTCTCGTTCTCCACAATTTAAAATCTCAAGGAATGAGACTCGTGGATGCTTAGCCTAATAGACCAATTAAGGTCCATATGGTTAAGGATACTAGCTAGAGTAAACTTGGATAAGTAAACTCGGGTTGAGTCAAAATATTCACGACGGGCCTAATATATCAAAGACGTCTAAACTCGTGAAAACCATTTTATTAATTTATATTTTTTTTAATTGTTGACTTTATTATGGAATATATACAAAAGGAAAGTAGATAAAAGAAAATAAATGCTAATAGGCCAAAATAGATCAAAAAATTTGAAAAACGTCGAAAAATATTAATTTTCCGGTTAAATTTAGGACAAATTCATGGAAAAGCCCACTTAACTTCTATAGAAGTCTCCCCTACACTTAATATAAACATTGTCCTCAATGTTTAAGCATGTGGAAGTAAACTCCCCTACACTTAGTTCATTTTGCACGTTTTTTTAAATCTTACTAAGGAAGAGACAACTAAAGTGATTACGTTTATTCAACTTATTTATGTGCAAGTATAAATCACAATAGTTATGATAGAACCGGGTACACGGGAACACGAGATCACGGGTCGCGTCAAAAGCACCAAAAGTAGATCATTAAAGCACATATCCCTGCACAACATCACAAAACACAACCTACTTGGCCCCCTACACTTATTGGTGGAAATGGGTGAAGGTGAAAAAGGGTGGAAAGGGTGGAAAAGGTAAAAATCTAATCCTAGTTAAACGATGATTGATTTATTTATCACGAGTCTCTAGCTCGACTCGATTTCACGAATTAATTCAAGGGAAACGTGGAGAGGGATGGAATCATCTCATAAGAGATGTCCTCTCCAAAGTACAACTTAATACGTTGGCCATTCACCTTAAAATTGGGCCCATTTGGTTGAGATAGGTCAATGGTACCATATGGGAAAATTTGTGCAACGGTGAATGGACCGGACCAACGGCTCTTAAGTTTCCCCGAAAAGATTTTCAACCGAAAGTTAAAGAGTAAAACTTGATCACCAACGTGGGACTCTTGGTTCTTAATCTTGGAATCATGAATGAGCTTAGTCTTCTCCTTGTAGATCAATGAATTCTCATAAGTCTCGTTCCTAAGTTCATTAAGCTCATTGAGTTGGATTTTCCTAAGATCACCGGCTTTGTTTATGTCAAAATTAGCCCATTTCAAGGCCCAATAAGCCTTCTGATCCAACTCAATGGGGAGGTGGCACGCCTTTCCGTACACAAGGCGATAAGGAGTACAACCTATAGGTGTTTTATAAGCGGTACGGAAAGCCCACAAAGCATCATCTAATTTATCGGCCCATGAGGCACGATGCTCTCCCACGGTACGCTCTAAGATTCGCTTAAGTCCACGGTTGGAAACCTGGGCTTGACCATTAGTTTGTGGATGATACGCGGTGGAAAGTCGGTGATTGACACCGTACTTAGCCATGACTCGTGCGAATTGATCATTGCAAAAATTAGTACCGCGATCACTAATGATAGCACGAGAAACGTCGAATCTGGCAAACAATTGTTTCAAGAAGTTCACAACCACCCTAGCATCGTTAGTAGGTAAAGACTTTGCTTCAACCCATTTGGATACGTAGTCAACGGCTACGAGGATGTACTTGTTCCTTTTGGATGATGGAAATGGCCCCATAAAGTCGATGCCCCATACGTCAAAGATTTCACATTCTTGGATGAAATTTTGAGGCATCTCGTCTTTATGTGTGATCTTTCGTTGTCGTTGGCAAGCATCACAATGGTTAACCATTTCATGAGCGTCATGATAAATGGTGGGACAATAGAATCCGGAGTCGAAAACTTTCTTAGCGGTGTAGTTAGGACCAAAGTGACCACCAGTGGGTCATTTGAGGCAAGCTTCAAGGATTTGTAAAGCCGCCGGCCCATCAGCACACCTACAAATGATAAGATCCGCACATTGCTTGAAAAGATAAGGGTCGTCCCAATAATATTACTTAATATCCTTAAAGAATTTTTTTCTTTTGTTGGGACGTTAACCCTTCGATAAGAACACCACCCGCCAAATAGTTTGCAATGTCCGCAAACCATGAGGTATCATCAAGATTGGAATTAATAGACATTAAGGTCTCAAGGGGAAAAGATTCATTAATCTCTTGATTTGGAAGTTCCCCTTGATAAGGATCCTCGAGTCTACTAAGATGATATGCGGCTAGGTTTTCCGCTCCCTTTTTATCATGAATTTCGATTTTAAATTCTTGTAGAAGCAAAACCCAACGAAGGAGTCTCGCTTTAGAATCTTGCTTGGTCAACAAGTATTTCAAGGCAGAGTGGTTGGTGTAGACGATGGTGGTGGAAAGCACAAGATAGGGGTGAAATTTCTCAAAAGCATACACTACGGCTAAAAGCTCTTTTTCGGTAGTGGTATAATGCAATTGAGCCCCCGTCATTATCTTACTAGCATAATGGATAGGTTGGAAGTGTTAGTTAACTCGTTGACCTAAAACCGCTCCTACTGCGAAATCACTAGCATCCAACATGAGCTCGAAAGGTAACTCCCAATTTAGAGAGACTAAGACCGGTGCCTTAGTTAATTTACCTTTAAGAAGTTCGAAAGAGTCGAGACACTCTTTATAGAAGATGAAAGGAGCATCTTTCTCAAAGAGATGAGTCATTGGTCGATCTATCTTAGAAAAATCTTGGATAAAGCGTCGATAAAATCCGGCATGACCTAAAAACTCATAACTCCTTTGACGGTGGTAGGTGATCTTTTTTATTGTTTCGTTTTTATAATAGTTTGATTATACACCAAAAGTAATTTTGATATATTATAATATATTATACGTGATCTTTTTATTAATATTTTGGCGCCACGCAATCCAATATTCATCTTTTTGTTATCGTTTTATGCAAAATAAGGCTAAAAATGGCCAATTTTTAAAATTTTTCTTGTTTTTCATAAGTGTTTAAGACACGAATGTAGGTTTTTCAATGGTGAGAATAAGAGTAATTTTTGACTCGACCGTGCGTGTTGAGCACTTAGCTTCGATTCCTTAACTTTTAGGCTAAGTTTCTTAAATGAGGAAGAGGAATGATAGAGTTAGTTATAAGTTACGTAATCTTTCACGATCTCATGTGTAGTAACTATTAGCTTATTCTCCCCACTCTTTTGTTTAAATAAATGCACTAAGTAAGGTCGTACGATTTAAAAGATTACTTAGCTTCTAGCCCAAGATCGTTTAATAGTTGCTCGTGTTGTTAATCCCAAACTTAGATCCATTAGCTTTGTGTATACGAGATTAGATCAAGTAATACACGTAGAGAAACCTTTGTATATGCTTTATGAATCTAAGTGTTATGCGGAATTTAACACTTAAACAAGAACACACAACGATATAAACAAACTTTCACTTTGATTATCAATATCAAACTTGCTTACAATGAAAGATGTTTACGAACGAAAACTTATATAAAACTTATATTAAACATTAACCTAAAGGCCTTCTTTTATAGACATAAGAAGCCTTGTACAATAATCTACGTATCAACTATTCTAGGTAAAGATAAATATAGAAAATACATTGTTGTTCCTATCTTTACTAGAAGTATTCTAGAATATAATACACGCGTAGAATATATCTTCCATCAGTGCTTGTCTTCAATGTGTCAACGCTTGACTTTAACCTGTCAACGCTTGAGCTGTCAGCGCTTGTTTTGTTCTTGTCAACGCTTGTTTTGTTCTTGTCAGCGCTCAAATGATCTGGCCTTAATTTATTCCGAACAATCCTCCCCTAAACTTGATATCCACTCTTATGATCAAGTTTCTGAATAAGCATTAAGGACTAGGAGGAATCTTACAAACCGTCTCATATTGATAGTGAATAAATCTGATCAAATCTTTTGCCACGTCACTTGAATAATCTATTTCCAGCTGAGTGTCCTTCATCTTCTCAAAAATAGCCTTGGATATGAAATACTGAGCATCCACAAGTAGATACTCAGCAAACTTTTTAGAACTCAAATGGTATACACCAGCAGCTGAATATAACCTCCATTGAAGACCACTGAGGTCATCTTCAAGATCCTTCCATATTGCAGGATCCTCATCTTTTGGTCCACACATTCTTTTGAATGTGGTCCAAAGTTTTATTCCATTGGCTGAAGTTGGTGCTTCAGCCTCATACTTGGTCTCCAGCAACCTCCAAAGGTCCACCAAGTCTTCTCTATCACAACTTGCAAACGAAGATATGAGAGTGGTAAAAGTGTGTACCTCCTTGCCAAATCTGTCAATCTTCCAGAACCCACATTCATCTTCATCATAGCTCACAATTGGATTCCTGGAATCTAATGGTAACACTTGCACCATATCTGAAGCTTCTAATGGGGAGAGCTTGAGGCTCTTTCTTATAACTGCTTCACTTGGATATAGTGGATCCATATCTTTTGGAAACTCGAATGAAGTTCCCTTCTTCACTGGCCTGGGAACAATCATAGCTTTCTTGAGTTCCATTTCTTCTGCAAGTTCCTCCTTTCTTTCATCTGAAAGAAGTCTGAGAGTGTTTGCTTCCTGCACTCTTACCCAAATGGGATAAGCCCTGTTTTCCAACTCATCAAATGTCAAAGCCTTCAACTTCTGATATGTCCATCCAACTCCATGACATCTGAGCAACATAAAGTAGAGCTCCCTTCTATCCCTTTTCAACTCTGAGAGAATATTGCTTGCCTTGTGTTTCAAAATTACCTGGCAATCCTTCTGAACTCTAAGAAGAAGCTCCAAACCCCATATTTGATCTGAAATGGTCAAGTCTGGATTCTCCATGCATCTGTCTTCCCAAGCATGATACATTTGAACCACCTCTGGCATGTCAAAGTCAACCTGCAATTTCAATTCTCTCAACTTTCCCTAGCAAACTCATCACCATACTCAAGTCTCTCTGGTTCTATAATCATCACACTTGAGTCTGAGCTAGCTCCATCACTTCCTTCTTCAGAAGTCACAACAAATGGTGACTTTTCCTTTTCATCTTGTTCCATCATTTGTGCAGCTAATCTTCTATCAAACTCAACTTGAGCTGCATCTTTTGGAACAATCTCTTCTACCATTTTACCCTTACCCTTATCTGATGGTGCAATGGTTGGTAAGGTAGATGGTAATACCTGAGTTGAAACCTCCTTGATGATAGATGATGACTGGGATACATCACCTTCATGCACAGGTCTGTCAACGCCCAAATTTGTTCTATCAGCGCCCAAAATATTGCTGTCAGCGTCCAAATTTTCCTTGTCAACGCCCAAATATCTTCCCTCAGCGCCTTGTGTAACCTCTCTCAACATAGCTGTAAATGATAGATTTAAGTTGGTAGGAGAGACTAAGGACGTATCAAAACCTGTTTGTTTCTTCAAAGTTGTAAGGGCTTCAGCAACATCCATTGATTGACCATCCTGGCTGCCCTTATCACTCAGATTTATTTGATCTTCCTCCCCTTTGGAAGATTCCTCCATACCCCTCCTGGCACGATCACTTTCCAAAACAACAATCCTCTCCCTCAATTGCTTGAGTTCAAGGCCTTGTGAGCTGACAATTTGTACTAAGTCTGCATTTTGCTTTTGCAAGCTTATGCAGACTGCCGTCAATTCCATAAGAGTCATTGGTTCCAGTCTGCCCTCTTCTAAAATGGGGATTTGACCTCCCAAGTCAGATTCATTGGGCATGGATGAGGACTTAAGGATGATGGGACTGCCTTGGCCAGCATCTAAGCCTGAACCAATAGTCCCAGCCTCATCCAGGTCACTAGCCACACTTGTGGTGGTGGTTCTCTCTGCTACATGGCTAGGACCACCAGAGGAGAACACTCCAGTAGTCCTTTGGCGTTTCATCAACCTATATTCAGGGGGTGTAGAAGATGGTGTGGAAGAATGGGTGGATGTGGGTTGGTTAAGGGGTGTTTGGGATTGTAAAGGTTGTGTGTCAGTGTTGGAAATAGGCACATCAACGCCAACATTGAGTATGTCAGCGTTGAAGGATTCAGAGTAAATTTGCATTTGTTCAGGTGAAGGTAAAGGTTCAGGAAGTGGTTCAAGTTGTGGTTGAGGGTCATTTGAGGTTGGGGGTCTGGTTGGGGTTGTGCTGCTGCAATAACAGCAAGCATGGCTTGGGTTAAAGGTAGGTCTCTATGGGGTGGTGAGTTCATCTTCATAAAAATAGCTTTCTTTTGCTCAGGGATTTTATAAAAATCATTGTGATCCCTTGAGCAGTAACCTTGATCATCAAAAACCATTTGCAGAAAACGGGGATAAGCTAAAGTCATTTTTGTCCCCTTGTTTTTACACATCCCCTCAAAAATCATTTTAGAATAGTTAAATTTTTGCCCTGTTGCAATGCACACAATAGCACTGGCAATGGATCTATTGATCTCATTGTGTGCAGTACATTTGGGACTCAAACATTGAAGGAGGACATGTATGAGGTACTTCCAGGCTGGGGGAAATTCCTGCTTATGATACTTGTTGAGAGTACCTTCATCAAGAAAAGGATATCCCAAAGCCCTAAGCCCTTGTTCTATTTCATTTATGGGAAGGGTGGCTATACCATCAGCATCATCAAGATGCAAGGCTTGGCGTACCAAAGCCTCAGTAACCACCCAAGATCTCCCATGAACAATAGAAGTCAATGTGGTCACTCCATTAACTGTTGAGGAACTAACAGTGTTCCCAAACTGCTTAATGTGTGTGACTGGAATGAGTGGTGCATGAGAAAGAGCATACCTTAATGGGAATGCATTCAAATACGCCACCATTTGTGTGTATTGAGGAAACAGAGTATCATCAGCAGCAAGATATGCAATCATGTTGTGTTGTGATCTGAACCCCAATTCCAATTCTGTTGGTTTAAACTTTGGTGCCATTGATGAAAGCTGTTAATTTTAAGTGAAGAAGATGAAGTTGATAAGAGAAAATTGTTAGACAAGAATTATAGATACCCTGTTTAAAATAGGAGCCAAATTTATAGGGGAAATGGATGCATTTGATAGGCCTAAAAAGAGGCAAGTATTTTCAAAAATCAATCATGAAAATATTGAAAAAGTTATAAGTTATCTCATGCATTAAATGAAGGTAACAACTCCTAAAATTACGGCCCAAAGATTTGTCAAAAAGTAACAACTGGGTAGGTCCCATTGAGTGTCAACGGTCAAAAATAACCTATCAACGCCCAACGGCTATAATCTTGTCAACGTTTGCCTATAGCCATGTCAGCGTCCAATTTGGTCACAACAACGCTTGGAAAATTCTTGTCAGCGTCCAAAAAAAAAAAAATTAGAAAGTGAAAAATGACCTTAACAAGTAATTTATCCTAGAGAAGATAACCAAAAGCTGATAATTATCCTAGGGCGGCAAGCACTGTCCAGTTATGCAAACTTGCATAAGCAAGATAGACATAACAGTCCTCTAGTGTCCCTTGCTAACCAAAACTCTTAACAACCAAGTTACCTTATAAAATCCTTGTTACTCCCAGGTAAATCCCATATCAAAATTATTCCCAAGTCTCCCAACAGACCACAACCAATTCTAGGTCAAAAATGTCTTGGCAGCATGCATAGTATATCAACTTTGCATGCTATATTGCCTCATGATTTAGTAAAACTAACTCATACTCACCTGTGGACACAATCTAGAATTGTGATAAGAGTATCATATGGATACCCAAAAATCCCAAAGGTTCCTAAAACCTCCCCTTAAACTATGATACAAAAGTTTGCTAAAATCATGCATGAACATAAAAAATTTATGTCAAGATAGGAATGAAACATTCCAACCATCATCCATAAATAAAAACTTGTCCAAATGCTTCTCCATTGATCCATAAGCAACTCTGTATCCAATGGTATACTGCTAACACCATCTGCACATTTAGATTGAAAACCACAAAACTAACATTGGTGCTGACAACGCCCCGATAACACATGACAGCGTTGAGGGAAGCTTTGTCAGCGTTAGACAATTATATTGCTGACAACGTTGCAAAAACACTTATCAGCGTTCAAACAACCTTTGTCAGTGCTAGAAAAATATAGTGGAAAATCTAAATCATCAATAAAACCAACAATAATAATGCATCATCCTGTACATACTTTTACAAAAAGACTCCAAAACACATATTATGTGAGATTGACCATTCCAATACTTGTTACCAAGTATTGAAATCTCCCAGCATCAAAAGGTTTAGTTAATAAATCTGACACATTTTCCTCAGTGTCAACCCTATCTGGTTGTATTAAACCTTTCTCAAAGCAATCTCTTATAAAATGGTGTCTAATTTCTATGTGTTTAGTTTTAGAATGATGTACAGGATTCTTAATGATGCATAAAGTACTATTATTGTCAACAAATATCTTAGTATGCATGAAATTGTACCCATAGTCCAACAGCTGGTTCTGAATCCACAACACTTGGCCACAACAAGCAGCTGCAGCCACATACTCAGCTTCAGTTGTAGAATTAGCCACCACTGCTTTTTTCTTGCATTGCCAAGATATCAACCTGCTCCCAAGAAACTGACATCCACCAGTTGTGGATTTCCTATCAAACTTATCACCTCCATAATCACTATCTGAATATGCAATCAGCTCCAATGGTGAATCCTTTGGGTACCACAAACCAAGACTAGGATAGCATCTTAGGTACCTAAAGATCCTCTTCACAGCATAAAGGTGACATTCTTTGGGAGTCACTTGATGGCGTGCACAAGCACACACAGCAAACATAATGTCAGGTCTAGAGGCAGTAAGATACATCAAGGATCCAATCATGGATCTATAGTGCCTGACATCAACATCTTTCCCATCTCCAATCTTTCCCCAAGGGTGTTCTCTATCCATAGGAGTAGTAGCCCTCTTTTCATGTGGAGAAAAGCCAAACTTCTTCAAGATCTGAGCAACATATTTGTCCTGGGAGATGAAGATACCATCCTCTTTCTGCTGAACTTGTAAACCAAGAAAGAAGTTCATCTCCCCCATAGCACTCATCTTGAATTTGTCTGTCATAAGCTTGGAGAAATCCTCACTCATCTTTGGATCAGTAGACCCAAAAATGATATCATCAACATAGACCTGCACAAGTAACACATCCTTGCCTTTCTTCTTTGTAAATAGTGTCTGATCTATGGTGCCCCTCTTGAATCCATTGTCCACCAAATAGGTAGACAAAGTACCATACCATGCTCTAGGGGCTTGATGAAGGCCATACATAGCCTTTTTGACTCTATACACTTTATCTGGATGCTCTGGATCCTCAAAACCAGGAGGTTGCATTACATATACTTCCTCAACAATGGTGCCATACAGAAAGGCACTCTTGACATCCATTTGATAGACTGTGAAGCCCATGCAGGAGGCATAGGCTAGAAAAATCCTAATAGCTTCAATCCTTGCAACTGGTGCAAAGACCTCCTCATAGTCTATCCCCTCCTCTTGTGTATAACCTTGAGCCACTAACCTTGCCTTGTTTCTGACCACAATACCTCTTTCATCTCTTTTGTTCCTGAGAACCCATCTTGTCCATATAGGTCTGACATATCTAGGACAATCAACCAGCTCCCAAACATCCTGAATTGCAAATTGGTGAAGCTCATCCTGCATTGCTTCCACCCAACTTGGTTCTTTGAGAGCATCAAATATTTTCTTGGGTTCTTCTTGTGACAGAAAACATGCAAACAAACATGCTTGCACAAGAGGGGTATCAACCTTCTTCTGTATATTGGCAATAAACCCACCAAGACCTTGATGAGACCTTCTAGTCTGAACTGGAGTCATAATATCACCAATGATCTGGGAAGGGGGGTGATTCTTCATTGTAGAAGTGAGAACTCCTCCTTCAAAAAGTCTGGTGTCCTCAACCTCATGCTCTATGTTGCCAATATCTTCTTCATCAGACTCTCTTATATAAACATAAGGATGACCTTCTTCATAAGAATTGGAAGGTTCACCTTGTTCAAAAGTGGAAGAGAAAAGATGTGCAAAGGTGTTGTCAACGTCTGAACCTTGTTTGTCAGCGCTTGGGCTAACAACGCTTGAACTATTGTTGTCAACGTCTGAGCCATCAACGTCTGAATTGGTCTTGTCAGCGCTAGATTTACCTTTGTCAGCGCCTGAAGGACCATGCATGTTTGTATCTGGTGGTACTTGGAAACCACCATTATCTTGTCCAGCAGCAGCAAAAGCATCTGTCCAAATGGGAATTGTGACGTATTCTAATGTAGGAGATGCCTTTTCTGCTTGTGATCCAACCTTCTCATGAACCTGTGTACCTAAAACATTAACAACTTGTTCCTCCACAACATTTGAAGTTACCTTCACAATGTCTGGATTAGTGACAGGCATATAATTTAAAGTTCTTGATAAGGGTTCCAAATCAAACAACCAATTAGGACCACTTTCAGGATCACTAGGTTTATTCTCTAAGAACCTAACATGTACTCTTTCAACTATACGTTTGTCCTCTTTAAGATTAACCCTATAACCCTTGCTCTACACTGAATACCCCATGAAGTAACCCTCATCACCTTTTGCACTAAATTTCCCTAAGGCATCACTAGTATCCAAGACTACTACATGACAGCCAAAAGGTCTGAGAAAACCAATATTAGGTTTTCTTCCCCAAAGTAACTCATAGGGTGTTTTGTTCTGAATTTTGTTAACCAATGCTCTATTTTGCACATAGCAAGCTGTATTAACAGCCTCAGCCCAAAAGGCTATAGGAAAGTGAGCATCAGCCAACATTGTTCTGGCTGCTTCAATTAGGGTTCTATTTTTCCTCTCAGCAACCCCATTTTGTTGTGGGGTTCTAGCAATGCTAAATTGCCTAGTACTTCCTTTCCTGGCACAGAAATCATCTAGCTTTTTGTTCCTAAATTCTCCACCATTATCACTCCTAAGCATTTTAACCTCATTGCCAGACCTTTTCTCAATCTGAGTGATAAAATCAATAAGAACATCAGCTGTTTCACTCTTTATAGCTAGAAAGAATGTCCAAGTAAACCTAGAAAAGTCATCTGTGATAACAAAGCAATATGACTTTCCATTCAAACTTTCTATATTGGTTGGACCAAAGAGGTCCATGTGAAGCATATGAAGAGGTCTGGAACTAGTATGCACCTGTTTGGACTTGAATGAGACCTTGTGCTGCTTGCCTTTAAGACATGCAACACAAGAGTGGTCATTGTGGTAGGCCTTCTCAGGCAAACCATCAACTAAACCAAGCCTCACAAGTCTATTTATATTTTTAAAATTTATGTGCCCTAGTCTCCTGTGCCACAAATTACTCTCATCTACTGAGGCCTTAGCATAAAAACAAGACATATTGGTATTCATTTTAATCCCATTTAAATTCACATTATATATGTCCTTATGCCTAGGTGTTCTATACTCAATATATTTCTCATCAGGGATCTTAAAATCCTTACTTAACACCAAACACTCAGTATCAGTGAAAAGAACTTTATTTTTGTTATCACAAACTTGTGATACACTAAACAGGTTGTAATCAAGTTCTTTTACCATGAAGACGTTCTCAAAACGCAGATTATTGGTGAGAAGGGTTCCTTTTCCTGTGATAGTTCTATATCCACCTCCAAAGTAAACCTTATCACCATCTTTAATAGGGGTGAAATTCGTCAGATAGTCTTCCTTCCCTGTCATGTGCCTTGAGCATCCACTATCCCAACATCCATAATCATTGACCTGTCTTTGAATGCCCTGCACATAAAGAAAACAAATTAGTTTTCTTTGGGAACCCAAGTCTCAAAAGACTTGGATTCATCTGGTTGTTCAATAAGAACAGACTTAGTTCTCACAACAACCCCATGCTCATCCTTTTTAGGATGAAATACCCAGTTAACCCCAATAGGTTTTGTAATGACCTTTGAAATGTAATTAAATCTATTGCAAGTCATTAAAATCTCATTATCATTAGGGTTTTGATCTTTCTTGGGTCTCCATGTTAAGCTTGAAGAAGCTTTAGACCCCTTAACTTGTGGCTGCAAATATTTAGGTCTGGTCACGTTTCTGTCAGCATTAGAATTTGTCTTGTCAACGCTGAAATTACCCTTGTCAGCGTTAAACCTAGGGTTTGCTACAGAAACCCATTGCCTATTTGACCAAGTGTTTGTCTTTTGAAATGGTCTTTGTCCATGAGTGTTAGACCTTCTAGAAAAGAATGGGGCAGGTCTAATCACTTGTGGACTTTGCTGCACACAAGGTTTGGGTCTGGCAACGTTTGACTTTCTAACAACGTTGACTTTGTTCCTGGCAGCGCTGAAATTATTCCTGTCAGCGCTGGCTTTGGGAGCGTTGACACACTTGTATGCCAAGTGTGAAAAGCTACCACAAGTGTAACAAGTTTTTCTAGACACAACCTTAGGTCTAGAAGAGTAGAAGCCTGTTCCATGATTGCTAACCTGGCTCTTGGGAGACCTAGTATTCCTATACATCTCTGCATATTTAATGGTAGGTCTTCTAACAGTGTTTGAGCCTAGGTCAACAGCTTTACCAGTGATTGGGTTAGTAACCTTAATGGGTGTAGATTCATTTGGACTTTCACATAGCAAACCTCCCTTAACAAATAAAGTAGGGTTAGCTTTCTTCCACTCATTTAGGTCAGTCAGTTTTTGTTGATACTCTTCCACTGGAGTGACAACTCTTGGTGGAGGAATGAATTCCTCCTCTTGGAGCTCTGGTAAACCAGTCCAAGATAAGTCCCTTTGTTGGACACCATAGAAGTCACCAGCTGGTGGTGGAACCAAAGAGTAATCATTCATCCCAATCCCAGTCATGTCCTTAGGATCCCTTTGTTTGGCCACACAGTCTCCTAGGGTTTGGGTGGCTCTATCAAATCTTTGAATTTTGAGGCCAACATTATCTTTATTCTTAATGGCCTCATCTAACTTAGCCTGTAATTCACCATTAACCCTTTCCATGATGTTTCTAATATCCATACTACCCTCTAACTCATGTTTTAAGATATTGATCTTATCTTTTAAGTCAAATTCCATTTTCTTGTATTCAGAAACGGTTTTCTCAGTTTCAGTAAGAGCTAGTTGGTAATTAGACAATTTACACCTTTCAGTACTCATATCATCTTTTAGTTTTAACACCTCTTTGTTAAGTCTTTCAGTGTTTAACCTACAACCTTTGCTACAAAAAGCGTCATCATATACCTCATTATCAGATGAAGAGGAGGAGTGTGCCATGAGAGCATATTCAACTTGCTCTTCTTCTTCAATATCAGCAACCAAAGCTTTATCCTCTTCAACATTCTTAGCCAGATAGCTCCAATCCCATCCTGTACCATCAATTCCTTGAACTGCAACCATGGCTTTGGAATCCTGAGCTTTAACAACCTGACTTGAGGGTTTACCAGCATCAGATCTTCTAGGAGATCTGCATTCCCTCATGAAGTGCCCCATACGATGGCATTTGTAGCATTCATCTTTGGATTTGTCAAATCCAGCTGTGTCTTTAGCATTGAAGGTCATTTTCTTCTTAAACCTTCTATTCCACCTATTTGCTCTTATGCTAGCAAGAGCCATGTTCCACTTGATGTCCATCTCTTCCAAGTGCTCATCACTTATCTGCTCAAGGTCCTCATATGTAATCACTGAACCATTGGGCAAAGAAGCAATGTAAGCACAAACAGTATCCAAATCTAAACCAGCAGGTTTAACTCTTGGGGAGTCATTCTTGAATGTGTCAGCGTCTGAAAAGGAGACGTTGACAGGACTTGTTCCAGCGCTGACATATGATGATCCAGTAACTAGATGCATATAAGAGTCCTTCTGATTGAATTGACCTTCACTATGAGAGAAGAAGGCCATGTTACTGGTGGTAGATTTGCTTCCATGCTCTAAAAGAGTTTCATCTTCCAACAGTCTTAGTTTGTTGTAGATGTCATAAAACGAGGAGCTCTTGTAAGTATTGTTGGCAAGAATAGATCTTGCCTCAATCTTCCATGCCTCACCAAGACTTTTAAGAAAGGTAGCATTGATGTCAACATCACCAACTTGTGTCCCCATGAAGGACAACTTGCTAGTAATGTCAAGCAATCTGCTTCTCACACTACTCAGTTTCTCATTGGGTTGAGCTTTGAAGACAACATAATCATGCAGAAGTTGCTTTTTCTTTTCCTCCTTAGTGTCTGCATTGCCACCATATGCAACTTCAAGAGCTTCCCAAAGCTCCTTAGCAGATTCATAGCCTCTATATTTATGCTGGTTTTCTTGTCCCAAGGAGACTTTCAGAATATTTAGGGCTTTCATGTCAACCCTTTTCTTTGCAATGTCATCAGCAGCCACAGCTCTACCATCTCCAGGTTTTTCTTTCTTATCTGCTTCAGAACATCCAGCAACAGCTGATCTTTGAGTAATGGCATCAAGAATCTTTTGAGCCTTATTGAATGTGTTTCCATATTCAATAATCTCCCAGAGTGTGTAGTCATAGATCCCCAGATATTGTTCAAAGTTGAACTTCCATAAGTCAAAGTTGGTTGCATCAAGCATGGGAATCTTGATGTTTGGTAAGGCTGAGGAGGAGGAGGTTATTGCTTCAGACATGATGTTGTTAGGGTTTCTGAGAAAATTAGGGTTTTGGTGTTTTTAGGGTTCTGGTGTTCTTTAAGATCAAAAGTTCCTCAACAAGCTCTGATACCACTTGTTAATCCCAAACTTAGATCGATTAGCTTTGTGTATACGAGATTAGATCAAGTAATACACGTAGAGAAACCTTTGTATATGCTTTATGAATCTAAGTGTTATGCGGAATTTAACACTTAAACAAGAACACACAACGATATAAACAAACTTTCACTTTGATTATCAATATCAAACTTGCTTACAATGAAAGATGTTTACGAACGAAAACTTATATAAAACTTATATTAAACATTAACCTAAAGGCCTTCTTTTATAGACATAAGAAGCCTTGTACAATAATCTACGTATCAACTATTCTAGGTAAAGATAAATATAGAAAATACATTGTTGTTCCTATCTTTACTAGAAGTATTCTAGAATATAATACACGCGTAGAATATATCTTCCATCAGTGCTTGTCTTCAATGTGTCAACGCTTGACTTTAACCTGTCAACGCTTGAGCTGTCAGCGCTTGTTTTGTTCTTGTCAACGCTTGTTTTGTTCTTGTCAGCGCTCAAGTGATCTAGCCTTAATTTATTCCCAACACATGTTCGAATAGAGTTCATAGCCAAGGCATAACTTATTGAAGCGGGATGCGAAGATTGGAAAAGTTCCAAAAAGGCCCTCACAAGGCATGAGGAACACCATTTTGTTGCTAAAGATCCAAGATGATGTGAAGTATCATTATTCCAAAATCAATATGAAGGATCGAGACACACGACGAGAAGCAATATACTCCCCTAAAGATCATGGAGAAGTCTATCCAAAAAGACCCTAACAAGGTATGAGGATAAATATATCCAAGTCCGAAAAGGAGGCGGATCGTTATATATCGAAATCCCAAATAAAGATTGAAGAAAAATGATGAAGACGTGGTCCAAGTTTGAAGAAATTCCATATATGAAAAGAAGACCATTATTTCAAGAACGTCTTCCAATATTCGAAGTATGAAGTACATGCCAAATTCGGTCCGAGAAAGGTCTCAAATCGTGAAACGAGTTATGCCAAGATATGAACTTAAGGAGATTACGAGAAGCTGTTATAAAAGATCGTGTCCTTTAGCTAACTATCAATTAAATCGTCCTACTTTATTTTCGGCCTTAATAAAATATCGAAATAAGTCAATGATGTATCCTTGTGATCATTAAGACAAAAATAAAATATAAGAGATACCAATTAGGAATAAGGGAGTCTAAGTACGTAATTAACACTCATGAGTAATGATTGTTTTGTTAACTTATAATGACAATGATCTCGTTACACACTTAGCATGGAATTGGGTGAAATCGAGGATGATGAAACTATCTCTATGAGGCATTCACGTGTTCTTATTCTTTGACCCTAAAAGTCACGTTCTCGTGATGAAAACAATACATTATGTCTAAAACGCATGTAGTAGTTTATTTAAATTTACATTTTCAATAAATGTCACATAAAAATAAATTTTGGAAGTGCTAAATACTTAATTCTAGCATTGCGTGAGGACACGACAATGGCTTAGTATGGGGAGTGATGAGACTGCAATTATACATAGTCTCATCGTCCAAATCGGGCTTAAAATGCTTAAAAATGTCATAAAATACCCAAAATATGCTTGTGTTTGTTCATTGTGTATTTTAGGCACGGATATCGTGAAATCAACAAAATATCACAAGAATAAAGCAAAAACAAACACGGGAAACGAAGCCGCACAAAGAACCAGACCTGAGTATGGATTTTCCAAAAATACCCTTGAAGTTTTAAAATTTGACAAGATTGGTCCTCCAAGTTTGAAGAATTGTCACTTTATATCCCTTTTGTATCATTGATTACATTTGGGTCCCTAAAGTATCAAGAAATTACAAGAAATACCCTTGAAGAATTCACAATTTGCATTAAAAGTCCTTTTTCAAGATACATCTAAACACAAGGACCATAAATGTAATTGCACCATTCTCATTTACAAAGGAAAAGGAGTATGTTAGCTGAAAACTTAATATACAAAGTTTATGAGTCTAGGGACCATTTGGGGCAGACAACAATACCTTACCCAACCAACCACAACCTTACACATCATAACCCTTACCCCACTCCACCAATCACCACTTGCCATATCACCACACCCCCACCACATCACATTCCCACTAAACTCTGATTATTATTATTATTTAATCAGATTACAAATCTGTTTATTTAGTATATAAAAGGGTGGGAAACGATTACTGTTCAACCTCCTCCCCTAAATCACCCCTAATCCTCACTTATAAACCCTAAATCAATTAACCACTAAACAAGGGGTTTGTGCTCATAGTTTCCAGATCATTAATTCATGTCACACTCATCACAACCCCACCCCAAACTACAACCCCACAACACCCAACAAGCCCACATGGGATTCCCCTGCTGCGTCACTTTCACAACAAACCAAAAAAACACATCCAACGACTCATGGCAACTCCTTGGTCCCTAATGCATAATGGACGGTTAAGATGGATTCAAGACAGATTGCACATCACTTTCCCAAGGACAGAGATCACAAGTATACAATTTGACCAAAATTCAAATTTTCAGCCAGGGGCAAACTTGGAAGATTGTAGCTAGGGTTTCATTTTATTTTCAGCATTCTAGATTCTTCTTAGCCTTGTATAAATACATGCCGTATGTGGCTGTATTAGTTGTTCCAGATTTATTAATTTGTAAACTTTTTAAATTAAATATTTAGAGTAATTTTCAAACCTTGCAAGTGATATCTCTGTGTTCCATTTTTATTAGCTTTCTTAGATTAAAATTTTACTTTTTATGCAGTGTTAGTTAAAACTCTTATCAAGTTTGTAGAAAGTAGAAAGGGGGGGGGGGGGGGTTGAATAGTTTCTCATTGGTTTATCTCCTAATTAAAATTCTTTTCAATTAGGTGAGTGCACAAAACTATCTTTTACTTCAAAGCTAGTTGCATAATGATTAGGTTCAATTCTAATGCATTAACAATGTATAATAAGTGTAGTGATAATGAATATGAGTAAAGAGTAAGGGAAAAAACAACCTAGTAGGAAGACACCAAGATTTATAGTGGTTCGGCAACGAGGCTCTATCCTCGTTCCTACTCCACTCCTCGATTACACCTTACCCGAGATTTCCACTATATCCACAAGCTCCCTTCTTGGCGGAGAAAACCTTACAACGTCGCTTACATTATGTTCTGACACTAAGCTAAATGTCGAGACCTAATCTTAGCTAGGACCAATCTACACAACGTCGCCCACTTCACTCTTTTATGACACAAGGCTAGATGTCGAGTTCTAATCTAAAGGTAGAACCAATCTTCACAACGTTGCCTACTTAACCATTTTCTGACACAAGGCTAGATGTCGAGTTCTAATCCAAAGCTAGAACCAATCTTCATGACTTTTCACTTTGAAGCTAAGTGAGAACTTCACACAACACAACTACATATCACTTTATAGTTTAGTGAGAACTCACAAGACACAACCACATCACTTTATAGTTTAGTGAGAACTAACACAACTAATTACAACTCAATTAATCATATCCAAGTACACACAAGTAGCTTGGATCTACACAACATAAATCCAAGCACACACATGTGCAATGGATGTACACAACTCTAATCCAAGTATTCAAAAATAACTTGGATGAACACAACTAGTCCAAGTATTCACAAATACATTGGATCTACACAAGACACAAACAAACAAATGATGAACATGACTAGATCTTTAGGAGAAGGTGATCTTCATCAATGCTACATCTTTAATCACATCACAAGTGTGTGAGTGATCTTCTCTTTGGACAAGGTAAAGAAGGAGATCAAGAGGATAAACATGAGTAAACATACTTAACACATTAAGTTATCATCTACAAATGACTAGGAGTAGAAAGGAGAAAGAAGACTGAAGAAGATGTCCAAAAAGGGTTGACGAGAATGCAGATTTGATTCCCATTTATAGGACAAAACATCCAACGGCTATATCTGTCCGCGGTTTCTTATTGGCACCCGCGGTTCCTTATCGATAAGGAACCGCCATAGGTGCTAAGGTATCGCTGGCGTAGACTCCGCTCCTTTTTATCTTTTAGTGAATTTGAAATATCTGAGGCTGTTTAAACCTTCAAAGGATATTCTTATGGCATATTGGATATGCCATATTCAAATTTTCATTTTTATTTTAATAAAACATTTTCTTAAAAATAAAGTTTATTAAAAATCTTTTGTAATGTTTGACAAAAGTGAGTTTTAAGGCTAATTACTTTTACGATCACTAAGCATGATTAAGATATGTTAGTGTAATTATTATTACCTTGATGATAGTGTTTGTTAGATAATTCGTTTTATGATTGTGTTTGACAATAAATGTCTTTGTACTTTGTCGTGATCAAAACTAAGAAAGACTAATTAATACTAACAATGTTTTTAGGCATTGCTTATGCATTAACAATCTCTCCCTTTTTGATTACGACAAACTATAAACTCATTTACGTAAAATACAAGTTTATTCGAATTATTAATGAGTTTATCACTATTATTTCTACCCCTTTGTCGAAGCAAAAAGGTTAGCACAAGTCTTTGAAGAGGAAAAGAACCGGAATTTTGCTAGTAGCTCCCCCTTGGTGCTTACTCCCCCTTGCTTGGGGCACCAAGTCAATGAGCTAAGGTGACATGCTACACAAAGGTTAGAAGAAAGAAAAGAAACACCAATGTATGGATGTGCACTACTTACTAACTAACTTGAGAGGGAGAAGGAAAAGAAATCTCAAATTAGAAGTAAACATTTGCTAAGTATGTCCAAAGAGTGTGTATTGACAACATCATAGTTCAATTGGTGGAATAAAGGAAGAAAAGAAACATCCGAACCTAATCAAAGATGATTTAAAATGTCAATGGGTTAAAATTTAGAATTTATGGAATCACCCATAATTAGTTTTAAGTTTTAACCATGATCAACACCTTAACAAATGTGTGTAATAAAATTAGAGGGAAAGGTAACACACATAACATTCATATTACAAAAATATGAAATAACATACAAGATAAATATTCATACACACAATATGAATATTCGAAACAAAAAAATATGAAAAATAGACCACTAAGCATAAGCTATTCTAATAGTGATAATCTTTCAAGATTGCTAAAAATTTATTGACTCAAACAACTAAAGTACAAAGAGTGCCTTAGTTGGAAAAGAAAGACGACGAAGCATCATTCGAAGTTTTGTTCACGGGAACGAAAACTTTGAGAGGAGGTCGAGTGAGGAGGAATTCAAGAAAATTTAGCTTGTCATAGATATGAGTAAGTTCAATTTGTTGAAAACGACAACAAGCACACGAGGAACCATGATGCAAAACAAAGTCGTTAGATGGGGGAGGTACATCAAGATTAGAGGTTGGTGGAGAGGGAGATAATGGATAAGAGATGTTTTCACAATGCATAGTGAGGTTAGGGAAAGATTTTAGGTCATTGAGTTGAGGAGAGTTGAAAGGTTTAGGTGGTGGTGGAAGAATTTCTTTTTTTTCCGGTAATTGGATTTATAGAGTAAGTCTCATTCCAATATTGAATCAGAGAGAAAGAGGAATTCTTGGAGGATTTTAGAGAAGAAGAATCATGAGGATTCTTATTCTTCTTGATCCAAATGGGTTTAACCGAGATTTTCGGTTTCTTTGAAAGCTTAGAAGAAGAAGCTTTAGGTTGAGAAGAGTGTGACAAAGAAATGTCAAGGTTAGAAAAGGAAGATTTAGGCACTGTGAGGGATGAAGGAAAGAACTCCCAAAAGAGAAGAATTTAAAGAAAATATACAAGGCAAAGATTTGAAATGAAAAAGAAAGGTTTTAGAGAATGTTTAGGCAAATTGGGTAAATACAGAATCTTAACCAAAACAGTGGTAAAAGAAGTAAGACCAGAAATAAGCCAAAATCGGCTTTACTAGGCGCGGTTCCTTAAAGAGGCCCGCGGTTCCATATCGATATGGAACCGCCTGGAGGCTTGAGAACCGCGTCCAGTGGACTGCTAAACCAGATTTTCAAAAGTTTTGGACAAAGATAAGACTTTTTCAAAAATTTGCAAATCTTAGATTTTTACCTCTTTTCGCACTAGAGTATGCTAGGGTTGCATAAAAGCAACACATTCACAAAGAATGTCTTGACAAAGGGTGACAAAATATTTAAATAACATTTTGATCCAATTTTAAATCAAGTTTTTTTAGAGGTTGTAATAGATTTAGGTTCAATTTTAAATAAATTGAAGTTGTTTAATGTGATCACATAGATTAAAGCACAAAAAAACTAAATCCATAAATCATCCACATGAGAAAATCATGAGGGAAAGAAAAGGAAATACAAGAATTAAAAAGACAATTAACTACTACAAAGATAGCTAACACCTAGGTCTTGAGTTCATAGTTCTCTTTTAGCTTGATCTTCTTTTGAAAAGCATGTTAATTTTAAAGTCCATCATTTATCTCCTCGGAGGTGGAGGATTAGCAAATAGGTTCAACAAGAAGCTTTGCAACTTGATGTGAGCCCCAGTCATTTCCAACCTTAGGATATCAATGAGGTGAAAGTTGTTCAAGCAACAAGGGCAATTAGTTCCATTGTGCATGAAAAAATCAAACAAGCGTGGATCACCCAAGAGATGGGAAATGGGAACACCCAAGAGAGGGGTGTTGGTGGTAGGAGGATGAGGAGAAGGCATGGTATCCAAGGTTGAAATAGGTGAGATGGGTGAATTTGGTGGAGTGAAGGGAAGAGGCTAAAAAACAAAGGGAATCCTTTGATGAGGTTGTGGTTGAGCACTCACATTTAAGGGAGGGCTAGAAATTAGTGGAGAGGAAAACTCATTCATCCTTGATTGGAATGAAGAGGAGGTATAACCATGAGAGTGGTTAGTACCATGGGTTGAGTTTGTTTGTCAAGAGGCAAGAGGTGGTGAAAGGATGAGGAGATGAGTATAGGTGAGACTTCATTTTTTGGTTTGAAAGAAGATGGAGAACCAAGTTTAGAGGACTTGAGATTCACCTTAAGACTTATTTTGGATGAAGATGTTTTGGAGGTGTTGGAAGTTCTAGTGGATACCATGGTTGAATGTTGAGGTTAAAAAAAGAGTTGAAGGGATGAAGAACACAATCAACAAAAGAGGGTTTAAGAAGAGAAGGGGCTGATCCAAACTAGTAATAGGTTAAAATCATTTTATGTGACCAATGAAATTAGGTAGCCTATAGGAAAGTGCATGTTTTTGCAAAAGTTTTATCAAAGTTTTACACAGATTAAAGAAAACAGTGTAAAGTAAAGATTCTGTTGAAACAGTACTAGGCGGTTCTTTACATAGGTCCGCGGTTCCTTATCGCTAAAGAGCCGCGGCGTTGATATGGAACCGCGACCAGAGGAGTTTGAAAATGGCACTTCCTTAAACTTTTGCTAGCCCAAATTTTATACTAAGGTTTATCAAGTCAAAGAGAACTAATAATCAAAGACTAGGAGGCTATCTAAACACATAAGATGCAAAGAGCCATGTAAATCGAAAAATTGATACCATGGATAACTAGGATTAAAATACTAGCTAATCCAAACATAAATAGTTAATGAATACACAACATCCTAAGAATAGAGATAAGAGAAGAGATAAAGAACAACAATCCACACATGTTTACACACATGTTAATCTCACAAGAGTGATATATGTCATTCATCTATGATCATTTCCTCCTTGCCTTGATTCACTTCTCATTCGATCCTGAAGATGAAGATTGAGACAATACTGATAGTCTGAATCAATGTCTAGTGAAGAAAATTAAGATATAGTTGATGACAAATCATATCGAGAAATGAGAGAATTGTCTTGAGAGGCATTTTCATCTTCATTTGAGTCATGTGTGAGAATTGAAGGGACATTTCCTTCAATGGGAAACATGACTCGAACCACGGAGTGAAAAGAGGAAAGATTAAGAGGAGGATGATCAAGGAGAACTCTCTTAAGAAGCCGTGAGAGAATCATGGCATAAGGAAGAGTAGACCGAGATCCATTGAGAACAAATCTTATCCTTTTAGCCATGAAAAATGTAAGGTTGTATGGAGTAGTGGTAACAACACAATACAACATATGTGCAAGACAAGCAGGCACATGGTTGCGATCACCAACCAAACACATTGCATTTTCCCTAATGATTTTGGCCCAAGGGACCATGAAATCACTAAGATCGCTATTTAGTAATTCCCAAGGAGTGAGAGTACAAAATTCTCCTTCAAAGTACCAAGGATAGGATGTTCACGAGGTGAAGCAAAGGCACGAGTGATGGCCGAAGCCGAAGGAATCTCAGTCAAGTAATGCACATCAACAGGGGCCGATTCTAAGTGGTTTACACTCCAAGCATCGGTGAACCTACATTGACCTTCGTATGGAACTCCGAGAATCTCACCAAATTCCTCGAGAGTGTATTCAAAAGTTTTCCCCTTAATGGAAAATCTTAAAGATAAACCATTGTTGATGTGTATTAACTTAAATGAGTTAAAGAATTCCATGAGGAAAGAAGGGAATATTGGCTCATCAATATCAAGCAAACAATCGAATCCAATGGTACTGAACATGTTCGAATGAAATCAATTCCACGAAGGTTAGAAGGAACAATACGTCCTTCATGGAAACAACAAGACTCGAGATTATGATAAGTGTTTTGAAAAGAGCGAGATTGATTAGTCAACGAAGGATTAGGCATGTATCTTCTAGTGAGTAGATGGTCATTTTGATATCATGTGGTCATGATGATAGTACCTAAAAATAACATATCAACATATTTATCCAATTACTCATATGTTACATATAAACCAAAACTCAAGGAAAGTGAGAATGTGTTTTATCAATCACTTGATAAATCAAGGTTTAATCCTTGTCATTCTCATATTCATAATGTACCCATTTCATCATTGATCAAAACATATGAGCTATGTAAAATCAACAATGAACTAGAACATTGGTTTTTCAAAACAAAGTTTTTAGGTAAGCATTTAACAATGCCATTACCAACTTGTTCATAGGTTCATATCAATTCCATCAATCAACCAAAAAATTTAGTCAAAATTCGGATTTGTTCTACAAATGGGTTTTAGTGAAATCTCTATGAATATGAACCTAAGGAATCATAGTAACAATACTATGTCAACTCTTATTCCTAGTAAGGTTCTAATTCAATCTCAATTTAAAAATCCCCAATTATGAATGTATGAACCCTAGAACAAATTAGATGAAATTGAAAGAAATAACTTACAGTTAATTGATCTTGTATGATGGATGAGTGAAACCGACGAACTTGAATCAATTAATTTGAGTAATTGAAGGTTTTAGGAGCTTCAACAATGGTGGAAAAACACAGAAAAATCGTCTTCTGTGTGTGAAGGAGAGAGAAAGACAAGTTTGAAAAAGCTATTTTAATAAAACTGGCGCTCTGACAAAAGCTATTGCCCGCGGTTCCTTATCAATAAGGAACCGCGCCTTTGAGCCGTCGAGATAAAGAACCGCCTACAGAGGCAGGTTTTTATCAAAGAAAAACGATGAATTTTTGAAAACCAAAATTTTTAAAATACTTAAAAATATATCTTAAACCTTTTAGGATATCATTGGACCACCACAACACTAGGTAATAATGCCTTGTGAAGGATTACGAGTTGAATCGAGATAGGAAAAGACCGAAATGAACGAACGACTACTCATAGCGAAAAGGCAAAGGGTGAGGAGTCAAGAGAAGTGAATCAAGACCAAGGACATTGCTCAAAGGACAAATGAAATTCTTCAAATTGATGATGTGAAGAGCTTGTGTCATATATAGTGGTTTAAGACGTGCCTTTCCAGCGATAGTCTAAACGGTTTTGGTAATGAATTAAACCAAGAAATTTTGATGCATAGAATAAGATCATTTTCAAGAGTAGTCTTATTCTATTACAAAATATGTTCAAAGTATAGATTCACTTTCTCTCCCACATGATTGGATAATTATTGCTAGAATTAACAATAATAATATCCTTGGAATATTTCAATTCCAAATGTGTAAAATCCACCTACAACTTAATGAAGTAGTTTGGTATCTCAAGGGATTCACTAATCATCCTAGAGATGAGCTTAATTGCACAAGTTACACATGATATAGGGCCTACTAACCGTAAGGGTGCAAACCATGGAAATCATGCTTGATACTTTAAGCTTCTACTAACTCACCGTACATCTCCATAGTGAGTCAAGTATCCAGGCAATGAAGGTTTGAGAGGAAAAAAAAGAAAAGAATCACAAACCACAAATAAATGTCAAGGAAAGGATGCCAAGAACAAGCATATAGTCAATTAATGATCAAAAGAATGATCAATAGGGCGTGTGGAAGAACGAAAGCGTACCTTGGCCACAAATTGCATTCCAAGCTTTCAAGGAATCGATGCAAAGCCCAACAATGACTCATAATGACTACTAAGTCTTCAAAGACTAGTATCACTTCTACCCATCTTGATATCATCATTCAATGATGTTGGAAATCAAAGAAGATGAGTCTTCTACAAGTGTAAGTAACTCAATTCACAATCAATAGAACGATTTATCTTCATGAGTACCTACACATAACAAGATGCAAACTAGTAGACACATTTCAAGAGTAAATTTAAAATCCATTAATACTACTAATTTAAGTAATATGCAATATTAACATTTTAAAAGGCTTATTTTCAATAAATATAGTTTTGACCAAAGAAAAAACTTTAGTACAACTTAACCTTCTAATTTGAGGAGACAATGGATCGATCCAAGTTTTAAAGTACAATAACTTCAAAGATCTTGTGTCACCATCGCTCTGATACTAATTGTAGAAACTATAGGGGGGGGGGGGGGTTGAATAGTTTCTCATCGATTTATCTCCTAATTAAAATTCCTTTCAATTAGGTGAGTGCACAAAACTATCTTTTACTTCAAAGCTAGTTGCATAATGATTAGGTTCAATTCTAATGCATTAACAATGTATAATAAGTGTAGTGATAATGAATGTGAGTAAAGAGTAAGGAAAGAAACAACCTAGTAGGAAGACACCAAGATTTATAGTGGTTCGGCAACGAGGCTCTATCCTCGTTCCTACTCCACTCCTCGAATACACCTTACTCGAGATTTCCACTATATCCACAAGCTCCCTTCTTGGCGGAGAAAACCTTAAAACGTCGCTTACATTATTTTCTGACACTAAGCTAAATGTCGAGACCTGATCTTAGCTAGGACCAATCTACACAACGTCGCCCACTTTACTCTTTTACGACACAAGGCTAGATGTCGAGTTATAATCTAAAGGTAGAACCAATCTTCACAACGTTGCCTACCACCATTTTCCGACACAAGGATAGATGTCGAGTTCTAATCCAAAGCTAGAACCAATCTTCACGACTCTTCACTTTGAAGCTAAGTGAGAACTTCACACAACACAACTACATATCACTTTATAGTTTAGTGGGAACTCACAAGACACAACCACATCACTTTATAGTTTAGTGAGAACTAACACAACTAATTACAACTCAACTAATCATATCCAAGTACACACAAGTAGCTTGAATCTACACAACATAAACCTAAGCACACACATGTGCAATGGATGTACACAACTCTAATCCAAGTATTCACAAATAACTTGGATGAACACAACTAGTCTAAGTATTCACAAATACAGTGGATCTACACAAGACACAAATAAACAAATGATGAACATGACTAGATCTTTAGGAGAAGGTGATTTTCATAAATGCTACATCTTTAATCACATCACAAGTGTGTGAGTGATCTTCTCTTTGGACAAGGTAAAGAAGGAGATCAAGAGCATAATCATGAGGAACCGCCGTAGGTGCTAAGGTACCGCCGGCGTAGAGTCCGCTCCTTTTTGTCTTTTAGTGAATTTGAAATATCCGAGGCTGTTTAAACCTTCAAACGATATTCTTATGGCATATGGAATATGCCAAATTCAAATTTGCATTTTCATTTTAATAAAACATTTTCTTAAAAATAAAGTTTATTAAAAATCTTTTGTAATGTTTGACAAAAGTGAGTTTTAAGGCTAATCACTTTTATGATCACTAAGTGTGATTAAGATATGTTAGTGTAATGATTATTACCTTGATGATAGTGTTTGTTAGATAATTTGTTTTATGATTGTGTTTGACAATAAATGTCTTTGTAATTTGTCGTGATCAAAACTAAGAAAGATTAATTAATACTAACAATGTTTTTAGGCATTGCTTATGCATTAACAAAGTTGATTTTGGTCAAGAAATTTCTGGCAAAAATTTATTTGAGATCCAAGACCTTATTAGGTGTTATAAGCTGACAATCTGACAAATTATCAGCTTATAAAGCCTTTAAGGTGTTGTTATTTTCATTGTTAAATCTTATATCCAAAAGTGTTTCAAAAAGTTCTTTTCAGAAATCTGCTTTCAAAAGCCTTTCATTTTTTAACCCTCACTGTAGCAAAAGCCACAAGCTTGCAGCTTGTGGTCTTTTGGTTACAAGTAGTTTTTTCTTTGTTTGCTTGTGTTGTGCAGGTACCATAAAGGGTGGTGTGGTTTGTCTGTTGTAGACTCCACACCACAAACACTCTATTTTCATTATTTCCTTTGAAGATATTAGTCCCCCTCTGGTCTGTTGTAGACCAGCCAACAGGGTTCTCTACAAACCTATCATAAGCTCACAAAAAGTCCCAAAAGAAGGCATCAGCCACCAAGGTTTGGCTTCAACCCTTTTGCCCTTTTTCATGAGTTTTATGTGGTTAATGAGATTCTTGACTATGTGATTTTTGGTTTGTATGGTTAGCTAGTTCATTTCTTGTTAGATAGTCTTGTGTGTCTGTTTTTATTTGTGTTTTTGGTAATGTTAAATGATTTGAGTTAGATTCATGAATAGTCTTGGTTAAAATTTTCATCAGATTGTTTAAAAGGGTGTTTGGTTGTGGATTTTTCATGACTTGAGTGACACTAGTAGTAGGTTATAACTAGTTAAACATGCCCCAAATAGGCATTTGTTAGATATTCAGTAGGTTGCTTTAAGTTTGATTGTAGAAAAAGGAGTTTGCATGTTCTAAAATTGGTGAAAATAACATAAAAGTTCAGCATGCCTTTAACTAGGTGGTTTTTGTAAAACCCGCATGCTTTTACCATGAATAGTACCCTTAAGATCGTACGTACATGATTAGAACTTTCCCTTTATAGCACGTTTATGTTTCATGAACAAGAATTACAAGTATTACGTACGTGTTATAACACGATAAGTATTTATTATATATAAACACACGATAATTATTCCAATAATAATTATAATCACGAAGATACGAACATGAAATCATGAACGTAAATTAATCACGAGCTAATATTATGTATGTATATATATTTATTACGAACACGAATAACTAAGTCACGATCGCTAACTAATTAGAACACGTAATTTACGAACACGAGAACACACTATTATTTTAGACACGGAAAAAGGTACGGGTTACCCCATCTGGGGCCCCTACCCGCGGCTACACAAGAAACATGGGCTTAGCCCATGTAATTTTTACTAAACAACGGGTTAAGGGAAAAAAACATGTTTCATATTTACAAAAATTAGAAAAGAAAGAAATCCCTAGTTCTTCCTTTTGTCCTCTTTGGCCGCCGGGTTCAAGAACACCAAAGGGTGATTCAGGTTGATTTTGATCTTTGATTTATTGCAAGGAATCGTGTGTGTTCATCCTTCTTGATTTCACGTAATCGGTATAACCTTTAACCTTTTCTTTTTATGTTTTGGTTTATTTAATCACATAAAATCATGATGTTTTTAATAAACTAATTAAAAACAAGTAATATAAACATGTTCTAATCATGGGTTTTAAATCAAATCAAGGGTTTAGGGGTGTTTTGTTTGTGGCCGACGCCTAACCGAGCCCCAAGGGGGTCTCGGCTTGGCTTATTTCGCACCACCGAGACCATATGGTCTCGGTATGGTGGTGCTGGTCTCACGGCAATAACAAGGTAAGGGCAAACCCCGACCTCGGTCGGGGTATGGTGATGGTTACGGGTCCGGTTCATGGGTTTTAATCACGGGTCCGGTTCATTAATCATTTTTTTCAAGGTTTATGATTTTTACAAGTTATGTTATTTTTTTAAGACTTAAATTAAATTAATTAAAAGCATGAAAATGATTAATTTAATTTACATGACTTAGGTTCTTAATTTAATTATTAATTCATGAATTTTAACATAAGTATTTATCTTTAATTAGACTATATAGTTAATTAATTATTAAAACCATCACTTATAATTAATTAATTCACATGACTTAGGTTATATTATTAATAGATAATGATACATGTTTTAACCTAAGTATTTTACCTTTATTTAATTAAAATCATGTTACATTTAATTAAATACTTTAACCTATAGTTTATATAATTTACATGTAATAATTAATAAACTATACTATATAATCACATGACTTAGAATATTAATCAGAAAACACTTAAGCTTATGTAATTAGCTTAATTAACCAGCTTATATCTATTTATGGAAACTTTCTATTTTTAGAAACTTATTTATTTAAGGCAGCTCATCTATTTAAGGAAACTTTCTATTTTTGGAAACTTTCTATTTTTGGAAACTTTCTATTTTGGAAACTTTCTATTTTTGGTAACTTTCTTTTTTTGGAAACTTTCTATTTTAGGAAACCTGCTGTTTTTAGAAAGTTACTTATTATTACATAACAAGTATAATAATACATTAAATACAAGTAATACTGAAGAATAGGCATAATATACGATAAACATAGTGTAAAGCTTAAATCAGTAAAACATGACATGAACATATAAAACAAGCTAAGACATGATATAAAATCAGTTACGTACTCAGTAATCAGATACTTATACACGTATGTATTTATGTAGATTAGTGATACCGAAGTAGGACTCTCTTCCGTTCGTCTTCTTCGTTCACTGGACATAAGGTACGGATTCTCCGTCCTTTCAGTATGGACATTCTTTCCTTATTAGGATTCCCCGTATGCAGCCAACTGTTTTCCCTAGTATATGTTTTATATGTTTTGATTGCTTATGTTTAATTAGAATACCTAAAGCCATATACATGCATGACCAGTTTCACCTAGTTATGGCGGTACCATAACCATAACACTGGAGGCACCAATGTTATGACTTCCCCACGGCGGAGTGATTGCTCGTGGCGTCCCTTTTCAGCTTTTGGCCATTTATTATATTATTAGGTGGGGCTTATGGGTGCATCCTAGTTACATGTTTTCAGCAGATTACTTAGTGTGAATGTGGTGTGTGCCTTGCATCCTTCACAAGGAGCTGATCCCTCCTACCCAAAAACAAGTATATTAAATTAGAGGCAGCCTCTATAATTTGCATGACGAGGTCACCCCTCCAAGTATTCATGCACGTTGATATTTCATGACCTATATTGGCTAACGGTAAAATATGTTAAACATTTTTCACAAGATAAACATAAGGCTTTTCAAACTATAAAACTAGTTTTACTAAGATATAACCGGGTTATCCAGGACTTAGTTTCTTCTGCTGTTTCATGCTTATATGCTTATATTAATCATGCTTTACTTGTACATCCGTGCACTGAGCGTATTGCTCAGCCGTTTTTCTTTTCATGTTCCTAAAACGGCAGGTACTCAGGGACGCTCGTAGACTTTAAGCGTACGTGCATATGGACTGGAAGCTTTCTAGCCTTCTTTACTTTATGCATTTATCTATACTTTGATACTCATTTCCATGGACATTGTTTAGTCCTTTCATTTACAGTACTTATGTTTGTGTGTGATGAGTTCTACTTTTGGACTACCGATGTTTGATTCCGGTATTTCCTTTATGGTCATGTAATGTTAGACATTTATCCTTGTATGCTTTGATGACACGCCATAATCACGCGTGACATTCCATTTATCAAAATGGGGTGTTACAATTATGGTATCAGAGCCAAGGCTTCGACCTATAGGCTCTCAAAATATGACCCGTGATTAGTGGGTAGTCACTATGGTCTTCCTAGAAATGAAAGTCGGTTTTCATGCATTCATCATTTTCATGCATACATATATATGCCATTGTCGCAAGTTTATGACTAAGTAATGGCTGGTACAGGACTGGCCCTATTTAGTCGCATGTGTTTTATCGAAACTTTTAAATTTGGGACCGACCCATAGGCGTCCCCTCGCCATGTCTTTTATTTTGGGTGAACTGATCATAGGCGTTCACTCTCGAGCATACAAAAGTTTTCATAAAACTGCATCATGCATTCATGTACAAATTTTCTTGCATAAAGTTTTTCTCATGATTTATTGGTAAAAATTTTTTCATGTATATAGTTTATATTTTGATCAGTTTAATCATGTATTTTATGTTATACTGTCATATGGCAAACACAAATAATATCCGGGAGATGGTTGCAGCTGCCAATGCAGATTTGCAAGACATCCTTCATCAGAACGACAACTATCCTCCCCCGCCTAGAATTTTTCCCACGGAAGGAAGGAATAGGCTCATGAGAGAGTATTACACCATTAGACAGCGACCTGAGGAAGACAACAATGACTTCATGCAGCGTTTCCTTTGATTCGCCGGTGTCCTGAGAGCAGTTGCGGGCACCACTAAAGGGCAGGCACAACATTTTCGTTGGGCCCTTTCTCCAATGATTGCCAATAACTTAGAAGGTGTTCCGTTGGATACGGTAGCACAAGTGGCCGATGCAGCACGTAAGCTGGAGATGCTGTAGAAGAGAGATGAGTTCGGGGAAGCAGAGAGACCCGATAAGAGGTAAACATTCGTATTCAAGCGGTGCCCAATCCGTATTCTTTCAATATATGTCAATTTTCATCTCTTTAAATTGTATCTTCCAGGCAGAAGACTGGGGACCGGTCTCATCCGGCTACTCAGCAGCAGCCTAATCAGCCCAAGGGAAACGGTCAGACTAACGATCGTTCTGCTACGGATAAGCGTGGCGATAATGATAATTACCGTAACAACGCTGGACACTCCAATAGCAGCAGGTCCTTATACTTACACATTTTCTTATGATTTCATGTTATAACTCATAATTCTGACACATTAACAATTCTTCTACCAGGAACCATGGAAACGGTAGGGACCAGAACCAGAGAGGTTCACAGCCTAGCCGTCCAGCTATCACTGGTATTCAATCTTACGATTATCCGCATTGTCCTTTGTACCCTATTATCATGTCTCATGTATAATGTCTTATCAGGTTCTCAGCCAGTCAGGACACCTGCTGGAGGATATAATCATCCTCATTGCTCTACTTGCCACCGTAGGCACCCAGGGCCATGTCGCCGCGACGGTGACGCATGCTTCAAGTGTGGTATTCCTGGCCATCGCATGAAGGACTGTCGTAAGGGCGAGATGAAGGGCACATAAGGACACGATGATACCAAGCCGCCTCCTACCACTGGACGCGTCTACACGACATCTCGCGATCAGGCCAACAAGTCTACAGGTACCATCACTGGAATCTTATATATGTATGGTCAAGCTGCATGTGTTCTGTTTGATACGGGTGCTACTCACTCGGTCATTTCTAATGCATATGCCAAGAATGTTAGGATACCCCCCATACCACTATAGAATAGACTCAGTATTTCCATGCCTTTGAGAGACTCTGTACTTATCACCCATGTGTACAAGAGTCTTCCCCTAGAGTTTGACGACAAGGTTCGTCCTGTTTACGCACTTCCGCTGGACATGAATGACTTTGACATGATTTTGGGCATGGATTGGCTATCCAAGCATCATGCTACCATAGACTGCCTTTCATATCGAGTCATCTCCGGTGATGTTAATGCACCAGAGTACATTCACAATGGGTTCGTACCCGGCAGGTCTGTACAAATCATATCAACCCTGCAAGCACGTGCACTACTGTCACATGGCTGTGAGGGTTATCTAGCTACTGTTCATGACATATCAATTCAGGATCAGCCGATAGTGTCAGAATTTCAAGATGTATTTCCAGAAGAACTTCCGGGCATACCACCTGCACGTGAAGTGGAATTCAATATCGAGCTCATCCCAGGAGCTGAGCCGATTTCCAAGGCTCCTTATCGCATGGCTCCCATAGAGTTAAAGGAGCTGAAGGATAAACTGCAAGAACTTCTGGAGCGAGGTTTCATTCGACCGAGCGCATCTCCATGGGGCGCACCGGTCTTATTTTCTAAGAAGAAGGACGGCAGTATGCGTCTTTGCGTAGACTATCGCGAGCTCAACAAGATTACCATCAGGAATATGTATCCACTGCCACATATATATGATCTGTTTGACCAAATCCAAGGGGCCAAACACTTCTCCAAGATTGATCTTAGGTCAGGCTATCATCATCTACGGGTTAAGGAGCAGGACATCGCCAAGACTGCCTTCCGTACACGATATGGCCACTACGAATTTGTAGTCACGCCATTCGGCCTGACCAATGCTCCAGCAGTGTTTATAAAATTTGATGAATAGAATCTTCCATGAAATTCTGGACAAGTTCGTCATTGTCTTCATCGATGACATCCTGATTTTCTCAAAGTCCAAGGAGGAACACGAAGACCATCTTCGTACAGTACTAGAGATTCTTCGCCAGAAGCAGATGTATGCTAAATTCTCCAAGTGGGATTCTGGTTAGACAAGGTGACATTCTTATGTCACATTGTATCAGCAGAAGGAATCACTACGGATCCATCGAAGGTTGAGGCTATTACTAAGTGGCCAAGGCCGACATCAGCGACTGAAGTCCGCAGTTTCCTAGGCTTAGCTGGCTATTACCGTAGGTTCGTGGAGAACTTTTCCCGCCTAGCACTACCATTGACCAAACTGATGTGGAAAGGGGAGAAATTCATCTGGACTGAAGAACGAGAGAAGAGCTTTGAAGACCTGAAGCAGAAGTTAGTATCTGCACCTATTCTTACTCTCCCATCTGGTACGGGTGGATTTCAAATCTACAGTGATGCATCGGGGAAGGGACTTGGCTGTGTTCTCATGCACCATGGGAAAGTGATCGCGTACGCTTCACGACAGCTTAAGCCTTATGTGGAAAATTACCCTACGCATGACTTGGAACTTGCTGTAGTCGTGTTTGCATTGAAGATATGGAGGCACTACTTGTATGGAGAATCATGTGATATTTTCACGGACCACAAGAGCTTGAAGTATATCTTCACTCAGCGTGAATTGAACATGAGACAAAGGAGATGGTTAGAGCTATTGAAGGATTATGACATTAATCTGCAATATCATCCCGACAAGGCGAATGTAGTAGCAGATGCACTTAGCAGAAAGTCCGGAATGATCAACGACATTGAGATTGAGGAAGAAATCATAAGAGACTTGGAGCGAGTGGACATAGAAATCATGGTACGTGGACAACACGGTTACTGGGCTAATCTTAGAGTAGAACCCGAGTTACTATCTAAGATCAAGGAAGCTCAGAAAGATGATGGAGAAATTTGGGCGATAATTTAGAATTTGGAGAAGCAGACAGAATTCCGAGTAGATGCAGATGTTATCTTATGGCAGGGCACGAGACTTTGTGTTCCTGATGATCAAGAACTCCGGGAAGCTTTGTTAGCTGAGGCTCATAGTTCCCCATTTTCTATACATCCTGGTTCTACTAAGATGTACCATGACATCAAGCAATACTTTTGGTGGAGTGGTATGAAACAGGATGTTGCCACTTACGTCTCCAAATGTCTTACCTGCCAGCAGGTTAAGATCGAGCATCAGCGATCTGGCGGTCTCCTTCAACCGTTAGATATTCTAGAGTGGAAGTGGGACAAAATCACCACGGATTTTGTTACTGGTCTTCCGCCAACCAAGAGGAAGCACGATGCAATTTGGGTTATCGTAGATCGACTTACCAAATCAGCTCATTTCTTACTGATCCGCAAGGAAGATTCGGTCAGTAAACTCGCTTATACTTATAGAAGGGAGATCATTAGACTTTACGGTGCTCCATCTAGCATCGTCTCAGACAGAGATCCTCGATTCACTTTGCGATTCTAGAGAAGTCTGCAGAAAGCTTGGGGTACACAACTTAAGCTTAGCACGGATTTTCATCCTCAAACAGACGGGCAGTCAAAGCGAACGATTCAGACATTGGAAGATATGTTGAGGTCATGTGCGTTGGAATGGACGGGTGATTGGGACGATTATATCTGTTTGGTGGAGTTTGCATACAACAACAATTGGCACGCAAGTATAAGTGTGCTCCTTTCGAGATGTAGTATGGCAGAAAGTGTCGTGCCCCAATTTGCTGGGATCAGGTTGGTGAGCTAACACTTGAAGGACCAGAGATCATAGAGTTGACTAATGAGAGGGTCACAGTAGCTAAGTAGAAACTGCAAGAAGCACGGTCACGTCAGAAGAGCTACGCAGACAAGCATCGTAGGGACATACATTTTAACGTAGGAGATCACGTTTTCCTTAAGGTTTCGCCGGCACGTGGTGTTAGACGTTTTGGAATTAAAGGGAAGCTCAGTCCTCGTTTCATCGGACCGTTTGATATCACGGAACGAGTCGGTGAAGTATCTTACCGCTTAGTGTTACCTCCGCAGCTTTCGCATGTACACAATGTGTTTCATGTGTCCTTACTCAGAGGGTACCAGTATCATCCCCTTCACATCACTGGAACAAATTCGTGAAGATCTCACTTTCATAGAAGAACCCGAACGAGTTCTTGACAGACAAGAACGGGTCATGAGAAGGAAGACGATTCCATCCGTCAAAATCCTTTGGAGGGATCATACCGAGCGGGAAGCCACTTGGGAAACAGAGGAGTTTATCCGGGCTTCTTACCCTCATTTCAAATTTTGAATTCGGGCATGTTCTTCTTTTCCAGTTTACTTTATCTATAATTCCGGGACGAATTATTCTTTTTAGGGAGGAAGAGTTATAAAACCCACATGCTTTAACCATGAATAGTACTCTTAAGATCGTACGTACATGATTAGAACTTTCCTTTTATAGCACGTTTATGTTTCATGAACAAGAATTACAAGTATTACGTACGTGTTATAACACGATAAGTATTTATTATGTATGAACACATGATAATTATTCCAATAATAATTATAATCACGAACATACGAACATGAAATCATGAACGTAAATTAATCACGAGCTAATATTATGTATGTATATATATTTATTACGAACACGAATAACTAAGTCACGATCGATAACTAGTTAGAACACGTAATTTACGAACACGAGAACACACGAGAACACACTATTATTTTAGACACGGAAAAAGGTACGGGTTACCCCATGTGGGGCCCCTACCCGCGGCTACACAACATGGGCTTAGCCCATGTAATTTTACTAAATAAGGGGTTAAGGGAAAAAACATGTTTATATTTACAAAAATTAGAAAAGAAAGAAAACCCTAGTTCTTCCTTTTGTCCTCTTTGGCCGCCGGGTTCAAGAACACCAAAGGGTGATTCGGGTTGATTTTGATCTTTGATTTATTGCAAGGAATCGTGTGTGTTCATACTTCTTGATTTCACGTAATCGGTATAACCTTTAACCTTTTCTTTTTATGTTTTGATTTATTTAATCACATAAAATCATGATGTTTTTAATAAACTAATTAAAAACAAGTAATATAAAGATGTTCTAATCATGGGGTTTAAATCAAATCAAGGGTTTAGGGGTGTTTTGTTTGTGGCCGACGCCTAACCGAGCCCCACGGGGGTCTCGGCTTGGCTTATTTCGCACCACCGAGACCATATGGTCTCGGTATGGTGGTGGTGGTCTCACGGCAGCAGCAAGGTAAGGGCAAACCCCGACCTCGGTCGTGGTATGGTGATGGTTACGGGTCCGGTTCATGGGTTTTAATCACGGGTCCGGTTCATTAATAATTTTTTTCAAGGTTTATGATTTTTACAAGTTATGTTATTTTTTTAAGACTTAAATTAAACTAATTAAAAGCATGAACATGATTAATTTAATTTACATGACTTAGGTAATTAATTTAATTATTAATTCATGAATTTTAACCTAAGTATTTATCTTTAATTAGACTATATAATTAATTAATTATTAAAACCATGACTTATAATTAATTAATTCACATGACTTATGTTATATTATTAATAGATAATGATATATGTTTTAACCTAAGTATTTTACCTTTATTTAATTAAAATCATGTTACATTTAATTAAATACTTTAACCTATAGTTTATATAATTTACATGTAATAATTAACAAACTATACTATATAATCACATGACTTAGAATATTAATCAGAAAACACTTAAGCTTATGTAATTAGCTTAATTAACCAGCATATATCTATTTATGGAAACTTTCTATTTTTAGAAACTTATTTATTTAAGGCAGCTAATCTATTTAAGGAAACTTTCTATTTTTGGAAACTTTCTATTTTGGAAACTTTCTATTTTTGGTAACTTTCTATTTTTGGAAACTTTCTATTTTAGGAAACCTGCTATTTTTAGAAAGTTACTTATTATTACATAACAAGTAAAATAATACATGAAATACAAGTAATACTTAATCAGAATAGGCAGAATATACGATAAACACATTATAAAGCTTAAATCAGTAAAACATGACATGAACATATAAAACAAGCTAAGACATGATATAAAATCAGTTACGTACTCAGTAATCAGATACTTATACACATATGTATTTATGTAGCATTAGTGATACCGAAGTAGGACTCTCTTCCGTTCGTCTTCTTCGTTCACTGGACATAAGGTACGGATTCTCCGTCCTTTCAGTATGGACATTCTTTCCTTATTAGGATTCCCCGTATGCAGCCAACTGTTTTTCCTAGTATATGTTTTATATGTTTTGATTGCTTATATTTAATTAGAATACCTAAAGCCATATACATGCATGACCAGTTTTACCTAGTTATGGAGGTACCATAACCATAACACTGGAGGCACCAGTGTTATGACTTCCCCACGGCGGAGTGATTGCTCGTGATTTCCCTTTTCAGCTTTTGGCCATTTATTATATTATCATGTGGGGCGTATGGGTGCATCCTAGTTACATGTTTTCAGCAGATTACCTAGTGTGAATGTGGTGTGTGCCTTGCATCCTTCACAAGGAGCTGACCCCTCCTACCCAAAAACCAGTATATTAAATTAGAGGCAGCCCTTCTAATTTGCATGACGGGGTCACCCCTCCAAGTATTCATGCACGTTGATATTTCATGACCTATATTGGCTAACGGTAAAATATGTTAAACAGTTTTCACAAGATAAACATAAGGCTTTTCAAACTATAAAACCAGTTTTACTAAGATATAACCGGGTTATCCAGGACTTAGTTTCTTCCGCTGTTTCATGCTTATATGATTATATTAATCATGCTTTACTTGTACATCCGTGAACTGAGCGTATTGCTCAGCCGTTTTCCTTTTCATGTTCCTAACACGGCAGGTACTCAGGGACGCTCGTAGACTTTAAGCGTACGCGCTTATGGACTGGAAGCTTTCTAGCCTTCTTTACTTTATGCATTCATCTATACTTTGATACTCATTTCCATGGACATTGTTTAGTCCTTTCATTTACAGTACTTATGTTTGTGTGTGATGAGTTCTACTTCTGGACTACCGTTGTTTGATTCCGGTATTTCCTTTATGGTCATGTAATGTTTAGACATTTATCCTTGTATGCTTTGATGACACGCCATAATCACGCATGACATTCCATTTATCAAAATGGGGTGTTACAGTTTTAGTGATTTTCAAGTTAAAATCTTGGAATCTGTTTAAGTTAATGTTAAAATAGGTTATTTAGCTCTTGTTCTTGATTGTGTGTTGCTGGTTTGTTAGATTTGTGGCCTTGAAATTCATTAGAATACCAAGTATATCAGCAACTTGTCCACCAGACCCACTTTCTGTTTACAGTAATTGCAAATTGGTTGTTTGTGTGTTTTTTGTGTATTGATCTGGTAGTTTCTTGCTTGTTGTGACTCCCCACAACCCAACTGGTTGTGGGGGTGCCCTTTGTTCCAACAAACACCACCAAACAAGGCTTAAAATCGTCTCATTTCATTTTTCTGTTAAGAGAAGTGGGAAAAAGTTCCCACTGCTAGTGCAATCTTTCCCACTACTGGACTACAAGACAAACAGACTTAGACCTGTCACTTTCAGATTCCTTGTTTTTTGTCTTTAGTGCCTCATTAAGTTTATTTTTATTTTACTGCTTATTCTAATATTTTTTGTTAGCCTCAAAATATTGAGTCAAACAAGAATGCTCGGTCATATGTTTATTATGTATCGTATATTAGAACGTTGTAATAGGTAGTAGGTTAGTCGTGTATTACGGGCTTAACTTTAAGCTAAGGTTCATTCATAAGTAACCAAAGACCAAAAGGAAAGCCCGACCCATTATCATATAGCCCATTATACCACATGTAGGCAAGGCTATATAAAACTCTCCTTGCATGTAAGGAGAGGTTGGTTGTCTCATTTTCTCTAATTCTTCTAATCTAATATTCACCAAGTTTACACACTTCTCTCTCTTTTCTCTCTCTAGTTTCTCTCTCTAGAATTCATCTCATATCTACCTTTCTTTCTTCTTTTATCATTACATATTACAAGGGACAACAATTGGTATCAATCGCCATGGGGTAGTTTTTGTGATTCGTTGTTGCTATTATATTAGGTTCGTGTGATTTACACCTATCATCATTCCGAATTCAAGTTTTTTCTTGTGTTTTTCATACTCTAAATCTTCCTCTATACATCTCTACATCTCTCATACGTGTGGTAAGATTTTGGTTACTTTGGTTTGGCAAGAAACACGAGTTCCAAGGTAAAAATCTCTTTTTTCTTGTTGCTTACAAGTCTCAGACTACTTTGTTGTTACGATCTGATTTTTGCGATTGCATAAACCCTGGGGGTTTCTACTTGCGATCCAAAGTCACGATCACATCTTACGATCTACTTGCGATCAACAGTGACTACGATCCCAAGTGCGATCACGGTTACGATCAAGTGAGTACGATCAAGGGAGTACGACCAAGGGAGTACGATCAAGGTTACGATCATTGACTACGATCACTCGTTACGATCCAAGACCACGATCATGACCACGATCTAAGAGTACGATCAGACTGCGATCAGACTGCGATCTAAGAGTACGATCAGACTGCGATCAGACTGCGATCTAAGAGTGCGATGGGTGACATTGCGATGGACATCTAAATTTTGTTCGAGTACTTTTTAGACTTAGCCACTATCTAGACTAGTCACGGAACGTAGTTTACACGAAGATTTAAAAAAAAGAGCTTAAAATTTTTATGTCAAGTAGATTCAAACTTTTTCCATACTAGTTTTAGGCTATTTCTAGCTCGATTTCAAAATTTGATGATTACAAATTTTTTAGGTCTACCGTTTTGTCGGACTGAGGAATTTATTGTCAGACTGAGAAAAAATCGCAATTTTCGGAATTTCAACAACAACACAATCACAACACAACTACTTAAGATCCACATTCAATTCATCACTTAAGAGAATTTTGAGATGGATTCTACTGCAGAATATCGTGTGACGAACAACAACATCATGGTGGCGGGTAACAAAGAGAGGCCACCAATGCTTGTGGCCGGTCGATATGCTCAATGGCAATCACGTTTTCTTCGCTATCTTGATACAAGACCTAATGGTGATGCATTGAGGCAATGTATTAACAATGTACCATATGTTTTCTCCGATATCACTGTTCCTCATACACCAGCCACAGACACTATTCCAGAAATACCCGCAACCACAAGAAAAGAAACGTTATCTGATCTTATACCAGAGAAGCGTGCTTGGTATGATGCAGAAAAAGAAGCGATCTATATGATTCTAATTGGAATTGGAGATGACATTTATTCCACGGTTGATGCATGTCCTACGACACAAGAAATGTGGACGGCTATTGAACGCTTGCAACAAGGAGAATCACTCAACAAAACAAACTTGTTTTGGAAGTTTGGTAAGTTTACTGCATTGGATGGAGAATCAATTGAGTCTTATTATTCATAATTCCACAAGATGATGAACGATATGACAAGAAACAACTTGGAGGTCTCCACCATGCAAGTCAATGTGCAATTTCTTCAGCAACTTCAACCAGAGTGGACACGTTTTGTTACTTTGGTGAAACAACAAAAGCAGTTAGACAAGGTAAACAATCACACTCTCTTTGATATCTTGAAACAGTTTCAGCATGAGGCAAATGAAATTCAAGCTGAACGAGTTGCAAAGACGGCTAATCCACCTGCTCTAGTGTCTACCACTCAAGATCATCGATCTCGTACTCCAAAGTCATGCTCCATTCAATCATCCTCACCACGATATTCCACATCATCCAAGTCTTCATCCTCCACAAGATCACGCGGCAAAGAACCAAGAGCACCATCACCACCATCTGAGTCATCATCTGAAGAGGATAGTGATGAAGAACAAGCTCAGAAGAATCGGGAAATGAAAAAACAAATTGCTTTCATTATGAAGACCTACAAGAAAATCTTTAAACCCACCAACAACAATCTTCGAACATCATCCAACACAAAGAACCAATATGTTGAGAACACTTCAAGGAATGACACACGTCGATGTGGTAAAAGTCCTTCTAGGTATGATCGACATAATCTAACACATGTTGAGGGTTCTGCAAGGTATGATCGACAAACTGCCAAGTATGATACTCAGAGGATTGCTGCTGCTACTGGGAATAGGGAAACTGTTGGAACGCAAGTGGTTCAACAAAGTGGGATTCAGTGTTATAATTGCCAAGGTTATGGGCATATGGCAAAGGAATGCAGAAAGCCGAAACGGGTTAGGGACTCTAGCTATCATAAAGAGAAGATGTTGTTATGCAAGAAGATGGAAGCAGGGGTCAAATTTTCCGCTGAGGAAGGAGAAATGCTTGATGATACTAATGATGAAGCCTCCGACCAAGAATTAGAAGCACATTACTCGTACATGGCAAAGGTTGACGAAGTTCTCAACGTCACTGAAGATGACAATGGCCCTATCTTTGACACTGAGCCACTCGATAAGGTACACACCACTGATGAATATAATGTGTTTGGTGATATTCATGACGATAGTGAGCTACCCAATGCCATTAATGACACATGTATGACGGAAAAGGTTGATAGCAATACCACACTCGAGTCATCAGACATGTGCAATAATGAATTTGAGGATGACCAACATACAAATGAGTATGATGATGAGGAGCGTGTCGCGCTTGCTAATTTAATTGCTAGTTTACAAAAAGATGTCAATGAAACTATAAAAAGTCAAAAGCAATTAAAGAAGGCAAACGCAACGCTCACTCAAAATTTTGAAGAATGCAAAGCCGCACTAATTACATCTAGTGAGACCATTGAACGCTATAAAGATGAGCTTCTTCAGAAAACCAAAGAGCTTGAGGGGTACAAGGGTAGTGCGTTAAAAAGTCAAAAGGACGATCTTGAAAAGAAATACAACGAAACTCTTGAGTTATTAACCAAAGAGAAACGTCAATTTAATGTTTTATTAATGGATTGCTACCACCAAAGTTAACGAACTTAAACAACGGCTTTCGATGGATAACACCGAGTCTGCTAAAATTCTTGATGTTAAGAAACAAGAGGTTGAAACGTTAAAACAAAATTCCAAAAGTCGACATGAAAAAGATACTAAAAAAGTAACGGAACTAGAAAAACAAGTCGAATTTTTGAAGAAAGTTGTTTATAAAACGCATGACTCTATTCAAACTATAAGAATGATAGTACCTCCGTCTATGTTTAAGGGTCAAGCTAGCTTTGCAAGTCCTGATTATCTTGCCCAAGCTCAAGCTGCGAACCCGCGCCTTTATATGGATGAGTCCGAATGGACCGATCCTGAATATCCTCTTGGTTATGATGAGACATCCCTTTGGGAAGAGGAGAGTAGATCAACGGTCAATAAAGAGTTTGTGAAACCATACAATTATGCTTATGAGAATAGTCTATATGGTCTTTTCACTACACAAAAATAAAAGTCTCGTGGGGAATTGTTTTTAGAATGCAAACAAAGAAGAATTCAATGGAAGAAAGCTTTTGCTACTAAGAAAACAAACGTTTCTAAGTTCATCAACTACTTGCCTCTTGATGCTTCTAAAAGCAAGAGTAGGCAGACATTTGGGTTTCTACAACATTACATTGAACATATTAAATCTATTGTTGACAATGAATGGAAACAACGAGAAAATAACGAGTGGAAAAAACCAATTCCTCAAGATATAACTGTGCTTATCAAACAAATCTTAATACCGAACACGACCACATTAAAAAAAATATGCTTGAATTTGAAAGATTAATCCGGTCTGAAATGTTTGATGATTTAAAACATGTTGAGTCTATTGAGAAAGAAATTGACGATCTTTAAATGGACAAGTCCATTTTTTCTGATGAATATGATTTACTCTTAGAAGAATGTCTCTCCAAATATATTTTGTGTGTTACTCTTCAATCTTGTGCTGATATCGATGAGTATTCTGATGTTGCATGCAAATATCTTGATAAAATTAAAGAATGTAAGCGTCTTGAACTTGAGTTTTCGAAACGTAAAGAAAAAGTTGATAAAAAGGCCTTTGAGTTACTTCAACACAAAACTGATTTCCTTCAAAAACATTGTCATTCTCTTGAACTTGCTTTGCAAAAAGACGTTGGTAGTTTTCCACATGATAATAACTTGCAAGAAAAACTTTCCAAAACGTTTCGAGAAATGAATGAACAGAATTTTGAAATTAAAGGGTTGAAAGCTCAGTTACAAGACAGGGAAATAGCGATAGTAGAGTTGAAGAAACTCGTTGCTAAGATGGGTGGGAAAATTGTGGAACCTAGTGTTAAGAAACCTGTTGTAAGACAACCCAACGCGCACAAAGTAACTAGACCCTTTGTCTTGGGAAAACCATCTGTTTTCTCTAATTCTGCATTTACAAAACCTGCGTTTGCCCCCAAGACGGATGGGAAGGATAGGTTACCATAGAATACTCCCAAAACACATATTCGATCACCAAGCATTAAGAACACAAAAGTGACTAAAACAGGGATGTATAGATTGGCCACTAAACCCACAAAAAACAAAGAAAGTCAATCACCTCAGACTTCTAGAAACACTAATAGACGTGTGTCTTTTACTATAGGAGTAATCCCCACTGATAGTGTTAGCCGGCCTCAGCTTAAGAGCACTCACATGAATGAAAAGGTTTGGCAAAACAAAAGTCAAGGGAAGATGAAGACAGTAGAAGACCACCCTAGGATTTTCAATGCTTCTAAGAATAAAACGTCTGTAATCGTGTGTAATGACGATTTGAATGATTCTACTTTGAATGCTTTGAATGTTAAGTTTGTTTGTGTGAAATGTGGAAAGTGTGCTAATGCTAATCATGCTATGTATGTTTCGAATAATGTCAAAGGCGTAGATACTAGAACTAAGAAGCAAACTGCGATGCCTATTAGTGCTAGAAAACCCAAACGCAAAGTGAACAATTATGGTGTAACCCCCCGTGAGAAAAGTGTTGCATCATTCTCCACCACTAAGACCACTAGAAGCAGAATTAGGGAATTATATGAGTCTGCTAGCAAGTCGTGGAAATGGTGGTTTGCTAATCAATGTCCTCCGGGATATAAATGGATGCCTAAAGTTAGGACAGAAAATGTGACAACGAGTGTTAGTATGCCTTTAAATGTTTCTAAGGACACAAATGATTCTACAATCACAACTACTGTGGTATCCAATTTAGCAAATGCTCCATCGTGTTCTAACTCTTCTGCAGGTAATACAAATAATTCTCTTCATTGGGACTCCGGATGCACGAAGCACATGACGGGGAATTCCAAGCTTCTAATTAACTTCATGGAGAAGTTCCTGGGTACGGTCCGATTCGGAAATGATCAGTTTGCACTGATCCTAGGATATGGAGATTTGGTTCAGGGGAATATTACGATCAAAAGGGTATACTACGTCGAAGGGCTCAATCACAATCTTTTCTCGGTTGGTCAATTCTGTGATGCGGATTTGGAGGTTGCTTTTAGGAAGAAGACATGTTTTGTTCGTGATTATGATGGGAATGATTTACTTAATGGTACACGGGGTACTGATCTCTACACTATTTCACTTCAAGATACAACTTCATCAACTCCAATTTGCTTCATGGCTAAAGCTTCAACGAATTAGGCATGGTTATGGCATCAACGTTTATCTCATCTTAATTTTGATACCATCAACTTGCTTTCTAAGAAAGATATTGTGAGAGGCCTACCAAGTTTGAAATTCATCTAAGATCATCTTTGTTCTTCTTGTGAGCTTTGTAAAGCTAAACGAAGTAGCTTCAAAACAAAGACTACACCAAGCTCTAAAGGACGGTTAGATCTTCTTCATATAGATTTGTGTGGTCCCATGCGTGTTCAAAGTATCAATGGGAAGAAATATATTCTGGTAATTATCGATGATTACTCAAGGTACACATGGAGTCACTTCTTGAGGTCCAAGGATGAAACACCTGAAGTTCTCATCAGCTTCCTTAAACTGATACAACGTGGTCTTCAAGCTCAAGTTAAAGTGGTTCGTACTGACAGAGGTACATAATTTTTGAATTCAAATCTGAGAAACTATTTTGAAGGCGAAGGAATTGAACATGAAACATCTATTGCTCGAACACCCGAACAAAACGACGTTGTTGAAAGACGAAACCGTACTTTGGTTGAAGCTGCTCGAACATTAATATCCGCTTCAAAACTACCACTATAGTTTTGGGCCGAAGCCGTGTCAACCGCATGCTACACACAAAACCGCTCCTTAATTATCCCAAGACACGAAAAGACACCATATCACATAATTCATGATCGAAAACCTTCACTCAAACACCTTCACGTTTTTGGATGTACGTGCTACATTATTCGAGATAGTGAAAATCTGGACAAGATGAAAGAGAAAGGTGATGCATGCATTCTAATGGGATATGCAACTCAGTCTAAGGGATATAGAGTGTACAACAAGAGAACAAAATTGTTAGTCGAGACTATTCATATCAAATTTGATGAATTACAAGAAATGGCACTTGAACAAAACAATTTAAGTCCCGATCCACAACGACAAAAGACTTCTGTGCACAACCACACGGAACTCGGAACTCAAGACCACAGCAATGAACCGTCAAGTTCAAAGCTGGTTCCTGAACATGTTCCTAGAGCAGATATGACAGTGGACACGACACTTGAAGAGTTGGAAATGTTATATGGACCAATGTATGATGAATATTTCTTGGGGGAGAAACATGTTGTATCGAAGTCTTCCGCTGTCACTCATGATAAGAATGACGATACCAATTATCGTCAACAAAAGGATACAACTTTATCTACTTCAACACGGGTTGCTAAAGATTTACCTCCTCAGAATATCACATCAACAACCGCTCCTACAACATCAACAACGACTGTCATTGCTCCAGAGAACACAAATCAAGCAGACAATGCATTATCTGACGAAGACGAATTTATCAACCCATTCGGTACACCGGTACACAAAACTGGAGAGTCTTCTACTCACCATGTTGATCCGTCAAATATGCATACGTTCTACCAACGACATCCTTCAACACATCATTGGACCCGAGATCATCCTTTGGTTCAAGTAATTGGAAACCCTTCATAGCCCGCTCGTACAAGACGACATCTTAACACCGATGGCGATGTTTGTATGTTCGCACTCGCCGTGAGTTCGGCTAAACCGAAAAACATCAAAGAAGCCATGGCTGATCATGCTTGGATTGAATTGATGACGGATGAACTTAAACAATTTGAAAGACTTAAAGTCTGGGAACTTGTTGACAGACCATACGATGTAATACCATTAAATCTTCGATGGATCTGGAAAAACAAGATGGATGAAGAGAATACGATCATCACGAATAAATCTAGGCTACTGGCTAAAGAGTATGGTCAGAAAGAGGGTATTGATTTTGAAGAGTCATTTTCACCAGTAGCTCGTTTGGAAGCGGTCAGGATTTTCCTTGCTTATACTGCACATAAGGGATTCATTGTCTATCAAATGGACGTAAAGACGGCGTTTCTTAACGGTCCTTTGAAGGAAGATGTCTATGTCATGCAACCGGAAGGATTCGTCAATCCTCATTATCCTGACAAGGTGTATCATCTCCAAAAAGCACTTTATGGACTTAAGCAAGCTCCAAGGGCGTGGTACGACGAGCTCTCGAAATTTCTGGTCTCTAAAGGTTTCTCAAAAGGTTCCATTGATCAAACTTTGTTCACTTATAAATATGGGGATGACATTTTGCTTGTGCAGATTTATGTTGATGATATTATTTCCGGGTCTACAAACCCAAAACTTTCAAAATGGTTTGAAAATGTCATGCACAACAAATTTGAAATGTCAATGATGGGCGAACTAAAATTCTTTCTAGGAATTCAAGTTCACCAATCCCCAAGTGGTATCTTTATTAACCAAGCTAAGTATTGTCAAGAGATAATCAAAAAGCATGGTATGACCTCATGTGACCCCGTTGGGACACCATTATCAACCACATCCCTAGATGCTGATTTGGAGGGAGATGCCATATATCAAACAAAATATCGTTCAATGATCGGCTCCCTCATGTACTTAACAGCAAGCCGACCAGATATATCACATGCTACGTGTTATTGTGCACGATATCAAGCACGACCCACTGAAAAGCACCTCAAGGAGGTTAAACGGATCTTTCGGTACCTCAAGAATACCATTTATTTGGGACTCTGGTATCCGAGGGAAATCGGTTTCTTTCTAACGGCCTATTCAGATTCTGATCACGCAGGGTGTCTTGATACACGTAAAAGTACTTCTGGTGGTGCATAATTTCTAGGTCAAGATAAGCTTGTGGGATGGTCTTCCAAGAAGCAGGATTGCACGTCACTGTCATCAGCCGAAACGGAGTATGTGTCTCTATCTGCGTGTTGTTCTCAAGTTCTATGGATGAGAACACAACTCACGGATTATGGATTCCACTTTGATAAAGTACCTATGTACTGTGACTCAAAGTCCGCCATAGCCATCTCCTGCAATCCGGTACAGCATTCCCGCACAAAGCACATTGGTGTCAGATATCACTTCATTAAGGAACTAGTTGAAAGGGGTATCGTTGAACTATACTTTGTTGGAACTGATTACCAATTAGATGACTTGTTTACAAAATCTCTTTCGAAAGAGAGGTTTGCGTATCTAGTTAGGCAAATTCGTATGAGATGTTTGACTCCAGCAAAACTGGAGATTCTGGCAAAGAAGCCTGCTTGATTCATCTATCAAACATCTACCTGTAAATATGTTTGAAAAAGAAAAATACAAAAATATAAAACATACAAAAACAAAACAAAAAATTAAAAATATTTTAAAATCCAAAAAAGATTCTTCTCGACATGTCTTTCAGTATCGATAATATGGACGTACCTAGAAATGTCACTCAATAACGACACGGGTGTGTACATAAAGCTCGAATGAAAGTTGTAAATATTTTTCAAAACATGTCATTTCTTTTAATAAAGGACATTGTCTATTTTGGACAATATTTCCAAACAACGGGTAGAGCAATCTATCACGGGTTGAGCTTGTCACAAAACATTCTACGTTTTGAGCTCAACACAATGGCTTGTAATCACTTTGAGATTGCAACCCGGTTCTATATTCACGGGGGAGTGTATGCTTTAGTGCTCTTACACTCAGCAAAAGAAGAAAAATCTTCTTACACTTGAGTGGATTCGTCAAGACATTCAAAGTCTATGAACTCAAGTTTATGCTTTAGAAAAACCTCTTCGCCAAAATGAAATAGGATTTTTCAAAAAGCGTTGAACACAATTTTTTCAAGAATTTCTCGATGATTATTCAAAATCTTTTAAAAATTGTGTGTTTAATTTCTCCCATCCTCAAAAAGCGAAATGCGGATCAAATCCACACAATGACAATTCAATTGGATCAATTTTTAAGGGAGAGCATTTCAACTTCATGCAAAGATTGACACATCTTTCTCCTAGATATTTTCAAGACTATTTTTCAAAATATATTTTAATCAAATTTGATATCTCTAATATCAAAATATTTTATATATTAGAGATAGGGGGAGAAAATATGGATTAAAATGTGACCTTATATAAGACTCAAGAACTTTAACTCTTACCTACATGTGCAAAACACTTTTGATTATCGATGCACATGTGAAGGGGGAGCATTTTTGAAACGACAAAACTACCAAGATGTTAAATGGTTTTCAAACACCTTGTTAGACATTTGAAGTGGTTTTTATGGTTACGATCAATTACCCACAACATCTTTAATTCATGACGTTATTGGTGTCAAAAGGGTGGTTAGGTTTAAGTCCTATGATCCAACCAGAACCTGAGAGATCTTCCCAGGGGAAATCCAATAGATTATTAGAAGTCCTTAGGAAAGATGGAGTAGAATAAGAACGTAGCTGAATGCCGACTAAGTACTGATGCTAGCACTGGAACAATCATAACAAGGTGCTACTAATGATGTCTTGGTAAGCATTGAAGGGGTTGAAGAATGAAAAAGAAATGTAAGGATAAAGGGTGTAAACAAAGAAGCCCTCCATACAACTTAGGCAGAAACCGGGTCAACACATCATGAAGACAACTCATCATGGACCCAGTGATGTATGCACAACCCTTTCCTAGCTACTCAGGCTTCTCTAAAAAGAAGTTTGTTTTATTGTCATGGAGAACAACATGAATTCTATTGACTTTCTCACTTCGAGATAGTTGTATTGAATAGGTGGCATCTGCTCCAGCCTTCGACCACTAAAAGTGCACAAATCGAGTCTAGAGCCAAGAGATCAACCAAATCTCGTTAGGACACACAGATGACGAACAAGAGAGTCCTACACCATATCCTTGTGATATTGCTAGAACAATCAGAGTGATACTACTTAGTATTCACAATGATGAGTGGAAATCCTTCCATTGTTAACATCAAACATCACTGTAGTAGGTCATATGTAAGATTCTTTATGAATTAAACATATGTAGAACTAAAAAGCAACAATGGTTTGATTCTGAATTGATTCAAACTCGTTTCAGGTTTCTATGCAATATCTTTATGGTCTTGCCAGAACATTCAAAGTGATATTCATTAATATTCACGGTGACGAACGGAAATCCTTCTAGCGTCAACATCAAACAGCGCTACGGTAGGTGACTTGGGAGATTCTTATGAATCAAGCTTGTGTTAACTGGAAAGCAACAATGGTAAGATTCTTTACGAATCATACTTGTTCCAGGAATTTGAATTGACTACTTTAATTAAGCGGATATCTATCCAATTGATTCACTCTTTATGTTCGCAGTCTTGCTTTGAGACTGTCGAGTAAAGAGAACGGCTAGTACAACCGCGAAACCCTGTCAAGGAGATTCTTAACTGAATCTACCTATCACAGGTACGGTATTTAATATCGTATAACGGTCTTCACCGACTGGAGGTAAAATGCTACCGATTTAGGACGAATGTCAAAGCCATTCAGTCCGTGTCTATGTTTTGTCTCAAGAAGGTGGCGTCACGGTGTAATCAGCAAAGTGAAAGATTCAAAACCACATACTCATGCCAAAAGACATATTCAACAATTAATAGCGTGAGCATGTGGATGAAGACACAAGATTGCAAGATGGCAAAGACAAGTCAAGGATGATTTGAAGATCTCAAGATTAAAGACAAAGTCGAAAGACAACGACAAAGGCTCAAAGATCACAACATGAAGGAAAAAGACTAATATTACACGTTCAAGACTCATTTATGACGAGATTAGTAATCTCTACAAATTTCCAAATGACAAAGGGTAATGACCTCTCATAAAGGGTAATGACCTCTCATTGGGGGAGATTGTTAGCCTCAAATATTGAGTCAAACAAGAATGCTCGGTCATATGTTTATTATGTATCGTATATTAGAACGTTGTAATAGGTAGTAGGTTAGTCGTGTATTACGGGCTTAACTTTAAGCTAAGGTTCATTCGTAAGTAACCAAAGCCCAAAAGGAAAGCCTGGCCCATTATCATATAGCCCATTATGCCACATGTAGGCAAGGCTATATAAACCTCTCCTTGCATATAAGGAGAGGTTGGTTGTCTCATTTTCTCTAATTCTTCTAATCTAATATTCACCAATGTTTACACACTTCTCTCTCTTTTCTCTCTCTAGTTTCTCTCTCTAGAATTCATCTCATATCTACCTTTCTTTCTTCTTTAATCATCACATAATACAAGGGATAACATTTTTAGAATTAATTTGAGTTTTAATTAGTTTTATTAAATACTATTTTTGTCTTTTAGTGAAAAAAAGTTGTATTTTTTAGTTTTAAAATTTTTCCTAGTTAAATTAATATAAATTAAGATTTTTAAAATAGAAACTTCAATTTTCATATTATTTAATTATTTTTTTGAATGAATTTAAATAGGTTTTTATTAAATCTGTTTTGTCTTTTAGTGGTAAAAATTACTTTTTTCAACTTTTTCCATTTTTTACTGTTTAGTAATATAATTTAGGATTTTTCAAAAAGTAAAATTAATTTTTACATTATTTTATTATTTTCTATGATTATTTTAGTTTAAAAAGTGTTTTTAGTGTTTTAAAAATAGAAAAATAGTTTTATAAATTTAGGAAAAATACTTTTTAGTGTTTAAATAATATCAGTGAGATATTTGTTTGATAAAATAATATTTTGGGCTTTTTGTTAATTATATTTAATTTAAGGCTTTAATTAGCATTTAATTTGAATATTTAATTAATAAAAGGTTTTAAAATTTATTTATTGATTTTTATTCTTATTTATATTATTTTAGACTTAGTTTTTAATTTTTAATTAATTTTTAGCTTAAATAGTTAATTTCGTCGCGTTTTACGTCTTTACGTTTTCGTTGTTACGTTTTACGTCGTAGTGTAATCGTAGTGTAACTCGTCTATAACTTTCTCTCTATAAACCCTAAAACGACACTAATCCAAACTTGATTTTATTATATTGTCACATAACACATACACCTCGGTCGAGAACGAACTCGCATTTATCGGTTTTATGGTTTCTAAATCGTAATACGTAATACTTGCCACATACACGTTTTTCCTAAAACGTGTACGATTATACCTACATCAAAATTTATGTAGGTAAAAATACACCTCTTTTAGGAAAAAGAGAGTATAAGCCGGAAAGTATTAAGTTATACGATTTAGGAAAACCATAAAATCGATAAATGCGAGTTCGTTCTCGGCGGAGGTGTGTGATGTTATGCCAATATACTATAAAACAATGTTTGGATTAGTGTCGTTTTTGGGTTTGAGAAGAGAAAATTAAAGACGAGTTACGCTACGATTACACTACGACGTAAAACGTAAAACGTAAAACGATGACGTAAATACGTAAACGCGACGAAACTAAAAGTTAAACCTAAAAATTAATTAAACATTAAAACTAAGTTTAAAATAATATAAAGAAGACTAAAAATTCAATAAATGAATTTTAAAAGCTTTTATTAATTAAATATTCAATTTTAAATGCTAATTAAAGCCCTAAAATTAAATACAATTAACAAAAAGGCCAAAATATTATTTTATCAAACAAATATTTTACTTATATTAATTGAACACAAAAAAGTATTTTTCCTAAATTTTAGAAACTATTTTTCTATTTTTTGAATGCTAAAAACATTTTTTTTGTGTTTAATTAATATAACTAAGATATATGTTTGATGAAATAATATTTTTGGTTTTTTATTAATTATATTTAATTTTAGGTCTTTAATTAGCATTTAAAATTGAATATGTAATTAATAAAAGGTTTTAAAATTTATTTATTGAATTTTTATTCTTATTTATCTTATTTTAAACTTAGTTTTAATTTTTAATTAATTTTTAGGTTTAATTTTTAATTTCGGCGCGTTTTACGTATTTACGTCATCGTTTTACGTTTTACGTCGTAGTGTAATCGAAGCGTAACTCGTCGTTAATTTTCTCTTCTCAAACCCAAAAACGACACTAATCCAAACATTGTTTTATATTATATTGGCATAACATCACACACCTCCGCCGAGAACGAACTCGCGTTTATCGGTTTTACGATTTTTCTAAATCGTATAACTTAATACTTACCGGCTTATACTCTCTCTTTCCTAAAAGAGGTGTATTTTTACCTACATCAATTTTGGCGCCGCTGCCGGGGAGGTGTTTTGTGTATAGCCATATATATATCGTGTTTGTGTGAGTAGTGCGTTTTTCCTTTTCAATTTTTGGAAAGCGTAAATATCGTACATACTCATTTTTGTTATTTTTACTTATTATATTATAATATCCAAATAAATCGTGTTTAGTTTTCCTAAATTAAACACACAACAATCATTTTACTATATTGTAGATATATTAGTTTTCGTTTTTCTTGTGAATATTATTAATATATTGTATACGTATCACAATAAATTTACAATATATCCAAAAGCGTGAAAACGCAACCTTAATTGGGATTACATCACTCAATTATTGTATTCGAATCCAAAGCAAAAATCAAAAGGCAAAATAGATAAATACTTTCGTGAGGCTTAATTTTGATTAACACAAACAATAAGGTGGGTATAAGGCGGTTGTATTTCACGACCTAAGGGAAAAAGGCTCATATGTGCTTAGCGCTGCCTCGTTTCCCCCACTTGCTTGTGCGTGTTATAAGAAATAGGGCTAATCGAGGGTTCCGCCCAAGTATTATCTACGTATCATATATTTTTGCTTGTTTTCAAGATTAAACCCTCTTGAACGTTTTGGTGTTCCACCAACGTTCTAAAGTTATCGAAGGCGTTCACTCCACGTGATCGTTTTCATTCGTCGAGGCTCCTTTAATCAAGAAATTGATTCGAGGAGAGATTTGTAGATTTGAGTCTACGTAATACACAAAAAATCCAAAAAAATTAAAAAACAATCAAAAACCAAAAAAATTGAAAAAACCGAAAAAACGCAAAAAGAATCTTCTTTGCTACCTCCATTCTCTACGCTTAGTAAATGTGCACTCGATCGAACGATTATTCTAATTCTAGCGACGATTCGAATCGACGCAATCGAAATCGAAGGAATCGACGACGTAGACGAGAATTAGAAACCGACTTTCCTAATATCGTTGTTGAAGAGACCGTAGACGAGATGGCCGACAATCGTTCGATGATGGAATTGCTCCAAGCACCCACAGAGGGTTTTGGAGAGGCGATCGTAATTCCCGCTATCGAAGCAGAGAATTTTAAGATTAAGAGCGGAATGCTTTCGTTGATACAAGCTACGAAGTTTCGAGGTCGTGAGGCGGATAATCCTCACGATCACATACGGAATTTTGATCGTCTTTTGGCCACGAGCAAGTTTAAGAACGTCGACACCAATGTCGTCAAGCTTATGCTTTTTTCGTACTCGCTCGATGGTGCCGCCAAGGATTGGTACGAGAAAGAGCCACCTAATTCCATAAGTACGTGGAAGGATCTCGTTTCCAAATTCGTTAATCATTTTTTCCCACAGTCTAAGGCAACGTTTTTCAAAAACGAGATTACGAGATTTGAGCAAAAACCGAATGAATCATTTAGAGACGCGTGGGATCGTTTTAAGGAATTTCTTAGGCAATGTCCTCACCATGGATTTTCCGAGTTGCACCAAATCAATACGTTTTACAACGGTCTTAGTTTTCAAGAACAAGATTCGTTGAATTCCGCCGCCGGTGGCAACTTTTTTGTGTAAAACTCCGAAGGATGCATTAATGATTATTGAGAATAGATCCAAGGTTTACCAACTCTGCAACGCACCGAGTGTTGCCAATGTCGCTAATGTTAGTAATTCTAATCGCGACATTGAGAGGGTTGATGCGAAAGTCGATAAGTTGACGAATGTGTTTACGTCTTTTCTCATCGAAATGCAAAAGAAAGATGCCCCCCACGGTGAAAGCGGTTGAGGCATCGTGTACGTTGTGTGGTGGACTTCATAATTATTACGAGTGTGCGACTACGGATGGCCAAACTTCGAGTGTTAATGCGCTAAACAACAATTTTCAAAATCAAAATAACGCGGGTCCATCACAAGGAAATTATAACCAAGGCAACAATTTTTCAAACCAAAACCGAAACAATTTTCAAGGAAATAATCAACAAGGAAAATTTTCGAATCAAGGAGGTTATAATCAAGGTCGTAATATGAGTTGGCAAAATCGAGACAACAATCAAAAGTCGATTTTTTCAAATAACAACAATCAAGGTAACAATTTTTCAAATGGTAATCAAGGGAATTTTAAAGAAATAATCAAAACCAAGGGAACTTTAATGCTAATCAAAATAGTTCGTCAAACGATTTTCAAGAATACATGAAAACGAATGAGGCTAATATGAGACGTTTAGAGGGACAAATTGGTACTTTGAAAAACGACTTTTCCAACACTATGAAAAATCAAAACACAAAGATTGAGCAAGGACAAATTGATATTAAAAAAATGTTTTCGACCATTATGTTAGGACCATTGGAATAGTTCTTTGTAATAGGTAGACTAGGAGGTATGTAGTTCCTCCTGGTCATAGTAGTAGTAGGAGCAAGTCGTGCTCCTGGTCTTATAGAAAGTCAAACTTTATTATTTAGTTATTATTCTGTTAGGATATGCATGAGATATGTTAGGAAAGGATATGCATATCAGTTTTACACGTTTTGGTTAATGATGTATTAGGGTTTCCTTGTAGTATAAAAGGAACCTTAGGCAGAAGGGTTACACACACCTTCATCAAATATAATTCTAGTTCTTATTAATATTAGAAATCCTTAGAAAAGGATCAAGTCGTTATAGTTATTCTGTTTTTCTTCATAGTATTTGTATTCCACACTTATACTGTGTATAGAGTCTCTCTGTGAATAGACTTGTGATTACAGAAGTCATTCACCGTTCCTGACAGGCTGCAAGATCCACATCTAGTGGACTCAAAAAGTGGTATCAGAGCCTGGGAGAGTCTCTGTACAAGAAGAATAAATTTTTCTCATTACTAACATCTTTGTTTAATCATGTCTACCTCAAGTTCTACTCAAACAGGAGAAGATAGTACTCCTAAAACTCAACAACCTTAGCAGATCATTGCTACGGTTTCCAACACAAATGGTAAGTTTCCTCTTCTGAAAAAGGACGAGTATGATAGCTGGGCAATGAAGATGGAATGTTGGATCACCAACACTGATCAAGACGTTTGGAAGATCATTCTGAATAGAAACAGCAGGAAGTTGACTGGAAGAGACAAGAATGATAATATTACTCTTCTTGACCCTAAAACTCATGAAGAAATCACAGTTGTTTAGAAGGAGATCAAAGCAAAAACTATTTTGCTTCAATCTCTTCCTGATGATCACATGGGTGACTTCTATCATCTAGATGATGCTAGAGAGATCTGGAATGGAATAAAAGCAAGGTTTGGTGGGAATGAGGAGTCAAAGAAAATGCGAAGATCCATGCTGAGAGATGAATTCACAGACTTCAAGATCTCAGAAACTGAAGGTATCCATCAAGGGTATGACAGGTTCCAAAAGATACTGAGCCAGTTGAATCAACTTTGGTCGAAACCTGACGATGGTGATATCAATGCAAGGTTTCTTAGAGCCTTACCCTACTCATGGAATCAGGTGGTAATCTCTCTCAAAGCAAAAGGTGGGCTTGACTATCTTAATTTTGATGATTTGTTTCATAAGCTCGAAACCTTTGAGCCTCATGTGAGGGGATACTCAAGTGATTCTTTTTCTACTCTTGCTAACTCTGCCTTTGTGAGTTCTATGGGATCCAGTCCCATGTCTTATGCTAGTAGCCCAAGCAATACTGTGTCTTCTCAACATACTTTTCAGCATACTTCTACTCCTGAACCAAAAGCTAAGTCTGGTAGCATGGTAGAAGCTGTTCTTCACTCTTTTGTTGCTGACGTTGATGCTCAACAGCAACTTGCTTTTGATGACTTCAAACAGGTTGATAAACTTGACCTGGATGAAATGGATCTCAAATGGCAGATGGCCATGCTCACTCTTAGGGTTCACAAGTTTGAGAAGAAAGCCGGTCGAAAATTTAATTATAACCCAAGAGAGCCAGCATGGTTTGACAGAAGAAAGGTTCGATGCTATAACTGCCAGCAGCAAGGTCACTTTTCAAGGGAATGCCCTAACAAGCATGAGCAGGAGAAGAGCAGATATTCAGCTTTTAAGATTCAGGAGGTGAAGGATGACAAGAAGGCGTTGGTGTCTGTTGACTCTATGGTCAACTAGAATGATCATCAGAATGCTACCCTAGAAACAACTGAGCCTTCTACTGATGTGTTTGCAATGATTGCTGGGAATCTGTCTGATGCCGAGGAAGCAGAAGAGTTTGCTCTTATGGGTATCTCACCTCAGGTACAACATTGTCCTCTTGGTTGTCATGATAAATATTCAGAATTGTTGTCTCAATACAATGACTTAAATGATCAGAATGATAAGTATTTTTTAGAGGTTCAAGCATATAAGGCTTCTTTAAAAACATTGGAACAACAAAAGAGGTGGCTTCAAGATACTCAACGAGAGTACGAGGATAAAATTAGGATACTGAACATTGATTTAGAAAACACAACAAATATGCTTAAATACACCGAAAAGGTAAAAGATGACAGTATCAAAGAAAAACAAGAAATGAAGGAAAAATTAGATGCTACACTTCTGAGATTTGAAAAATGGCAAAAGGCACCTAAGAGTCTTTCAAAATTAATTGATAGTAGTGTGTTTGGTAGGACTAAAAGAGGGTTAGGATTTGATAAATATATTGATTCAGAAGATGTGTTTGATTTATCTTTTTCAAGGGTCTTTGATCCTGACAAGGAGGAAGAGGGAACACCTTGCTACAATAGGTTTAAACCAGCAGCAGAAATGCACGCTGTCCCTCCACCTCTTACAGGAACTTTCATGCCCACTACTAGGCATAATGACTTGGATGGATAACAGATGCATGAGTCCCCAAAAAGTTCTACTAATTCTAATGACTTTGTATCGTGTACTTTCAGTGACAAAGCCAGTGACTCTGCATCATGTGGTTCAAGTGAAGAGTCGAGACCTGCAAGTTCCAAGTCAAATGACCATGCTGCTACTAGTGCTAGGAAGTGTGAAGAGAGAGTTGCTTTTACTTCAACAGTGTCTAGTCCTGGTTTATTGAGTCCTAGGAAGAATGTTTCTCCTAGAATTGTGTGTAATAAAGTTAGCAGTATGGAACAATGTCATTCTAATAAAAGGTCGTTTAAAACATGTTTTGTTTGTGGGAGTGAATTTCATTTGATTAAAGATTGTGATTTTTATGACAAACATTCTTCTGTATATCAAGCATTTCCTGCTCCTGGTCCACCAGAAGTTGTTCCATATTCTTCTAGAAGACTAAACCCAAGTGCTCAATCTTTTTCTTCTTCTAGAAGGACCTCTCCATTAGCTTCTGATCATTAGAGAAACACTGGATTAATATCAAATAGACCAACCAGTAACTATTTTCATAATTTTAATCCAAATTATGCATTTAATTTTACCACATGTACTTTAGGTTGGGAAATCTGGGTACTGCTGTTAAGCCCTCAGCAGGTTGTTCTTGGTCAAACAATAACACCCATATGATGAATAGGCAACCTAAGAACAACAGTGGATCTCATCAATCTTCTTGGCTATCTACTAAAGATCCACAAGGCAGGCTCAAACCTGAAAAGGTTTGGGTCCCCTTAAGACACTAACTTTTGTATATCTCTTTTCTTGTTGTTGTAGGTTACTCCATACCAAGATCCTACTATAGGAATTGTTGATAGTGGGTGCTCTAGGAGCATGACAGGAACTAAAAGTCTTTTATCTAACTTTGTACCATTTCAAGGCGGAAAGGTCTATTTTGGAGGAGGTGAAGGAAGGATAACTGGCAAAGGAACGATTCACCTAATCTTAATTTTGAGCAGGTCTACTATGTGGAAGCACTTCAACACTTCAACTTGATATCTGTCTCTCAGATTAGTGACAAGAAGCAGTTTGTCCTCTTTACGGATACTGATGCTCTAGTGTTATCCAAAGACTTTAAACTCCCGGATGACTCACAGGTTCTACTCAGAATCCCTAGAAGACACAGCCTCTATAATATCAAGCTGAATGAAGTCAATCCTACTGGTCAACTAGCATGTTTGGTTGCTAAAGCCTCAGAAGATGAAGCCACTCAATGGCACCGAAGGATGGGACATGTGAACTTCAAGACCATTCACAAACTAGAAAATCTGAATCTGGTCTCTGGTTTACCTCCCAAGTCATTCAGAAATGATATCAATTGTCTTGCATGCAGCAAAGGCAAACAACATAAAGCATCCTTCAAGGCCATTACTGCTCTCAGCCTTATAACTGAACCATTGCAGCTACTACACATGGATTTATTTGGTCCTACCTCTATTAGGAGTATTGACCAAAACAATTCTTCCTTGTGGTAACTGATGGGTATAGCAGGTTTACGTGGGTTTTCTTCATGGCTGCCAAGAGTGAGACCTACTCAATTCTCAAGGACTTTATTACACTTATAGAGAATCAGTTGTCCAAGAAGGTTAAAGGTATTTGATGTGATAATGGAACGGAATTCAAAAATGCAGACCTCATAGCACTTTGTAATTCTAAAGGCATCAAAAGAGATTATAGTGCAACAAGAACTCCTCAACAGAATAGCGTAGCCGAAAGAAAGAACAGGACTCTAATAGAAGCTGCGAGAACAATGCTTGCTGATTCCAAGCTTCCAACCATGTTCTGGACAGAAGCTGTCAATACTGCAAGTTATGTTTTGAATAGAGTTTCTATTACAAATCCTCACAAGAAGACTCCCTATGAACTACTAACAGCGAAAGTACCAAACATTGCTCATTTGAAGCCATTTGGGTATCCTGTCACCATTCTGAATACTAGTGACTATTTGGGGAAATTTGATGGCAAGGCAGATGAAGGATACATTGTGGGATATTCAGCTCACTCTCGGGCTTATCGTGTCTACAATCTCCAAGCCAAGCGAGTAATTGAAACTATAAATCTCAGGTATTTTGAGGAGAAGTTAAACATACAAGGCAAGGGTCCTGAATGGTAATTTGATCTTGATTATCTTAGTGATTCATTAGGTTATTTTCATTTCAAAACTAACCATGATGCATGTCCACAAGTGTTTGCAACTTCTAGTGCAGGTGCTCATTCTAGTCTTTCAGACTCAGATGACGAGGATGATATTTTTGTTTTTCCATCCTATTCCACCACAGTCTCTCCTACTACTCCTAGTGATGCAACTCTATCAGATATATTGGACTCACAAGGAGCTCTTGACACATTACTCAAGCAACAACTAGAAGCTACTACAGCAGCTGCTCAAGGTGGCTTTGAGTTTCCTTTGAATACTTCTGCTGACAAAGCTGCTCCTAGTACTCACCAACTGTTACTCCTAGCGCTAGTTCAACACCTATTGGCAGTCTGGCTAGTGATTCCACTTCCCATACTAGATTCTCAAGTCCTTCTGACCTGGGGAACTATCAAAAGAAGTCTTCTACCAAACTGGATGATATTCCTAAGCAACCAATAGATGGCATTTTCGACTCTACTTCATATGATGATGACTTTGTTGGGGATCTTAATAACTTGGCACCAGAAGTGGAAGTAACTTCCAATCTAATGTTGCAGTCACACAAAGACCATCCTACTACTCAAATCATTGGAGATCCTGGTTCTACTGTCAAGACTCGCAGAATGCATAAGAAATCCACGTCTGATCATCATGCTCTTGTGAGCTATATTGAGGACCAGAAGCATAATAATCATACGGACTTTCAACATTGTTTGTTTGCTTGTTTTCTTTCACAGGTGGAACCTAGACAGGGACGGAGGTAGCTTGAAGCTTGGGTTGGCCAAGGCCCACCCCAAAGTTTTTGCAAGAAGTATATCTATAGAAGTTTTGTCATAATTTATTAAAATTTGATTATAAGTAAATATGTTTGGCCCACCTAATTCTATTGTTACTAATAATATTTTGAACGTTATACAATGAATGGAGTCTCATATTTACATGTAGGAGTTACATGAGCAGTTATTAGCTTTATTAGCTGATGTATAAAGCATATATGTGTTTGTATCAACATCGTTTGTTAAGTAGCAAGGTTAAAAATTAGCCGTATAAGTAACATTTATCATCATTTCTCGAATTTCAGTAACTTTTAGGTCTTTTTCTACATTTATCTATGTGTAACATTTTTTCGGCCCACCCTAAGAATGAATCCTAGCTCCGTCATTGAACCTAGATCAGTCTCTCATGCTCTTGAGGATCAAAGTTGGGTGGAGGCTATGCAGGAGGAGATGCAGCAGTTCTTGTTTCAGAATGTTTGGATCCTCGTTGACTTGCCGGATGGAAAGATAGCAATTGGTACCAAATGGATTCTCAAAAACAAGAAAGATGCAAGGGGTATTGTGGTGAGAAATAAGGCGAGGTTGGTTGCACAAGGTCATACACAACTTGAAGGCATTGATTACACTGAAGTTTTTGCTCCTGTTGCTAGGATTGAGGCCATTCGTCTGTTTTTGGCTTTTGCTTCTTTTGTGGGCTTTACAGTTTTTCAGATGGATGTCAAGAGTGCATTTCTCTATGGCAAGATTGATGAGGAAGTTTATGTCACTCAACCGAAGGGCTTTGTAGATCCACTTCATCCCAAGAAAGTTTACAAGGTGGTCAAAGCTCTCTATGGACTTCATCAGGCTCCTAGAGCTTGGTATGAGCGTCTTTTAACTTTCTTGTTAAAACATGGCTATAGAAGAGGCACAATTGACAAAACACTATTTCTTAAGAGGAATACCAATGACATTATCCTTGTTCAGGTTTATGTGGACGACATTATCTTTGGTTCTACTAAAAAGGAATGGTGTGATGAGTTTGAACAACTGATGAAGGGTGAATTTTAGATGAGTGCTATGGGAGAGCTTACATTTTTCCTTGGTCTTCAAGTCAAGCAACAGTCGGATGGAATCTTCATAAGTCAAGATAAAT